>CM033472.1:231687115-233179044 GCA_019447015.1 Hymenochirus boettgeri
TGTATTATCCCTATAGATAGACCGTATTATCCCCATTGATAGAACCTATTATCTCTATAGACTGTATAATCCCTAGAGATTGACCGTATTAACCAGTGATAGACCGTATTATCCCTATAGATTGACTGTATTATCCCTTTAGATAAACCCTATTATCTCCAATGATAGACTGTATTATCCCTAGAGATAGACCGTATTATCCCTATAGACTAGGATAATATGGTCTATCTATAGGGATAATACAGTCTATAGGGATAATACGGTCTATCTTAGGGATAATACAGTCTATCATTGGAGAAATAGGGTTATCTAAAGGGATAATACAGTCAATCTATAGGGATAATACGGTCTATCACTGGTTAATACGGTCAATCTCTAGGGATTATACAGTCTATAGAGATAATAGGTTCTATCAATGGGGATAATACGGTCTATCTATAGGGATAATACATTCTATAGGGATAATACGGTCTATCTCTAGGGATAATACAGTCAATCTCTAGGGATAATACAGTCTATAATTGGAGATAATAGGGTCTATCCATAGGGATAATACAGTCTATCTATAGGGATAATAGGGTCTATCAATGGGGATAATACGGTCTATCTATAGGGATAATACAGTCTATAGGGTAATACGGTCTATCTATAGGGATAATACAGCTAGGGATAATACGGTTTAGGGATACTACGTCTATCTATAGAGATAATAGGGTCTATCAATGGGGATAATACAGTCTATAGGGATAATACGGTCTATCTCTAGGGATAATACGTCTATAATTGGAGATAATAGGGTCTATCTATAGGGATAATACGATCTATCTATGGGATAATAGGGTCTATCTATAGGGATAACAGATATCTATAGGGATAATACGGTATCTATAGGGATAACATGGATATCTATATGCATAATATGGATATCTTTAGGGATAATACGGCCTATCTATAGAGATAATATGGTCTATCTATAGGGATAATACAGTCTATAGGGGATAATACTGTCTAATCTCTAGGGATAAACAGTCTATCATGGAGATAATAGGGTTATCTAAGGGATAATACAGTCTATCTATTGGGAAATACGGTCTATCACGGATAATACGGTCAATCTATGGGATAATACAGTCTATAGAGATAATAGGGTCTATCAATGGGGATAATATGGTCTATCTATAGGGATAATACAGTCTTAGGGATAATACGGTCTATCTCTAGGGATATATACAGTCTATCTAGGGATAATACAGTCTATAATTGGAGATAATAGGGTCTATTCATAGGCATAATACAGTCTATCTTAGGGATAATAGGGTCTATCAATGGGGATAATACGGTCTATCTATAGGGATAATACAGTCTATAGGGATAATACGGTCTTTCTAGGGATAATACAGTCTATGGGGATAATACGGTCTATCTCTAGGGATTATATGGTTATCTCTAGGGATAAACAGTCTTAATTGGAGATAATAGGGTCTATCCATAGGGATAATACAGTCATTATAGGGATAATATGGTCTATTCGGGATAATACGGTCAATCTCTAGGGATAATACAGTCTACCTATAGAGATAATAGGGTCATCAGGGATAATGACGGTCTATCTATGGGATAATACAGTTCTATAGGGATAATACGGTCTATCTCTAGGGATAATACAGTCTATCATTGGAGATAATAGGGTCTATCTATAGGGATAATACAGTCTATCTATGGGATATATGGTCAATCTCTAGGGATTATACAGTCTATAGAGATATAGGATTTATCAATGGGGATAATACGGTCTATTATAGGGATAATACGTTCTATCTATAGGGATTATACAGTCTATAGGGATAATAGGTCTATTTATAGGGATAATACGGTCTATCTATAGGGATAATACAGTCTATATATAGGGATAATATGGTCAATCTCTAGGGATATTACAGTCTATAGAGATAATAGGATCTATCAATGGGGATAATACGGTCTATTATAGGGATAATACGTCTATCTATAGGGATATACAGTCTATCTATAGGGATAAATGGTCTATCTCGGGATAATACGGTGCAACTCTAGGGATAATACCGTCTATCTATAGGGATAATAGGATCTATCAATGGGGATAATACGGTCAGCTATAGGGATAATACAGTCTATCTATAGGGATAATACGGTCAATAGGAATATAGTTGACTATGCCACAAGTAAGTGACTTTTTTCAGGTCAAGGAGCTTGACAGATCCATGTCAATTAGCTTTACTGTTCGATATGCAACTGGTTATTATGTCTGGAGCATGCTAGAGTCTTCTAGTGAGTATTTCCACAACATGCAGCTAGCAATATAGAAGGGAAGAGATAAAATATCAGCAGTGACAGAAAACCATAGAAAAAGGGGAAACGACCAGGAACTAGTCACGTTTTAGGAAAGTCGTACAGTTTTATAGATATTTTAGTGTAGATCCCCACGGTTTGAGAATTAATCACCTAGCTGATCTGATTTTGAGTTTGGTTTTCTTCAATATTACTTTGAAGAAATTTGTTCTTTAAGGGCTCGCGTTTGCGCCCGCGATTTTGCTAAAATGGAAATGCGATTTCGATGCGCATGCGATTGCGCGTCCGTTCGCGTTTTGGTAACGCATGCGTTCACCATTTTGGGTGCGTTAACGCATGCGTGTCCATAACGTGAAAAAGCGCGAAACGCGCAAGAATCGCGCACACAATCGCGTGCGATAACGCTCGCGATTTTGTGCGCGATCCTGTGCGTTGCAGTGTGGCCTCACCCTAAAGGAAAAGTTGATTTATATTTATAAAGATGGCTAAACTCTCACCTTATGAAACTTTACAATCTGCTCCCTTCCCTGGTGCTAGAAAGGTTTTTTCAGTGCCCCCCCCCCCTTCATTAGCACATACATAGAAAATCATTCCTGAATGTGCAGTGATTGGATCAACAAGGGTGAGCTTAGCATCAGGACACCATGAGAGGACAAAAGAGCAGAATACGAAGATTAGGGCTAGGCCACACTAGTCTTCTTTTCACTTGCGCATGTCAGTCACTCTCAATCGGGTATGATTGTGTGTGCAATTCTGGTGCGATGCAGTGTGGCCTTGCCAATTGTTGGGGATTCTGATCCCAAGTGCCTCTGCTTAACACCTTTAGGCCAGACAAAAACCTCATATGTCATCACTTCCATTTAAGGTATTAAACTGCTAAAAATCTTTTGAAATAACCCAAGTAGATTGTGTTTCCTTTTTGTAGTTAACAATAGAACACTCTGGTCCAGTTCACAAAAAGATCGCCTGGACTTTTTTTAATTAGACTTTTGTCTACTTTGACAAAAAATGCCATGGGAACGGAGTTCCAGGCATGAACAGTCAAAAATGAAATGTTTAACGCTATTATAAATATTAAAAGAGTGTGTCCTTTCTAGGTAAAAATGAAATAGAACAATACTCTAGATTGTGGGTAATAAGCATCTTTGGTAATAATGTTTGATCCTGTAAAAAATATACAAAAACTGGAAAGATGATCTTTACAAAGGAGCCTTCTTATGATGTGAGTGCTTAACATCCATAGGTCATTATGCTTCATTCAAAATGGAAACCTCCGCTAGCCTTTGCTCACATTGCTTTGTGCCAAAAATAGGACTCAAGGAAGTAGCTTAACTCGACGTGTAAAGGAAGCAAGCAGAAAAAAGCCCTAATAGAGATGTAGAGCCTAGTCTTCTCTTTCTGGTGCAAACAGTGCTTTGTTAAGTAAACTGAGTAGAAGGAGAAAGCAAATCTAGATGGTTATGGCCATGTTGTTGATGGCGGCAGTCACTTCAGAAACATGTTAGCTTTATATATGTCTGCGTGGTACAGGTCCCACGAGTGACGGAATAACTAGTTGGAAGATGAATCGCGAGTAGGGTGATTTCCTTTCCTATAAGCTGTGTATTGATTTCACATCGCATTCTAAGGCGTGAGGAAAGAACATGGATAAATATTCTGCTGGGTCTTCTGAGGAAGATAAACGGAGCTATTAAGAAGGAGACAGACTGTATCCTGTTTTAATGTGAGGCAGAGTAATGTTTGAAAATTGATGTTAGAGGAGTATATTGAATAGAAGTTGTGGTATGCAAAAACAATCTCTAGTTGTTTATTTCATGCCACAGATGTCCAAAATAAATAAAAAATTGCGGACAGCTCTCTGGCATTATGGCTGTATTTTTTATCTAGTTTAACCAAAGTGGGCAGTAAAATGGTATTTTAATTTTGATTGAATTTTGTAGGCAGTTAAAGGTTTTATTACAAAAATCCCTGCAGTAACTGTCTTCATTTACTCAGTGAGTTTGTCATGCTCAGTGTGACTTAATCTGGAAGAGAGAGAATAGTTCTCCAATTAGCTACTCTGTATCAATCTCCCCATGGTAAAGAGAGGGTGGTAAAAGTAACTGGAGCACTGTAGTGAAATATTTATTCATTTCAAATGGGTAAATTTTAGAATACAATAAAAGACAAACTTATACAGGCTCATTTACCAGAGCCGCTATCGTCAGGGTAACTGCTCCTTTCGCTATTCAATATCGCGTTTGCGAATCTGGGATTTACCCACTGCGTGATTTTAACACCAGTGAATGCGAGCTTTGGATGTGCGGGTGATTTTTACGTAATCCACGCAACCGACGATACCGGTTAGCGCAACTTTAACTCCATATATTGGGTAAATCGGCCCCTTATTGTTTTATTTTGCAGTTGTGTCCTACACGTCAGGGGAAATTGGTTGTAAGGTGGAGTTCTCCTTTAATATAGGGAAATCATGGCAAATGTCCCCGCATGATGTTAACACATATACTGTAACCGAAAGCATTGATTTTTTCTCTTAAAGGGCAACTGTGTCTGGGAGCAATTTAGGGTTAATAAAGCCTACAGTCTTCTTTTAAAATGTGCCCTGAATCACATCTCTGGCTGGAGCCTGTGAAAAATTATATTGTGATGAATGGTAAATTTCGCTGTCCAGTTAGTATAGTATAGTATTTTTTGAGGTTGAATAAATTTATTCAACCTCAAAAAATACTATACTATACTAACTGGAAGCGAAATTTACCATTCATCACAATATAATTTTTCACAGGCTCCAGCCAGAGATGTGATTCAGGGCACATTTAAAAGAAGACTGTAGGCTTTATTAACCCTAAATTGCTCCCAGACACAGTTGCCCTTTAAGAGAAAAAAGTCAATGCTTTCGGTTACAGTATATGTGTTAACATCATGCGGGGGACATTTGCCATGATTTCCCTATATTAAAGGAGAACTCCACCTTACAACCAATTTCCCCTGACGTGTAGGACACAACTGCAAAATAAAACAATAAGGGGCCGATTTACCCAATATATGGAGTTAAAGTTGCGCTAACCGGTATCGTCGGTTGCGTGGATTACGTAAAAATCACCCGCACATCCAAGCTCGCATTCAACTGGTGTTAAAATCACGCAGTGGGTAAATCCCAGATTCGCAAACGCGATATTGAATAGCGAAAGGAGCAGTTACCCTGACGATAGCGGCTCTGGTAAATGAGCCTGTATAAGTTTGTCTTTTATTATATTCTAAAATTATACCCATTTGAAATGAATAAATATTTCACTACAGTGCTCCAGTTACTTTTACCACCCTCTCTTTACCATGGGGAGATTGATACAGAGTAGCTAATTGGAGAACTATTCTCTCTCTTCCAGATGTAAGTCACACTGAGCATGACAAACTCACTGAGTAAATGAAGACAGTTACTGCAGGGATTTTTGTAATAAAACCTTTAACTGCCTACAAAATTCAATCAAAATTAAAATACCATTTTACTGCCCACTTTGGTTAAACTAGATAAAAAATACAGCCAATAATGCCAGAGAGCTGTCCGCAATTTTTTATTTATTTTGGACATCTGTGGCATGAAATAAACAACTAGAGATTGTTTTTGCATACCACAACTTCTATTCAATATACTCCTCTAACATCAATTTTCAAACATTACTCTGCCTCACATTAAAACAGGATACAGTCTGTCTCCTTCTTAATAGCTCCGTTTATCTTCCTCAGAAGACCCAGCAGAATATTTATCCATGTTCTTTCCTCACGCCTTAGAATGCGATGTGAAATCAATACACAGCTTATAGGAAAGGAAATCACCCTACTCGCGATTCATCTTCCAACTAGTTATTCCGTCACTCGTGGGACCTGTACCACGCAGACATATATAAAGCTAACATGTTTCTGAAGTGACTGCCGCCATCAACAACATGGCCATAACCATCTAGATTTGCTTTCTCCTTCTACTCAGTTTACTTAACAAAGCACTGTTTGCACCAGAAAGAGAAGACTAGGCTCTACATCTCTATTAGGGCTTTTTTCTGCTTGCTTCCTTTACACGTCGAGTTAAGCTACTTCCTTGAGTCCTATTTTTGGCACAAAGCAATGTGAGCAAAGGCTAGCGGAGGTTTCCATTTTGAATGAAGCATAATGACCTATGGATGTTAAGCACTCACATCATAAGAAGGCTCCTTTGTAAAGATCATCTTTCCAGTTTTTGTATATTTTTTACAGGATCAAACATTATTACCAAAGATGCTTATTACCCACAATCTAGAGTATTGTTCTATTTCATTTTTACCTAGAAAGGACACACTCTTTTAATATTTATTAATAGCGTTAAACATTTCATTTTTGACTGTTCATGCCTGGAACTCCGTTCCCATGGCATTTTTTGTCAAAGTAGACAAAAGTCTAATTAAAAAAAGTCCAGGCGATCTTTTTGTGAACTGGACCAGAGTGTTCTATTGTTAACTACAAAAAGGAAACACAATCTACTTGGGTTATTTCAAAAGATTTTTAGCAGTTTAATACCTTAAATGGAAGTGATGACATATGAGGTTTTTGTCTGGCCTAAAGGTGTTAAGCAGAGGCACTTGGGATCAGAATCCCCAACAATTGGCAAGGCCACACTGCATCGCACCAGAATTGCACACACAATCATACCCGATTGAGAGTGACTGACATGCGCAAGTGAAAAGAAGACTAGTGTGGCCTAGCCCTAATCTTCGTATTCTGCTCTTTTGTCCTCTCATGGTGTCCTGATGCTAAGCTCACCCTTGTTGATCCAATCACTGCACATTCAGGAATGATTTTCTATGTATGTGCTAATGAAGGGGGGGGGGGCACTGAAAAAACCTTTCTAGCACCAGGGAAGGGAGCAGATTGTAAAGTTTCATAAGGTGAGAGTTTAGCCATCTTTATAAATATAAATCAACTTTTCCTTTAGGGTGAGGCCACACTGCAACGCACAGGATCGCGCACAAAATCGCGAGCGTTATCGCACGCGATTGTGTGCGCGATTCTTGCGCGTTTCGCGCTTTTTCACGTTATGGACACGCATGCGTTAACGCACCCAAAATGGTGAACGCATGCGTTACCAAAACGCGAACGGACGCGCAATCGCATGCGCATCGAAATCGCATTTCCATTTTAGCAAAATCGCGGGCGCAAACGCGAGCCCTTAAAGAACAAATTTCTTCAAAGTAATATTGAAGAAAACCAAACTCAAAATCAGATCAGCTAGGTGATTAATTCTCAAACCGTGGGGATCTACACTAAAATATCTATAAAACTGTACGACTTTCCTAAAACGTGACTAGTTCCTGGTCGTTTCCCCTTTTTCTATGGTTTTCTGTCACTGCTGATATTTTATCTCTTCCCTTCTATATTGCTAGCTGCATGTTGTGGAAATACTCACTAGAAGACTCTAGCATGCTCCAGACATAATAACCAGTTGCATATCGAACAGTAAAGCTAATTGACATGGATCTGTCAAGCTCCTTGACCTGAAAAAAGTCACTTACTTGTGGCATAGTCAACTATATTCCTATTGACCGTATTATCCCTATAGATAGACTGTATTATCCCTATAGCTGACCGTATTATCCCCATTGATAGATCCTATTATCCCTATAGATAGACGGTATTATCCCTAGAGTTGCACCGTATTATCCCGAGATAGACCTATTTATCCCTATAGATAGACTGTATATCCTATAGATAGAACGTATTATCCCTATAATAGACCGTATTATCCCCATTGATAGATCCTATTATCTCTATAGACTGTAATATCCCTAGAGATTGACCATATTATCCCTATATATAGACTGTATTATCCCTATAGATAGACCGTATTATCCCTATAAATAGACCTATTATCCCTATAGACTGTATAATCCCTATAGATAGACGTATTATCCCTATAATAGACCGTATTATCCCCATTGATAAATCCTATATCTCTATAGACTGTATAATATCCCTAGAGATTGACCATATTATCCCATAGATAGACTGTATATATCCCTATAGATAGACCCTATTATCTCCAATGATAGACTGTATTATCCCTAGAGATAGACCCGTATTATCCCTATAGAAACTGTATTATCCCATAGATAGACCGTATTATCCCTTGATGACCTATTATCTCTATAGGTAGACTGTATTATCCCTAGAGATTGACCGTATTATCCCGAATAGACCATATTATCCCTATAATGACTGTATTATCCCTATGGATAGACCCTATTATCTCCAATTAAGACTGTTTATCCCTAGAGATAACCATATAATCCCTAGAGATAGACCGTATTATCCCCATAGACTGTATTATCCCTATAGATAGACCGTATTATCCCTATAGACTGTATTATCCCTATAGATAGACCGTATTATCCCCATTGATAGACCCTATTATCCCTAAAGATAGACTGTATTATGCCTATGAATAGACCCTATTATCTCCAATTATAGACTGTATTATCCCTAGATTAGACTGTATATATCCCTAGAGATAGACCGTATTATCCCTATAGACTGTATTATCCCTATAGATAGACCATATTATCCCCATTGATAGACCCTATTATCTCTATAGACTGTATTATCCCATAGATTGACCGTATTATCCCGTGATAGACCGTATTTCCCAATAGATAGACTGTATTATCCCTTAGATAAACCCTATTATCTCCATGATAGACTGTTTATCCCTAGAGATAGACAGTATTATCCCCTATAGACTGTATTATCCCTATAGATAGACCATATTATCTCTAAGATAGGCCGTATTATCCTAAAGATATCCATATTATGCATATAGATATCCATGTTATCCCTATAGATAACCGTATTATCCCTATAGATATCTGTTATCCCTATGAGATAGACCCTATTATCCCATAGATAGATCGTATTATCCCTATAGATAGACCCTATTATCTCCAATTATAGACTGTATTATCCCTAGAGATAGACCGTATTATCCCTATAGACTGTATTATCCCCATTGATAGACCCTATTATCTCTATAGATAGACTAGTATCCTGAGACCCGTATTATCCCTAGCTGTATTATCCCTATAGATAGACCGTATTATCCCTATAGACTGTATTATCCCTATAGATAGACCGTATTATCCCCATTGATAGACCCTATTATCCCTATAGATAGACTGTATTATCCCTATGGATAGACCCTATTATCTCCAATTATAGACTGTATATCCCTAAGATTGACTGTATTATCCCTAGAGATAGACCGTATTATCCCTATATACTGTCTCTATCAATGGGGATAATACGGTCTATCTATAGGGATAATACAGTCTATAGGGATAATACGGTCTATCTATAGGGATAATACAGTCTATGGGGATAATACGGTCTATCTCTAGGGATAATACAGTCTATCTATAGAGATAATAGGGTCTATCAATGGGGATAATACAGTCTATAGGGATAATACGGTCTATCTCTAGGGATAATACAGTCTATAATTGGAGATAATAGGGTCTATCTATAGGGATAATACGATCTATCTATGGGATAATAGGGTCTATCTATAGGGATAATACAGATATCTATAGGGATAATACGGTTATCTATAGGGATAACATGGATATCTATATGCATAATATGGATATCTTTAGGGATAATACGGCCTATCTATAGAGATAATATGGTCTATCTATAGGGATAATACAGTCTATAGGGATAATACGGTCTATCTCTAGGGATAATACAGTCCTGTCAGATACAGTCAATGGAAAACCCACTTTACAGAGTGTGCCTCCATTGGCTACATTGCGGAGTGCAGAGACTAGCAGGAAGGGGACCGGAGCGACTTGGGAAACTTCATGTAAAGTAGCATGGGGTGGGGATTTACCGGTTTAGGTCCTTACCCTGGGTACAATTAATAGGGTCAGATAGAAGCTAGAGAAAGTGCTGAGTATAATTAATTTGGTTGAAAAGCCAAATTACTGTTCTTTTCTATTTCATTTCTTTATTTTTTTTATTCTTCCGCTTTTTTGGACCGTATCTCCTCCCACAGTTTTTGAGCTAGAGACATGAAATTCGGTACAGACGTGCGGGACATATAGGATAAGTGTGCTATCTTCTAGCTAAGGAATCGCGGAAGCATTATGGCGCTATCGGCGAATTTCCGGACATTTTTCACATAGACTATAATGGTACAGTCCTCAAATGTGGATATTCTAAACAGTTTTTTTCATGGTCATAAATCAAATGGTGATACCCCAACCCCCACAACAGACCCAGGTACACCCACTACTGACCTACATTTCCATCCCATGGAAGCCATATTAAAGGGAACTAAAGTCAAAAAAAACAAATTTAGATTTATCCTCATAAATAAAGATAGTTTTTATGGTTGTAAACACAAAAAGACATACCCCCTCAACCAGACCCAGGTACACACACCTACTGATCTACTTATGCATTACAGTGGCAGCCATACTTAAAGGGTAACTAAAGTAAAAAAAAAACAAATTTAGATTTATCCTCATAAAAGAAAGTTTTATGGTTGTAACCACAAAAAAGACATACCCCTCAACCAGACCCAAGTACACACACCTAATGATATACTTATCCATTACTGTGGAAGCCATACTTTAAGGGTAACTAAAGTCAAAAAAGGCAATTTGATCATAATCAAAAAGTTTTTTTTTAACTCTCAACCCGACACGGGTACACACACCTACTGATCTACTTATCCATTACTATGGCTGCCATACGTAAAGGATAACTAAATAAAAAAAACTCATTTGACCAATCATCAAAAAAGTTAGTATTTTATCCCCAACCTGATATGAATACACATACACCACTTACCTACCTTTAATGCATGTGACATACTTAAAGGATAAGAAAAAACAACAATGTCCTCTTCTTGACATTATTGAGTTTAAAATCTGCAGCACAAACACACAAATTCCCTCTAAAATGCAGTCTTTCAGCCAAATTCAAAGTTTATACTTAAAGGGCATGTCCACCCCAAAACTATAATCCCCCCACTACTGGCCCCATTGTGTAGTGTAGTTTAAATCCTTACCTTACATCCCAACTCCATCTGGTTCTTCTGCTATCCCCCCCTAAAGTCCAAAAAAACGCCCACCAGGAGTACTGCAGAGTCCATAGGACTTTGCCTCCTGTCTCCCCTCCGGGAGAAGTTTGGCATGTCGCCACTACAGCCCTTTCTTCCCCTCCCTCCAATTTGGATTCCCTCCCCTAGTGTAAAATCCTTTATATAATATTCCCCCTGTCCCCCCAGCCCCAACCGCTATATTTTATTAGCAGAAAAGTGCCCCAAACTTTACTTACCTTCCCTCTCCTCCGCCGCACTGAAACTCCCGGCAGCCATGTCCGTGATTGGCTGCGCTCAGCCAATCACAGACGCGACTGCGGTCCCGCCCTTCTGCTTGCATTTTCCTGCAAGCAGAGGACCTGGCAGTGCGGCGGAGGAAAGAGGGAAGGTAAGTAATGTTTGGGGCACTTTCTGATAAAAATTTAGCGGTTGGGGCTGGGGGGACAGGGGGAATATTATATAAAAAAAAATTTGAAGGGTGGACATGCCCTTTAACTTTCCCTTTCTAGTTGTCCTTTAATCTGCAGCAACCAGATGATATCAAATGTTTTCTATATGTAGTAGACCTGTGAAAAGATAACATCTTTATATAGAATGTAAATCACGGGAAGTGGACCCTACTGTGGGCAATGCGATCCCTTGAGATTTCCCAATGCATGCGATCACCATTTTTGAAAAACTGTCAACCGCACTTAAGGGACACTAAACTCCCATAATCCAGAAAAACAATATTTGCCATTCATTTCTATATTTCACAGGGAGTGGAGAACGTTTATCTCACCTCCTGTGAATAATATAATGTTCGGGGACCTGGAACTACCTACCGCCCCTCCACTCCAAGCCGCTCCTTCACAGACACCTGCTCTGTTCGACCACACGCACTATCTAGGTGCATGCGCGCCAATACAAAAGATAGGGCGGATCGGGGAGAGAAAAGCTGTTCAGTGAAGAAAGCTGCTGTGAGTGGAGCGGCGGTAAGGTAAGTCCAGGTCCCGAGCGTAATATTATTCACAGGGAGGTGAGAATAAGCGTTTGTCCCTGTTAAATAATAGAAACGAATGGCAATAGTTGTTTTTTGGGTTTAGTGTTCCAATACAAGTCTATGGAAGCGGACTTGGATACAAGTGGAAACATATTAGTGAGTCATGATTTTTTTAAAGGTGCATTTTACCCATAATCTCCAGGGGACACAAGTGCAAAGGTTGGAGAAGCACGTAAATGTGGATACAGGCAGATACAAGCGCACTATAAAATGTTGCGTGGGGCCTCAGCCATAAGTTTAAAATCTCATTCTTTGTAGCGTGTCACTGTAATCTTACAATGTAGATGTATATTGTAACGCTAATGATCCCCCAAGCTTAACTGGGACTATTGATTGTCAAGTGTTGGCACTAAAGTAGGTAAGACAGTGTAAAAGTCAAGTTGATAGATTTGCAGAACCTACTGTAGCTTTATAAGAGAGGTTTCATAACTGCCCTAGTTCAAAACGAATGTAAATTTACTGGGTTGCTAGGCTGAGCGGAAGCATTCCCTATGGCGATCATGATGTCACATTGAATTATATCTAATCACATAACACTGTGGGGCTTATGTAATAATTATATTTACCCACATACAGTTGTAGTTCATTTACCACAATAAATGTGCAGAACGTACAGTAGCTTTTGTTTACATGAGCTTCATTCTACAAAGCTCTGATTCTCTTAGCGGATGGGGATTGCAGGGTGCCAGCAAAGATAGTAAAGGTTATGGCTATCCTGCCCTCTGATTATATTTAATTATATTTTAAGCTGTGATGTCTGGATAGTTAACACTATCATCCTTTGTCACTGTTTTTTTACATCAACCTAATCCCCACCCAGAATTCCCTGACGGCCATCCTCCCACCCATCTTCCCTATATAAATCCTGGTCTACGCCATTTTTAATGTATATCCTGTAAAGTCCAGTCTATTCTCCTGCTCTCTCCCTTGGCCCGGAATCTTATTTTGTGAAGATTCATTACTACGATCTTGCACAGTAACTCGCTGTCCATTTACAATCTCTAGGTCCTTGACTATCATCCTCAGTGACAGTTTCCTGAAGCTTTGTTTAATATTAGATTCATTTTTCCATTAAAGACACTATTCCTGCCGATTCAAAAATCTCCACTGCGTATTAGGGACTAAAATACATCAATCAGATAATGGGGAAAAAGTGATTGTGACCCCTGATCCATCTATCGTCCTCCGATCATACACAGACTGGGACTGGTTTTGTTGATCCTAAACATCCGAGAGAAATACTTAATAATAGTTAGGGCTGGTACACGGGAAGTTTTTTTCTGTCTGATGATCCATCCCCTATATGATCTGTTGATGTCTGGTTAATGAATTACCCACCCAACCCCCAAACATTGTCTTGATGGTTTCCTATGTGATATTTTGGTCTGTAATAGGCGAACATGTGTATTTTGATTTTAATAAACGACGCTGAAAAGTCAGGGTAGCAATTTAATTTGTGTCCATCACATTATCATTAGTATGTTGGTCAGGTGTATTCTCGGGCATCAGGCCTAGGATGTTCCATTAACAAGCATTGCCAAGATATATGGTCTATCTATAAGGATATAATAGGGATAATGCAGTTTATTACGAAAGGGATAATACGGTCTATCTACAGGGATAATATGGTCGATCTATAGGGATAATATGGTTATCTATAGGGATAATACGGTTATCTATAGGGATAATACGGTCTATCTACAGGGATAATAAGGTCTATCTACAGGGATAATATGGTCAATCTATAGGGATAATACGGTTATCTATAGGGATAATACGTTTATCTATAGGGATAATATGGTTATCTATAAGAATAATATGGTCCATCTATAGAGATAATACGGTCTATCTATAGGGATAATACGATCTATCTATGGGATAATACGGTCTATCTATAGGGATAATACAGATATCTATAGGGATAATACGGTTATCTATAGGGATAGCAGGATATCTATGGCATAATGGATATCTTTAGGAAATACGGCCTATCATAGAGATAATATGGTCTATCTATAGGGATAATACAGTCATAGGGATAATACGGTCTATCTCTAGGGATAATACAGTCTATCATTGGAGATAATAGGTTTATCTAAGGGATAATACAGTCAATCTATAGGGATATACGGTCATCACTGGTTAATACGGTCAATCTCTAGGGATTATACAGTCTATAGAGATAATAGGTTCATCAATGGGGATAATAAGGTTTTCTATGGGATAATACATTCTATAGGGTAATACGGTTTCTAGGGAATACGTCATCTCTAGGGATAATACAGTCTATAATGGAGATAGGTCTATCCATAGGGATAATACAGTCTATCTATAGGGATAATAGGGTCTATCAAGGGGGTAATACGGGTCTATCTAGGGATAATACAGTCTATAGGGATAATACGGTCTATATATAGGATATATACAGTCTAGGGTAATACGGTCTATCTTCTAGGGATAATAACAGTCTATCTATAGAGGAATAGGGTCTATCAATGGGATAATACAGTCTATAGGGATAATACGGTCTATCTCTAGGGATAATACAGTCTATAATTGGAGATAATAGGGTCTATCTATAGGGATAATACGATATCTATGGTGATAAAGGGTCTATCTATGGATAATACAGATATCTATAGGGATAATACGGTTATCTATAGGGATAACATGGATATATATGCATAATATGGATATCTTTAGGGATAATACGGCCTATCTATAGAGATAATATGGTCTATCTATAGGGAAATACAGTCTATAGGGATAATACTGTCTATCTCTAGGGATAATACAGTCTATCATGGAGATAATAGGGTTTATCTAAAGGGATAATACAGTCTATCTATTGGGATAATACGGTCTATCACGGGATAATACGGTCAATCTCTAGGGATAATACAGTCTATAGAGATAATAGGGTCTATCAATGGGGATAATATGGGATCATAGGGATAATACAGTCTAAGGGATAATAAGGTCTATCTAGGGTAATACAGTCTATCTCTAGGGATAATACAGTCTATAATTGGAGATAATAGGGTCTATTCATAGGCATAATACAGTCTATCTTTAGGGATAATAGGGTCTATCAATGGGGATAATACGGTCTATCTATAGGGATAATACAGTCTATAGGGATAATACGGTCTTTATAGGGATAATACAGTCTAGGGGATAATACGGTCTATCTCTAGGGATATATGGTCTATCTCTAGGGATAATACAGTCATAATTGGAGATAATAGGGTCTATCCATAGGGATAATACAGTCTATCTATAGGGATAATATGGTCTATCCGGGATAATACGGTCAATCTCTAGGGATAATACAGTCTACCTATAGGATAATAGGGTCTATCAATGGGGATAATACGGTATATATATAGGGATAATACAGTCTTAGGGATAATACGGTCTATCTACCCTATTATCTCCAATTATAGACTGTATTATCCCTAGAGATAGACCATATAATCCCTAGAGATAGACCGTATTATCCCCATAGACTGTATTATCCCTATAGAAAGACCGTATTATCCCTATAGACTGTATTATCCCTATAGATAGACCGTCAGTTGAGAATCTATTCTTGGATGACCTATTTTCCCAGCGTCTCCTAGATATATAAAGTGGCTTGAAGTGGTGCATGTGCCGTTGTCTCTCTCCAAACACAGGCGCATGTTATCTGCGGTTCTCTTGTAAATGAAGGAGGGGAACGTAATAGCCCACACTTCTCCCGCTAATCTAATTCATCCAACGGGGCTGAGGAAGAAAAAAAAATGTAATTGTATTTTCTAATTTTCCTTGTCTGGCAGAAAACCGTGTGTTACTCGAGTGGTTGCTATTTAAAATATTTATCTCGTCCGCCTGAAGGCCCGTGGCACAGAATGATGGGGGGAGAGCTGCTATTGACTGTTGTTTTTGACGTCTCTGTGTAAATACATTTATTTTTCATAGGATGTCGCCGGCTACTACTCCCACTGGACTTTGGCCACAATCCGACAGATCCATTATTTGCAGAGATAGAAAGGTTTTCGTATGTTTGGCCGCACACACACTGCCTGTGCTGTTCATCGTCAAGGTAATAATAAAATGCCCTTTTTGCCAGAAGTCATTAAGAATCGTGTCCACATGTAGAGGTAGTCAGTGTCTTTGACAGGGTCCCTCTGCCCAAGGGCCATTACACTTCTAAGATAGATAACACTCCTCCAACTGCGGGTTCGCCTTACACTTACACATTATCAGCTGAATGAATGATTATCCACCTTAGAGAGGAAGATAAACTTTTTTTCTTAAAGTGAGGTTGCATTCCTTAATTTTATTCTATTTATATATAAGATTTTGCACGTGAATTTGTATAAATACTGTGTATACTATAATGGGAGTTGCAATAAGGGATATTAAAATCTCCTCGGTAATATGGGTTCCAATTGCAGACTGCTTGCTTTGGAATGACTAAGCAATTGGTGTCAACACTCAGACATGCAAATGCCCATTTCTTACACAGTATGGAAATTAAAGGCTAAAGCCAACTTTAACTATTCGTTTTATTATTCCTTCAAACTCTACCCTGTGCTTCAGCTTTTCTTTCCATTCTTTGTTCGTCATTGTTGGCCCTTGGCTTCTCAATACATCCACTTTATGAATTTTAATAATCTCCCTTTCCTAGTATCCAACTCCTCAACGTTAATCTGTCCGAGCTGAGGATCATGGACCCGAGAGCAGAGCACAGTGTGGAACCGCGGAAAATTACCTTTATCCTGTGAGCCCTGACTTCATGTGAGCATTTAAGGAGGGGAGGAAAAATGAAGGAAAGGTGGAGGGAGAGAAATAAAGGGAGGAAGACTAAGGACAGGAAGAATTAGATCCATTTAAGTAGGGTGTGCTGCATATTCATACTGGACTTATTCCTTCTATGCTACATACTGGACATTGCACTGTGTCCTATGTTCAGCATTACCCTGTCTTAATACTCCATTGAACCTGTTCAAACTGTCATGGGGAACATCTGTCATCCTGGGTTTCCTTGGGTTTTGGCCTCTCTCTCTCTCTCCTCTCTCTCTCTCCCTCTCCGTGTTCACTTCAGTGTCTGAAATGGTATAATTAGTCATTGAAGCTTTACAGCACTAACCCTTTAGACCTGTTGTTTTCTGGACAATTGGCACATGTTGACTGCAAAATGCCACAGGAAAGGAACTATGGGATTTTGCACAGAACTAATAAACAAAGTTCTCCATCTTTTATGGGTAGCAGCTGGGTAGGATGATGGGAGTTGTAGTTTATACAATTGGAAATTATGTAGAAAACCATGTGACAAGTACAACATAATGTGTAGATAATGTGTAACAGGTACAACTATATTTAGATACCATGTGAAAGGTACAACTGATGTGTGATACTGTGTAACAGGTACAACTGCTATGTAGATACCATGTGACACGCACTTATTTTCTAATTATCACCAAAGGGACCTGGTGGAATTCCCTTAAATGCTCCCCATTGTCTCCCATTGAGTTATTACAGACTAAAACACATGGGATGTAACCGGGCCTGGCACTGTCCTTTATTTTTATTTAAACTGGCCCTCAGTTATTGTAACACCACATGGAGTTCTAGGAAAGGCAGCGTCTATCAAGGAAGAACATCGTTAAAGGGACGCATGGATTACAGTGCCACACTTATTGATTTCAAGGCGTAATTCGTTGAGTTGTTTTTTGGCAGCCGATCCCTCCTATAGGATGTGCTGCTCACGTGTGATAAACCACTAAAAGACGGATGAGCTATTAATAAGAGGTGCAAATGTTAGTGTGCTTTTAAAGACAATTATACTCTCCCTTTCTTGGTCCACACCCCAATAGTACCAGTCCGGTGAAGACCTAAACCACTTAGTCCCACCTCTTAGTACTTATTGATCAGCTGAATATTTTCATTATTTACATGAATTTCTTTGCCACTGGGGTCTGCACTGCCCCTTACTTCTGTCAGATACAGTCCAATGGAAAAACCCACTTTACAGAGTGTGCCTTCCCATTGGCTACATTGCGGGTGGCGAGACTAGCAGGAAGGGGACCGGACGACTTGGGAAACTCTTTAAAGTAGCATGGGGTGGGGATTTACCGGTTTAGGTCCTTACCCTGGGTACAATTAATAGGTGTCAGAATAGAAGCTAGAGAAAGTGACTGAGTATAATTAATTTGCTTGAAAAAGCCAAATTACTGTTCTTTCTTATTCTTCTTCTTCTCTTTTTTTTCTTCCGCTTTTTTGGACCGTATCTCCTCCCACAGTTTTTGAGCTAGAGACATGAAATTCGGTACAGACGTGCGGGACATATAGGATAAGTGTGCTATCTTCTAGCTAAGGAATCCGCGGAAAGCTTATGGGCGTATCGGCGAATTCCGGACATTTTTCACATAAACTATATGGTAACAGTCCTCAAATGTGGTATTTTTCAAACAGTTTTTTTCATGGTCATAATACAAATGGTGATAACCCCCAACCCCCCAACAGACCCAGGTACACCCACCTACTGACCTACATTTCCATCCCATGGAGGCTATTTAAAGGGTAACTAAAGTCAAAAAAACAAATTTAGATTTATCCTCAATAAAAGATAGTTTTATGGTTGTAAACACAAAAGACATACCCCCTCAACCAGACCAGGTACACACACCTACTGATCTACTTATGCATTACGTGGCAGCCATACTTAAAGGGTAACTAAAGTAAAAAAAAACAAATTTAGATTTTCCTCATAAAAGAAAGTTTTATGGTTGTAAACAAAAAAAAGACATACCCCTCAACAGACCAAGTACACACACCTAATGATATACTTATCCATTACTGTGGAAGCCATACTTTTAAAGGGTAACTAAAGTCAAAAAAGGCAATTTTGATCAATAATCAAAAATTTTTTTTTAACTCTCAACCCGACACGGGTACACACACCTACTGATCTACTTATCCATTACTATGGCTGCCATACGTAAAGGATAACTAAAGTAAAAAAAACTCATTTTGACCAATCATCAAAAAAGTTAGTATTTTATCCCCAACCTGATATGAATACACATACACCAACTTACCACCTTTAATGCAGTGACATACTTAAAGGATAAGTAAAAAAACAACAATGTCCTCTTCATTGACATTATTGAGTTTTAAAATCTGCAGCACAACACAACAAATTCCCTTCCAAAATGCAGTCTTTCAAGCCAAATTCAAAGTTTTAACTTAAAGGCATGTCCACCCAAAACTATAATCCCCCACACTACTGGCCCCATTGTGTAGTGTAGTTTAATCCTTACCTTACATCCCAACTCCATCTGGTTCTTCTTCGCTATCCCCCCCTAAAGTCCAAAAAAAACGCCCACCAGGATACTGCAGAGTCCATATAGAACTCTGCCTCCTGTCTCCCCTCCGGGAGAGTTTGGCATGCGCACTACGGCCCTTCTTTCCCCTCCCTCCCAATTTGGATTCCCTCCCCCTAGTGAAATCCTTTTTAATAATATTCCCCCTGTCCCCCCAGCCCCAACCGCTATATTTTATTAGCAGAAAGTGCCCCAAACTTTACTTACCTTCCTCTTTCCTCCGCCGCACTGAAACTCCCGGCAGCCATGTCCGTGATTGGCTGCCGCTCACCATCACAGACGCGACTGCCGTTCCCGCCCTTCTGCTTGCATTTTCCTGCACAGAGACCTGCGCAGTGCCGGAGGAAGAGGGAAGGTAAGTAATGTTGGGGCACTTTCTGATAAAAATTTAGCGGTTGGGGCTGGGGGGACAGGGGGAATATTATATAAAAAAAAATTTGAAGGGTGGACATGCCCTTTTAAATTTCCCTTTCTAGTTGTCCTTTAATCTGCAAGCAACCAGATGATATCAAATGTTTTCTATATGTAGTAGACCTGTGAAAAGATACATCTTTTATATGAATTTAAATCACGGGAAGTGGACCCTACTGTGGTGCAATGCGATCCATTGAGATTTCCCAATGCATGCCATCACCTTTTTGAAAAACTGTCAACCGCACTTAAAGGGACACTAAACTCCCATAATCCAGAAAAACAACTATTTGCCATTCATTTTCTATTATTCACAGGGAGGTGAGAACGTTTATACTCACCTCCCTGTGAATAATATAATGTTCGGGGGACCTGAACTTACCTTACCACCCCACCCACTCCAAGCCCCGCTCCTTCACAGACACCTGCTCTGTCTCGACCACACACCACTATCTTAGGTGCATGCGCGCCAATACAAAGATAGGGCCGATCGGGGAGAGAAAAGCTTCAGTGAAGAAGCTGCTGTGAGTGGAGCGGCGGTAAGGTAAGTTCCAGGTCCTCCGAGCGTAATATTATTCACAGGGAGGTGATAATAAGCTGTTGTCCCCTGTAAATAATAGAAACGAATGGCAAATAGTTGTTTTTATGGGTTTAGTGTTCCTTTTAATACAAGTCTATGAAGCGGACTTGGATACAAGTGGAAACATATTAGTAGGTTCATGTGATTTTTTTTAAAGGTGCATTTTTAACCCCATAATCTCCAGGGGAAACACAAGTGCAAGGTTGGAGAAGCACGTAAATGTGGATACAGGCAGATACAAGCGCACTATAAAATGTTGCAGTGGGGGCCTCACCATATAGTTTAAAATCTCATTCTTTGTAGCGTGTCACTGTAATCTACAATGTAGATGTATATTGTTAACGCTAATGATCCCCCAAGCTTAACTGGACTATTGATTGTCAAGTGTTGGCACAAGTAGGTAAGAACAGTGTAAAAGTCAAGTTGATAGATTTTGCAGAACCTACTGTAGCTTTATAGAGAGGTTTCATACTGCCCTATTTCAAAACAATGTAAATTTTACTGGGTTGCTAGGCTGAGCGGAAGCATCTCCCTATGGGCGATCATGATGTCACATTGAATTATATCTAATCACATAACACTGTGGGGCTTATGTAATAATTATATTTAACCCACATACATTGTAGTTCATTTACCACAATAAAGGTGCAGAACGTACAGTAGCTTCTGTTTACATGAGCTTCATTCTACAAAGCTCTGATTCTCTTAGCTGGATGGGGATTGCAGGGTGCCAGCAAAGATAGTTAAGGGTATAGGCTATCCTGCCCTCTGATTATATTTAATTAATATCTTTAAGCTGTGATGTCTGGATAGTTACACTATCATCTTTGTCACTGTTTTATTACATTCAACCTAATCCCCACCCAAATTCCCTGACGGCCATCCTCCCCACCCCATCTTACCCTATATAAATCCTGGTTCCACGCCATTTTTAATGTATATCCTGTAAAGTCCAGTCTATTCGTCTCCTGCTCTCTCCCTTGGCCCGGAATCTTATTTTTGTGAAGATTCATTACTCTGAGATCTTGCACAGTAACTCGCTGTCCATTTTTAACATCTCTAGGTCCTTGACTATCATCCCTCAGCTCTGACAGTTTCCTGAAGCTTTTGTTTAATATATAATTCATTTTTCCATTAAAGACACTATTACCTTCGGCCTGATTCAAAATCTCCACTGCGGTATTAGGGACTAAAATACATCAATCAGATAATGGGGAAAAGTGATCTGTGACCCCTGATCCATCTATCTCCTCCGATCACTACACACACTGGGACTGTGTTTTGTTTGATCCTAAACATCCGAGAGAAATACTTAATAATAGTTAGGGCTGGTACACGGGAGTTTTTTTCTGTCTGATGATCCATCCCCTATATGATCTGTTTGATTGTCTGGTTAATGAATTACCCTCACCCAACCCCCCAAACAGTCTTTTTGATTGGTCCTATGTGATATTTTGGTCTGTAATAGGCGAACATGTGTATTTTGATTTAATAAACGACTGCTGAAAAGTCAGGGTACAATTTAATTTGTGTCCATCACATTATCTATTAGTATGTTGGTCAGGTGTATTCTCGGGCATCAGGCCTTAGGATTTCCATAACAAGCAATTGCCAAGATATATGGTCTAATCTATAAGGATATATATAGGGATATGCATTTAAATCGAAAGGGATAATACGGTCTATCTACAGGATACTATGGTCGATCTATAGGGATAATACGGTTTAGCTATAGGGATAATAGGTTATCTATGCACAGGATAATACGGTCTATCTACTAAGGGATATAACGATCTATCTAATAACAACAGGATAATAGTCAATCTATATATAGTAATAAATTTCTATGGGATAATACGGAACGGTTTATCTAATAGGGATAATACGTTTTAATATTCTATAGGATAATATGGTTATCCTATCTAAGAGATAATATGGGTCCTATCTATAGTGTATAATAAGTGTCTATCTCTATGGATAACAGTCTATATAGAAATAGGGTTTATCAAAAATAAATAAAATAATACTATAGAATATAATAAAATAAAATAAAATAAAAAATAGAAATAATAAAATAAAAACAATAATCTTAATAAGAGGAATTAAAAAATGGAACATAACTAAAACTACAAAATATAAATATATAAATAAGTAAATCGGTCTATCTATATGGATAATACAGTCTATAGGGATATAAATCTATATAAAAAGATTAATAATGATAAACGTATAGGGATAATACAGTCGGGAATACTAACGGGAATACTAGTCTATCTATGGGGTCATAATACGTGTCTATCACGGTCTATCTATAGGGATAATACACAAGATTATCTATAGAAAAATCTATATAGGGATAATGAAATAACTAGGGATAATACGGTATCTATAGGGATAGCATGGAATCTATAGGCATAATATATATATCTTTAGGGATAATACGGCCTATCTTAAGGATAATATGGTCTATCTATAGGGATAATACAGTCTATAGGGATAATACGTGTCTATCTCTAGGGATAATACAGTCTATCATTGGAGATAATAGGTTTATCTAAAGGGATAATACAGTCAATCTATAGGGATATACGGTCTATCACTGGTTAATACCGGTCAATCTCTAGGGATTATACAGTCTATAGAGATAATAGGTTCTATCAATGGGGATAATACGGTCTTCTATAGAGTATAATACTCTAGAGGGATAATACGGTCTATTTGGGATAATACGTCAATCTCCTAGGGATATACAGTCTATAATTGGAGATAAAGGGTCTATCCATAGGGATAATACAGTCTATCTATAGGGATAATAGGGTCTATCAATGGGATAATACGGTTATCTATAGGGATATACAGTCTATAGGGATAATACGGTCTATCTATAGGGATAATACAGTCTATGGGATAATACGGTCTATCTCTAGGGATAATACAGTCATCTATAGATAGAATAGGGTCTATCATGGGGATAATACAGTCTATAGGGATATACGGTCTATCTCTAGGGATAATACAGTCTATAATTGGAGATAATAGGGTCTATCTATAGGGATAATACGATCTATCTATGGGTAATAGGGGTCTATCTTAGGGATAATACAGATATCTATAGGTGATAATAACGGTATCTATGATATGGATTCTATATGCATAATATGGATATCTTTAGGGATAATACGGCCTATCTATAGAGATAATATGGTCTATCTATAGGGATAATACAGTCTATAGGGATAATACTGTCTATCTCTAGGGATAATACAGTCTATCATTGGAGATAATAGGGTTTATCTAAAGGGATAATACAGTCTATCTATTGGGATAATACGGTCTATCACGGGATAATACGGTCAATCTCTAGGGATAATACAGTCTATAGAGATAATAGGGTCTATCAATGGGGATAATACGGTCTATCTATAGGGATAATACAGTCTATAGGGATAATACGGTCTATCTCTAGGGATAATACTTCATCTCTAGGGATATACAGTCTATAATTGGAGATAATAGGGTCTATTCATAGGCATAATACAGTCTATCTTTAGGGATAATAGGGTCTATCATGGGGATAATACGGTCTATCTGATAGGGATAATACAGTCTATAGGGATAATACGGTCTTTCTATAGGGATAATACCGTCTATGGGGATAATAGGTCTATCTCTAGGGATTATATGGTTATCTCTAGGGATAATACAGTCTATAATTGGAGATAATAGGGTCTATCCATAGGGATAATACAGTCTATCTATAGGGATAATATGGTCTATCTCGGGATAATACGGTCAATCTCTAGGGATAATACAGTCTACCTATAGAGATAATAGGGTCTATCAATGGGGATAATACGGTCTATCTATAGGGATAATACAGTCTATAGGGATAATACGGTCTATCTCTAGGGATAATACAGTCTATCATTGGAGATAATAGGGTCTATCTATGGGATAAACAGTCTATCTATAGGGATAATATGGTCAATCTCTAGGGATATACAGTCTATAGAGATAATAGGGATTATCAATGGGGATAATACGGTCTATTTATAGGGATAATACGTTATCTATAGGAATACAGTCTATGGGATAATACGGTCTATTTATAGGGATAATACGGTCTATCTATAGGGATAATACAGTCTATCTATAGGGATAATATGGTCAATCTCTAGGGATATTACAGTCTATAGAGATAATAGGATCTATCAATGGGGATAATACGGTCTATTTATAGGGATAATACGTTCTATCTATAGGGATAATACAGTCTATCTATAGGGATAATATGGTCTATCTCGGGATAATACGGTCAATCTCTAGGGATAATACCGTCTATCTATAGGGATAATAGGATCTATCAATGGGGATAATACGGTCTAGCTATAGGGATAATACAGTCTATCTATAGGGATAATACGGTCTATTAGGAATATAGTTGACTATGCCACAAGTAACGTGACTCTTTTTCAGGTCAAGGAGCTTGACAGATCCATGTCAATTAGCTTTACTGTCGATATGCAACTGGTTATTATGTCTGGAGCATGCTAGAGTCTTCTAGTGAGTATTTCCACAACATGCAGCTAGCAATATAGAAGGGAAGAGATAAAATATCAGCAGTGACAGAAAACCATAAGAAAAGAGGGAAACGACCGGAACTAGTCACGTTTTAGGAAAGTCGTACAGTTTTATAGATATTTGTGTAGATCCCCACGTGTTGGAGAATTAATCACCTAAGCTGATCCTGATTTTTGAGTTTGGTTTTCCTTCAATTTATTACTTTTGAGAAAAATTGTTCTTTAAGGGCTCGCGTTTGCGCCCGCGATTTTGCTAAAATGGAAATGCGATTTCCGATGCGCATGCGATTGCGCGTCCGTTCGCGTTTTGGTAACGCATGCGTTCACCATTTTGGTGCGTTAACGATGCGTGTCCATAACGTGAAAAAGCGCGAAACGCGCAAGAATCGCGCACACAATCGCGTGCGATAACGCTCGCGATTTTGTGCGCGATTCCTGTGGCGTTGCAGTGTGGCCTCACCCTAAAGGAAAAGTTGATTTATATTTATAAAGATGGCTAAACTCTCACCTTATGAAACTTTACAATCTGCTCCCTCCTGGTGCTAGAAAGGTTTTTTCAGTCCCCCCCCCTTCATTAGCAAATCATAGAAAATCATTCCTGAATGTGCAGTGATTGGATCAACAAGGGTGAGCTTAGCATCAGGACACCATGAGAGGGACAAAAGAGCAGAATACGAAGATTTAGGGCTAGGCCACACTAGTCTTCTTTTACTTGCGCATGTCAGTCACTCTCAATCGGGTATGATTGTGTGTGCAATCTGGTGCGATGCAGTGTGGCCTGCAAATGTGTGGGGATTCTGATCCCAAGTGCTCTGCTTAACACCTTTAGGCCAGACAAACCTTCATATGTCATCACTTCCATTTAGAGATTCATAAACGCCTAAAACTTTTGAAATAACCCAAGTAGATTGTGTTTCCTTCTTGTAGTTAACAATAGAACACTTGGTCCAGTTCACATAAAAGATCGCCTGGACTTTATTTTTTATTAGACTTTGTCTACTTTGACAAAAAATTGCCATGGGAACGGAGTTCCAGGCATGAACAGTCAAAAATGAAATGTTTAACGCTATTAATAAATATTAAAATGAGTGTGTCCTTTCTAGGTAAAAATGAAATAGAACAATACTCTAGATGTGGGTAATAAGCATCTTTGGTAATAATGTTTGATCTGTAAATAATTACAAAAAACTGGAAAGATGATCTTTTAAAAAGGAGCGCTTTCTATGATGTGAGGCTATTAACATCCATATGGTCAATATGCTTCATTCAAAATGGAAACCTCCGCTAGCCCTTTGCGTCACATTGCTTTGTGCCAAAAATAGGACTCAAGGAAGTAGCTTTAACTCGACGTGTAAAGGAAGCAAAGCAGAAAAAAGCACTAATAGAGATAGAGGCTAGTCTTCTCTTTTCTGGTGCAAACAGTGCTTTGTTAAGTAAACTGAGTAGAAGGAGAAAGCAAATCAGATGGTTATGGCCATGTTGTTGATGGCGGCCAGTCACTTCAGAAACATGTTAGCTTTTATCTATTGTCTGCGTGGTACAGGTCCCACGAGTGACGGAATAACTAGTTGGAAGATGAATCGCGAGTAGGGTGATTTTCCTTTCCTATAAGCTGTGTATTGATTTCACCAGCATTCTAAGGCGTGAGGAAAGAACATGGATAAATATTCTGCTGGGTCTTCTGAGGAAGATAAACGGAGCATTAAGAAGGAGACAGACTGTATCCTGTTTTAATGTGAGGCAGAGTAGTAAGTTTGAAAATGATGTTAGAGGAGTATATTGAATAGAAGTTGTGGTATGCAAAAACATCTCTAGTTGTTTATTTCATGCCACAGATGTCCAAAATAAAAAATAAATTGCGACAGCTCTGGCATTATTGGCTGTATTTTTTATCTAGTTTAACAAAGTGGGCAGTAAAATGGTATTTTAATTTTGATTGAATTTGTAGGCAGTTAAAGGCTTTTTTATACAAAAATCCCTGCAGTAACTGTCTTCATTTACCAGTGAGTTGTCATGTCAGTGTGACTTACTCTGGAAGAGAGAGAATAGTTCTCCAATTAGCTACATCTGTATCAATCTCCCCATGGTAAAGAGAGGGTGGTAAAAGTAACTGGAGCACTGTAGTGAAATATTTATTCATTTCAAATGGGTATAATTTTAGAATTACATAAAAAGACAAACTTAACAGGCTCATTTACCCAGAGCCGCATGTTCAGGGTAACTGCTCCTTTCGCTATTCAATATCGGTTTGCGAATCTGGGATTTACCCACTGCGTGATTTTAACACCAGTTGATGCGAGCTTTGGATGTGCGGGTGATTTTACGTAATCCACGCAACGGCCATACGGTTAGCGCAACTTTAAATCCATATATTTGGGTAAACGGCCCCTTATTGTTTATTTTGCGTTTGTGTCCTACACGTCAGGGAAAATTGGTTGTAAGTGGAGTTCTCCTTTAATATAGGGATAATCATGGCAAATGTCCCCGCATGATGTTAACACATATACATGTACCGAAAGCATTGACTTTTTTCTCTTAAAGGGCAACTGTGGTCTGGGAGCAATTTGGGTAAATAAAGCCTACAGTCTTTCTTTTAAAATGTGCCCTGAATCACATCTCTGGCTGGAGCCTGTGAAAAATTATATTGTGATGAATGGTTAAATTTCCTGCTCCAGTTAGTATGTATAGTATTTTTTGAGGTTGTAAAGACATATATCAGTCCAACCTGTCTAGCAAATATCCTCATTTCCTGTTGACTGTTGATCCAGAGGAAGGCAAAAAAAAAAAAAACCAACAAAATTATGAAGGGGAAAAAAATTCTTCCTGACTCCAAGTGGCAATAGGAAATTTCCCTGGATCAAACTCTACTTATGTACAATACAGTAACTTGCAGCATTCCTTGTTTGCAGAAACTCATCCATCTTTTTTGTGAAACTGAGCAATGAACGTGCCATAACGTCTGCTGGACGTTATGGCAGCTTTACCAGCTTTACCATTCTCACAGTGAAAAACCTTTCCGAACTTGAAACCTTTTTTCTTCAAGTCTTAAAGGAGAACTAAACCCAAAATACAAAGGCATCTCCACAAACTCTAAAACTGTACTTTGTAAAACCATTTGTCTCTCACCTCTGAATTCAGCCTTACTGTAGAAATCATTTATAGAACATTTCTGAGTACTGGCAATCTATGATGTCACAGCTAGCTTCTAGTGTTGCCTCTTCCTGGTGGTCCTGGACCAATACTCCTCTGCACATGCTAACAAGCTACCTTGTATTTGTTTCCCACTCCCCTTATGCTAAGCTGCATGTAACAGTTGAACTAAAAGTCCCACCTGCCAGTGTCTCCAGCCAATCATCAGAGATAGCAGTAAATAATATTAGCAGTTTTCCTGCTCAAACAGAGTGGGGGAAGGTGTAACCCTTTTCAATGTATTAGGAAGCAACTTGTTAACCCTTTATATTTGTGAGCATTTCTTCAGACTGCGTCTTTTTATGTGTTTATTTCTGCACTCTACCATTTATATTAGTGTGTGTATGCTGAAATATACATTTAGGGCACAGCCATACTGGAACGCACCTGAAGCACTTGATTTACATGCTTTTGCACTTGTGATGTCCATTTTGTTTGAAAACGTATTCGATTAGCAAATTGCTGACGCATGCGTGAATCGCAACACACCTGAAACGCAAGATTCTGGTGATTTGCTGCGATTTCATACAATTGGCAAATCGCCATCGCCTGAAAAACGAGATTGTGTGGCCTAGCCCTTAGAAGTTTAATGCAAGTGCATTCATTTCAGTTTAGCCATACAGCAGTATTTAATGCAATGGAAATTAGCAATTCGAGGCTGTGGCTCCACTTAAGTGCAAGGGAGGATGCGGTTTGCAAAATGCGCGATTGTGCTCGCTTCCGTGTAGGGGTGTTGCTCTTCCACAATTGGACCCTAGCAGAGAGCATGCAATACAGACAAAAAAAAAGGTGATGATGCACTCCAATAGCACACTGAAAAGCATTGCATGTAGTGGGGCCGTCCCATAGGCTATTACATGCCTGCACTCCCACAAGCACAATTGGATCGCAAACGCAATCCAATACATGCTAGTGGAAGCTAGCCCCAAGTGATTGAGTCTTAAAGGGAAAGGTGGCAACCCAGAAAAATTGAAACTGAAATTTACAATGTACCCGTATAAAAACAAAACAGCTCAGAGCTGCAGGTGCAGCATATTGATGTGAACATGTCTTTAACACAGCTCTGTGCAATGCATTTTAAATGGGAATGTTGGAGCCTGGAAGTGTTTTGGAAGGAGTGTAAAGTCAAAAGCCACCTTTGCTAAGACCCAAAAAGGTATTAAATATACATGTTGCAGTGCTAAGTAACATTGCATTAAATACAAACTGTATCAGCCTGCATCATGCTTCTAAAGAAAATACTAACAACCTTTCGTTGTGAGTTATTATCAGGCCTATGTAATACAAGTTCTTATGCTAAAATCTGATTGGTTGTAGCAAAATTTGCAACCTTTTAACGATAAGAATTTTTAATACATAGGCCTGGATTATATTTCGGGTCTTAAAGGCAAAGGTGGAACCCTAGTTGGAAGAGTGGTTTTGTTTATGCAAAACTTCCCACAGGCAGCCTTCCTGCTGCATAATTTTATAAAACATGTTTGCATCCCTCTAACAGTGCCCCTTTAATTGGCATTCCCTCCTATAACAACACATGGTGCAGCTGCAAATGGATACGCTCCAACATTCCCCTTTAATACGTACACTTAGGGTGAGGCCACACTACAACGCACCCAAGGCGCTGCGCTTTGTGCATTAGCGTGCGTTATTTCGCGTTTGGCTCACGCTTTCGCTATCATTAAAGCAAAACCGCCAGCCATTGCGCGAAAAATTCTCGCTGCAACACGCAAACGGGCGCGGTTTTACATGCGCATCGGAAATCGCAGGAACATTTTCGCATTTGCGCTTGCACTTTCGCTATCTTTAAAGCAAAACCGCAGCATTTGCGTGAAGAAATGCTCGCCGTAAAACGCAAACGGAATCGCAATCACTTGCGTTCCCGCGATTTCATGTTAGCGGGCGCGAAAACTCGCTAGTGTGGCCCAGCCCTTATAGAACATGGTGCAGTGCTGCAGGTTGATAATATAATGACCCTGATCTTTGCACAAGCTCTGTACAATGCATTTCTCTGTGTAATGCTTAGCTTGCTACACGTTTGTTGTTTTTATACAGACAGCTGAATCAAAAACATAATTCTTCTACCCTCCAATATTCCCTTTAATAAGGTACACATATGAGAAATGCATTGCGCAGAGCTGTGCTAAGTCAGGTTCACTTCACTATCTTCCCCTACAGTTCTGCACCATGTGGTTTCTATAAAAACACACTCTTGCTACCCTCCAACATTCCTTTAATAAGGTACACTGATGAGAAATGCATTGCACAGAGCTGTGCTAAAATCAGGTTTCACTCATACCTCCCCCTACAGTTCTGCACCGTGTGGTTTCTATAAAAACAACTCTTCCTACCCTCCAACATTCCCCTTTAAGAAGCTACACTCCCACTAATATTGCTGCAGCTGACAGGGAGTGCTAGAGACCTTACACATAAGGGCCATATTTTAAAGGTGTGATATCGCCTTCTTTATCAATGTTATGGCGATCATCAATTATATATCACATCGGAAATCATGGAAATGTAAAAAAAAAATAGCCAACGTAATCTACGGACAGCCCGTGAGATATCATTACGGAAGTTATTACCGCATTTTATACTACTGCCACAGTCATACAGTGTCAAATACCGAATATCGCAATTTTTAAATATGGCCTTAAACAATACATTGCAGGTAAAACATACAAAGACACAGGTCTGTAACTGTGAATAGTGCAGGTTTATTGCAAAACATGCGTGCTACATGTTTCTCACCCACATGTCCTTCCAAGTGCTTGAATGACATCACCTGGCTTCTGCTCCTCTCCTCCGCCTTGGGGAGAAGCATGCTCATTAAGACTTATGCTGGGAAAAACAGGAAGTACCTGAAAACAAAAATGATAGTTGAGAAGAGGAACTTATTTAAGGGCATGTCCATTGTTAAAAGAAACATTAAAAATGTAGAGGACCCCCCCAAACCTAGGTTTTGCATTATCAAAATTACCAAAGATGCCCCTGAAGTTCCTAACCTGACCCGGTCCCTCACCGCTCCTAATTGCTCTGTAAAGCGCATGTGACGTCACACCCGACAGCTGAGAGCGCGACCAGAAAGTAGATAGAAGCCCTCTGTTCCTGTTCAAAACAGGAGGAGGTGCAGCGCCTAAGCAGCAAGGGACAGGGCAGGGGGCACTTCAGGGGACTTTTTGTTAATTTTGATAATGCAAAACCTAGGTTTAGGGGGGTCCTCTACATTTATAGCGGTACATGGCTCTTTAAACAGGAAGGGTTCAAGTAGGAAGTAACATTACTGAACCTTTACAGCAATAACTTTTTGCAAATTTTACCTACAGATGTGATTTAGGGTTTATGGGTTCATATACCCTAACGTTTGGTAGAATTGGAGACCACATTTGCCCTTAATCACCCATTCCATTTTAAATTAAATGTAGACATTAGTAGTCCAGTCTAATGTGGGCAAATGATCCTCCAAAATGAAAAGCCGACCAGTCACTCTAGCACACCGCTGTGGCCTGACCATAGTTTGGTAGGTGCAATCCTCCACACACACTACCCAAGGGGTTAAGGTAGTCCAACAAGAGTGAAGTAAGAGGAGCACACTACTTCGTGGTTCACAATTATTGTTATAAATATAGATACAACATTTTGGGGTGCTCACTGCCCCTTCCTCTGCTATGTGTATTGAGTTTTTGTGTAGTGTGATCCTCGTTGGATTCCCCAAAATGAAACATTGAAGACTTTGTAAATAGGATTTTAGGAGAATTAGCATTTCCTATTTTTACATTTTCATAACAAGCAGATCCTCTGCCATTGTAATTTTGGTCTAAAAAAAAAAAGAAGACAATTCTGTGATGCGACAGACATCATTCATTTCAAACCAATTACTTGTGTCAAGGCAGACAATAGTATTTAGCGCACACTGACAGCTTTAAGCCACAGCAGCGAGAAGATCGATGGAATCAGGTTTACATTATTTTCCAACAGGAGTCGTCACAATACATTTTTCCCTCTCGTGACCTTCCTGAATGTTCACTGTAAGATAACACTGAAATTGCCCCCTTGTATGTGATAGTTCTTGTCTTAAAACGATAGGCTGCTGGAAACCGTACAATGCCTCACTTATTGGACAGCTAGAGAGACACCAATCAGTATCAGTGTGGAATCTCTTGTCTATATCTAGAAAAATGCAAAATGATTTCCATGGACAGTAAGGTTACAAGACTTTTTTGTGTAAATATAGTGTCCAAACATGCAATATTTAGTGTACTTCAGTCACTGTCGGATGTTGAAGGCCACATTTTTTCTAAAGGAAGAAATTTCTTTGTTGAAGTATAATGAGGGCAATGGAATAAAAAGGCTTGTGATAAAATCTTTGCTATTAACTGTACAAAAACACATTTTTTTCCCTTTGTATTGAATAATCTAACAATTTAATTTGAGCTGTTGGAAAAGCACTCATTAACCTTAAGCTGATGAGTTTACTAATGTGAATTGTTAGATGTTTCATAAGATAATTTGATGATCTACTGTGTGGGATTTTATTCCAGCAATGGGAATTTTAGCTTCTATAGTTGATGTTGAGCCAGCTGTTGGCTGGTGTTCCATTACATAGAATCGTTCTGCCTACCTTAAAAAGTGCTATTTAGGTCCCCTAACCATAGTTTTTCTGAACACATTTATTACACTGCCCTAAGAAAGAAATGAATGGGAGAACATTTAACTAACGCCAAAGCCAAAATAATTTGGGGGTTTAGTAACTACAGCAAGTCATCAATCAGGCCCCATTTTAAACTAAATATAAATACAGTAATACATTTACTTACGCACTCTGAATGATGAAACAAAGTAAAACTAGATCTTATAGCTCTCTGAAGGCCACTGAATATTAGAACTAGTCCTGGTGGTTGACTTATGGACAAACTACTTTTGCAGATAAACGATTCCTTAAAGGGACATCAAACCGCTACTATCAAGTAAAGGAAGTTACCTATAGATAGACCGTATTATCCCCATTGATAGACCCTATTATCCCTAAAGATAGACTGTATTATGCCTATGAATAGACCCTATTATCTCCAATTATAGACTGTATTATCCCTAGAGATAGACTGTATTATCCCTAGAGATAGACCGTATTATCCCTATAGACTTATCATTGGAGATAATAGGGTTTATCTAAAGGGATAATACAGTCTATCTATTGGGATAATACGGTCTATCACGGGATAATACGGTCAATCTCTAGGGATAATACAGTCTATAGAGATAATAGGGTCTATCAATGGGGATAATATGGTCTATCTATAGGGATAATACAGTCTATAGGGATAATACGGTCTATCTCTAGGGATAATACAGTCTATCTCTAGGGATAATACAGTCTATAATTGGAGATAATAGGGTCTATTCATAGGCATAATACAGTCTATCTTTAGGGATAATAGGGTCTATCAATGGGGATAATACGGTCTATCTATAGGGATAATACAGTCTATAGGGATAATACGGTCTTTCTATAGGGATAATACAGTCTATGGGGATAATACGGTCTATCTCTAGGGATTATATGGTCTATCTCTAGGGATAATACAGTCTATAATTGGAGATAATAGGGTCTATCCATAGGGATAATACAGTCTATCTATAGGGATAATATGGTCTATCTCGGGATATACGGTCAATCTCTAGGGATAATACAGTCTATCTATAGAGATAATAGGGTCTATCAATGGGGATAATACGGTCTATCTATAGGGATAATACAGTCTATAGGGATAATACGGTCTATCTCTAGGGATAATACAGTCTATCATTGGAGATAATAGGGTCTATCTATAGGGATAATACAGTCTATCTATAGGGATAATATGGTCAATCTCTAGGGATATTACAGTCTATAGAGATAATAGGATTTATCAATGGGGATAATACGGTCTATTTATAGGGATAATACGTTCTATCTATAGGGATAATACAGTCTATAGGATAATACGGTCATTTATAGGGATAATACGGTCTATCTATAGGGATAATACAGTCTATCTATAGGGATAATATGGTCAATCTCTAGGATATTACAGTCTATAGAGATAATAGGATCTATCAAGTATGGGATAATCGGTCTATTTATAGGGATAATACGTTCTATCTATAGGGATAATCAGTCTATCTATAGGGAATATGTCTATCTCGGGATAATACGGTCAATCTCTAGGGATAATACCGTCTATCTATAGGGATAATAGGATCTATCAATGGGGATATATCGGTCTAGCTATAGGGATAATACAGTCTATCTATAGGGTAATACGGTCTATTAGGAATATAGTTGACTATGCCACAAGTAACGTGACTTTTTTCAGGTCAAGGAGCTTGACAGATCCATGTCAATTAGCTTTACTTTCGATATGCAACTGGTTATTATGTCTGGAGCATGCTAGAGTCTCTAGTGAGTATTTCCACAACATGCAGCTAGCAATATAGAAGGGAAGAGATAAAATATCAGCAGTGACAGAAAACCATAGAAAAGGGGAAACGACCAGGAACTAGTCACGTTTTAGGAAAGTCGTACAGTTTTATAGATATTTTAGTGTAGATCCCCACGTGTTGGAGAATTAATCACCTAAGCTGATCCTGATTTTTGAGTTTGGTTTTCCTTCAATTTATTACTTTTAAGAAAAATTTGTTCTTTAAGGGCTCGCGTTTGCGCCCGCGATTTTTGCTAAAATGGAAATGCGATTTCCGATGCGCATGCGATTGCGCGTCCGTTCGCGTTTTGGTAACGCATGCGTTCACCATTTTGGGGTGCGTTAACGCATGCGTGTCCATAACGTGAAAAAGCGCGAAACGCGCAAGAATCGCGCACACAATCGCGTGCGATAACGCTCGCGATTTTGTGCGCGATTCCTGTGCGTTGCAGTGTGGCCTCACCCTAAAGAAAAGTTGATTTATATTTATAAAGATGGCTAAACTCTCACCTTATGAAACTTTACAATCTGCTCCCTTCCCTGGTGCTAGAAAGGTTTTTTCAGTGCCCCCCCCCCCCTTCATTAGCACATCATAGAAAATCATTCCTGAATGTGCAGTGATTGGATCAACAAGGGTGAGCTTAGCATCAGGACACCATGAGAGGACAAAAGAGCAGAATACGAAGATTTAGGGCTAGGCCACACTAGTCTTCTTTTCACTTGCGCATGTCAGTCACTCTCAATCGGGTATGATTGTGTGTGCAATTCTGGTGCGATGCAGTGTGGCCTGCCATGTTGGGGATTCTGATCCCAAGTGCCTCTGCTTAACACCTTTAGGCCAGACAAACCTTCATATGTCATCACTTCCATTTAGAGATTCATAAACTGCTAAAAATCTTTTGAAATAACCCAAGTAGATTGTGTTTCCTTTCTTGTAGTTCAATAGAACACTCTGGTCCAGTTCACATAAAAGATCGCCTGGACTTTATTTTTAATTAGACTTTTGTCTACTTTGACAAAAAATTGCCATGGGAACGGATGTTCCAGGCATGAACAGTCAAAAATGAAATGTTTAACGCTATTATAAATATTAAAATGAGTGTGTCCTTTCTAGGTAAAAATGAAATAGAACAATACTCTAGATGTGGGTAATAAGCATCTTTGGTAATAATGTTTATCCTGTAAATAATATACAAAAACTGGAAAGATGATCTTTTACAAAGGAGCCTTTCTATGATGTGAGTGGCTTAACATCCATAGGTCATTATGCTTCATTCAAAATGGAAACCTCCGCTAGCCCTTTGCGTCACATTGCTTTGTGCCAAAAATAGGACTCAAGAAGTAGCTTTAACTCGACGTGTAAAGGAAGCAAAGCAGAAAAAAGCCCTAATAGAGATGTAGAGCCTAGTCTTCTTCTTTCTGGTGCAAACAGTGCTTTGTTAAGTAAACTGAGTAGAAGGAGAAAGCAAATCTAGATGGTATGGCCATGTTGTTGATGGCGGCAGTCACTCAAATACATGTTAGCTTTTATCTATTGTCTCGTGGTACAGGTCCCACGAGTGACGGAATAACTAGTTGGAAGATGAACCGCGAGTAGGGTGATTTCCTTTCCTATAAGCTGTGTATTGATTTCACATCGCATTCTAAGGCGTGAGGAAAGAACATGGATAAATATTCTGCTGGGTCTTCTGAGGAAGATAAACGGAGCTATTAAGAAGGAGACAGACTGTATCCTGTTTTAATGTGAGGCAGAGTAATGTTTGAAAATTGATGTTAGAGGAGTATATTGAATAGAAGTTGTGGTATGCAAAAAAATCTCTAGTTGTTATTTCATGCCACAGATGTCCAAAATAAATAAATAAATTGCGACAGCTCTCTGGCATTATTGGCTGTATTTTATATCTAGTTTAACCAAAGTGGGCAGTAAAATGGTATTTTAATTTTGATTGAATTTTGTAGGCAGTTAAAGGCTTTTTATTACAAAAATCCCTGCAGTAACTGTCTTCATTTACTCAGTGAGTTTTGTCATGCTCAGTGTGACTTACTCTGGAAGAGAGAGAATAGTTCTCCAATTAGCTACTCTGTATCAATCTCCCCATGGTAAAGAGAGGGTGGTAAAAGTAACTGGAGCACTGTAGTGAAATATTTTATTCATTTCAAATGGGTAATAATTTAGAATTACATAAAAAGACAAACTTATACAGGCTCATTTACCCAGAGCCGCTATCGTTCAGGGAACTGCTCCTTTCGCTATTCAATATCGCGTTTGCGAATCTGGGATTTACCCACTGCGTGATTTTAACACCAGTTGAATGCGACTTTGGATGTGCGGGTGATTTTTACGTAATCCACGCAACCGACGATACCGGTTAGCGCAACTTTAACTCCATATATTTGGGTAAATCGGCCCCTTATTGTTTATTTTGCAGTTTGTGTCCTACACGTCAGGGAAAATTGGTTGTAAGGTGGAGTTCTCCTTTAATATAGGGATAATCATGGCAAATGTCCCCCGCATGATGTTAACACATATACTGTAACCGAAAGCATTGACTTTTTCTCTTAAAGGGCAACTGTGGTCTGGGAGCAATTTAGGGTTAAATAAAAGCCTACAGTCTTCTTTTAAATGTGCCCTGAATCACATCTCTGGCTGGAGCCTGTGAAAAAATTATATTGTGATGAATGGTTAAATTTCCTGCTTCCAGTTAGTATAGTATATATTTTTTGAGGTTGAATAAAGACATATATCCAGTCCAACCTGTCTAGCAATATCCCATTTCCTTTCTGACTGTTGATCCAGAGGAAGGCAAAAAAAAAAAACCCAACAAATTTAGAAGGGGAAAAAAATTCCTTCCTGACTCCAAGTGGCAATAGGATTTCCTGGATCAAACTCTACTTTATGTATCAATACCAGTAACTTGCAGCATTCCTTGTTTGCAGAAACTCATCCATCTTTTTTTGTGAACTGAGCAATGAACGTGCCTAACGTCTGCTGGACGTTATGGCAGCTTTACCAGCTTTACCATTCTCACAGTGAAAACCCTTTCCGAACTTGAAACCTTTTTTCTTCAAGTCTTAAAGGAGAACTAAACCAAATACAAGGCATCTCCACAAACTCTATAACTGTCACTTTGTAAAACCATTTGTCTCTCACCTCTGAATTCAGCCTCTTACTGTAGAAATCATTTATAGAACATTTCTGAGTACTGGCAATCATGATGTCACAGCTAGCTTCTAGTGTTGCCTCTTCCTGGTGGTCCTGGACCCAATACTCCTTCTGCACATGCTAACAAGCTACCTTGTATTTGTTTCCCACTCCCTTATGCTAAGCTGCATGTAACAGTTGAACTAAAATCCCCACCTGCCAGTGGTCTCCCAGCCAATCATCAGAGTAGCATAAATAATATTAGCAGATTTTCCTGCTCAAACAGAGTGGGGGAAGGTGTTAACCCTTTTCATATGTATTTAAGCAACTTGTTAACCCTTTATATTTGTGAGCATTCTTCAAGACTGCGTTTTTTATGTGTTTATTTCTGCACTCTACCATTTATATTAGTGTGTGTATTGCTGAAATATACATTTAGGGCACAGCCATACTGGAACGCACCTGAATCGCACTTGTTTACATGCTTTAATATGGTCTATCTCGGGATAATACGGTCAATCTCTAGGGATAATACCGTCTATCTATAGGGATAATAGGATCTATCAATGGGGATAATACGGTCTAGCTATAGGGATAATACAGTCTATCTATAGGGATAATACGGTCTATATAGGAATATAGTTGACTATGCCACAAGTAACGTGACTTTTTTCAGGTCAAGGAGCTTGACAGATCCCATGTCAATTAGCTTTACTGTTCGATATGCAACTGGTTATTATGTCTGGAGCATGCTAGAGTCTTCTAGTGAGTATTTCCACAACATGCAGCTAGCAATATAGAAGGGAAGAGATAAAATATCAGCAGTGACAGAAAACCATAGAAAAGGGGAAACGACCAGGAACTAGTCACGTTTTAGGAAAGTCGTACAGTTTTATAGATATTTTAGTGTAGATCCCCACGTGTTGGAGAATTAATCACCTAAGCTGATCCTGATTTTTGAGTTTGGTTTTCCTTCAATTTATTACTTTTGAAGAAAAATTTGTTCTTTAAGGGCTCGCGTTTGCGCCCGCGATTTTTGCTAAAATGGAAATGCGATTTCCGATGCGCATGCGATTGCGCGTCCGTTCGCGTTTTGGTAACGCATGCGTTCACCATTTTTGGTGCGTTAACGCATGCGTGTCCATAACGTGAAAAAGCGCGAAACGCGCAAGAATCGCGCACACAATCGCGTGCGATAACGCTCGCGATTTTGTGCGCGATTCCTGTGCGTTGCAGTGTGGCCTCACCCTAAAGGAAAAGTTGATTTTATATTTATAAAGATGGCTAAACTCTCACCTTATGAAACTTTACAATCTGCTCCCTTCCCTGGTGCTAGAAAGGTTTTTTCAGTGCCCCCCCCCCCCTTCATTAGCACATACATAGAAAATCATTCCTGAATGTGCAGTGATTGGATCAACAAGGGTGAGCTTAGCATCAGGACACCATGAGAGGACAAAAGAGCAGAATACGAAGATTTAGGGCTAGGCCACACTAGTCTTCTTTTCACTTGCGCATGTCAGTCACTCTCAATCGGGTATGATTGTGTGTGCAATTCTGGTGCGATGCAGTGTGGCCTTGCCAATTGTTGGGGATTCTGATCCCAAGTGCCTCTGCTTAACACCTTTAGGCCAGACAAACCTTCATATGTCATCACTTCCATTTAAGAGATTCATAAACTGCTAAAAATCTTTTGAAATAACCCAAGTAGATTGTGTTTCCTTTCTTGTAGTTAACAATAGAACACTCTGGTCCAGTTCACATAAAAGATCGCCTGGACTTTATTTTTAATTAGACTTTTGTCTACTTTGACAAAAAATTGCCATGGGAACGGATGTTCCAGGCATGAACAGTCAAAAATGAAATGTTTAACGCTATTAATAAATATTAAAATGAGTGTGTCCTTTCTAGGTAAAAATGAAATAGAACAATACTCTAGATGTGGGTAATAAGCATCTTTGGTAATAATGTTTGATCCTGTAAATAATTACAAAAACTGGAAAGATGATCTTTTACAAAGGAGCCTTTCTATGATGTGAGTGCTTAACATCCATAGGTCATTATGCTTCATTCAAAATGGAAACCTCCGCTAGCCCTTTGCGTCACATTGCTTTGTGCCAAAAATAGGACTCAAGGAAGTAGCTTTAACTCGACGTGTAAAGGAAGCAAAGCAGAAAAAAGCCCTAATAGAGATGTAGAGCCTAGTCTTCTCTTTCTGGTGCAAACAGTGCTTTGTTAAGTAAACTGAGTAGAAGGAGAAAGCAAATCTAGATGGTTATGGCCATGTTGTTGATGGCGGCAGTCACTTCAGAATACATGTTAGCTTTTATCTATTGTCTGCGTGGTACAGGTCCCACGAGTGACGGAATAACTAGTTGGAAGATGAATCGCGAGTAGGGGTGATTTCCTTTCCTATAAGCTGTGTATTGATTTCACATCGCATTCTAAGGCGTGAGGAAAGAACATGGATAAATATTCTGCTGGGTCTTCTGAGGAAGATAAACGGAGCTATTAAGAAGGAGACAGACTGTATCCTGTTTTAATGTGAGGCAGAGTAATGTTTGAAAATTGATGTTAGAGGAGTATATTGAATAGAAGTTGTGGTATGCAAAAACATCTCTAGTTGTTTATTTCATGCCACAGATGTCCAAAATAAATAAATAAATTGCGACAGCTCTCTGGCATTATTGGCTGTATTTTTATATCTAGTTTAACCAAAGTGGGCAGTAAAATGGTATTTTAATTTTGATTGAATTTTGTAGGCAGTTAAAGGCTTTTATTACAAAAATCCCTGCAGTAACTGTCTTCATTTACTCAGTGAGTTTTGTCATGCTCAGTGTGACTTACTCTGGAAGAGAGAGAATAGTTCTCCAATTAGCTACTCTGTATCAATCTCCCCATGGTAAAGAGAGGGTGGTAAAAGTAACTGGAGCACTGTAGTGAAATATTTTATTCATTTCAAATGGGTATAATTTTAGAATTACATAAAAAGACAAACTTATACAGGCTCATTTACCCAGAGCCGCTATCGTTCAGGGTAACTGCTCCTTTCGCTATTCAATATCGCGTTTGCGAATCTGGGATTTACCCACTGCGTGATTTTAACACCAGTTGAATGCGAGCTTTGGATGTGCGGGTGATTTTTACGTAATCCACGCAACCGACGATACCGGTTAGCGCAACTTTAACTCCATATATTTGGGTAAATCGGCCCCTTATTGTTTTATTTTGCAGTTTGTGTCCTACACGTCAGGGAAAATTGGTTGTAAGGTGGAGTTCTCCTTTAATATAGGGATAATCATGGCAAATGTCCCCCGCATGATGTTAACACATATACTGTAACCGAAAGCATTGACTTTTTTCTCTTAAAGGGCAACTGTGGTCTGGGAGCAATTTAGGGTTAAATAAAAGCCTACAGTCTTTCTTTTAAAATGTGCCCTGAATCACATCTCTGGCTGGAGCCTGTGAAAAATTATATTGTGATGAATGGTTAAATTTCCTGCTTCCAGTTAGTATAGTATAGTATTTTTTGAGGTTGAATAAAGACATATATCCAGTCCAACCTGTCTAGCAATATCCTCATTTCCTGTCTGACTGTTGATCCAGAGGAAGGCAAAAAAAAAAAACCCAACAAATTTATGAAGGGGAAAAAAATTCCTTCCTGACTCCAAGTGGCAATAGGAAATTTCCCTGGATCAACTCTACTTTATGTATCAATACCAGTAACTTGCAGCATTCCTTGTTTGCAGAAACTCATCCATCTTTTTTTGTGAAACTGAGCAATGAACGTGCCATAACGTCTGCTGGACGTTATGGCAGCTTTACCAGCTTTACCATTCTCACAGTGAAAAACCCTTTCCGAACTTGAAACCTTTTTTCTTCAAGTCTTAAAGGAGAACTAAACCCAAAATACAAAGGCATCTCCACAAACTCTATAACTGTCACTTTGTAAAACCATTTGTCTCTCACCTCTGAATTCAGCCTCTTACTGTAGAAATCATTTATAGAACATTTCTGAGTACTGGCAATCTATGATGTCACAGCTAGCTTCTAGTGTTGCCTCTTCCTGGTGGTCCTGGACCCAATACTCCTTCTGCACATGCTAACAAGCTACCTTGTATTTGTTTCCCACTCCCCTTATGCTAAGCTGCATGTAACAGTTGAACTAAAAGTCCCCACCTGCCAGTGTCTCCCAGCCAATCATCAGAGATAGCAGTAAATAATATTAGCAGATTTTCCTGCTCAAACAGAGTGGGGGAAGGTGTTAACCCTTTTCATATGTATTTAGGAAGCAACTTGTTAACCCTTTATATTTGTGAGCATTTCTTCAAGACTGCGTCTTTTTATGTGTTTATTTCTGCACTCTACCATTTATATTAGTGTGTGTATTGCTGAAATATACATTTAGGGCACAGCCATACTGGAACGCACCTGAATCGCACTTGATTTACATGCTTTTGCACTTGTGATTTGTCCATTTTGTTTATGAAAACGTATTCGATTAGCAAATTGCTGACGCATGCGTGAATCGCAACACACCTGAAATCGCAAGATTCTGGTGATTTGCTGCGATTTCAATACAATTGGCAAATCGCAATCGCCTGAAAAACGAGATTGTGTGGCCTAGCCCTTAGAAGTGTAATGCAAGCTGCATTCATTTCAGTTTAGCCATACAGCATGTATTTAATGCAATGGAACTTAGCAATTTCCTGAGGCTGTGGCTCCACTTAAGTGCAAGGGAGGATGCGCGTTTGCAATAATGCGCGATTGTGCTCGCTTCCGTGTATGGGTGTTGCTCTTCCACAATTGGACCCTAGCAGAGAGCATGCAATACAGACAAAAAAAAAGGTGATGCATGCACTCCAATAGCACACTGAAAAGCATTGCATGTAGTGGGGCCGGTCCCATAGGCTATTACATGCCTGCACTCCCACAAGCACAATTGGATCGCAAAACGCAATCCAATACATGCTAGTGGAAGCTAGCCCCAAGTGATTGAGTCTTAAAGGGAAAGGTGGCAACCCCAGAAAAATTGAACTGACCACTTTACAATGTACCCGTATAAAAACAAAACAGCTCAGAGCTGCAGGTGCAGCATATTGATGTGAACATGTTCTTAACACAGCTCTGTGCAATGCATTTTAAATGGGAATGTTGGAGCCTGGAAGTAGTTTTGGAAGGAGTGTAAAGTCAAAAGCCACCTTTGCCTTTAAGACCCAAACAGGTATTAAATATACATGTTGCAGTGCTAAGTACCATTGCATTAAATACAAACTGTATCAGCCTGCATCATGCTTCTAAAGAAAATACTAACAACCTTTCGTTGTGTAGTTATTATCAGGCCTATGTAATACAAGTTCTTATGCTAAAATCTGATTGGTTGTAGCAAAATTTGCAACATTTTTAACGATAAGAATTTTTAATACATAGGCCTGTATATATGTTCGGGTCTTAAAGGCAAAGGTGGGAACCCTAGTTGGAAGAGTGATTTTGTTTATGCAAAACTTCCCACAGGCAGCCTTCCTGCTGCATTAATTTTATATAACATGTTTGCATCCCTCTAACAGTGCCCCTTTAATTGGCATTCCCTCCTATAACAACATGGTGCAAAGCTGCAAATGGTATACGCTCCAACATTCCCCTTTAATACGTACACTTAGGGTGAGGCCACACTACAACGCACCAAGCGTGCGCGCCTTCTGTGCATTAGCGTGCGTTATTTTCGCGTTTGCGCTCACGCTTTCGCTATCATTAAAGCAAAACCGCCAGCCATTGCGCGAAAAATTCTCGCTGCAACACGCAAACGGGCGCGTTTTTACATGCGCATCGGAAATCGCAGGAACATTTTCGCATTTGCGCTTGCACTTTCGCTATCTTTAAAGCAAAACCGCAAGCATTTGCGTGAAGAAATGCTCGCCGTAAAACGCAAACGGAATCGCAATCACTTGCGTTCCCGCGATTTCCATGTTAGCGGGCGCGAAAACTCGCTAGTGTGGCCTAGCCCTTATAGAACATGGTGCAGTGCTGCAGGTTGATAATATAATGACCCTGATCTTTGCACAGCTCTGTACAATGCATTTCTCTGTGTAATGCTTAGCTCTGTACTACAGTTTGTTGTTTTTATACAGACAGCTGAATCAAAAACATAAATTCTTCCTACCCTCCAATATTCCCTTTAATAAGGTACACATATGAGAAATGCATTGCGCAGAGCTGTGCTAAGATCAGGTTCACTTCACTATTCTTCCCCTACAGTTCTGCACCATGTGGTTTCTATAAAAACACACTCTTGCTACCCTCCAACATTCCCTTTAATAAGGTACACTGATGAGAAATGCATTGCACAGAGCTGTGCTAAAATCAGGTTCACTTCACTATCCTCCCCCTACAGTTCTGCACCGTGTGGTTTCTATAAAAACAACTCTTCCTACCCTCCAACATTCCCCTTTAAGAAGCTACACTTCCCACTAATATTGCTGCAGCTGACAGGGAGTGCTAGAGACCTTCACACTACGGGCCATATTTATAAAGGTGTGATATCGCCTTCTTTATCAATCGTTATGGCGATCATCAATTTATGATCACTATCGGAAATCATGAAAATGTAAAAAAAAATAGCCAACGTAAATCTACGACAGCCCGTAGAATATCATTACGGAAGTTTATTACCGCATTTTATACTACTGCCACAGTCATACAGTGTCGAAATACCGCAATATCGCAAGTTTTTAAATATGGCCTTAAACAATACATTGCAGGTAAAACATACAAAGACACAGGTCTGTAACTGTGAATAGTGCAGGTTTATTGCAAAACATGCGTGCTACATGTTTCTCACCCACATGTCCTTCCAAGTGCTTGAATGACATCACCTGGCTTCTGCTCCTCTCCTCCGCCTTGGGGGAGAAGCATGCTCATTTAAGACTTAATGCTGGGAAAAACAGGAAGTACCTGAAAACAAAAATTGATAGTTGAGAAGAGGAACTTATTTAAGGGCATGTCCATTGTTAAAGAAAACATTAGCTATAAATGTAGAGGACCCCCCCAAACCTAGGTTTTGCATTATCAAAATTTACCAAAGATGCCCCTGAAGTTCCTAACCTGACCCGGTCCCTCACCGCTCCTAATCTGCTCTGTAAAGGCGCAATGTGACGTCACACCCGATCGCCTGAGAGCGCGACCAGAAAGTAGATAGAAGCCCTCTGTTCCTGTTCAAAACAGGAGTAGGTGCAGCGCCTAAGCAGCAAGGGACCAGGTCAGGTAGGGCACTTCAGGGGCATTTTTGTTAATTTTGATAATGCAAAACCTAGGTTTAGGGGGGTCCTCTACATTTATAGCTGGTCACATGGCTTTAAACAAGGAAGGGTTCAAGTAGGAAGTAACATTACTGAACCTTTACAGCAATAACTTTTTGCAAATTTTACCTACAGATGTGATTTAGGGTTCATTTAGGGTTCATATACCCTAACTAGTTTGGTAGAATTGGAGACCACATTTGCCCCTTAAATTCACCCATTCCATTTTAAATTAAATGTAGACATTAGTAGTCCAGTCTAATGTGGGCAAATGATCCTCCAAAATGAAAAGCAGACCAGTCACTCTAGCACACCGCTGTTGGCCTTGACCTATAGTTTGGTAGGTGCAATCCTCCACACCACTACCCAAGGGGTTAAGGTAGTCCAACAAGCAGGTGAAGTAAGAGGAGCACACTACTTCTGTGGTTTCACAATTTATTGTGTAAAAATATAGATACAACATTTTGGGGTGCTCACTGCCCCTTCCTCTGCTATCGTTGATTGAGTTTTTGTGTAGTGTGATCCTCGTTGGATTCCCCAAAATGAAACATTGAAGACTTTGTAAATAGGATTTTAGGAGAATTAGCATTTCATATTTTTTACATTTTCATAACAAGCAGATCCTCTGCCATTTGTAATTTTGGTCTAAAAAAAAAAAGAAGACAATTCTGTGCTTAAGACAGACATCATTCATTTCAAACCAATTACTTGTGTCTTAAGCCAGACATAGTATTTAGCGCACACTGACAGCTTTAAGCCACAGCAGCTGAAAGATCGATGGAATCAGGTTTACATTATTTTCCAACAGGAGTCGTCACAATACATTTTTCCCCCTCTGCTGACCTTCCTGAATTTGTCACTGTAAGATAACACTGAAATTGCCCACTTGTATGTGATAGTTCTTTGCTTAAAACGATAGGCTGCTGGAAACCGTACAATGCCTCCTACTTTTATTGACAGCTATTGAGATGCACCAAATCAGTATCAGTGTGGAATCTCTTGTCTATATCTAGAAAAATGCAAAATGATTTCCATGGACAGTAAGGTTACAAGACCTTTTTTGTGTAAAATATAGTGTCCAAACATGCAATTATTTAGCTGTACTTCAGTCACTGTCGGATGTTGAAGGCCACATTTTTTTTTCTAAAGGCAAGAAATTTTCTTCTGTTGAAGTATAATGAGGGCACTGGAATAAAAAGGCTTGTGATAAAATCTTTGCTATTAACTGCTACAAAAACACATTTTTTTCCCTTTGTATTGAATAATTCTACAATTTAATTTTGAGCTGCTTGGAAAAGCACTCATTAACCTTAAGCTGATGAGTTTACTAATGTGAATTGTTAGATGTTTCATAAGATAATATTGCTGATCTACTGTGTGGGATTTTATTCCAGCAATGGCTAATTTTAGCTTCTATAGTTGATGTTGAGCCAGCTGTTGGCTGGTGTTCCATTACATAGAATCGTTCTGCCTACCTTAAAAAGTGCTATTTTAGGTCCCCATAACCATAGTTTTTCTGAACACATTTATTACACTGCCCATAAAGAAATGAATGGGAGAACATTTTAACTACCTGCCCTAAAGCCAAAATCAATTTGGGGTTTTAGTAACTACAGCAAGTCATCAATTCAGGCCCCATTTTAAACTAAATATTAAATACAGTAATACATTTACTTACAGCACTCTGAATGATGAAACAAAGTAAAACTAGATCTTATAGCTCTCTGAAGGCCACTGAATATTAGAACTAGTCCTGGTGTTGACTTATGGACACAACATACTTTTGCAGATAAACGATTCCTTAAAGGGACACTAAACCGCTACTATCAAGTACAGTAAGTACAGTACCTCTGTATCTATTATTCACAAGGAGGTGAGATTGCTTAATCCAACCTCCATGTGAATATTACAACGCCAAGGTAGCAGAGATATAAACTTACCTACTGGCGCTCCACTTCTCCGCAGCTGACGGGTGCTGTCTCGATTGTGCTCCAATCTTTAACAATGGCACACATACGCAAGATAGAAGCTCAGTCGGGACAGAGAGCCATCTGCTGGGGAGAAGCCGCAAGTGGAGCACCAGTAGGTAAGTTAAGCTCTGTTACTTAGGCGTTCTATTATTAACAGGAAGGAGGGAATAAGCGATCTCACCTCCCTGTAAATAATAATAATAGGTAATATCGGTTTAGTGTCCCTTTAATTTAGTTTCATATTTAATGGATTAAATCTGGTCCTTCCTTTGATTGTTCCGGTCGTTTGTGAGATTTTGAACCAATTAATCGAAGACAAATTGAAAGTAGCCTTGGGGCGACTGTTCACCGCGGCTGATCGTGTGGTCCATAGTGGATGTGAATCTTTAAACTAAATTTATGTGAATAGGGGTTTGCATGGCAAACTTGACACAGTTGTGGATGTAACATGAAATTGAAATGGCATCACTGTAATGAAATCGGTAGTAACGTAAAGTTATCACATCAATGTAATGAAATCAGTTCTCTGTACCACCTTTGTTTGACTTTGGATCTCTGAGAGCCGAACCTGAATAGATCTATCTTTTGGTGTGTTTGTGTACCATTGATTAGCTTACATTGATGAATAACAGTATAGTGGATAGGTTTCCAAAACAGAAACTTCTAATTACCAAAAGCAAACTTCTACAAGCAATTGGATAAAAGGCATCTTTCTTTTACTCCTATTCTTCTAGCATATTGTTTAATACTACTACAGGCTTTAGCATACCGATTAGTACATTGTTATACATCTATACTAGTTCCTGTCTCTTTCCAGCTTCATTCACTTATTAAAACGTTGCTAGGTAAGTGTCACTATCTTGCATCCCATTAGCTTTGAGTTAGAGATGCTCGATGGGTAGCATTTGACCTATGAAGAACATATATTATGTGGATGTAAGTTGGAAGCCCGAATTATTGCCTGACATTTTCTTTGAAGATGCAAGGGACGTCCCACAGGCCTGTGTCGGTTAATACATTAATATACCTGTGATACTAAACATAAAACCAGATCATGCAAGCGTGAATCTTTCAGTAGGAATCATTATCAACATTTTTGCATTGAGAGAACGAGGCCGTTTTGAGTTGTTTGCTAAAATCCCATTTGTGCGTCTGTAATTTCACAATTCAGACATTGTCCTTTCAGATGCAGCCATTCCTGTTTACCATATCATTACTATCCTCTCGTTAGCAAAGAATTTTTAGTTCATTCCCTACCCCTCGTTAGGCAGAGACTGTTTATTTATTTCTGAATGTGTTTGTGGACAATATGTTCCAGTCCAAATGAGTTCTCCACAGGGAGATAAACCCATTAAATGAATATATTTATCGCAGAGCGAATTTCTGCAAATCTCGTCCACACAGTCAAATCCTCTTAGATGAAGCCATGATAACAGATTAAAATGGTTAATGATGATATTCCTGCACGAGACAGTCAGGCATTTGGGCCCTTTGGATTGGCCTGAAAAACATAAACTGAGAAAAAAAAATTTTTAGCTGTATTTTATTATTGGCCCTTCTAATCTGTTAACTTTTGCATTCACAATTGATAACTGTTGTGGTAGTTTAGATTGGATGGGCTTGCTCATTGTAAAAAAAAAAAGAAAAAAGAGAAAACCCCACAGACCCACCCATGAATTAAACTCCACCACAATTGACAGTACGCCTTATAATCAAGTTTGTGGAGTGTCTCCAACCGAGGAAAGAAGTGGAGTATGTACAGAGAGATCAGAACTAAAGGTGCCCATACACTACTTTATACGTTCGTCTATAGACAAATGTCTAATCTATCTAAGGCTGGGATATACACGGGCAGATTTTTCGTCAGAGTATAAACCGAGTTTTTCAGGCTGTAAAATCAGCCTGAAAAACCGACCTTGGTTTGTACTCGAGTCAGTAAACTTATATGAGAAATCCGGAAGCCACTCGCTCGCTCCAACACTCCCTATACTGGCGCGCTGGATGACGTCACTGCCCGGTGCCGATTAGTGACGTCAGCCAGCGCTTCAGTATAGGGAGCGTGGGAGCAAGCAAGCATCTGCTTGATTCCTCAAGTAAGTTACTGAAGGAAAGAAACACACTGGGGGGAGCTTCTACCTCTGGAATTGCCATTTTCTCTTCACAGCTGTGGCGTGTCCAAGCACCAAAGGAGATAATAATTCTCAGAACAAATGGATAGCGGCATGGTCACAAATCCATGTAAGTTACTGCAGAAGGATTCAAAGAAAGGACGCCACAGAAGGTACCCACTGAACTGGGTGGGAGTGTGAGGGTTCAGATGTTTGGAAACTACAACTCCCAGCTACTAAAGCATGGAGGCTTTAGTAGTCTTTTAAATGGACAGCAGAATTCTCATACGGTAATAGCCATATCCAGTATGTATGGGAAATCTGAGGTCCATTTAAAGGGCAACTAAAAAACAAAATAGAATCACAATGAGAATGGTATCTATTGTTGCCTTCTGATTCTGTATTGTTTAGTTGCCCTTTAAATGGACAGCAGTAGTCCCATAATGTAGTCCCATACAGTAATAGCCATATTGGATTTGGCTATTACTGTATGGGAATTCTGCTGTCCATTTAAAGGGCAACTAAAGCCACAAAACAATACAGAATCAGAAGGCAGTAGTGGTCATAATTTCTACCCTCGACTTCTACTCAAGTCAATCACTTTTTTTTGGTGAAAAAAGGGACCTTGGTTTATACTCGGGTCGGTTTATACTTGAGTATATACGGTAGGACAAATTGTGGCTTAGTGTATGGCCAGCTTAAGGTTGATGATACACTACATGTGCGGAAACACACAGAAAAGTGTGCACGTTTCCACACTCCGAAAAGTGGATCACAACGCAGCTAGCATGGCCCGATCACTTGGCCAACACTAGCATGCACTTTTTAACATGCAATTGGATCTTCAAACACGCTACACATTGGTACTGTATGTGCCTAGCTTTCATGTTGCTGACAGAATTAGGACAGCCAGATTATCTCTGCAATCTGCTAGTATGTAGCTATACTCAGTTCCAACGGATCCTGTGTTTGTCCGATAAGCTTTAATCTTATCCCATCTAACCTGATGGGATTGGTTAATTTGTGCTGAGTGTACCCACCTTTAAAAAATGGTGGTTGCAAGTGTGCAACTCAACTGAACTCAACTTGCAGGTGCCATGTCTACAACTGGGAGAATGAAAGCTTTACTGGCTAATCAGGGCTACTTGGGTTGTAGAAAATGTTTTTTTTCTCAGCTCGTTATGTCTGTCTCTTTATATCGCATTTTTCTTTGTCAACAGATTTTTAATTAAACATCAAACATGTTAATTTTGTTTTCTCACCTGGTAATGCTTCATATACACCAGTACAATTTAGTTTGTGTTTCCAATCCTGAAGAAAAAACTAAACATTTGTGTTTAAAATGGAGGCTAGAAAATGCTGATTCCAATATTGTTTTACATTTGTGTTAAAGGACAACTCAACTGTAAAAAATTTACTTTTTAAAAATGAAAAGGAGTTAGGATTGAGTATTAAGGGATGCTTTATGACCTTTGACATCAAACCTATTAAAGCTTTTTTTTAGGTGCGCAAAGCATGTCAACGCAAAAACTTGGGCAAGGCTTGCGGAGTTAAAGGGCATGTCCACCCTTAATACAAAAACTGGGCACATGTCATTTATCTGCCCCCAATATTTAGCTCATTATTAGATGTATTATTAACTATATATTTAAGTATAATTATTGTCTTTATTCTGGCAGAGTGAGTTGGCTCCTCCCTCCATGCAGAAAATCAAGGCTGTGTCTGCTGACATCACAACCAATGATTGACTGCTGTTTCCCCTGCTGCCTCCACTGCACATGCTCAAGCTTATAAAACTCTCATTGAGTAGAGGGAGGAGACAGATACCTTTGCCACAACAGAGAACTTAACATTAAATATCTGGTTACAAACAGTGGCGTTGCTACAGACTTATGGGCCCTGATGCAAAATTGGCCATAGGCCCCCCAACACCACCACAAACACAAATTGGCACCGCAAACCAAATAATCCTTTCCTTAAAAAACTTCCAAATTCATCTTGTGAAGGTTCTCATTCATCCAGGTCATGGTATATTTGTTGTATTCAACTGGACTTGAAGTTTAGTTCTTGAAGACGTTTCACTAGTCATCCGACTGGCTTTCTTAATTCAGAATGACTTGTGCAAGAATCTGTGGCAATTATGTACCCTGGAAAATCCCAATTAGCATATCACAGCCAGGTGTTAAGGGTGTGATTAGATAGTGGCTAAGAGGTGTTATAGGAACGCCCAGAGTAAGGTGTTAAAACAGCATTGTACATGTCAGACAGTTGGTGTCGAAACCCCCCCCCCCTCCACCTCTATTTAGGCTTAGTTTCTTTAACACCTCTCTTGAACCAGTCACGTTCCTTCGCCAGTATGTTAACACCACGGCTGGTGGGATCCCTTGTTAAAGCCTCATATCCCCAACAAGGGATCCCAACAAGGGATCCCACCAGCCGTTACAAGAAAAGAGTCATAGACTTACTACAACAGCTTCAAAAGGATAAAGCCATTGACCGAGCAATGCTATCCTCGCCTCTACCCTGGTGAGGCAATCATGCATATATGGACTCCCAAAGATACATAAGGAAGGGCCCCACTAAGACCTATAGTCAGCAGCATCAACTCTGTAACATACAGGTGGCAAAATACTAGCTAACATCTTAGGACCTGGTGGGAAGTTATTCTAAGCATCACATCCAGAACTCTCAGGATTTCACCAACAAGATTGAAGATATAGTACTCGGTGTAGAAGAAACTATGGTGTCCTATGATGTGACTTCTCTCTATCACTTGTATACCCACCAAGGAGGCTGTGTTGACATGGTGAGAAAACGGCTGGCAAAGACAGCACTCTTACCAGCAGAACTGATCTCAACCCAGAAAAGGTGTGTTCCTTGTGGACTTGTGTCCTGAATACCACCTATTTCAATACAGGGATAAGTTCTATAAGCAAAAAACATGGGAGTGCTATGGGATCTCCAGTTTCACCTATGTGGCCAACCTTTACATGGAGGAGGTAGAAACAAAGGCGCTTAATACCTTTAAGGGCATAGCACCCAGCCACGGTTCAGATATGTTGATGACACCTGGGTTAAATCCACCAGAAGGAAGTACAAGCTTTCACGAGAACACATTAATTGCGGTGGACAAAACATTAAATTCACAAGGGAAGAGGTACAAAACAACAAACTGGTTTCTTGGACTGCTTGGTAGAAGTTAAGGAAAATGGTAAACTGGAAGTAGAGGTTTACGAAAACCAACACACACAGATCAGTATTTGATGTTTGACTCCCACCACCCTTTAGATCACAAGCTGGGTGTTCATCAGAACCCTGCCAACACAGAGCCGAGAAATCCCCACTAGCACAGAGGCGATGCTAAGAAATGAAAATCTCAGAGGAGCCCTCTTAAAACTGTGGGATACCCAGACTGGGCCTTTGTCAAAAGAAGTAGAAGGAAAGAAAAGAACACAAATACCAACAGTGAAGGGAAAAGCAAGACAGGAGGAAGAACATGGTCATCCCATATGTAGCAGGGGTCTCTGAGAAATTAAGAAGAATTTTCAAAAAACATCGTATCCCTGTGCTTTTAAACCGAACAACACACTGAGGCAGCAATTGGTACATCCAAAAGACCCATACCAAAACAAAGAAAAGCGACATCATATATGCGGTGGTTGCAGTGAGAATGCTCTGATTTGTAGGGGGGAGACCAAACAGCAACTGCATCAACGTATGGCCAGCACAGAAGAGCCAATTCCTCGGGTCAGGACTCAGCCGTGTATCTGCATCTTAAGGATAAAGGACATACCTTTGAAGATTGTAATGTTAACATACTGGCGAAGGAACGTGACTGGTTCAAGAGAGGTGTTAAGGAGGCCATTTATGTGAAATAAAGAAACCAAGCCTAAATAGAGGTGGGGGGGTTCGACACCACTGTTGCCATGACAATGCTGTTTTAACACCTTACTTGGGCGTTCTATAACACCTCTTAGCCACTATCTAATCACACCCTTAACACCTGGCTGTGATATGCTAATTGGGATTTTCCAGGGTACATAATGCCACAGATTCTTGTACAAGTCATTCTGAATTGAGAAAGCCAGCGGATGACTAGCGAAACGTCTTCAAGAACTACATTCAAGTCAGTTGATCTAATTGAATACAACAGATATACCATGACCTGGATGAATGAGAACCTTCACAAGCATAAGTATGCATTTCACAAACTAGCAATTTAACAAATATTGATTATTTCCACTCACCCTTTAAGCCTAGCAAGCATATTTAATTTTATTTACCCTTTAAATGGCTGCTTAAATATGTCTATTTGATATTTATATTTGAATTCCTGATCAACCCGTGAGTTTTCCAGCAGTAGAAATGAACAAGTGGAAGAGGAGGTACTCGAGCAGTAACTGACAGCTTCATTACTAGCCCTCCTCTTCTCTTCATTAAAGGGTAACTGTGGGCTTGAATTCTTCCAAACTAGTAAGGGTTATATAAAAAGCCTTCTCTCACACCTTCAAAATAAAACCTAAATCACATCTCTAGATAAAATTTGTGAGAAGTTATTGCTGGAAAGGTTCAGCAATATTACTTCCTGCTTGAACACTTCCTGTTCAGCCATGTGACCAGCTTGTAGTCATGTGACCAGCATCAGCCTGCATTAATAGACTTCCCTTCTCAACTGTCAATTTTTTCCCCTTCCTGATTTCCCCAGCGTTAACAGGCTCATTTATCCAGACTAGCTGGGCAAATTTATGGAGTTAAAGTCGCCCTAACTGTTTCGCTACCGGTTAGCACAACTTTAACTCCATATTAGCGTCGGATGTGCGGGTTACGCAAAAATCACCCGCGCATCCGACGCTCGCGCTAGTTTTAACACAGGATTTTAACACCAGCAAATAGCTGGTGTTAAAATCCCGCAGTCGGGATGTACCCACATTCGTAAACGCGATATTAAATTGCGGAAGGTGCATTTACCAGAAAGATAGCGGCTCTGGGTAAATGAGGCCCTAGTCTTTACTAGGCACGCTTCTCCCCAGGGCGAATGGGTGGGGCAGAGGTAGGTCAGGTATGTCACTTAACCTACTGGAAGAGGAAGTTGAACATTCACCCCAATGTAATTTCTCACAGGCTCCAGCCAGAGATTTGATTGTCAACTCATTTAAAGGGCATGTCCACCCCCAAAAACTATAATCCCCCCCCAACTACTGGCCCCACCATGTAGTGTAGTTTAATCTTACCTCACATCCCAGCTCCATAGGGTTCTCTGTAAACCCCCCCCCCCCCAAAGTCCCAAAACTAACCACCAGAGGATAGCAGGGCTCTGCCTGCTATCTTGCCTCCGGTAGATATTTGACATGCGCACTGCAGCCCTTCTCCCCCCTCCTCTCCCTCCCTCTCTCCTCCGTTCTACTATCCCTCCCCCTAGCATTAATCCCCCTTAATATTCTGCTCCCCCATGTCCCCCAGCCCCAACCGCATGTTTTTTTTTTCAAAAGCTCCCCAACTCTTACTTACCTCTCCGCTTTCCTCCGCTGCACTGAATGACCGGCAGCCGCGTCCGGTGATTGGCTGCCGCCCAGCCAATCACAGACGCGACTGCTGTCCCGCCCCCTCTGCATTCTCGCAAGCGAGGGCCGGCAGTGCGGCGGAGGATCGAGGGGAGGTAAGTAAGAGTTTGGGGAGCTTTTTGAAAAAACGAACATGCGGTTGGGTGGGGGGACATGGGGGAGCATAATATTAAAAAACGATTTTAGGGGTGGACATGCCCTTTAAAGGAAATACCGCAGGCTTTCATTTAACCCTAACTTGTTTTGAGACCACAGTTGCCCTTTAACGTATGTTGCCTACGTTAGAGGAGGATGGCAGAATATATTACATTATTTGGCCTTCTAGTCTTCCATAGAATAAAACACTATATTTAGTCCTACTGTATGCTTTCCTTCAGGCTTTGACGATAGTTGTTTTATGATAGCCATTCAGTGTTCTCAAAAATTAAATAGCATGCTGCTGTCTTAAAAACAACATTATTATTATAGTGGAAGTAGAAAAGATAAACATTTTTTATTATTCATCATTTTCACATGAATTTTGCTCTGTGGTGACCTCATTATTCATGGGTAACTGCGTGGGATTGGCAATTTAAAATATTTATATTATTGAGACTTAAATAGAAGCAAAAGTAGAAAAGGGGGAGGAAATAATGGGTTAGGAGCATGCAAGACAAGAAAGCCTAATTGCATCATTTCAGCACGCTAATTATTTAAACTACTGCTTAATTGTGAAGTTGTTTGTTTCAACAAAACACCAGGTAAGCAACTTAAGATCCCCTTTGTGTAAATGTGTTAATGCAGGCTAACGGATCTTGACATATTTCTAGCTATGATTTTACCAACACATGTGCTTAATCACTCTATTTTTAATGGTTTCTGAGGGATAATGTTCGGCTGCATTGGCTTATGACCTATAATTTGTGAATATTAACAGCGCGAATTATAAATTGTACATATAATTAACACGGCTAGTAATTCAGTCCTGATGATCTTGGGATCTTTCATAGCTCTCTCATACTATAACTACCTTTATTTTGGAGCTTCACATGAAAGAATCATTGATATTGGAGAAGGGGACAGGGGCTACTTGACCAATTGTAGATAGCTATAAGGACATGTTGTGTATCAAGTTATGGATATTGTAAAGCAAGTATAAATATACTAGATGCAAATAAAATTCTGCAGAGAGAGGATAATTTATCTGCATATTTGGTTATTCATGTAAAGGTGGGTACACAACGGACGGAATTAAAGGGAGCGGAATTGCACCTTCAATGTTAAAGTGTGTACATTTCCGATTGTTTTCAAGGCCAAAGGTGAACGCTCACTACTGACCTCAGGCTCGCTCAGAATTGCCCCAAAATTTACTTTTGTCCGCTTTTGGCCCCCTGGACTTAAGTATAGAGTGTCACCGCGACTGAAGGAAATGTGCGGGCTCAAACTTTCTCCCTATACTTTATATAGAGAGAATGTTTGGAACTGTGTGTTGGGTGATCTTTAAAACATTACAGAATCTTAAAGATTCTGTTTGACATCTTTTAAAGATCTTTGCGGTGTGTACCTAGCTTTAGTGGAAGGAGCCAAACTGTGTCCGGATAGAATACATAAAATACAGTGGCCAGATTTGAAAAAAAATGCAACCGGTTTCAAATCAGGGCAGACTACTAATTAATTTATTAAATGTATCCTGTCATCCTATGATGTGGTAAACCTAGTTTAGGAAAATATGGTCCCTCCAACTTCACTGGTTTTATACTTATGTGTGCTTCATGAAGGGCTGCCTCTCCAACGAGGCAGAAGGAGCCTTTTGGCTCAGACGGCACTCAGAGGAAAGGCCACTCAGAGGAAAGGCGGTCACCATCAACAACAAAAAAAACCCTGAGGTGGCGCGTGACCGTAAAAAGGCCTTAAAGTTTAGGAAAGTGGGTAAACTTGTATGTACCGTCACTGTGGAACATTGCATGTACCAGTCACAGTGGGCAAACTTGTATGTGCCAGTCACAGTGAAGAAACTTGAATGTGACAGTCACAGTGGGAAAACTTGTATGTGCCATTCACAGTGGACAAACTTTTATGTGCCAGTCACAATGAAGAAACTTGAATGTGACAGTCACAGAGGGAAAACTTGAATGTGCCAGTCACAGTGGACAAATTTGTATGTGCCAGTCACAGTGGGCAAACTTGTATGTGCCAGTCACAGTGGGCACACTTGTATGTGCCAGTCACAGTGGGCACACTTGTATGTGCCAGTCACAGTGGGCACACTTGTATGTGCCAGTCACAGTGGGAACACTTGTATGTGCCAGTCACAGTTGGAACACTTGTATGTGCCAGTCACAGTGGGCAAACTTGTATGTGCCAGTCACAGTAGGCACACTTGTATGTACCAGTCACAGTGGGAACACTTGTATGTGCCAGTCACAGTGGGCACACTTGTATGTACCAGTCATAGTGGGAACACTTGTGTGTGCCAGTTACAGTTGGAACACTTGTATGTACCAGTCACAGTGGGAAAACTTGTATGTGCCAGTCACAGTGGACAAACTTTTATGTGCCAGTCACAGTGAAGAAACTTAAATGTGCCAGTCACAGTGAGCAAACTTGTATGTGCCAGTCACAGTGGGAAAACTTGAATGTGCCATTCACAGTGGACAAATTTGTATGTGCCAGTCACAGTGAGCAAACTTGTATTTTCCAGTCACAGTGGGCACACTTGTATGTGCCAGTCATAGTGGGCAAATTTGTATTCACCAATTACTGTGGGAAATGTATATACCAACTGTGGGAAACGTGTATATAACAGCCACAGTGGGCAAATTTGTATGTGCCAATCACAACGGGAAAACTTGTATGTGTAAGTTGCAGTGAGAAAACTTGTATGTGCCAGTCACAGTGGCTGAACTCATATCTGTCAGTCAGTGGGCAAACTTGTATGTACCAGTCACAGTGGGCAAACTTGTATGTACCAGTCACAGTGGGTAAACTTGTATGTGCCAGTCACACAGTGGGCAAATTGTATGTGCCAGTCACATGGTGGGCAGACTTGCATGTACCAGTCACACGGTGGGCAGACTTGCATGTACCAGCCACATGGTGAGCAGACTTGTTTGTACCAGCCACACTGTGGGCAGACTTGTATGTACCAGCCACACGGTGAGCAGACTTGTTTGTACCAGCCACACTGTGGGCAGACTTGTATGCACCAGCCACACAGTGGGCAGACTTGCATGCACCAGCCACACGGTGGGAAGACTTGCATGTACCAGTCACAGTGGGCAAACTTGTATGTGCCAGTCAGGGGGCAAACTCGTATGTGCCAGTCACAGTGGAAAACATACTGTATGTGACAGTCACAGTAAGAAAACTTGTCTGTGCCAGTCACAGTGGGCGAACTTGTATGTGTCAGTCACAGTGGGCAAACTTGTATGTTCCAGTCACAGTGGGCACACTTGTATGTGCTAGTCACAGTGGGCAAATTTGAAGGTCCCAGTCAGTGGGCAAACTTGTATGTACCATTCACAGTGGGCACACTTGTATGTGCTAGTCACAGTGGGCAAATTTGAAGGTCCCAGTCAGTGGGCAAACTTGTATGTAACCATTCACAGTGTGCAAACTTGTATGTGCCAGTCACAGTGAAGAAACTTGAATGTGACAGTCACAGTTGGAAAACTTGTATTTGACAGTCACAGTGGGCAAACTTTTATGTGCCAGTCATAGTGAAGAAATTTGAATGTGACAGTCACAGTGGGAAAACTTGAATGTGACAGTCACAGTGGGAAAACTTGAATGTGACAGTCACAGTGGGAAAACTTGAATGTGACAGTCACAGTGGGAAAACTTGAATGTGGCGGCACATCATGCATATATGGACTCCCAAAGATACATAAGGAAGGGCCCCACTAAAAGACCTATAGTCAGCAAGCATCCACTCTGTAACATACAAGGTGCAAAATTCGCTAACATCTTAGACCTTTGGTGAAGTTTCTAAGCATCACATCCAACTCTCAGGCTCATTTCACCAACAAGATTGAAGATATAGTATTCGGTGTAGAAGAAACTATGGTGTCCTATATGTGACTTCTCTCTCTTCCACTTGTATACCCACCAAGGGGGCTGTTGACATGGTGAGAAAACGGCTGGCAAGACAGCACTCTTACCAGCAGAACTGATCTCAACCAGAAAAGGTGTGTTCCTTGTTGGACTTGTTCCTGAATACCACCTATTTCAATACGATAAGTTCTATAAGCAAAAAACTGGATGTGCTATGGGATCTCCATTTTCACCTATTGTGCCAACCTTTACATGGAGGAGGTAGAAACACAGGCCTTAATACCTTTAAGGGCATAGCACCCGCCACTGGTTCAGATATGTTGATGACACCTGGGGTTAAAAATCCACCAGAAGAAGTACACAGCTTTCACAGAACACATTAATGCGGTGGACCAAAACATTAAATTCACAAGGAAGAGTACAAAACAACAAACTGGCTTCTTGGACTGCTTGGTAGAATTAAGGAAAATGGTAAACTGGAAGTAAGGTTTACAGAAACCAACACCACACAGATCAGTATTTGATGTTTGACTCCCACCACCCTTTATATACAAGCTGGGTGTCATCAGACCCTTGCCAACACAGGCCTGAGAACATCCCCACTACACAGAGGCGAGGCTAAAGAAATGAAAACATCTCAGAGGAGCCCCTTAAAACTGTGGATACCCAGACTGGGCCTTTGTCAAAAGAAGTAGAAGGAAAGAAAAACACAAATTACCAACAGTGAAGGGAAAAGCAAGAACGGAGAAGAACATGGTCATCCCATATAGCAGGGGTCTCTGAGAAATTAAGAAGAATTTTCAAAAAACTCGTATCCCTGTCTGCTTTAAACCGAACAACACACTGAGGCACAATTGGTCATCCAAAAGACCCATACCAAAACACAAGAAAAGCGACATCATATATGCGGTGCGTGCAGTGAAGAATGCTCTGATTTGTATGGGGGGAACCAAACCCAACTGCATCAACGTATGCCCCGCACAGAAGAGCCAATTCCTCGGGTCAGGACTCAGCCGTGTATTGCATCTTAAGGATAAAGACATACCTTTGAGATTGTAATGTTAACATACTGGCGAAGGAACGTGACTGGTTCAAGAGAGGTGTTAGGAGGCCATTTATGTGAAAATAAAGAAACCAAGCCTAAATAGGTGGGGGGGTTCGACACCACTGTCTGCCATGTACAATGCGTGTTTAACACCTTACTCTGCGTTCCTATAACACCTCTTAGCCACTATCTAATCACACCCTTAACACCTGGCTGTGATATGCTAATTGGGATTTTCCAGGGTACATAATGCACAGATTCTTGTACAATTCATTCTGATTGAGAAACCAGTCGGATGACTAGCGAAACGTCTTCAAGAACTACATTCAAGTCTCAGTTGATCTAATTGAATACAACAATATACCAGGACCTGGATATGAGAACCTTCACACATAAGTATGCATTTCACAACTACAATTTAACAAATATTGATTTTTTTCCACTCACCCTTTAAGCCTAGCAAGCATATTTAATTTTATTACCCTTTAAATGGCTGCTTAAATATGTCATTTGATATTTATATTTGAATTCCTGATCAACCCGTGAGTTTTCCAGCAGTAGAAATGAACAAGTGGAAGAGGAGGTACTCGAGCAGTAACTGACAGCTTCATTACTACGCCCTCCTCTTCTCTTCATTAAAGGGTAACTGTGGGCTTGAATTCTTCCAAACTAGTAAGGGTTATATAAAAAGCCTTCTCTCACACCTTCAAAATAAAACTAATCACATCTCTAATAAAATTGTGAGAAGTTATTGCTGGAAGGTTCAGCAATATTACTTCCTGCTTGAACACTTCCTGTTTTCAGCCATGTGACCAGCTTGTAGTCATGTGACCAGCATCAGCCTGCATTAATAGACTTCCCTTCTCAACTGTCAATTTTTTTCCCCTTCCTGATTTCCCCAGCGTTAACAGGCTCATTTATCCAGACTAGCTGCACAATTTATGGAGTTAAAGTCGCCCTAACTGTTTCGCTACCGTTAGCACAACTTTAACTCCAATTAGCGTCGGATTGTGCGGGTTACGCAAAAATCACCCGCCATCCGACGCTCGCGCTAGTTTTACACAGGATTTTAACACCAGCAAATAGCTGGTGTTAAAATCCCGCAGTCGGGATGTACCCACATTCGTAAACGCGATATTAAATTGCGGAAGGTGCATTTACCCAGAACGATAGCGGCTCTGGGTAAATGAGGCCCTAAGTCTTTACTAGGCACGCTTCTCCCCAGGGCGAATGGGTGGGGCAGAGGTCAGGTAATGTCACTTAACCTACTGGAAGCAGGAAGTTTGAACATTCACCCCAATGTAATTTCTCACAGGCTCCAGCCAGAGATTTGATTGTCAACTCATTTTAAAGGGCATGTCCACCCCCAAAACTATAATCCCCCCCCACTACTGGCCCCACCATGTAGTGTAGTTTAATCCTTACCTCACATCCCAGCTCCATAGGGTTCTCCTGTAAACCCCCCCCCCCCCAAAGTCCCAAAACTAACCACCAGAGGATACGGGGCTCTGCCTGCTATCTTGCCTCCGGTAGATATTTGACATCGCACTGCACCCTTCTCCCCCTCCCTCTCCCTCCCTCTTCTCCCTCCCGTTCTACTATCCTCCCCCTACACTTAATCCCCCCTTAATATTCTGCTCCCCCATGTCCCCCAGCCCCAACCGCATGTTTTTTTTTTCAAAAGCTCCCCAACTCTTACTTACCTCTCCGCTTTCCTCCGCTCACTGAATGACCGCAGCCGCGTCCGTGATTGGCTGCCGCTCAGCCAATCACACAGACCGACTGCTGGTCCCGCCCCTCTTGCTGCATTCTCGCAAGCAGGGCCGGCAGTGCGGCGGAGGATCGAGGGAGGTAAGTAAGAGTTTGGGGAGCTTTTTGAAAAAACAAACATGCGGTTGGGGCTGGGGACATGGGGGAGCATAATATTAAAAAACGATTTTAGGGGTGGACATGCCCTTTAAAGGAAATACCGCAGGCTTTCATTTAACCCTAACTTGTTTTTGAGACCACAGTTGCCCTTTAACGTATGTTTGCCTACGTTAGAGGAGGATGGCAGAATATATTACATTATTTGGCCTTCTAGTCTTCCATAGAATAAAAACACTATATTTAGTCCTACTGTATGCTTTTCCTTCAGGCTTTGACGATAGTTGTTTTATGATAGCCATTCAGTGTTCTCAAAAAATTAAATATGCATGCTGTCTTAAAAACACATTATTATTATAGTGGAAGTAGAAAAAGATAAACATTTTTTAGTTCATCATTTTCACATGAATTTTGCTCTGTGGTGACCTCATTATTCATGGGTAACTGCGTGGGATTGGCAATTTAAAATATTTATATTATTGAGACTTAAATAGAAGCAAAAGTAGAAAAGGGGGAGGAAATAATGGGTTAGGAGCATGCAAGACAAGAAAGCCTAATTGCATCATTTCAGCACGCTACATTATTTAAACTACTGCTTAATTGTGAAGTTGTTTACAACAAACACCAGGTAAGCAACTTAAAAGATCCCCTTTGTGTAAATGTGTTAATGCAGGCTAACGGATCTTGACATATTTCTAGCTATGATTTTACCAACACATGTGCTTAATTCACTCTATTTTTAATGGTTTCTGAGGGATAATGTTCGGCTTGCATTGGCTTATGACCTATAATTTGTGAAATATTAACAGGCGAATTATAAATTGTACATATAATTAACACGGCTAGTAATTCAGTCCTGATGATCTTGGGATCTTTCATAGCTCTCTCATACTATAACTACCTTTATTTTGGAGCTTCACATGAAAGAATCATTGATATTGGAGAGGGGACAGGGCTACTTGACCAATTGTAGATAGCTATAAGGACATGTTTGTGTATCAAGTTATGGATATTGTAGCAAGTATAAATATACTAGATGCAAATAAATCTGCAGAGAGAGGATAATTTATCTGCATATTTGGTTATTCATGTAAATGGGTACACAACGGACGGAATTAAGGGAGCGGAATTGCACCTTCAGTTAAAGTGTGTACATTTCCGATTGTTTTCAAGGCCAAAGGTGAACGCTCACTACTGACCTCAGCTCGCTCAGAATTGCCCCAAAATTTACTTTTGTCCGCTTTTGGCCCCCTGGACTTAAGTATAGAGTGTCACCGCGACTGAAGGAAATGTGCGGGCTCAAACTTTCTCCCTATACTTTATATAGAGAGAATGTTTGGAACTGTGTGTTGGGTGACTTTAAAACATTACAGAATTTAAAGATTCTGTTTGACATCTTTAAGATCTTTGCGGTGTGTACCTAGCTTTAGTGGAAGGAGCCAAACTGTGTCCGGATAGAATACATAAAATACAGTGGCCAGAATTTGAAAAAAAATGCAACCGGTTTCAAATCAGGGCAGACCTACTAATTTAATTTATTAAATGTATCCTGTCATCCTATGATGTGGTAAACCTAGTTTAGGAAAATATGGTCCCTCCACTTCACTGGTTTTATACTTATGTGTGCTTCATGAAGGGCTGCCTCTCCAACGAGGCAGAAGGAGCCTTTTGGCTCAGACGCACTCAGAGGAAAGGCCACTCAGAGGAAAGGGCGTTCACCATCAACACAAAAAAAAAAACCCTGAGGTGGCGCGTGACCGTAAAAAGCGCCTTAAAAGTTTAGGAAAGTGGGTAAACTTGTATGTACCTGTCACAGTTGGAACACTTGCATGTACCAGTCACAGTGGGCAAACTTGTATGTGCCAGTCACAGTGAAGAAACTTGAATGTGACAGTCACAGTGGGAAAACTTGTATGTGCCATTCACAGTGGACAAACTTTTATGTGCCAGTCACAATGAAGAAACTTGAATGTGACAGTCACAGAGGGAAAACTTATGTGCCAGTCACAGTGGACAAATTTGTATGTGCCAGTCACAGTGGGCAAACTTGTATGTGCCAGTCACAGTGGGCACACTTGTATGTGCCAGTCACAGTGGGCACACTTGTATGTGCCAGTCACAGTGGGCACACTTGTACGTGCCAGTCACAGTGGGAACACTTGTATGTGCCAGTCACAGTTGGAACACTTGTATGTGCCAGTCACAGTGGGCAAACTTGTATGTGCCAGTCACAGTAGGCACACTTGTATGTACCAGTCACAGTGGGAACACTTGTATGTGCCAGTCACAGTGGGCACACTTGTATGTACCAGTCATAGTGGGAACACTTGTGTGTGCCAGTCACAGTGGGCACACTTGTATGTACCAGTCATAGTGGGAACACTTGTGTGTGCCAGTTACAGTTGGAACACTTGTATGTACCAGTCACAGTGGGAAAACTTGTATGTGCCAGTCCCAGTGGACAACTTTTATGTGCCAGTCACAGTGAAGAAACTTAAATGTGCCAGTCACAGTGAGCAAACTTGTATGTGCCAGTCACAGTGGGAAAACTTGAATGTGCCATTCACAGTGACAAATTTGTATGTGCCAGTCCGTGAGCAAACTTGTATTTTCCAGTCACAGTGGGCACACTTGTATGTGCCAGTCATAGTGGGCAAATTTGTTATTCACCAATTACTGTGGGAAATGTATATACCAACTGTGGGAAACGTGTATATAACAGCCACAGTGGGCAAATTTGTATGTGCCAATCACAACGGAAAAACTTGTATGTGTAAGTTGCAGTGAGAAAACTTGTATGTGCCAGTCACAGTGGCTGAACTCATATCTGTCAGTCAGTGGGCAAACTGTTATGTACCAGTCACAGTGGGCAAACTTGTATGTACCAGTCACAGTGGGGTAAACTTGTATGTGCCAGTCACACAGTGGGCAAATTGTATGTGCCAGTCACATGTGGGCAGACTTGCATGTACCAGTCACACGGTGGGCAACTTGCATGTACCAGCCACATGGTGAGCAGACTTGTTTGTACCAGCCACACTGTGGGCAGACTTGTATGTACCAGCCACACGGTGACAGACTTTTTTGTACCAGCCACACTGTGGGCAGACTTATCTCACCAGCCACACAGTGGGCAGACTTGCATGCACCAGCCACACGGTGGAGAGCTTGCATGTACCAGTCACAGTGGGCAAACTTGTATGTGCCAGTCAGGGGCAAACTCGTATGTGCCAGTCACAGTGGAAAACATACTGTATGTGACAGTCACAGTAAGAAAACTTGTCTGTGCCAGTCACACGTGGGCGAACTTGTATGTGTCAGTCACAGTGGCAAACTTGTATGTTCCAGTCCAGTGGGCACACTTGTATGTGCTAGTCACAGTGGGCAAATTTGAAGTTCCCAGTCAGTGGGCAAACTTGTATGTACCATTCACAGTGGGCACACTTGTATGTGCTAGTCACAGTGGGCAAATTTGAAGGTCCCAGTCAGTGGGCAAATTGTATGTACCATTCACAGTGTGCAAACTTGTATGTCAGTCACAGTGAAGAAACTTGAATGTGACAGTCACAGTTGGAAAACTGTATTTGACAGTCACAGTGGGCAAACTTTTATGTGCCAGTCATAGTGGAAATTTGAATTGTGACAGTCACAGTGGGAAAAACTTGAATGTGAAGTCAAGTGGGACATTCCATGAATGTGACAGTCACAGTGGGAAAACTTGAATGTGCCAGTCGCAGTGGACAAACTTGTCAGTGCCAGTCAGTGGGCAAACTTGTATGTGCCAGTAACAGTGGGCACACTTGTATGTGCCAGTCACAGTGAGCAAATGAGTATGTGCCAGTCACAGTGAGCAAATGTGTATGTGTCAGTCACAGTGATAAAACAGTGCCAGTTGCATTGGGTAAACTGGTAAGTACCAGTCACAGTGGGTACACATGTGTGTGCCAGTCACAGTGGGAATACATGTCTGTGCCAGTCAGAGTGGGCAAACTTGTATGTGTTAGTCAGTGGGCAAACTTGCACTGTATGTGACAGTCACATTGAGAATACTTGTATGTGCCAGTCACAGTGGGCAAACTTGTATGTGTCAGTCAGTGGGCAAACTTGCACTGTATGTGACAGTCACAGTGAGAATACTTGTATGTGCCAGTCACAGTGGGTAAACTTGTATGTGCCAGTCACAGTGGGCAAACTTGTATGTGCCAGTCACAGTGGGCAAACTTGTATGTACCAGTCACGTGGTGGGCAGACTTGCATGGACCAGCCACACGGAGGGCAGATCTGCCTGTACCATGCTGAACTCAAGTGCTGGAGGGTTCAGCAGCCACTTTTGGTCAGACCTCAATTTCAACAGACACGTTAAGTTAGCTCTCCAGTTTACCAGCCACTGTTAAGTAAACACTCGATGGTAAACTGAAGGGCTGACCTAACAGTGTGTGGTGCACTGGAGGGCTGACCTAACAGTGTCTGGTGAACTGAAGGGCTGACCTACCAGTGTCCGCTGAACTGGAGGGCTGACCTTCCATTGTCTGCTGAACTAGAGGGCTGAACTACCAGTGTCTGGAGGGCTGACATACCAGTGTCTGCTGAACTGGAGGCTGACCTACCAGTGTCTGCAGAACTGGATGGGTGACCTAGCACTGTCTGCTGAACTAGAGGGCTGACCTACCAGTGTCTGCTAAACTGGAGGGCTGACCTACCAATGTCTGCTGAACTGGAGGGCGGACCTACCAGTGTCTGCTGAACTGGAGGGCTGACCTACCAGTGTCTGCTGAATTGGAGGGCTGACCTACCAGTGTCTGCTGAATGGTAAGGCTGACCTGCCAGTGTCTGGTGAACTGGAGGACAGACCTGACAGTGTCTGATGAACTGGAGGGCTGGCCTACCAGTGTCTGGTGAACTGGAGGAATGACCTGACAGTGTCTGATGAATTGGGGGGCTTGCATGGCAGTGTCTGGGAACAGGAGGGACTGAACAGTGCAGGCTAAGTGGAGGGCTAACCTAACACGGGCTGCTGAACTGAAGGGCTTACTTAACAGTGGCTTCTGAACTGGAGGGCTGAACTAACAGTGGCTGCTGAACTGGAGGGCTGACCTAACAGTGGCTGCTGAACTGGAGGGCTGACCTAACAGTGTCTGGTGAACTGGAGGGCTGACCTAACAGTGTCTGGTGAACTGGAGGGCTTACTTAACAGTGCATGCTGAACTGTAAGGGCTGACCTAACGGGCTGCTAAACTGGATGACTAACCTAACAGTGGCTGCCGAACTGGAAGGCTGACTTAACAATGGCTGCTGAACTGGAAGGTTGACTTAACAGTGGCTGCTGAACTGGAAGGCGGACTTAACAGTGGCTGCTGAACTGAACGGCTGACCTAACAGTGGCTGCTGAACTGGAGGGCTGACCGTACAGTGTCTCGAACTGGGGGCTGACTGGACAGTGTCCCGAACTGACAGGCAGACAGGACAGTGTCTGGGGAACTGAAGGGTTCAGCAGCCACTGTTAGGCGAGCCCTCTAGTTCACCAGACACTGTTAGTTAGTCTGCCACAACCATCTCCATAGATCTCGCCCACCTCCAGAGGCTATGCCTCCTATATTTGTGGGGGGGCGCTTAGTGCCCCTGGCTTCATGTAAACATCAAGAAAGAGAACAGACCCTTTTCCCACAATTTTCGAGATTGATGTAAAGAAAAATGTGAGATCATTAGGTGGTTAGGTTGGTTAAACCCAGTACACATGGATCATCCTAACCCTATTTTACGGACCAACGGACTATCAATCAATGAAACAATTTGGTAGTATGCCAGTTGAAAAGTGACTCTGACAATTTGGTGCGACCAATCTCTAAAGGAAAAAATATAAATTTAAACAAGATTTAAACAAGGGGAATCTGACCAGTTCAGTATACAGACAATCCATTTTTTTAAAGGGCATGTCCACCCCCAAAACTATAATCCCCCCAACTACTGGCCCCACAATGTAGTGTAGTTTAATCCTTACCTAACATCCCAGCTCCATAGGGTTCTCCTGTAGTCCCCCCCCAAAGTCCCAAAAACTGCCCACCAGGAGGCTAGCAGAGTCCATATAGGACTCTGCCTCCTACCTGGCCTCAGGTAGATTTTTGCCATGCGTACTGCAGCCCTTCTCCCCCTCCCTCCCCCCTCCCTCTCCCTCCCGATTCCCTCCCCCTAGCATTTAACCCTTTTAGTATAGGCTTCCCACTGGTCCCCCAGCCCCAACCGCATAATTTTTATTTTAAGAAAGCTCCCCAAACTCTTACTTACCTCTCCTCTTTCCTCCGCTGAAGTGAGCTGCGGCAGCCGCGTCCGTGATTGGCTGCGGCTCAGCCAATCACAGACGCGGCTACCGGTCCCGCCCCTCTGCTTGCATTTCTCGCAAGCAGAGGGCCGGGAGCACGGCGGAGGAAAGAGGGGAGGTAAGTAAGAGTTTGGGGGGCTTTCTATAAAAACTATGCGGTTGGGGCTGGGGGACCAGGGGGAAGCCTATATTAAAAGTTTGATTTAAGGGTGGACATACCCTTTAAAAAGAACAACAACACTGTAAAAACTAAGCGAAAAGTACCTGGAGTAGGATGGATTATTCCTACATCTCAATATAATTTCGTTGAGGAGCCCTACAAGTACAGTTTAGGGTTTCGTGACCTGGGCTCTCTCTCTAAAGATAGTGCTGAAGCCAGGAAGAAGCTTGTCAGAAGCAGTTTTCATGCTCCTCACACAAACAATATTGGAGAGTAGGAATTATCAATCCAACCTCCCTCCCTCCAGATACTTTAAGGGGGAATATTTCATTAGAAAAGTGAACTATTCCTTTAATGCATTGATTGAAGTCCAGGAGGCTATGGGGCTATACCTTATATCCTGTTCTTTAATCAATTTCTTAGGATTCAGGAACGAAGGAGAAAGATATTTACCTTTTGCACGATCAAACAGGAGGTAAGACATAGCTCCTTAACCTCCTGGACTTCAATCAACGTATTAAAGGAATAGTTCATTTTTCCAGTGAACTATTTATTTAACTGTTTTTTTTAAACTTTATACACACTTAAGTTCTCCTTTTAAAGGTCATGTCCACCCCAAAACTATCATTTTAATTTTAAAACTACTGGCCCCACTCTGTAGTGTAATAAAATCCTTTCCTTACATCTCTGCTCCAAATGGTTCTCCTGTTATTTCCCTCCAAATTCTAAAAAAATTCCCCTTCCTCCCTCCCGTTTTCATCTCCCTCCCCCTCGTTTTCATCTTCCTCCCCCTAGTGTAAATCCCTTTTCATATATTGTAGGGCTTCCTCCCCCAGCCCCAACCGCATTATTATTACATTCAGAAAGTCCCCCGATCTTTACTTACCTTCCCTCTCTCCTCTGGCGTTCTGAACTGTTGGCAGCCGCGTCTGTGATTGGCTGCCTCTCAGCGAATAATGGACGTGGCTGTTGGTCCGGCCGCCTGCTTGCAGTTTCATGCAAGCAGAGGGCCGGGCAGTGCAGCGAAGGATAGATGGAAGGTAAGTAAAGATCGGGGGACTTTCTGAACATAATAATAATGCGGTTGAGGCTGGGGGAGGAAGCCCTACAATATATGAAAAATTTAGAAAAGGGGTGGACATGCCCTTTAAATAGTGTGGAAGGAGGATAATATTTTTTGTTGTACAGACCCCTACATCTATCTGTAAACCATTCTCATTTACCTTTTAATTTCTTTTTATCTACCTCTCTTTCTAATGCTCCATGCATCTTTAATTTTGCCTTCATCTCTCTCACTCTCTTTGTCTTGTTTTCTCTCTCTTGTGTGCCCCATGTGTGCCATGTTCCTGTAATCTCCAGCTGTCTGGGGTCAGTTATGAAGCAATTAGTGCAGATGCAGAGTGGGGCAGATTGCAGATTCAAGCCTCTGCTCATTATGTGCCATGCTAGAAGCTGTAATTTGGTCCATTTTACAGCCTTATAATTTGCATCTCTGTTCGGAGTTAGCGAAGGTGCACCCAGCAGTGTAGGCATTTCGGGGGCCCTCCCGCCCGCTTTCCACTGTTTCTCTCTTTCTCTCATTCCCTCCTTCTTGCTCACACAGACGCTGAATTATTACCTTGTACTTAATAAAGACTGCATTTAAATAGGATAACTGAAATGGCTTTTACCGTGGCAAACACTTCCCTGTAATCATACTGGATGACATGCATCACTCTTATGACACGTTAAATGATACTATTATATATCGGTTGTTATGTTGGGGCTGAGAAGCCAATCAATACACTTAATAAACGCCAGGCAGCACATAGTAGTATTTGTTTTTCAGCGAACATAAAGTCCCCTCATAAATGCAGTGCTCCATATTGAATGCCCCACGTACAGCTGGGAATTCAGTTTAGTAGAGAATTCAGTTTACCCTAGAGAAGCAGCATTGCCGCTTACAGGAATGTGAAAACATTACCCCCAAAAAAGAATAAGAGGGTACATGTTATCATTATTGCAGATTACTATTTAAAGGACAACTAAATCCTCAGAACAACACTGAATCAGAAGACAGTACCATTACTAACCAAAAGCAAAAAACGCTATGAAATACCCCAGCTTCCCGGCTGCTGGCACATAAAGAATGTAATCAGTGTCTGGCTAGGCCCCACTATCGCCTTTGGGATCACTTTTTGCAAGCCGTTTGTAGACTAATTATTAAAGGGCATGTCCACCCCTCCCACAAAATTTCATACTTACCTTTCCTACCTCCTGAAAACTCCGACCTTGCAATAGTGACTTACCCCCCCAGGTTGCCTGAAATCAGGTCTCATTATGTGCCTTTCCCAAATACGTTACTTAAGATTGTTAGATGCTGCAATTGATTCACCGAATACTAATGGCTACTATCTCATTAGTTCTAACCTGCCAACATTTCCTGGACGTGACTTTTTATGATTGGCGTAACACCTGTAATGTTGGTCAAAAAGTGATTGTGTGGTTCAGAAATCTTACCAGGTAATCTACAACCGTATGAGCACCTCAAATTCTGCTTCTGCCTCATACAAGTCTTTGTCCTGAGTTCTAATCTTACATTCCAATGGCTTAATTTGACTGCCATAAGCATTTCCATGTGTTTGGGGAGTGTTTTCTGGAGTGTTTCTGTAGAGAAGGAACCTCAAGCAGAATTACACTGGGCTCTCCATTAAAAGAAAGGCATTTTGGGGCCTTGACAGATAGTATCCCATTTTAAATATAAGTTCTTGGGGCCCATGAAATAATGCATCTATTCAAACGTCCAAATTATACAAGCAGGTGTTGCTTATTCTCTATATATATAGAACTCTGGTTTACCATGATGGAGTTTAGTTTTTGCCTCACTCTCACTGTAGCATTTCCATTTGTACTCTGAGGCAATGGTGCAGCTTTAATTAACCTTTCATTTTTTTGGATCCTGTTTACTTGGGGGTACGTTACCACTTTTCTCTGTAGACATAATTATGAGCATGGACAAATGTTCTTTTTCCTTCTCTAATGAGCACCAGGCTCTTACTGGAAAACAGGGAGTCCCAGGGATGCATTCTCTTTCATGGGATTATGGCTTTTTACATCTAAGATGGCTGATGGAACAGTAAACCACAACGCAAGCTCTGCCTTCTTTAAAGCAGTCGGGGTTTGGGTAGTTTAGTGCTGCTGTTAAGAATGATGCTAATTACCGGCACAGGGGATGGAGGCGGAAGTGCTTTTGATTTTAAAATGTCACTTTGCTCCAGCAGCATTGTCTCTGCGGGGAAGTCTACTGCCTCATTCTATACCACTGCTGGGGAACATCAAAGGGAAGGTCAGAGGATCTCCAGCATAAAACTCATCTACAACCCTCGCTGCAATTTGAAGTTTCAAGATGTAGGAGAGAGTTAAGTGCAGATGAGAAGTAGAAGTTTGAAGACTGGAAACTGTGAAAAAGAAAATTTGTAGAGATTTGGGGTGGGGGGGTTTGGGGGTTTCTGTATTATGTTAAGCATTTGAATTTGCCTTTTGATCTCCCAGTTTCCATAAATTGTCTGGTCTTTAAAACTTGAAAATGTCCAAACAGTCTCAGTGGTAAAATTCTGTAGGTGCAGAGTCAGCACAAGGTAGCACTGCATTGAGCCAAAGCTTCCTGTTAGTTATCACTGCAGCCTCAGCTGTGTGTGTGTGTAAGTGTGTGTGCAGTGCTGTGGGATCCGAGGGAGAGAAAAAAGCTGAGCTCAGCAAAGGGAGACAGAATGGGAGTAAATAAGAGAATTTAAAGAGATGCAGGGATAATTTGGGATTCAACAGTGATGGGGGAGGATAACGATTATAGAATGCGGAAAAAAACAATAAAGAAAGGTGAGATCAACACAGTGTTGGAGCTGTAATGTTGCGATGGGATTAGTGAAGAGGAACCCTGGAAAGGTGTAAATGCCAGGGGTCAGGGGTCAGGGGTCAGCCTGCAACAAGTCCCTGGTGGGATTCTGGGAATGGCTAAATATGAAGATCTGCAGTTTGGACAATGTGTAGTAAACATCTATGAAAAGCGGCCAAGTTTTTTAACGGTTAACACTGATTAATGATAATGGTATTAGTGCCTTATTTATTTTTATACCTTGCTTTGTTTTAGCAAAGTGGCCCATACGGTCTGAACTCTACCTGCCCTACGCTACCAGCAGCTCTGGATAAACAGGAGAATTTCTGAATGAAATGGTAGTTTTTATTGTACAATGAAAATCCAGGGAAACAATAAATGAATGCAGTGTTCCTTTATACAGTTCCTGAATGCCAGATCTGTGGCTCCGTCATTTTTTTGTTACATACTGAACCCATCTTTCTTATCCAGCACTTGGCTTGATTGTTTATCCTAGCTCACAAATGTATATAGCTTTAAGGATTAAAATGTCAGAGTTTTATAAACACAACCAACCCTCAGTAATGATAGCACACAGCATACACTCGAATACTAAACAATGTTAATATTCATCCCCTGTGTCTCTTTTACCCCTTGCAGCTCTATAATGACAAAAGGAACTTGTTTGAAGTGAAGGAAAATGTGCCACGCAAACTGGTGGAGAAGGTGGCAGGCGACATTGAGATGCTGCTTGCCAAGAAAGTGCGCGCTCTGAAGGTGAGTAACAATAATGGATATTGTTTTGCATGGTGTACATCCTGTTTATCAGGACAGGAAACAGTGGCTCCCATTTTAAATAATCATATAAAAAACAACAGGCATCCTGATGTTCCAAATGCAAAGAAAAACTTTTAGTATTCAGTCAGTTGAAGGGAAATCATATTTTATTTAATAAAAATAATAAATAATTTGAACTCAACCTCCATATAGCACAAGTTGTTCTGCTAATGGAGGTTTCCATTACCTGCATGATTTATATATTCACTTGTGAATTTTGCAGCACTGTTCCTCATTACAGTGACCCTTTCGGGCAAGGTCATATATCCCAGGAAATCAAAGGTAGCCAAATTCAGAAGAAATATGTTGGATTGCTTATATTTACAGAGCAATTTCTTTTAGTTGCTTAGAGCATTTTTACTAGATGAAATAACCACTTACAGGGCGATGCACAGAGAGCCGCTATCGGCAACAGCCCGGTGATGTTATATGCTGATAGCGACCCTAGAAGCATTGCTAACTGGCATATAACATCACTTGTGGTGGCTGTGCGGTTAACTTACGCAGTAACCAAGCAGCCACTGCAATGAAGGAGTTTAACGATATAACATGGAGTTTAAGTCACTTATACTCCAAAACAGGAGCAGTGCGCCCCTTGGTGCATCGCCCTGATATTATATTATCTGTTTGAAATGTTATATCGAACTTCTCTACATAGCATAGCAGAATACATAGGTCTAAATATTTAAGTTGGAAAAATCTTTTCTGGAATATTCCCACGCAATATGCAAGTATAGTAGCGAGAGACAGACATTGACTCTGTCATTTTTATGTTTAGAGTCGGTTTTGCAAATTGTTAAAGAGAACATTTGCCTTCTGTAAAGGCCTGTTCACACGTGCGTTCCTCCTGAGCAAAATTCTGCATGTGAACGTGCCTTAGGAGCAGAAGGCAAAAAAAATCTGCGTTTGTAAAGGCCTTAAGGTCAGAATTGTATGGGTGGTCGCTCTTTAATCCGTTCTGGTGGATCAGATAAACAAACGACTGCCACCACCTATACACATGCAATTCTCGCCCAGTATGTTCGATTGGCAGTTGCGTCTTTGGCGTACACCCAAGCAGAAATTCTGCGGGTGTACGGGCCTTAAGTGATGTTATTTATATGGTACTTTACAAGCAAACCAGGATTTTTCACATTCGCATACACCCGAATATTCTACTTGAAATAGCTGCAGGGGGAGATTAATGAAGTAAACCTGATCTTAGCAGAGCTCTGTGCGCAATGCACAAAGAGATTGTTAGGCTGAGGAGGTCCAATTGTCAAATCTTTCCACAACAGGGAATATTTAGGAAGATGCATTATCCTATTAAAGGGAAAATAAGTGCTAAATCCATGCTAACCAATAAGGTGAGCGGGGGGTTTGTACTGCCTGTGCCATTTCAAGTTTTTGCAAGTGGCGCAATAAAAGAGATGAAATAAAAGTTGTGGGAATAAGTGCAGGTAAGTTGCGATAGGGTAACATTGCAAATCCCACTCTGCATACAGTACAGCTGGTCTGCTTCTAAAGCACATAAGGTGGTGTGAAATTCTGCATTGGAAAATGGAGCATTCCTCCTCACACACTAAAATTTATACATTAGCAACATTCTCTACAGCTGTTTGATCTTTACATAACATTATCATTTAGCATACACTGTTACCCTAATGAATAAAGCAATCATAGACAACCAAATGTTTGGAAACTACATCTTCCAGCATTCCATTGCTGCAGAGTGATTATAGAGGAATCCTGGGGGTTGTAGTTGTCAAGCATTTGAGTGGCTGCTTGTTGCCTATTTTTGGTATGGAGAGTCGCTATGGTAATTAACAGTGTTTGTATTCACACAACAATTAACTATAAAGTATACTGATTGTTCCCGTTATTATTTGCATTGCATTTCTGACCTTAATTGTTTAGTGTTTAGTAGCAGTTTGTATTGTATTTGGGGAAAGAAATCTGACATTGTTGTGTTTACTAGGAAGTTATTTTTTTTTTTTGCCTCATGCAGGGAAGGTAACAAATTTATCGTTAGAAATCACTATGCCCGTACGTTTGTGTGCAGCAACGGATTTAATAAACTGAACAGGAAAATTCCTATGTAGCGCGAGTATGAAAATGGAGTAATTGAACAATCACGCGTGTTTTTGCATGGCTGATTTTGTGAGAAATAACATTTCAGTTCTGGAATATAATGAGGGGCTACAAAATGATAAAACCCTTTGAAATTATTAATCCGTTACGGATCAAGGAGAAATGAGCCACTTTTGAATGCTCTCTTAATTCAAATATTGTTTTCTACACAGTACTCATAGAGACTCTACACAGGGGTTAGTGGTTTTCTCCACCTCAATCACCCCATCAGCTTTTAACTGCCAGTGGAACGTGAGGAATTAAAGCTTCATTACAGATGGAGGTCTGTTGATTAGGCTTTAGCAGCACTTTAAAGGAGAACTTCCAAGCAAAAAACATTTGTGCTTTTGCTTTTCCTACTAATTTCATATTAGAGAGACACATGCGGTGAGCCAGTGGCTCAGACATGCTCAGTATGCTTTACCAGGGGAGAGAGAGAGGAACTATTCAATAAGGTTTGTATCTGAAGGGCTCGCTGTAGTGCAAGATTTAACACTGTTATATATTATCTAGCAATACATATCTAGTAATTACTTTAAAGTGTTGATTTTAATCTTCAGTTTATAGGTTATAATGAACTCTATCTGTGATGGTAGGGTAACCATATGGATTTTTAGTGCCATACTTTGCTCGCTATTTTAAAAGTGGCACCATCCAGGGCTCCTGCAAAGCTTACGTTTTTTAAGATAAGTTAACATCCCAAATGTTTTATTTAAAATTGTTTTGACTCAGACATGGATTTGATTCATAAGTTTTACTTAGTTTCCCTAATTATGGCAAAAACAGAAAAATGTCTGACGTTTTTTACTTAGCAGTTAGCTGTAGTGACTTGTATTTATAGGGGCCATAGGTGCAACAATGTGGTTGTACGATATGGGGATTACACGTTCTTTTTGCCTAACGGCAACATTTTTTTCAACCTGCCCCATAGGAAAAAAAATTGTACGTGGCCCTTTGCGTGTTTGGCTGCCATTAGGCTGTTTACACACTGGACAATCAATGCTATTGAGCAGTAGGTGCGGTCAAAATGTTGTCGGCCTCTGCAAAAATAGCCACTGCCAATTTTGTGCGTTCCATAGAAGACTACATGATTGTCTGAAATTTACCAAAATGCCCAATCGAATTATCGTCCAATTTGGATGAAGATTCAACCCTCATTCGTCAGTTACAGCTAAAAAGTCCCGCCCAATCATGCGAAATACCGGTCTTTCTAGACGAAATATCACAGTATATAAGGTAGCTATAGATAGAAGTAAGAATGGGTAAATATTGCTGGTTTCTAATGGTAAGACAAGACATACAGAAAAGCATAACTATACGGTTCTTGAAAATCACTAGTCTGCATTTCTTAATGACACATTGTTTCCAGGCACAGACATTTTCTATTCTGGTGACACCGTTTCTGTGAAGTCTGTTTGTTGTAGGAATTTATAGGTCCTAAAAAGCTTCATCAATAACCCACGTCTGTGCTCAGAGCCACTGGCTAACATTTGACCAGAGATAGTTTGGATGCTTTCCGTGCCACAACATTGCCTTGATGTTACACAGTACCTCTCAGCCTAAAGCCTTGCTGGAAGTTTGACAGCTGCTGGTGACTTTTTTGCCACAAGTATCAGCTGTTTTGGGCAAGCCTTAGGACTGCCCTATGTTAATTGCTGTATCTGCTTTATATTGTAGGAGTGAGTGAATTTTTATTATAAGAATGATAGTATTCCTTTAAACTAAATACACTTACATACAAAGCAGAATGTACATTACAGAACATTATACTTCCAAGTTATGCAGTTTAAGCATTTGAACATCTTCTATATAGTAGCTAACTCCATTTCTGTGTCCAATCTCTTCAAGTCTCAGGTTATTGGTTAGCAGAGCTGGTTTGTGTTTGTGCCAGCTTCTCATTGGCAACAAATTTGGTTCCACTAGCATCTGATGTTAAGGTGGGAATTATGAAACTGTGCTACTGAAGATGTTGGCACTATATAGGGTAAATTCATAATAATAATAATAATAAATAACTAGAAAGGGAAAGTTTAAACTTTGGGTGTGTGTACCCACGGCAAACCTAGAATATCAGCAAAGCTCACAGGATCAGGATAAACTACTTGAAATTGAGTGTTTATTCATTAGGAAAGCGGCAAGGAAGCATTTTTACATATAAAAATCAAAGTAAACAAATCCACCAAAAAAATCCATCTGTATATGGCTACTAATAGGGCTAGAAAGAAAAATTCCCACGATTAGTGCGTTTGCGTTTTGCGTGCACCATTTTTTATGCAAACGCATCTTTAAAGGGCATGTCCACCCCCAAAACTAAAATTTAACCCCTTACTGGCCACATCAAGTAGTTTAAAACAATCCTTACCTTACATTCCTGTTCAAAATAGTTCCCCTGCTATGCCCCTCCAAAGTCCAGGAAACTGCTGTGTAGGAGCAGTGTGTGACTCATGCTGTGCCTGAGGCTTCCTCAACCTCATCAAGGTTTGAGGCATGCTCAGTGCAGCCCTCCCTGCCTCTCAGCCAATCACGGACGCGGCTGCCGGTCCCGCCCCCTGCTTTCAATTCCATGCAAGCAGAGGGCCTGAACACTGCGGCGGAGGAGAGAGGGCAGGTAAGTAAGAATCGGGGGACTTTCTAACAATTATATTAATGCGGTTGGGGCTGGGGGAGCATGCCCTACCACATATCAAAAGTTAAATTTTGGGGTGGACATGCCCTTTAAATCTTAAATTACAAAAACGAATGCGCAAACGCAGCACAACGTGCGACAGCACACAGAAACCGCACCCGCGATCGCGTGTGATAATGCTTGTGATTGCGTGCTCGATTTGGTGTGTGTTGTAGTGGGCCCTCAACCTTACTATGTCCGATTGACAATTCAGCACTGATAATAAAATTCCTGTTGAGTCCAATAGGAGAAAAGCTCTTTTTAAGTTTAGTTATTGTTAAATGTTCACCATGTCTGGCAACGAAAATGGAAGGTTGTGTCGCCCATTTTTTCCATCAGACACTGGGTGTAGAGCCATTAGTACATGACACCGCGTATCGTCCGATAATAGTGTTACGTGTATGGGCCCAATAAACTTGTCTGACAAGTCTGGTTTCATTTCTATTTAGATAATAGTTACTGTTGAAAACTTTAAAGGAAAAGATTTACTATGGCAGAAAATAAAAATGTTTGTACGTGGATTTTATCTAGCACAGTGCTCTCAGATCTTGGACTGGATCTCCAAATGCAGATTTAATTAGGTCAGTGTTTCTTCTGCTGATGAATCACTGAACTAATTAATCTGTAATTAGCCTTTTTTCCTTTATTAAATTGGTTATTTGCAGAACTGCATAAAGTAATGGCCTGTCCCTCAGAGCTTACAATCTAAATAAGATATTTCAGTGCATGACTGGGGAGCTTTGTCTTTTTGCACCACGTGTGACAAAAAGACAAAATTGTAAACCGATTTAAAATTGAATTAAAATCCAGACATTTATGCGTAACCTCCAGTCTCCGCGTAAAGGGCCCATTTCCTCAGCTTTACTTCCCACCATTTGATGCATTGTTTGTTCCCATGTCTGTTCCTATTTGACTAATTTCTGATCTTAATCACTTTGGCCTGACAGATTTAATTGGATTAAAAATACAGAAACAAATTAGCTCAGTAATGTATTGCAGTACTAAGGGGAAACGGAGAAATGCGTCCAGATCCAAGGTAGAAAATCAGCAGACCGGAATCTCCAGAGATAGGGGATCGTGTGCTGGATTCATCTAAGCTAAATTTGTCCTAACAGCAAATGTTCTCAATTGTTTTACATGAAAACCTTTCCTTTTGTTTGGTAATTGATTCCTGAATAGAAAATGATTTGACTCATAGTGAAAGAAATTAGACAAAGTATTATTATGTAACCACCACTTTTGCATTAAGGAGGAGTATTGTATGAAACAGGATAGCTTGTCTTTTTAGTTGGGTCTGGTCAGACTGGGTCCAATGTCTTATACTCTTTGTTATGCTGCCACTGATTCTGTACATACGCTGACATAGTGTACTGAAGATATACTTTTAGAGGTATTAAAGGGAAAGTTCAGTGAAAATTTTTTTTTCAATCATTTATATTTAATATTACTAGGTATGCTACAAATTCTCTTATTTTTTTTTTTTTAAAAAATCAATTGATTTCATACCTTTTGCTATGCCCTGCTGTGGTCAGTCGTGAGCTGCCATTTTGGGTTCAGCAAAGGTTCTTCTTCTACCCATGGTGCTTATTTCCTTGGGTTGTTCTGAACAGCAATTTTTACCTCATTGGCTGTTGGGTGTGTCAAACATGCTTAGAGCAAATGAATCACGATTCAGACACCAAATCAAGGGTAAAGGTGTCTATTCACTACTTAAGGTACCCATACACATATGATTACGATCACATGTGTACCAACTAGTATCTGTCAGTACACCTGCGGTGGTAACGTCATACAAGGCCCAGAGCGATCGTTCTGCCGTGTGCCACACACTTGGACAGTCATATAGGCTCTCAACTATAGTAGAGGGCGCTGATACTGACAGATAAAAAAATTTCTTCTGGAACTGCCAACCTAAATGCAGATCATTTTCAGTCTCCATGCCTTGCCAATACTTTACAAATCTCTATGGGATTTGTCAGGTATTAGTAAGGAGTTTGGGCACCTTTAGACATTAGATAGATTGGACATTTGTTCACAGATGTCTATAGGGCTGGTGGTTTCTTATCTTCCGATGTTCAAAGTCGGGAACAAAAAAAAAAAGCAGTTAGGTGGTTCCTTGAGCCTTACGCAGGAATGTCAGAAGGTGAGTTCTTAACGTATAGGCACCTTAAGACCTATAAGATGCTTAGCCCACACAGACTGGTAAATATAAAATGCCAAGTTTACACAGGCTTGTACATATAAGATTCCCCAATGCCCAGTCCACAGACTTACAAATAATACTTGCCCTCACTGACACTGAGTCACTGGAAGCAAGGATGCAGGCAGCCACATGTCACTGAGTATGTATGCAAGTACTCCTGCATGGGAGAATCTGCTGACATTATTCTTAGGTGTGGCCAGTCTTTACCAGGGGCGTCTGCCTTGAGCAAACTTTATAGTACCAAATGCAATAAGAAATGGAATAAATGCTACTAAAGTAAAAAAAGAGGCAGTTGTGGAAAATACAGGGTTCAGAGGTTATATCACCGCTGTGATGTGCACTTTACTTGCACAGTGCATTGTAATTAATTCATGGATAATGTCCTGTAGTTGTATCAGTGCATCATGTACATGGTTTTGCCATTAGTACTGTGCATGTGATGTTCTGTGACTGTAAAATTAAGAATAGTATGCACAGCCTATTGTGTTAGTAAATCTATTTCCTGCACAGTCGTGTTTGTATCATTACTAGTTAACGCACATTGTATAGTAGTTTTACTTTATTTACTGCGTGCCTGTGTGGTTCTATTATTACATGACATGCAATGTGGGCTGTGGCCCTGTGAACGCTCCCTCCTTCTACTCTCTAAACACAGCAGGTTGATACTGTCTGTGCTTTACCCCACAGCTGTGAGGATGGGGGGGGGTTGGTCCTTTTTTACAAATCCAGAACAGACTCCAAAGAAGAGAGTTCAGTAAACCCCTCGCAGGTTTAATCTCTGCGCATGTTAATTAATCATGACAATGCAACCCCTTCTCTCCCTGCCTCGCTAATTACTGGTTAGTAGCTTTGTTTTAATTATAATTTTAATTCTTTTATAATCAAATCCTGGCTTGTTTTATTTATTTGCTTTGTGTGCATTAAAAATCTGCTTGTCGGCTGTAAGCAAAGAGGGAGCTTGGAAAAAGAACGTGGTTTAGGATCGAGAAAGAACTGAAGAAATAGAAGTAGAAGTCACAAAGCATTATATGTACTGGAACTGAGAAACCTGTGCTGTTTTCTAGGCTTGGCCACGTTATGATCACCGTAATTCACCGTTCCCTCCTATTCTCCATGCTTCACTTGCCAGGGCACCAGAATTCTCCACTAGTAAGTAGGAAAGCCCCTGAGACTCATGGTAATGTAATCCACTAAATCCAGTTGATACCCACTATAGACCAAGGAGTTTCACAATGAGTGTCTTGTTTCGGACTCGGTTATCCAGGTGCAGGCAGGCGCAATGTTAGACTTCTGGAGACATTGTCTGAAACACGGTCATGCTCATGCACCAGGATTCTAGGGAAACCTCCAGTTGGATCCCAGACTATTTTCACATATGAAAATAGTGTCCTGTTTAATAAACATGGTATCTGTAAATACTGATACTACTAATTACCAATTAGGATTAGTACCCATGTCATTACAACCATACAGAAGGACTGCAATGAAACAAACCAGTGCGGTAACTGTGTTTTACAGCACAGTCAGAAAATACCAATACTTTTGTTATACACCAATTTTGCCTGATGTTTAATGACTGCAGTAAAGAAACAATAATGCAATTTAGTGGCAATGCACTTTTATAAACACGCACCTTAGTTGAAAAGGGGAAGAACAAGAAATGAAAAATTAAGAAACACAAGTGAAGTGGGAATAGCAAGAGGTAGAAATTCAACTGATTTTTCAAAATGGTAGAGAATATCGAAAATAACTAGGTATGTATAATATAAACTAATAAATTTTAAAATATTGATATTTTCCACTGAACTTTCCCTTTAAGTCATAGATGAGCATTGGGTGAGAGGAGGAGCCTACTGGAAGAAGGAAATTTGAACATTCCCCTGCAATATAATTTCTCACAGGCTGCAGCCAGAGATGTGATTTCACGGCTCATTTTAAAGAACAGACGTGGGCTTATTTAACCCTAACTTGTTTGGAGATCACAGTTGGCCTTTAATTATTCCTGGTGGGCCCCTGGTCTTATATTTCCTGGTAGGATCTAACACCACCTGCTCAAAACTCCAGGCCACCTTAAGGATAATGACTGTTAGGCAGGAAATGTGGATATTGCTGAGTAGGTAGATCAGGGGTGTCCAACAAAAGACCCTTACCCTTCTGGCGTGGTAATGGAATGGCCAACTCCGATAGAAGGATACGTGATCAGATGTTACAGCTGTGACTGCATCCAAGCCTTACTACATTGCTATCCATTTGTGCAAGCCCCAAAGCAGCGGTGTAACTATAGATCTGCTTGATAGATATCTCAATTGGGCCACGGGCCTTGTGTTTGACACGTGTGAACTAGATGGACATATGTCTTTATTCAACCTCAAATACTATACTATACTTTCTATGGACAAAAGAAATATGTTTTAATTACCTCTCAGGTTCCCTAGATCCATGCAAGGTATTTTTTACATTCTCACTCTCTCCACACATTTTAGCTCCTTTAAATAAAGCGATTTGTTACTTAGTTCTGGCTGTATGTCTCGTTAGCTAACACATCCATGTGTTATGGTATTTCTAACCTGTCTGATTTATCTTCCTGTGTCCTTATGCTGCTTGAATGTTTCAGTATTGATTAGATATGTACATAGTATATGTGTTATGTACCGTTGGAAGTATGTGTGCAGCCTGCTCTGGACTTCATATTTTCTCCTTGGACAGTCCTGCAAGCTCAATTGCTTTATCCCTGCATTGAGTTGCTTTTATCTGGATTGCTACTCGGTATTTTCAGAATTTATCTATCAGTCTGTTAGATTTCCTGGAAAGTGTTTAAAACTCCTCCTCTCTCATATATTCCCTATTTATACCTTATTCCCCCAGTTCTTTTCCTCATCTCTCACTTTCACCACTTCTTCTATCATTCTTTCTGTTATTGTCTCCTTCCTTATCTATATGATGGTGATGAGAAGGCCTCTCTCACTGTCTCTCTCTCCGACTGTGTAAATATGTTTTTGGGAACATTAGATCCATTATGTGCATTAGAAGATCTTGACCTGCCATTTCTCTTTCTTGGTGAGAGAAACGATGCTTTGAGAGCCAATTACGAGTGAATCCTGAGGACGAGGCTGCTTTGTGAAGGCATTTCTCCTCTGAATGCTTCTAGTTAAGGCTGATTACAGTCTGGCAGCTGCTTCCTCCCTCCCGTTCTCTAACCAGTCATGTTAACTGAGGCCTCTATTTTCAGCTCTCCCCAAGGGCTCCTAAGTAGGTGTCAGTCACACCTGTATGACCTCTGAGCAGACACTGTGAAATAATCATTTTAAGACATATGCTCATGCTGGTATTGAAATGCATTTTTAAGCATTTAATTAACTCCAGCACCTAAAATATTACTGTATGCAGGGATGGTTTCAAATTAGGATATTTTTCCAGCAAGAGGGACACAGGCTAAAGCCACTTTTTCCTAAAGTGCATGTTTAGGAACTGTAGAGATATTTTCAGGATTCATATTAGGGATATGCTGGAAAATAGCTGTTAAATGGGAGGCAACCTTGGACCTCTGTATTTCCAAACTAAAGTCTAGTCTAAAGCTAGTATGAAAGATCTGTGGATCTGGATCCAGAGTCTCAAGCTAAAATGGAAGACAGGATGATCTGGATCTATCATCTATAGCTAGTGTGAAATACCTGAGGACCTGGATCTAGTGTCTAAAGCTAGTATGGAAGCAGGGCCGGATTTCCAACTAGGCCGTGGCCTAGGGCGGCACAGCCACCAGGGGCGGCAAAAAGAAAGAAAGAAAGAAAAGGGTAAAGCAGCATTGCATCCCCATTTTAAATGTACACAATGCACGTTAGTTGGCACGCAGCAGAGCTTTACCGGTTTCTGTTAAATCAGAAATGGGCAGCGATTGCCGATTTGCTAGGGGGGCAGGTCCCTCTCCCACTTACAAAGCTCTGCTTCAGCCAATAAATGACCGCGTACAGGTGTACAGGCAGTACAAGTTAGTTGGCCTAGGGGAGAAAAAATTATAAATCTGGCCCTGTATGGAAGACCTGAGGATCTGGATCTAGCGTCTAAAGCTAGTGTTGAAGACCTGAGGGTCTGGATCTAGTGTTTTGAAGGAAGATCTGTGAATCTGGATCTAGTGTCTAAATGGAAGACCGGAGGATCTGGATCTAGCCTCTTAAGCTAGTGTGAAAGACCTGAGGATGTGGATCTAGTGTTTTTGAAGGTAGTATGGAAGATCTGTGTATCTGGATCTAGTGTCTAAATGGAAGACCCGGAGGATCGGGATCTAGCCTCTTAAGCTAGTGTGAAAGACTTGAGGATGTGGATCTAGTGTTTTTGAAGGTAGTATGGAAGATCTGTGAATCTGGACCTGGATCTAGTGTCTAAAGCTAATATGGAAGACCGGAGCATCTGGATCTAGCCTCTTAAGCTAGTGTGAAAGACCTGAGGATCTGGATCTAGTGTTTCCTGTAACATGCAGGTAGTCTATTACTGAATCCATTCTGAAAAACATTAAGCAGCCATTTTGGTTCATTTTGACCCACTTTGTGTGGGTCTGACATCATTTCTTAAAGAAGAATTATACCCATGCAGTTACTTACTTCTTTCTTGCTCCTCCCACAGTCATTGTCACTGACCATTCTTCCATCTCTGATAATGGAAAACAAATGTAAACGAATGGGGGGAGTAGTTAGAATTCCATTACTGCATGCGTGTATAATTCTCCTTTAGGGCAATGCCCTTTCTCAAAGCCGAAAATCCAGTAAGTCAGAGACTGTACTCATGTGGAAGTCAATAGATCTACTAAGTTAATGCAGTCTATGTAGTTACCAGTTCAATCTATTGTCTATAAAGCTTTACACATGTTACCATAGGTCAGGGCCACAATGTGTATCACATCTGGGTTTGCAGGTAAAATCTGCTGTAACACCCTGCGCTCCATGTAAAAGAACCTTATTACATGATGCCCTTGGACTGCTGCACATTTTTTGCATTGAATTATATGCATTTTCAGACAACAAAAACATAAACCTAATTTTGTTGATTTAACTCTTTTATACCTGATTCTCTCCTGGGGGATTTCAATAAACCTACAGCTTGTTTAGCAATTGGAAAGACAGTCCTTGTTGTTTCTGCAGAAGTCGCCTGTCTTACAGATACCAGATAAAAAAGATGTTTTCTGTGTTGGCTTTTTTCCCCCTGTGTTGTAGCTACTTCTTGGATCTTTGCTGTTACATAGAGTATTCGGAATGATGCTAGTAACAGTTCCCTGCTAGCTGCCAAGTTATCACTTTGCCAAATGCTTCTCTCTCTGGGAGTCCGGGTGCTGCACGTGCCAGCCGAGGGAGGAGGGCACGTTTCCCAGGGTTTACCCACAATACCGTCTGGCGCAGTGGTGAGTGAGACTGTGTATATGTCAATACCATCTGGTGTAACATCTTGGAAGAGCATGTTTGTTCAGAATGGAAGACTGGCAAATCACATTGGAGCGCCAGGTAGACCACCCAACGGGAAGCAAAGCATGGGATTGCTATTATGCTGAACAGCAGAGAAACTTCATTCATATGAAACCGAAGAGACTAAAGGGCACAGAATCCCTACAGAAACCTAGAGTAATGAGGAAAAGGAGTTATCTCGGGTGGAATAGAGTATTCGTCTGAAAATCTCAGTGAGGGGTCCAAAAAAATCATTGGACCAGGAGACAATTTAACAAAACAAAAAACATCTGTGGGTGGTTGACTGGATTTCAGAGCATGGAAAGAATGATCATTAATGGAAGATTTTGATCACGGTGACATTCTATTTTGATACATTCGTAGGGCCTGATGCAATAAAAGGTGCTATTCATCTGTGGCAAACAATCAGATGCTATCTAACTGCAGTAACCCAGTAAAAAGCTTAAATCTTATTGGTTGCTGCAAATGAATAGCACATGCAGACTTTTGCACTTATTGCATTAGCCCCTAGAGTGAGCTGGGACAAATATTGCAGGTAGCCAGTGATCAGGACTAAGTTATGCCATTAGAAGTATGTTATTTATATTGTGCAGGAAAACTGTTTATACAAACGCTATAACAGATGGATTGATGTTTATACTTGAAGCGTTAAGTTAAGGCCACCAGCTACTGTTAAACAACACCTCCCATAGTGCTGACAGTTGTAGTTCATCAGCAGCTAGAAAGTGGCAGAAATTCTCTATATTAAAAAAAAAATTGGATCCTTTTATCTTCTTCAGCAATAAAGTTGTTATAGGAGCTCGAAGAAGCTGATTTAGTGATGCAGGAGAAGCAGAACAACAATCACCCAGCACATAATCTGTACAGAAGGTAAACAACCAACTACAAAAGCACAAATAAACAACTGTAATAAAGAAAGAACACATGAAATAATAATGGTGATTACCGGCCAAACAATTCCACAATGAAGTCTGAATTGGCAACTGCAATCGTTAACCCTGTCTCTGCCAGATTTACCTACCACCAAATAATGTAACCGCAAAGCTCCTTTTATCTTACCCAGTAGTGTGTAACGTTTGACTTCCAGGAACGTCTCCAAAAAAGCACTGCACGGCCAACGCATTTCATTGGCATTATAAAGCCACAAACAGTGGGTCTTTATGTCTTAAGCAATAAACTGTAATACTCCCACATATATTTGCATTCACATCCAAATCATAAGCTCTAATGCCGATCAGGACTGGGCAAGTTCTGGGATTACAGAGCTTTAAAAGATGGGGCATTTGATGTGTCTAGAATTAAAGCTCCCAGTGTCCTCAGCCATCCAGTGTCAGGTAGTGTAGGATGGACACTGCATTTCAATGAATGGAGAACTGCATTAGTTTGGATGTACTGTACCAAGCAGGAAGGGAAAATAGCTGCAGTGTAATAGCAACAGCTGTTTTTCTGCTCAGGAAAACAAGATATTTTACAAAGTGCTAGACACGGTTTGGATTGTAGGTCTATGTAGAGCAAAGCCAAAGTCTGGACTAGTTTTGCACCAGGGACACATCCAGCCTAATCTATTAGTTACCAACTACTCTTAGGCTGGGTACTCACAGGCCAATATTTTGGTTGTTTGGCGGTATGTTTTTCGCAGCAACCATCCAATGTCCAAACCTGAAGTTAAACTGGACATAAACAAGACATAGTTACCTGCACTCTTGTCCAACACTTGTCCGTATGACCTGAGGAAGGGGCATGTGCCCCAGAAATGTGGTGGGTTGATGTGTGGTTAATAAAACACAATCATTGATTTTGTTTGTTTTTCGCTAAATTGGCGCTAAATTTAGGACAATTGTGCAGTTTTCTAAGAAATATCGTCGGCAGCAATTCTTCCCACTACATGCGTTATATATATTTCACGACCATGGGTGAATCGGATCAAAATATGGGCCTGTGTGTACCCAGCTTTACCCTCAGATATTTTCTTGCTCCCACCTTTTGCTGTGTTGTAAGATAGTGACATAGTAATTGAGGTTGAATAAAGACATTCGTCCATCGAGTCCAACCTATTCACCCTTTTTTTTTTTTAAACCCTACCTAACAGTTGATCCAGAGGAAGGCAAACAAAAAAAAACAAAAATCAGCAAAAAAGGGGGAAAAATTCCTTCCGGACTCCAAACGGCAATCGGAAAGTATCCCTGGATCAACCAGATCTATATGTATTAATACCAGTAATTCTCAATATTATATAGTATCCCTGGATCAACCAGAACTACAGTATATGTATTAATACCAGTAATTCTCAATATTATATAGTATCCCTGGATCAACCAGAACTACGTATATGTATTATACCAGTAATTCTCAATATTATATAGTATCCCTGTCCAACCAGAACTACAGTATATGTATTAATACCAGTAATTCTCAATATAATATAGTATCCCTGGATCAACCAGAACTACAGTATATGTATTAATACCAGTAATTCTCAATATTATATAGTATCCTCCTGGATCAACCAGAACTACGTATATGTATTAATACCAGTAATTCTCAATATTATATAGTACCCTGTACCAACCAGAACTACAGTATATGTATTAATCCAGTAATTCTCAATATTATATAGTATCCCTGGAACAACCGAACACCGTATATGTATTATATCAGAATTCTCAATATATTATATCCCTGGATCAACCAGAAACTACAGATATGTATTAATACCAGTAATTCTCAATATATATAGTATCCCTGTACCAACCAGAACTACAGTATATGTATTAATACCAGTAATTCTCAATATTATATAGTTCCCTGTCCACCAAACTACAGTATATGTATCAATACCAGTATTCTCAATATTATATAGTATCCCTGGATCAACCAGAACTACAAGATTATATTAATACCAGTATTCTCAATATTATATAGTATCCCTGTACCAACCAGAACTACAGTATATGTATTAATACCAATAATTCTCAATATTATATAGTATCCCTGGATCAACCAGAACTTCACTATATGTATTAATACCAGTAATTCTCAATATTATATACTATCCCTGTACCAATCAGAACTACAGTATATGTATTAATACCAGTAATTCTCAATATTATATAGTATCCCTGGATCAACCAGAACTACAGTATATGTATTAAAACCAGTAATTCTCAATATTATATAGTATCCCTGGATCAAACAGATCTATATGTATTAATACCAGTAATTCTCCAATATTATATAGTATCCCTGTACCAACCAGAACTACAGTATATGTATTAATACCAGTAATTCTCAATATTATATATTATCCCTGTACCAACCAAAACTACAGTATATGTATCTAATACCATAATTCTCAATATTAATAGTATCCCTGATCAACCAGAACTACAGCATATATATTAAACCAGTAATTCTCAATATTATATAGTATCCCTGTACCAACCGAACTACAGATGTATTAATACCAATAATTCTCAAAATTATTAGTATCCCTGGATCAACCAGAACTTCACTAATGTATTAATGCCAGTAATTCTCAATATTATATAGTATCCCTGTACCAACCAGAACTACAGTATATGTATTAATACCAGTAATTCTCAATATTATATAGTATCCCAGAACTACAGTATATGTATTAATACCAGTAATTATCAATATTATATAGTATACCAGTACCAACCAGAACAACAGTATATGTATTAATACCAGTAATTCTCAATATTATATAGTATCTCTGTATCAACCTGAACTACAGTATATGTATTAATACCAGTAATTCTCAATATTATATAATATCCCTGTACCAACCAGAACTACAGTATATGTATTAATACCAATAATTCTCAATATTATATAGTATCCCTGGATCAATCAGAACTACAGAATATGTATTAATACCAGTAATTCTCAATATTAAATAGTATCTCTGTACCAACCTGAACTACAGTATATGTATTAATACCAGTAATTCTCAATATTATATAGTATCCCCGTACCAACCAGAACTACAGTATATGTATTAAACCCTGGATAAATAAAAGCAATAAGTTCAATAAGTTGGCCAAATTATTTTAAGCCCAGTCACCACGTCAAAGTTGCTTTCTTTAACTGGGTCCTAACCTACTGGTACTTGCCTTTTTGGCTACATGAGCTACATGAGTTTAAAGTACCTTGCTCAAACGAGCACATGACCTAACTCTGGGTGGAGTACAATTCCCCAGAAGGCTTGGTCAAACCTTCAATGTAACACACAATGTATAGAAAATTGGGCTGTTGTACATCCATATTAAAGTGCAACTAGAGACCAAAAATATAATACATACAAAAACAGAATTCTAGTGCACAAACAATTCTAATTGTATATTGGCTACCTCCATAAGGTTGCTACTACAAACAGCCTGCTAAACCCTGGATAAATAAAAGCAACTAGTTAAATAAATTGGCCAAATTATTTTAAGCCCAGTCACCACGTCAAGGTTACTTTCTTTAACTGGGCCACATATATCTATTGAGGAAGAGAACAGTTGGTTAAAAGTAGGGGCTCTGGAATGCATTTCTGATTGGTGGAGGGGGGGGGTAGAGAAATAGAGAGACGGTACAAACACACCAAGGAAATGTGGACTGTGTCCATTCTTTAAAGGGCAAGTCCAGCCCTGAAATGAAAACTTACATACAGGTAAGTCACCCCCCAAAACCCTAAACAGTAATAGTTTAAAATCTGAAAAATATAAGTCTAACCTGAAATCCTGCACAATGTCCTGTTTCCCCTGTTTCTGCTTCCTGGTTCTTCCAGTTAGTAACTGTCAGTTATGGATTTGACAGTTGACATCACAGCCAATGACTGAATGTTAATCCCCTGTCTGCCTCTTCTGAGCATGCCCAGGCTCAGTACAGGTTTCTAAATTGCTCAGTTTCCATGAGGCCTCCAGGAGCATAGCAGGCATACAGTAATGAATTCATAGGACAAACTATGATATATCAACGTATTTTAAAGAGGCCATTCTTTCTAAAAGATGTTCTTATGAGGGTGGAGTTGTCCTTTAAAGAATTTTTTTTTTAATATATTATCTTGGTGTCATTAAAGTTCCCCTTTATCTTGGACTTGAAAATATTCCTATACAGGGCTGTGAAGTTGGTCCATAAATCCTTTGATTATCTCTTCCCTGTGTTTAATATGATTGTAATATAATATACTGTATATTACATGTTAATTGAAAGAGATTAATGAACAAAACATGCACAGGATTTCATAACCAGCACTTAGCAATTTTAATGCTATATAATGATGGTGTCTGCTTATCGGTACAAACTAAAGAACTACTGGCTAAAATGCTGATACACTAATATAAATTTAATAGCATATCAAATTCATTTATTTAATGAGCCAAGCAAATTTTAAATTATTGTGAGAATTGGTTATAGAGATGACAATAGTCACTGGGCTTTATTCTTATAGCAGGGCAGGACATTTTAACTTTGACTAATATCTGGGAAATGTCCTATTTCCCAGATAAGAGTCATAGTTAGTAAAGTCCTTCATACAATATGATAATATAATAATACATTATATAGTATCCCTGGATCAACCAGAACTACAGTATATGTATTAAAACCAGTAATTCTCAATATATATTAGTATCCCTGGATCAAACAGATCTATATGTATTATACCAGTAATTCTCATATTATATAGTATCCCTACCAACCAGAACTACAGTATATGTATTAATACCAGTAATTCTCAATATTATATAGTATCCCTGGATCCAACCGAAACTCAGTATATGTATTAATACCAGTAATTCTAATATTATATAGTATCCCTGGATCAACCAGACTATATTTATTAATACCAGTAATTCTCAATATTATATAGTATCCCTGTACCAACCAGAATACAGTATATGTATTAATACCAGTAATTCTCAATATTATATAGTATCCCTGTACCAACCAGAACTACAGTATATGTATTAATACCAGTAATTCTCAATATTATATAGTATCCCTGGATCAACCAGAACTACAGTATATGTATTAATACCAGTAATTCTCAATATTATATAGTATCCCTGTACCAACCAGAACTACAGTATATATATTAATACCAGTAATTCTCAATATTATATAGTATCCCTGTACCAACCAGAACTACAGTATGTGTATTAATACCAGTAATTCTCAATATTATATAGTATCCCTGTACCAACTAGAACTACAGTATATGTATTAATACCAGTAATTCTCAATATTATAAAGTATCCCTGTACCAACCAGAACTACAGTATATGTATTAATACCAGTAATTCTCAATATTTTTTAGTTTTAGAAACTAATCCAGGCCTTTTTTAAAGCTATTCAATGAACTTGCCATTACCACTTCTGCTGGAAGACAGTTCCACAGTTTCACCGTTCTCACTGTAAAGAAACCTTTCCTAACCTGAAGATGAAACTCTGATATGACCTATTAGTGAACAATGCACCAGAGAGTTCATTGTATGGCCCATTAATATATTTATATAAGGTTGTGCTTATATGCCTTTCTATACTTTTTGTTATGTGTACCTTTTGTTTATTGTTACATGTCATTCGTCAGATCTCCTCTCCCCTTGCTCCACACCAGTCACCACTTTACTCCCTGCATGACCAGCTCTCTGTCCTTCCCTGCAAACTTCTCTCTTTTTGTTTCTCTCTTTTGCTCTTTCTCTGTCTTTCAGTTAATCTCCCTGTAGTGTCACCTCTGTTTTTTCTTTCCATCACTCTCTCTCTCCCTTTGCATTATCCTCTCTTCTGTCTTTGTTCCCTTTCAGCGCCTCTCCTTGATTTTTCTAAAAGCAAAGGACTGTGGGATTTATGCATATGACAAGTCGGAGGGTGGGGGTGCTGGCGGGGGGCAGAGTGAGCGAAAGAGGAGGGTGAGTGCTGCAAATCACTGTATTTATTGTGCTCAGAATAGAGAGAGCTTTAATATGGCAGTGAGTAATTTCCACAGACAAATCAAATGCACCAAAGCACTTATTAACTCCTTCCTGTCCTGGAGGATTCCAACTTTAAATCTGAAACATGTGCAGATTTGAATGACAAAACAGCTAAACTCTCTCTAGCAGTGTCAATGTACACAAGACCCTGTCTCTGTACACAGACAGACTGGCAAACTGTAAAAATTTACTTTTTAAAAATGAAAAGTGCCTCCTTTAAAGAGATATTCTTTTGTATTGTGCTGTACAAGCTCTTTATGAGCTTGCACATGCTCAGAAGACGTGGCATGGTCTGCAGCAGTTATTTACTTCCCAAGAAAATCAACCGTCATGATTTACTGTTGTGACCATGAAGAAGATAGAGAGGAGCTGGGACTGTAGAAGGGGGCAATGGAGTCTGCAATCAATATCAAGCGTAGGTCAGTATGATGTTTCATAAGCGTGTTAACATGCCCTTTAAAATCACAACTTTCCAACTATGCTCTTGTAAACTATATTAATTTCCAGACACAAACAAATCCTTTTGTTTTTAATTGTCTCCCTTTAAAGTAAGTCTACGAGAATCTTAACTGTATCCAAACAAAAGGTAACGCGCTCCCCGGTATACTCGGTCACTTAAATCATGTAAGTAGAAAAGTTCTTTATGTAGTCAATATACACGGCACACTGACAAGAAACAAAGTGGTGACCGCCTTATGGGTTTCAGATGAGGCTCCACCCTTACTCATAGAATCTTTTGTAGTGAGAGTGTTTGGTCAGAAACCTAGTCTGCATAGCACAATGATTTAATGGAGCTTCATTTGCCGTACAGCTGCTTGGTTGCTCTAAAGGTTATCTAAGGACAATTAGACCCCAAGACCTAACAGGGTAATTCCTTGCCCACTGAGTAACACTGAGATGTTTGTCCTCTACTGTGATATGATGTGATAACAGCTGCCAGCAGTGTGTAACAGTTCCCTTTTGTTCTCTACAATGTGTCACAGACACATATCCCAGGCCAGGTAATTCCTTTCCCCCTCTCTCTATATACAACAGGTACATACTGTAGGAGAGAGACTTGGTCATTGTGTTTTTCCCTATAACACCTGTCATCTGTGTGACTAACACGGGAACATTAATCCACGTTTTGTTATTATTAAAGGTGCTGAAGAATAGTTTGTGCACAGCATCTTGCAGGAAAATCATTATATCGTAGATACACTGCTGTTTTAACAAGTTAAACTGCTGCCTTGTAAGTGAAGCTGGTAAAAGAAAGCGAATGAGATTACAAAACCAGGGAATAGCATGAGATCCGGAACAGTAAGTGTTCTGCCCAGCAAATAGGACTGGAACACAGAGACTAAAGAGAAACCACTAAAAATAATCCATTTTGTGTTCCTTGTTGCTGTTTCCACTCTTTTCTTGCTCTGGGAACAGAAGCCTTCTTCACCCACCTATAATCGGTCTGCCTCAAAATGAGTAGGTGTAATGCTGGATGGATAAAACTATTGACTCATTGGTAAGATTTTCCTATTGAGTTTTATAAACTGTAGCTAAACGAGTTTTCAATCATTTGAAACCTAGGTTATTTTTGTCCTGACTGCCCCACAAGGTAGGACTGCCACCTAATGGGCATATGGGGTATTGGTATTAAATAATTTGTATGTATCCCCCTAGATTAGCCTAATGTGCAATGGCATGAATAATATAGTAAGGGGAGTAGCTTGAAGTTAAAGGTCTCTGTCTGCAGCAGTGGGAGGAGCCAATAACAAGCACCAGTGTGTTTATATAGACTTAACTTACTATTAGATACTGAAGAAGCACCCTCAGTAACAACATGTTCACTATACTTACAGTTAAAGGGCATCTCCACCCACAGTTAAAACTTTTTAGATATTGTACTGCATTCCCTCCCACCCCCAACCGCTATATTGCCACTGTAAAAATCGTTTGCAAACTCTACTTACAGCTCCTCGATCCAGCGCTGTTCTGGTCTGGCTCCCCTGCCTGCCGGAACTACAAGCAGGGGGCTGGACCGGCAGCCGTGGCTGTGATTGGCTGAGAGTCAGGAGGTTCTGTAAGTAGAGTTTGCAAACATTTTTCAAAGTGGCAATATAGCATTTGGGGGTGGGAGGGCATGCAGTACAATAAAGGGTTTTACAATGCATTAAGGCCAGCTAGGGAGGGATCGGGAGGGAGGGGGGAAAAGGCTCGCCAGCACATGTCATAAGCAACTGAGTGGACAGATCAGCGTCGGCAACCTCTTGGACAGGAAGACAGCTCCTACACTTCAGTTTCCTGGACTTTGAAGAGGCACTACAGGAGAACAACAAGGAGCAGGGATGTGAGGTAAGGATTTTTTTAAACTGTACAGTAGGGGCCAGTAGTGGGTTAAATTTTAGTTTAGGGGGTGGACATGCCCTTTAACAAAAATGTGGGTAACCAATTAAGGGAGTTAGAGGGACCATTTCAGAGCTGGACAGCTCCTATATCAGTGGTGGAGAACCTATGGCACACGTGCCAGAGGTAGCACTCGGAGCCCTCTCTGTGGGCACTCATGCACAGCAGAGTTCACCAGAGTTTGTTACCAGAAAGCCAGAGAGAAAGTGTAGTGTCTGTCTGTAGCAGAGAGAGGAGAGGTCACATGCTATAACATTTAGCTCTGCTTGTGTTTTGGGTCTCAAACTCCTGTCTAATAATGTTAATGGTCACTGTTTTAGATCTCAAACTCCTGTGTGGTAATGTAGAGGTTAATATTTTTAAGTTGTTTGACACCTTACCCTGGTCAGTTCCTATAACACCTCTTAGCCACAATGCAATCACGCCTTGCATTCAGCAGGTCCCTAACAGCTGGCTGCGATATGCTTATTGTCAACAGATTCTTGTACTAGTCATTCTGAATTGAGAAAGCCAGTCGGATGACTAGCGAAACGTCGTCAAGATCTAAACTTTAAGTCCAGTTGATCTAACTGAATACAACAGATATACCATGACCTGGATGAATGAGAACCTTCACAAGCTGAATGGAACTGGTGGTTTACCTTCTGTTACTTTTTATATTAGGCAACATTTTATCAAATTACTATGTAGTGTTGTTCATTTGTCACGTGGATCCAGAACATCTACACATCTTTTATATGGTATAAAACTGTCAATGGTTCAAACATCTAAACTTCACGTTTACAATATCATTGTTTGCCGTTAACATAGGGAAAGTCTAGTGATTTAGAAATGGACCATGCACGTTTCATTTACCTTTTCCTACCTAGTTTTCTGCACTAGTTTTCAGCCAATGTAATTAAAACTTCCAGTTTGCTCTAAACAAATGGTTTATTATATGGATTCCTCCTTCTGTTGTATGCTGTAGGTGTTTTTGTTTATGCAACCAAGTCACCCAATCAAGCATCAATTTTACTTGGCTTGTTTAGACACACCATGAAACTTAAACACTACAAAAAAAGACAGACAGTAATTCTAACTACAACAGGCAGTTCAAATACAGTTTTAATAGTTAAAGCTTTTTTAATAAATGGTGCAAAAGGTTACCCATGCTGTAAAGCCATCTATACACTCTCAAAAGTGTGTGCAGCCAATTCAGTTTTACCACCTTGCACCTTCTATCTTGCGCAGATCTAATTGGGCTGATTTCAAGCTGCTTGAAACCTGCCCAAAGGGGCCCAAACACAGACCAAAATACTGATCTTCCGATCGGGATTGGTTTGCTCCAAATTTTCCCATTGGGCTGATAGGAAAACAATTTGTATGCCAATCAGCCATTCACAAACCCAATATCATACAAGAAGGATTGGTGCCTGTATGGCACCATAAGAGACTTATGCTAATAGAATTACTGGGAAAATTTTCAATTGTCCAATCATTTACAATTTTGATGTGATATCACCGGGTACTCTATCGAACAGAAGACCATACACAGGTAGGCTTTTTGGTCTACTAGATAGAACCGATCAAGGCGATCGAAAAAAATGACATATGCCTTTAATTTGCAGCAGACAATTAAATTATACATTTTAACTGGCCTACTGCAGTTGGTTGGAAAACATCTAATAGCATCTGATTGGTTGCTACTTACTAATAGTCTGGGCAACATTTTTCACCCTTTATTAAAAAAGTTCCTTCAGTGCCAATCGTCTTCTGTTGCAGTCACTTTATGACATATGGAGTAGGAGAACAGGATTGGAAGATCTTTCAAATGAGCCTTTGCCCACAAAATGGCAGTCCAGTCATTTTAATCAGACAGAAGTGTTCCCCACTATATCTCTTCATGAAAAAGGTTGTTACAAAGGCTTTAAGAGTGGGCCAAGTTATTTATACCATTCAAGAGGCAGAGATTCCTCACAGTAATTGTACTGCTACTCAATACACATGTATCTCACTCATTAGCATACTTGGGAACGTTGTTGAGTCGACGGACGAAAGAGCTAAGCACTTAATTTGCTTCATCAATCAGAATGTGGTTCGCTTTATAGAAGCAGATTACAGGAAAGAAATGAAATTGGTAAGGGTGGGATGAGCGTGGCGCAAATCAAAGCATGTTTAAGGCTTACAGATTTCCTAACAGTATAACAGATTCAAAAGGACTCAAAAGGGCATCTATACTGAAAAAAAAGTTTTTTTTAAAAAAAACAACCTGTAAACTTTAATTCTTAACTGTCACTGTATCGTTTATTTGTTGATCTGTCCCCTACTTCTTTAGATATCCAATCTGAACCAGCTTACATTTCAGCTGTCAATCAAGTGCTTTATTATCATAAGCTATTCTGGTGTGTGCGGATTTGCTAAAACTGGAATTTTGACAGTGGGTATGTGTGAATTGCATGAAGGGAAATTCCCTCTTCCAATGCTGCCTCATAGTTATTACTGAGCATGCTTGCCCTCATATTAAGTCTCTTCAGATGGAAGGAGGTATCGATTTGCTCAGGCTCAGTAAAACCTCTCCCTCTCTTAACCAAGTACTGGATTGAAGGCATGCAGCAACACACGCCAACGACCATCAACGACCAACCATCCACGACTTTTCTAGGCTTGGCGTATTTTTTCTGCTGATCATTGTACAGGTGTACAAAATCATTAGACTCAAGACTAATGTGCGTCTGATTTACGTAGACTACAAGAATGCCTGACTTTATATAGGTTATTGGGGGGGATATTCTTAGATTATGCAATAAAAACATTTGGGTTTAGTTCTCCTTTAATATTAAATAAATGAATACATCCATTGTGCATACATAGTTGTGACAATGACACCATTGTCTTCTCAGTCCATGATTTTCAAAATCACAAGTAAATACTATCTGTCATTATGGAACTATGCAGCTGGTTTGATCTCGTCTACTTCAAAGGATTACGGGCCATTTTGTGTCAAAAGCAAATGTCAGTCAGCATTTTCTTCTTCTGCTTAAGGCAATGCTAGCTCCAGATTTTCAGAAACTCAATCAAAGCAAGGTACAAGCCTAATACCGAGACTTCACAGCAGACTGTGTTTTTTCCCTTTAGAAAGGCAGTAGGAGGAAAGCTTCTCTGAATTAAACATGGTTCTGCAGCATTTTAGATAACTATGTCCTGCGGTTTGTCCACCTTGGGTAGAAGATTACAATTACAACATTTCAGACAAGATTTTTATTCCTCCAGGTATACCAAGAAGCCAACAGAAGATCCAGACCTTCATAGTTTCCTTGAGAAAACTACTACAGGCAAGGAGACTTGTTGTCCAACATATATCTTCATTGATCTCAAAGATCAATCCCTGTGAATTGATATCAAGGAACATTATTTTCGACTGGTTTATCATTCTTAGACGGAACTTTCATAGCTGTGTTAACAGATAAGTGAACCTTTGGGACATGAATGATTTCTGTCATTGTAGAAAATTCCTAAGTTATTTTACTTGTTCTAATTAAGCCCCCAAAAGTCTATCAGGATCATTTACCCAGAGCTGCTATCACTCTGGGTAAATGCTGCTTCCGCGATTCAATATCGCGATTGCGACTGTAGGTAAATCCCGGTAAAGGATATACCCACTGCAGGATTTTTATGCCAGCTATCAGCTGGCGTTAAAATCCAGCGCTAAAACTAGCACAACCGCGATTTTGAGTCACGAGCATCGGATGTACGGGTGATTTTTGCGTAACCCGTGAACCGGTTAGCATGACTTTAACTCCATCTATTTGCCCAGTGAGTCTGGGAAAATCGGCCCATATACAGTATAACTAGAATTTGCAGATCATTACCGCATACTTGCTTAGGAAAGGTAGAATACTTGCTTTCCTATTTTGTATAATTATTATTTCCAGAGCACTCAAATATAGATAAAAGTGTTGAAAAGACAAGGCTCACTACTAAAGCAATGGATGTCTAGTTAGTGAACATCTACTGGCATGGTTTTGGCACTCCAACAAAAAAGTACAAATCTATTAAAATCTTTGGCACTGGGGCTGGTTGATTTATATTTGGCACTTCAATCACCAGCAAACCTGGTATCATGGAAACATTTTTGGAAATGATCTTTCGCTGTACTGCGTTTGTTCAACCCTGTATTATAAACTGTCCTTCTGTGTCAAAAAGAGGAAGGTAGAATTAAAAAAAAAAAAAAACTTGCTCGCAGTGACCTTCCGTGACCTTCCCAACATTAATGGGCTGTTTGATAGTTTGCCTAGATTCTTTTTATTTTTTTATTTTTAGACATTAAACATGCAATGGGAACCATTAGAAAAAAAAGGAGGTGCAATTATTATGAATTAACCAATCTGTTGTTTTTTACTGGGTTACTGTAGCTAGATAATATCTGATTGATTGCTGCAGATTTCTTTTTTTTTTGCACCTTTTATTGCATCAGCACCATATATCTGTGCCTACTGTACAGGCATGGGGGCTACATCCAGCCTATGAACAAGCGGTGAGCTGTCAAAATACTGCTCATGCAGTGGCTGACAGTTCACCACCCTCTTCACTGTACTTTCAGTGTGACTCTTTCCCTTATCTATCATTAAGGGAGTCATACGGGTACAGTAAAGCAGTGCAGTATTTGGACAGCTCAAACCACCTGTAAATAGATACAGGAAGGTGGTAGTAGGATTTCCTGGGTTAGGCACTATCTATCTTATTGGGAAACCAACAGCGCCCCCTACTTCCCCCACTAGCCAGTTGGAACTGCTGCATGGGAAAGACGCTAAAGTATGGATGCTTGTCATATTTGTGGACCAGGGAGAGTAGAGCTGTAACCCCCCAAACCGTTTTTTGTTTGTTTTCTTGTGCGCCAGTGTTTAATTCTGAAACAAATAAAAAACATGATGGCAAGTCTCACTAGTAGTGCTACATTCCTGAGGGGAAAAAAAACAATATTAATTGATTGGCTCAGGCTGCTTAACTTAAAAAAAACTGATTGCATACTTGGCCTGCCAATCGCGGACCCCTTTAGACCCTGAGCCCCTCCCTCCACATACGCGAGGGCGATAGTTATGCCACTGCTTTAATAGTGTTCTGAACATCTAAACTAGGCAAAATTTGCTTTAATCTTTATATACAGTTGCTGATTCTTTTGGTTGATCTAAACAGAATAATGATGTAATCTATGCAATCTAAGCATTGTTGTTCTACTAGCAACTGCATGATTTATGTATTTTATTTTATCTTCCTCCATTATAATTTGTATTGATATTTGCCTTTCTAGCCTGCCTCTTTTCAATGTATAATTTAAAAGCTATCAAAAAGCAATAAGGCTAGATTCTTCCAGGGTGAGTGAATAAATTTCACTGTCCCCCAAATGAGCGTAATTTTAGGTTAGCGCAAGTTTTTCCACTCCTTTGCAGGTCCTGCGCCTTCTCCAAAATTTGAAACTGGTGCAGCGCACACCTGATACAATAAATTTCCTCTACTTATTTAGCACTAACAGGATGATGCACTAAAAGGCGCAATGCGTATGAAGGGAATTTTAAAGACTGGACCCGAACCTCTGGTTCAGTTCCCGAAAGTTTGGGTCTGGTCTTTTAAACAGCTGATCGCGTGTATGTTTCCTTCATACGCACGATTAGCTGTCTAAAAACAGCTGGTCGCTGCAGAGATTTTTTGCTTGTGGCGGGCCCTACTACCGCAACAATACTCATTTATTTAAGTGCTGAAAACAATAAATGCCAAATAGTGTGTATTTGGCATTTATGGTTTTCAGCACTTAAATAAATGAGTATTGTTTGAATACTATATTGAGTGTGCCTACCTACGAATTATACATGACTGATTATACTTATCTGCAGTGGCACAGGTTATAGGGAGTGCACCTCTAATCTTACCTATCAGAGCTATCACATTGGATTGGAAAAGGGAATCTACAGCCCTTCCCTTTCACTGTGTGAAAACAGCCTTTTCAGGCAGAGTTCTCAATTTACCTAAAGTGATGTTAGGACCACAGTTCCCCTTTAATTAGGTAATTAACAAAAATATTGAGCCGGATTGATCTCCTTTATTTACTTTATGGGTACACTATTGAGAAATGCATTGCCCAGAGCTGTGCTGAGATCAGGGTTACTTTATTATCTGTGATAGACTGTGGCAGATTTAAAGCATTTTTTTAGGAAATATGGACAGATTGAATGTTATATCTAGGATACTGTCGTAGGTTAAAACAAATCTTGTGGATCTTGTGACAAATTGTGACATTTTACATATTACACGGCTATGTAGTAGTTCATTATGACTTGATGTATGGCTACATTGAAACTAATGCAGCCTGCATCATGCTTCTAATGTAAATACCAACTAGCTATTCTGCATGTAGATTTTATATGTGTTTGTAACTTCAAGGGAAAGGTGACAACTGGCTTTACAGATCATTTGGTGTAATAGGGACACGTAATAAATGTAATTAGTAGGGCTGCGCTGATTGCAAAGTCATTGCAATTAAACAACATAAATTCAGCCATGCTGCATGTGTTTTAATAGATGTTCCTACATGTCTTTAATGAACTGATAGTCTTGTAATATGTAGATTTCATGTGTCCATACTTAATCTGTCACAAGCTCCACATTCTCTCACAGATTGTATTGCATCTACATACCCTTAAGTATTACCCCTTTAATAGTAATAGTTACACTTATAGAAACAACATAGTGCAGAGCTGAAGAGGGAGGATAATGAAGTGAACCTGATCTCAGCACAGCTCTGTGCAATGCATTTCTCTATAGAGTACTTATCTGAAAGTAAATGAAACCTTCAGAAAAGATCAAACCAAGCCCCACATTTTTGCTAATATCCGAATTATGACCTGACACACTGACTAGAATGAGATCTATCTGATCAATCGTAATGGGATGCTTAAAGCTAGGTACACACCCCGACGATAAAGCCCCAATACCATCTCATCCGACCATGTCAGGGCTTTATCTTCAGTAGCTCATATTCCGAACGAGCGAGCGGCCGCTGAACATTGTGGGAACGTCAGGAGTATGTCCATCATACTTCTGCTACAACACTGACACCTGATGGGATCTAAAATATCTGGTAAAATATTGGATTAACAGGAGACAGTCCTGGTTTACCTTGGGCTTCCCCCAGTTTAAAAATAAACAGTATTAATCAGTGAGCCACTGCTTCACTGAGCTCCATAGACGTTATTGCATTTCATACCCCCCTGGCATAGAAAGCAGTATGACGACTCGCACCGATAACTATTAATTACAATTATTATCATTGCAGTATGTAAAATTCCTGTCTGAACACCTAAAAACTTAAGCTGGTAAATAAAAAATGTCAGAAGAGGCAGACCAAATCTATGGATTAGAAACTGCATTGGTCAAGTTCTCCCCTTAAATGGAAATTTGTATATAAATCACCCCTCAAAACTGCAAAGCTTGTTTGAAATCTGAGAGATGTGAGACTAACCTGAAATGCTGCCTGTTACTCTGTTATCCCTCTACCTATTTCCTGATTTCTTTTGTTAGCAGCTGTCAGTCATAGATATGACAGTTGACTTCTTTAAGCCGGTTGTTCCACCCAGGATAATCTAGGCGTCTGCCCGGCTGTTGGATCAGTTATGTGTAATAATGATCCAACAGCCGGGCGCACACCTAATTAGTAATCATGCCTTCCAACTGTAAAGATTTGGATGCCATTTTTGTCCTGTAGGAGTTATTAAATGTTTCCCAAATGTACAGCATTTAGTGAAGCAGTCTCCCATATGAAGCTACATACCAGTGGAAAGGAGAGTCATCAGGATCCTCTCAGTATCCTAAAACTCAGTGTAGGATGTCTGGCTGCCAAACAGCAAAGGAACACAGATGTAAATCAGTAGCTGTAAGTTGCTGAGAGAGAGCAGGCCAAGGGCTGTATCTCTGTTTTTTAGCACTTTAGTTGCTGGACATGCTGTAATGTTTAATTTAGGGGCTGGATCTGGGTTTAGGGCAGAGGGGATCGCTGCCGATAGACGCAGGACCAGGAGTTTTTTTTTTTTTTTTTTACATTGCTGTTGTATCTACTTCTGTGTTTGTGTGTGTGTGTGTGTGTGTGTGAAAGCTGTGAGTGTGTGTGTGTGAAAGCTGTGAGTGTGTGTGTGAGAGAGAGATGTGTGTGTGTGTGTATAAGAGTCTGTGTGTATTTGGTGGGGTGTGTGTGGTGACCTCACACGCTACAGTACAGTAAATGTCCCTGTCCTGCCCCACCCGGCTACTTTCTCTTGCTATACGGCACTGGTATCATTTTTTTTGTAATTATTTGAGTGGTGAACATTCACAAGAGACTATGAAAGACCATTTTTTTCATGGGACAGCCCAACAGGGTCATAGCAGTTAGGCTGGGTACACACCAGCCAATATTTTTGGGCGACCGACCGATTCACGGCACTTTCGGTCGAAAATGTTGTCTGGTGTGGGGCGGGCGGCTGCGACCAACATTGTTTGTTCGTTCAATTCTGATTGAACGTGCGGTTCCCTATGGGAACGCAGGATCGATCGTTCACAAATTCGAACTTTGCCGCGACCGATGGACATTTTTCCTGGCCGAGCGCTCGCTCGGGTCGGAACAAAAAGTCCCTCCGTGTGTAACCAGCCTAAAGTTTCATGCAGTAATTAAACCCTTTTCAAGAGCTGTGATGCAGACTTTATTCTTTATTTCTGAGATTTAGCTCCTGCAGGCATTGCAGAGAAAAAGGAAACATTGGATCATTCTAAGACTTCATTGCCGTTATTGTGTTGTAGAGTTATTAATGGTTAGAGGTCGTCTTTGTCACATCCTGATATATATAAATTGACATGTAGGGCCAAGGAAAATAAAGGTATTTGATTTTTCTTTTATCTAGGAATTTACTCTATTCTCCTAGTTCAAAAAAATTAATAGCTGTATTTGGCGGGGAAAAGACAAACACAACTTAATGTTTTTATAAAGGTAATTTTGAGATCATATTGACATTTTGTGTTTGGCCACCGTGATAAATCTTGGCCTTGTTATGTTTGACTGATTGATTCCATTGAGTAGAAGTGTATGTCATGGAAAGATATTTAATCCTTGGCACATCTAATGCTGTAATGAGGAATGTTCTCTATTAAATGCTCTCTGCATAGCTGTTTGATATTTGGTGACACACAGTCTCTAATGACTTTATCATAGTGTTTCTTTATCTGCTTCCTGTTCCTGTCATTTATCATATAGGGCCCCTGTTTTATTTTATTATAACCACTAAGGGTTCTTTGTGGTACATCATCTCTTTAATTTCTAGACTGTAAATATATGAAGGATGAATCTTTTCAGGTATTAATATAGTAAGACCGTTCATAGCTGATTGTGAGCAGCATACAGTATCAACACTAAGGGTGGCAGCATCTGATGCATCAGGCTGGGTTGGCACCACCACCACTAACAATGGGATAAGTCTGGAAAGGAAAAGATGAAGCATTAGCCAGTTATGATATCATTACTGGCGTGAAAGGACAGCAGCCTGGCTTCAGTAGAGTGTTACACAGCTAGAAGGGAATCTGGGTGACTCAATGCAATGGTTGGTAAGAAAGCTAAAAAATATCAGGGAGATTCAATAAAAGTTCTTATCGTTGAAAATGGTGCTAATTTTGCCCCAACCAATCAGATCTTATTTAACATTTGTAAGCTTACATCTGATTGGTTGGGGCAAAGTTAGCACCATTTTAAACCATAAGAACTTTTATTGAATAACCCTGTATATTTTTACAGACAGCGTTATAGTAAATGGGATGTTACTATAATGAATGACTCTGTCTGAACCTTTTAGAGATATTTAGTTGCTGCTAGCAGGGATGGTTGATACTTTGGGGTTGAAGAGGGGGGAATAATTTACTTATCTTAACTTAGCTAGTCTTTAAAGATAAAGACAAAGATAATTCTGATTTGATTATATCCTTTTATAGATGATCATAGGGTAACTAGTGTGAAATGGTCTGACTGTCCTTTGTGGAGAGTGAAAGGGTTTGCAGTGAGTTATTAACAATTACCTAATAATCCTGCAGACACAAAACAGTTGGGGTTGTTGAGGCCAACATAGGCTTTGTAACTGCAGCCATGGCTGGACACCATCTGCCATTGGTTAGGTAGACAGATGGCAGTGATGGAGTAAGACATTTCTTGTAGACAGGTAGGTTACACAGCTGGCATTGAAATGGCTTGTCACAGATGACTATGATGGTGTGTGTGTTGACACAGGTAACACATTGATACAACTTAAGGCTGTGAGAGGAAGACTAATAGGAAAGCAGGAGAAGGGACCCAGTGCTGCACGTCTGATCTCCATTCTTTTTGTTGGTGTCTGGATCGATACAGTCCGACCCCTTCACACAATAGCCGAGGACCTGAAGTGAGATATTGATTAGATGTGGGTTATTTGTGTCACTTATGCTGCTCTTTTGGAAGTGAAAGATAATTACAAGATCAGAGGAACATTACTGAATAGAAGCACATTACACTGTCTCAAGGTGAAGGGCACACAGCGAACGCTGCGACACACACAAGAGACACAGAGCTCTATACTTCTTCTTTTGTTCCATAAACTACTTCTGATAACACCTCTTGTTTCTTTTTGATACCTGCTGTCTCTTTAAGGGGGGAGGTGCTAGAAATTGGGTTTTCAGCTTTTATTATGTTTTGAAATCTTTTAGCTGCCCCCTGACAAGGTAGATTTCTCACAGTAAAGCTTTCTTTTTAACTGGACCTTTGTCCTATTAATAAGCCACAGATGATGTACCCCCTACAGCCTTCAGATGTAATGGAAAGGATATTGTAGGAAAAGAAGTTGAATAAAGACATACGTCCATCCAGTCCAACCTACTCAGTAATACCTACTTTACTGCCTAACTGTTGATCCAAGAGGAAGGCAGAAAAAAATAGTACGAAGCGAAAAGTGGCAATGGGAAATATCCCTGGATCAACTTTATGTATCAATACCAGTAACTTGCAACATTCTTTTTTTTTTTTTATCAAGATTTTTTTTAAACTATCCAATGAACCTGCCATCACCACGTCCAATTGAACACAGTTCCATAGTTTTACTGTTGTCACGTTTTTCTGTTTAGCCTTATGTTGTGATAGAGCAGAAAATCAGTTACAGATAACCCATCTCTTCCAGAACATATACAATATTAGGCATCCACTCTACGTGATGTAAATTCTAGATTTTATGGTGTGGTTATGATTTTAACAAAAATACCAAGCAATAATGTTGGCTCCAACATAAAACAAGGCATGGTGGGAGTTTTAGTTACTCATCTGGAATGCCAAGGTTCAACATCCCTGGTGAAGACAATAACCCATTTTTCTGTTTTTTTAACAATATCTTGAGGTCCTTGAGTTCTCATTTCTTATCTAGACGTTTCTTGTTTTACCGCTTTGTCAAATAGATTGATTTTTTTTTTTTAATGCTGTTTTGATGGTATAAATGGCACGCTTCATCCCCTGACAAGGTATACTTGTTCGTATGGAGACGGGAAATGCCATTTACTGTATTATGATTTAGCTTTAATGTATGTTCGACTGTTAAGTGTTCCCCTGTGTATACATGGTTATTATTAGAATTTCTCACTATGCACTAGATATTGTTTGAACAAAATGATAGCCTGAAGAGGCTGTTACTTTAAACACTACATGAATTGTACCAGAAGACACAGTTTATTTTTGTGAGCTGACAAAATTAGTATGTGCTGGGTATTTTATTGCAGTGATTGATCATAGTCCTTTTTTTTAGTTGGTGTAGACTGTTCAATCTGTTTGTTATATTCAGGTTAAAGAGCGTGTCTGTTGGCTTGTTATGATTACATCACAACTACGAAGTAAAACTCACAACTACGAAGTAAAAAAAATATGAATGGTCAATGTTTTCCTGGATTTATTTTGTTAACTGTATTTTGTCCAGTTGACAATATTATTGGGAGCATGATTAAATGGTTACTCTTGTCTTAATGGTTCATCCTAACTAAAGATAAAGTGGTTATCCCATGTGTGGGATTACAAGGTCCCTTCGTGTAGTCCAGGAGGGGGCTTTCAGGGCACTCTGGGTAATTGTATGCAAATTGCACTAGAGAAGCAGTAGCCGGACTCACTAACGTGCTGCACAGTCTGATTGCCTCTCTGACAATTTGCATAACATTAGGAGAGATGTTCTCGCTAACATTGAAGTGTTTTTTGTTAGAGGTCACCCTCAGCTAATTACACACGCGGCATCATAAAGAGGGATCAGTGCTTTCCACAGGACTGCGCTTGCCTGGGTAAAATTGTGCATACACAATGGATATGTGTCAACAGTGTAGATATACCTGTGTCATCTTTCCTACATCTTACTACTTTTCCAGAGGTTTATGCCACCGTTGCCACGCATTTCTTCAATTGCCTTTGACATTAGTAGGTGTTTGATAATGTGGGATGTTTAACCTGTATTCACTTTGCGGTGCTTGGGTTGAATGCATTGAGCATTTACATGCAAGAAATGTGTAGATTTTTTATAAATGTTCCATATTCTACTGTTTCCTGTATGTCCCCCACAATGCAACGGTGTTCCATATGTATGGGCATGTGTACAGTATATCAACTAGTATGTGTTTTTTTGTGTGTAAATGGACACAAATGGATGGATGTTATTTGGCCTTCAAGCTAGTTGATCTGATTTTGTGTGATTTCACCAAACAGAAGGATGTACCCAAAGGATTTAATAAAAAGAGCCGTTTAAAGATTGTAGGGGGATTTTACTTAGCCTTTAGTAATATACTGAATATTTGTCCATCTTTGCAACAAGAACCTTGTTGCATGTTGGCTAATTTAATTGAAATCAACTGAATTGATCAGCTGTAATTGTGCTTCCACTGCACCTTTATGTGGAAATTCACAAACCTGAGCACCACCATTTTGCCTTCTGGGATTATTGATTAATAAATCTCCTGGACCAGATAAAATACATCCTCGGGTACTTAAGGAGCTAAGTTCAGTTTTATCTAGGCCATTGTTTCTTATTTTTGCTGATTCCCTCATGTCCGGTGGTGTGCCTCTGGATTGGAAAAAGGCTGATGTTATTCCAATATTCAAAAAGGGTAGTCGTTCACAGCCGGGTAATTACAGGCCTGTAAGTTTAACTTCAGTGGTGGGGAAGATCCTGGAAAGTTTAATAAGGGAACATGTTCTAGAGTATGTTTCAAGAACTGACATTATAAGTAGTAGTTGTTAATGGGGCTTCATCATAATGGACTAAAGTGCTAAGTGGGGTGCCACAGGGTTCTGTGCTGGGGCCGCTTCTATTCTATTTATTAATGATTTGGAAGTGGGTATTGTCAGCAAGGTTTCTGTGTTTGCTAACGACACAAAACTTTGTCAACCATTAAAAACTTCAGAGGATGTGCAATCGTTGCAAGGGGATCTAGATAGATTGTCACAAGTGGCAGATGAAATTCAATGTTGATAAATGTAAGGTGATGCATTTTGGACTTAAAAATCCTTGTGCCACTTATACTATAAATGGCTCTGTGTTAAGTGAATCCCTGTTGGAAAGGGATCTTGGAGTTTTGGTGGATAACAAACTTAAAGTTAGCAAGCAGTGCCAGGCTGCAACAGCCAGAGCCAGCATGGTATTGTCTTGTATAAAGAGAGGTATGGATTCAAGGGAGGAAAATGTAATTCTCCCTCTTTACAAAGCATTGGTAAGGCCTCATTCGTAATATGCAGTGCAATTTTGGAATCCTGTGTACAAAAAGGACATCTTTGAAATGGAAAGGGTTCAGAGAAGGGCAACTAAATTAATAAGGGGATTGGGGGAGCTTGAATATGAAGAGAGACTGGATAAGTTACAATTATGTATGCTGGAGAAAAGGCGCTTGCGTGGGGATATGATTACTGTGTATAAATACATCAACGGGCCATACAATAAACTAACTAATAGTAGTAGAGTTGATCCAGGGAAATTTCCGATTGCCACTTGGAGTCAGGAAGGAATTTTTTACCCCTTCATAAATTTGGAGGTTTTTTTTGCCTTCCTCTGGATCAACAGTTAGGCAGGAAAGGAGGATATTGTTAGATGGGTTGAACTGGATGGACGTATGTCTTTATTCAACCTCAAATACTATACTATACTATACTATTATAGGGATGAGGTTGAGCACAGCTCTGACACATATCTCGGAAGGGTTTGTATATATTTATACATAACCGGCTGATTGGACCTTAAACATCTACCGTAGTTTAATTTTCCCACAATATATCTACAAATGTTATAGAAAAGTAAAGGCAACCCTAGCTAATAAAAAGATGACTGAATGGAGACTAACCAGTTCCCAGGATTATCCCAGTGAGTTGCATTTGGTAAGGGGTAGCCATGGTTGGTATTGCTGGCAAATGTAATTCAGTTTAAAACCCTTTGTGCCCCAGATCAATTGTTTACAGCACATTAATGTTTTGAGAAGGTAAGAGTAGTCTTACCTTCTTTTGATCGTTAGTGTTTGATTGTTAGTGTTTTATATACACCAGACGTATACAGCAGCTTAAAGCCCTCCAGCAGTTAAACTAATAACATTACTTGTAGGTCAGTCTTTCTGGGAGATACATATCATAGCCTTCTTTTCCTGACATGTCGCTTAGTACAGCCTTGTTCCTCCTTCTTTTGGTATCATCCTGAATTTACCCTCCCACTAAGCATTTAGTCTAATCCACCCCCCATGTCCCAAAGATAGATTCCACTTTTAGATCTGTTTAGGAAGAAGATTTCCTTGTTTGTTTTTCATGTTCCTGGGTTTTTTTTCCTTATGCTCTGGCAAAGCTTGGAGTTTAATCAAATCTAATCAGAAAATTACGAGATGTCTGATTGCTGATTAGACTCCTAATGTTAATCTAGTCAAGGAGACTCTTGTGTGGGATATTTTAGGAGAGTTGCTCCCTGTGGATCCTGCACAGGACATAGGACACAAGGTTCTGCATCCCAGGGGAGCTGCAGCTTTGTTTGGGACCATTCAGGTAACCTATCTAGACTGACAACGACAGCAAGCGTTCTTTCAATAATAGTATGAATGCAAGATCAACCCGACAGGATAAGATACAAGCAACCATGTTTCCTTGGAGAGTGGGAATAACTTATGAACAGTGCATTAGTGTGTTCCAAAGATGTGTAAACTGGGTCAATTCAGGTCTTCGGGAGAAACAGCCTTTGAGTGTTTAAAGATACTGCAGGTTATAGTCAAACATCAGGAGAGAGCTACAAGGGGCAGTGTAGTGAGCTAAGTGATTTAAAAAGCAACTTGCTCACATTATTAGTTTATTGTCTGTGCACAATACTCTCTTATTTATTGAACTATAATAAAGTATACAATAATACACAGGCTTAAATCCTGTAGAAGTACAAACGCAAGTCTTAACCATTAGTTTTATGCTTAGTTTTCCAAGCATCTTATCACCGAGCTATAAATGGGTTTTCTCTTTCTAATTCTGTTCTATTTTTACTCTTTCTACACACACTTTCAATGCAGTACAGCCTTGTTGCTAAAATTCCAACAAAAATATACAGGGAGATTCAATAAAAGTTTTTATTGTTAAAAATGGTGCTAATTTTGCCCCAAACAATCAGATCTTATTTTACATTTGAAAGCTAACATCTGATTGGTTGGGGCAAAATTAGCACCATTATAAACATTATGAACATTTATTGAATCTCCCTGATAAACTTTAAAATATAAGTTCTCTCTAGATACTGTCAGCACCCTGGACAGTGGATGAGTTAGATTGGGCAGCTGTCTATGGTGCTGAACAGAAGAATCATATAGAGGACTTGGCTTTAAACATTGTTGTCTTGTTATGCATAGCCCCTCTCTGTTAGATCAATTTTACTGGCCAGACCATATGTTGCCATATTGTTTATTTGAGAAGAGGTAAGCTAATACAACAGTGCCACCAGGTGTCATCATTTCAAGATAATAGATCCAAAGAAATCATAAGCTGGGCATTCATTTGTAGAGAGATATTTTAAAATGTAATAAATCCTAAAGCAGTATAGTAATTTAAGAGTAATATAACTGTATACTCTTTGCATTGGAACATCAGAAACGTTTCCCTGTCTTGTGTTCTCCTTCCATCCATTGTCAGTAGGTCTTCATATGCATGGCATAATGTCACTATAGTAAGGTATACATACATTTTGAGAAGCTATAAGAAAAACTTGGGTGACCCTTTCTTTAGAATGCCAGGAGAACTGATGGGGGCAGCCGCTGGATAGCACAGCAGGGAGGATGTTGGGAGGCTGGTATAGATGAATTATGCTCCTGGAAAAGCCTGCTTGCTACAACCTGAAATTAGATTTTTTTTTCTGTTACACACCTGACCTTTTTCCCTTTAAATAAAATCTATTGTATTAATTTTTTCCATCAGTTGGGCTGACGGAACATAGTAGATTGGGCAGGAAAAGGTCAGGCTCTGTGTAGCTCAAGAAATGCGGCTCAGTTGATGATTTCTCCCTTGGGCTGTTTGTATGATTTTTTTTTGTTTATTTGGATTAAGAATATTATCTGCGATGTTCCATGTACTGGCTGCAAAGCAGCATGCGTATATACCTCACTGTGTTAAGTCTGCTAACCCCTCACTGATCTTTTCTAAATTCAGCTGGAGATGTGAGCTAATGCTTCAGAGCAATGCGTATGTGCCTAGAATACTGCAGAACACTTCAGGACTGCGGAGCTGCAAAGCAAATTGTGTGCATATGGCACATTGCAGACCTGTGGGTATATGTGGGTTGTGCCTTGAATACTGCAGTAGTGTGTGACTGTAATGCATCAGAGGTCTTTAACTTACAGTAATGCAACTTGGATGGGTCAATAGAGTTTTTGTGTTCTCTTCCAATTTCCAGATATTGTTTGGGAAGGCAACACGTTTTATCACAACAGGCTGCATTAAAAGGAGAAATCCAGTGGGAAAAAATTTAATTACATCAATTAATTTCATATATTTTGCTATGCCTTGCTGTGGTCAGCAGTGAAGTAAGCTGACATATTAGGTTCTGCAAAAAGTTATTCTTTGCAGGATGCTCATTACCCTAGATTAACTTAAACATAAAATTTACCTCATTGGCTGTTCGGTGGGTCAAACCTCTTTACTGAATCAAAAAACATAATATTTACTAATAGGGGTCCTGCATACAGGAAGTCAGTACTTCAGAAACATTTATTTATGCATAGAGAAATCACTGAATGGGCAGATCAAGGTTAGTGGAATGAGAAAATAGCATATGTATTGGTGCTGAGCTTCCACATCATTTTCTTGAATCTTCATCTATGGGTATATAAAATAACTACTGCCAGGGTTCATTGTGAAGCCTAGGCCTACAGAGGCTTGTTGGTAGTATAAGGTATGACATCCCATCTGTAGATAAATAAATGCCTGTATCGCTGCAGAACAATGTGTTTCTGAAAACTGCCTTGTATTGTCTGTACAATCATGACTTCCTGCAGAGCAATGCAATGCCTAGGAATGTATCAAGTAATGTTTCTGGGCATACTGAGCAGCATGACTACTACTGGGTACTGCAGTAGTAGAATATTGTGGTGGAACTGCAGATATGGTAGTGTTATGTAATAGTAAAAAGTCAGTCCTGCAACCTTGTAAACCTTCGAGATGCGTCCGGATATCTGCAGTGATCTGTCCCAATCACTAAAAATGTAAAAAATCACATTTCTCAAATGTGATTTGAGAAAGGACCCCTGGTCCGAAACATGTCATGTGTGAATAAATATTGCTGAATTGAAATATCTTAAGAGTCTCCTCGTTTCTGGATCTGCCTACAACTACTCACCTTCTTTACATTTTTAGTGTTATGAAATAGGGAGTTATCGTGGTCAGCAGAGTAATGTAAAAATTAAACTAGCAGTGCAGGTGTTAAAATCTCAACTCCCATCACTCAGTGCCAAATCCCGCTGAGCTCCGACATTTATTACACCCACAGACAATCCACCTTTCAGGTACATCAAAGCTTTTACTGCACAATTATCGCATGTGCGGTGCACGCTGAGCAGCCTTGTCTGTGTGGGGTACATAGGTGAATGTTCCATGTACCTATTAGTCCTACATCCATCTCAGGGAAAATGCTTGCATTTGCTGTATATAAAGCTCATATATAGTCAGAACAGACATTTGTTTTTCTTTGTTCATTGCCATTTCAATAAAAAGAAACATGTAACTGTTTCTACTGATTTGTTTGTGAGGCTACTCGGAGCTGTGAAAATGGCAGAGAATTACAGTTTGCTCCTTTTGCCATATTACTGGGTGATATTTATCTATATGCAATGTTATACCTTGAATACATTTGCCGAGGTCACCCGTGATCAGGATTAAAAGGACGTTTTCAGGTCTTGGAATATGGGTTTGATGGAATTTTATATTGATTGTACTAGCGGAGTACCCGGGGTTGCCCGGTTTTTCTAAAGATCCAACCCAATCTTGCATCCAAAATTCAACAGACCTGGCCCTGCAGCTTTTTAACCAAACCTGAGCCATTCAAACTCACTGTGGGTTAGCTGAGCCGCAAATCTGGTAAACTTTGGGGGGGGGGCAACACAATGGAGGATTCAGTATCACACCAGCTTCCCCTTTGACGCATATCGCATCAACTACCCCTTTAACATGTATCACACCAACTTTCCTTTAACACGTATCACACCAACTTACCCTTTAACACATATCACACCAACCTCCCCTTTATCGCATGTCGCATCAACTTCCCTTTTAGCGAGCATCACATCAACTTCCCCTTTAGCATGTATCGCATCAACTTCCCCTTTAGCGCGTATCGCATCAACTCCCTCTTTAGCACATGTAGCATAACCTTCCCCTTTAATGCTTATCGCATTAATTTCAACTTTAGCGCGTATGGCATCAGTTTAGCACGCAGCGCATCAACCCTATAGCCCGTATTGCATTAAATTCCCCTTTAACGTGTATTGCATCAACTTCCCCTTTAACGCGTATTGAATAAACTTCCCCTTTAAAGCGTATAGCATCAACTTCCCCTATAGCGCATATGGTATCAACTTCCACTTTAAGGCGTAATGCATCAACTTCCCCTTTAGCACCTATCGCATCAATTTCCCCTTTAGTACATATCGCATCAACTTCCCCTTTAGCACTTATCGCATCAATTTCCCCTTTAGTGCATATCGCATCAACTTCCCCTTTAGTGCATATCGCATACATTTCCCCTTTAGTACGTATCTCATCAACTTCTCTTTTATTGCGCATCACATCAACTTCCCCTTTAGCACGTATCGAATCAACTTCCCCTTTAGCACGTATCGAATCAACTTCCCCTTTAGCATGTATCACATCAACTTCCCCTTTAGCACGTATCGCATCAACTTCCCCTTTAACAATGGGGTACAAAATCTCACATTAATTTTTTTTTTACTGCAATCGATCAAATTGAATTATTGACACACAATGTTCCCCAGAAAACACAATTTGTTTGGAAAAATGACCCAAGGAATGAAAGTGAGTGATAAGAGTGTGTATGTAGCATTTCTTTGTGGGGAAAAGAGACACAAGTTGTGAAGTGAAATGAGCCCCTTACACTGCAGTTGTATTGCAGTGTGGCAGCTCCATCCCATTCACAGTTCTTATTGTCTTTACTTAAGTAAAAGGGATTTATTACCTTGTGCTGTACAATTACATTTTCCTTAGCTGACTTAGCTACCTGCCCAACCCCCAGTACAAGAGACTTATCTTGGATTGATCAGTTTACCTCTCAATCTTGACTCTGGGCAAACCACAAGTGAGAGGAGGTGACCGAGTGTGTGGTCACATGACATTGTTACATCACATGGTCTTCTGCTCCTTGTGATTGACAGCTCTATCTAGCTCTATCACAGCAACAACAGAACAAATTCAAATAATGCATTATACTGCCCTAAACAATCTGTGACATTTGGAATTAACTGGATTCACTCAATTCACCACCAGGTGGCAGCACACGGGTTAATTAACTTAAAAAATGTGGGAGAAAGGGGGTATGGAGGCATTTTTAAAAGTTGAAAAGTAGCCTATGCTTTTCCCCAGTTCTTTATACATAGGAAATTTATCTGGAACATACAAACACACATACACACATACAATGAGTTTTATATATATAGATATAAAGGCCATGGATTCCATTGATATCAATTGTGGTATTGAGGTTATTTATTTTCCCAAGAACAAATGGTTAAACTTACTCAGCCTTTAGTAGACGAGTTTGGCCAGACTCCCAGTTGATTCTATGAAGTGTGGTAGAGCTCTACCAAAGCCAAAAAATGTGAATCTCCGTTGGAATATCTTACACATATGGGAAAGTGCTCAGCATGCAATGAATGTACTGTAGGTCAAACAAGGCTGTAGCCATCTTCTATTGTATCTGTCAGGCCTGTTATATATCTTTTTATAGGGAGGTGAAAATACAAGCTTCTTCTATTTCTTGCAGTGTCTAGCAAAATATACTCTTGCAATTAGTAAATGGGATGTATTGGCGATGTTAGGTTGTTGTTAATAACACTGAATCTTGTGCTGTAAATATTATACAGTTACATTAAAAGATCCTTATCGAAGATTTACTGTGCCTCTTTATACATACTTAGAACATTCTTAAACATAAAAAGAAAACAACCGTTCAAACAATCGATTAGCTGGAGGGTTTTTAAGCATTCGTGTGTGCGTTTGCAGAATACCTTTACCCTGCATTTAAACTAAATACGTTTCAGACTGTGTTCCACTGGTATCTATACAGCGCATTTGCAGTGGTAATATAATCTTGTGGTCAAGATAAAACCCATACACCATTGTTGCATGTCTAATATTTGCATATATAGTGGATGGATGCCTTTTCAGCAAATCAGAAACAAGCTACTGGTATTAAGACAAGTATTAGACAATTGGATTTTTAGAGGGAATATGATCACCATGCACAAATACACACAATGTGCAATAAGCTGTGTTTCTTAAGACATTGCAGATGATATCTGTTGATCGGACATGATTAATCCTGCAGGAGTTTAATGGAAAGGGGTAGGTTGATTTAGAATGATATTTAGTTAAGTGCTCTAAATCTAACTTGATATTGTATTGTTAATATAGAATTGACTGCCCTGGTTACAGTATCTCTAACCAGTACACCTGCATCATAGTCAAACATCCCATCATTTTAGGAACTGTGAAACAGAATATGTGGCACTGTAGCTTGTGTCATTGGTCTTGCAGTGCTATTGTTATAAAGAGATTAAAAGATAACCCTGATTAGCACCACACACTTTACAATATAAATGAAGACATAATTACTGGGAAATAATAGTCAATGTGTAATGACACGAGGAGCAATTAAAGCAACCTTATAGAACATCAATTAAAGTGCATGTAAATCACATGGTACCATGGAGGCGGGACGTCCTTATTTAACTGTCTTTCAAGAAGCCAACTGTGTACATGCCTGGATACCACCATTGGATTTTTCCCTTGAATTAACAGGGTCTTTCTACTGATTTTCTGTTTGTGTTGCTCTGTTATATTCGGTATATTGTTTAATTGTTATAGCGTTATGTCTATCAGGAGAAATTGCTACAGTACTGATTGTTTATTTTCATACATTTCCCCCAGCTTAGATAAAATTCTTACATTTCAGCCAGTTAGATCTTCGTATGTCATATACACCATTCTAATAGTATTTCATTAGCTGGATGCACAAGGCTTAGTGTCAGGTTTTGGTCCAGTTCAGATATTAAAACAACAAATCATATTACCCAGTCATCTTTATGGAGTACAATGGAAATCCGACATATGTACTGCAGGCCCAATTAAATTATAACATTGGAAAGCATTTCACCTTGAAATATATTTTTCATGACTTAATAGCCCAGAAATTACATACTTTGCATTTCTAAATTGATTCACATCCTTAGAAGTCCCTTCTAACCCCTCCTTCTGTCCAAGCCACTGCCTTAGGCATGCTCAATGCTTTATGAGCTGGGCAATAAGTATCTTTGTGTGTTTCTGTGTTATGAGAAAGGGGGATGAAAACAACTATAGGGCTTACTGAAGTAAAAATTATATTTATTCCACACAGGTGTATGTTTGGTAAGGAATGACTTAGAAAGGCAAATGGTATATCATTTTTTATAAGCATCTTTGGGGTTTTAAGTCTGTAAAAATGCATTTACCCATAACTTCTCTACCGTGGATTTGTATTCCAGGAGCCGTGTTTTCTATCTTTATGTCTCCTTTTAAGATACACTTAAACAGGACAAAATCAAGGGGTGGAGTAGATTGCATAGTTCGAGTCATAAGCCAAAAAGTGAATTACTGTACCTTGATGAATACCAGTTGAAAAAGATGAATGCTAGCCATTCACATACTGGTTTGTTTGTTAGCCTGAATGAATACAACTATTGGTTGCTACTACAAGTTACTTTACTGTGCAGGATTTTCAATTACACATTTGATAGTATTCACCCCTGATTTTCCTTTCATTACTCACTGTCGTATACTAGTTATTCAATTTATCAACGTCGCTACATAAATCTTAGAAATCTATTGGTGCAGTGTTGAGTTCTGGAAGATGTCTTGTACCACATTGCTCCATTATATGTGTACAGCACTTTGATATACTGTATGAGTGGCAAATACCCAAGGGAAGCATTTAATGCTGTATTAATCTGAGTGATGTAGCAAACTCAGCATTGCTCTTTCTTCCATTTGTTACTCTCTTACTCTGGGACAAAGGTGCCTTAGTTCCAGCCTGACAATCGACCAGCAGGCATGTGTCAGATATTTTCCAGATAACATTTAATTAGTTAGCCGAGTTCCGATCACCACTGGGAGGTTACACTAAGAGGCTTGTTAAGCAGAAATCCCAGAGTCTTTGTTAATCATGTGCGCTGTATACAGTGTAAAAATGGATTGTCAGCAATGCTGTAATTCAGGGCCTTCAACCTGTGACTTTTCTGCTTTTGGTTAACTACAGCTCCAGGCATTGCCTGACAGTGGCTGGGGATTGTGAGGGAAGTAACGGCTGGTGAGCCTCAAATGAGCAATTCTATATTAATGTCCATTATGATTAATAACATTGCTTTTTGACTGTTTGTTCAATGAAGTGTTACTTTGTAGTAACTAATGGTATTATTCCATTACCTTTCATTGTCCTGCAGAGACTGGCAGAGGCTGCAGAAAAGTTCCAGAAAGCTCATCCTTGGCAGGATAACATCAAGGTAAAAATTCATTTTTATTCTACCATCTGTTTCTTTATTATTTCCCAGAGCATGGCAAGGGTTAAGCAGAGACCATAGCAGTGCACTGAGCATGGCTGGGAGATGGTAAACAGATACGTATAGAAGAAAATAGTTCATGTAAAAAGTACATGTACACAAAATCTATAGAAAAATATCAGTCACATTTTATTCAGAGAATGAATATATAATTACACCAGTTTCTATTAAATATCCCACTAAAATCACCACCAATAATATCATTAATATATTGATGGTTCTATATGTATCTGTGTATAGGCACTTTGTAAGAAGTACAGTTGTATAGCCTGGTTGGGAACTGGGCTATATTCCCCTATAGAATTAACTTAAGGGCCTTATTTTGTATAAATGGGGGACAGTAAAACCTCTATACCAATGGCTTACTGTTCTGTGCAGCCAACGGATAGGCATCACTGATTCACACAGGTTTTTTTTTTCACTTTGACCTTGTAGCAGCTGTGATTTAATCTGCCTTCATCTACACTGCTCCTCTATCTCTCTTTATCAGTCCTATAGTATTCAATTTGCTATCTTGCTCTCTGTGTGTTCCATTATCGTCCCTTGTCTTGTGCCCCTCAGTTACTACTTTTTGCATCCAGTTACATAACCAGCCCTGCTTTCCTCCTCTCTGATTTGCTTGCTCTTTCTCTCTGCTCAGTCTCTCTCCATCTCTCTTTCTCTCCCTGGCTCCTGCCAACCCTAATGAAAGTGAATGAGGTAATTTTGATCTCATTTTCAGTTGCCCGGTGTCAGTGCTCAGACATAATAAACAGGAGATGAAGGGCACTCAGGAGCAAAGGGATCCTATGGCTGTTGTTGTACTAAAACTCTCATCTTGCTAACATCAGCTATCAACTGATAGAAGTTTTTGATGGTTATAGTTCAGTAGCATTTGGACTCTTCGACCTTCTTACAATTGACCAATGGGTGCCAAGTCTGTGAGCAGCATTAAACTATAATATAAAATAGCCTCACACAACTAAACCTCACATTGTCCAATGATGGGAAATCCACTAAGGTGTATGAACGTTTAACCAATCCATTAGGCACAAACACAAGGGCTGTCACCGGTGATTTTTTTCCCTTCATTACTTTTGTGACATTTTTGACTCATTTATGGGATGATCGGTCCCATAAACATCCCATTTTCTGCTCCATGAAGTGCTCATCTCTTAATATTTCTCCTTGGCAGCCAATGAATAAACTTACCTACTATCATTTCCCCCACCTGTTCTCGACACTCCCCACTTTACAACCCTATTGGCTACTTAGTGCTGCTGCTTTATAAGCATTTGCAGTCTTTATAAAGAATCACAGTGGAATTTTTGTTTTTTTTTTTAAAAAAAAACAACACACCACACAGACTGTTCTGTGACTTTAAGGCTCGCTCGCCTTTCTGGTCTCTGCTTCCTCCTCTCTTCTGATTGAATCCATCTCCAGATGTCTTGCTCTCCCTTTCTGATCATAATATGGACAGTGTTGTCTCTTTCATTGTGATCCCTTACTGCTCAGCACAGACAGATGGCTGAGAGGTATAGCATGTGACACAGTTAAGAGCTTTATGCTCACCTCACACCCCCCCATCTGTTCCCTCTCTGCTGAGTGCACCCCCTGTATATCGTCTAATAATCACTGATTACTTCTTTTCTTTAAGTGGTGCAGGCAGGTTTGTCGCTGTTTTTCTCTGTGGTGTTACTATAGTGTTAGTAAGGAATCAACATACACAGAAATCATTAGGTATTTCTGTAACCGTATCCCTTCTGGTCTCAGTTCATTTGGGCTGTAGATTTTATGTTTATAGTTATATATTTAAATTCCCAGAATGCCCACCCTGCATAGCATTAGAGCCATGTATTTCAATGCAGAAATGGGTAAGATGGTCATGGGGGGTTGAAAACAAGAATGACAAGGTCACCTTGAACCTCTTACCTGTGAAAAAGAACTGTGGCTTGATACTTTAATAAGGCCATAGAACTCCTTGATGGCTATTAATATCCTTATATTTTACAATAGGGGGTGTATTGGGCATTTTCTGATCTTCTTGCTTTCTCTCTGCCCCACTCCATTTTTCTTGTTTCCCTCAATTTCCATGCATTTTGCAAAGCTCACTCCAATCGCCTCCCCTAATCTGCATTAATCATATTCCCTGAGTCCAGTTCCTGCTCCATTTTCCCTTCTGTGTGTGGTCAATTCCATTATATCCCCTTCCCTTATTATCCCTCTCCTGTTATTTCCACTTTCCCTGTCTACAGCACTGCTCCCTTCACTCAGATCCACCCCATTATTCTCCTTTCAGTTCCACTGCATTTGTGACTGTTCTGCACTAACCAACCTCTCTCTGTTCCCTTCACTCCTTGTTTGATAGTTGCAATACTTTCGCCCTTATTCTGTCCCGTTTACTTCTTCCTCTAATTCACCCCATTTAGCTAAATTCACATCTTTTTCCTTTCATTTCTCATTCTTTGCCAGCTCTCACTTTTCCTCTTTGTATCTTTTGTTCTGATCCACGGTTGGAGAGCCACCTAATTCTCAACCCTCCGTCCTGGTCTGTCTCTATTCTCTATGATGTAAACAAATTCTGTGCATCTTCTGCTTAAACTATTGCTATTAAGGACCCTTGGCTCTCAGCTCGTGACTGTTACTTGTGCGTGTGCGGTGGGGAGGGATCTCAATGATTAATATTTGCATTTGTTATATTGTTCAAATTGAAAGGAATTGCTAGAATTTCTAATTCTAACTGTCATAAGGTTCATTTAATCAGAATGAAACCCCAAGATGCAACAAACTCTCTATGACCAGGTCACTTAAGGACATTCACATTCTGTTTGTAAATAGAACTAGACAGACACATTGCTAATGACTACAACTCATGATGCTAATATGACACCAACCTAGTGTCATTGTTTACCCTGAGCATCTGTAGCTACGGGAAAGGTTCTCCAGGTGTGAATGAATACAGGTGTGTTCATTCTTCAAATAAACAATATTTCGTTGTACTCAGAAATACAGCAAAAAACAATAGATTAATGAGTCCCCAGTATTACTTATTACTTTAGGGATCTTAGCATTTTACAACCTTTGACCGTGCTGTTATCTACAGCAACCAATCAGGTATTACCCTGTAACCCAGTAAAAAGCTAACATCTGATTAGTTAATGAAACCTTTTAGTGCAGGCTAACTGTACTTTTATTGGACCAACTATTAAGGGTCAGCGCACAGCTCAATATACGACCAAATAGAATGCCCCAATTAGAGGGTGTATGGAGGGGTAAAGGGTATATACAAAATTACAAAAAAACTGGACCAAAAGCATCCCCACTAAGGGCTAGGCCACACTAGCGCGTTTTTCGCGCGTTTGCGCACTCGTTTCGCGCTCGCGTTTGTGCCCGCGATTTTTGCTAAAATGGAAATCGCGGGGACGCAAAAATTCCCGCGATTTCCGATGCGCATGCGATTGCGCGTCCGTTCGCGTTTTGGTAACGCATGCGTTCACCATTTTTGGTGCGTTAACGCATGCGTGTCCATAACGCGAAAAGGCGAAGACGCAAGCGCAAAACGCTAATGCGAGCGCGAAACGAGCAAGAATCGCGCACACAATCGCGTGCGATAACGCTCGCGATTTTGTACGCGATTCCTGTGCGTTGCAGTGTGGCCTCACCCTAAAACCCCCAAAAACAGCACATTCACATAATGGTCAAAATGAATGAAAAAACATTTATTGTTCACTCATGAGAGTAAAAGGTTAAACATCAGTGGGCGTTGCACAGTACAGAACCATGAAGTGCAAACTGGCAAAGCCAAAATACAATACACCATGTACACCATTTTTTAGTAATTGACATTTCCAAATAATTTGACATTCTCATCAGCTTCCTTGGTTAAAAGAATCTACTCAGGTTTATGGAGCCAAACTAATATTCTGTGCCATATAAGAGACAAACTGCAATTTCCAACTGTTACTGCCAGAAAAAAAATAGGCTTGGACCAGTGTAATAACAAGTTCAAACCATGAAAGTTGCTCTATGGTGTAACATAAAAATTTTTATTTATCTGTGTAATAAAGTTATCCTCTTGTTTGCATACTCTGTATTTTATAATGTACAGCGCTGCGCTTTATAAATACAATTATACATACATACATACAATAGTTTCATTTTCAGTCTCTGTAGAACAGTACAGTGCTTATAGCTACAGGACTTAATATTAAATATTAAAATGCAATTTCAAAACTACAATTCCCAGTGTTCTGTGGTTTATGAAAAGATAGAATAGGTTTCATATATATCCTTCTCTTCATTCATTTATACAGAAAAAAAACTACACAGCAAATTGGGTAAAGTGATCTCTGGCCTCATAGTTTCTATTCCTCAGCATTTTCCAGCCCTACTGGCTTGGAAGGTGTGGGCTGATTGAGCCAAATTAAGTCATTGTCTTATGGGCCTGATTTGTTCCCACTGTACTGGGATGAACACAAGAGAGAGACTTAAGGGATATTGAAAGATAATTGGTGTTCTAATATAGTTTGACCTCCCCCCACATCGATACCTTCCAAATAATTGTATTCCAGCTCAACAGCTACTTGTTCATCACCTAAAAAATCAAAGTCATACAGTTATTTCTTGGGGACTAGCAGGTTTATGAGTTGTCATAAGAATAAGAATATTGTACATTAGTTCATTTGTGTTCATTATAATTATATATCATATATATTATAATTATTTCTGTATATATAGTATCTGCATGTTCTGTTTTTTATGAGGTATATATCTTCAGCAGGTGCATTCCGCCATTTTGAATTTTAGATCACATGGAGAGGCAATGCACTTAGGTTCCAGTCCTCAGTAAAATCCTTATAATCATAGATTATCCCCTATAGTAATCACCATTCAATTCTTCTAGGTCAAAGATAATTAAATATTGTGTTTTGTCATAGATTTAGTCTTTATTTCTTCATTTATGTAAACAACTTACTGACATTAGGGAGATGCAATCTAGGATGCATTTACAAAAAAAACCAACACGCTAACTTGTTTGCTTTTGATTAAAAAGGCCAATCCATACAGCCTTCCCCCGTTTAATAGTACCCAGGGTAAGGACTTCAACCACGGGGTCTTCACCCCTGGGTCTTACCTTGTTTCTGAGAACGAGCTCTTCAGAGTCGGCTTCATGAAGCTGCTTTCAGGGCTCCCCTGCCAAAATCCTGTACTATTTCAGGACTGACCCGTGGGAAGACTGGCTTAAGGATATGTGGTCCAGTTTTATATATGGAAAATGCTCAGGACTGTGTTTAGCCTAATGTTTAAAAAATTACAGATGACATATTTAAGATATTTAAGCTACTATTAGACAAATGGCAAACCTGTACAATTCCAGATGTTTGCCACTAGAGGAACGCTACATGTCGGGGAACCACTCCGTAACCTTTCAGCAAACGGTTTTAGTTGTTCTTCTAAGTAGCCTTTTAGATCTTTACAGTGTGTACCCAGCTTTAGTGTGGGTTTTCACTGCTTTAGCAGAGCCTGCACCATTTCCAAAAGGATTTGGAACCCTGAAAACAGGGTAAGGCACTTTAATTTTGCATAAAACATGATAGAATTTTAATCATAGTGTAAAAATCCCTGCAAATAATGTGCACTCTGCACTTCCTCTTAGTTAACTCACAACTTTCTGCCATTGCACCTAGTCAGATAACTCGTAACTTTCTGCCATTGCACCTAGTCAGATAACTCACAACTTTCTGCCATTGCACCTAGTCAGATAACTCGTAAGTTTCTGCCATTGCACCTAGTCAGATACCTCTAATTTTCTGCCATTGCACCTAGTCAGATAACTCGTAACTTTCTGCCATTGCACCTAGTCAGATAACTGTAACTTTCTTCTGCCATTGCCCCATGTCAGATAACTCGTAACTTTCTGCCATTGCACCTAGTCAGATAACTTGTAACTTTCTGCAATTGCCCCATGTCAGATAACTCCTGTACTAAAATCCTGTACAGTTAACTCACAACTTTCTGCCATTGCACCTAGTCAGATAACTCGTAACTTTCTGCCATTGCACCTAGTCAGATAACTCACAACTTTCTGCCATTGCACCTAGTCAGATAACTCGTAAGTTTCTGCCATTGCACCTAGTCAGATAACTCGTAAGTTTCTGCCATTGCACCTAGTCAGATAACTCGTAAGTTTCTGCCATTGCACCTAGTCAGATAACTCGTAACTTTCTGCCATTGCACCTAGTCAGATAACTTGTAACTTTCTGCCATTGCACCTAGTCAGATAACTCGTAAGTTTCTGCCATTGCACCTAGTCAGATAACTCGTAACTTTCTGCCATTGCACCTAGTCAGATACTTGTAACTTTCTGCCATTGCCCCTGTACATAACTCGTAACTTTCGTCATTGCACCTAGTCAGATACTTGTAACTTTCTGCCATTGCACCTGTCAGATAACTTGTAACTTTCTGCCATTGCACCTAGTCAGATAACTTGTAACTTTCTGGAATTGCCCCATGTCAGATAACTCGTAACTTTCTGCCATTGCACCTAGTCAGATAATTTGTAACTTTCTGGAATTACCCCATGTCAGATAACTCGTAACTTTCTGCCATTGCACCTAGTCAGATAACTCGTAACTTTCTGCCATTGCACCTAGTCAGATAACTCGTACTTTCTTGCATTGCCCCATGTCAGATAACTCGTAACTTTCTGCCATTCCACCTAGTCAGATAACTTGTAACTTTCTGCCATTGCACCTAGTCAGATAACTTGTAACTTACTGCCATTGCACCTAGTCAGATAACTTGTAACTTTCTGGAATTGCCCCATGTCAGATAACTCGTAACTTTCTGCCATTGCACCTATTCAGATAACTCGTAACTTTCTGCCATTGCCCCATGTCAGATAACTTGTAACTTTCTGCCATTGCACCTAGTCAGATAACTTGTAACTTTCTGGAATTGCCCCATGTCAGATAACTCGTAACTTTCTGCCATTGCACCTATTCAGATAACTCGTAACTTTCTGCCATTGCCCCATGTCAGATAACTCGTAACTTTCTGCCATTGCACCTAGTCAGATAACTCGTAACTTTCTGCCATTGCACCTAGTCAGATAACTCGTAACTTTCTGCAATTGCCCCATGTCAGATAACTCGTAACTTTCTGCCATTCCACCTATCAGATAACTCGTACTTTTTCTGCCATTGCACCTAGTCAGATAACTTAGTAACATAGTAACTAAGGTTGAATAAAGACATACGTCCATCAAGTCCAACCTATTCACCCTCTTTATATATATTTTTTTTAACCCTACCTAACAGTTGATCTGCCAGTTGATCTGCCATTGCACCTAGTCAGATAACTTGTAACTTTCTGCCATTGCACCTAGTCAGATAACTCGTAACTTTCTGCCATTGCACCTAGTCAGATAACTTAGTAACATAGTAATTAAGGTTGAATAAAGACATACGTCCATCAAGTCCAACCTATTCACCCTCTTTATATATTTTTTTTTTTTTAACCCTACCTAACAGTTGATCTGCCATTGCACCTAGTCAGATAACTTGTAACTTTCTGCCATTGCACCTAGTCAGATAACTTGTAACTTTCTGCCATTGCCCCATGTCAGAACTCGTAACTTTCTGCCATTGCACCTAGTCAGATAACTCGTAACTTTCTGCCATTGCACCTAGTCAGATAACTCGTAACTTTCTGCCATTGCACCTAGTCAGATAACTCGTAACTTTCTGTCATTGCACCTAGTCAGATAACTCGTAACTTTCTGCCATTGCACCTAGTCAGATAACTTGTAACTTTCTGCCATTGCCCCATGTCAGATAACTCGTAACTTTCTGCCATTGCACCTAGTCAGATAACTTGTAACTTTCTGCAATTGCCCCATGTCAGATAACTCGTAACTTTCTGCAATTGCCCCATGTCAGATAACTCGTAACTTTCTGCCATTTCACCTAGTCAGATAACTCGTAACTTTCTGCCATTGCATCTAGTCGGATAACTTGTAACTTTCTGCCATTGCACCTAGTCAGATAACTTGTAACTTTCTGTCATTGCACCTAGTCAGATAACTCGTAACTTTCTGCCATTGTACCTAGTCGGATAACTTGTAACTATCTGCCATTGCACCTAGTCAGATAACTTGTAACTTTCTACCATTGCACCTAGTCAGATAACTCGAAACTTTCTGCCATTGCACCTAGTCAGATAACTCGAAACTTTCTGCCATTCCACCTAGTCAGATATCTCGTAACTTTCTGCCATTACATCTATTCAGATATCTCGTAACTTTCTGCCATTGCACCTAGTCATATACTTTATGTCCCAATAATGCTATAAGGGGGAAGGGTTAATCGTAACAAAGAGAAATAATCTTAAACAATGATGACAGAAGGTCTTAATTGGGCAGCTCACTAAATATGTTAGAAATCTCCAGTCTGAGTGCAGTGCAGTGGATAGAGATGGACCTGAAGCCAGTTCAGGAGCGGATTTCATGGATCCACCTGAACTCTGACTTTGCGGATTTCTGACTTTTTCAGATATTTCTGAACCGCAGAACTATTTTTGAAATATCTAGAAATTTGGAAAATTTTCAAATTTGTAAATTCTAAAATGCGGAATGCTAAAACAGGAAGCGCATGAAGTTTCCGGTACTGGACGGTGTTTTTTAAAGATTTTGTCCATAGATATGTGTTCCCCAGACCATTTCCCAGGTCCCTGTGCCATTTACTGTAAGTTTCTATTCCTATTTATACCTTAATTTAGACTGAACTTAAAAATAAAATGGGTCCGCTTGCAAATTTTCAGATTTTTTTTCAAAAATCCTCGAATCTGCAAGCGGAACGGAATTTGGTTAGTTTAGTCAACTCGAACAGTGAGCTGACAGATCTGTGAAGCTTAGGTAAAAATGTGGTGACCCGATAGGCCCTTATATACCAGAAAACCCTTATTTTATTAAAAAATCAGAAAGCTACAAAGATGGCTTTATTTGGGTTATTTTAGACTGAAATATTACAAGTTATCATTAGAAGCTAGTTGAGCTATGCACAGTGCATTTCTAATGGAAAGGCAGAATCTTGTGTACAATGTTCACAGTTAGTTATAATCTCTACTTGTGTCCCATGTTTCTGGATTCAGTTAGAGAAATGTGATCTTACCCCTTAAACATTAGGACTCGGTAGGGTTTGTTTAATCTGGGAGATTTTCCCCACTGTTGTGCTTGTAGCCTGTGTGCTGCTGCTGTCTGACTTTTTTCCATTTAATTTAAAACAAAGATCTCCAGCAGTTGGTGAATTCCAAATTCCAGAATTCTGGCACCAGCTAAAAGGTTATTCTGACATTTGTGGTTTACCAGCAACTGCAGCAATTACTTAAAAGTCTTGGGATCTGTCCAAGTTTTTCCAAATGCTCATTTTCCAACACAATTTTATAGCCTCTTTGTCAGTTGCACATTAAGGTTAAAGGATATGTACACTGGGAAATTTGTTTTTTTTTAAATTGCACATTACTGGAAAGTATAATTCTTCCCAACTATCACTGTACCATTTTTTTTGATCTGCCCCCTATTTCTTTAGTATAGTTTTGCTGTAGCTGGAATGGTGACAGTTGGTACGGCAACTGCACGGTGGGAAATTCCCTCTTCCAATACTTCCTCATAGGGATTACTGAGCATGCTTGCCCACACAGAGAGTCAGAAAGTCTGGCTGGGGGACTGAGCTTGAGCAAAACAAGTACTGTATTTAAGTCATGCAGCAACACAAACACATCAGAGTAAGTGCTACTTACATGTATTCATTTATAGACTGAAATGAGGCAAAGTCATTTTTTCAGTGTACAATTCCTTTAAAGGGCATGTCCACCCTTCTTAAAAAATGTTCATATAATAGTCTCCCTGCTTCCCCAGCCCCAACTGCTATAGTTTTAATATCAGAGAGTGCCCCAAATATTACTTACCTTCCCTCTTTTCCTCCGCCGCACTGCCAGGACCTCTGCTTGTACGAAAATGCAAGCAGAGGGCCGGGACCGGCAGTCACGTCTGTGATTGGCTGAGAGGCAGCCAATCACGGACGCGGCTGCCAGGAGTTCAGTGCGGCGGAGGAAAGAGGGAAGGTAAGTAATGTTTGGGGCACTTTCTGATATTAAAACTATAGCGGTTGGGGCTGGGGGAACAGGGAGAATATTATATGAAAAGGTTTTTATGCTAGGGGGAGGGAATCTAAATTGGTAAGGTAAGGATTAAACTGAACTACACAATGGGGCCAGAAGTGGGGGGGATTATAGTTTTGGGGGTGGACATGCCCTTTAAATGTGCGTCATCTTTCACGCAGAAAGATCTATAAACAAAATAAGGCTACCCATAAACTAGATAAATTTCCAATAGGACAATCTGTCAATAGACTACTCAGGCTAATCTATTTTTGATCAGATTTTAGTAGAATCACACTTTGTTCGCACCCTCACTCCCGCCTCTTTCCATATTGCCCAATCAGATATTCAACCCGTAAAATCCTAAAATAAATTAAACCTAGGTACACATGTGTGATTTTGCATGTAACATCCAACCCTCACTGCAGAAAAACAATGTCGGGCAACAATGCGTTTGTGTATGGGCGATTGGGCATCGTTGATGACTACGTAGCATGTAGTTATGTTTTATTTATCTGTATAATTGCCCTTGGTATATTCCGTGTATTTTATATCATTTAATTAGTACTCTATTATAATTAAACAAATACTATGGTATAAAATAGCCCTTTCCCCATTGTAGTCTAATCCCCATATTACTGTGAGAAATGTCAGGGGTGGAGAATGACACACACCAATGTTTGGTCCATATGAATGTAAGTACAATATTACTGGGATGGTCAGGATGGACCAGGTAGATATGAATGACAGAGCTGCAATTTATTCTTGCTGTGGGCCTGATTAGTGGTTGGTTCCTATGTACTACCCCTAGTACTTACCCCTACTCCAAAAAACACAGATCATTTATGTAATTATTTCTATTCTGTCATTGTCTCCATTTGTATCCATGTTTACACATGCTTGCATTTCCCAGAAGATTGTGGGTAAAGAGCACCTAAACTATTGCATGGCCTATTAATTTGTGTCTGATTGTATCCACTTGTGGGGGAAAAAAATGGTGATTGCATGCATTGGAAAAACGTAACGGTGGGGCCTACTTCCCTTTTATAATTATAATTTAAATGTCATTGTGGATCGAAAAACATTAACGGAATGCAAAACGCAGCAGTGGACCTTGACCTAACTCCAGGAATGTTCTCCAGTATCGCTAAAGTAAAGCAATTTGTGTACCTGCCAGATCCTTGCTCTCAACTGGAACAAACTAGAACCATATGTAGACTCAGTCAATCAAACGAACGGGCTGACTATTCTACCGCTATTTAAAATTTAACGCATGGAAGGGGGAAGGCTGATCCTGACATGTTTTGGGACTTACTGCAAGTAAAGAATAATTCAGTATGTTATAGAATTGTGGAATGTGTGGTCCCTTTTTTGGGACGTTGGGCTGCAGACTAGAAACCATAAGCTATAGCTCTAGATAGCTCCAGCTCTACTTTCAAACTTTCTCCAGAAAGGAAAATGTTGTATTCTTTTAGTGTAATACTGTACATTACAGTAACCAGAGGTTTGGCATCCAGTTCTCTCTTCTATTTTCTCCTATTCCTTTTCTTTGGCTATTGGGTTTTTTGTCACAGCTTCTTTAAATATAATAAATTAATACCGTGTCTTTGTATAATTTCATGTCTGCTGCTACAGGCATTTTATTGGAAGTCTGTTGAATAGAATGTAGAAAATGGTCTGTAATAAAAAAAGATGATACATGGGTGATTTTACATTTAAATTGGAAAGCTAAATACAATAGCTGATCACTTTACACAGACAAATGCTGAAAGACGGGTTGGTTTATGTATTCAGGGCTGTTTCAGAAATTATAGCAGGTTTGGCATAAAAATACCATGTTCACTCCAATTACAAAAATGGTTCAGTAAAACCAGGACTACCCCCATTTGTTACATATCTTTTTATCTGACGCTCCCCCCACTGGCAAGTTCACACTTCCTCTGCTGATTACCAACTGCACAGCAGCAGAGGAGGCAGCTTCGGCAGCATTGCTTCTGAAACCTGGAGCTTAGTGGTACAGTCCTCATTATTTCCTGATGTTATGTCACTGCAGACTTTTAGGGTTCCCCCCTCGCCATTTATATTTTAGCTTTAGTTTTTTGGGGGTTTTTTGCCAGGTTAATGTCTTGCATGGCATATTCCATCCTTTTTTACTTTTTCCAGTCTGTGCTTGTGAAGGTTCTCATTCATCTAGGTCATGGTATATCTGTTGTATTCAATTAGATCAACTGGACTTGAAATGTAGTTCTTGAAGACGTTTCGCTAGTCATCCGACTGGCTTTCTCAATTCAGAATGACTTGTACAAGAATCTGTGGCAATTATGTACCCTGGTACAATCTTCAAAGGTATGTCCTTTATCTTAAGGATAAAGGACATACCTTTGAAGATTGTAATGTTAATATACTGGCGAAGGAACGTGACTGGTTCAAGAGAGGTGTTAAGGAGGCCATTTATGTAAAAAAATAAAGAAACCAAGCCTAAATAGAGGTGGGGGGGTTCGACACCAACTGTCTGCCATGTACAATGCTGTTTTAACACCTTACTCTGGGCGTTCCATAACACCTCTTAGCCACTACCCAATCACCCCCTTAACACCTGGCTGTGATATGCTAATTGGGATTTTCCAGGGTACAAATTGCCACAGATTCTTGTACAAGTCATTCTGAATTGAGAAAGCCAGTCGGATGACTAGCGAAACGTCTTCAAGAACACATTGCAGTCCAGTTGATCTAATTGAATACAACAGATATTTTTCCAGTCTGTCTTGGTAAAACCATCAGGGCTATTTACAGAGGCCGTCATGCAAAAATCCTTACTAAGGCTGAGGCCACACTGCAATGTGCTCCTGCGCGCATGCCTCAGTCCCAGTGCGTGAGCGATTGCGCAGTGTTTCACAATCGGGCGCATGCTGCGCGTGCACAGACACACACTAGTGTGGCCACATCAATTGGGACACACTAGTGTGCTCTTTAAAAGCGTGATCGGTTCGCACTTTAAAGCTAGGCCACACTGCTGCGTTTTTCGTGCGTTTGCGTTTTTTTCAGATCATTGAAAACGCGTCAACGCACTAAAAACACGCGTTTTCGGGTGCGTTTCGATTTGTGTTCCGTGTTTTTAATCGCAAACGCATGCAACTGTTAGGGTGAGGCCACACTACAGCGCACCGGACCACACATGGAATTGCGCATTTCCTGTGTGATGTTTGGGCTGTGGATCATAGTGCAGCAGACTAATGTTGCTGGTCCCATTGCCTTACAATAGTGTGCGCATTTTAAAATGCAATCGGATCGCAATAGTGATCGGAACGTGCTTAAAAGCGCACTAGTGTGGCTTAGCTCTTAGGGCATGGCCACACTGCGCCGCAAACGCGATTCTTTTGCATTTGCGCATGCGTTTTTCAATATAAATAGAAATACGCGTGCGATTGCGGCGATTAAAAATGCGGAATGCAAATCGCATGCTCAATTACAACACCCCCGAAAACTCCCGTTTTCGGTGCATTGCCACGTTTTCAATGATATGAAAAAAACTCATGCGCAAGCATAAAAAGATGCTGCAGTGTGGCCTAGCCCTTATGCTTGATTTTAAATGCTACCACTTCTAGTGTACTACAGGGATAAGTTGGTAGGGGCTATTTAATAAAATAAAAGGCACTGGATTTGTAAAATAAATAGTTGGTTGCATCTGAAATGTTACCTGTAAGATGGGGCCTTGGAGAGCGAAAAAAGCTTTTTTTCTCTTTCCTCTCTGCACTGATTGGATGGGTGTGTAGTAAATTGGTTTCAATTGCTGTAAACTGGGTGGTGTTTGGTTTTGAATGGGCATCCTGTTTTAAAGCGTATCCTTTTTTTTTTTAAAGGGCGTATTCCTCCCCCCACCTCCAAACTAACATTAGCCCCACTGTTGGGCCCACTGTGTAGTGTTGAAAGATCCTTACCTTTCTCTTCTGTTCCTTATGGTTGTCCTGCACGGCCTGATGAAAGTCCAGGAAACTGAAGAGAAGGAGCCTGTATGTCATCTTTACCTGCCGTTTCCTGCTCCTCTGAAAGGACTCTGGCATGCACATGCACAGTGGAGCTCTTTGGAACATTGCTTTTTGTTGTGTATTAGTGTATAGGATGGACATTTGTGTATAGGACGCGGCTGCACAATTTGCAACCTGCCGCATGTATAGGGATTTTGAAGCAGCTGTTTTAAGGGACCTTTGTGTCATATGTAAGTGGGTTGCAGAATATAAAGGGGGAACTTGCAACATTGCAGGGCTTGGCAAACCTGGGGGAATGCAGAGTGGAGTGGAAAGTGGAGTGCCTCGGGGTTCTGTACTGGGGCCACTTCTATTTAATCACTTTATAAGTGACTTAGAAGGGGCATTGAGAACAAGTTCTCTGTCTATACTGATGACACTAAACTATGCAGAGCTTTGGAAACTTCAAATGATGTGCAATTGCTGCAAACTGACCTAGATAGATTATCAAAATCCTGTGCCACCTACATCATACATCATACGGTAAATGGAAAAAGATTTGGGGATTTTAGTAGATAACACACTTAGCTGTAGCAAACAATGCCAGACAGTCAAGGCTAGAGCTAGCAAGATATTGTCGTGTGTAAAGAGGAGAATAGATTCAAGAATGGAGAAAATTATTCTCCCTCTTTACAAGGCACTGGTAAGGCCTCATTTGGAATATGCAATGCAGTTCTGGAATCCCATATACAAAAGGGACATCTTGGAAATGGAAGAAGTACAGAGAAGGGCAACTAAAACAATAAGGGGATGGCCCTGCCTAGGGCCCCATATGATCTTAATCCATATCTGGGGGAATGGAGGGGCTTGACTATGCAGGCAGATTAGACAGTTAGGGCTGTTTACATTGGAGAAAGGGCATGTCCACCCCCAAAATAACATTTGATATTCTGATAGAGAAGCACCCAAAACAAAAGAAAATATATAATCATAGTGTCTGTTAATTTTGTTCATTTGTTCCCACCAGGTAATATGAAAATCCTGGTCATATAAACTGAGAAAAAATGGCAGTAAACAAGTTTAGTAACCCAATAACACCGTAAATATAAGCAAGCGCAATAATGGCTGCTCAGAGTTTAAAATGGTGGCCGTTTGTAACAATACTGGGTGTGATTTGCTTGCATGGAGATTAATTTAGAGAAATCACACATGGAGGTCATTTGTATGGGACAAGTCACTTAGCTCTACATGCGTCAAGTCAGGCGTGTCGCTATTACAGCAAATAGCAACTGACTTTGAAATCTGATGTCAGCAGAAAGAAAACTAGTTTGCGCTGGCAATGAGAAGCAGATTTAATATACAAATTTACTCTCCTAGTTTTTTTTTTCAACATTGCTGATTCTTTCCCTAGATGATTTATTACTCAATTGATAGACTACCTCTGTGTTTACACCTCTTTTGCATCATTGCATCATATAATGAGAGTTCTCATGGGAATTTTCAAAAGATAAAAAAAAAATAACCAGAAGATTGCAATTACACACGGCAAAAACAATAGTCAAAGGAGATAGTATATATTATATTAAGTTAATTAAGTGGAAACTGTGCCTACAGGGAAAGGTTGCTCTTAATTTCCTTAACAAGACTCGAAAAGGTATGAGATTTAACATCACATTACTGTATTTTATGAATACTCTGTGTCTATGAGGTTGTAATATCTTCTGTCTGTATTTTTGTGCCTGTGCAGTAGATCAGTGGGGTAAAGGGTTAAAGGGCAATAATACTCTCCCAGCCACCCCCCTCATCCCTCACACTTGAAAGGTCCAAGGTGAGGACCTATACCGATTTGTAATAATGAGGTTACCTGTTCACATTGGCAAAATGCTGGAGGTGCTGTGTGCTCCTAGAGCCCACCACAATAGTATTTCATATAATATACTGGATCGGGCGCAGTGTAATAAGGAAGACCATGTAGTACAAACGTGGCAAACACAAGTTCAGGTTATACAGTATTTCAGAGAGGGGTAAACGCAGGGACACTGGCTAAATTATCATTGGGCCCTCCATCAAATTTGCAGTGCCCCACCTCCCTGCTTCACCTACACTTGTTTGTGGGAAGGCTATATCTGTCATTGGGTAAATGAGAACATGGGGCTCCCCTGGTAGTTAGGCTCCTGCCTAGGTGTGAGGACCTAGTTGTACCCATGGGGGGGGGAGATTAGCATTGATTGGTGTTTAGCAGGGGTAATGTGGATTCCAGGCAGATGTGAAGGGACATTTACCCAAATCTTCAGTTGCTGGTCAATTCAATATGAAGGAAACTGCAGCCACGGTTTTGAATTGTTATTGGAGGCTGTATGGGTTTTTTTGTGAATCCCGCACAGCCACCGCAGTTCTGGTCTTAAAATGATGCTAACTTGTGGTAAATAGTTTTAAGTGACTTTAATACTGGAACTGCTGTGCTATAGCTCTGCAGAAATGAGGTGGAAGTTACAGAGAAAGTAAAGTTAAGGAATTAATTGGATCTACTTTTTCTTTATGTTGTTATAGATGTTTAATAAAATGTAGTTTACACCCAGAACATTATATAACTCTATATCTCTCTTTTGACATGCTTATTAGTATAGTATAGTATTTTATGGTTGAATAAAGACATACGTCCATCCAGTCCAACCCATCTAGCAATACCCTCATTTCCTGCCTAACTGTTGATCCAGAGGAAGGCAAAAAAACTCCAAATTTATGAAGGGGGGAAAAATTCCTTCCTGACTCCAAGTGACAATTGGAAATTTCCCTGGATCAACTCTACTTTATGAATCAATACCAGTAACTTGCAACATTCCTTGTTTGCAGAAACTCATCCAGCTTTTTTTTAAACTGACCATTATTACCCTTGCAACTAATTTTAAAGGGGAACTAAACACATAAAAATGGAATTACTCCATTTTGTGTGGTTGTCAGCACAGTTTGAATAAAATACACTAAGTTGAGCTAGAGAAACACATGGCAATGCGTGTCAATGTGGGTGGCCGTATTGCATGTGCTGCCTGCGCTGCTTTCCATTTTTCGCTCCAACGGACTGTAACATATGCAAACACAAGTCTATGTGCACAAAATTTTCCCCCGCGTTACCATACAGTCCAGTCTTAAACTAGTCCAAGAGGGTTCTACTATATGTATATATATATAGATTCTGATGAAGGTGCTCTGCGAGGCACCGAAACGTTAAAGGGCATGTCCACCCCCAAAACTATAATCCCCCCCACTACTGGCCCCACCATGTAGTGTAGTTTAATCCTTACCTCACATCCCAGCTCCATATGGTTCTCCTGTAGTCCCCCCCCAAAGTCCCAAAAACTGCCCACCAGGAGGATAGCAGAGTCCATATAGGACTCTGCCTCCTACCTGGCCTCCGGGAGAAGTTTGGCATGCGTACTGCAGCCCTTCTCCCCCTCCCTTCTCCCCTCTCCCCTCTTCTCCCTCCCGATTAGGATTCCCTCCCCCTAGTGTAAATCCCTTTTTATCCAAAAGATTCCTGTCCCCCCAGCCCCAAGAGCTATGTTAATATTATTAGAAAATGCCCGAAACATTACTTACCGTCCCTTACAGAACTTTATACGGAACAATACAGCATACTAAACCAGTGTCGGAACTCTGGGGATCACTGGTTTAGCATGCTGTATTGTTCTGTATAAAGTCCTATAAAATATATATATAGCAATAACCGAATTAGAGCGGCACTCTTCTATATCAGCCGCCCGGGTGCTTCACCAATATCGATATATACATAACCTAGGGAACAAAGCACTCCTGGGACTTAATTAATGATTAATGTTTTAATAGGTGACAAACTCGTCAATGCGTTTCGGCCATGGATCTGGCCGTTCTCAAGACCATATATAGATAGTAACTGACTGTTTCCTGAGTAGCACAGAATTTCATACCGCACCTCCTATTATAACCTACCTCTTCCTGGTTACCTGCATAGTGCAAAGCACTTGCAATTAAAGGGCAACTGTGGTCTCCAAACAAGTTAGGGATAAGTGAAAGCCTGCAGTATGTTCTTTATAATGAGCCGCCAATTACATCTCTGTCTTCACCCTGTGAGAAATGATATTGGGGTAAATGTTCAAATTTTCTGCTAGTAGGTTGAGTGACATCACCTGACCTCTGATAGGACCTCTGCCCCAGGGTAGAAGCATGCTCAGTAAAGACTTATTGCTGGGGGAGCCTATTAATGCAGAAAGATTGGTCACATGACTACAAGCTGGTCACATGGCTGAAAACAGGAAGTGTTCAAGCAGGAAGTAATATTTCTGAACTTCTCCTGCAATAACTTCTCACAAATTTTATCTAGAGATGTGATTTAGGTTTTATTTTGAAGGTGCGATGGAAGGCTTTTATATAACCCATACTAGTTTGGAAGAATTGGAGACCACAGTTACCTTTTAAGGTTTCACACAGGAGGGAACATAGAGTATTTTAGGTCTTCCCTTTGGCACAGCAGGTGAAAAGGTAGTGGATTAACCTGTTAATTGCCGTTTATATAGTAAATATAAATAAATATTAAAGTTGTGTAATCTTTTTAAAAGTTTCACTACCAACTGCTGCAATTAGCCTTGGTGCCTGTTTTTTCATGAAATAACCACATGCCATCCCCTGTAAACCTGTTTCTGATTATTCTATACGATAATATATATTTAAAGGGAATGTCCACCCCCTGGCCCCACTGTATAGTATTAAAAAAATTCTTACCTTACATCTCTGCTCCTTATGGTTCTCCTGCATAGCTTGTACAAAATACGGAAAATTGAAGAGTAGGAGATTACTTCCTCTGTGAAAGGTTTCTGCCTCCTCCTTGTCCTCTGAGAGAACAGTGGCATGTGCAGGGAAGCCCTTTTCCCCCCATCCCTCCGTAGCCCTCTTTGCTGCCGAGAGCCCTACCTCTAAAAGCTTTGAACATATTGTAGGACACCCTATCCCACCCCAAACCGCTAAGTCCATTTGTTAAAAAAGTTGCCAAGCTCTACTTAAATGCTTTGTTCCCCTAACGTTCTGTATAATCAGAGACTCGGCTGCCAGACTGGCCCCCGGCTTGCAGTTCCCGCAAGCAGAGGGCCGAGATTAGAGCGCTGGGGGATTGAAGGATTGTAAGTAGAGTTCTGAATCCTTTTTTAACAAATAAACCTAGCAGTTGGGGATGGGCTAGGGTCCTCTACAGTATGTTAAAAATGTATTTTCCAGGTGGACATGCCCTTTAAGGGTCTCTGTAGACATATCCTCTCTCTTTTATTTCTGCTGGTATTCAAGCATTCTTATACAAATAGAAAATAACCATTATTAGGCATGCTACATTTCCTGTGATGATACTCCAGTATTCTGACCTTTACATTTAGGAGCCAGTTATCCCTGTTGTCAATAAAGTTATATTCATACTATCCAATTAATATTTTTTATGTATATGTATGCCCAAGGCTTGAACATTTAGAATTCAGCTAAGTACAAATTCCTCTAATTTTTAGTAGATTCCAGTTATGGTAATATCATGGATGAAAATTTAAAGGAGAGGGTAGAATCTCATTAGTATTCACATTCTAGCCCAGTAATAACTCAACCATGTTCTTTAAAAAGGAATTGTGGTCCAAAAATTACTTTAGGTAAATTGATAGGAATTGCTCCCCTGAGAGTTTTTGCAATTTATTTCCATTGTTTATTTTACATAGTTTTGGAGATATTTACATTTTTGTGTGTGATATGGCAGCAGCATCACCAGGTCCCCTGCACTTCCTGCTCTGAAACCTGTCAGTCAATCTGCCCTGTGTCTCCTCCCCTTTGCCGCCCCCTGGTCCCTCCCACTCATGGAGCCCATGGTCCCTCCAGTTGCAGGCTCCCCTTGGCCCATTCCCTTACAGCCCCAATGTGGCCCGCCCACTTGCGGGTGCCGTGGCCTCGTCCACTCGCGCGTGTCTAAGCCCCGCTCACTTGCGGGTGCCTAAGCCCCACCCGCTCACAGGTGCTGTGGGCCACTCTGACACACACACCCCGTTAGAACTCTGGCTGAAAAGGCTGTTTTCACATAGTGAGAGTGAAGGGCTGTAGATTCCCTTACCTTCTCTGCAGCTGCAGGTCCTTCACACAGCAGAGAGGGGGAGGGACTTCCTGTCTCCCTCACACACTGGGGGAGTCTGAGGCTGTGCTCGCCGGCGGCACTGTGCAAGAGAAGCCTTAGGAATGTCACATGTCAGCCTCCCACCCATAAACTTTCTGGTCAGTCATTTCTTTATATCTTGGGCAGTGGAGCACATAGAGAGGTGGTTGATGGCTCGTTTTAAAGGTAGGAAACTGGCTGTTCATTTAAACTCTGGAGACCACAGTTCCCCTTTAATACTGAAAAAAGAAATATTTTAAATGACCAATTACTGGAAACGTTAACTCTTCCCAACCACCACTGTATCATTTTCCTTTTGGTCCCTATTTCCAATCTGAACCATCTTCCATTTCAGCTGTCAATCATCTGCCATATTATTATCATTAACTCTTTTCTGTGAGCAGTTTTACTGTTGCTGGAATGGTGACGAGTTTTGAAAGTTGGTATGTTTTGTGCATTTTGATAGTTGGTATTAGGGAAATTCTTTCTCCCAGTGCTGCCTCATAGTGATTACTGAGCATGCTTACCCTCATAAAAACGGTCTGGTCAGATGGAAGGTTGAGTGGTTAAAGGAGGGAGATGGGAATACTAAGCCTGAGCAAAACAAGTACTGGATTAAAGGCATTAAGCCACCCACAGCTAAAGGTAATTTCTACTTACACATATTTATTTACAGATTAAGTTGAGATAAAGTAATTTTTTTCTTAATAGATGCCCTTTGAAGACTGTATAGGGGATTAGCTGAAAAGGTAAACTTTGAATAAACTAAAGTGAGTGTACATTTCTAGAAAAAGGCTGAGGTCTCACTACAACACACTAAATCACGCATGTGCGGTGCCACGTTTGCACATGAGTTTTTGTAATTTAATATTATAAAAACGCGATCGTTTGCGTAAAAAAGTGCACACAAAACATGCACAAACACGAGCGCATAGGAAATCACAGGAATTTTCGCATTCCCGCGATTTCCATTTTAGCGAAAATTGCGTGTGCAAACTTGCGCAAAAACGCACTAGTGTGGCCTAGCCCTAGAAGTTGGTGTTGGATATTTTAAGCTTAAATTATCCTTTATTGTGGTTTAGCTGTACAAACTAATCCACTCTTTTAGCGCAGTTATGACAGTGAGTTTAAGGCTGATCGTTTTAATGTTCTTGGCACAAATTACCTATAAAACAAAGTGATCAATATCCACATCCTGTGTGTTTCGGTTCTCCAGTGAATATTCTTAGGTCTCTAAAAATCCCATAAAAACCAAAGATTGAATTTCCGCCAAATGCAGGTCTTACTAAAGTTGGGACTAATCCAAATCCATCCTGTTTTACATAAACGTCTCCTATCAGTGAAACAAACTGTGTAAATTAAATTCTTCCTGAGTTCAGCCTTCACTGCTTCATGAATATATAAATTTCTGCAGAATGTAGCAGATTGCAGAGGTTTTTTAGAATGTATTTTTATAAGATGTCTCACTGTGTAAAACAGAGGACCAGCATTGAAGAAAAAAGTCAACAATTTTTGAATCTTGAGCCCCCCCAGGTAAAAATAGGATTTCCAGGTTTAGGTCCCAGCCTATGAGTGGACTGTAGTAGATTAACCACAGCTGCTAGTTCTTGGCTACATGAATGTTGGAATGTTGCATCTAGCGGATCGCAGACTGAATACACCTGACAACATTGAGCTAACGAACCCTATTAATCATAAAATACAATTGACTAGAGTTTTTGTAAACTGGTATAGTGCCTCCTGTATTATTTCATGAATATTCACTGGTTAGTACATATTTGCTGGGATAATCACAATCTTATGACGGTCTGTTCTTTTCCAGGAGTGATTAATGTGCACATGTAGAAAAATTGTCCTTTCCCTCTGATGTCAGCAATATTAATCCCACTTCTCTGCTCCTAGTACATTTTAATCTCTCTGTGTGATATGTAACATATTTCATTTTGAATTTTCCTTATTAGCGCAGCAATGCTGGTTTTTATATTCTGGATCCTTCTACCCAGAACCCCTTTCGCTACTTTCTCAGCTTGTATCTTACAGGAATGTATGTAAAAGATAATTACGATACATGAAAAAGTAAAATAAATACGGCCATTAAAAGGCTTGGCGTGGCTTTGTACTTTGTGCTGGTAATTATATATCCAGTGCACACTCTACTTGGCTTTTTCTTTGTTGCTAAATGTCTTCATTTGAGTTCAGAAGCAAAGTGAATTATTAATCTTATAAATGATTTAGCTGCATCGAACAGGATTATAAACAACTGTACATACAGTGGCCAGAGATTGGAACAAGGAGCAGAGTACCAGGTACTTGAGATATTGTAATCTGTAAGGTCTTAAGGAACATAATAAACAGGGTTTATTATTGTATATCATGTATGAATTGAGAAATACTGGTAGGATTTATTTTTCCCTGAGAGATTTTTACGTTGAATGGTTTATTGTGTGTGCCACATACTTATTCCATACTGTTATTTTGTCAGTGGGAGCTTGTGTATTTGGTATTTAGGCCAAATGCTCTAAACAGTGTATATTTTGCTTTAAAGGGCATGTCCACCCTTAAAACAAAATACTGGTGATTTGTCATTTATCTTACCACAATCTCAACTGCTAGTTTTACCAATTTATTACATGCATTTGTAACCAGATATTTCATCATAAATTCTCTTTCATTCAGGGCAAAGGTATTCACATCCTCCCTCTGCTCAATGAGATGGTTAATAATACATCTAATAATGTGCCGAATATATCCGTTGGGGTTGGGGGAAAGTAACTGACATGTGACCAGTTTTTATGTTTTATGGGTGGACTTGGCCTTTAAAACCAGACCACATATATAGAGATCAAATTGGTTAAATAAACTAATTTCTTCTAGTATAATCCAGGAGTTGAGCTAAACCATATTGCATATCAGTGGAAAGCTGCCATTTTGCCATTAGCTAGCCAATTTACAGCAAAGATGTGAAAATGTTTGCCTGTGCTATTACTCTGTGGAGACCAATTAGATGATACCTTTTTACTACTACTACTGGTCTGAATACTATAGTTAGAACACATCTGTTAACATCTGATTGTTGGCTGCAGATAAACAGCGCAGGCAGTATTAAATAATTAAATAAGCCCCAAATCTTTTAATAAAAATGATCAGATGATCTGAGTAAAGCTGGTAACACACCATCCAATAATTCGAGCCGAAATATTGGATGCTTCATGCAGCCACTACAGACTGGATGAATGGATGCGTCCAAAAACCATGGCCGACCGTGTGGTCATTTATGGACCGCAAGCTCGGTGGCAGCGAACTGTCAGCCACAGCTACTTTTGCCATGACCGACAGTCCTTCATCCTGGTCAGACGTGCCGGCCAGGATAAAGGATTTCACCATGTGTACCATGCTTAAAGCTGGGTACAGTAAAGATCCGACTGTCATTTTCTAAAGAGCAGACTACACACAGTACTAAACGTTCTCCCAATATAAAGTACTAACCCTTTTACCCGGAGTTGCCCGTGTACTCATGTGGGTATAGTATGTGTTTGGCTTTGATTGAAGAGATGGGGGAAAAAGAAGTGCACAGTCGCCCAGTAGTTCTGGAAGTCTCCGGAAATTTGGCATGGTACAGACCTGGAAGCTCCACCCCTAGGATTTCCACTGCATGCCCCAGAACGCCTCTATTTCTGCCTTTGACCCACCCACTGCCCAACGAACAGTAAGCTGGTAGTCTTCTACAGTATATACAGAAGAAAGTAGCATTACACCACACTCCCATTAATTATAGCCAACTGCACATAATGTGACATTTCGAGAGCAAAGCGTCCCTTTATCAAGCTTAACATCTAACGGCCATCTTGTTATGAGATGGATTTGCAGTGATCCAACAGTCAGGCTAGTTATCATTCATTATTGGCTGTTACAGGACAGCCAATAAAAAGCCTGTATGAGCCGCAATGTCATTTCATCTAAGAAACCAATCATTACTACATTAAAAAAAACAATAAGTTGGGTTTGACCTATGCCATCTTTGTAAACTTTCAATCTTAATCCTCTTCTATAATAGTGGAGCTTAAACAAGGACAGCAAAATTGCATTGATTCAAGGATCAAAATTAAATTGAATAGCAAGGTTGACTTGCAGTATATTGCAAGTGTGGGAGTGTTGACGTGTCATGCATTAAGCAGATGTGTCCCCTAAACCATGGATGACCAAAGGACAGTCAAATGTAATGAAATATTCTCTGCTCTCCCGTACAAATAGGCAGAACACTGTATTTCTTTTATGTTTGTCCTTTGCCTAACCTTGTTTCTGAGTTTGCAAAGTTGTAAGCTAAAAGGAAGACCTGGTAATTAGCAGTCAGGATCAGTGCGTGGCTGGAGGTGTGCCCCTCTCAAATACTCATTGCGTGCATTTTGATAGACTTGTACGGGTGGATTTTTTTATTCTGGTTAATAGGTTTGTGTGTTGACAAATGATCTTCATCAGTGAGAGTCTTTACAATGTTTGAAATAATGTCAGCTTTCATTATGCTCCATTGTGAGCTGAGGGAAGGGGGAGGGCGACCAAAAAAGGAAATTTAAGAGAGGGAAAGTAAGCAAACAAGGGAGTTGGGAGGTGTCTGAAGACTATTGGGGCAGATGAACACGCATTGTATAATAGGTAGAAATAGGGTGTAAATTCAGAGATGAGCAGAGCATGTTAGTATAGATAAAACCCAGTTATTTGGTACTATAGGGATGTATATGAAGTACATAGGTAAATGTGGCATTTGGACTTCTTAACTGCACGTGTGCATTTATGATGTGAGTTGTGGGAGCTGCCATAGGGTATGTTTTGACAGTGGTGTATCTAAGGACAGTGCTTCTGTTGACCAAATCCAATTGTGGGATGTGGCTAAATCAAGAAGAACTCGGTCAAAGCAAAAAAAATATGCCTGTTTGGGGGCAATGGGGGAAATTTGTAACATGGCTATCATTTCACTTTTAACCCTTTTTTTTAGAAATAGAATTGCACTGATTAGCACATGGGTAACTTAAAGGGCAAGTGTGGTCTTCGTATAAGTTTGGGTTTAAAAAAAAAGCCAACAGTATTTGCTTTAAAGGGCATGTCCACACCCCAAAACTAAATCCCCCCAACTACTGGCCCCACCATGTAGTGTAGTTTATCCTACCTCACATCCCAACTCCATCTGGTTCTCCTGTAGTCCCCCCCCAAGTTCCAAAACTGACCACCAGGAGGCTAGCAGGTCCTATAAGACACTGCCTGCTACCTGGCCTCCCGGAGATTCCTGCCATGCGTGCTGCAGCCCTTCTCCCCCCTCCCTCCCCCTCCCTCTCCCTCCCTCTCCCTCCCTTCTACTATACCCTCCCCTCCTAGCATTAAACCCCCTTATATTCTGCTCCCCCATGTCCCCCAGCCCCAACCGCATGTTTTTTTTTTTAAAAAAGCTCCCCAAACTCTTACTACCTCTCTGCTTCCTCCGTGCACTGAATGACCGGCAGCCGCGTCCTGATTGGCTGCCGCTCAGCCAATCACAGACGCGACTGCCGGTCCCCCCTCTGCTTGCATTCTCGCAAGCAGAGGGCCGGCATGCGGCGGAGGATCGAGGGGAGGTAAGTAAGAGTTTGGGGGGCTTTCTGACAAAAAAAAATATGCGGTTGGGGCTGGGGGACATGGGGGAGCAGATATTAAAATTCCAATTTAGGGGTGGACATAGCCTTTAAAATGAGCCCTGAGGGCTAGGCTACACTATCGCGTTTTTCTTGCGTTTTCGCATGCGATTGCGTTTTTTTCAGATCATTGAAAACCCGACATTTTCAGGTTAGCGATTTGAGTTCCGCATTTTTAATCGAAATAGCATGTGTTTTCCTATACCTAACGAAAAATACCCGTGCGCAAATGCAACAAAATCGCACATGAAATTGCATGCAATTCTGTTTGCGTCACAGTGTGCCCTCAGTGAAATCTCTGTCTAAAGCCTATCATATGTCGAGGATAATGTTCAATCTCACCTGATCCTCTGCTCCTCCCTTGTCCCCGGGGAAGAGCATGTTCACTCAAGACTTATTGCTGAAAAGACTTTATAAATAAAAACTTGACACTTGAGTGGGGGCCTATTACTGTAGGCAGATATTGTCACATTGCTACAAGCTGGAGAAAGCAGAAAGTGTTCAGAAATATGTTCTAAACGTTTGCAGAAATATAGCGTATCCCAGGTTTTACCTAGAGATGTGATCAGGGGTTAATTTTAAAGGTGTTCAGAGACCTTTAAAGAACCTATTCAGTTTTCGCAATCTGTGCTCCAGGCCTTTATTACAAATAGCATCTTTATCTTTACTATAAAGCAAAATAGAAATAAGACATGTATAAGACATTATCAGGGTTATTCAATAAAAGTTCCTATCGTTAAAAACAGTGCTAATTTTGCGCCAACCAATCAGATGTTAGCTTTCAAATTTTAAATAATATCTGATTGGTCGGAGCAAAATTAGCACCATTTTTAATAAGAACTTTTATTGAATCTCCCTGAATATCATTTGTACACACAGTAAATTTATACAATACAAGGATTGTGGAAGCACTCCAATTAGGCTAATTTACAACTACATTTAGCTGAAGTGCTACTTACCTGGTCAAACATTTATACAAACATAGAAAAGATAATCCATGCACATTCCTAATTGGAGTGCTTCCTCAATCCTTGTATTGTATGTATTTATTTGGAAGCCAGGTCAAACTTCCATGTGGATATAGCACCCCTAACACGCCCCTTTTATGGGAGGTCCTATGCCTTTAATATAAAGCACTGGATGTTTTAAAAAGCCAAAGGGCTGAGGGGAAATGGAGAAAGCCTGTTATATGGATCCAGTGTGTAAGAATGAGAAAAGTTTGCTGATCGTAATTGAAGAAGAAGAAATTTACAAAGGTTATAAGTTAGGACCTTCCAGACTAAGGTTACCTTGACGTGGTTGGAATGTTTTTCATTCATGTGATCACAGTAATATATATTAAAACCCCTTTGTTTATAAAGTATGCCAGTGTGCAGATAATATGATATTGTATGGGGCCTAGGAATGTGCATTGATTATCTTTTCTATGTTTGCACAGTAAATTTAAGTTGACCATAATGGCAGACCGCCGACCAAGCGTTCTTGGTCAAAACTCTTGGTTGGGTGTTACAGCCAAGTGAAATTTACCATGTGTATGAAGGTTAAATCTAATGAAGGGACCATATTAATGGAACAGTGTTTAGGTGACAACTCTGTTTTATGTTCCTTTTCCCCCCTTAAATTTCCCTTGACATTCTGGGAAGGGAGGATGGCTCTCTACTGCAATTCTAACATCAACTTCAGCAAAAACTTCAAAGGTGATCTGCAGATGACTTATATCAGGAACAGATTTGTACCAATAATATTAATAGAAAACTTGTGATTGTTTAAAATTATGCTTTTAATTGCAAATCTAAAGTTGTCTTTCTTAACAAAGTTTAATGTAATTTTATCTTAAAGCAGACCTTGCTATATAAAATTACTAGTCAAAATCTTTCAGCAAGTTGTAACAAATACTTGATCAATACACATGTTTTCTCTAGGTTTTGCTGTTATAAATTCTTTTCACCCACACTTATATTATACAATATTATATTGTTCACTGTAACCAACCATGATCTACCCATGTAATTTTTCTCCTTTCTGATTCGCCTGTGGTTTTAGGGCGTGTAGTATTGTGTACACATGGGGTGATATTTCAACCGATTGCCGCAGATGGTATTTTAGTCAGTTAGGTGACCGACCAACAGCAGAAGAACCTTCTACCTAGTTAGTAAATTCCAGCCAATTTATGCGATCTTCAATGTCCACACGATTGGTCATGACGAAATATCCTTGGCGCCTATTTTTTGGTGCGACCAAAGTTATTTCTATCCATTTGATAGTATTGACAGGGTCTTGGTATCAACCTATATGTACCCAGCCTTACTGGTTATTTGCATTTACCAAACAGATGTTATTAGATGTCAGAATGAGCACAGGCAAACTTTTGCATCTCTTAGTACTAAAGATCTTTGGTTTTTGATATCCCCACCACATTCTACTTTTTTATTCAAAATCTGATCTAAATCTATCCCGTCATTATGTTTCTTCTAATGCTATATAAATTAAACTCAAACAGCAAACTGTTACTTCCTTTGCCTCTGTGTTATTTTGCTTGACATTGAGAGTCTTTGATGTCTGTAATTTGGTTTGATTTGCTCAAGCGTATATCATTACAGTCTTTCTACCCAAAGCTAAACAAAAACAAAATCTCTCCAAACTTCAGGGTTCTCTTTTATGTCAGGGCAGCATAGGCTATTTTTTAGTGAGGATATAGATACATTCAGATGAGTTAGCACAATACCCATCTGTGGATTAATCCCTAGTGTTACCCTGGAGGTGTAAAGTCTAGTACCACATGCAGCTCTGGTTATAGCCAGGATTAAACAGCTGGCCTTCCAGCTGATATAGTATACATAGTCCAGCACCCTTTAACAGACAAAGAGCATCGTAGCAACCAGAGAGTAGACTGAATAACAGACTATGAGATAAGGCATAATTACAGAAATAAAACTTTATTCTCACATTAAGTTACTTTATTGCCATAATTATTGACCCTTCCAACCAGAGACCGTTGTAGAATTATTTAAAGAATATGATAAAATAGAAAGAAAAACAATTCATAAAAGACCATTTGTGTTTTGTAATGTGTATCTATAAAAGTGGAAAAGCTTTATTCAAGATTCATGAGAAAGAAAGACACGTCTGTACTGTCATTTGGAATCTCAGTAGAAAAGGAATACATATGCAGGGAGACGCATTGGGAGTCTTAAGCTTTGTATAGACGTACAAATTTCACACAGACCCCAACCATGACACGCTTCTGTGACGAACAGCTGTTTCAACTTATAGTCGCACATGTGTGCGCATTCGGTCCTGGGGGTCGTTCATTGATTCCTCCATGGCAGATCAACGAACGACCCCCGATTGAACGCATACACATGTGACTATTGGCCAAAACGGCCGTTCATCGCCTGCGCGGATGCGGTCGTGGGTCTTTGTCAAAATCATACGTCTGTACATAGCTTTACTCTTACCTCCTCCACTTTGGGAGGTAGTACTAACAAGCCATATATCCCTGTCCCCAATACTTCTCATTTTAACTATTTTTTTTTAAAAAAACTTTATACACACTATAGTTACTATAAAACTCGCAAAAACACACAAACCCACATTGAATCCCCTGCTGAACCCATTGCAAACTTTTTAACAAAAAGCAAGTATTTGATGTGGCGCGCTGTGATTACCCATACTACTCTCTGTGTATATTGTGATCGATTCTAAACAAAACGTTGACTATTCAGATTCTATTACAGTATATATTTTTACAGTAAGGAAAAAAATATATTGACTGACTGGCACACAGTTTAAGAACCCTGCCCTTGATAAACTAGATATTGTTCACAGTTCGTAGTGAAAAACAAGAAACAATCATACTGTATATTACAAAGCGTCGCTAAGTCAATATTTTCCAGTCATGGTCTCTAAGTCCTGTTAGCTTTCTTTAATATATATATCATTTTGCATCATGGTTTTATTATGTATCGGGTTGGGATTTAACTGCATTCTTGAAAATTAGGATTTTGAGCTTAGTAGCGTGCCTTTTATTGCTTTTCTTTTGTCGTTCTCTCTGGCCTAGTTTTTAACAGAGCGAGCAAAAAATAGAACTAGTAATGCTTGATCTGCAAAAAGGAACAAGTCTCAAACTGGTGGTGCTGTGGTGGGATACTTGCCCTGTAGGAAGATGAATATGAGGTATAGAAATATATTATTGCAGTGGTAGGGGAGAAAACTGTTGGGAATTGGTGCAAGCGAAGCAGTTTTGTTTCCTGGCTTTAGAGGCCACACAGTAATAGTTTTGTGAGTCCAGCGCACTTTACACAACTGATGTTATGTTTATTGAGTGTCCTAATGCATAATTAACACCCATCTTTTGTATTTGTTTACCTTTAGGAAGAAGATGTGGAATATTATGATTCAAAGGCTGATACAGAATATGTAAGTTACCTTTTCTCCTCCCTAAAGAGCACAAACAGTGCGGAACACCCTCTTATGGGACTCCATTTTCACTGTTCAGACACTCGGGGAGGGGGTTGCTATATCTTGAGTGAATCTTATATCTTTTACTTTAGGGTAACTTAAGGTTCGTACACACGTGCGATCACAGGTTCCAATCCGCGATGCATGATGTGTAAAGGTTCGTACACATGGTGCGTCTTCAGTCAACCGTTTTGGCTGACAATCGTGCCGTGTATGGGCACTTTATCAGCTGAAACGGCCGCTCATTCAGAGATCTGGCCCGGACGGGCCACAATCCCCGACCAAATGCCCGCTTCGGGCGATAAAGTGCCCCTACACGGCACGATTATCGGGCGAAACAGCCGTTCTTACACATCCTGCGTTGCGGCGCCTGCAATCGCATGTGTGTACGAACCTTTACAGTGCTGATTCCTCCCCAGTAGAAAAAGTACTTGTTCTGCTTTGTAAAATTACATTTCTTTTTTACTCAGCCAAGCAGTAGTAATCGACCGCTGACAGGCATAGTAGGTTAGCATGCTTTCCAGTTCATCAGCTGGCTTAGCATTATCTTCAACACATAAATTGGATGTACTGCCTATGGAATCACAAAATATAAAGAGGTGATATAAATATATAGGGCAGCCTGATCAGGTGACCTCTTTACTTGGGGTATTTTTTTGTAGATATTGATTTTAATACTATGTTAATTGTAAGGAAAGGTTTGAGCCTGCTTCTAAAATATGGAAAGGTTTGAAATACAGTAGTGTGCTTCTGTAATTTGATCCAAATATGATGCAGTGGAGTAGGGACCTTCTCTCCTGGCACCTTGTGTGCAGTAATGGTATTATTATTATTGTGGATTTATATAGCGCCAACTTCTTCCGTGGCACTTTACAATTACATGTATACATTCACATCAGGCCCTTCCCCCGAAGAGCTTACAATCTAACCACATTTATTTGACACAAACATCCTATCAGTATTTCTTTATGGTTGTGGGGGAAACCGGAGTGCCCGGAGGAAACCCTCACAAGCACGGGAAGAACATACAAACTTAGGACTTCAGCACTTCAAGGCATCAGTGCTAACCACTGAGCCACCGTGCTGCCCATGTTCTGCATGAATCCTTAAGAAACTTGTTATTCTTGTGTCTAAATCTGATCAGTTTACAATACACACAAAACAATGACAATAGACCACTATAGTATGATGCATGTCAAAGAAGAATCTTGTGTATGAATTTACAAATCCTGTATCCAAAGTAAATACTTGCACATTTTATTTCCAGCAAAAGGTGTGCTGTTGGATTGTTTAGGAATCTAAAATAATGTTCAGTTGTTGCATAGGTAGACATCATGGGTGGGAAAGATGGAATATGTCTTTATTTAACCTCAATGATACTATTAAAGTTTTGTTTATTAAGCTAGTGCACTGATGCACCTTGTGTCCTGTGCCAGATGGTAATGACTTTATTCCCTGTGTGTCCAGTGAGAGTAATTGATCTGCATTTGCACCTTATGAATGAGGCACAGGCCAGATGTGCGTGGCATTGTGCCCAGGTAACATTTAATGCCATGCACGAGCAGCTAGCTAGACTAGCCAATTAATAGATCAGCACTCTGAAATGGTGACTGATAGATCCATTTATTGACAGAGTCCATGGAACATTGCATCAGTGTTTGTATCATTTTTATTTGTATTCCCATAATTACAAATCAAACGTGTACATCATATTGCAAACAAAGTCGGCAAAAAGGGATTTGTTTCCTTATCAGATCCCAACAAAAAAGTAGCCCAGTTGCACTGCACAGTAGAATGGAGTGAATCGGAATAAAGTACAAGGTCCAAATACTGCTTAGAGTTGGTTATCCCTCCCTGGAGATATAGATACTAATTACACCGTTGTTTAAAGAGTTGAACAATTGGTCTTTTGTATTGTCTTATTTCAAATATATATTATAACTATATTCCACTTAAAACATGGGAATATTAAGACACTACCATTGTGTACTTTGAGTTGGTAATCGGCACGCATGACACTAAGACTGGTCATTGTTTTTAAGTCGATTCCCGTTTACTGTATAATCTGCTTGTCCATACTGAGTACTTTATTGAACTGAAGGTGATTGCACTGTTCTGAAAATTTCTTCATAATCCAACCTGCAGCCACAACATCTTGAGTAGATTTTTTGATGAAATAAGCTCAAGATCAATAGTTGAATGGGGTGTTTTTTAGATCGGTTCCACCTTATCATATTTTGCTCAGGAAGTAGCCATTGTTTAAAGCATTATGCAGCTGTCGGCCCATATATAACAGGTTTAAGATTTTCAGACTTATTTAGTAAGAGGTGCAAAAATTTGTCTCAGCTGTTAAATTGCTTCAACCAATCAGATAATACTTTTCTCCTGGTCATCTACATCTAATTGATTTCTGCAGATTAGTAGCACGGGCAAAATTTTGCTCCTCTTATTGAATTAGGACCTTTGCCCTTTCAACGCTGGGATTTTGGCAAAGTCCCTAAGGTCACTTCTAGCTCCCAAGATTCAGAAGACTTGAAGAACACACCGCAACCTCAAGGTAAATCTGACAGGTTTCTTTCATTGTTTCACCATCTCTGTTTCTTTCTAAATATGGTTCTGCAGGACGACCCGGAGGGGGAGGAGGAAACCAGTGAACCCATGCACTCGTTAAAGCTGGATTTTGCAGATGATCCTAATTTTAAGACCAAGGTGAACTACAATTACACTGCGGTACAGATCCCCACGGACATCTACAAAGGCTGTGAGTATTGAACCCCAATGTCTTTAAGTTCCCTCTGTGCCCTGGAATATTCCTCTAAGACCCCAATGGAAAGCATTCCTGGTCTAAAGTGAGAAATGCAAGGATTGTAATAGGCAGAAGAATACAGATTTAAGAAATTGAACTCATTTTATAACAGCATAACATGGCTGTAATGATTTATTATTCCAGTCTTCCAAACTACTGAACCAGCCAATGAAAGACCCCACAGTCTGGCATTACACTTCTAGACCCAATGGGAGAGAGAAGTTTTAGATAGAGCAAGAAATAGTTCTGGCTTAATATGAGTTTGTGTAGCAATGGGCAGTTTTCTGTTACTGTGTTGGTTGTGTGTAAATAGATAAATTATTTGCCTGTTGACATTGACCCAATGTGTTCTGGAAATATTAAATATACAAGGATGGAATGAAAATTTATGATAGGGATATAGGGATGATTAATTCAGCCTAAGGTGTTTTTTTGAATTTCATATGCATTTGGATAGGACATGAAGCCTGTGGGCCTCTAACTGTTGTTCCGTAATAGTCCTCAGCAACTATTGTTTTCTTTTTATGTAAAGCTAACGTTTCTTTTCCTGCTTACTTGAAGAGCCCTATTGGCTTGTGCCCTTTAGGAAGAACCTGTCAAACATTTGCCTCCCCAGCTTTTGAGGACCTCAACTTTCAGCATTCTCAAAGAGCCAGTGAATTAGTCTATTGTGCCTTAGGTAGCAACAATGGCTTGTCAAGTTGCATAAACCAGAATTCTCTGTCATTAGCTTGTATTATTTTTATACACTTAGGAACTGTTCCACCATTAGGCAGCTCTAAACCTATATAGACTATAGAGATGCCATATTAATGTCATTCAGATTGAGGTCCATAAGGGTTTAAAGTGAATAAAAGAAAAATAGCAAGCTGTAGAGAAGTTTACTGTATTTATATGAATAAATTGTAAATAGGGAAGCAATATCCCACAGAAGCCTTTGCATTTTATTATAACGGTAATGATTATTGCCCTTGTTTTATATAGCCCAGCATGAGAAACTGTTTTACTTGGTTGATCGCGATTGATTAAGCTTAACTAAGTGTTCCAGGTAACAATGAGGATACAAAATCTACTGTTTCTAAAAATGCAGGGCTGCTTTTTAATATCCGCAAATATTCTTACTAGAGAATCTGGCTGCTCTGGGGACAAGTTCGTAGGGCAAGGTGAGCTTTACAGAGCATTGCTTCTGTTTCACTGTGTAATTTAAAGCCAGCCAGGGATTTGATGCCGTGCTAAGTGATAAGGGTGTGAGGCGCAAAAGTGCCAAGTACAGTGTGTGCTGAAATGGCTAATGAGCTGTCACTGGGTGTAATTAATCACATGTACTGTACATATTTAGCTGTGGTTGACTATAAGGCTGCTGCATCTGTGCAGATCCTACCTATCTACAGAATGTGAACCTCCATATATCCCTTTTTGTCCATCCCTCCTAAATGCTACTGACCCCTTCTGACCACTGTTCCCTCTGCTGATCCATATTGCTCCCTTCTGAGGTATGCTTGTCCCTTTCTGCTGATTCCTGGTTCCAATAGTTGACCCTAGTCATTCCCTGCTGACCCTTCTCCCCTCCTGCTGACCCATGTCTCCTCAGCTACAGTCATCCTGAATGAGCTGAGCTGGACTGATGCTCTGGAAGATGTCTTCATTCAGAACCGTTTGGAAGACCCCACATTGCTGTGGCAAGTTTTTGGTAGTGCCACTGGTGTCACTCGGTACTTTCCAGGTATATTTAAACAACAAAAAATGTATAGCAGGGGTTGGGGAATATTTATTTGAAAAGCCACTAATAAGGTGATGTGTTCACACAGCCACTCCTTGGAGGGCCCCCAGCAAGATTGACCTCTATGATGTCCGTAGGAGACCCTGGTAAGAGATATTTAAACATCTGTTTTTGTTTTATTATCTCCTCATTAATATACACATTGTGTTCTTTCTTTCCCTCACACCTTTTATAATAAGGGTGTACCTAGATCCACAATCACTCTCCCCTGCACCTGCAAAACAGATGTACCACTGATATTGTGGGTCACTGTACATTGATTATGTCTTAACTGTAGCACAACTTAAATCCCAGCTATTTGCTAGCATTTAAAAAGTTACATTAAACCATTTGTGCGTCACTGATTGGGAATTATACCGCTATTAAAGTCCCTCTATACATCACCGCAAATGGTTACGGTCTTGGTACATCACCTTCAGTATTTCTAACCCCGATGTTTGCTGTATCATCCTGTATTGTACTAGCAGATTGTTCACCTTTTCCTATCTTCTGCTGTGTCAGAATCTCTCTGTCCTATCTCTATATTCTCTTGCTCTATCTGTTTATTTTATTTCTGTCTAGAACCTCTTATCACTGTCTCAACCCCAAGCCCCCTCCTGGATGTATTTCCCTCTCTTTCTTATGCTGTCTCCCTCTCCCTGATATTCCAGCCCTGAGCAATTCTGTCCAATTTTCATTTCATGCATCGTTGCCACTGGAAAATATCTAAAATAACAGAGCGAGCACCTTAAGACTGTGTATACGTGTGTATGTGTACTTTCTGGCAGTGTCTGATTTCATGTGCATACAATTTCTATGTATATTAAGTAAATGTGATTTATGAAGTTTCATGAATTAACATGGGGCCACACTTAGTAATTCAGAGCAGCTCGTTATTATCTTTCAGTATTCTTTCTGCTTTACTCCAAAACAAAGCAGCTTATTGATTGTTGTGAGTTACCAGGCAGGGGTAAACCTGTGGATTCATTATAGTTGAGTTTTAGCTGGAGGTCTGCAGATTGTTTTTGCTTTTAGTTTATATGCAGATGTGCATAAGTCTATATGTCTTGTTAGTTGAGTGAGTGTGCCCATGTTACATGATAACTCGTAAGCAGGCCATACACAGGGTCATTTTTGTGATGAAATCATTTGGTCCCAATCGAAAATTTGATAGGAAAAACGGGTCGAAATTTCCCACTTAGTTCTGCCTGCCCTGATGCTTGTGGGTTTTTTTGATCAACCATTTGAAATCAGCGAGCGACAGGTTGGAAAACCGCAATCGATATTTCAACAGATTCGATTGAACTTGCTTAGCGTGGCATGCTTTTGGAATGGTACATACTGGTCAGTATTTCTGCCCACCTGGCTCAATATTTTTATCAATCCGTCTACCAATCAATTTGTATTGATCTGTAAACCTGTGTCCCAAATTATCAGCAGAACTTGGCCTGTGTTCTATACCTAGACGTTTCACAAAATGTTAAAGTACATAAACTGGCTTTACAGATCTGATGACCTAGAGGGTTTCCTCATCCATATCTGTCTGTCCATCAGTGGCCAATATTGGACATGTTTGTGATAATCAGGCCCAGTTTTACATTAGGGCAAAAGGGAAACTTTCTATTATCTCACAACCTCCGTAGTTACCATCTAATAGGCAAGTTCAACCCCCCAACTAAAACTCTATTGAGGTTCAGTACCACCATGAACCCTAATACAGCAATACATATACTCTTCCACAACTTATCCTGCTTCCTCTTAAAGCTGTATGAGCTCTTTTCCAAGCTTACACATGGGAAGACTTAATGGCTACAACCTAAAGCAACTGGGAAGAAGATTGGATAGACTAGTGATCATTGGAAAGAATAGCTTGATGGAAGTTGCGGAATAGAAAAGGGTTAGTATTGCGGTCTTGTGGTTTGAGGGTAGGGTGCTGAACCTAAATGTACAGAAAATTATTGTAGTAGTAAAAGAACCTAAATGTAGCTTTTATTTGGGAGGTGATCTTGCCCTTAAACTTAAAATGTCCCTTGTGTGTGAAATTTACTTTGTATAGAAGTTTTACTGCTTTACTCTGCCAACATATATTTCTGAAGGCCACTCTGACATCCTTCACATACAAGGCAGACAGTGTAAAGTGTGATAAATTCCTATTTGACTGAACACATTCTTACTTGACTGAACAATCAGACCCAACTTCAATATGCTGCTCAAATATGCATTTTGATAATACAGCTCCCCCAGGACACATGATACTCTGCAGCTGACCATGTTCTTCCACTGCTATATAGAAAGTTACAGTGATTCGCTTTGGCAGATAAAAACTAAGGTGCTGCCTGAGCCTTTCCTGTAAAATGTATTTTATTTTTTATGTTTCTTTACATTCAAAACAGCTGGGGGCAAATTGTTGGCCTATTATTCTAGTTGTCCCCTTTTCCTTCTGTCTTTGACCATAGGTATAAGCCTCAGATTTTACCTTCTCTGAAGCGAATGGTCAGGTCTGCCCCTTTTTATGCACACATTATCTCTGGTGACAGCTTGTAATATCATTATTCAGCTCAGCACGTCTGTCCTTATACCTACTAAAATAGTAAATATCAAGAGGTCCATTGTGCTTGTTAAATTACAGGCTCTTAACAGGGACTGTATAGAATGTGTTGGACTTCAGTACAGATCCATTTGTTAATGAGAGTGTAGTAGCTTAACTAGGAATCACTATGGCCCCTCTGCTTTGGGCCCCTAACTGTGCTTCATCTACAGTGCTTTTCTAGGAGGAGGCTGTATCAGTCATATAAGAAGATGGGTTCCCCTGGTAGTTACGCCCCTGAGTAAAACCTTGTACAAATGTCCGTTAGGGTGCCCAATGAAGAACGGCCAAAACGTTCACCCATCGCACATCTGTCTTGCGATCGGGGGTTGTGCACTGGGCGTCCTATCTGATGTATGTACAGACCTTAAGTGTTAGATTATTAATGGTTGTATGTGTCTTTTTAAGGTCAGATTAATTTTATTGGATTATAATTTTATATCAACACAGCACATGTAAGAAATAATTACATTTCATATCATTTGTAATATGATGCAGCCACATTGCAAACATTTCTTATCTTCATTCATTTATATTTTTATTATATTCCAGCTCATACCCACACAACAGCAATACGCGCAAACACCATGAAATCCCAAACACCGCTTAGATCACCTTGTCTGTCAGGATGTGCCAGGGACAGATTGGTTTCTCATCAAGTCTCATTAAAAACATTCATAACAACTGCACGCATTAAAGTAATGGTGGCTGGGGAGCTAAACTTCTGTTAAAAAGAATTAGGCCTGACGGGGATTTCTATTTTTCTTTCTTTAATAAAAGGCACAGGAAACCTTAACCAGCGAATGTAATTCCTGCTTTCTGAATTGTAATGTAACTGCTGCTCTGTTCAAACACGATTTATCTGTTTACCTGGGGACAAGAAAATAGAAGATTACTATAAATGGCTGCTGTTAGCTATGTGTTCTGTGGGGTGCCATAGTGTTCTTAGTGAGCAGCTGTAATAATGTGCAGAATGTATAGTGTGCAGTGCATTTGTATGCAGTATACGGAATTCTATGTATGATCACTGTACACGGTTTAATTATGATTCAGGGTAGGATTACTAAGAACTAGCTGCAGATCCTACAGCCTGGTTCTAGGGTTACTGTGCAACTTGTTCCGATAAGGAGATTTACAAACTCTGGGGAACTTAAACTGTATCAAGGATTGTGCTCCTGCCTTCTGTTCACAGCTAGACACCTGCATATGGGAATCTAAAAACGTCTGACATTGGAATGTATCGATTTATAATCTGTTCTAAATGATGGCGTTTTCTTTAATAAAATGAAGTTGATATGATATGAGCTTAATCTGTTTGTTTTCCAGGTATATACAGGGAGCATCTTCACCAAAGGATATGGTGATCATTGTTGACGTGTAAGTGTTTTAACCAATCATAAGGGGACCTATATTACAATACACCTTCTATAGTGCAAAGATACCCTTGTATGTTTTTATTTTGTTCTTTCTTAATCATCAGTTTACCAAAATACACAATTAACACAAATATAGACCTATAAATATAGCTTTATTAAAACAAAATACACTCAAATTAGTCACAATGTCTCTATTTCCTAAAGCCCCCCAAGCAACCTGTCAGGGAATCCTAGCAGTCATCTTATCCCTATTTGAGAAATGCTGCCATAAACTCTTCTCCACTACAAAAATATCATAATGCAGGGTATCCATGCAGTGAACAGATATAGCTCAACATGTACTGTAGTTACAGGGATAAACTGATATATGCTTACTGTATCAGGATCAGGAAAACTGGAAAAGTAGAAAATAATTGACATGATGCCCAGATATACCATTTAGCTCAAGAATGTGTTCGCTGGTTTGGGAATCCAGATTAATGGAATTGATACTTTGCTCTACGTTTTCTCAAATAGAGAAATGTGGATATTTCTTGAGAACTGTAATAAAGTAGCTTGCTTAGAATATTGTTGGATGTCCTCATTCTGATAGAATCTAAAGTTTAGATTTTAGAACTGAGAGCTATGGTACTTTATGCATAAAAAAGATGAGTTTTTATTAACCATGCATAGTATTTTGAAAGTGTACTCCCTGCTGCTTGGCCACACTGGCACGTTTTAACACACAATCCGATCGTATGTTTAAAAGCGTACACTAATCTTGGCCAGTCCAATGTGTGCCGCTGTGCGCTGTGATATGTTAATCGGAGTGCATGTGATCCACGCTAAAGTGTGCCATCAGCCTAACTCCCAGAAGCCCCTGCACTACTTTCAATTTAAAACCCCACAAATTTACATACATAACAAATCAAGAGTAATCTTATATTCATTGTTTTCTTTGTATTACTTCTTTTGCCTTACAGTAGCGGCAGTGTAAGCGGGCTTACCCTGAAGCTTATGAAGACATCTGTCATGGAAATGCTGGATACTTTGTCTGATGATGACTACGTCAATGTTGCCTCGGTACAAACACCTCATTTATTATTTTCCTCTAATGTTTCTAACTTCGTCTGTCCTTTGTCTATTTATTTCTGTTTGTTTCTCCCCATTGTGGACACATTTTTACCTCATTAATTAGCCCAGTCCAGTTATCATAAAAGTGATTAACCATATCCTTATCTAATATTTATTCTGGCTTTTTTTTGTGGACTTCAGTTTCATGAGAAAGCAGAGCCTGTGTCCTGCTTCAGGCAACTAGTGCAGGCCAATGTAAGAAACAAGAAGGTGATAAAGGAAGCTGTACAGGATATGGTGGCCAGAGGGACAACTGACTACAAAGCTGGATTTGAGTACGCGTTCAGCCAACTGCAGAATGTAAGTACAACAACATGAAAATAACTCAGTTGGTTGTGAGTGTGTGTGACACAAGGGATTTTAATAAAACATCAGTAGCAAAGACAGTGGGATGGTCAAATACCTAAGAAATCAGTTGCAGCTTTAAAGCAACAGGAAGAGCTGATGTCATTGATGTTCCCTTTCAGTCCCACTGCAGTGGGATCATTTATGCGTCCAGCTTTATCTGTGTTTCATTTGCCAGCGATGATGTGTGGGGATAGGCTGGGTATGAAGCTGGAAGGATTCTAACTTAACCCACTGGAAGAAGCACTGAGAAGGAGCTGCAGGGATGTCAGCAGGGCCTACTAGAAGGACATCAATTGCCTTTATATTCCACCTGACCTTTGACTCAGCTTAACACTGTGAAATAGTTTATTTGTCCTCTTGAAAAACATACCATTTAATGATTTTTCCTTCCATCAGAGTAGTGAAAAGGGTGAGATCAGTTGGGAGGATTCAGATGATCCTGTACCTCTGGTAACGATTAATTTACTGTATTTACTGATAGATCAAGGCTAAGCTCAAACAACCCAAAAAGAGAGTTTACATTTCTCCCCAGGAAATTCCAAACTCTGGTTTGCAATAAACACAGTTGTGTAGCATTTCATATCCTTATTTCTTTCTGCAACAGACAAGCATCATCCGTGCAAACTGCAATAAGATGATCATGATGTTCACAGATGGAGGGGAGGATCGTGTTCAAGACGTGTTTGAGAAATACAATTGGCCAAATAAAACCGTAAGTGTTTGTGAGTGCTTTTGCTTCCTAATGTACTTTGAAGCAGGATATTAAAGGATGATATCATCTGTATTGTTTCATAATGGTAATGAGGGCTTTAACCGTGTAACCAACTGGGGAGAGTTACCAGGGGAGATGCACATGGATTTAATATTTTTTTTTTACTTGTAACTTGTACTATGTAAATGATCATCCCCATATATAGAAGATTGGTGGGTCCAGGGGGGCGCAAACCAAGAGTCTTAGGTCACAGACCTGTCGGTCAAAGTTGTGTATCATTGCCACAGCCCCCCAGTTCTGCAGATCAAATATATGTACAGTATCAGCACCACCTCACATACAAAGCCCCAACACATATATGCCTTACTTAAGATGTCTGTAGGCTGTGCTGTACTGTCTGTACATTTACATGTTACGTAATGATGGACGCATGATATATACAAGCACGCACTGAAGATACTAAAAGATAGTAAGTGCAGGTGGGGGACTTGATTTGAAGCAGGCCAATGTTAAGCAGCATTCAACAGCGTATTTTTTTTGGAAAGGGTGCTAGGTGCCAGTAACAAATCTTGCACAGGGTGCTATTTATCCTAAGTCCGGCCCTGGGTGGGTCTAATTAATCAGTAAGTAATCAGTAACTAGGAATCACTGGGCCCTTCCAGAAAAAGTATGACCTCCATCTGTGCTTCACCCACAGGTTTTCTGGGGGAGGCTGTATCTGTCTTGAGGAAAGTTAAGAAGATGCCCCCCTCTCCCTGGCTCTCAAACTCCCTATCAGTTGCAGGGGCTGATTCCCTGGTATTTACACACCCCCTGAAGTAAAGCTGAACATGGTGGAAGTTTAGCTTAGCAGTGGGTGTCAATATTTTACAAAAATTAGGTGGAGATTATACAAACATTGATGGAAATATTTCGGGGGATGCTGGGAGATGACACATACTATTTCTACATGCTGAGAAAATCTCTATGGTTCTCCAGGGAGATGCATGTTTTCCAGTGTACAGAATTTGTGTGCTACACCCTCCCACAGGGAAATTAAAGAAAGAAAATCTTCATAGGGGCTGATGTTTTTTTTTTACACTGCAAATTAAGATAGAAACTGACAGGTCAATGAAGGAATCTAGCAACCCGGAAACCACTATATATTTTAACTGATCCCTTTTCATCTGAGACTGGACAGGTCGGCCAGTAATGATATACGGCCTAGATTGTATTGTATAAACTATGACTATGGGAAGCCAAGGTAGGATAAACAGTGTCCCAACACATCTCTCTGTGTTTATTTCGTTTTTTGCTATTCATAAAGTATATGTAAAGCCATAATTTCTCTTTCAGGTCCGTGTATTTACGTTCTCTGTTGGACAGCACAATTATGACGTAACTCCGCTCCAGTGGATGGCCTGTGCAAACAAGGGTAAGAAGAAAAATAGGCATCTACAGCCAGAATAATTCCCTATGAAACGTGTGTATTTGTGTGTGTGTGTGTGTATATATATATATATATATATAACTATCCGTGTGTCCCGCACTACGCTTATCTTTGCAAATGCCTCGGTGCTGCCTGATAGTGATATATAGGGTTCCAAAGAGGAGCACTCATAGGTCTTGTAATAAAGGTAAATTAAATTGCTTTATATCTACGCGTTTGGCTGTGTTGTGAGCCGTCTCAGGATACAAAATGTTAATGTTTTGTATCCTGAGGACGGCTCACAAACACAGCCGAAAAAGCGTAGATAATAAAAGCAATTATTTACCTATTACAGACCTATGAGTGCTCCTTCATTGGAACCCTTATATCTATATAGTATATATATATATATATATTTATATATATAAAAGATATATTTACAATGTGCATATGGGCAGGATATGATATCCTTGCATATTGATTGTGCAGTTAAAACAGTGGGAAGTATGGTCCTTGCATGTTACTGTGCTCTGTATGATAGTGCTACTCCAATTCCCTCCACTTTCTATTTTACTGACCTATGATGATATTTTCAGGTTACTATTTTGAGATCCCATCTATCGGAGCTATCAGGATAAACACACAGGTATAGTGAGAAGAATCTTGTCATCACTCTGTAATTTAATGTTCAGCTGTCATATACTGGGTTTGATTAATTTAACATGTTGATCTGATAGGGGCTGTCGTATTGGATATTTGGGTCTAAAGAGACAATGGAAGACTAATAAGAAATTACTTTTAGGTGATTGTTAATGTAATAAGGATCTGAACCAAAATATTTTTTGCTATCACTTCAAATATTTTGGATGCTGCTCCACCCCTTCTTCCCAAGCTCCTTTGCAGTTGGTAACACCTTCTGGCCAGTTATGTTCATTTGGTAAGAGATCAAAAGCTGCAGAAGAAAACAAGAAGAGTTAATGCTTTTTAATGTAGAAAAATTTATGGATCCTTGTTACAGGTAATCACCTGAAATTACACTTCTACTTAAATTTTAATTATTTTACTACTACCGTTAATCATTTAATATAATGTAGCCATTATCTCTCTTTATAAAGATGTCCGCAACATTCGATCGATCCTGCCGGAACCGCCTCTCCCGTTCTTCTATGCGACCGCAAAATGAATGGGATTTTGCGATCGCATGTCGGCCGCATAGAAGAATGGGAGAGGCGGTTCCAGCTGGATCGATCGAATGTCGCGGGGTGTTCGGTCGGGTAAGTAAAATCGAACATATGTATGGCCACCATAAGACTTGCATTTTCCAATTTATCAGTAAGTAATAAAATTTAACAAAAGGGTTGCTACCGTTTCATGGTGTAGATTACTGTTCAGTTCCTATACAACTGTCTGTTTCAGGAGTACCTGGATGTCCTTGGACGCCCCATGGTTTTAGCTGGGAATGCAGCCAAACAGGTTCAGTGGACAAATGTTTACCAGGATGCTCTGGTGAGCCTTTATTGCCTATTGCCTCTTCCACCATTTATGTCACTATAAATAAATTGTATCCATGATATTTAGAAATGATAGCATGGTGGGTCATGATGATGATAAGATCTAGATCATTTTTGGACTGCTGTCTGGCTTTTATTTTGGTGGAGGATGCCTTAAAATGACTGTGTTGGTAGTTTTCATATTGCACTCCTATTGGTCGAGCTTCGTCTAGTAGTAAAATTTAAATTATTAATAAACCTCTCAATGCCAAAAAAGTATTAGTTCTGTGTACATTGGTAAATTCTGAATTGGTGATTATTCACTTACCCGAACTACCCGAGACTTGAAAAGTCGGTCCAGATTTGGTTAAATGGATACATATAGGTTAGGCTAGCAAAGTATCCCCTTCCCCGGTGTAAAACTACTTTATTGTTTATTGTATGTGCAGCTGTTTTGTGATGTTTCATATATACAGTTTCTGCTGTTGAGGCACAACATTGGTACATACAGCCCCAAAAATTCCCAGTGCCATTTGGAGTAAATCTGTATTACTTCTGTGGGGTATAGAGTGAGGAGTGCCACTGTGTAACTTATGGAGGGCAAAGTCCCTAATTAGGTTGTAATGAGAGATTCTCTGTCCATTACTGATCAGCATCAACCACAAACCACTGAATACAGCCCAGCAAAGCCACGGCCTAAGACAACAAGATCAAGTCTAACAACGGAACAATCTAATAAAAGTGTCCGTCTTGTTTTTATAAACCAAACTGTACAACATAATCAATATCACATCCCAAGATTACTGAGCGTTATTGGTATTGTGTACTGCAGTCATTTACATTATTAACATCGGTGAAGAACTAACAAACCCTCGACGTTCTATAGAAACACGTATTGCCTTGGTTGATGTAAATTGTAATCAGAACAGTGATTCCTTGTAGGCAGTCGGTAGATTCCTTGTAGAGCTGGTCTAGCACCCTGGCTAGATATAAGAGCTATTACTTACCATTACCATGTTCCCTATCACACTAATAATGGAGGATGCAGCAAGCCAGGAAGAAAATAGCACTTTGAGGCTTAAAAAAGAACTGAGCACTTAATGCTTCATTCACAAATGAGGCACCATGTTTGTCTGATCCCTGCTGTGCAGAAAGACTGAATATGTTTGCACAGTATTATAATCCCCAGGTCATATTTGATTTTTCATCTTGTTTCACACTCTTGATTGCTGTTTTTTTTTTTCCTGCTAGGGTCTGGGATTGGTAGTTACTGGAACTCTGCCTGTGTTTAACCTGACAGAGGATGCAGGGAGTGCGGGAAAGGTAAAATATCACCTGATACCCATAGGGGCCAGTGTCAAATGGGTCTGTGGGATTTAGCATTGAGTGTCTAATATATCAGGTTTCAAATAGAATCAGTGTAAATAATGTGGAAGTTCACCTTGTTGTACATTAGAATCTTTGACCAAGGCTAGGTACTGTATGGTACTAAGGAAGTTAGAGGTGCAGGCCTTAGGGGGCCATCCATCAAATGAACTTATACACAATATCTATAGATATAGGGCACTACCAGTGTCCTAGACAGGGGTATAATAAATGCTCCTTTATTTATAAGTAAAAAGTAACCAAATGTCTCATACAGTAAAGAGTTAAAAGAAACAATAAATAGTTAAATGTTTTTCACCTAGATCATAAAAACAACTCCCACGCCTTTTTTTTTAAAGCCAAGTAATATAACAAATATACTTACTGTATATAAAATATACACTTACTGTTGTATATACAAAACACTCAATTTGTGTATAAAACATAGCTGTCCGCTAAGGGATAGGACCAGTCGCCCACCCTGTTACAGCTATACTGGTGGTCGCCAGGCTCAAGGTGATGGAACAAAATGAAGGCATGTAGCAAGTAGCCATAGAGACAGAAAAGATGCCAGGCGCATTAGGATGGAACTCCCAGATTCTGCAGCTGTTGTAGAGGATATAGCGCATTGTATTACGTTTGGAGACTGTAGACCTATTAAAAAGAACCAGTACATTTATATAAAGCCTGTGTTACAATACCAGCATGGCAACTTCATCTTATTTTTAAATAAAAAAGTGAACATAAAAAAATTTTATAACTGCATACCTTACTTATAGCCTAGTACTGACCCCTACTGGTGTCCGGGTACCAGTGCAACAGCTCCATCTTGTAATTGATGTCCAGTTCTCTAACCCTGTACATATACACTCACATGAACTTTTAAACCCACACATTCTGAACCACACGCATGTTTTCTCACACAAAATTATTTTCCTTCACTAACTCGCACACGTTTGCTCTCTTTCATGTTTTCATGTCATAACCAACTTTTGTGCCCCTTTCAATCACAGAACCAGTTGATTCTTGGGGTGATGGGCATTGATGTTGCCTTAGATGACATCCGCCGGCTGATGCCACGATACAGTGTAAGTCTGCAGCACAGTGTAAATCTCCCATTAGATGTAGGGAATTCTGGGTATTGAGAGGGTTCTTTGTAGAAATTACAGGACTGGTTCATCGTAATTATCATAAAGGACACAGGTTGAGTGAGTTCTGGTCTTACTGATGTTTCTTTTCCACAGCTGGGAGCCAATGGTTACATGTTTGCTATGGATTTGAATGGTTATGTTCTACTGCACCCAAACCTAAAGCCACAGGTATGTGTTACTCTGGAGCATAGTAGGATATTTCCTCTACTGATATTTCTCTATAACGTTAACCAGTCCATGGATACCCTGTGCTACTGTCACTGACCACAGTATAACCCTGGCCACTAATGTTTACTTTAAAGTGAGTATAATTTTAATGGGGTACCACCTAGCTGCTTTTGTCCCTTCATTCACTCAGTTTACTCCTTATGAATCCTCAGAGTAGGATTTATACACCAGAGATGCCCTTTGGATCTTATCCTGCAGATGGACTGTCTATGACTGCAGCGTTTAGCAGAAGATAGAGATGGCAAGAGGAGGATTTAACATGGAGGTCAAAAGAAAATGTGGGGAGCTAGAGAGAATAGAGGCAGATGGGGCAGTAGAATAAGGTATGTATAAACTTCAAATGGGAGGAACACACATCATCAATAACTTCAACATTCAATTTATTGTGCTGAAAAGCAAACACGCAACGTTTTGGGAGGCAATGCCCCCTTCCTCACCTGAGGAGAAGTTATTGATGAGTGTGCCTCCCATTTGAAGTTTATACATACTTACCTGATGCGTTGCAGACCATTTATACATACTTACCTGATGCGTTGCAGACCATAGTGGGTGCACCGCTGAACTTACCTGGTTTGGACTTTCCATATTTGCTATACATGTAGAATAAGGGGCTGGGGAGGGAAAACTGAACTGAACTGATTAGTGGAAAAAGTTAAGGGAAGTGACTGGGAAGGACAAACGGTAAAAGGAGGAGAAAAAAGAATAATTTTTGGTGGAAAGGAGAAAAGTGGAAAGAATGAGAAAAGAGTAGAAAGTCGAAAAAGAGATGGTAATAATGAAAGGGAGGAGAAGATGGAGCTGGAGAATACACGATTAAAGATAAGAGAGCAGTAGTGAAGGGAGCCGAAAAAGAAAGGGGAATATTATTACGAGCCCTAGACCAATGGAACCTCGGTAAGTAAGCAAATGCAACTAAGTGACCCTTTCATGTTAGATTGCAACATTTTTGACCATGCCCACTTTGCTAAGGGCACACACTTTGTTTAAGTTATGCCCATTTTAAGACCACTATTCCCATTTTACATAGTTACCTGCAACATTATCAAGTTTATTATGTGGTTAAAGGACAATTATAGTCCTAAAATCTTTTCCCTCCCCCTTACAAGTACCCAGGGTGAAGATCTGAATCACTAAGTCCTCACCCCTGGGTTCACTTTCTATGTCAAGTTATACCCAAAGTTTCCTTTGTTCCTAATGAACTGGAGGGCTCCAGCTAATAAACTGGAGGGCTGGCAAACACTGAATAATAAACTGGGGGGCTGACTTATACTGGCTAATGAACTGGAGGGCTGACAGGTAAACGATCTGAAGGAGGAGGAGAAGTTTTCTGTTCCTTGCCCATGTTAGAGCTATAGATGTGTGTTGTGCCTTTCAAGCACATAACTTACTAAGAACCTCTAAGGCAGCCCAAATTTTTCATTGGACACCAGCCCTGGGGGCATTTGCCCCTCAGTCTACTGGGCCAGTCCTCCCCTGATGTAACATCTACTTTAAATCTCTCTCTTAGCTTAAAATAACCCAGTATATGTGTTTGTGTGTGTGTATTCCTCTCTCCCCATCCCAGCTAATGGCTTTATTTCTACACCTGTTAGATCATTAATTTTCAGGAACCGGTGACGTTGGATTTCTTGGATGCAGAGCTGGAAGATGACAATAAGGAGGAGGTAAATGCATGAGCTCTCAGCTTTGATAATAATCATTTTACACCTTTTTTCACATTGTTTCTACCAGCTGCTCAGACTCTATTAATCACCCTTTTGTTCCTCTCCTTCTATTATCTTTTCCCATTATTTTTCTTCTGCATCATTTCTTTTTTGCTATTTTTTCTCCCATCTCTTTTTTGCTGCTCTCCCCCATATGTACCCTTTCCGTCTGTTTAATATCAACGCCCCTTTATTTTTCCATGTCTTATTTGTTTTGTGTTAATATAATTTCCCATCACAGATACGAAGGAAAATGATAGATGGATTAGAAGGCCAAAAAAACATCCGAACATTGGTGAAATCGCTGGATGAGGTAAGGCTAATGGGCTTATTTACAAAGTAACCAATCAGATGAGATATCATTGGGGATCTACTACAGTTAAGCTGGGTACACATAGTAGCGATAAAGCACCAATACTGTCAGTTACTGTGTGTAGCACATTTTGCGAACGATTGCAAGGCCGACAAATGTTTCCATCAGCCTCGCAGTCGTTTGGAAAAGACAGAACATTTTAAAAATTAAGGTGCCGCGGGCACCTACCTGTACTAAAATATAGGGGAGTCGACCATGGTCGGGGTAAACATGCAGCCTGAAATTCTTCCTATGCTGTACGATCGGGTCTGTGTGCACCCTGATCTTGCAGATCCTGTCTGTCATCTTTCAAACATCTGTAAGGTGTGTACCCAGCTTTAGAAAACATTTGATTGGATCTGATTGGTTGCTACAGATTAACAGCACAGGCAAAATTGTCCACTTCATATTAAATTAACCCCTGAATCTCCTATATTCGCTTTTCCTTACTGATTCCTGCAGTCAGTGTCATTTATATTATTTTTTTCTGTACAGAGATACATTGATGAAGCTGAGAGGACGTACACGTGGGCCCCAATACACAGCACAAACTACAGGTAAGAAATGGGGGTCAATGAATATACATACAGAATGTATACTATGTTTTCAGACTATACTGAGGGGTATTTACTGAGACCCACCAACTGCAAAAACTTTAAAGGGCATGTCCACCCCCAAAACTAAAATTTATCCCACTACTGGCCCCACTGTGTAGTGTTAAAAAAAATCCTTACCTTACATCCCAGCTCCTTATGGTTCTCCTGCAGTGCCTGTCCAAAATTTAGAAAAGTGAAGAGTAGGAGGTGTCTGTGAGTCATCCGTTCCCTGCTGCTTCCTTGTTCCTTGAGGTTTCTGGCACATGCAGGGGAGCCCTCCCCCACCCCTCCCTCCCTCTGGATCTATCTTTGCTGCCTGGTACCCTACCTATAAAAGCAGCAGAACTGTACTTCATTCCCTTTGGTGCTCTGCATTGCAGGCAGCCGCATCTGTGATTGGCTGCCTCTCAGCCAATCACAGATGTGGCTGCCGGGCCGGCCCCCTGCTTGCAAGTTCTGGTAAGCAGAGGGCCAGGAACAGAGAGCCGGTGGATTGAAGGAATGTAAGTACAGTTCTGATGCTTTTTTTAACAAACAAACTAGGGTGCCCTACAGTATATTAAAAGGGTTTTTTAGGGTGGAGATACCCTTTAAAGTTGCCCTAACCTGTTAGCAGAAATCTACCAAGGGTAAATATAACTTTAAGATGAGATTGGCTGCCGCAACCTATTTTTCAGCACAATCAGGGCACTTTTTCATGACTTTTTTTAACACCACCATGTAACTGGCTTTAAAGTCACACAAAAGTGTAAAAGACTTAATTGCACTGAATAAATTGTCCCTTTAAAATTACTTTTTGGGAGTAAAGCTGGGTACACACAGTAACGATAAAGCCCCGATACCATCGGATCCGACGGTATCGGGGCTTTATCGTTATGTGTGTACGCTCGTTCGGGAAAGGCCGAAAATTTCCATTGGCCGCGCTAGACTATAGAGGAGTCTAGCGCGGCCGATGGAAACACACAGTCCCGAGCGTTCTCCTTATGAAGTTCATAGAGAGAACGCTCGGACTGTGTGTATGCAGATCTTTGAAAGATGGCAAACAGGATCTTGTAGATCCCGTCTGTCATCTTTCAGAAATCTGTGCTGTGTGTACCCAGCTTAAGTTTAACCAGATTGTTATTTCATTGCCTATTGCAGCTTATAAGAACCCTCACATTTTATCAACCCTCTTCCTCAGGTCAGAGCAGTACTAATTGAAACAAAGGGTAACAGAAAGTAAAAAGCCAATTACATAAGATAACAACATAATAAACCTCAGTAAATCCTCAGTATATTCTGGAATATTTTTTTTTTGGGGGGGGGGTTATTATCTTATGTAATTAGCTTTATACTTTCTGTTAACCTTTGTTTCAATCAGTACTGTTCTGACCTGAGGAAGAGGGTTGATCCCACGAAAGCTTGTCTACTAAAATAAACTGTTAGTCCATTAAAAGTATCACAGTACTCTACTTTTTACTATAAAAAAAGATTTCATTTTCCCCCCATTAAGACAAGTTGAAATCTGTGTTTGGCTACTGCCATCTAGTGGATGGATATGATTGCATCATTCTCCTTACTTGACATTTTCCATACAGAAATAAATTCAAATTTAAACCTGTGTGTTGTTATACTGTATAATCTAGATACACTTGATATAAGATTTCAGTATCAAACATGTAAATTTTCCCATTGTGTTTTATTGTTTGTTATAAGGATGTTTCCCACCTGTGGGGTTTAACCTGGGAAAGTCCAACACGTGGCCCCTTGGCTGTTCTTTCTCGTGACTTTACGTTGTACAATTTTCAGACTAAGTAAAGTCTTTTAAGTCAAGAACAGCTGAAAGGTCATAGGATGGTTTTGTCTGGTTGAATCCATTAAAAAGCATGCACATGTAATGCTATAAATGACCTGTATGTTCTTACACACATCTACATAAATACAGCTGTTGTTGGAGTACCTGTAGTAATGTTCTCTTTCACACCCCTACCTTTCTGTTTTCCTTTACCTCCCACATTGCTCCCTTTTTGTCTGTCTTGTAATCCATTCTTTCGCCCCCTGCTGGTTGTTTATCCTTTTAATCATTATCATCTCTTATTTGATCCACTGCTCCACCTTATATATCTACCCATTAAATTTCTATCACTGCAGCCTGGGTCTGGTGTTACCTCCGTACAGCTCCTATTATCTCCGCGCTAATCTGATTGATCAGATACTTCAGGTGCAGTGTAAGTTTCCTTCTGCTTTATTGTCCTTAATTTGTCCCTATACTTGCTCCCTCCAGCTCCCTCCTGCTGCTGGCAGCCCCCCAGATGTTGGGGGTGCATGTCAAAGGGCAAGAGAAAGAGTTGGCGCTGCATGCTGAGCCCTGCAGAGCCTCACAGACGCTCACTGCCTGGGAGGTTTGCATGAAAATTCTCCTTTCATCTTAATCATGATTAATGTCTTTTATTTGATTCATTCAAATTAATCTCTGGATCAGATGCTGCTTCTGTCTATTCCTCGCTAGTCTTTCTCTGTCCCTCTGGTGTCCATTTTACTCTGTCTTCATCTGAAGGTCTTGCTTTCTTTCTCTTAGTCTTCCTTCTCTGTCTATAACGTTTCATATCTGACTATTGTCAGACACACTATAAATTTCCTTCTCTTTTTCATACACACTAGGAACACAATGCAATCAGAAATGTTAAAATTGTCCCATCTCTCTGATACAGGCCCCCAAAATGTTACATGTTGTTTTTTAATGTGTTAATAAACCCCTATTAAAGTTAAGACTGGTGTGTACAGCTTCCTTCTTCTATACTGATATGCTTGCCGCTATTCTGTAGCACCCAACACGTTGTCTCTTGCCTTGGAAGCTTTCAGTGTGAAGGATCATTTTCTACTTTTTGATCTCTACTAGTACATACAGGTCAATATTATGATCAATTACCTGGACCAATATATTGACCAAATCTGTGGGGTGATCAATGTTGATTTCAAAATGACTGATGGTATTCCATCAATTGGTAAACAAATGCAGATTATGATTGGTCAAGCCGGAAAATCTTCCGTCATTTTCATTTTGTGCTAGTTAGTTTTATTTTGTCCCTGTCTCTTCAGTCAACATACTACTGATACTGATACTACTACCTTCTGCACCAATTAATGCTCATTTATTCAGTCATATACACACACATACTTATAGCAATATAAGGCTTGCATTCACCACAATCCAAAGAAAAGAAATCCGTCCATACTCCTTGTTGCTTATGACTAAGGACTTGATTCAAGATTCAGTTTATTGTCACAATACTGAGCATTTTACACAGACATTTTTCATTTTGAACAGGTTACAGTTCTCATTACACAAGAAAGTTGGGAATCAAACAGAATTTTAAAAGTTATAGCTGAAGGATAAAAGCTTTTTTTAAAACGGCCAGTCTTACAATAAAAAATCCTAAACCTCCAACCAGATGGAAGCAGTTTAAAAAAGCAATTGTTTGGATAGGAGGGATCCCCCATAATTCCCTCTAGGCCAGAAATGCATCAGGCCTAACTGAAAAAAGATATTTTAATTGATCAGATCAAGGAGTATGGACGTATTTCTTTTGTATGGATTCTGGTGAATGCGAGCCTTATACTGCTATATACCTGTGGGGACTTGGCCTTGCAAAGGGCTTGGGGCTTCCGCACCCAGGCCACTTTAATTTATTGGTAAGCTGCAAGAATGAAGTATTTGCAGCATTGTATATGACAAATATTAGTGTTGGGCAATGTGTTCGGGCTTCAGCACCGCAATCACACTAAGCATAGAGCGTGTGCACCACTTAATTTTAGAGATATATTAGCGTTTGTGGTGTTTGAGCGCCTACAGCATTGTTAAATTGAATGTTTACACACATGTTTACCTTTTTCGTATGTATAGACAGAAACATACTTCATAAACATCTATCTCTTATACATACATACATACACTCAGACACATAGTTAATGTCATGTATCTTCTGTGCATACAGACTTACTGTATAAGTCTCTAACGTGTACACGTCACTAACAAACATTTTGCTGTATCCTTCCTGAAAATACCCATTTCAGAAATTTACCTTCCTGCCCCTATCATACCACAGTCAGTAACTATCACATTGGGACCACCAATCTATATATTTAAAAACCACTGAAAGAACACCCATGTCCCACACGTATGCACGTTTATTGCTCCCACACATGTATATCATGTACAATATGCTATGATGCAGACACCACAATATCTCTCACTGTCTCATGTAGTGGTTCTAATCTGCACCATAGAGATGGTGCCAAACTCTTTCTCTGTCACGTGCAGACAAGCTTATAGTCCATTATTATTTTCTCTTTATGTCACATAATCAAACACCTGTCTCTCCTTATCTGTATCTCTGCTAAATGCCAAGGCATCTTCTCAATAAAATGCACTACCTGATAGTGGTTCATACACTTACAATATCGACAACCATCGTACACTTAGAAATATATATACACTCTCCTTTTCCACACATGTAAACTATTCCTTTCATGGGCACACACGTAAACCCCTGTTTTTTACATATGTACGCATACTCTTTCCTTTTTAACATATCCTTCACATATTCACATGTACCTTCTCCTTTTTACATATACACACGTACTTATATATATATATATATTTATACACACACATGTATGCTCATTTTCACATATGTACACATACCATCTCTGCACACATAGTCATATAAAAAATCTGCACTTTTAACTCTCATGTCTCCCCTCTCTGTCTCTTTCCTACATTAGTTTCTTTTCCTCCGTCTCGCCCTTCTCTGTGCCCACTCTCTCTGCAGTCAGTCTTCCTTGACTTGTTTTTCAATCACTTTCTTGTCATCTTCTTTCTCCAGTTTCTTACCCTGGTTTCTTTCATTCTCCCACTTTTTCACCTGAAAGTCTCTCTCTAACCTTGCAGCAATCTGTGCTCCTCTTATTCTTTGTATATACATTGTCATGCATTTCTCATGTTTCCATGTTTCTTTCCTTTAGTCTAATTCTTTCCCAATCCAACACTATACCTGCCCCTCTTTCTTTATCTTCCTCTCTCTATATATATATCTCCTTTTCTTCCTTCCTCATCCTTTTTTCTCTCCTCTCTCTTTCTCTCACCCACTGTCCTTATCTTTCTCACTCTCTCAATCTCCCTTTTTCTCTCTATCTCTTTCTTCCTCACAATTTATCTCTTTCTATCCTATCATTTTCTTACTTTATTTTACTTTACCTCTTTCACCCGTTCTTTTTTTTCTCCTTCCATTTCAATCTATCTTTATTTATTTTTCTCTTTCTTTCTTTCTTTCTATCTATCCCTTTCTTACTTTTTTCTTTTTATATCTCTTTTTACTGTCTGTCTCTTTCACTCTCTTTCGTCATCTCTCATTTCCATTTAGCTATTACTTGCTGCTTCTGTTTCATGGTGTTTCTTGCCAAGGTTTATTTTCTATTGTTTTGTTTCAGTACGATTATGAAATACAATATTTTTATTCAATCTGCTCTTGAATAAAATATTGTTTGTAATGGCTCCTCCTCTCCACCCGTTCCTCCTTCTTTTTTTTCTTTTGTGTTCCTTTTCTTTGTGTTGTTTTTCTGGCTCTCTGGTGGATTTTCACAGATTCTAACAAGAAAACTAAGGGCAAGTATAATCCCGCAATAGATCTTCCTGCCCCACAATCCTCCACCCGCCTGCCTGCCCGTCACCCTGCCCGTAATGCCTACTACCGCCTCACAAAACCTTTACTCTTCCTCCTGTCTGTATCCCTTTGTCACTTCCTGGAAGATCCTTTGTTACCTGATGCTCTTCATGTAGGGCTGATTCGTCAGACGTGTGGGACCTTTTGTTTGTCTCTCCTCCTTTATCATTCCTCCATTCCCCTTGTTCTAAATGAACCCCTCATTCTTTACTTTTGTGATAACCCCAAAGCAGGGATCTCCCATATTTTCACCTTAAAGGTTTTGCTGAAGTACATCTCACAGCCCCTTTCAATATACTCCTTTTCCTACTGCTAAGATGCCTATTTCCTGCTGACTTTTCGCTACTAACCCGCTGTGCCATATAACCAATTTCTCATTACTCACATCTTGCTCCATTTTTGCCCCCGATGCCTGAGTTACTGTACTATTCGCAATAAATATTTGCTACCATACAATACCACAAGTTCTGCTTAATGACAGCCATTATCTTTCCTAACCATCACCATCATATATGATGCCTGGTTAAAATCCTTTGGTTTTTGTCTCCACAATTTTCCATTCAAACCTAGGGAGACAATCTTCCATTGTCCCAGGCAGCCTTGCTTTGCAATTCCTAACTTACCTACAGACCATGTGTGTGTTCTACACCTTTCTACCCTGTTGGCTACTGCACTTATTAAAATTCCATTGAAAATGTCCTGCCCATTCATATTCTCGCAAACTCTTTCCCTTCCACTGTGATTCTCCATCCCTCACTTTAAATACCGGTATGTATTTATTTGCTCCCCCATGAATTTATAGTCCCTCTTCCCTCAAGCTCCCATCTACAGTTGCCCTTCCTCTCTACTCCCTAAACCACTTCAACTGCCTCTTCTATTATCATAACCAGACAATCCTTGATGGAGATGCAGCCTAACCATATCTACATATATTGGAAATTCTTACTGATCCCCTTGACTTCACCTCTTGTTCTGTTCCTCCTTCCTCCTTTTCCCGTCTCCTCACAATACAAGCTAGTAGGGGTCATTGCTGAGTACGTGGGGACAGTGAGGGGACCCTTTGCGGAGTTTAATGTTCTGGGGTGGCAGTTTCTTTAAAGAAGATGTTTGTTGTGACCCAGCACTGACCCCTGTAGCTTCAGACTTATTCCCAGTGACCCTGTATTGCCAATGCTGATGATACAATGATAGTGTCCTGTAATCCTCTCTCACCCTCCTATCCTGTCATCGCTTGTCCCTCCCCCACCTTGAACGTCTGATCAGAAGGTAACAATCCAACCAACTGCGTGTTTCTGGCTCACCCCACAGCTGTGCATACCAGTACATTGTGGGCGATTATTTTTAAAGTAGGTAAATCCAACATATTAAGGTTTCTCTCTATCCCTAATGCAGATGCTACTTCTAAAACAACCCCTTAATGGCACAGTGTCTTAGCAGACACAGGTTGTCTAAATTATTAAGGAAAAATGTTCACATATTGCATTAAGAGTTCCTCAGTCTCCCACAATGCACTATGTCTGCTGTCTGGGGGGCCAGTGTGTGCTTGGACTGTTTTGCTGGAGCCTCCAGTCTGGCTGTGTCAATGCCTGAATACAATACTTTCTGTCAACCTTGAATGGCTAGTTAAGTCTTTCTACATATAGCAGAGCATGCGCGTTCTCAAAGGTCCCACAGGCGTCTCTTGGGATCTCATTTAATTGGACGGTGCTTCATGCCATATCGGGAGACTGGTATAACATTCACACTTAACATACATAAGAAACATTTTAAAAGTGGTTACATAGGACTCCCCATACATTGGTAGCCTTTTTATTGATCACCGAACAAAGACAACCTTTTTGTTTTTCCACCACATCATGCTGAGAAAGTTGGTTAATCCCCAAGGAAAGTCTGAACTTTAAAATGAGATGAAAATTGTGTAGAATAAAAAATCTGTTTGCTGTAACAAACATGTGACAGTCAGCCAATAATAGTGTCTGTTTCAGCTGTTGTGTTGCCTTTAAAATGATCTCTCTCAGCACTGATTTTCAGTGAGCGGTCTTTTTAGTGTAAATTCAATTGTTGAATTGATGATTGGAGTGTAAGTGTGGCTCTTTTTGAATTGTATTGACAGAATGAGAAATAGACATGAGCCAGCATTAGCTGCATAAAAATCCATATTAAACAGGTGGCCCACCTACAGCTTATGCATACCTGCCCCCAGAATGGTTGGTGTTAGGACAGGAATGAACATGGTTAAGTCTATTCTTCAGCAGAGCTACATGGATTAGGCTGATAATCCAAATCTATGGAGTAAGGCAATAGATATTCTTTCAGAAGATCAATCTCTCCATGGTCTCATATCGCCTTCTGCAAAAGAGGCCTGCAAATAATTTGTTGTTGTTTTGAAATTCTTTGGGATTTTTTGTTATATGCTGCACAACTGCCCCCTCATTCTGTACTGCATAACGGTTGGGTGGATGGAATTGCCCAATGTGTTTTCCCTAATTTGTCCTGGTTGTTACATGATATTTTACCTTTTAGTGGAAAAGTCCCGAATGTTTTAGACCTTTGATGGTGGTTAGATGACCAAAATTCATGGACCGTGCCAATGTCTGACAAATTCCAAGGCTTTTGTCAACTATGGAGCCTTCACACTAGACACGGACCACAGCGGACAGTGCGGTTTTTTGGGGTGTGTGTTGCGGTTCATTTTCGTTATGATTTTGCTGAAAACTGGTCTTTTTCCAAACAGAAAAGCTTGCAACGGGATATATTTTTTTAACAGACCAGGTCAATCCACTAAGTTAAAATAATAAACCGCAACGCACATTTCTGTCCGGGACTGGATAAAAACGTCTGTAAGTCAGGGTAATTGTAACCAATCAACTAGAGTTATAGTCTTTATGTGAGCCAAAAACTATTTCATACTCCAATCCAGTAGTGTACTGGTGTGTCCTGGAAGAATAATGTAAACAGAAATGTAACATAGGCCAAACAACATGAATATAATGGTTTCTGTTAGGCATCATCTTTTATTTAGTGTAGGCGGGGATTACACACATTTTCTCAGCCACACACAAACATGTGGATAAACACATAAATTTACACCAAAACATTTTGTCAAAAGTTTTATGTTTACCGGAAAAAAAAAAAATCTGTATGTCACTCAACCTGTAACAGTAAGTAATGAAGAGTTACCATCCAGCTGACATATGGATAGGTGGTAAAACCCGGACAGAAAATGTATGGATCTATTTCAAGGTAATACAACACCAGAATTATTTCTCACCTATGAGGTTGAGATAGTTTCCCAAGTAAATATTCAGTAATTTCTCTAAAAACAACACACATAGTCTATTTTCCCTTTATATCATTGTCACTTACCCTTCCTTTAGTAACCCACAAACCGGTATCAAACTCCACCACCTGCTGGATAACCTTATTTCTCTATTACAGATTTTGAATCTTTGCTGCCTAACAACTTTGAGATAGAGGGACGAGTATTTCTGGCTCCAAGGTAGTGTAATTGATGGCATGAAACTTGATGACCCTCTGTGGTTCTATCACACCTGTGACCTCACTAACCCTTCCGACCTTCCTATTCTCTCATCTGTGGGGGGTCCTTCCTATACTCATCCCCAACACCGGCATTATTGTATCTACCCACACTTTAATTTCTTGCACCTTTTCTTCTCCTTCAGACAATATTGCCGGGAACTTGAACAGTCCGATAACAATACAGAATTTCTGGAAAATTTTATCTCACTCATGGAAAAGGTTACACCAGATTCTAAGCGTTGTGAGTATAGCTGGAAACTTGCATTGAATTGTGGGACAGGAATATGTTAATAAGCATGGTGACCTTGTTCATACTACATATTTCAGGTGACAGCTTTCTACTCCATAATCTGATCTTGGACACAGGGATCACGCGGGACCTTGCAGATCGTGTGTGGAAAGACAAGGACATGCTCACGTGAGATCACATAAGGAGAGAGAGACTCCGCAGCTTAAAACATTTTAGATTCTGATCTAACAACTATACTCTAAAGGGGGATAAGATGTAACCGTTTTCCTTAGTCCTGTACATAATTGGTATTTAGTGTTAGGCTGGCCATACACATGCAGATTCCATTAGTTTCATACACATGCCGAAATATACAACAAATCCCGCCAGATCCGACAGATTTCTGTATATCGCCCATGTATATGGGAGCTTAAAGGTGCCCATACCTGAATCTGCTTGTAACAAGGACCCAACCGTATTTGAGCTGTTCTGGCCCCTGTACAGGACCGTGGACGTATTTTCCATGTCACTCACTTTGTTAATCTTGTTATAGATATGGGCTTCTTGCTGTTTTTGCTGCCACTGATGGAGGAATTACTAGAGTTTTCCCTAACAAGTAAGTACCTACACATGTAAACACATAAAAACTGCATTGTGGAACAGCCTAATTCCTGTCTTTTTCATTCATCACTTGCTTCCTGTACCCCAATGCTGTCTAGGAATCTACTGGGAGTTAGCATGGGCAATGTTTTCACAGTACCTCCTATCATAGAATTATGCATTTGATTTTTATTTCTAAATGTTCACACGTGCGTTGGGGGCTAAACTGCAAAATGATTCTTATATTGTGGATTTATATAGCACCAACATCTTCCTTAGAGCGTTACAATTACATGTATTCATTCACATCAGGCCCTGCCCTGAAGAGCTTACAATCAAAGCACATTTATTTGACACATACAACCTATCAGTATTTCTTTATGGTTATGGGGGAAACCTGAGTGCCCGGAGGAAACCCACGCAAGCACGGGGAGAACAGACAAACTCCTTTAAGATGTGTCCCAATTTGAACTTCAGCGCGACAAAGCATCAGTGTTAACGACTGGGCCACCGTGCTGTCAAAATGCAATGTGTATGTCAGTTTGGGCCTTCCATTGTGCTGTGTATGGGCGATTTGATGGCGGTGCGGTTGGTGCTCGTTGATAGTTGGCCAACGATGCACCCACACACAGCACCATCGTCGCCCCAAACTAACGTTCATATTCATCATGCGCCGCAGCTTGTCGCCTGCAATCGCATGAATGTATGAGACTTTACTGCACTATATAATGTTGTTGATATTTTCGTAACTCTAAGCATCAGTGAAAACAATTACTAGAATCACAACATGTCCACCCCCAGAGCACAATTCTATATTTAGCTCGCCCACCTCTCCAAACCCCGAGATTGTTACAGTTACTTACGTGCCCTTGGTCCATTAAAGGGTATGTCCACCCTTCAAAACATTTTTTCACCAAACATTGCCCCTGTCCCCCCAGCCCCAACCGCTATATTAGTAATATCAGAAAATGCCCAGAACATTACTTACTTTCCCTCTTGCCTCCACCGCGCTGCCAGGCCCTCTGCTTGCGAGAAAATGCAAGCAGAGGGGTGGCACCGGCAGTCGCGTTTGTGATTGGCTGAGCGGAAGCCAATCACGGACGCGGCTGCCGGGAGTTCAGTGCGGCAGAGGCAAGAGGGAAGGTAAGTAATGTTCTGGGCATTTTCTGATATTACTAACATAGCGGTTGGGGCTGGGGGGGACAGGGGCAATGTTTGGTAAAAAGGGATTTACACTAGGGGGAGGGAATCCTAATCGGGAGGGAGAGGGAGGGGGAGAAGGGCTGCAGTACGCATGCCAAACTTCTCCCGGAGGCCAGGTAGGAGGCAGAGTCCTAAATGGATTCTGCTATCCTCCTGGTGGGCAGTTTTTGGGACTTTGGGGGGGGACTACAGGAGAACCATATGGAGCTGGGATGTGAGGTAAGGATTAAACTACACTACACAATGGGGCCAGTAGTGGGGGGATTATTGTTTTGGGGGTGGACATGCCCTTTAAGCCCATAATCCTTACCTTGCTCTGCCCTTCTTGTCCTTCCTGGTCCTTGCCCTTGCAAGCTCAGAGCTTTTACAGAGGAGGCACGCAGGGCAGAGGAGGCTTGGCAGAATCCAGAGTCAGTTGTTGGCTGTTGCAGTGACTGCTGAATCCAGCATTATTATGGGCTTCAGGGACCACAATAACTATCACAATTTCAGGGATTGGGTGGTAACGCAAGTATAGATTTGAATATTGGGGGTGGACATGCCATTTAAATCTAATTTTAACATCTTTGTATGGAAGATTAATGCAAAAATGTACATAGCCTTCAATAAGATTGAAGGACAACTATACTGTAAAAACTTACCTTTAAGAAAATACATATTTGTTGAGCCGCTACAGAACATACAGGTCCTTCCTGTATTAAAGAAGCCTGGCAAAAGCCATTTTCTTCATGCTGTTGCTCCTCGTAGAAATTATATTGGGTGGTAAAGTCACAATCCTACCTCCCTGTCCCAGCTACTTTTCATTCTGTGTTTGAAAACAGTTTATATACACTATATAGTTCTCCTTTAAATATTCAGTGTAATGTTGGGCCCATGAGAACATTGAACTGCAACTTAAGCTAGTCATATCTTCCAGTTCTTATAATAAATTACAAGTGATTGAGTCTTTCCTTCAGTTTGTTTCAATAAACCCCATACAAATGTGTCCAGAATTGTACCTGGTCCTTTTTAATATTTGTTCATTCTTTGCCTCTCTAACTTAAAGAGTAGCTCCTTCTCTGGTTATAACTTTGTGTCGATTTTCAACATTGAGATAGAAAGGAGCAGCCCAACAGTCTAGAATTAGTCTGTTCACAAATTAGAAATAAGCAGGAAAGTACATAAAAGCTATTTTATGCAGAAACTTTTTCAGGTTGAGACTAATCTGTGACTATTTAAAGAGGAAAGCCCCTCCAATCATTTCATACAGCTACACAACTTTTATTTTTTAGGTAACATGCCTGTCCCAGTGCTAAGGGAGGGTCTGGGACCTTATTAGTATGCACATCCCCTCTATATAAAACTCTCTAATTTTAGAGATTTATTGTGGTAGAGACAGTAGAGATTGTACTATATGCAGTTGCAGACTGGTATCTTTTTGAATTGTAGGGCAGCTGATGATTGGGCAGAAGACTTGGAGCCACATAATGCCACATACTACCGCAGAAGCCTAGACAACAAGGGCTACATCTTTAGGGCTCCTTACAGAGAATGTGAGTATTGTTAGGGAAATGGGTCAGTATGTGCTTACTACATAGGAGAGGCATTTTAAGTTAAAATGCCTCTGTGACTCTTGCTGCTGAATAAGTAATTTGATGCAGGGCCGTGGAGCCAGGGCCACTTTCAAGTACATGGAGTGGAAGTCTGCAATTATTTACTGACTCTTAAGTTTAAATTGAAATGAAAAAAACATGCATTTTATTTAAATGTCCTATTTCCCAGAAAGCAATCATAGTTAAGCCTATTCCAGATGTGGGTTTTGGGTGCGCCCACAACCGAGTGGTCAATAATTACATGTGCAGTTATCACCCAAAATGTCTATTTGTGAAATCATATATATGTTGCCCACACAGACTGGTAAATATAAGATGCCCACACAGACTGGTTAATATATAAATGCCCACAAAGACTGGTAAATATAAGTTGCCCAAAAAGACTGGTAAATATAAGGCGCCCACACAGACCTGTAAATATAAGATGCCTACACAGACTGGAAAACATAAGATGCCACACAGACTGGTAAATATAAGATGCCCAAACAGACTCGTAAATATAAGATGCTCACTCAGATTGGTAAATATAAGATGCCCACATATACTTACCAGACTGCATGAGCATGCAATCTGTGTGGCATCTTATATATACCAGTCTGAGTAGGCATCTTACACTTACCAGACTGCTTGAGCATTCACTCTAAGATGCCCACTCAAACTGGTAAATATAAGATGCCACACATACTGATAAATATTAGATGTCCACAACTGACTGGATGCCCACTCAGACTGGTAAATAGATGCCTGCACAAACTGGTAAATATAAGATGCCCATACAGACTGGAAAATATAAGATGCCCACAGAGACTTGGTGCCCACTCACAGTGGTATATACAAGATGCCCACACAGACTGCTAAATGAAAGATGCCACACAGACTGGTATATATAAGCCACACAGACTGGTGACTAACTTTAATGTGCTGACCTGATTCCGGTCCTGGAGATGGAAGAGAGACACTGCAGGAAAGAGGCTGCCTGTTCTCTAGCTTCATTTCCCCGCTCACATGCACGCAGGCCGGAAACGGAGACTAGAAAAAAAATAGCTTGACGCTCATTAGGTTAGCTTGAAGCAGACGACTGTTTACTTGTTTTCAGGCCATGAGCAAACTTATTAGCTTGCTTCATGGTAGCGACATCCCCTAAGTGAAATGTCCAGCTGAGCTGTGTTATTACATTTGGACATAAAGTTAGCAATACATTTTCAGCCCCTTTAACAGTATCTTTATTCATGGTGGAAGTGACAGGCTTAGACAGCCAATATCATGGACAGTGTCAGCTTCCTAAACATTAGTTCATTCTCATAAACATGCACCATCTTTATATAGTTTATGGCAGTGATGAAATGTCTTGTGTGTTTTCTTAAACTTCTTTCAATCGACATATATTGGAAAAAATACATTTAGTATAAAAAAATAACCCTGTTTGAGTTTCTAACCAGACATAGTTTGCACGGGAAGAATTGTCTCAGTGTTTTACTAGGCCATTCAGACTGTTCCTTTTAATGCTTTAATTCTGTGAGCTGTATAGTAATCATTTCTAGAAATTTTTTATAATGGCTACCTATTGTCCCCTAGCTGGGTATCGACCCTCTGATCTCGAAAATAACACCGTGGGCATTTTGGTGAGCACCGCAGTGGAACTTGACATCAGCGGAAAGAAACTTAAACCTGCAGGTGACGCAAGGACATGTTTATAGTTGGCATAGGAGTCAATATTATGATTTTTTAATGTGAATTTAATGTGTGGATAAACACAAATGGTATTGGATACTGGAGCTACTTAAAATACAAATAAGAAATGAGTATACTAATCAATATAGTTACAGCTAACTTCATAACACATGTATAACATGTTTCAGGAGAAACCTTAGCCCCCAGACACACTTTCAAACGTGTATTGTGTTTAATAAACGTACTGTACTCTAGATCTTCTTGGAATGGATGTTTACCAGTAAAACAGAATATAAATACACCTTTAAAGGAACTACACCTGTAGTTCTTACTCTCACTTACCTGGGAAAGAAGCCCTTGAATTATTTTTTGGCTGGAATATGTCTAGCTAGCAGTTGTAGCTCTTCTTAAGTTGTAAACATCTAATGAACTGCAAAATCAGTGTTTGTTCAGTTTCAAGCAGTTTTAATATCACATTAAGGCTTTACTGGCAGTAAAGATATAACTGTTCACAGAACGAAAGTTGTCTTCTATAATATTATTTAAACTATATTCTAAATATGTCTGGATGGAAAAAGGGGTACTGATGGACAGGGTAACTGACTGATAGACAGGGTAACTGTGGTCCCCATACAAGTGTCCTCTAAAAGATCACATTCATACCTTTCAAACAAGCTTAGAATGTCTCTAGCTTCTCTGGGTCTTACGTTATAGGCTTGTAAAGTTACACTCAAGCAGTCAGGTTAAACAAGGAAGAGTGTAACAGTCGCATGATGTGCTGTTTAAGAACCCCCATCCCCCCAAAAAACAATATATTCTAAAGCTATTTAAAGGGCAAGTCCAGACCCAAAATGAAAACTTACATACAGGTAAATCACCCCCAAAACCCTAAACAGTAATAGTTTGAAACCTGAAATATATAAGTCTAACCTGAAATCCTGCATAATGTCCTGTTTCCCCTGTTTCTTCTTCCTGGTTCTTCCAGTTAGCAACTGTCAGTTATGGATTTGACAGTTGACATCACAGCCAATGACTGAATGTTAATACCCTGTCTGCCTCTTCTGAGCATGCCCAGGCTCAGTACAGGTTTGATACTGTATCTTTGTATAGACTGCAGCTAGATGCATTATTATGGAGTCATTTTAAAGATAGGAATGTATTCTTTTTAATAAATGGAGACCACAATTCCCCTTTTAATAGTAGGTGCAAAAACTTGGCTGTGAGGTATTTTCTTGTGTATTTTCCAGCACATTGATATATGTTTTTAAAGATAAAATACATATAAATACATTTTTATTACAATCGTTACTCTCCCATTTATTTCCCTTTTCCTGTTATCTTTTTCTAGTGGTCGGGGTAAAGTTGGACCTTGAAGCTTGGGTGGAAAAGTTTAAAGTTCTGGCTAGCAACCAATCAGAGCGACACCCACAGGGACCACATAAGGTTTGACACCCACTCTTTTTATCTCCTTTTCCTTTTTCCGATTAAACCAATTAAAATGACTAAATACCAGTTTACACCCTTATCAGTCAAAATAAAATCCATTCTAAATCAAACGTACAGTAAAAAAAATGGCCTTCCCATCTAGGAAACCTTCATTCGTCTAGTCTCAATAAGCAATCTCTTGTCATCATTGCCATTCTAGAAACAGAATTTGGACAAATGCTAGTATTTGTCTTGTTCACTCTGGTACAAAATGATACCTTTAATATCCAAATGTTCTTGTTAGACCAAGCCTCGCAGGTTGATCATCCATCCATTTAACTGCTTAATAACGCGCCTTTAGTGATCATTGCTAAGGCTAGCTTGTTATTTTCTGGACCACCTACAGTGTTATTTGTATAGGTCGACCAGGATTGTGTAGAGCTCCTATTATTATCCTATGCATTCAACTCCAGCTCTGTTGGAATATATTTTATTTATAACAACACTGATCTCACAGTAATTTGTAACTAGGTACAAAACATTTTCACTAGCACTAGAGATGTTTTAAACCAGTGAGTTTTGTTTTGAAACAAACCAATAGATTGTGTATCCAAAATTGAAAGTTAGATATCTAATATTAGAAGTTCGGAAAATGTTTCAGGTTTTAAAAGTTCTCCGGAAGAATCGGGATCGAACCTAATTAACACTAGTGCCATTAAAGCAAAATATTAGCTAATTAAGTTAGTCCCCATGTAATAAGAATACCAAGAGCTACATTTTAAACTTTAAAATACAATAAATAAACTAAGTATTAATGTGATTGTGGAAGTTCAACTGCAGCTAGGAGTAAAAAACTTCATTAGGCACCATGGACTTCAATAAGGCCAATATTGTACTACAGGGAAAAAGGCAGCTTCAATACACGGGTCACGGCTTTTTTTTATTATTAGACTTTTTGTTAGCTGGAACAATATGAAAATCTTGTGGCCAGTGTTACCTGGTATTAGAACTAATCCGATTTGTTAAATGAATTGTACATAGAAAAAAATTACTCCTTTTAATCTATAAATAAATACATGAAAGCAGCACTTAAGGTTCATACAGTCGAAGATCCGGCCAGTCAGGCAGCAATCCCCGACCAAACCAAAAAAGTGCCCATACACATTGTGCGTTGCAGGTTGCCCCCCGCAATCACACATATGTATGAAGCTTAACTCTGATGTGTTTGTGTTACTGCATAACTTTAATCCAGTATTTGTTTTGCCCAAGTCTAGTCCCTGAATCCCTTAGCCCCCTGTCAGACTATCTAACTCTCTTTGAGGGCAAGCATGCTCAGTTATCCCTATGAGGCAGTTTTGGGAGAGGCAATTTCCCACCATGCAGTTCACGTACCAACTGTCACCATTCCAGGTACAGCAAAACTGGAGAGTTTATGATACCAAGGCACTTGATTGACAGCTGAAATGTAAAATGTTTCAGATTGGATATCTAAAGAAATAGGGGGGCAGATCAACAAACATGGTACAGTGAAGAATTATTGTTTACAGTAATGGGTAATTTCACAGTGTACATACCCTTTAAGGAGGCCACACATGTAGTTATGTTATCAGACAATCTACCCATACAATAGGTGTATCCTCAGTCCAATTTGGTCTTCAGGTACCACAAATATCATATAATAAAATAGGGAGTATGGCCTCATATAGGCATAAATGAGATTCCATAATCTCATATTTACTCTGTATAACTGATTTATATTCCATAATGTGTCCCTATGTACATTGTATCTTGTAAATATGACATATATTACAATATTAGCTTTATATGAACGCAGATTAAGAAGAATTTACATATAATAAAAATACTGATTTTTTTTTGTCCACTACTCAGCACCCTTGAGTGAACTGCTTCAGGACCAGATGTTTCATCCAGTTCCTCTTCCTGTGTTAGTCAAAATGTGCTACCCAGTAGGTTACCGTATTACACGCCTTGCATGAAACTCAATTCATGCACTTGAATTGCTAAGTCAGACACTTCAGTTACATTCTGAAAATCTCCAAGAGCTGATGCCGTTATTATCCCTGCAGGGGACAGTTCTATAAATAGAGCATTAGAAAGGAAGCCATGCATCCTACGTATAAATATCCGACGGTTAAAGAGAGGGTAGAATTATATAATGTCAGTTTTGTTTTATTATTAGCTTCACACAACATCTGCACGTAGCGCAGATGTTCGGAATGTACAGTAACAAGTACTAACAGGATTTCCATGTGTCCCACAGAGAGTACGATGTCCTCTATGTAGGATTTTCTGCTTCCTCTTCCAATAAACTGGGTTATTTGCATTTATTAATTTTATCACATCTACAGCACAGGATTTAGAAAATGGTTCAATTTAGGGCTTGTACACACTTTAGATTAAGATTGTTTCAGAACAGTGGTTAGAGATTCTGTTTTACAATCTTTCTCTTAAGGCTAGGTACACACAAGCAGATATTTTGGAGGTTTCAAAAATTCCAATAGACCACACGATCATTTCAGCGCAGTTAGTAGCACCGACTGGTCAAAACAATCTGCTTGTGTGCACTAGCGTTAAGGCAGCCAATCAACCTGTTCTGAAGAAGGGGAAGGTGGAGCAACCAGGAGGAACCCCCACCCTCCGCAGCTCATAACGTTGTTTTGAAATTGGCAGGATCGATAAACAATGACTACATGGGCCTCTACACATTTAATTATCTGCTGCCTGCATTTTTTCCAAATTCCATAACATTGTTTTTATTTTCTTCTTGCAGTGCAGCCCTTCTGCCAGCTGCGAGATGGACTGTGATGTTAACAATGAGGTAAGTCATTGTTGGTTTTAGTTTACAGAATTTAAATATTTATGGGCTTATTCAGAGAGGTGCAAAACTGAACTGTTGAGCTGGATACACACCTTGCAATTCTTCATCCCGACCGACCGATCTGCACTTCCAACCGGTCGGCCAGGGCAAAGGACTGCCGGTCGTGGCAAAAGTAACCGCGGCTGACAGTTTTCGTGACCATGCATGCGTCCCTTTATGTAGGACCATAGAGGACCGTTTTTTGCCCAATTGACTGATACACTGAACTATTGGTCGATTGGGCTGAAAAAAAAACGTTTTACTGGTATACTACATGTATATGTAACAGGGCACCACTTAATAGAGAAACAATGGGTTTTAGTTACCCTTTAACATCAAGGGGAGGTTATGTGTACGTATAATGAAATACATGTCTCCTTCCAAAGATACCCACCTATTTCATTAGTTAGTCCCTCCAAGAAGAGGTTCAACACCCTCTGCACTAAGGCTGGATACACACGGCTACGAGCGAGCGCTTGGCTGGGACAAATGTCCGTCGGTCAAATTCGGATGAACGAACTATGGATGACAGTTGCGGCCGTCCGTCCCACACCAGCCGATATTTTTAAATCTCTTAGGCTGGGTACACACCAGCAGATACTTCCGACCAAACGATAGTGCCGTGGACCAATCAGTCGGATGGAAATATCTGATGGTGTCGGACACTCGTCCAAATCGGTCAGTTGGTAAATCACAGCCGATCGTGCAGTTACCTATGGGACTGCATGATTGGCCGCACGCACTGTCGGCCATGGCCACTATTGCCGCGACCAACAATCAGCCCAGTGTATACCCAGCCTAACAGATAATACATTTTGCAGTGTTTTGCCAAACTGGTATTTTGATTTCTCTGTGTGATTGAATGTTGCATTTTCTTGTTTTATTTGTGATTATGTGCGTCTCCCCGTAGGAATTACTGTGTGTGCTGATCGATGACGGAGGATTCCTTGTCATGTCCAACCAACAGGATCACTGGTCTCAGGTCATTCTGTCAATATCTAATTCACTACTTACTGGTCTGTGAATAATACAGTAGTGTATATTGGAACCATCTGAAACTGCTGGCGCAGGCATTATTGCACAGAAAGATGTGGTTTACTGTATACATATCATTGTGTTGTGTGCACAATGTTCAGGTGGTGGTAGATTAAACCACAACTGTGCTGAAAATAAGCTGATTTAGAAATCTTCTTGCTAGTAACTCATTCATGTTAATCTGCATCACATTCATTATCAGAATTAACTATAGGGGAAACCAGCCTAAGCTCAGTGTAAAGCAAGCCTTACAGTTCGTGTACAGACAGGGCTGGATGTAAATATCAGGAGCCTATAGGAACAATTTTTACGTGGGGGGGGAAATTATATTTATGCTGAAAATATCAACTGTACCGCAGGGGTGGATCTTGTATTTGGGGAAATGGACAACACGGTGGCTCAGTGGTTGGCACTGATGCCTTGCAGCGCTGAGTTTGAATCCACCCTGAATCTGCAAGGAATTTGTATGTTCTCCCCATGCTTGCATGTGTTTCCTCCGGGCGCTCTGGTTTCCCCCACAATAATAAAGACATACTGATAGGTTGTATGTGTCAAATAAATGTGCTTAGATTGTAAGCTCTTCGGGGGAGGGCCTGATGTGAATGTATACATGTAATTGTAAAGCGCTACGGAAGATGTTAGCCCTATAGAAATGCTCAATAATAAAAATAAATGTTACATGCAGTTAGTGTTAGTGAATTCATGCAGATTGATGGCTGTAAACAGAAAAAAGTAATGGGCCAAATATAAGGTTGCCACCTTTGACCTAAAGACCAAAACACATATGAAATCTACATGACGAAAAGCTGGCTTGCATTTCCATTAGACGTGTGATGCAGGCTGCATCGGTTTTAGTGAAGCCATACGTCATGTATTTGTTGCAATAACACTGCAACATGTAGATTTCATATGTGTTAAAGGGAAAGGTGGCAATCCTAGCCAAATATTTATTTATTCAGGGTGAAAGGAAATGGCCTAATGAATCAGTTAGTGTAGTAAAGGTTCAACCAGCTTTTTAAGAAATGTACATGACTTCCGTGTTTTGTGATCCTTCAGCACATAAGAAACGCATGGTAGTGCAAGTCAACACGGTTGGGCAAATTGCATGCCCTGCGTTCCAATTTCCAGCACATTTGACCAGCACAAACGATTTGACGGCGAACCCCCCATCCCCAGTAAAAATCCTTTAAAACACTTTCTGCAGTTTGTTGCATTCGGGGTTTTCCTTTAACGCACTAGTTTGTATTCAGCTGGTGTGCGTCTTGCCTAATGAAGGCTAATTATAAATCCGATAACATCTGATTGATGCACTTTTCATAAAATTGACATGATTTTTATACTGCAACGGGTTTCACCCGAGGGAGAGGATTCCGTCATTCGCATATTAGATTCATTAATATTGAACAGCAGCTCCCAGCATTTTGCACAATAACAATGTCGGCTTATTGAATTTCAGGTGGCAGAACGATCAGTCCAATAGGTTCATTTTACAGTTGAAAGTAGAAACCTATGTATATACAGTTTGATCGGGGCCTTAGGATTCACAGTCTCAGTATTGTAGCAGCTCCGTTCATTTCAACCTTAGTGGAGGAATTATTAGTTCTTTCTTTTTATCGTTTGTTAATGGACCCAGTTCGCTGGCCTTTTCTTTTATCTCTTTATTATCCTTATTGGTTTCATCATCTAACATTCACTCCCACTATCCTGTCCCATAGGTGGGGAAGTTCTTCAGTGAAGTTGACCCCAATCTCATGTCTGCCCTATACAATAATTCATTCTTTACAAAGAAGGAGTCATATGATTATCAGTCTGTCTGTGCTCCAAAAGCAGAGAACTCTAAAGGGGCCGCCCCTCGTGGGATCTTCGTTGTAAGTATTCTCTGCCCTGCATTGCATTGGTTTTCTGAGATTGTGGAGCTAGAGCCGGGATTCTCAAATGGTGTGCCTTCAGATCTTTGAAAATGAGTACTCCCAGCATTCTTCATCCACAGAGGGAGGACAGGGGATGCTGGGAGTTCTCGTTTTCAAAGATCTGGAGGCACACTGTTTGTGAACCCCTCAGCTAGAGGTTGGTTGTTCCAGATGAGAATGTGTTGTCTGGCTGACTGTATAGAAATGTAACTAGTCTATTTATAATCATGTGGTAAAAGCCTTTACACTTGCCCATAAATATTCTTATAGCAGAGCCCTTGGACTCAAAACTTACAATCACTTTTGTATGGAAATAACAGCCATGTTTATCAGTTCCCAGCATGCCCTAAAGGTTTCTTAGAGATCTATCAGTCTGGCAATGCCTGCTGTAAGCTCAGCAGGCGACATAGAGGAAGCCATATGCAATTTGAAAAGATTCAGCAGATTTAATGTTATAATGGAAACAGTTTGAACAAGAATATATATTAATTTGTATAGATTTGTATATTGTATTCAAGCACTAGTATTGTACACATGCAATATCTCTGTTTCTAAGCACTAGTATTGTACACAGGCAATATCTGTGTTTCTAAGCACTAGTATTGTACACAGGCAATATCTGGTTTTTCCTAAGCACTAGTATTGTACCGAAGGCAATATCTGTGTTTCTAAAGCACTAGTTTGTACACAGGCAATATCTTGTTTCTAAGCACTAGTATGTACCAGGCAATATCTGTGTTTTCTAAGACACTAGTTGTACACAGGCAATATCTCTGTTTTCTAAGCACTAGTATTGTACACAGGCAATATCTCTGTTTCTAAGCACTAGATTGTACACAGGCAATATCTGTTTCTAAGCACTAGTATTGTACACAGGCAATATCTGTGTTTCTAAGACTAGTATTGTACACAGGCAATATCTGTGTTTCTAAGCACTAGTATTGTACACAGGCAATATCTGTGTTTCTAAGCACTAGTATTGTACACAGGCAATATCTCTGTTTCTAAGCACTAGTATTGTACACAGGCAATATCTGTGTTTCTAAGCACTAGTATTGTACACAGCAATACTCTGTTTCTAAGCACGTATTGTACACAGGCAATATCTGTGTTTCTAAGCACTAGTATTGTACACAGGCATATCTGTTTCTAAGCACTAGTATTACAGGCAATTCTCTGTTTCTAAGCACTAGTATTGTACAATGCAATATCTCTGTTTCTAAGCACTAGTATTGTACACAGGCAATATCTGTGTTTCTAAGCTAGTATTTTACAACCAATATCTGTTTCTAAGCACTAGTATTGTACACAGGCATATCTCTGTTTCTAAGCACACTAGTATTGTACACAGGCAATATCTCTGTTTCTAAGCACTAGTATTGTACACATGCAATTTCGTTTTTTTCTAAGCACTAGTATTGTACACATGCAATTTCTTGTTTCTAAGCACTAGTATTGTACACAGGCATATCTGTGTTTCTAAGCACTAGTATTGTACACAGGCAATATCTGTTTTCTAACACTAGTATTGTACACAGGCAATATCCTGTTTTCTAAGCACTAGTATGTACACAGCATATCTCTGTTTCTAAGCACTAGTATTGTACACAGGCAATATCTCTGTTTCTAAGCACAGTATTGTACACGGCAATATCTGTGTTTCTAACACTAGTATTTTACACAGGCAATATCTCTGTTTCTAAGCACTAGTATTGTACACAGGCAATATCTGTGTTTCTAAGCACTAGTATTGTACACGGCATATCTGTGTTTCTAAGCACTATTATTGTACACAGGCAATATCTCTTTTTCTAAGCACTAGTATTGTCACATGCAATATCTCCTGTTTCTAAGCACTAGTATTGTACACAGGCAATACTGTGTTGTTCTAAGCACTAGTATTGTACACAGGCAATATCTGTTTCTAAGCACTAGTATTGTACACATGCAATATCTCTGTTTCTAAGCACAGTATTGTACACAGGCAATATCTCTGTTTCTAAGCACTAGTATTGTACCAGTCAATATCTCTGTTTCTAAGCACTAGTATTGTACACATGCAATTTCTCTGTTTCTTCTAAGCACTAGTATTGTACACAGGCAAATCTGTTTTTCTAAGCACTAGTATTGTACACGGCATATCTGTTTCTAAGCACTAGTATTGTACACAGGCAATTCTCTGTTTCTAAGCACTAGTATTGTACACAGGCAATATCTCTGTTTCTAAGCACTATTATTGTACACAGGCAATATCTGTGTTTCTAAGCACTGTATTGTACACAGGCAATATCTCTGTTTCTAAGCACTAGTATTGTACACAGGCAATATCTCTGTTTCTAAGCACTAGTATTGTACACAGGCAATATCTCTGTTTCTAAGCACTAGTATTGTACACAGGCAATATCTCTTTTTCAAGCACTAGTATTGTACACAGGCAATATCTCTGTTTCTAAGCACTAGTATTGTACCAGGCAATATCTCTGTTTCTAAGCACTAGTATTGTACACAGGCATATCTCTGTTTCTAAGCACTAGTATTGTCACAGGCAATATCTGTTTCTAAGCACTAGTATTGTACACAGGCATACTCTGTTTCTAAGCACTGTATTGTACACAGGCAATATCTGTGTTTCTAAGCACTAGTATTGTACACAGCAATATCTCTGTTTCTAACACTAGTATTGTACACACGGCAATATCTCTGTTTAAGCACTAGTATTGTACCAGGCAATATCTGTGTTTCTAAGCACTAGATATGTACACAGGCAATATCTGTTTCTAAGCACTAGTATTGTACACAGCAATATCTCTGTTCTAAGCACTATATGTACACCAGGCAATATCTCTGTTTCTAAGCACTAGTATTGTACACAGCAATATCTCTGTTTCTAAGCACTATATTGTACACATGCAATTCTCTGTTTCTAAGCACTAGTATTGTACACAGGCAATATCTGTGTTTTCAAGCACAGTATTGTACACAGGCAATATCTGTTTCTAAGCACTAGTATTGTACACAGGCAATATCTCTGTTTCTAGCACTAGTTTGTCCACAGGCAATATCTCTGTTTCTTAAGCACTAGTATTGTACACAGCAATATCTCTGTTTCTAAGCACTAGTATTGTACCAGCCATATCTCTGTTTCTAAGCACTAGTATTGTACACAGCAATATCTCTGTTTCTAAGCACTAGTATTGTACACAGGCAATATCTCTGTTTTCTAAGCACTAGTATTGTACACAGGCAATATCTGTGTTTCTAAGCACTAGTATTGTACACAGGCAATATCTCTGTTTCTAGCACTAGTATTGTACACAGGCAATATCTGTGTTTCTAAGCACTATATTGTACACAGGCAATATCTCTGTTTCTAACACTAGTATTGTACACAGGCAATATCTCTGTTTCTAACACTAGTATTGTACACATCAATATCTTGTTTCTAAGCACTAGTATTGTACACAGGCAATACTCTGTTTCTAAGCACTAGTATTGTACACGCAATATCTGTGTTTCTAAGCACTAGTATTGTACACAGGCAATATCTCTGTTTCTAAGCCTAGTATGTCCCAGCAATATCTCTGTTTCTAAGCACTAGTATTGTACACAGCAATATCTGTGTTCTAAGCCCTAGTATTGTACACAGGCAATATCTCTGTTTCTAAGCACTAGTATGTACACAGGCAATATCTCTGTTTCTAAGCACTAGTATGGTACACAGGCAATATCTCTGTTTCTAAGCACTAGTATTGTACACAGGCAAATCTCTGTTTCTAAGCACTAGTATTGTACACAGCATATCTGTTTCTAAGCACTAGTATTGTACACAAGGCATATCTGTGTTTTCTAAGCCCAGTATTGTACACAGGCAATCTCTGTTTCTAAGCACTAGTAGGTAAACAGGCAATATCTCTGTTTCTAAGCCCTAGTATTGTACACAGGCAATATCTCGTTTCTAAGCACTAGTATTGTACACAGGCAATATCTCTGTTTCTAAGCACTAGTATTGTACACAGCAATATCTGTTTCTAAGCACTAGTATTGTACACAGGCAATATCTCTGTTCTAGCACTAGTTATTGTACACAGGCAATATCTGTTTCTAAGCACTAGTATTGTACACAGGCAATATCTGGTTTCTAAGCACTAGTATTGTACACAGGCAATATCTCTGTTTCTAAGCACTAGTATTGTACACAGGCAATATCTGTGTTTTCTAAGCACTAGTATTGTACACAGGCAATATCTGTGTTTCTAAGCACTAGTATTGTACACAGGCAATATCTCTGTTTCTAAGCACTAGTATGTACACAGCATATCTCTGTTTCTAAGCACTAGTATTGTACACATGCAATATCTCTGTTTCTAAGCACTAGTATTGTACACAGGCAATATCTGTTTCTAAGCACTAGTATTGTACACAGGCAATTCTTTTTCTAAGCACTAGTATTGTACACACAATATCTTGTTTCTAAGCACTAGTATTGTACACAGGCAATATCTGTGTTTCTAAGCACTAGTATTGTACACAGGCAATATCTCTGTTTCTAAGCACTAGTATTGTACACAGGCAATATCTCTGTTTCTAAGCACTAGTTATTTACACAGGCAATATCTGTGTTTCTAAGCACTAGTATTGTCACAAGGCAATATCTGTTTCTAAGCACTAGTAATTGTACACAGGCAATATCTCTGTTTCTAAGCACTAGTTTTCAAGCATATCTCTGTTTCTAAGCACTAGTATTGTACACATGCAATTCTCTGTTTCTAAGCACTAGTATTGTACACACAATATCTGTGTTTTCTAAGCACTAGTATTGTACACAGGCAATATCTGTTTCTAAGCACTAGTATGTACACGCATATCTCTGTTTCGAGCACTAGTATTGTACACAGGCAATACTCTGTTTCTAAGCACTAGTATTGTCACAGGCAACTATCTGTGTTTCTAAGCACTAGTATTGTACACAGGCAATATCTCTGTTTCTAAGCACTAGTATTGTACACAGGCAATATCTGTGTTTCTAAGCACTAGTATTGTACACAGGCAATATCTGTTTCTAAGCACTAGTATTGTACACAGCAATATCCTGTTTTATTAAGGCACTATATTGTACACAGGCAATATCTTCTGTTCTAAGCACTAGTATGTACACAGGCAATATTCTGTTTCTAAGCACTAGTATTGTACACGAGCAATATCTTGTTTCTAAGCACTAGTATTGTACACAGGCAATATCTGTTTTAAGCACTAGTATTGTAACACACAATATCTCTGTTTCTAAGCATAGTATGTACACAGGCAATATCTCTGTTTCTAAGCACTAGTATTGTAACACGGCAATATCTCTGTTTCTAAGCACTAGTATTGTAACACGCAATATCTCTGTTCTAAGCACTAGTATTGTACACAGGCATATCTGTTTCTAAGCACTAGTATTGTAACACAGGCAATATCTGTTTCTAAGCACTAGTATTGTACACAGGCAATATCTTGTTTCTAAGCACTAGATTGTACACAGGCATAATCTCTGTTTCTAAGCACTAGTATTGTACACAGGCAATTCTCTGTTTCTAAGCACTAGTATTGTACACAGGCAACTATCTCTGTTTCTAAGCACTAGTATGTACACAGGCAATATCTCTGTTCTAAGCATAGTATTGTACACAGCAATATCTCTGTTTCTAAGCACTAGTATTGTACACAGGCATAATCTGTGTTTCTAAGCACTAGATTGTACACAGGCAATATCTCTGTTTCTAAAGCACTAGTATTGTACACAGGCAATATCTCGCTGTTTCTAAGCACTAGTATTGTACACAGGCAATATCTCTGTTTCTAAGCACTAGTATTGTACACAGGCAATATCTCTGTTTCTAAGCACTAGTATGTACACAGGAGTAGGGCAATATCTGTGTTTCTAAGCACTAGTATTGTACACAGGCAATATCTCTGTTTTCTAAGCACTAGTATGTACCCAGGCAATATCTGTGTTTTCTAAGACACTAGTCTGTACACAGGAATTCTCTGTTTTCTAAGCACTCGTACTTGTAACACAGGCCAATATCTCTGTTTCTAAGCACTAGATTGTACACAGGCAATATCCTGTTTCTAAGCACTAGTATGTACACAGGCAATATCTGTGTTTCTAAGCACTAGTATTGTACACAGGCAATATCTGTGTTTCTAAGCACTAGTATTGTACACAGGCAATATCTGTGTTTCTAAGCACTAGTATTGTACACAGGCAATATCTCTGTTTCTAAGCACTAGTATTGTACACAGGCATATCTGTGTTTCTAAGCCCTAGTATTGTACACAGCAATACTCTGTTTCTAAGCACGTATTGTACACAGGCAATATCTGTGTTTCTAAGCACTAGTATTGTACACAGGCAATATCTGTTTCTAAGCACTAGTATTACACAGGCAATATCTCTGTTTCTAAGCACTAGTATTGTACCATGCAATATCTCTGTTTCTAAGCACTAGTATTGTACACAGGCAATATCTGTGTTTCTCACAGCTATATTTGTACAACCAATATCTGTTTCTAAGCACTAGTATTGTACACAGGCATATCTCTGTTTCTAAGCCACAGTATTGTACACCAGGCAATATCTCGTTTCTAAGCACTAGTATTGTACACATGCAATCTATCGTTTTTTTCTAAGCACTAGTATTGTACCATGCAATTTCTTGTTTCTAAGCACTAGTATTGTACACAGGCATATCTGTGTTTCTAAGCACTAGTATTGTCACAGCAATATCTGTTTTCTAAGCACTAGTATTGTACACGGCAATATCTCTGTTTTCTAAGCACTAGTATGTACACAGGCATATCTCTGTTTCTAAGCACTAGTATTGTACACAGGCAATATCTCTGTTTCTAAGCACAGTATTGTACACGGCAATATCTGTGTTTCTAACACTAGTATTTTACACAGGCAATATCTCTGTTTCTAAGCACTAGTATGTGTACACAGGCAATATCTGTGTTTCTAAGCACTAGTATTGTACACAGGCATATCTTGTTTCTAAGCACTATATTGTACACAGGCAATATCTCTGTTTCTAAGCACTAGTATTGTACACATGCAATATCCTGTTTCTAAGCACTAGTATTGTACACAGGCAATATCTGTGTTTCTAAGCACTAGTATTGTACACAGGCAATATCTGTTTCTAAGCACTAGTATTGTACACATGCAATATCTCTGTTTCTAAGCACTAGTATTGTACACAGGCAATATCTCTGTTTCTAAGCACTAGTATTGTACACATGCAATATCTCTGTTTCTAAGCACTAGTATTGTACACATGCAATTTCTCTGTTTCTTTCTAAGCACTAGTATTGTACACAGGCAAATCTGTTTTTCTAGCACTAGTATTGTACACAGGCAATATCTGTTTCTAAGCACTAGTATTGTACACAGGCAATTCTCTGTTTCTAAGCACCTAGTATTGTACACAGGCAATATCTCTGTTTCTAAGCACTATTATTGTACACAGGCAATATCTGTGTTTCTAAGCACTAGTATTGTACACAGGCAATATCTCTGTTTCTAAGCACTAGTATTGTACACAGGCAATATCTCTGTTTCTAAGCACTAGTATTGTACACAGGCAATATCTCTGTTTCTAAGCACTAGTATTGTACACAGGCAATATCTCTTTTTCTAAGCACTAGTATTGTACACAGGCAATATCTCTGTTTCTAAGCACTATATTGTACACAGGCAATATCTCTGTTTCTAAGCACTAGTATTGTACCAGGCATATCTCTGTTTCTAAGCACTAGTATTGTCACAGGCAATATCTGTTTCTAAGCACTAGTATTGTACACAGGCATACTCTGTTTCTAAGCACTGTATTGTACACAGGCAATATCTGTGTTTCTAAGCACTAGTATTGTACACAGCAATATCTCTGTTTCTAACACTAGTATTGTACACAGGCAATATCTCTGTTTAAGCACTAGTATTGTACCAGGCAATATCTGTGTTTCTAAGCACTAGATATGTACACAGGCAATATCTGTTTCTAAGCACTAGTATTGTACCATGCAATATCTCTGTTCTAAGCACTATATTGTACACCAGGCAATATCTCTGTTTCTAAGCACTAGTATTGTACACAGCAATATCTTGTTTCTAAGCACTATTATTGTACACAGCAATTTCTCTGTTTCTAAGCACTAGTATTGTACACAGGCAATATCTGTGTTTCTAAGCACAGTATTGTACACAGGCAATATCTGTTTCTAAGCACTAGTATTGTACACAGGCAATATCTCTGTTTCTAGCACTATTTGTCCACAGGCAATATCTCTGTTTCTTTAAGCACTAGTATTGTACACAGGCAATATCTCTGTTTCTAAGCACTAGTATTGTACACCAGCATATCTCTGTTTCTAAGCACTAGTATTGTACACAGCAATATCTCTGTTTCTAAGCACTAGTATTGTACACAGGCAATATCTCTGTTTTCTAAGCACTAGTATTGTACACAGGCAATATCTGTGTTTCTAAGCACTAGTATTGTACACAGGCAATATCTCTGTTTCTAGCACTAGTATTGTACACAGGCAATATCTGTGTTTCTAAGCACTATGTATTGTACACAGGCAATATCTCTGTTTCTAACACTAGTATTGTACACAGGCAATATCTCTGTTTCTAACACTAGTATTGTACACATCAATATCTTGTTTCTAAGCACTAGTATTGTACACAGGCAATACTCTGTTTCTAAGCACTAGTATTGTACACGCAATATCTGTGTTTCTAGAGCACTAGTTTGTACACAGGCAATATCTCTGTTTCTAAGCCTAGTATGTACCCATGCAATATCTCTGTTTCTAAGCACTAGTATTGTACACAGCAATATCTGTGTTCTAAGCCCTAGTATTGTACACAGGCAATATCTGTTTCTAAGCCACTAGTATGTACACAGGCAATATCTCTGTTTCTAAGCACTAGTATGGTACACAGGCAATATCTCTGTTTCTAAGCACTAGTATTGTACACAGGCAAATCTCTGTTTCTAAGCACTAGTATTGTACACAGCAATATTCTGTTTCTAAGCACTAGTATTGTACACAAGGCAATATCTTGTTTCTAAGCCAGTATTGTACACAGGCAATACTCTGTTTCTAAGCACTAGTAGGTAAACAGCAATATCTCTGTTTCTAAGCACCTAGTATTGTACACAGGCAAATATCTCGTTTCTAAGCACTAGTATTGTACACAGGCAATATCTGTTTTCTAAGCACTAGTATTGTACACAGGGCAATACTCTGTTTTCTAAGCACTAGTATTGTACACAGGCAATATCTCTGGTTCTAGCACTATTATTGTACACAGGCAATATCTCGTTTCTAAGCACTAGTATTGTACACAGGCAATATCTGTTTCTAAGCACTAGTGATTGTCACACGGCAATATCTCTGTTCTAAGCACTAGTATTGTACACAGGCAATATCTCTGTTTCTAAGCACTAGTATGTACACAGGCAATATCTCTGTTTCTAAGCACTAGTATTGTACACAGGCAATATCTCTGGTTTCTAAGCACTAGTATTGTGTACACAGCACATATCTGTGTTTTCTAAGCACTAGTATTGTACAACAAGCAATATCTCTGTTTCTAAGCACTAGTATTGTCCACCAGGCAATATCTGTTTCTAAGCACTAGTATTTGTACACAGAGCAATATCTTTTCTAAGCACTAGTATTGTACACATCAATATCTTGTTTCTAAGCACTAGTATTGTACACAGGCAATATCTCTGTTTCTAAGCACTAGTATTGTACACAGGCAATATCTCTGTTTCTAAGCACTAGTATTGTACACAGGCAATATCTCTGTTTCTAAGCACTAGTATTGTACACAGGCAATATCTGTGTTTTCTAGCACTAGTATTGTCACAAGGCAATATCTGTTTCTAAGCACTAGTATTGTACACAGCAATATCTCTGTTCTAAGCACTAGTATGTTGTACACATGCAATATCTCTGTTTCTAAGCACTAGTATTGTACACATGCAATTTCTCTGTTTCTAAGCACTAGTATTGTACACAGGCAATATCTGTGTTTCTAAGCACTAGTATTGTACACAGGCAATATCTGTTTCTAAGCACTAGTATTGTACACGGCATATCTCTGTTTCAGCACTAGTATTGTACACAGGCAATACTCTGTTTCTAAGCACTAGTATTGTACACCAGGCAACTATCTCTGTTTCTAAGCACTAGTATTGTACACAGGCAATATCTCTGTTTCTAAGCACTAGTATTGTACACAGGCAATATCTGTGTTTCTAAGCACTAGTATGTACACAGGCAATATCTCTGTTTCTAAGCACTAGTATTGTACACAGGCAATATCTGTTTTAATAAGCACTATTATTGTACCAGGCAATATCTCTGTTTCTAAGCACTAGTATTGTACACAGGCAATATCTCTGTTTCTAAGCACTAGTATTGTACAGCGAGCAATATCTGTGTTTCTAAGCACTAGTATTGTACACAGGCAATATCTGTTTCTAAGCATAGTATTGTACACATCAATATCTCTGTTTCTAAGCACTAGTATGTACACAGGCAATATCTCTGTTTCTAAGCACTAGTATGTAACACGGCAATATCTCTGTTTCTAAGCACTAGTATTGTACACACTGCAATATTCTCTGTTTCTAAGCACTAGTATTGTACACAGGCAATATCTGTTTCTAAGCACAGTATTGTACACAGCAATATCTGTTTCTAAGCACTAGTATTGTACACAGGCAATATCTGTTTCTAAGCACTAGATTGTACACAGGCATAATCTCTGTTTCTAAGCACTAGTATTGTACACAGGCAATATCTCTGTTTCTAAGCACTAGTATTGTACACAGGCAATATCTCTGTTTCTAAGCACTAGTATTGTACACAGGCAATATCTCTGTTTCTAAGCACTAGTATTGTACACAGGCAATATCTGTGTTTCTAAGCACTAGTATTGTACACAGGCATATCTGTGTTTCTAAGCACTAGTATTGTACACAGGCAATATCTCTGTTTCTAAGCACTAGTATTGTACCACAGGCAATATCTGTGTTTCTAAGCACTAGTATTGTACACAGGCAATATCTCTGTTTCTAAACACTAGTATTGTACACAGGCAATATCTCTGTTTCTAAGCACTAGTATTGTACACAGGATGCAATATTTGTTTCTAAGCACTAGTATTGTACACAGGCAATATCTCTGTTTCTAAGCACTAGTATTGTGTACACAGGCAATATCTGTGTTTCTAAGCACTAGTTATTGTACACAGGCAATATCTCTGTTTCTAAGCACTAGTATTGTAACACGCACTACTGTGTTCTAGCACTAGTATTGTACACATGCAATATCTCTGTTTCTAAGCACTAGTATTGTACACAGGCAATAATCTCTGTTTCTAAGCACTAGTTTGTACACAGCATATCTCTGTTTTCTAAGCACTAGTATTGTACCAGGCAATATCTGTGTTCTAAGCACTAGTATTGTACACAGGCAATATCTGTTTCTAAGCACTAGTATTGTACACAGGCAATACTCTGTTTTCTAAGCACTGTATTGTACACGGCAATATCTCTGTTTCTAAGCACTAGTATTGTACCACATGCAATACTCTGTTTTCTAGCACTAGTATTGTACACAGCAATTCTCTTGTTTCTACACACTAGTATTGTACACAGCAATATCTGTTTCTAAGCACTATGTATGGTACACGGCAATATCTGTTTTCTAAGCACTATTATTGTACCAGGCAATATCTCTGTTTCTAAGCACTGTATTGTACACAGGCATATCCTGTTTCTAAGCACTAGTATTGTACACGGCAATATCTCTGTTTCTAAGCACTAGTATTGTACACAGGCAATATCTCTGTTTCTAAGCACTATTATTGTACACAGGCTATCTCTGTTTCTAAGCACTAGTATTGTACACAGGCAATTCTCTGTTTCTAAGCACTAGTATTGTACACAGGCAATATCTCTGTTTCTAAGCACTAGTATTGTACACAGCATATCTCTGTTTCTAGCACTAGTATTGTACACAGGCATATCTGTGCTTTTCTAGCACTAGTATTGTACACAGGCAATATCTCTGTTTCTAAGCACTAGATTGTACACAGCAATATCTGTGTTTCTAAGCACTAGTATGTACCAGGCAATATCTCTGTTTCTAAGCACTAGTATTGTACCACATGCAATATCTCTGTTTCTAAGCACTAGTATTGTACACAGGCAAATCTGTGTTCTTAACACTAGTATTGTACACAGGCATATCTGTTTTTTCTAAGCACTAGTATTGTACACATGCAATATCTCTGTTTCTAACCCTATTATTGTACACAGGCAATATCTCTGTTTCTAAGCACTAGTATTGTACACATGCAATATCTCTGTTTCTAAGCACTAGTATTGTACACATGCAATATCTCTGTTTCTAAGCACTAGTATTGTACCCAGCAATTCTCTTGTTCTAGCACAGTATTGTACACAGGCAATATCTGTGTTTCTAAGCACTAGTATTGTACACAGGCAATATCTGTTTTCTAAGCACTAGTATTGTCACAGGCAATATCTCTGTTTCTAAGCACAGTATTGTACACAGCAATATCTGTGTTTTCTAAGCACTAGTATTGTACACAGCAATATCTCTGTTTTCTAAGCACTAGTATTGTACACAGGCAATATCTCTGTTTCTAAGCACTAGTATTGTACACAGGCAATATCTCTGTTTCTAAGCACTAGTTTGTACACAGGCAATATCTGTTTTAAGCACTATATGTACACAGGCAATATCTCTGTTTCTAAGCACTAGTATTGTACACAGGCAATATCTCGTTTTCTAAGCACTATATTGTACACAGGCAATATCTCTGTTTCTAAGCACTAGTATTGTACAGGCAATTATCTGTGTTTCTAAGCACTAGTATTGTCACAGGCAATATCTCTGTTTCTAAGCACTAGTATTGTACACAGGCAATATCTGTGTTTCTAAGCACTAGTATTGTACACAGCAATATCTCTGTTTCTAAGCACTTATTGTACACAGCAATATCTGTTTCTAGCACTAGTATTGTACACAGGCAATATCTGTGTTCTAAGCACTAGTATTGTACACAGGCAATATCTGTTTCTAAGCACTAGTATTGTACACAGCAGCAATATCTCTGTTTCTAAGCACTAGTATTGTACACAGCAATATCTCTGTTTCTAAGCACTAGTATTGTACACAGGCAATCTCTCTGTTTCTAAGCACTAGTATTGTACACATGCAATCTCTGTTTCTAAGCACTAGTATTGTACACAGGCAATATCTGTGTTCTAAGCATCCAGTATTGTACACAGGCAATATCTGTTTCTAAGCACTATATTGTACCAGCAATATCTCTGTTCTAAGCACTAGTATTGTACCCAGGCAATATCTCTGTTTCTAAGCACTAGTTTGTACACAGGCATATCTCTGTTTCTAAGCACTAGTATTGTACACAGGCAATATCTCTGTTTCTAAGCACTAGTATTGTACACGGCAATATCTCTGTTTCTAAGCACTAGATTGTACACAGGCAATATCTCTGTTTCTAAGCACTAGTTTGTACACGGCAATATCTGTTTCTAAGCACTAGTATTGTACACAGGCAATATCTCTGTTTCTAAGCACTAGTATGTACACAGGCAATATCTCTGTTTCTAAGCACTAGTATTGTACACAGGCAATATCTGTTTCTAAGCACTAGTATTGTACACATGCAATATCTCTGTTTCTAAGCACTAGTATTGTACACAGGCAATATCTCTGTTTCTAAGCACTAGTATTGTACACAGGCAATATCTGTGTTTCTAAGCACTAGTATTGTACACAGGCAATATCTGTTTCTAAGCACTAGTATTGTACACAGGCAATATCTCTGTTTCTAAGCACTAGTATTGTACACAGGCAATATCTGTGTTTCTAAGCACTAGTATTGTACACATGCAATATCTCTGTTTCTAAGCACTAGTATTGTACACAGGCAATATCTCTGTTTCTAAGCACTAGTATTGTACACAGGCAATACGTGGTTCTAACACTAGTATTGTACACAGGCAATATCTGTGTTTCTAAGCACTAGTATTGTACACACGGCAATATCTCTGTTTCTAAGCACTAGTATTGTACACAGGCAATTATCTGTTTTCTAAGCACTAGTATGTAACCAGGCAATATCTCTGTTTCTAAGCCCTAGTATTGTACACAGGCAATATCTCTGTTTCTAAGCACTAGTATTGTACACAGGCAATATATGTGTTTCTAAGCACTAGTATTGTACACAGGCAATATCTCTGTTTCTAAGCACTAGTATTGTACACAGGCAATATATGTGTTTCTAAGCACTAGTATTGTACACAGGCAATATCTCTCTTTTTAAGCACTTGCATTAACCATGGGGGTTTGAGTTGCCATATTATTTTCCGTATCCAAGGCAATAAATATGCCTCTGACTTCCACGGTTGCAGCCTGTGGAATTGTCTCAGCCAAAGAATGTTATATGGCAACTTTTACTCAAATACAGAACAACTCTAGCATATTATAATGTATTACCTCAACATACCCATCAATTGGGTATATTTAATCTGTTGTTAGTGCCCTCTGACTCACTCTCCCTGCCTCTTTATTAATAAACTGTCCAATAGAAAAGCGTTGAAGTTGTCTCATGGCTGTGACTCATCATCTTGTTAAAAGTTCCGCACCAATAAACTTCGGACACTTTATACAGTTTATTAGTCTATTTGAGGTTAAAGGAGAACTATAATACATATTAAAAGAAATGTATAAAGCAATTAAAATAAAAGGTACCTGATAATTCCTGCCTCCCAATATTGTTTCAATAAGGAGTGCTGCATCATGCACTTTCTGGCATTTAATATACAAAAAAAGCCCAGGACACTAACCTGGCAGATGAAAACCGGATGTGCACAGTTTTCTTCATGCTGGTGTTTCTAAATTAAACAATTGGAATAATCAGTCTTACCTCCCTGCCCAATTATATTCAGTGTAGTGGTTCCTCTAATTCAATTCCTTTTATTCCCCAGCCAACTATCGCTGATATTCTGAACCTGGCCTGGTTGTCTTCAGCAGCTGCTTGGTGAGTCCTAATATTCACTTTGCCTTTCATTTGTGCAGATAAAATAGTTTTTTCCTTCCATCTCTCTGCATGAATATTTGTGTTTTCTCTTCTTACCCAAGTCTACATTAGTATATTTAAAAGGCAGGTCCACCCCAAATCTATCTTTTACAGAAATGTTAATCACCCCCAAACCCTATTTTGTTTACACTTACCTTTTCCTAAGACACTCCTTCAGTGCGGCAGCTTCTGGATATTGGCCGCCAGTCAAAGCCATGGCGATTATGTCGTGGTTAATGGCTAATACCAAAATACAAAAATGGGGTTTGGGGGGGGGGGGGTAAATAGATTGTGGGTGGACATTCCCTTTTATAGACTATAAGGCAAGAGGCTTTCACCAGCACCAATTACAAAACTTTAGAAAGTGTAAAACTTTAAAAACTGCTTCAACCACTGCACATCCTATTCTAAGTCCCTATAGGCCTTGGTACTGGTGATGGTAGTGGAGATTGGTTGCTGGAGAGCATAGTCTGTCCAATAAATAGACCAATGTTTTTCAGGAATTGAAGACCTGTTAACATTTTCAATTTGTTCCCTCCAGGTCACTGTTCCAGCATCTCCTCTTCAGTTTGACATACACCAGTTGGTTTCAAGCAGGTATGGGAAGACTTACTAGTCCAAGTTCTGCAGTTGGGGAGATGTCTGGGAAGTATGGGAAATATAGAATTAGACTGATGAACATACTGTATCTATCTGCACTGTTGGTTGACTTATCAGTATTGTGAGGAATCTACCTGTAGATAGGAGTGTGATAGGATATATAGAAAAGTAACATTTATAATTAGATTTATTGCATGATCGCAGGATTCACTCTAACCCAGTAGATTCTGCCATTTGTTTTTGTGAGCAGATGATGTTATAGGAGAGAATTTGGAACCCAGGGAGGCCACCTGCATAATGAAGCAGACTCAGTATTACTTTGGGAACATCAATTCTACGTATTCGGCTGTCATAGACTGTGGTCCGTGTTCCCGGTGAGTAATATTCAGAGAGACATTATGGTAACAATGAATAAGAAGCATGCTGATAGGTTTGTTTTTCTTCCTTCCTGCTGATAGGTACTTTCATGCACAGAGACTTTCAAGCACAAATCTGTTGTTTGTGGTGGCGGAAAAGATGATATGCAGTCAGTGCGACTCCATGAAACTGGATCAAGCCGAGACACGTTGTATCCTCTGTTACATTAAGTGTGAGATGGCTGGTTGTTTAGTGAGATGAGAGTCTCTGTATGTCGGTTTGTCAATTTTATTGCTTCCTAAATGCTGGCAAAAGACAGATGTTGAGTTTCTGAAAAAGCATTGTTGGAAAAGCACAAAACAAATAGAATTCACCGACACTGGGCCAATCCGATGTTGATTAAAGGGTTGCTCTGTTTATAATTGGGGTTTCACATTCTACATTTAATTTAATCTCTTTCCCTTTAGTAAAACTCTGAGGCTTATGTTATTCAGCCCAGTGAGCTTTATATAATGTCTGTATTTGAGTAAAAACTACTATAACGATGAATGACATAATCACATACATGGAGTTTATTTAATAACATATTAGAGATAAAGGAAACCATAAGAGGATTAGTATAAAATGCCATTTTTCAAGACTATGGAACTTATTTAGTAAGAGGTACAAACATTTCCCTGTGCTGTCAATCTTCAGCAACCAATCAGATGTTGTAAAATGTTTTCTGACTGTAGTAGATCTGTAGAAGGCAACATTTCATTGGTTGGATAGGCAAAAGAATAGCCACTTTTTTTAAATAAGCCTGATTGACTCTGAATAAATCCCACTGTCCACTAGCAAAATTTATATTAAAACAATGTTACTTTATTTTATATAAAGCAAGTTTGATTTACTGTGTAATGCAGCAATTTTCTTGCTGATGAAATTTGGCCAGGTGGTGGCTCTCTATTGCCTTTGTTTTTTTTTTTTTTTTACCTTGACTCACTTAAAAGCAGAGGGACCCGAACAGTGTGAGTTGGTGCAGATGCCACGTTATCGGAAAGGTCCACATGTCTGTTTTGACTACAACCCGATGGTAACTGATTGAAATATATTTATGTTCAGCATTTCTTATAATAAGAAGGGGGTGCCCAGAGGTGAATGGTAAGTGTACTGTATATAAAGATGTCATTTTTCCTCCTAATTCTTTCCAGGAGGACACGTCAGACTGTGGCAGAGGATCCCTGTTCCGGCCGTCATGGCTTCTACTGTTGCTGCTCCAGCTGATTCTCCAGTTTGTCCTTCCCAACTGCTTCTGGTCAACCTCTAGTCGAGGCCTGTAGACCTGCAGCAATCTCCTCTCTCTATCACTGCGCCTTCCTGAGGCCTGTTTCCTGACGTGATTACCATGAAAACCAAAAGAATACCCCTCTACACTTTGGGTTTCAGAACAGCGAGCACTTATTTAGGATGTTTTTACTGTGATAACGAACAGACCTTCCTATGCCATCAGGAAATATCTGGCTACAATAAAAACTATGTCCTGGATAATGGCAGCAGAAATTAAGCTGAAATACCTGTTCATTGGGCATGGCAACCACAGCAACTCTTTAGGATATCCTGTTTCCTGTTCATCTGTCTCCATGGTACCTATGCTTGGACCTCAGGTTCCATTAACATCCTCACTTTAGGTCTCTTAAGTGGGGTCATGACTGTACTGTGACCCTTTGTTCTCTGGCAAAAAGTGTGTGTGGGGGATATTCTCCTGTTTTTCCATGCGATTCCCAATCTGAGTTGGGAAGCAGAGGTAACGTGGTGATTACATCATATCCATTCATGTTCAAGTGTATCATGACTCATCAAATCATTGTCAAAGTTACTCATCCAAGTCTTAGGTCACCACTCATGTCAGAATGTGCATTGGGCCAAAGTCACAAGAGTAGTGACAGAGATATTGTTCTGCGAACTATACCTGTATGCTAAGAAAACCCCATTCAATGCAGTGAGCAGTATCAGAGCTCAAGTGCATCATCTTGCCATGCAGACCATCAGTTCCTATTAAGTATAGAGCTCCTATTGTCAATCGCCTGGTTTAAAGGATTCATAATAATATGTTAATCATCTTTAAATGCTGATTGATATGATGCTCAATCGCTGCCCAAGCAACTGGCTTGCTCTACGCTGACCTGCATGCATGGGTGATGAAACTTCTGCAGCACGTTTCCCACAATCCTCCCGGTTGTACAGAATGGTACCAAAGAAGCAGGTTCTGACTTGTTTTGTCTCATCTAAACAGGAAGCAATGACCACTGTGTGAATAATAATAATCCATCAAGGTATAAATGGGCGCATTTACCTGTCATCCAACAGAAAATGTAGTGGGGATGTGTTCAACTGTGGTGTGTTCTGCTGTTCAACATACTGTATGTAGCAAGCTAACCTGCAAATCAGTTCCTAGTCCAGCGTGTTGCACTCTAGTTCTGTGTGTTACGGTGTAGTGCTCTTAAAGTCATTTGCTGTTATAGACAATGCAAGGTTCTACAGTCTAGAAAACATGATTGTTTAAAGTTGTGTTCAGGCAGAGCACAACCATTACACAAGCACATAGCGAGGGCTGCACACAGAAGCACACAACGGATTGTCCTTCCCTGGTGTCACTCGCAGGCTAGACACAATGTATAGAGTTCCCCGGGCAATCGCCAGTGACACTAGCCCAGCACAATGTATAGGATAAGAAGATCGTTATGGCAGATTTCACTGTGTTTGGATAACATGGCACAACTCAATTTACGGTTGCTTAGATTGTATTAATCTAAACTCTGTGGACAAATAATTTCACACTTTGCTACATTGTGACTTTTTTTTACACTGAGTTGTGTCCTTCATTACCAAAGGTTATCAGATCTGTAACGTCCAGTATGTTTAATTTGTCTATGACTTTACTAGTAACCTTTAACCAGTGCCAATGTTACTCCATTTTTGTCTCGGTACATTATTAAAAAACAACTTTCCTGTTACTGCCAGTACATATCATCTCCTTATGCAGCTCTTTCTGTTGCTCCATGAGATTCTGAAACACTGTGGTTCTTACAGTCTACATATCTGTTTGTAGAGGAGAGGTGCAGAGGTCGCACACAATTACTGTCCTTTTTCGCTCTATATAGCATGATGCCTCGCTTGGATTTTTGCCTATTTATCCATTACCTCTTACTGCTAAGAGTGTTATACCTAATGCCAAAGGGATGTAATCCCCAATGAAGTCCAAGTATACCCACATCCTCCCTTCTATGGTTTTCGGACCTCTTTAATACATTGCGTAAGGTTTATTTCTGCAGAGTTCATTTGTTTGTTTTGTAGTTATCCAATGTCAGGGCTGGATCTCTAATAGGAACACATGGAACTTGCTAGCTGAGTTAAAGGGGATACACATTTCTAGACATGGGTCTGTAATTTAAAATCCCCATATAAATTATGTGCACATCCTAACTGAGAATAAGGGCCACACTGCAAGCACCATCGTTAGCACGAGAGAATCGCAGAGCATGTCATTATGGGGGGCCACATTGCATGTGCTATGCTGTGATCCGTTCTCACAGTGCATTCGATCGTCAATTTTTTTGGTGTGTGCTTTTTATGCGCATTGCCATCTGGGATAGTGTGGTCTCAGCCCTAAGGTGACCATACGATATTAGGGAAATCCCATTGTGGACTGACGGGATTGACCTAATATCAGTAGTGTGTTGGGACAGAAATCGGCCGTGGTTCACATTACGATCAGTCGGGAAAGACGGTAAATTTCCTTCTGTCAGTATCTGCTCCCTTTACTTTAAGGAGAGCCAATATCATTGCCCCGTGTATGGCCGCATGGCTGACCGATCCCCATACTGTGTATGGGCAATTGGTCGGGTCCATGTGTGCGGTTCCCATTGCAAAAGTGCCTACAGATTGGGAATGTGATCTGTCAGCACATTGAAATGTAAATCGCATGAGTATGGCCACCTTTAGAGCTCATCCGCAAACTAACTGATTATAGGAATCCGATTGATTGCAATGGGCAATGCTAGATGGTTGGATCCACACCGGATAAAGAAAATAAACAATTTACCTAAATTAGGGGATGTCTAAACTGTGACTGTTTAGCTTTAGAGCTATCGTTATAAGGAGCTCCAAACAGCCTACGGCTAGATCCCCTAGCTTAGTAGATAAAGGCCTCTGTAGAAACAGCCCCATGATAAAATACGGAATAATGTCTTTATGCTTCGGTTATTTTTGTCCAAGGATCCCTTTGAGTCTGGGGGCAAGTTCCCTCTCTGTCCTTCCCAAAAAATAACCCTGTTAAAATGATTCTAAAATAGATTTTCTTTTGAAGAGGAGTATTAACCCCTAGATATTGCCAGGTGCCAAATACATACCCACTCAAGGTGCCAACATCAGCAATCTGAGATTTGCCACTTCTTGCCATGTAGGATTATAAAAGGGATTTACAACAAACCAATTCAATTCTGCAATCACTGAAAAATACAGCTATGGAGGTTTCTAACCCACAACTCCCTGTACATTCTGTACTTAAAGGGGAAATCACTGTGCTTTTTGTTTAGTTTAGTTATTGGATTGCATTTTACATTGAAGCAGCATTATTAGCGTCATAGGACCTGCTCTCTCGACCCTGTCCTGGGTTTCCAAATCAATGAAGAATCTGGGGACAAATATGTTGAAATGCATGCAGCTGAGCTGAGTTACAATAAATGCACTTTAAATGTAATTAACTAGTGCAGCCTTGATTGTCCTCCAATCATCAGATTCTGGTAACCCAGGTCCATTGTGTATATCCACAGTGCACTGCCAGGGTCAGCAGTGGATGAGCTAGACCAGGGATATTGCATGTTATATTGATAGGGCTGACATAGTGGGGTAAACCGTACAGCAAGGCTTGGCCCTATGGCAATCTAAGCAGAATCACTGTGCCTAGGATGCTCAATGCCTTTAATTGGAAAAACAACTTAACTCCTCCAAGTAAAGGCTGCTGATGACGCATCTGGTAGATCATTTCAGTATAGATACATTTTCAGTATAAGACATTGGGAAATCCAGCCCTGTCCATTTGATGTATATACATTGCATAACTATGATAAATGAGCTGCATACTGATGGAAAATCATTCTGCCCATAGTGTAACCAGCCAATCATTACAGGCATTTTCCATAGAGTCCTGCTGTAGAGTTCTGGTCACTTCGCATTCATGTCTGTTCTGCAGAGCCTCTGTTGAGACTTGGTGAAGGACGGGACAGGCAGGTTAGGGTGAGGATTTATTGACTGATTAGCTCCCTTAATTAATGGTCATTTTGCTTGTATCTTTTGCGTGTGTTTGGCCTTGTTTTGGGAATGTGACTGTGTTAGAAGGGGTGGGTTGTGTGTGCGCCAAGCATATGTCCGCTCGTTCTTGTCAGATCCTCCATTCCAGAAGAGAAATAAAATATAAATACATATAAATATATATAAATATATATATATATATATATCTCGGAGGCTCGAGGGTCATCGCTGCTGAAATTTCTCTCCATCAGTTAGTGGCTTTTTTCCGTTAACTGGAGCAAAATTTATTTATTTACTTATTTATTTGTACAGAAAAGTTCAACAAGTGACGGAAAGTTTGTAAGATATTGTGCGTGTGTGATTTACTTGTAAAATATTTTCAAATGGTTTATTACAAAGAATCAGTTAATAAATAATGTGCATATTTTCACTTCAGCTGGGATCCCTTTTCTTATTTTGTATGTCACATTGTGTTTGGAGAGGGGAAGGTGGAGCTGTAAAGACTGACCAATGGGAACGCTAAGCCAGTGCCACATTTACGGGTAAGTTTTATTATATTAGATGGGCATACATGGTATATTACATTTGAGAAGAAGGCTCAGCATTGGGCATGTGTACAAATAAAATAGAACAGTGTTTTTTAACCAGGGGACTAAGGATGTACTGAAAGTTGCAATTGTTTAATTATAGTCTTAAAGGAGAACTAAACCCACATTTTTACACTCCAGAATCTGAACATATCCCCTCTAAAAACACCAATAAACTGTAAAATAGCAATACAGTAAATAGCATTAAAGTAAATGTTACCACTTAAAGAACTAGATGAAATAACTGTGTGTATGTATAGTGACTGGCCACACCCCTGATCTCAGTCACATGCTCCCTTGCCTATTCTGCCCTGTAAAAGGATTGGCTAGAGGCTACTAGTGTATGTGACCAACTGTAACAAGTTCCTGCAGTATCTTAGGACTGAGCATGTGTAAAGAACATAATGGTCAGTGACCACGCTGTGTGATACCGGAACACTGGAAAATAAGACACAAACCTCATGTTAGAAAATTTCTCAACAACCATATTAAAATGAGAGATGAGCCACTGAATACTGATTTTATATCAAGCAGACCTTGTAAGTATTTTGCAATGATGTAACAAGGGTAAGTGTGATTTTAATACTATAATTGTGTCAGTTCAAACAAAGGCGTCGGCACAACCAGTGTACCAAGACGATTTTATCTCTATTATGCGAGTTATTAAAACCAGCAAATAGCTGGAGAGTCCCAGAAAGGTTACAGGGAATCACAACGTACAGAGACTCAATCGGAGAGATAGAAGCTCTACATACATCGCCCTGTAAGATGGGAAATGTAAATAAATGTAAGACAATGCTAAAAGAGGTGCAAATCCCTGTGTACATTGTGGTAGTGTTAACTGGAGCAATGGTGAATGTCATTACATCTCCTTGATAGTTCTAGATCTATCTGTAAGATTTCTATGTATTGTGATGAACTGATGACTGAGACAGAGATAGATAAGACATACAAAAATTTGTTAGTAGGGGTTCCACAAGGATAACAGGATTGAGAAACACTGGTTTATAGTGTATGTGCCTGTGATTTTACAGGAGAATAAATAAAGAGGTTACAGCAATGTATGCAGCAGTGTCAGCTGTTAAAATAAAATCTTTCCATTGAAATCCCTGTTTGGTTGACTCCAGCGACCAAGCATCTTTAAAACACAATAATATCAAACAAAAAAACCCTTAGTATTAAACTATGATTGAGATGGGTTGCCCAGACTGTTCACAAGAAGTCTAAGGTTCCTCTCTCTCAGTCTCCCACTGTCCGCGGGTCCTGATGTCACAGACTGCAGAGGGTTTCAATGAGGGAGAGAGGATAAAACATCAGCTTTACTGCTGCCAAACTGAAAAATAACGTAAGAAAAATTATGTCTAGGAACTTTTTTTCTAGATAACGTAAATATAGTATTTCTAGATATGACACAGAGCCTGGTACAGAAACCATTTTATTGTACAGGGCCCAATACAATATGTGAATGAAACAGTATACAGAGTGAATATTAGAGATACAGCATCATGGCAGTTTACACAGCTGCCTCTGGGAAATGGCTCTGTCCTTCGTATCCTCTCCAACAATACTCTACACTTTAGCCCAACTCTTCCTCACCCTCTGCTGTTCAGAGAACTGCTGGTAGGTGCAGGAATCTCAGCTGATGATACATAACATTCCTCTTGGGCTATGTGGATTGGAGAAAGGTTACTGCGTTATCCGTTCTTATTCTGCACACGTATGATGCTTAAGCACAGACCACACGCCTCCCAGCATGGGTCACATATGCAATGTACACAGCTGCTCCAAAACATCTTTAGACATGACACATTCATATTCCATAAACGTATGCAAGGCCCCACCATCCAGATATGGCAGCACTGTATGCAGGCAAATTGTAGTGCCCAGCAAAAAGCGAGGGGGCACCCGCACAGCACAGACAGCACTATGTAGCAGCAACTCTTCACCCCATTAAATGTCTTGTAGGACATGCTCCACACACCGGGGATGCTGTGACTGCCATCTGGCTCTCCAAATGCATCTTCAAAGTGCACCTGTAGGAAGAGTAAATGGGTTGTTAACATGTCCCTATAATATCAAACCATATATAAGAATTTGGATTTCATCTACCCAAGTTGGTACCAAAACGTCAATCTTGGTAATGGTAGATATACAAATGACCCACTGCAGCCAATGAAAAATAGTTCAGTAGGACAAGCAAATATATGTATGTAGTTGACAATGATCTGCCAATACAAATATCTGAAGAACAGAATATATATAAAAATATATGGCACTAAACTATACTGAACTATACCGAAAATAAAACCCAAAACTGTAAACTGAGATGGCGAGACAAAAATAGAAAACCTCCATAGTAGAGCCACCAACTGACCAATAGGAAAGCACGTTCTGCATAAAACGCGATTCCCTAGTGGTCAGACAGCTGGTCTGTTATATAAAGGTGAGGTACCCCCACCCCTTTAAACGCATTCATAGTTGTACATATGTGAATGGATATAGATATGTGTACTGATACATTTGCTATATTATGAAGCCACTCCCTTATCCAAGTTACAAATTACACACTACAACACAAAATACATATAACATGCTATTTTGTGACCACAGTTTTTTAAATTGCCCTATAATTGAGATATTCTATTATACAGTCAAATGGCCAACTGGAAACTAGTTTGCATAGCTGGACTAGACTTTTTCACCATAGGAACTTCAAGGGCTCCAGGGTTCTTTCTACATAGGGATTTAATACTCACCCGCACGTGATCATTGATGTTGTTTGGGTCCCGGTTCTCCATGTCCAAGGGCATGGGCTCACTGGGTATGGATTTAGGCTCATCCATGGCTTGGGGAGATTGTGCTCTGTAAGCAAGAGGACTGTCTCTGGCTCTCATTTCCTTCCATGGATATATTTATACCCAGTCATTAAAGGTTGTCATGGTAGATAGCATCAAACAGCAGGAGAACTAGTTCATTGTTAAATGCCCCAGTCTGCCCAACCTGGCTAGGATGTTTTGGTAACCATTGTGACAATAAGTAAGGACTAGAGGGAAAGGGAGTGAAAGTCAGGATGTCCTTAAGGCACATAGATGGAGTGACACAGTGCAAACAAATTATAGAATTTACCATCCCCCTGTATTAATTTCATCTCTTCTAGTACAGAATTCAATGATTCTATTACTTTGCTACCACTATACAGTCTATACAATGTCAATTCTATACATTGCATAATATCAGGCAGCCATACAACGACAGTTCCCCAGCATTCCCAGACAAGAAATAAATCCAAATGTTTTTTTACATTTGTTTTGTTGCTATGGATTTCAATGCTTACAGGGATTGTGGGAGTTGTGGTTGACCAATTGTTTAAAGCTACAAGCTGGAGACAAAAAAAATGTATCTCCCTTTTCCTGACAGTGTTTTTCAAGGTGTAGCGAGGCTGCAGTATAAGTGGTATAGGTATAAACGCACATTCTCTGGGGAACAGTGCAGGTGGCCTTATCCATAAAATGTTACTGTACTTCTTGCCTGTCTTCCCATTGGCTATGTCCGGGGACTAAGTGAGGGGGTGTGGCTGGACCAGTGAGCACAACTTTAGTTTTGCCAGTAATCTAATGTATCCTCAGGGAATTCTTTACCATGGGTACATAAAAGGGAAGAGGATGGTTTGCAGGGTCAATTTCCCTTTAAAGTCTATCAGGGTTATTCAATAAAAGTTCTTATCATTTAAAATGGTGCTAATTTTGCCCCAACCAATCAGATGTTAGCTTTCAAATGTTAAATAAGATCTGATTGGTTGGGGCAAAATTAGCACCATTTTAAACGATAAGAACTTTTATTGAATAACCCTGTATGTTTACTTTACATTATGGGGCATATTTATAAAGGGCCGCCCAAAAATTTATGCTGCACATCGGTGCTGCGAAAACGTTATTTTAGCTATATTTATAAAGGCGATCCACATCGCTGCGAAAAGCATTACTGTGACCATAATTTGAGCTCTCTTCGTGGCAATACTGTACTTAGCGCAATGCGCTAAGGACCATATTTATAAATCTTTTTAGCGATACCACACCTTTAACAATCGGTATCGTAAATTTACGATTGTTAAACCGATCGGAGATTAACGATCATAAATTTACAATACCGATTGTACATTTACAATACCGATCGTAAATCTATGATAACAAAATTGTAGATTTACGATCCCCATAGAATACCATTGCGGTAGTTTACTACAGCACGGTATTTTCTGTTCATTCGTAAATGTACGTTTGCAATCGAAAAATTAACTAACCCGCGGTATCGCTTAAAGGCGAAACCGCGTCTTTATAAATATGGCCCTAAGTACAGTATCATGGTGAAGAGAGCTCAAACCCAACATTCGGAGCAGGGGGCTACTGGGAATGGATTTTGCCGTGGGTGGTCGCATCCACCGCCACAGGGGGCGGGTGAACACACAACCCCTTCCCAGCCCCCTATGCTGGGAGGGGAAGGGCCCACTGAGGTGGTGGAGGAGACCCTCCAGCGGGGCACTGAGAAGTGCCTTTTAGGGCTAAGGGGGTCCCGCAGCTCGAACCAGGACCCCCCTTCCCCAGCCCTTATAAGGGCCATTGCGGCACTCAGAAATTCCCTTGCGGCCCTGACAAGGGCCCTTTGGGTTTTAAGGGGTTCCGCAGCTCGAACCGGGACCCCTCTTCACCGGCACTTATAAATTGCCATTGCAGCCCATGAAAGGGCCCTTGCGGCCCTGAGATGGGACTTTGGGGCTTAAGGGGTACCGCAGCTTGAACCGAGACCCCCCTCCCCTTTTAAGGGCCATTGTGGCCCTGAGAAGGGCCCTTTGGGGCTTAGGGGGTCCTGTCTTCTTTCTTCCATCCGGTGACACCAGCTCCGCTGAGGCCACCAACCCTGGCAAGTACCCCAGCGGCCGCCAGGGGTACCTCCAGCACTGGTGGCCTCAATAAGGCAGATGTTACCGGAGTCTTGATCCAAAGTCTTCTTTCTTTACAGCCAGCGAAGTTGCCGCAAGTGAGCCTGCTTCAACAGAGCCAATGTTGCTGGCCTCTTCTTTTTTCTGCCATCTACTGCGATGACTTCTGAGCTCCGCCGAGGTTTGCAGATCTTTATATAGGTTTGCAGAAAGTCCTAATCCAATTCTGATTGGTCAATTTTTCAATATGATTGGGTACTCTATAACTATGATGTCTCTGGCGGGGACATCGGACTGTAGCTGGCGAATTGAAATGGCCGATGTTAATGCCAGAGAGCAGTTAACGCTGCTTTATAAATAGAAGCGACTGGTAACTAATGCGACTGATGCGGCGGTATTTTTTCGCCTAGTTAACTTTTCGCTGGCGTTTTCACCCTTTTATAAATCGTATTATTAGCAATTTTGGCATAAACAGTGGGAAAATAGGTGCCGAAAAGTTAACCTTAATGGTAGAGATGCATAGTGCTGTGAATCACTTTAAGGTGTCTACAATGTCGGGGCTCACCTACAAGAATTCCCCTGCACTCAAATGTTCCAACAAATCTGTCAGATGCTGATGGGAATTATGGGCTGTATTGATCACATTTCATTGAAATATATAATGGAATCCCCTGCAAAGTATGGCACTTCCAATGATACAGGAGTTTTACAATTACAACCCTTTGAAAACTGCCATGGGCAAACAGGATAATAATCCAAACACACAAAAATGGAGGATATGTTGCTTAATAGAATTCAGTTTTCCACTTTATAGACCTACACAGCCTGTATAAAGTAGATGAAGCACTGCCATTAAGTGAATGTTTTTTGTTTAATCAGCCCCAAAGGTAATTGCCCTTTTGTTAAAGGGGAACTGTGGTCTCCAAACAAGTTGAGTTTAAATGAAAGGGCAGTTTCCTACCTTTAAAACGAGCCATCAACCACCTCTCTACCTGCTCCACAACTCAAGATATAAAGAAATGACTGACCAGAAAGTTAATGGGAGGGAGGCTGACTTGTGACATTCCTAAGGCTTCTCCTGCACAGTGCCGCTGGCGAGCACAGCCTCAGACAGGAAGTCCCTCCTCCTCTCTGCTGTGTGAAGTCCTGACAGAGTAGGTAAGGGAATCTACAGCCCTTCTCTCCCACTCTGCCTGAAAAGGCTGTTTTCACACCCTTCTGAAGGGGGGGTCCGAGTGGCCCACGGCCGCTTATGATCCTCTGTGTGTGGGCGGGGCTTATGCTCCCACGGGTGGGCAGGGCTTAGGCACCCACGAGTGGGCGGTGCCACAGCACCCGTGGTTGAGTAGGGACACATGGGACTGTAAGAATGGGCCAAGGGGGGCCAGCAACTGGAGGGACCATGGGGTCCATGAATGGGAGGGACTAGGAGGGCTGCAAAGGGGAGGAGGTGACACAGGGCAGATTGACTGACATGGTTTTAGAGCAGGAAGTGCAGGGGACCTGGTGATGCTGCTGCCATATCACACACAAAAATGTAAATATCTTCAAAACTATGCAAAATAAACAATGAAAATAAATTGCAAAAATTCTCAGGAGCACAATTCCTATCAATTTACCTAGTCATTTTTGACCACAGTTCCCCTTTAAAGACAAATCTTCTTAAATGTGATAACGTAATAAACTACTGGATCGCAGGTGTCTATTCCCTAAAGGTTCGTACACACGCTCAATCTATGAGCAAGGAACGACCCCCGATGGACGAGCGCTACACGTGATGGATGTCCTTTTCAGACGAGAATCGTCTGTGTGTATGTGTTGGGTATGTATTCGTTGATCCGCCTATACCACCTAATGACCCCCGACCGAACTCATAAAAAAGGAAGATTCTCGGACGAAAGCAGCCGTTCGACACGTGTAGCGCTCGGCCGTCGGGGGTCCATCCTCGCTTACAGATTGCGTGTGTATACAAACCTTAAAGGAACACTAAACCCATTAAAAACACTATTTGCCATTCGTTTCTATTATTCACAGGGAGGTGAGAACGCTTATTCTCACCTCCCTGTGAATAATAGTACGCTCGGGGGACCTGGAACTCCGCTCGCAGCCGCTTCTTCACTGAACAGCTGTTCTCTCCCGATCGCGCGCCCTATCTTTTGTATTGGCGCGCATGCGCCTAAGATAGGGCGCGTGGTCGGGACAGAGCAGCTGTCAGTGAAGGAGCGGCTGCGATCGGAGCGAAGGTAAGTTCCAGGTCCCCCAAGCGTAATATTATTCACAGGGAGGTGAGAATAAGCGTTCCCACCTCCCTATGAATAATAGAAACGAATGGCAAATAGAGGTTTTTCTGAAGTATGGGAGTTTAGTGTCCCTTTAAAGGGTATGTACACTGGGAAATTTGTTTTTTTTAAATTGCCCATGAGTGGAAACTATAATTCATCCCAACTATCACTGTAACATTTTTTTGTTGATCTGCACCCTATTTTATTAGATATCCAATCTGAAACATCTTACATTTCAGCTTTTTTGTAAGCAGTTTTGCTGTAGGTGGAATGGTTTAACAGTTGGTGTGCTGTATGCTGTAAGCAGCTTTGACAGTTGGTATGTGGGAAAATAGTCAGGTCAGTGGTCAGAGCCTGAGCAAAAAAGGCATTGTATTAAAGGCATGCAGCAACACACACACCTCAGAGTAAGTGCTACTAACATGTATTTATTTATAGATTAAGATGAAGCAAAGTAATTTTTTCAGTATACATACACTTTAAGTCAGAGAAGTCCCATTTACGGTATTCAATGGTTAATACCGTGCGTATCAGTATTTTGCACCATGGTCGTTATATTCTGATATTCTGTAAACTACCGACATTGTAACTGGAGTTCACAGACATCCCACCCTGCCCTTTCAGGCTTCTGGGCAGGGTGGAGAAGGGGGAGTGGTGAGCGGGGCGTGATGTCACGTGGGGGTGGGGCATGATGTGGGGCAGGGCCACCATTCTAGGGGTGGTGGGGTTAGGGAGGAGTTAGGGGCGTTCCGTGCATGGCCACGGAAAGGGGCGTGACTTGGGAGGAGACTCAAGTCTCCTCTCAAGTCCGGGAGTCTGGGGTGGTCTTGCGGGTGTGCGGGAGACCACCCCAGAATGAGGGAGACTCCCACGAGATGCGGGAGGGGTGGGATACCTGAGTTCATTATGGGTAGGTTACAATACCAGTAAATGTGCAGTATTGCAGATTTGTCATACAGTGTCTTTATAAATATGGCTCTGAGGCCACACTATAATGGACTGGAATCTTGCATGTAAGCATGCATGATCCTGGTGTGATATTGCACATCAGCACTGCAATCCGCCAATCTGGCATTATCGGAGCTCATGCGATTGTGCAAAATAAAGTGATCACATGAGCTCCGGTAAGCGGATTGCAGTGCAATGCTCCTAATGTGGCCAGAACAACTGGCTAACACTAGCGTGCTATTTTTAACACGCAATCGCTATTGTGATCGGATCGCATGTTAAAGGGCATGTCCACGCCCAAAACTATAATCCCCCCCACTAATGGCCCACCATGTAGTGTAAAATCCTTACCTCACATCTCAGCTCCATAAGGTTCTCCTGTAGTCCCCCCAGAAAGTCCCAAAAACTGCCCACCAGGAGGATAGCAGAGTCCATATAGGACTCTGCCTCCTACCTGGCCTCCGGGAGAAGTTTGGCATGCGTACTGCAGCCCTTCTCCCCCTCCCTCCCCCTCCCGTTTTGCTATCCCTCCCCCTACCAGAAAACCCCTTGGCCACATAATAAAATATGTTCCCCCAGCCCCAACCGCATAAAAATTATTTTTAGAAAGTCCCCAGAACTGTACTTACCTTCCCTCGCTCCCCCGGCATTCTGAGAAGCCAGCAACCGCATCCGTGATTGGCTGCCTCTCAGCCAATCACGGACGCAGCTGCCGGTCCCGCCCGCTGCTTGCAGTGTCTCGCAAGCAGAAGGCTGGGCGTCGGAGGAGAGAGGGAAGGTAAGTAAACATCTGGGCACTTTCTGAAATTATTTTTATAGCGGTTGGGGCTGGGGGGCTGTATTCTATTGTATGCTAAAAGTTTTTATTAAGGGTGGACCTGCCCTTTAAAACGTGCTAGTGTAGCCTAGACCTTAGGCTGAGCCCTAATTTATTTTTTGAATGTTGTTTTGGCTTTTGATGCCTGTGTTTGTATTTCATGCTTGTTGGGGGTTTAGAGAAATATCCAGCCTGTGTTTCTGTACCAGAATTTCTACAGTTCCCATAGGCTTGTGAAGGTTCTCATTTATTCATTCAGGTCTTGGTATATCTGTGGTATTCAATCAACTGGACCATTCAATCAACTGGACCATTCTGAATTGAGGGATCCAGTTGAATGACTAGCGATAGTTGATGGAACTGAATGCCACAGATATTCCTTTGGCTTCTTCATTCAAATAAAAACATCAAAATTCCAAAAGCCCCCCTGTATTTTTCAGTTGTGATGTGCGTTGGCCTTTGGAAAGGGGTGTGTCCTGCAATTAGTAGGGAGCTTGGTTACTGCCGGTTTGTTTCTCTAATGCACATCCATCATGGAGGGGTCATAGGGCAATGCCTACAAACTCATTAAAGTACATAGATACAAAAATACATACACATAGGGATACAGTATGAACATAGATACAGTCTGGGGAAAAACACCCCAAAGAAGCTTAAAAATATCTCCAATTATGTTGTTCAAATGTGTTTTTATGTAGACAAACTGTAATTGGGTGACAAAAGCTGATAGGATTCTTCCTAAAATTTTCCGAAAATGAAGGAAAGTTCAAGGATTTTCGAAAATTTCATTTTTTTTTGCGAATTCTTGAAAACGATCCAGCCACATGTCCCAAATTCACCAAGAAGTTTGCAACTTTGCACAGGATTGCTTTCTCGTAATTTCGAAATATACAGAATTTTCAGAATATCCAGAATATTTAGAAATTACGAGAAAATTCTACATAGAAAGGCCAAAACAGGAAGTGCATGAAGTTTCCGCTACTAGACTGTGTTTTTTTTAAAGATTTTGGGCCATTGATACATGTTCCTCAGACAATTTCCCAGATCCCTGAGACATTAACAGTAAGTTACCATTGCTGTTTATACCATAAATGCAGAAAGAATGTTTGGATTTTTTAACTGCCACTGACTTTAATGAGTCCGTGAATCTGCGAGCTATTGCAGAATGGGAGGTAGGGTTATTCTTTCCTACCCCCCTGGCTAATACAGATTTTAAATTTGAAAAATCATTATAGATGCACTTTGTCAAAAGGAATAGATAGAAACATCAAATGTGCAAACCAAAGGACAATTTTTTGTGTTTTTCCATTACATATTGTAATTATAAAAAATAGAACTAAGTCACTTACAATCATTGTTAAATTTGAATTTGAAAATACTTGTTCTCCTCACACAGTGACTCTTAATAATATCACCTTTTTAAAAACAATGGGAAAAACACCAACTGGTTCTTCAAGGGATTATCAGACTTCCTGAAAAATATTTTACTAATGATCTCCAGGCTACTTATAGCCAATGGATATTTCTCTATTCTTATCCCTCTAGAGGATCCTTTTCATCTAGTACTGTTAAACATTACATTAGACATCCAAAAGTGCACTGTAGAGGTGACCTTACATTAGGAACTCGCCTTGTGATGTTCTAAAGGAACCAGCCGACAAAATGAATGTGCCAGACGAGAACATCATAAAGTAAAAAACTGCCAGCGCTGTAGATATTGAATAGATCCGCAATCATACATTAACACCGAAGGTTTGTTAATTTAAGAACGTTTAGTTGTAGAATACCATGCTGTAGTAAACTACCACAATGGTATTCTATGGGGGTCATAACTTATGTTTGTTTAAGTGATCGTTAAATCGATCGTTTAAGGTGCAGTATCGCTAAAAGGCGATACCGCACCTTTATAAACATGGCCCATTGGCCGATCGGTATTGTAAATTAACAGTTTAACGATCGTAAAGTTACGATACAGATCGTAAATTTACAATAACGGAATCATAGATTTACGTTCCCCATAGAATACCATTTCGGGAGTTTACTACTGCATGGTAATCTACGATCCAACGTTCATTAAATTAACAATCACGTAAAAAGCAATACTGCGGCTTTAAAATATGGCCCATAGTGACAAGAACAGTAAACATTGGCGCAATCATAAAATACCACATAATACCACCTGTTGTCCATGGAACAAGGAAGATAGTGGGACCTATCCCTTAATTACTGACTTTATGTCCTTATAATAAGGGTATATTGTTCTCTGCAGGATTTTGCTGTTGAATGAAATTCCATATACTCTATATGTATTTCATCTCTAACTTCAACATGATTCATTGCCCAGTTACACATCTCACTGTCTGTTCCAGGAAGAGAATGCATTCGCATTGTTTACTTTAACTTTCTTATACTTTGCACTGCAGTTCCATTAGTGTGAAGCAGTTTGCTAAGAGTCACTAAGTGCTAATTATTATGGTTGGAGCCTCCCATAGCGATGGTTCTTTGTTTAGCGTTTATGGCTCAGGCTGTTAAATTCTACAGAGTATTGTGCTGAAAAGAATAACAAATGCAATGTTTGTTTTCCAAATCCCTGTAAATAAATGTCCTGCCTGCCTTTTAGTACAGTTTAAAAGCTTTTCTTTAGCCTTAACATTGGAAGAAATCAATTTCCAGTTCTATGTTTCAAGACAGTTTGACAGGTGAAACATCTATGGGAACATTATGGTATAGAAAAGGCCCATTTACCTCTAATGAATAACCTTGAGTGAATTTACATGTCAAACTTCACAATCCAATTCTCATCGTACAGACGCAGGGGGGATTTTTCTTGGGAAACAAACAGAACGTTTATTAAATGCCCAACAGAAATAAATGGCAAAGATCACACAACAAATACCAAATAAACATGTTACTGTTAATTCATTTGACTTGAAAGTGACAAATTCCTGTTCTTTTTATTTCCTTCTTCTCTTTAATTCTTCCCATTTTTTCGACTGTATCTCCTCCCACAGTCTTCGAGGAAGGAAATTTGGTACAGACGTGCGGGACACATAGGAGGTGTGCTAAAGAATCCATGTTGATGCTCTTTGTAATATATGAACTTGCACATACGGTAGAAAGACCTGTCAGAAGAAAAGCGGAGGAGCGCAAGATTGGGTAAGTTACTTAAGACATACCTCCTGTATGTTAGGTGGACATACTTAACACTGGGTAGGGCTGACTTAACACTGGCTTGTGAACAGGTAAATATAACTGCCCACAACACAGACTGGTAAATATGATATTTATAGATGAGACCACATATATCTGTTGTATTCAATTAGATCAAATTGAAATGTAGTTCTTAAGACGTTTCGCTAGTCATCCGACTGGCTTTCTCAATTCAGATGACTTGTACAAGAATCATGGCAATTATGTACCCTGGAAAATCCCAATTAGCATATCACAGCCAGGTGTTAAGGGTGTGATTGGATAGTGGCTAAGAGGTGTTATAGGAACGCCCAGAGTAAGGTGTCAAAACAGCATTGTACATGGCAGACAGTTGGTGTCGAACCCCCCCACCTCTATTTAGGCTTGGTTTCTTTATTTTCACATAAATGGCCTCCTTAACACCTCTCTTGAACCAGTCACGTTCCTTTGCCAATATGTTAACATTACAATTTTCAAAGGTATGTCCTTTATCCTTAAGATGCAGGTACACGGCTGAGTCCTGACCCGAGGAATTGGCTCTTCTGTGCTGGGCCATACGTTGATGCAGTTGCTGTTTGGTCTCCCCCACATACAAATCAGAGCATTCTTCACTGCACTGCACTGCATATATGATGTCGCTTTTCTTGTGTTTTGGTATTGGGTCTTTCGGATGTACCAATTGCTGCCTCAGTGTGTTGTTCGGTTTAAAGCAGACAGGGATACGATGTTTTCTTGAAAATTCTTCTTAATTTCTCGGAGACCCCTGCTACATATGGGATGGGCGTGCTGGTATGGGGTGTTCTGTCAGGGGGATTTGAAACTACCTGACATAGATTGGAGTAAGATGGAACTGCCATGCAACCTCTAAGGAAATAATTCTTAAAATTTTCTATATGAGCTTATTTTCTTTCACAGATGGGTAGAATTCCTAATAGAAGACAGAATGCGTTGTTGGATCTGGTGGAGATCTAAGAACCCTGAGCTCATTAGGGAGATAAAGGTATGGGAAGCTTAGGGAATAGTGACCATGAATATGTGTCATTAATATAGGTTGCAAAAAACTAAGTGCACTGGGTTTAACAAAACTTTTAACTTTAGGAAATCTAATTTTATGCTTTTAAAGAATCGCTCCTGCTATAGACTGGGGGGAACGTTTCTTAGGTCAAAGAACTAGGCATATGGGACCACTTTAAGGGATATTAAACAGTTACTCATTCCAAAATCGGTACCTTTAGGTAACAAGTGTAAAAAAATTAGGTCCAGTGGCTTTTAATGCTCAGGTAAAAAGGGAAATGGAAAAACAGAAGGAGCTTTAAAAAATTTTGAAAACAAAGGCACCAGAACAGGCTTACAGGGAGTACAAAAGCTGATAAACGAGTGCAAGCAAAGCAATTAAACTAGCTAAATAGAAATGGAAATACGGATGCCGAACAAGGCAAGTCCAACCCCAAAATGTTTTTTAAGTATCTAAATGGTAAAAAGTATGAGGATGAAATGTTCCGGGACCTTAAATAACTGGAGCTGAGGTGTTGAGAGGATGCCGAAAAGCTAATTCTGCTAAACCGTTTTTTTTACTCGGTTTTTACTGTTGAGAATCCTTGTCCTTACGGTAGGATTGTAGCAATATGCAGGAGAGAAATGAAGAGTTTTCACATTGTGATACGGAGGACTATGGTACGGGTAAACAATTAGACAAAAGTTAATAATCAATAATAAAGCGCCAGGCCAGATGGATTGCATCCTAGGATTTTAAAGACGCTTAGTTTTAGTTCTAGACTAGACACTGTTTTCTCATATTTTCAGATTCGCTTTGTCTGGGGATGTGCATGGCTTGGAAAAAGCCATGTAATACAATATTCAAAAAGGTAGTCGTAACAGTCCTGGTATAACTATAGACCTGTAAGCCTAACCATCAGTGGTAGGGAAGGTTGATAGAAACTATGTGTTAGGGATCATATCCTTGACTTTGTCTCCAGAGATCATCTATTAGTAGTTCAGCATGGAGTTTATGAGAAAATAGATATGCCGCAGAAATTGTATTGGTTTTTATGAAGAAGTAAGAAGTGGACTCAGGCACGCAGTGGATGTGGTATATTTGATTTTGCAAAAGCTTTTGTATACTGTGCCACACGGCGACTAATGTATAACGGTAGGACTGTTGGCTGAAGAAAACCTTTTTTCATGGATAGAGAAGGTTATTGGCCGCAAACGAGAGTGATGGTTAATGAGCTACATCTATGTGGGCTTAAGTTCTAAGCGGAGTGCTTCAGGGTTCTGTATGCTGCTTCTGTTTAATCTGTTTAATAAATGACTTAGAAGGGTTTCATTGAGACGCCAAGGTCTCTGTGTTGCTGACTGACACTAAATTATGACAGAGCTTTTGGAAATTTCCAAGAGGCAAGTGTGGCAAGCAGACCTAGATAGATGATTCAAAAATGGGCAGCAGAATGGAGATGAGATTCAATGTACGATAAATGTAAGGTGATGCATTTGGGATTAATAATCCCTGTGCCATCTACACCATAAATAGTTCACTGTAATGGAAAAGATTTGGGGGTTTCTGGTAGATAACAGACTTAGCTGTAGCAAACAATGCCAGGGTAGCAACAGTAGAGCTAGCAAGAATTGTTGTCTTGTATAAAAAGGGGAATACGATTAAGAGAGCAAAAATATTATTCTCCTCTTTACAAGGCACTGTAAGCTATTTGGAATATGCGGTGGCAGTTTTGGAATCCAATACAAAAGGGGACAATCTTGGAAATTGAGAGGCAGTTCAAAGAAGGGAATAAAATTAATAAGGGATAGAGGAGCTTGATGATGGCAGGCAGATTAGACAAGTTAGGGTCTGTTTTACAATGGAGAAGCGCCGGTTGCGTTGGGGAAATATAACCTTGTACAATAATTAATGTGCCCATACAATGCGCTCTCTGGTGATTGTTCACTAAAGGTCATATCGGAGGACACGGGACATCCTTTAGGTTGGACGCAAAACGAATTTTCATCTTCAGGTTGGAGGTGTTTTTCTTACCGTGAGAACGGTGAAAATTGTGGAACTGTCTTCCAGCAGATGTGGTACTAGAGGCAAGTTCATGAATAACTTAAAAAAGGCCTGGATAGTTTCTACCCAAAACTACAGAATATTGATGAATTCCTGGCTATTACTGCATTGTCTGGTTGATCTGGACTCTTTCCCATTTGCCGTTTGGAGTCAGGCGGACATTTTCCCACCCTTTAGTGGGTTTTTTTGCCTTCTCTGGATCCAAACTGTTCAGGTGTTCGGGTTAAAAAAAAAAAAAAAAAGGGAAAGGGGACGATGGACGGTAGGATGTCATATCCACCTGAAGGACTAGGTCATGTTCCGTCAGTCCATCTACGTATCACGTATAGCCACTCCTCAGCATAGGAGCTAGCCATCCATCCACCATCCAGCGATCGTAGCCAGCCGTCCATCGTAGGGAGCCAGTCCAGCCCCCAGAACAAAATCGCTCCACGTAGGTATCCAGTCCAGCGCACGTAGGTCTATAGCCGTTCCAGCAGCGATTGAGTCCATCACCCCAGCCACCAGCGCATACCAGCTGTACCACCAGCTATCCCCACCGGGTCATCTATGATACGTTATCCAGCCAGCCATGGTCGTACGGTATCCAGGTCCCCAGCGAGTGATCCATCCACCATCCTCCCACCCAGTCCGCCACAGTGTACACATCCACCATGATCATCCACCACCGGTCCACCCAGTCCATCCAGCCGGTCACGTCTAGGTGAGCGACCACCCATCCAGTGTAGCGTAGTCCATCCAGCTCAGGCAGTCTACCAGTCCAGCACCAGGGTATCCAGTCCAATCATCCGTTCCAGTTCGGGATCGATCACCAGCCAGTCCAGGGTAGTCGACCATCCAGCCAGTCCAGCCATGAGCTATCCTAGCAGCCAGTAATCCGGAGTTCGCCTCCACCACGATCAAGCTATCCAGTCACCTTCAACTTATGTTCCACGCTAATCTCCAGTCACGAGTCCAGCGGCTCCATCGAGGGTAGTCAACCACCACATCCGTCCATCGAGCCAGTCTAAGCGAGTCAGGTATCGCAGGAGTTACCATCAGCAGGACGAGAGCCGACGGATCTAAGGATCCATCCCTAGCATAGCGGGTTCAGTCAGCATAGCTAGCCTACCTAGCTCATCTAGGACTATATCTTATCTCTATATCCATGTCTACACCGCGTTGGTATCTACTCCATCCATCCTATCGATCTATCATTCCATCCATCTACATCCATATCCACCCACGCTAGGTATCCATCCATCGCACTATCTATTCATCCTTCCATCTATGTTATCCAGTCCACCAGTCCCGCCACGAATCATCTACGTAGTCCAGCGTTCAGCGAGGATCATCCTCCATCCACCATGTAGTCGTCCTATCCTGCCAGTAATCTCCAGACAGCAGCTATGTACCGATCCATCGAGATCCTTCCAATCATGCCATCACTTCCAGCCTGCGCTATGTACCTAGCCATGTACGTATCCACAATCCAGGGTATCGTAGCAATCCAGTCCATGGTACTCCACATAGATCCGGTCACCACTACATATCTCCATCATCACAATCTCTCTCCACCCTCTATGTTCCATCACACCATCTATGTATCCATCCAGCAAGCCTTGCACTAATCTATCTATTTTCCTTCCATCTATGATCTATTCAATCCAATCTATGTATCATACTCTTCCATCTTGTAATCCTCACAGTCCATCTATACTATCTATCATCCTTCATCTATGTATCACCATCCATCCATGTATCTATCCATCCGTCCATTAGGTATCATCCATCCATCCATATATGTATCCATCCGTCCATCTATGATCTAATCCATCCAATCCATGTAGCTATCTAGCCATCCTCCATCTATCTAGTCCTACCTTCCCTGTTCTCCATCCAGTAATGTACGCCCTTTTATCCTTCTCTAGACTTCCCATCCTTTATTCTTCTATTACTACAATCCATCCTCCACGGCACCATCCAGCTCATCCGGACCTTGCCATCTCAAGTCGTAGGATCATCGCAGTCCTGTAGATCGATCCACCCAGCCAGCCACCGGCGCGACCAGTCACGAGGAGCGACAGGCACAACAGGGACCAGGCACGGCAGCGAGGAGCCAGCAGGGAGCGACCGCAGCTCATCCTTCCTCCAGGAGCCCGCCATGGGATCGTAGCCATGCCAGTCTACTATCTATCCTTCCCATCCATCTATCAATCTATCCATCAATCTTTCCATCTATGTATCCATCCATCCATCCATCCATCCATCCTTCCATCTATCCATCTAATCATCTATCATTTATCTTCCATTATCGAGGATACTATCCTCCATCCATCTATCCAGTCTTCCACAGTAGTCATCCATCCAGACTCGATGCTATCTTATCGAGCTATCTATCTATCTTGACTTTCGACATCCATCCGTCCATCTAGTATCTATCCATCCATCCTGTATTCTAGTCTCCTCAATTATGTCAGTCATCACCATCATCCATATTATGTAACCATCCTTCCATCTATGTATATACTATCCTCCATTATCCTATCATCCTCCCGAATCTATCCGGTATCATATCATCCATCATCTTTCCATCCTTCCATCTATGTATCCATCCACTATCTATCCTTCCATCTATATATCCATCCATCCATTTATCTATCCATCTTTCCATCTATGTATCTATCCCATCCATCTATCCTTCCATCTAGCCATCGTAATCTATCTACACATCCTTCATACTATGTATTCTATTCCAACCATCCATCCCACCCACACCATGTCATCCATCCATGGATCTATCCATCCATCCTCTATCATTCCTTCCATCTATGTAATCCATCCAATCTATCTATCCATCTGTCCATCTATGTATCTATCCATCAGTGTATTTATCCATCATCCATCATTCCATCTATGTATCCATCATCCATCTATATCTACATCTTACCATCTGTGTATCTATCCATCAGCATCCATCCATCTTATCCTTCCATATATCAATCTAATCTATCTATCCATTCCAATCCATGTCTCTATTCCATCCATCAAGTAATCTATCCATCCATCCATCCTTCCACCTATCAATCCATCCTTCATCTATGTATCTATCCATCCATCCATGTATCTATCCATCCATCTATCTTCCATGCTTGCATCTATCTATCCTCCTTCCATCTACTGTATCCTCCTCTATCCAATCCTTCATATGTTCCACTCCAATTCCATCCATCTACTATCTATATATCATCCTTCTATCTGTATCTATCCATCATGCATCCAATCATCTATCCTTCCATCTATCATCTAATCTAATCTTACTATCGGACCAGCCGAGCATCCAGCCATCAGACGAGCCACCAGCCAGCGACGTCGAGGACATCCACAGGCAGCCATCCAGGAGCGTACACGCTAGAGCAAAGCCGGATCGCAGAGAGCTAGCCGCGACCAGCCGCAGGGGACCAGCCATCAAGCAGCGAGCCTACAGCAGCCTACCATCCACAGTTGTAGCACCACCAGCAGGCGAGAGCCCGCCAGCGGCGAGCCCCGCAGCGAGGAGGAAAGCCACAAGCCAGAGCAGCAGCGCGACCGCAGGCGGGGGCGAGCACGGGGGAGCAGCCCAACGGGAGGCCCCCGCAGAGCGAGGGGGCGCCCAGCCAGGCAGGCCCGCGAGCATGTATCCATAGGCACTCTCATCCGTCCAGCTATGTAACGGTATCCATCCTCCATCATAGACCCAATCATCCATCCATCCACCCCTACTCCCTTATATCAAACACTGTCTTACATCATTACCAGATCCATTACCCACTTGTCCATCATCTCAACTACCCTGATTATCCCACCATTTCCACCACTACCCCTTTACCATCCGACTATCACCTCTCCAGTCAGCGCATCCGGCCATCTTGGACGACCACCGCAGCGTATCGTCCAGCTTCAGTCTCACCCTGTCCAGATCTAGTACTAGAGTCAGCGTCAGCAGCGTCCACTCCACTCCACTATCTATCTACTCAGCAGTCATCATCCACGCGCGTATATCCTAGCTATCATCTGGTAGATACATATCATCCATCATGTATCTATCCATCCTTCACCTGATCTGATCCATCCAGCCTGCCATTCTGTAGCCATCATATCGTATCTACCGCCCAGCCTCATCTACATCCATCTAGTGAATAGCTATATCCATCATCCATTTCTATCTACCATCCATCCATGTGTCTATCTATACACCATCCTGTAATCTATCATCCATCCTTCCATCTATCCATCCATCTTCTATCTATCCATCTATGTTTGAATGTATCTATCTATCCATCCATCCATCTTCTTCTATCTATCTAGTCTAGCCATCCAATGCCTGCCATCTAGTAGCCATCCATCTTCGATCAGTCCATCATTTATCCATCCTTCCATGATGTAAAGTATCCTTCCATCGATGTATCTATCCATCAATCCATCCATCCATCCACCAATGTATCCTATTCCATCAGTATATCATCCATCCATGTATATACATCTAACCATACATCCATCTATGTATCTATCCACCCATCTATCCTTCCATCTGTCCATCCATCTACTATCTATCCATCTATGTATCTATCTATCCATCATCTTCTATCTATCTATCTATCCATCTATGTATCTATCTATCCACCATCTTCTATCTATCTATCTATCTATCTACTTACCTATCTGTCTGTCCGTGTCAGGTCCCCCAATAGAAATAGTTCCTGTACATGTGTGGGACAGACGATATGGCTGTGACGTTTCTTACCGTAAACCGTGTAGTAAACGAACAATGAGGCGTGTCTCCAGGCGTGCAGTGTCGGTGTTCCCATTGCTGGCAGTGAAGGGTAAAGGGAGTAAAGTCCAGCGCGTTTGTTAAGTGACAGTGAGGTCCCAGGTATCCCTTCCCATTACTGGCTCCATTGTAGATGGATGGGGGAGGAGGAACGTTTGTGACTGCGTGGGAAGCGGAGGGTGTGTGACAGGGGAAGGTCTGGGAAGGGGAGAGTTGTAGTCGCTATAACTTGAGTCTCTGGAGAGAAGCGAGTGGACCCGAGGACGTGACGACCCGCGCGATCACAGGGTTCGGCTTCACTTTCCTTCCCATCCCGGGAGCTGGAACTGTGGAATGGGGCGGAGGAGAAGCTGCGATTTTCGCCCCCCTGGTATTGTTTTCGCTGACGCTGAGTTGGACAGAGTCCAACAATGTGGCTCAATAGAGCGGCGGGTGAGTGACTGACACATCCCTAGTAGGATCCCTAGGGGGGTTAGTAAGTGTCACCTGGCACAGTCAGTGTTTATATTGTCCATGGTAGGTTTAGAAACCTGTCAATTGTCTATATAAAATAAGGTGCGAAAATTCGCCTGTACAGGCTGTGTACACATGGACGACCTAACCTATAGCCTGAGATCTGTGCCAGGATAGGTGCCCACGAGTGACCAGCAGATATTTCACAGTGACCAATCCATTGCTATTCATTTGGCCCAAATATCTGCATTGCCAAAAAGGCAAAAGGACATGTGGTAAATAAGGCCGATTGTGCGGTTTACAATGACAGCGCAATTGATTGCGGAGAACAGATACTTATTCAGCCAGGACAATAATGGCAAATGATCGTCCCGCTTACCATCTGTAGTCTGTTGGTCGGGCATTAAAGGGCCAATGCCACTATGTCATCCTGATGGATCCAGCAGGCCATTGAATACCACAGGATTTCCATTACTTGCCAACAGGACCGGTTTGTAGGACTAATTACATCTGATATTTCTGCCAGATAGACTTAAATATCAGTCAGTATATAGACTCAAATAAGAGGTGCAAACGTTTTATTTGTCTGCTACAACCAATCAGATTATTTAATTGCAGAATACTAGTAAATGTTACATTGATTGGGTGACACAGATTACAGGCTCAACACACGAGTGATCACTGGGGCCGACCCGCGATGCACAATGTATATACGTGTCTATTTCGTTGTAATTTCCATGTATGAGTGCTTCATCGGCTTGTTGATGGCAACAAGTCTGAACAAATGGCCATTTTGGCCAACGAGCGCCCATGCACAAAATGATCTTCGTCCGGTAATAGACGTGCATACACATCGTGCATCAAATGTCGGCATGTGTATGAGATTTAATCGTGTCAACCAATGAAATGTAAACATTTTATAAGTCTTTGCAGGTAGATAACATATGATTGGTTGCTGCAGATCAATAGACAAACTCTATTCCTTAATTTCAAATTATTTTTTTATGTTACTTTTCTGTATGGTTTCATGACATGGATGGCATTACGCCTTAATGTTCAATTGCAAAAAGCACGAGTGGCAGTTTTCTGGATGTTGTGGGAATGGGAAGTCAGAATGTAACAAAATTACTAAATTGCACTTACAAAAACTGCTGTATTAATAGGAAGTTGATGTATAGGAGATAACATATAATCCGTGTTGAAACAAGTGAAATCTGATAAAGAATGCATTGTATTAGCCTACATTTATATGCAGTAGTTATTAAGGTTAGAGTGTGATATGTTTAAAGGGAAACTATACCCTAAAAACAATTCCCCTTCCCTTAAATCTATCATTTGGTTTAAGTTTTTCTACCTCCTGTTCTGCTTTGATGTTAACGTAATTCACTTGCAGCTTTCAATCTCCTTAGCTGAGTTCAAAGTAAAGCATTGTTACAAATATTGTTTAAGAGAAACTAAACATAATTTAAAAAATCCTAATAAAAAGATTTTCTTCTAGAACACCTATACATTGTAAGATACTAAATTAAAAAAAAAAATATATATATATATATTTATATATAAATATAAATTGTATCTCTACTAAATCAATTATACCTTATATAAAAAGTAGTAAAGATACTCTTTTACAATAAAGATATCTATTTAACATTATGGGTTAAAAGAAAAACAAGAACACGCACTTTATTAACCCCATTATTAGCTGCAGAGAATCAGTATTAGTAAATCAAAATAAAACTTACAATTTTTAAGAATAGGACCACTAGGTGTGAATAGTCAGTGAAAAGTGAAACAGGCTTAGTAACTCATAATCACTATTTATTCAACATCCACAAAAGGAGACATTGAACATGGACAATTTTTGCAGTTTTTTAAAGGGCATGTCCACCCCCCAAAACTACATTAACCCACACTGGCCCCACTATGTGGTGTGTAAAATCCTTACCTCACATACCAGCTCCAAATGGTTTCCTGTAGTCCCCAGAAAATCCCAAAAACTGGCCAGCAGGAGGATAGCAGAGTCCATTAGGACTCTGTCTCTCTCCCCTCTGGAGAAGTTTGCGGCTCACTGTAGCCATTCTCCCCCTCTATCCCCCTCCTCTCCTCCCGATTTTGTTCCCTCCCCTAACTCCCGGCAGCCGCGTCGTGATTGGCTGCCTCTCAGCCAATCATGGACGTGGCTGCCGGTCCCGCCCACCTGCTTGCATTTCCATGCAAGCAGAGGGCCGGGGAGTGCGGCGAGGAGAGAGGCATGGTAAGTAAAGATTCTTTGAATAATAGTAATGCGGTTGGGGCTGTGGGAGGGACAGTACTTATATAAATGTTTGTTAGAAGGGTGGACATGCCCTTTAAGCCTAAAAATAAATTAACTTTATACACTGCCACTGCAAGTCAAACATTTAATTGTTGAATATCTGAGGTGGATATGCGAAGGACAGCTTACAGGTGTGTATCAGTGAGAGAAGATTTGTACTGGATTTGTTAAATTTCATCACCGAAAATGTTTGTTCACATATGTAGGTTAGATGCGAAGAGAATCAATATTTTCTGTGCATGCCTCCTAATGTGCGGAAGTTTGTGCACGTTTGCGCACACGTTTTGCAATTGTGCACGCGATTTTCACTAAAACGGAATGCGGGAATGCGAAAATACCCGTGATTTCTGATGCGGTGCGATTGCGCGTCCGTCCGTTCGTTTTGGTAACACATGCGTTCACCATTTTTGGTGCGTTAACGCATGCGTTTCCATAATGGAAAACGGTAAAATCACATGCGCAAAAACATGCGCAAACGCAATATGCACAAAGAATTTGGTGCATTGTAGTTTGGCCTTGGCCTAAGAGAAAAAAAATTCAGAAGTGATTCTGACCTGAGAATAAGCGAGGTACCCATTTTGCCTAAAAAAAAACAGATTGACTCGAGTATAAGCGAGGGTAGAAATTATGACCAATACTGCCTTCTGATTCTAATAAAAATCAAACAATAACCAATAAAAAAAACCCAATTCCTTGCCACTGTTGTAAATGTTTGGAAACTACAACTCCCAGTGTGCTTTGGTTGCTGATAGTTGTAGTCAATACAGATGTTTAAATCTGTATTGGCAAGTTTGGCAACAAACCAGTAAACGCGGCAGTAAAGCCCAGTAACTCTAAAGAGGGAAAATTAGGCAGCTTATCTTGCCAGTCCCACAGGCACTCCAGATTTTTGGAAACTACAAACTCCAGCATGCTTGGGTAGCTGGGAGTAGTAGTTTCTAAACATCTGTATTAGCAAGTTTGGCACATTCCATTAGAAGTGCTTTAAAGCCCAGTAACCCCCTCAGTAAGCCCTAAAGAAGAAAAGGCAGCTTTATTCTTACTGGTCTCACAGGACTGGAAAGGAGAGTCAGAAGACACGCTGCTACTTCATTGCAGTAGTTTCGGCCTTACGTAGAGAATGTGCGTGCGCCAAACGTGGTCGTGCATACCCGCGTCTCCACTGACGGTCTGCTGCCCTGCTTACTGAGATCCGAATCGACGAATGGAAATACCAGTGATTCGAGTATAAGCCGAGGACGGGTTTTCGGCTAATTTTAAAACCTGAAAACCTTGGCTTGTACTCGAGGACATATGGTAACTGTTTTAAGTCTTCAAATCACCTTGAAAACTCACCATGCAGTCCCCCTAACATTGATGAGTACCTGGAATATTATCAGCTGAGTGGTGTGGTTTTTTAGTGTAGGCATGTGGGTGAGAATATTGCTTTCCAGTTGCTTGAAAGAAACTTAAATTTTCTCATGAAAGCCTTCACCAAGCTGTACAGATCATGCGCATTCCCTTGAAGTTTGACATTTAAGTCTTGCATAAGTGCAGTCACATCAACAGAAAATGCAAGATCTGCCATCCAGTTTGCATTTGAAAGTTGCAAAGTTTTGTTTCACAAAAATCTCCACTCTCAGGCCCTAAATTTTTGAGCACTTTGCCCAGGCTGAGCATCTGACAGCCGTGTGGTAGCGTATGTCCATATATCAGTCTCATGTTCCTCTAAATGTGCAACAAACTGCCTGTGATTCAATGCTCTTGCTCTGATAAAGTTAAGGACAATTATAACTCACCTTTTCCCCGATCCACTGCAGCATAGTACACAGGGTGAGGACCTAAAACGCTAGTCCTCACCCTGGGTACTTTCCCTAACTCCTGCACTACTTACGCAAATGTTCGGCGATCCACACTGTTCCACCTCTCTCCTACTGTCAGTGACAGTCGGAGGCAGCCAATTGGAAGACACGCCTCCTTGCAGAGCGTATCTTCCTATTGGCTGCCTCGCGATCTGTCATTGAAGCAGGAAGAGCGGAGGAATGGAGCGATCGGCGAAGCAGATTTGGGGTAAGTAGTGCAGGAGTTAGGGAAAGTACCCAGGGTGAGGACTTAGCGATTTTAGGTCCTCACCCTGGGTACATGCAGCTATGGAGGAAGAGGAGCGAGGGTGAGGTGAGTATAGTGTCCTTTAATGTTTTAATAACAACATCAGTAACATGATTCATTTTTAGTACTGACTTACATAGCATTTCCTGATGTATAATGCAATGAAAAAAAGCAAATAGTTCTAGGTTAATTCTATTTACGTTATCTTGCATCTGCTTCAAAAGTCCAACATTTTTCCTGTCATACTTGGACAACCATCTGTGGTAACACCAGCAAGTGTTGTTCCCATTTCAGTCCCAGGTTTTGTAAGCATCCATGTACTTCTGTAAAGAAATCACTCCCTTTTGTTGTTCATTGGTCGCATTGCTGCCAGTTCCTCTGTAATTGCGAAATCTTTAGTTATCCCGCGTACAAAAAATAAATAACTGGGGCTGTGTCACGGACATCACAATCTCATCCATAGCTAACGAGAAAAAGACAAACGTTAACTTTATTTTGTAGCTGAAGCTCCAAGTCCTCCATCACTTATTGTTAAAGTTCGCCTGGAAAGGGGCACATTTTCAAAAGCTTCTTTTTTCTCGGGGCAATATTGCTGCAGAGTCCACCAAACATTCTTTAAACATTCTCCACCCTCATAAGAACATCTTTTAGAATGAACGGCCTCTTTAAAATATGTTGATATATCATAGTTTGTCCTATGAATTCATTACTGTATGCCTGCTATGCTTCTGGATGCCTCATGGAAACTGAGCCATTTAGAAACCTGTACTGAGCCTGGGCATGCTCAGAAGAGGCAGACAAGGGATTAACATTCAGTCATTGGCTGTGATGTTAACTGTCAAATCCATAACTGACATTTACTAACTGAAGAACCAGGAAGCAGAAACAGGGAAAACAGGAATTGGCAGGATTTCATGTTAGACATTATATTTCACATTTCAAACTATTACAGTTTAGGCTTGGGGGGTGATTTACCTGTATGTAAGTTTTCATTTTGGGGCTGGACTTGCTCTTTAATAAAGTCCCACATAAAATGGCTTACTGCTTTTTGCTATTTGTGGAATATCACAAAGCTGTTCTCACTGGACCCTCTCTTGAAGCATGAAGCTTGGCAAAAGTTCCTTGTTGCTTTTGCAGTTTCTAAGAAACCTACAGATATCCGTCCCCATTCTGCATCTGCCATGTTTTGAGTTGCGATGCATTTTTAGTCTTGTAATGGCGACTCAAGTTGTTATCCTTCATCACAGCAATCACAGCAATCACAGCAAAACATTTGGAATCAATCTTTCTTTTTTTAACATGTTTTGACAGCATTTTGTATCTTGCAGTTGTCTGCTCTCATGCATGCACACTGTGTTGAAAAGAGCAAAACACAATCAGATACATGATAACAGAAAGAATCAGAATTGGTAAAATGGGAAAGCAGAACAGAAAAGGGGGAAAATCAGTATGGGAAAAGAATAGGGAAATTTCCCCTTTTCCAATGTATTCTCCTTTCTTTCAGCTTTCCCATTTTCCAATTCCACTCCCAAGTACTGCTTTTTATTTTTTTATGATGCTGTGACATTTTTACGATCCATGTTACCTTTCCCTTTTTTCAATTTTGCTATTCTTTCCTACTTTGCTGTCCTAGTCTTATTCCATTTCCCCACTTTGTTTTCCCTTTTTTCATTCTGCATTCCAGTGTCTCCATTCAGCTGGCTATTAAGACAGAATGGGGAAAAGAAAAATAAGACTAGGACAGCAAAATGGGGAGGAAAGGTAGGTAACAAAATTGAAAAAAAGGAAAGGGAAAACGGATCAGTTAAAAATGTGAAGGCATCATAAGAAACAAACACAGCGGCTCTTGGACTTGTCTTGGACAAATTACACATTTATTCAGCCATTTAAAACTAATTTAGCTGCCAATCTTATGATATTTAATATAATTTAATTATCAAAGTGAGCCCATTAATACATTTGTAATATTGAATTTTTATTTATTTGTATAATCAACTGACCAATTCATGTGTTTTTATTAAAATAAAATTATTTAAAAAGGTTTAATAAACCAGCCATAACAACAAATACATTAATAAGGAAAATGCTATGGAAATGCTGGCAAACAACAAGAAAAACATAATGCCCCTGATCCACAAATGACTTCTACCCACAGACCAACTACTATTCATAAGTCAAAGATGATGGCTACAAAATATTGTAGAAGAGACAGACTTACCATAATTTCTGTCCACAACATGGTCTACCAGGTATGGCTGCGCCTCATTGTGCTTCTCTCTTCACAATCCATTTCCGTTACACACAAGATGCAGGCAGTGTCGGGGAACGTGTATGCTGCAGCTGATCCTATTGGCTGGTTGAAGTGCGGAAGGTATGATAGGCCCGTGGGGGGGGGGGTATCTAGGGGAGTGTGGTTCGCGCACATGCATCTCTCCCGCCAGATAAGTATAAAAATAAGTTTTTTTTAAGCACAGCTGCGGGCCGGATGGAGAGTGCCAGCGGGCCACACTTTGCCCAGGTCTGCACTACGCCAATCAATGGCAGGGTAATTTAAGTCCCCCAAGAGTACACTCCCTAAATTTGCAGCCTTGCCAACTGATATGAAGCTGACTCAGTTCCTTCCTGCTAGCATTGGCGGCTTATAGCAGACACCAACAATGACATTACCCCATTTCCTGTTGGCTAATTTGACCTATGTTGCCTCCGCTTTAATATCCTTATCGCCAATTATCTCTTGTTTTGAATTTGGCTTCAATTTTTCTTTAATATAAACACGTGCTCCTCCCTTTCCTTTTTTTGTCCTGCCTAAACAAGGATTATCCTTTTAAATTTACAGCCCAGTCGTGAGAACTTTTCAACCACGTTTCTGCTATACCTATTAAATCATACTTTACATTCAAAGCCATTATCTCCAATTTTGTCAGCCAGGCTTCTCGCATTTGCAAACATACATTTTAGATTATGATCCTGTAATTTATTTATACACTTTAATACACATGCCTCCCTATTCCCTATGCTAGCCCCACACCCCTTTCCACCCACCACTGGCCAATCTACACCCTGCTTTCTCTGGGCTATCTATCCCAGTGAGACTGAGGATACCCTCCCCCCCCAAACCCACTGTGATCGGTACATAAGTTTGCCCACAGTAATTGGGACATAAGTTTCCCACAATGATTGCTACATAAGTTTGCCCACTGTGATCAGTACATAATTTTCCCACTGTAATTGGTACATAGGTTCACCCACAGTGATTGGTACATAAGCTTCCTATAGTGATTGGTAAATAAGCTTGCACACAGTGATATTTAAGTTTGGCATATGTTTACCCCACTTATTGGTACATAAGTTTGTCCACTCTGATTGTACATAGGTTTGACCACTGTGATTGGTACATACGTTTTCCATAGTGATTGGTACATAAGTTTGCCAACAGTGATATTTAATTCCCACTGTGATTGGTACATAAAATTGCCCTGTGTGATTGGTACATAAATTTGCTCATTGTGATTGATACATAAGTTTGCTCACTGTGATTGGTACATAAGTTTGCCCAATGTGATTGGTACATATGTTTCCTGCAGTGATTGGCATATAAGTTTCGCACTGTGATTGGTACATAACTTTGCCCACAGTGATATTTATGTTTTGCACAGTGATTGGTATATGTTTGCCCACAGTGTTTGGTACATAAGTTTACCCACAGTGGTTTATCTGTTGTATTCAATTAGATCAACTGGACTTGAAATGTAGTTCTTGAAGACGTTTCGCTAGTCATCCGACTGGCTTTCTCAATTCAGAATTGAGAAAGCCAGTCGGATGACTAGCAAAACGTCTTCAAGAAACTAATTTCAAGTCCAGTTGATTAATTGAATACAACAGATATACCATGACCTGGATGAATGAGAACCTTCACAAGCACCCACAGTGGTTGCTACATATGTTTGCTCACGGTGATTGGTACATAAGTTTGCCACCAGTGATTGGTATATAAGTTTGCCAACAGTGATTGGTACATAAGTTTCCCACAGTGATTGGAACATATGTTTGCACACTGTGATTGGTACAAAAGTTTGCTCACTGTGATTGATACATATGTTTGCCCACTGTGATTGGGACATAAGTTTTCCAACTGTGATTGCTATATAAGTTTTCCAACTGTGATTGGTACATACATTTGCTCACTGTGATTGGTATATGTTTTGCCCTCAGTGATTGGGACATAATTTTCCCACAAGCATTGCTATATAAGTTTGCCCACTGTGATTGGTATATCATTTTGCCCACTGTAATTGGTACATAAGTTTGCCCAGAGTAATTGGTACACAAGTTTAACACAAGGATTGCTACATAAGTTTGCCCTCTGTGATTGGTATATCATTTTGCCCACTGTAATTGGTACATAAGTTTGCCCAGAGTAATTGGTACATAAGTTTAACACAAGCATTGCTACATAAGTTTGCCCTCTGTGATTGGTACATTATTTTCCCCACTGTAATTTGTACATATTTTTTCCCACTGTGATCTGTACATAATTTTGCCCACTGTAATTGATACATAAGTTTGCCCAGAGTAATTGGTACACAAGTTTCCCACAGGAATTGGTACATACGTTTGTCCATTGTGCTTGGTACATAGGTTTCCCACAGTGATTGGTATATAAGTTTGCCCACTGTGATATTTAAGTTTCCCACAGTGATTAGTACATAAATTTGCTCACTGTGATTGGGAAATAGGTTGCCCACAGTGATTGGTCATAAGTTTGCCCAGAGTAATTGGTACATAAGTTTCCCACAGGAATTGATACATAAGTTTGTTCATTGTGCTTGGTACATAGGTTTCCACAGTGTTGGTACATAACTTTGCCCACAGTGATATTTATGTTTTGCACAGTGATTGGTATATGTTTGCCCATAGTGTTTGGTACATAAGTTTACCCACAGTGGTTGTTACATATGTTTGCCCACTGTGATTGATACATAAGTGGTCCCACTGTGATTGGTGTATAAGTTTTCCAACTGTGATGGGTACATAAGTTCCCACAGTGATTGGTACATAAATTTGCTCACTGTGATTGTTATATAGCTTTGCCTCAGTGATTAGGACATAAGTTTCCCACAAACATTGCTATATAAGTTTGCCCACTGTGATTGGTATATCATTTTGCCCACTGTAATTGGTACATAAGTTTGCCCAGAGTAATTGGTACATAAGTTTGCCCAGAGTAATTGGTACATAAGTTTAACACTGTGATCGGTACATAATGTTTCCCCCTGTGATCTGTACATAGTTTTGCCCACTGTAATTGGTACATAAGTTTGCCCAGAGTAATTGGTACATAAGTTGTCCATTGTGCTTGGTACATAGGTTTCCCACAGTGATTGGTATATAAGTTTGCCCACTGTGATTGGTACATAAGTTTGCCCACAGTGATATTTAAGTTTCCCACAGTGATTGTTACATAAATTTGCTCACTGTGATTGAGAAATAAGTTGCCCACTGTGATTAGTACATAAGTTTGCCCACTGTGATTGGTATTTAAGTTTCTAACAAGGATTGCTAAATTTATATATCCACTTCATCAGAGGGAATTCTATGTACCTATTTTCTATAGGAGCAGTGCAATCCTGCAAGCATTTCCAGTGTAATTTCCTTTACTAGACTCTGCTTTTCCCCCATCAGTACACATACTACATACCTAGTAATGGCTTGGGCACATGGGTCAACCAAGACTTTATGTGTTGGGACCAACAGTCTAAGATTAACTGAATGGTAGTCTGCTAGTTGAAATTTAAAGCTGTATGGACAATTTTCCTGCACAACAATTATTTACCAGCATGTCTGATCATGCAGACCAACTGATATTGTCTAATAATTTGTCAGGAGTGATTGGGTCGGTCAATCAAAATACTGGCAATGATGGTGGATTGGGACAAATTAGTAGCCCGTGTGTACCTGCCCTAAAGGAAAAAGGGAAGGAATGCAAACAAGTCAGAAGCAGAAAATGTCAGTCATAAATGCTAACTAAGATATTGATGCTCTGCCCTCTTAGAAGAATGGGTGGTAGGAATACTTGAGGAAGCTATTAGGCCAATATCAGACACCATCACCCAGTCTAAATACTTACACCACCCCCAACTTGGCCCCCTTTAGTATCTCAAAGCAGAAACACAGGACAATACACAGGGAAAAGTACACCATATTTGTACACGGTACACACCCATCCTCTAAACACTTAGGAACCAACTACAAAAAGTGTCCTATAATTGATAGGTGACTTGTCCCATTCACCCTATCTCCACCCAGTCAACTGCCACCCAAGATAGACAGATAGATAGAAAGATTGATATAGGTTGACAGACACATAGGGATAGGCGGACAGACAAACAGGTAGATTGATAGACAGGAGCAGACACAAATCGACAGGCAGAAAGATAGATAGGTAGATAGAGAGAGAAGGATAGATGAACAGACAGATTTTTGGGGGAATTTGAGATCCTTTACCACTGTATTAAGGTGGTGATACATTAGAACTTACCTTCAAACGTTCCCATGGCATTTGAGCGACGCAGCAGGAACTCTCTGACCTTTCCTTTTTTGCGATCACAAAATGAATTGGCCAGATGGGACCATCTTAGCAACACTGGAAGTGAAGAAACCGCCGGCACCAAAGACATTAGATATATTAGACTTCATCTATAGACGAACGTCTAATCTATCTAATTTTGTAGTAGAGTATGACTGCATTTATCATTAACTCTTTTAGTGCTAGTAGACTTTCCCTACAGTATTACCTTTAAAGGGCATGTCCACCCTTGTAATAAACTTTTTATATTATGTACTGCTCCTTCCCCCAGCCCCAACCGCATAACTATTATTCACAGAAAGTGCCCCAGTCTTTACTTACCATTCCTCTCTCTTCGCCGCACTGCCCCAGCCCTCTGCTTGTACGGAAATGCAAGCAGGGGGCAGGACCGGCAGCCGCGTCCCTGATTGGCTGAGAGGCAGTCAATCATGGACGCGGCTGCCGGGAGTTCAGACCGGCGATGGAGAGAGGCATGGTAAGTAAAGATCGGGGCACTTTCTGTGAATTATATTTATGCGGTTGGGGATGGGGGAAGAAGCAGTACATAATATAAAAATGGTTTTATGGTAGGTGGAGGGAGACAAAATCAGGAGGGAGGGGGAGGGAGGGGGAGAATGGCTGCAGTGCACATGCCAAACTTCTCCCGGAGGAGAGACAGGAGGCAGAGCCCTATATGGACTCTGCTATCCTCCTGCTTGACATTTTTTGGGATTTCGGGGGGGGGGGGGGGGGCTACAGGAGAACCATTTGGAGGTGATATGTGAGGTAAGGATTTTTGTAATCAGCTGTTTCCAGAGGTAAGTATCAACTCCCAGAACTGATCCAGGCACAAAGCCAAGACTTAGATACAATGTTGCAACACTAAAAGTTTGTGCTGAAAATACCCATTAGATACAATGTTGTAACATTGTATCTAAGTCTTGGCTTTGTGCCTGGATTAGTTCTGCGCAGTTGATACTTACCTCTGGAAACAGCCGATTACACAAACCTGCCTGACATCGGGAGATCATAGCAGCTTCCTTCGTTGTCAGGGCAACCTCTCCTACACTGGAATCTTTCCCAAAGGTCCTGTGCGCGTCCCCGGCACAGTCTTCTCCTCCTGCTTCTCCTCCTGCAGGCAACTGATCATCCTATTACACTGACTGCCGAGAGATGGACCCATGCGCAGATTGCTACTTCACATAGAGTCCACCCAGGCTCTCCTTCACCAACTGCTCCAAATGAAAGTTCTATAGGGGTCCACAACAAGGAAGTCCTGCAGTTTGTTTGGATTTTAGTGGGTTCCTGGACATTGCTGCTGGATGTAAGAGAGGTCAGGTACCATATTCTATTTTTTTCTATCTTTTAGGGATTTTTTTTGGCTGAACTTCCCCTTTAATGAAAGCAAAGCAACTAAGACCTCTACATCCAATACACTTATAAAGTGGGAGGGGAAATAGTTCATTTTGGCATTTAGTGGTCTTTTAGCCTGTTTAGGATAGCAATGGTTTTCTGTCAATTATATAATTCTGTACTTAATTATTTACACGTGTGCACAAACTAAATAGCACCCTCTTTTATGACAATCGATGGAAAAGTTGGTCCATTTAGCTTTAAAGGGGATGTAATGCTATTTTGTTTTACTTATTGCCTAGAAACTGCTGCTTAATTTCTAACAAGAGATTTATGTGAGCTTTTCTTTACCCACACCTCCATACCCCCTCAGTACAGGGAAATACCTAGTAGCTATTTGAGAAGCTCTCCACTAGTTTTTGGAAATCTCTTTGGGGTTTAGATTTTATGACAAAATTAACAAGGAAGGCACAATAACATAGACATTTTGAGTTTTCAAACAGGGTTGTGCAATTTGTTTAGTCTAGTGCTGTAATAATTTATTTTGGATTCTGTGAGTTGAAATTGCCAGTAAATTGATTAGTTTGATAGCCATTAGCAAACAATTCAGTGTCAGTGTTTGTACCGCAAGCTGGGACTGTAATTTTTAAGACATTTTATATTTCATTGGGCAAAAACAATATAATTTCCTAAAGGAAGTGGTTGTGGTGAAAAAATGAAGAATGTTTTTTTGTTTCACAAGCAGAGCATATAACGTAATAAAAATATAATGAAGGAAGTGTGGAAAAAATGTGTGTTACAAATTTGATGTAGTTCCATGTATACTTATGTTATACTAGCAGAAGAGTGCCCATTGGTGCATAGTTAATCATAAGTATTTATTAGAAATGTTGTTACATATATTAGAAATGGGATCATTAGACACAATGGGATTATTTTAGGTAAGTTCTTTTTACAGCACTCTATTTCAAAGGAAGGGGTATATAAGCAGGAGTGATACAGTGAGAGCCACACACACATATTACAGCCCAGGGCAACTGTACCCTAAAAACAACTTTCTTCCCTTGAATTGATAATTCTGTAGTCATGCTGCCCATACACCCAATGGACATGATAGCCAAATTAATGTTCTAACGGAACAAAAGCCATAGCCGTTCCTGCGATGTTTCCCAGCAGGATAACACTTGAGTGTTGGTTTTTTTGGAATGTCACAGGAACATCTGCAGGTAAGAGCTAATGTATGGGCGTCTTAAGGAGCAAGCATTTCTACCTTTCATTCTGCTTTAAAGGGCATCTATAGTGGGAAAATGAACTTTTTTTCTTTCTTTCCATGTGTTCTATAATTCCCCACAACCCCCAGAGTGTCTTCACTTTTTTCAGATTCCCTCTCTGTCCTGAGATACACCAGTTAGAAGAATACGTGATTGCATTCCTCTACTCCTACTTGGACTGTCAATCAAATCCCTGTGACGTGATCCCCCCTCCCTGCTCTGTAATAAACATAGAGATAACCGCATTAGCAGGGGGAGAGAGGTAGCTTTCATGGTAGATATAAGGCTGCACTTGACCCCCCTTCTTGATAGGCTTCACTGATTGATGATGGGTCACAAAGTGAGAGATCGTAAACTGTACGGAGCTCCTTCTTCTTCCGTGTCTCCAGGACAGCTTGCTTTCTATTGGCCACTGTGCGTGGGTGTGTTTTTCAGGATGTTGAACTTTTAACTCCTACTGCACATGATAAGCTTGTCGGTTAGCCGGAGTTGAGACATGGGGGAGGTAACAGAGGGGAGGGGGGAGTTCTGCACACAGATCTGGCACCATGGTTAGACAGAGTCACTGACATAGATAGGATTTAGGTAGCACAGATTACATGAATTTAACTTTGCAAAGGGGCAATGTGTTTTTTTCACTATAGATGCCCTTTAAGAGTAATTAGCTTTAGATGTTTAATCACTGGGTACAGGGGCATTTCTAGACCTGAGGAAAACATTTTAATTCTGCCTCTTGTGGTGCTGGATGGGGCTTGTGAAGGCAGGTGTGGTGGCTACTGAACTGGGGGTCTGACTTGTCACTGGCCATTGAACTGGAGGGCTGACTTCACACTGGCCGTTGAACTGAAGGGCTGAGTTGAAACTGGCTGGTGAACTGGAAGGCTGACCTGACACTGACTGGTGAACTAGAGGGCTGACTTGACACTGACACAGTGACCTGAATAGGTTCACTTGATATTTACTCAGTGCTGTAGCTCTGGGTAAATGAGCCTGTTAATGTTTCATGTGACTGAAATTTGAAGGGTAACTCCAGCCTAAAAAATAATGTTTTTAGAAGCATTACCCCCCAAAACTGCACTTGAATTTTAATCTTACCTTTCTCTGATGCTACCAAGTTTTATGCATTTTTTAACGGCCAAGTTTGAACACTAAAAAGCAGTTCTATGGGAACTGAAATGCGTGCTTAGTGTTAATATTTGCTAAAATATTCAATCCTAATTTTATTATAAAGAAAACCCACTCTCACAAGAAGCTGCTGCTGTAAGTATGTGTCTATGTCCTGTCAGCCCTGCACATGTTCAAACACAATCTACCTTTAAAGAAAGGGAGAAATAGACCCTATTAAGGCACTACCTACAATAAAAAATATTTCCACATAGACAATATTATGGTAAAAAAATCTTATACCATTTTAATATACCCGGCAACACACGTGAATAAAATACAAAGTTACACATTTCCCAATCTAATCACCCTATATACCAAAACAGTCCCTAGCACCAACTTGCACATGTGCTAATAAAGCATCATTCCCAAGTCAGTTCAATATAGATTATAACAAGTCTCTCGAAAACTCCCACTCCCCTCATAGAATGCAAAGTATTTTTTACCAAAATATTGTCTATGTGGAAATATTTTTTATTGTAGGTAGTGCCTTAATAGGGTCTATTTCTCCCCTTCTTTAAGGGTAGATTGTGTTTGAAGTTATGGAACCCAATTTGACACCCCCTGATTACTAGGGGTTACTTGTTTCCACACTAACTAATAGGGTGGAGCACTACACCATTTAGATATATACAGCCCTGTGCATGTGTTCTCTCATTCTTTATGAAATGAAATGTTTTAATATCTATTTTATTGCTTCTGTGCAACACACAGTAAAAAGAGGAAGGAAGCCTAGCTAGAAAACATTTACATGTTGAATGTTTGGATGTGTTTTCTTTTTTTAAAAAAAATAAAAAGTGAAGGATATATTCTTCCTCATGAAATGATTGCACATCTAAACCCATATAAAGTCCCCCCCCGCCCAGCAAAACTATAATGGGGCCCCCTCCAATGGAAATCTATTACAATGTGTAGTATCTGTGGTAGGAAAAAACTAATTTGGGCCACAAGGCTGGCACACACAAATTGTTCGTCTAGAGCAACCGTTCGCCACTGTCGGCCGCAGTAAAAGTAGGAAATACGATTGTATGCGATTGGCCGGCATTTCCAACTGTTTGTTCTCTCAAATTGAAAGAACGGACGCTCAACATTAGTCGCCACCAGGCACACAAATAATTCAGATTTTTTGGCCCGACAGACCTATACACAAAAATATCGGTCGGTTGTCCCTGAAAAATCTTCTTGTGTGTACCTGGCCTTAGCCTCCAGGCTTTTACTGACTGTTTTTTAAAAGACACTCCATGATTATTATGCAATAGATTATTTAATTGAAAAGAATCAAAGTTCAAATATAGCTGAAGATCTCAAAGAACAAATAGGCCAGGGAAATGGTACTAAAAGCTAATCAATTGTAATCTTACACGGGTCATTTTTTTTTTTTTTTTTTTTTTTTGAATGGTAAATGTGATTCTTTTAATCACATTGCATTAAAATTGATATTTTTTTGCATTAAAAAAGTCCTGAATATTGAATCAACCTTGATTGGTCAGGTTGGTGGCAGGTTTTTGAGAATTTTCAGTCAAAACTTAAAGGAGAACTATAGTGGAAATATTATCTAGGGATCAGATCACATTTGGCACAGTTAAACCTAGCGAGGTCTAGGTTTGGGGGCATTTTAAACTAATTATTGATGAAATTAAACTTCCATCCATGGAATACCAGCAGGGGGGGGGACTCCACTGTGCATGCCAGAATCCTCTCAGAGGAACAGTTCGAGGCAGAAATGGATTACACCAGGAAAAGGCTCTACTCTTCACTTTCCTGTACTATAATGGCCCCAGGCCATTTTAATTACCCCTTAAAAGGTTCATCCAATCCACAGATGATCTGGAAACCCTACTTAGGAAGATGAAAGTGTTAGCAAAAGCTTTTTTAAACCTTGCTTTCCTGTACTGAAAGTGCTATTTCTAACCTGACTTCACAGTGCAAGAGCAGTAGATAATGTGAAACAGAAATTGCATTTCTACTGAGTATCAAGAAGATGATCACTTCACGACCCATGATTTATTTTGTTTTCTTGCTTTGCAGGTCGACTTCCTGCTCCAGTTAATTTGACATTCCAGTTAAAAAATGTGTTTACTCTCCTATGGAAATGGAAAATGCCATCTGGTTTCCACCCTTGTTCATCTTCTTTAGTCAGGTTTAAAACTGAAGTTAATTCAAAAATTAAACCTGCAATGGTAAGTTGCTTTCCAATAGTTCATATCCAGTTACTTTTTATGCAGTAAAAATAGGCACATACTGTAGTAAATAGAAGCTCTTGTAGAATATGGACTGGACCAGGGATGTCAAACTTGCAGCCCTCCAGGGTTATTGTCCTTGTTGTAAATCCTAATATGGCTTAAAATGAAAGTGAAGGCAATTTGGTGGTAAGAATAATTGTTACTATAAACTAGAAAGGGCAAGTATAAGTGTGTCTGTGCCACAGGTTTCAAAACTCAATAACCTAGCTATGGTAATAAAAGAGTACATTTAAATTTCATACTCCATTCTAATTAAATACATTTAAAATACAATTTTAATTATTATTGTGTGTATGGTTGCCATGGAAACAGAAATGAGGGGTGGGTGTTGCAGGTATCTCACCTCTCCCGGATTGTCCGGGAGTCTCCCTCATTCTGGGGTGGTCTCCCGCACTACCGCAAGACCATCCCAGACTCCTGGGACTGAGAGGACACTCTAATCTCCTCCTCAGTCACGCCCCCTTTTGAGAGCCATGCCCTGGGAACACTCCTGACTCCTTCCTAACCCCACCTCCCACCACCCCTAGAGGGCTAGCTCCGCCCTGCATGGCATCACAACCACCTCGCCCCTCCCCCTTTCCCACCCTGCCCGGAAGCCTGAAAGGGCAGGGTGGGATGTCTGGTGTTGGAGTGTAGGTAGGTGTGTGTACCTGTGTCTGTGTGGCGTTAGGGGGAATGTTTTTGCATTTCAGATCATAAAGCTAATTTTGGTTTGGGTATGGTTACCATGGAAACGAGAGGGTTGGCTTGTGAGGGTGTATCAGTTGGTGTGTGTACCTGTATCTGTGTGGTGTTAGGTGGTATGTTTTTGTCTTTGTGATTTAACAAGGTTATTTTGTAGGTTTCAATCATTTATATATGTTAAAAGTATAATGTATGTAACCTTGTGAAACTAATATACCAATTTTATTACTTTTGTCTTACCTGGTATTTTTTTGATTTTCTTTTTCTGATAATGTATGTATGTATAATGTATATGTTAGTTTATTCATTCTGTATGTAGCACCCCGAATGTGCTTTTCTATTTAGGTAAACTTCCTATTATGTTTTACTGTTTGTCATTAAGCTTGTAGTTCTGTTTTTTCACCAAAATGGGGAGTTTTTTATTATTATTGAGGGAGACTGGCAAAGGAAGATATTTCTGGAAGGGGAAGGAGAAGTCTGGACTGTGAGAGTTGGTGCCTGTGACTGGATTTTGTGAGGGAGATTTTCTCATCTCATCAGAGGAATTTCTGTTTGGGGAGCGGCTGTATCTGGACATCGGTAGAGCTGTCTGTACATCCTGCCTGCTACCAAATAGCCTAGAGCTGAATCAGAAGATTGGTGAGAGGCTGCGGCCCCCTGCAAATATCAGTGTAATGCTGGGTCATTAGATGGAGTGACTGACACGGTCCTGGAACTGAAACTATTTAGCACTTATGCCCAAACAGCGCGGATTATCATATGTGGGACTGAGCTCCAACAGGGCCCCACCATTAAGACTAATAGCCACTGGCCAGTGAGCAGGGTACAATCATATAGAGTAATATAAGATGTTTAATTCCTGTTATTAGCACTTATCTGTTTGCCATGTTTTCACAAATGTTTTACTGCATTCTGTTGGAAACATAGCACCACCCTGCCCACTGTGTGTATTGAAATCTGACTCCTCTTAGATCGCTGGGAGGTGATATCACTTTTTTTATTTGTTTTATACTTTTATGGCTGTTGAAATTAAGGAGTTTCATATAAGAATTGTTGCTACTCTGGCGTGTTTGGTGTTTAAGTCTGTGGGCTTAATTATACCATAGGAACAAAGGAGGACCCGAGTTAATTTCAGCAACCCTAAACAGGGTTTGCTACAAGTGGGGGCTCATCCGGGATACATTCTAGCTTTTCTGTGCCAATATGTCAGCGCCCACCAATTCCACCCAGAGCATTAAGATGGATGCAGAGAATGCCACTAGGTGGTGTACAACAACACGCCAATCAAGAACTGTGTAGAATATTAAACTTCTCTGACCCAGACTGGGAAGAGAGACAAATTCGTCAGCTTATAACTTCTCTGACCCATGAAAATCTAGGTTTTATATTGAGCCATGAAAAGGAGGCTACCAACATGTATGTTTTGATAGAGTGGCAGGACACAATCCCACTGTGCCTCCAAGCACATAAAGTGCCCCTACCAAGTGTCGCAGGAGCAATCTGGGTGCCAAGAAACTTTTGTCAGCTACCATCCTAAATACAGAGTTAATAAAAACAGAGAACTCGATTCATTGGTCAGGGCTGAGAACCAAACTCAAAAAATTTTGCAAAAACGCCACCCACCCACCCCCCCTTTCGATTTCTTCAATACGGGAAAGACATGCACACCAATCTGGAAAACTCAAGAAGAAACTTCAAGCTTATATTAAGCCTACTATACCAGATACTCGGCCTTCAACACCCAAAATTCCTTCCGGATTGGTTGGACTTTCTCCAGTAGTTCCAGTGCAAATAGAAGGGAGCTACACCAGAGCTCTGCTGGACTCTGGTGCACAAGTGACCTTGCTATATCATAACTTTTATGACAAATACCTGAACCATTTGCCCCTCAATGAACTTAAAGAGTTGGAGATCTGAGGAATAGGAGAAAAGCAGTTTCCTTATGATGGATATCTCTCTCTGGAGTTTGACCCTACAGTGGTCGGACATCCAGGAACTTTTGAAACATTGGCAGTTGTGTGTGAATGACATCCAGGTTCTTTAAACAGCTCCATAATAGTCGGGACTAATACCGATCTAATGAGAAGAATTTTGGTACCTATAGCATCTTGCTATGATCGACCCCAAAAGACAGTTCACCCTCTGTTGAGACAAGCTTATCAGTGTTTGGTTCAGGGGCTGAAAGCCCCAGCCGAGGGAATAGAAAAGTTATGGAGACTTGGAACGCTTTACAGCCTGGGGAAGTTACTTTTTTTTTAGAGCATCAGATAGGTTAAACTGGAAACAACCAGTATCACATGTGTTATTAGAAGGAGTTCCTAGTCAAGAAAAAGCATCAGGACTAGAATTAATGCCAGAAGTGGTCACCACAAAAGCTTTGGATAGAAACAAAGGGTGAGTCACTGTAAGTGTTCGCAACTACTACTCCAGTGAAACTCAAGTCAAGGATATTGTTAGGGTAGGTAAATGCAGCCACTCCTATTTTACCCTTCAATTCAGTGGGTAAAGAAAAAATTCTGATAGGTTGCCTGATGACAAATTCTACCCTGCAGACTCCCCAATTTCAGAAGAGTGGAAGACTAGGAACCAAGCAATGTTGTTAGAACATCGGAGATTATTCTTAAAGAATGAATATGATGTAGGATGTGCTAAGAGTGCAGAACATCGCATCAGGCTGACAGATCAGAAACCATTCAGGGAGAGATCACAGCGCATTCCATTAGGAGACTTGGAAGACCTTAGAGAACAGATAGCTGAATTGAAACATGCCGGGATCATCAGGGAATCAAGAAGCCCCTATGCCTCTCCTATTGTGGTTGTCCAAAATAAAAATGGTTCCATTAGAATGTGCATTAACTATCAAACCCTTAATAGCCGAACCATTCCAGATCAATACACAACCCCTTGAATAGAAGATGCATTACAGTACCTGACTGGTGCCAGGTGGTTCAGTGTTTTGGACTTACGTAGTGGGTACACCGACTGAAGAAAGTACTAGACCATCTCCAGCAAGAGGGGCTCAAGCTTTCTTTGGAAAAGTTCCAGTTTTGCTTACCCTCTGTAACATATCTTGGACATGTCGTTTCAGCAGAAGGAGTTCCGCAGGTCCAAAGAAGGTGAAGGCAGTAACCACTTGGCCTAGACCTCACAACATCACAGAACTACAATCCTTTTTGGGGTTCTGCTCATACTACTGGCGGTTCGTGGAAGGATTTGCCAAGGTGGCCCAACCTCTGAATGAGCTTTCACAAAATGATTCTAAAGAAAAGGGATTTCCAAAAGCTATTCTGCCTAAGAGGTGCAAGGAGTCTATCCAGAATAGGTGGACAGAAAAGTGTGAGACAGTATTTCAGCAGCTAAAGTGGAGCTTGACACATACACCTGTGTTGGCCTATGCTGATCCATTCAAACCTTATGAACTTCATGTCGATGCCAGTCGGGATGGACTCGGAGGGGTACTGTACCTAGACTCAAGTGGTCACATGCGACCAGTGGCCTATGTCAGCTGAAGTTGGGTAGAAGAACTACCCAACTCACAAATTGGAATTCTTGGCTTTAAAGTGGGTTGTGGTAGAAAAACTAAGGTACTATCTCTATGGGGCACAGTTTGAAGTGAAGACAGACAATAATCCCCTTACATACCTTCTCACTACTTCCAAATTGAATGCTACTGGGCATCATTAGTCAGCTGCTCTGGCCGAGTTTCATTTCAGTCTTAAATATCTACCAGGAGTGGGAAACCTAGATGATGATGCATTATACAGAAGACCAGATAAGGCACAGCCACCTGACGAAGAATGGGCACAGCTCACACCAGAGGGAGTACAAGATGTATGTCAAGGAGTTGAGAACCAAGTCCAAGGGCAGGAGCTGAAAACATTGGAGTGAGAGCTGCTAGTGTTCCAGACATGTACTGCAACTTGGCTAGATTTCAGGTCTCTAACCTGCCGTCACTCACTAGGCAAGATCTGCGGAAAGACCAGTATAAAGATCCCTTATGTCAGCTAGCCCTCAGAGCTTTGAAGAGTCAACAACCAGAAATGTTTAAGACTGATACTACAGAGGGTGCTAGGCTGTTGCATAAGGAGTGTAACCGTCTTCAGTTACAAGATCGATTGATTTATCGTTGGGCCCCGACTGACCACTCAGAGGAAAAATGGCAGCTGTTGCTTCCTGAGAAACATCGGAATACTGTATTAGTCGCCTTAGATGATGACCATGAACGTGTGGAACGCACTTTTAGCCTCATACGAGATCGATTCTACTGGCCCTGCATGAGAAGAGAGATTGAAGGATACTGTCATTCATGCATAAAGTGTATTCAGCGAAAGACCCTGCCTGTCCAATGGGACACCTCCAAACCCAGGGATCAATGGATCTGGTGTGCATGGATTTCCTGTGCTTGGAGCCCAATGGGGGAGGATATAGCAACATTTTGGTTGTCACTGATCATTTTACTCGCTATGACCAGGCTTTCCCCACATAAGATCAGAAGGCCACTACAGTTGCCAAAATGCTAGTGGGAAAGTATTTTGTCCATTATGGATTACCCAGAAGAATCCATTCTGACCAAGGAAGAGACTTTGAAAGCAAGCTGATTAGAGAAATTCTAACTATGTCAGGGGTACAGAAGTCCCGAACAACCCCCTACCACCCTCAAGGATATCCTCAGCCGGAGAGATTTAACCGTTCACTTCTGGACATGTTGGGTACCCTTTCTCAAGAACAGAAGAAACACTGGAATAGTCATGTAGCTATTGTTGTCCATGCATATAATACTACAAGGAATGATGCCACAAGATATTCCCCTTACCTATTGATGTTGGTGAAGCTCATCTTCCTGTAGACTTAGCTTTTGGGACTATAGCTGTTGATACTTCTGCTGCATCTAATAAGAGTTATGTTGATCAACTGCAGAAATGTTTGAAGAATGCTTTTAATCAGGCCCGAGCTGCTGCTAATACTCGGGCCCAACAAAACAAGAACCGATATGACCTGAAGGTTTGAGTTCATGATTTAAGACCTGGAGACAGGGTCCTACTGCGAAACTTGGGTATACCAGGGAAACATAAATTGGCTAATAGGTGGATTCAGCAACCCTACATTGTTTGTGCACAGCTCCCAGGACTTCCTGTTTATCAGATTCGTCCAGAGAATAAGGTGGGTCCTATTAAGACATGGCATAGAAACCATCTACTGCCTGTTGAAGAAGCTGTTCGAATGCCTCCAGCTGTTCAGCCTACAACCACTAAAAGAACTCCAACAACCAGGTCCAAAGCAATTCGTAGGCAGCTACCTGCTGCTCCTAGTTTAGTTGCATTTGAAGAGGGAATATCTGAAGACGAGGATGACTGGTGCTTTAACCTGGCGAACAGTGGGTTATGGATGAAAACTCAGATCCAGTTTCAACAATAAACAGAGAAACTCTAAGCCCACTGTGAGCTGACGCTACAGAATTTATACCTCGGGCCCCTGAGGCAGCGTGTCCACAAGATGGACAAGAAGTAGAAGAGAACAACACAGTTACAGTGAGCCCTTCAGAGTTCGAAGAATTGAACCAAGAGGAAGAACACTCTCTAGCTCCAGAGGCAAGGGGAAGTGGCTCTTTGTTGCCAACCTCTTTAACGCTGGTGGAAGATGCTACACCTAACATCATTATGGAAAGAGACTTCTGTGTACAGAGAGAGAGACGCCAAATATGACCTCCTCAAAGGTTAACCTACAAGACAATGGGATGTAGCCAGTGAGCAGGGTACAATCATATAAAGTAATATAAGATGTTTAATTCCTGTTATAATACATAAGTGTGATATTTTATAATGGGAGCTGAGTGGTATATATCCTTATAAAAATCCCTCAGCTATGTCACTAAGGGACTCATTTCTTATATTTCTTATATCCCACTACTCCGCCCATTCCAGTGTTCATGCCTGGACAAGGACTCAGCATTTTTTGCCGTGTTTAACTTCACTAACAGAACCTGCTGGAGCTGCTTCCTGTCACTTCATAACCAATGTCTCTCTCCTCCCCCACAAAGATGTGTTTAACTGCATAGATGCTGAGCTGGGATGTTCCTTTCTACTGGGTTTAAGTTACAGAAGGTAGCTTGGGGATTTAAGGTGGAAATAGGGACAAGGCTAGAATTTAAAATGCGAATGGGGTGAAGGAATCCAATACATATGTATTATAAGAAATAATGTGCCCCTTCACATTATAATATAAGGACATTACACCAGCTCGGAATTCCCTGTTTGAAGGCTACATTTGAGGGTTAGCGAACGCTACATTCTAGGGTTAGCGAAAACGTTCTGTACATTCGAGGGTTACCGAAAACGTACAATAGATTCGAGGGTTAGCAAATGATACATTCGAGGGTTAGCGAACGGCCCGTAAATTTGATAATTATCGAAAATACAGCCGTGAGTCCAGAAAGTCCAATAAATCTGGGTTCAGAATAGTTTGGAAGTCCGAGTCCGTTCGGACTTGTTAAGTTCGACTCAGGTTCGAGTTCTATTCCATCTCTAATCAAGCAGTATACAGTATCTTTTAGATTTAGAAAACATTCTTATTTTTTGAGGGTTTTCATCTTAAATATTTTAGTAAAATATTTCTCTGTTTTTTTAAATAGCTAAGAAATACAAATATGTATCGAGAAGTAAATGTCCATGATTTGGATGTAAACAGGCAAATTCATTTCAAAGTCCGAGTAGAATGTAATAATGAGACAAGTGAATGGACACAAATGACTGTATTTTTACCAGATTCATGCCAGAAATTCACACGGAATGGTGGAGACAGAGAAAAAGGTAATCTCTTGGGACCTTTCAGGAAAAGAAAATGATTTTAGTCCTGTACATCAAAGTATGAACCTTTTAAAAAATGCCAATAATTATTTTGCCAAACCCTTCATAAGGCTATATATTATAGATGAACTGCTCAATCTATGTTTAAACTACAAGTGCTGTATAAATAGCCTGTAACAAAATTAACAGGATCAAGAGGCGCACCACTTCTGTTTTGGAACTAGTGTGGTACCCGAGGTTATATCTGCTAGCGCAACTAAAACACCTTCAATGAGGTGGCTGCATGGCTAATGTGGGAGTTAACCGCGCAGCCACTGCAATCAATGTTATATGCTGATAGCACCATTCTATTCCGACACTTTTTAACGCCAGGTAGTGGCTGACATTAAAAGTGCCGAAATAGATACCAGCACTTTGCTTTATAAATGGTCATAAATTTCCAGCATCACCTTTCAAAATTTAACCCAGCTGGTCAAAAAAAAGCATGGAATTGGCAACATTGATTCTTAGCAATGAAATAATGAGCTTTGTCATAGTTTGTTTCTAAACATTAACTTCCCATGCATGAATCTTCTGAACCTGACTATACAGAATGGTTGAAGTGGGCTTGTTATTTATAAATGGCCATTAATTACTAGAATTGTCTTTAAACCCAGCCTAATCAAGCTAGTTTTAAAACAGAAATTTTCCCTGCATGTATCTCCTGAATCAGACTAGAAAGATCAGAGTAAGATAATTTTTATCAGCTTTTTGTCCTCTCTTTGCAATTAATGGTATTTGGGGGTTATAGTTGCATTAAAGAATGAGGTGCATTTCATTATAATTTAAGAATTAAGCAATTACAGACTACATTGTATAAATACTCATGGCTCTTGCATATATTTCAGTATGTGCTCTTTTGGGAAGTATAAGCTCATGAGATTATTTGCCACTTCCCATTTAGACAAGAGACATCACAAAATGCACTTTTTTAGCTTTGAGTGGAATTTTTCTTTATAGGGCATTTCCACTCTCAGAAAATGTATAGACTTAATAAGAAGCCCCCCTTTACACAAACTGATCTCACCATCTGGTAGATATCTCCTCTGCTGCTGAACATGTAATTTACAGCCGATACCCAGAAGCTGCAGAGAAGAGAGCTGCAGTGGGGGGTCGGTTTATGTTGGTAAGTTTAGAAGTGTCTTTTGTAAGTATAGTGAAAAGTGGGTTTATAAACGTAAACTTAGTGGGTGATACAGGCCATGTGCAAGAACATAAAAGGGCATTTGTACCGTATTAACCTCCCCCTCCCATGAAAAGTACAGAGTGAGGACCTAAAACGTTTTGGGTTTAGCCCAGATTTCCTTTACTAGTTGCACTTTTGTTCTGTCCCATTTCTTAGTCTGGTGCCTGACCAATGGGAAGGCATGTTTTTTTGTCTCTTCTAGTCCTGGGTACTTTTTAGAGGAGGGTCAGGTTAAATTTTTTTATATTTGTTTTTTAATAATTTCCCTGATTATTTTCTTAAAGGGCATGTCCAGACCCACCACCCCATTTCTCCTATGTTGAACCCACTGTGTAGTGTTAAATGACCCTCAACTTTCTCTTCTGCTGCATATGGTTCACCTGCAGAGACATAAAACAGTCCAGGAAACTGAAGATTAGGAGCCTTTCCCTGGAGTAATCCATTTCTGCCTCTAACTGTTCCCCCTAGTGGTTTTGGGGCATGCGCATTGGAGTTACCCTGCTTCTTTTTGCTGATCTGTGCAAGGAATTTTATTAGTAAAAATAGAGTTTTGTATTTTCACCGCCCTATAACCTAGACTTCGCTAGGTCTATTTCCCTAAATTTGGGATTTAAAGGGTATCTCCACCTCAGAAACTAAAATTTTCAGTTGTGTAGGGTTCCCCAGCCCTAACCCAACCACTGTGTTAGTTTTGTAAAATAAGTGCCAGAAACAGACCACCAATCTTTCCCTTGGCTCTCTACTCCCGGCTCCCTGCTTGCCAGAAATTGGAGACGGGCCAGACCGGTAACCGTGTCTGTGATTGGCTGAGAGTCAGGTGATCCCAGAGGTGGCTGCCAGCTATGCAGAGAGCCGAGGGAACGTGAAAGGGTAAGGCTGTTTCTGGAGCTTATTTTACACAGCATTTAGGGGTGGGCTAGGGTACCCTACACTACAGAAAATACTTTTTAAGGTAGGGGGTAACACTGCATTTACTGATCTTGAGAGTGGGAGGGGGGGCTCCCCTGTGTATGCCAGAGGCCTCAACAAGAACAAGGAAGAAGCAGGCACCAGATGACTCACAGACAGCTCCAACTCTTCTCTTTCAGGGACTTTAAACAGGCACTGCAGGAGAACCATAAGGAGCAGAGGAGTAAAGATAGGTACACACCATACAATTCTTCCTCTGGCAGACCGATCGAGGTGGTGAAGGTGGAGTTTTGCACTTTATGAGAGTGATGTCATTATAAATAGCCTGCACTTTTTTTATTGTCTAGTTACACCTGAGGAAGGGGGTTGGATCCCCAAAACTTTGTGTACCTGGTTGTTCAGCACCTAAATAAATTGTTAATGCTATAAAGCTTCTTTGAGTGTGCCTCCCTTCAAATACAAATATTGCAATATACCATCTGTGGCACAGACTTTAGGGGGAGCACCTCACAACTTACCTGTTACAACTCCATGGATTCTGTTTAAATTCGATCGAGGCTTCTGACTGGTCAGCCACTGTGGGTTGCGGCTATAGCATCCATGTCCAAAAGTTAGCCACGATAGATTATGCGGTCCATAGAGGACCGCACGACCGGTCATGTTTTAACAACCCGTCCAATTGTGCTGTCCTTGGATTCGGACAAAGGAACGGTCGGCGATCGGTCACAGCCACCATACAATAATTCGGCCCGACCGTCCGAAACACTGAAATATCGGTCGGTCGGACCGAATTATTGTATGGTGTGAACCCAGCTTAAGGTAAGGATTTTTAACACTACACAGTGGGGCCAGTACTGAGTTCAATTTTAGTTTTGGGGGTGGACATGCACTTTAAACTTAACAGCCCTCGTTCCATCACTCTCATTCTGAGACTTCTGCTGCTTTCATGATAGGAAAAAGCAGTAGAAGGCAAATATTCCATATGGGGTAGACATGCTGTTTTAGAATATGTGTCTTGTACCTATAAAAAAATCTATTTAACAATTGGTCCTACAGGGATTCTTAACAGTGCCAAACATTATTGCTCTGTCTCTGCAGATGTGAAAAACTTTGATTGCGTTTGGTTTAACAAGGAATACCTGAACTGCACATGGGAACCTGGCTCAGATTCTCTGCCTGGTACAAGCTACACTTTCCATTACTGGTTGGTAGTTAAAAATACTAAAAGAAGTAGAAGAAGTAAAACAACTAGATTTTTTCACACCATTTTAACAGTCTTATTTAGATCAGTTAAAAGGTAACATCTTCTGTCCTGAACTGAAAGAGTAAAGGCTCATTCACACTTACTTTGCATAAGAAAGTCCTTATAGTGTTGGCTCTTATGCTATCTGTTTGCAGGTCAGTACAGAGCATTATAAAAATGCACTGCTATACATATTCTTATCTGGAAATGCACACGCTTCTGTTGCATTGTACAAATGAAAAGCATGAATGCAAGGAAAAAACGCAAGGTAAAATTACAAAAATATAAATTCTAAATACAGTATTTTAAAGGGCATGTCCACACCCAAAACTAGAATTTAACCCACTACTGGCCCCACTGTGTAGTTTAGTAAAATCCTTATCTCACATCCCTGCTGCAAATGGTTCTCCTGTAATGTCCCTCCAAAGTCCAAAAACTGACCACCAGGAGCCTGGCCGAGTCCATATAGGAAAAATGGCATGCACACTGCAGCCCTACCCCCCCCCCCTTCTCCCGTTTCTCCCTCCCCCTAGTGTAAATCCCCTTTTCCATAGTGTAGGGCTCCCTCTCCCAACCCAAACCGCCATCATTATTTCCAGCAAAACTCCCCCGATCATCACTTACACTTACTTTCCCCCAACGTTCAGTACAGCCAGAAGACGCGTCCGTGATGGCTGCCTCTCAGCCAATCACAGACGTGGCTGCTGGTCCTGCCCCCTGCTTGCAGTTTCATGCAGAGGGTCCGGATTGAACGTCAGAGGAGAGAGGCAATGTAAGTAATGATCAGGGGAGTTAGTACTATAGCGGTTGGGTCTGTGGGAGGGAGCCCTACACTACAGATAAAGATGTAAAAAAGGGTGGACATGCCCTTTAAAGTGTCTGTGTAGTGGGGAATTGCCAAAAAGCAACTATGGTCAAGTGTAATATGACAATATGCATAATACTTGTGTTTTAAAATACATGCTACAATTCAGGGCACATTTTTGTGAAGGACATAAATGGCAATACAAATAGTATTTATGGTGAGGAACTAAACCACTAGGTTTCCCCAAACAAAGCTGTAAAAAAAAAAATTTTTTTGTAGTGCCCACCCCCTTTCCCCCGGAGCTGAGGACCTAGCGGTGGGTGTTGTTGCCCTTGAATACAATGCTTCTACTTGGTGCTTGGATTTGCCTAACAGTTGTTTTTGATAGTTATTCTTCTTCTACAGAGACAACAAGGTTTGGTTAGATAAAGTAATGATGCTAATTGGTTTATTAATGTTTGTATTTGATGCAGGCAGAAAAATGGTGAAGAAAATATTGACCAGTATGCACGGTAAGTGTTTTTTTAATGTAATTTTCAGTGAGAATGAAAACCTCATAATATTGGAGATGCTGGGTGCAAATGTATTGATTTATCTAAATAATACATGAAATTCCAAAAGGATCTTTCAGACCTGAGTAGGAAACCCCACCTAACCCTAAAACTGTGAATTAATAATGGCTTTCTAATGGAAACCAGAATAGGGCACTAGGGAGAATGTCTCTATTATAAATGTTAAAGTGGAACTAAACCCATTATTTTATATTCCAGAATCTGAAAACAACCCCCCCAATAAGCTATAAAATCCCACTCCAGTAAATTGTATTAAAGTAAATGTAAGCCTGTTAAGAACACAGAAGTATCTGTGTCTATGTGCAGTGTCAGACCACACCTCCTGACCTCTGTCACATGCTTCCTTGCTTTAGCTGTCCTGTAAAACGATTGGCTAGAGAATGTTAATGGGTGTGACCAAAAGTAACAAGTTTCTGCCATAGCTAAGGACTGAGCATGGGCAGAACATAGTGGTCATTGACCCAAGTGTGATACTAGAATGCTGTGAATTAAAGCACAAACCATATGTTATTTAGGTAAATTTCCCAGCTCCCGTGTCAAACTGAGAGGTAAGAGACAGATTACTGGTTTTATATCAAGGTGTTCTGCCTTCTGGTTCAGTGTTGTTCTGCGGCTTTAGTTGTTCTCTAATCTAGGTTCTATAAGTATCCTGGTCTAAAAGATTGTTTTGTGGATGGGCATGCCCTTTAAGAAGCAAATTATTGTCTACATCATCGAGTAATACTCTTAGATTCTAACCCACAGTAAGTATACACAAGGGGGATGCGCTGGGTGGAGATGTGTGGACAGACAACAAGTTTGTTGGGGGGGGGGGCGGTCAGGGGGTGCCTGTGGGATGCACCAGTGGGGTGAGGGTGGGGGTTGATTCTTTAAAGAGTCAGGGGGTTTCTATCCCCTAAAGGCTTTTTGCTGTGTACAAACATAGCCGGTAAGACAAATTGTGTCTGATCTGTTGGGGTTTGCCATTTGTGTAGTCCTGAGACCAAAACATTAGATTAGGTTCTGAGGCCAGGCAGAAGCCTGGTAGAAGCAGTGTTCTTTGTTCTTGCACACTTCACAGAAACGATATTGGGAGGTAAGAATTCTGAATTTATTTCAAATGTTTTCTCTTTAAATTTTATATAAGGGTGGACATGCCCTTCAGGAGAGCACCTACCATGAAGAAAACCAAAAAGTTTGTTCACAGTTCACCCCTGTGGTCAACTAGAGAGGTTGCTTAAACTTCACCATTCATGGGCATACACCTGTCTGTCCATCTGTGTGTGGGGTGGGGGGGAAGGTTTAGCTGAGCCACGGGCCCTTTCGGCACATACTGTATGATTCTGTCTGTCATCACAATCACATAAAGTATTGGGAGATCGCTCGTGAATGCCATTCAGGGTTGTACACATTACACAAAAATAAACAATATTCTAATTACTTTATTTGGTTTGTAGGTGTGAACAATTAATTACAGGCGGGAGTCCTTGCCAGCTCTACATTTATAAAAAAGGGGTTCCTCTTGGTTGCCATCTAAATCCACCAATCAACATTACAGACAGCAGCCTATTTCTAATAGTGATCAGAGACCAATTTAATACTATGCAATTTATCTCCAGTGTTAAACCTAGAGAGAGAGGTATGTTTTCTATCACTAATATATATCTATATATGTATGGTTTTATTTGAGAAATCCAAAGAAAAGTGAACAGGTACAAAAATTAAAGGACATGTCCACTCCCTAAAAATCTTACCTTATCTAGATGAGCCAGGAGTTGTTTGACTTACAAAACCTCAATCCCTCATCACAGCCAATCTCTTCTTTCTGCTAATGGCTGTCAGTCACGGCAGTGATGTTGAGATCATGGCCAATAGCTGATAGCCATTACAGAAGGAGGCTCCTCTGCTGCTGTTTGCGCTTGTAATCAGCAATCAGCTCCCAACAGCAGCAGAGTAGGCATGAACACGACAGCGAGTAGAATATCATTGCCTGTTAGCATCATGGAAATGTTTAATTAAAACGAAAATGGGGTTGATCTACATAAGCTAATGAAACATTGAACACATGAATAGGAAGTGGAACAAGATGTATTGAAACATTTCCTTGTGTATGCTTGTGAAGGTTCTCATTCATCCAGGTCATGGTATATCTGTTGTATTGAATTAGATTAACTGGACTTGAAGACGTTTCACTAGTCAATTCAGAATGACTTGTACAAGAATCTGGGGCAATTATGTACCCTGGAAAATCCCAATTAGCATAGCACAGCCAGTGACTGGTTCAAGAGAGGTGTCAAGGAGGCCATTTATGTGAAAATAAAGAAACCAAGCCTAAATAGAGGTGGGGGGGTTCGACACCAACTGTCTGCCATGTACAATGCAGTTTTGACACCTTACTCTGGGCGTTCCTATAACACCTCTTAGCCACTATCCAATCACACCCTTAACACCTGGCTGTGATATGCTAATTGGGATTTTCCAGGGTACATAATTGCCACAGATTCTTGTACAAGTCATTCTGAATTGAGAAAGCCAGTCGGATGACTAGCGAAACGTCTTCAAGAACTAAACTTCAAGTCCAGTTGATCTAATTGAATACAACAGATATTTCCTTGAATAATTTAGTTTTCCTTCTATTCATATACCTTGTATGTGTTTCCATTTAAAGCAATTTTAAAACCCCTTTTTAAAAGAGTTGCTTTACATTCTATTTTATGTTCACATTTTTTTCTCTTGGCCTTTTTCTTTTACTGTTTTCAATTTAACCTAATATGATTTAACACCTTATTGGAAATGTAACTTTCCCCTACACCCGTTTATAAAAAATATATTTGTGTCTGCTCATCTGACCTGTAGAAAAAAAACAAGAATGACGTTTTTTGTGGTTTGTGTAAACTCTGACGGTGAATTTTGGTTCCCACTGAAATCAGCATGGCATTAGGCACAGAGACTTGTGATAAATTCCACCCACTCACCCCCCCTGCTGTGGTTGATAACATTTTTGAGTACTTTAGCGCATCTGCTTTTTTATTTTCATTTTTTCCTTTTAATGGGTTTACTTTACTGATTTGGCATTTGCAAGCCATGATTCGATGCAACATATCTTGGTGAATGTGTATTTTATACTGGAGGATTATATGTTCTAAAATAATATTTGGCATAATTTAAGGGCAGCATGTCTGTGTTTTAGCATGTTATAAATACTAATATATTAAATAGTATTTCCATCCAGAAAAAAAGGTTTTGTTGTTATGTAGGGCACCCTAGCCCACCCCCAACCACCCTGTTCTTCGTTTTGTTAAAAAAGCAACAGAAATGTACTTACATTAGCCCCCCCCCCCCTGCTTGCCGGAAGTTGCTAGCAGGGGGCCAGACTGGCAGTGAGAGGCAGTCTGTGATTGAGTGAGAGGCAGCCAGTCACACACATGTAACAAAACTGGGTATAGTATATCTTGCTAGTCTTGATACAAATTTCTAAATTTCCTATAAATCAATAGGAATCACCTGTAACTATACACAGGTGTTAAATAGAATACACTTAGCGAGTAGAGTGATCTGGCTGTAAAAAAACCCAGATCCTTCATTTTACTCAATAATGGATGTGCAAATTTTTCTTATAATAAGTATAATGGTAGGAGAAGACAATTAATACAAACTTCAAAGTTGCAATTGCCGTGTAGTTATACTCACAAAGTCCTGTTAATGAGCCGGGTGCAGCTGCCTTGAGTCCTTCACTGAGTCCCGAAAGGCTAATAAAGTGCAATACAGGTAAGTGGATAGCGCACAGTGGAATAAGGTAATCCTGGACCTTTAACTTATAATAAAAGTTTCTTTATTACATATACGAAAGCGACAGTGAAAAATGCCTGACACGTTTCGGGGCAACTAGCGCCCTTAATCATAGGCTGAATATGTCTCCACACTGCCACCGTTCAAATAGCCCCCGTAATCTAGACCCCGCCCCCAAAGGGGAGGGAGGAGTAATCCAGAGAACACCAGCCAATCACTAATGGCAGATGGACATCCATGCACGGTACAGAATAAAATAATGACACGAGGGAAACAATAACAAATTAAAAACCACATTGATGAAACTGATATATGATGTATCTACCTATACCACACTATTAACTATAAAGCTCACATAGAGGTTATAATGTAACAATCTTTGCCTAATTACACAGAGGGGGATGATGCCAATAGTATCCACTACTCGCCTAAGGGATATGTACGTCCCATTTGGCATTCAGGCCTTTCGGAATTCTTGTGTCCAGTAACCATATCCATCTGGCTTCTGCTTGTAATAAAGCTTTCTTCCTGTCCTTGCCCCTATTATCTATGCAGATTTGTTCTATTACTTGGACACCCAACTTACATAAGTCTCCATTGTTGCACATCCGATAGTGCCTCCCTACTGGATTTTTATCCTGTCCCTTACTTATGTCCCATACATGCTCCCTTATTCTTTCCTTAAGTGAGCGGGTGGTACATCCCACATATTGAATGCCGCAGGCCCTACATGTAAGTAAATAAACCACGTAAGTCGATTGGCAGTTGAAATATTGCTTACAATTATAAGATTTGGATGTGGGAGTACTCTTCACTAGATCACTTCTCTCCACGTATTTACACGTTAGTAGCTCTGCACTTGTACACTTGTATTCCAGGGAGGAGAAACCTCTACCTTTATTTGCCCTAATTACACTAGGACTCAAAGAGTCCCTTAATGACTGTGCCCTTTTGGGAACAAATTTACATATCCTTACAGGATACCCCCTATTAGGCCTTCATGGTCCTCCTAAACATTTGTGTTTCTTTATGATATTAACTATCTTATAGAACTGTGGACTATAATAGGTAGTAAAATATATATCCTGTTTATCCTTGTCAGACTTCTTTTTATCAACCTCTCATCTGCTAATCTTTTCTTGCAACATGGCAGATCCATCCAGTTGGTTAGCTCTTAATTTAGCTGTCTCAAGATCCACCTGTTTGTACCCCCTAGCCCCCAAATTCATCTGCAGTATTTTGACGCCTCTCGGAAATCCTTATCTCCAATACAATTTCTCCTTGTTCTCACCCACTGTCTATATGGTATACCTCTAATACAATGAGAGGGGTGACTAGAGTCAGACCTTAGGATGGTATTTCTGCTAGTTTCCTAAATAAAGGTTTTAGTATGGACCCCTTGAACATCTGCCTGAATCCTCAGAACTAAATAGCAAATTTCATTTTTACTGCTATGCCATGTGAATTTAAACTTATACGGGTTGTTATTAATGTTCTCCAAGACCGCAGTTAACTCTTCATCTGGTCCTTGCCATATCCATAAAATATCATCTATATACCAATTATGTTGCAAAACTTTGCTATTATGGGGTAAGTTGCTTAATATCTGCTCCTACCACCCCAAGTACAGATTGGCATACGTAGGGGCAAACTTAGCCCCCATCAGAGCCCCCTGTTCTTGGCGGTAGAAGCCCCATTGAACATACAAAAATGATGGTCCAAGAGATACTTTATATCTGATAAAGTGAATTCAATCCATTCTTATATGCTACTGCCTGGATGCCCAGCACGTGGGTGATACAAGAATAAAGGGCAACTACATCTATAGTGACAAAACTGTTGCCTTCCTGCTATCTCATATTCTGTATAATGCGCAATATATGCGTGGTATCCTTGACATATGACCTCAATCTTGATACCAATGGTTGTAACAATATATCTACCAGACTGGACAGCCCTTCATTGAGGGAATTAATCCCTGCTGTTATTGGTCGACCTTTTGGGGGTCTGTCCTATTTGTTTATCTTCGGAACATGATGAAACACGGGGACCACAGGAAATTCCGGAAGTAGTTTCCCCATCATACTAGACTCAATTATACCTATATGTAGGACCTCCTTTATAAGTGCACTGAGTTTAAGCCTATACTTATCCATGGGGTTCCTTTCAAGTTTTTCTTACAAAGTTGCATCAGACAATTGTCTGGCTGCTTTATTATTGTAATCATCAATATTTAGAACCACCGCATCTTTATCTGCTTGACATATAACTATGTATCTATCTTTCTTTAGGCCCTGTAAGGCAATATGTTTGCCTTTACTTAAATTGTCATTCACATATTTTAGGCTAAAATGGCTATTTAGACTGTTCAAATCTTTCTCAACCATTTCCTGAAATTTTTCTATATAGAGTGACCTCATATTAACTGGATAGAAAGTTTATTTTTTATAAAAAATTTACCTATAATTTAACATCTTAACATCTACCCCAATCGTATCAGACTTATTGACCTCTTGGCTGGCGACCCCTGCTAAATACTCATGGTCATCTAAGGCCCTTCGATCCCTATCTGACATATCCAGGTCAGCTAAATCTTTGTTGGCTTCAGTGGGATTCTTTTTTCACATTTTCTAAAATACTTTTTCAGAACTAGTTTCCTAACAAACCTGTTAACATCAACTAATGTATTAAAGACATCAAAGTTCTTAACCGAGCAGAAAGACAAGCCCATACTGAGTACAGAAAGTTTATCCTGGGACAAAGCCTTGTCCAAAAGGTTAATAACATTTAATGACTCTGCTTCTTGCGACTCCTAATCCATACCTTTCTTGACATGCTCTTTTTATTTCCTCTTCATAAGTTTTTGTTCCTAAAGTGGGAAAATCCTACTCTAAATCCCTTACTTGTTTGGGTGTTTTACTTTTCTTATGTCCCTGAGTCTCCTGTTCATAATTTGACTTAGCTTTTTGTTCCCAGTTCCTAGTCCCCTTTTTACTCCATGATCGAGATTTTTCTGGCACAGTTTTTCTGTAGGTGGTATCCTTCCCCTTAACGTGTGTCTCAGCGTACCGGAAGAAAACGAAACACACTGGTCGGGAGTCATAGTAACTTCCACTAGTGGAAAAACAAACTGATTTATAAGTATTATACTTTCTTCACTTCAAAATAGATTTCATTTTAGGTGCACTGAAAGACCCCTTTCTCCATGATTTATTTGCCTTTCTATATATATTGTTACTATCATAGTCCTCCTGATCTCTTAAGAACTTTCTTGTCTTAAATTCTTTTATGCCAATTTCTAATGCATACAAAGCCTGATTTATCTTATTTTTAGCTGGGATCTGTAACCCTGACGACGGCCGCCATTGGGCCAAAACACGTAGGAGTATGCACCTGCAATAAGATTTAATAAAGACTATCTTTCTTTATCCCATGGAGTGCTCCGATTGAAAACTATATTGAATATTTTTGTGACATGGTAGCACCCGGGCGTGTATCCAGGAACGGAGTGCGAAGGAGTGAGATACCTATATTATATATATATATATATATATATATATATATATACAAACCAGATTCCAGGCACACGATTGCAGCTCATCTTTTGCCTGGGTGCTACCCTGAAGATGAATATACACCCCAATATCCAGAAGATAGGTGCACTCCAAGGACTTTGTAATTCAACAACTTATTAAACATAGTGCAAGGTTTCGGTCTCTGTGGAAGCACTCCAATTAGGCTAATTTACAACTACATTTAGCGGAAGTGCTACTGATCTGGTCAAACATTTATACAAACATAGAAAAGATAATTAATGCACATTCCTAGGCCCCATACAATATTATATTATCTGCACACTGGCATACTTTATAAACAAAGAGGTTTTATTATACATTACTGTGATGACATGAATGAAAAGCCTTCCAACCATGTCAAGGTAACCCCAGTCTGGAAGGTCCTAACTTCTAACCTTTTTAAATTTCTTTTACTTCAATTACGATTAGCAAACTTTTGCATTTCTCATTCTATCTCATTCTTAGAGACATGACATTCAGTACAGGCTTGCGGAAAAGTGTGTTATTAGCTAGCTAAGAAATCGGTGGAAGCATTACCGCACAGCAAATATGCGGCTCATGATATTTTTTCCCATAATGGGTACACTCCTCTAATATGGATATTTTGAGTTTTAAGGCTCATGTGATCAAAACAATAAGTGTCATGGTTATAAATGCAAACACTCATACCTCCAACCCCCACACAGACAAAGGTACATACACCTACTGACCCACCCTTCCATTCCTGTGGCAGCCTTACTTAATGGGTAACTATATTCAAAAATGCAAAAAAAAAACATAACCCCCAGTCTGTCACAGGTACACACACACCTACTGACCTTCCCTTCCATTTTTGTGGGAGCCATATTTATACCTGCTCTGGATCCCTCACCACATTTATCGTCACTTACTGGTTGTTAAGGATATGTACACCTCTAATAAAAAGCTTTTAATGTTATTCCCCAAAAGCTAGGTCACATTTTTCTAATTTGTCTGTCTAATCTATTTAATGTTTGCTTTGTGTATGGCCAGCTTAATACATGAAAGCTGATACCTGACACCCGACAACTGATATCAGATACCCAACACCTGACACCCGATACCTGACACCCGATACCCAATATATCATACCTGATACCCGATACCTGACACCTGATACCCGAATCCCAATGCCAATAACATTTAAAAAATCTTCTCGTTTTCCAGGAACATGTGGGAGAGATAGACTTGTAAATAGGACTATTTGATCAATAATTATAAAATTGAGTACTTTTTTAAGGCATGGGTTGGGGGAGGGGAGTATAATTGCCCTTTAACCCATTCAGTCCAAGCAGACTTTACATTTTGTGTTTGCCCAGTGCGAGAAGAATTTTAATCACTCGCCCCTCATTTGTTTAAATCAAACATAACAAAAAAAGAAACATTATGTAGTTTTTTCACCATTCTACTTTATCAAGAGTATAGTTTTTTTTACTTTTCTGGAGATTAACCTAGGGCAAAATATGTAAAAAAAAAATATATATAAGTAAAATTTCATTTTGGTTTATACATTCCTGCAGGTTCACATTAGTGGGGTAAGTTTTGATCAAACAGATATCAGGATACAGCTGTTCATGAGATTGGACTTTTTTATTCTCATATTTTCATTTTTTTTTTCATTTTTTCCTGAAATATAAATATAAATTCAGACAAAATCAAAAGTAAATTTCACAGAAAAACTGCAGTTAAAAATATGAGACCTAAATATGAAAGATTAGCCTCCCCTGAAAGGTATGCTGTATACATGGGTGGACAAATAAATGTAGCCACCACCTAACCCCAAATGGGGGTTAACCCTAACCAATGCATTAATGCAATTACAGAATTGTATTCTCAACAGCTTCAAAGTTTTCAAACTAAACACTCTTCAAACATGGAAATACCTCACACAAAATATATGTTTTGGGAATCTACAAATCATCAGCTACATAATGATGCCCTTAATTCATATATACATTCATGTGAAAAATTTGGAAACCCCATTGTCCACCCCAATGTCTAATATTGTTTTTACAGTATTTATCTCCGGAAAAGTAAGTGATTTAATTGCATGTAAACCACAAAAAGGGAGAAAAAGATAACTGAGGGTCGCACTCCAAATACTATAAAACTTTTATTGTGAACCACGCATCACACGTCACAAAATAATAGTTATGCAGTTGGGGCTGGGGGAAGGAGCAGTACATAATATAAAAAGGGTTTTATGGTAGGGGGAGGGAGACAAAATCGGGAGGGAGAGGGAAGGGGAGAATGGCTGCAGTGCGCATGCCAAACTTCTCCCGGAGGGGAGACAGGAGGCAGAGTCCTTTATGGACTCTGCTATCCTCCTGCTGGCCAGTTTTTCGGACTTTGGGGGGGGGCTACAGGAGAACCATATGGAGCTGAGATGTGAGGTAAGGATTTTTACACACTACTTAGTGGGGCCAGTAGTGGGTTAAATTATAGTTTGGGGGGGTGGACCGTGCCGATGTTCACCGCCCAAGCCATTATTGACTCTGTGGCCTGTAGCTGCTTCATCCTGGAGTCCCTTACCAAGGATTGGAAAATTCCCACTCATCTTAAATCTACTCCTCTCTTCATTCATTTGGCTGACGGTTCGAAGGTCTCCTCTGGTCCTATTCTTCGAGAGACTGTTCCCATCCTGATTAGGAGTAATTGCCATACTGAATTTATTTGTTTTGATGTGTTGCCTTTCTCTTTATTTCCCATTATTTTAGGCATGCCATGGCTGAAAACACACAATCCTCTAATAAATTGGGTCTCTGGAGAGATTTTTTCTTCTTCACCATATTGTCAACTATCTTGCCTTTCTTCTCCTTTACTTGGTGTTAAACAATGTCAGTCCGAAACCCTTTTACCATATGTTTACCAACATTTTACCTCTACACCGCATTTACGATTGTCCTGTCGAATTGTTACTAGGAGCAGAAATTCCTTTTGGCCGGGTTTATCCTTTGTCCGAACCAGAACAAAAGGTCCTTAAGGAATATATTGAAGAGAACCTACAAAAAGGCTTCATACGTCATTCTAGATCCCCGGCTGGAGCTGGTTTATTTTTTTCGTCGAAAATAAAGACGGCTTTCTTCGGCCTTGTATTGATTATCGAGCTCTTAGCAACATTACAGTCAAAAATAGGTACCCTCTTCTTTTGTTCCCCGAGTTATTCCAAAGACTAAGATTAGCCAAGATCTTAACCAAATTGGATCTTAGAGGGGCCTATAATTTAATCAGAAACACCATCAAGTGTTCTCCATTTTATGCTTACTACGATTATAAACCAACTTTCCTTAATGGTGTTACTTCCATGGATACTATTTCAAGTCTTCAAACTTGAATAGAACTCTTGAAACAAAAGACCCTTGAACTAAAATCTCTCATTTCTCAGGCTCGAGAACAAGCTCGTAAAACAGCTAATATATCTAGAAAAGATTTGTTGATCTTCAAGGTTGGTGATTTTGTTTGGTTATCCACATGTAATATGAAGCTCAGAGTTCCCTCAGCCAAGTTAGGGCCTCGCTTCATTGGACTGTTCCTTATCAAAAAAAGCTATCAACACAGTTGCTTTTGAACTGGACCTCCCTAGATCACTAAAGATACATCCAGTATTTCATGTTTCTTGCTTTAAAAGATATGTTTCCAATTCTTCTATGGCTCCTCCTCCTCCAACTCCTGTTCTGGTTGATGGTGCTGATGAATACAAATTTGAAACCATTTTGGATGCCAAAGTTTCTGCTGGAAGGTTAAGGTATCTGGTTAAGTGGAAGGGCTTTGGTCCCGAAGAGAACTCTTGGGAACCAGCGGAAAAGATTCATGCTCCTTGCCTGGTCAAGGCTTTCCACTCAAGACATCCTGACAAACCCATGTCCAAAGGCACCCGGAGGGGGGGGCAATGTTATGTCCCCAGTCCTACCTGCCCCTGGAGTCTTTCGCAAATGCACACGCAGACGTTCATGCGTGGGCGTGCGCATCACGAACGGGTCGGACTTCTGTGCGCGTCTCTGGTGACACAGGCGCCATGGTTCCAGTCCCTCTACAGGGGCAGGCCCTTTGCTGGTAAGCGCGCGCCCACACGTGCACGTCGGTCGCTCAATGATGACGCTCCTCTCAGTATTTAACCTCCCCCCGGCTTTCAGACCCTGGCTGCCAGTTCAGGATTTGTTGCTCTGAACCTTAAGCTTCCTGTTAGCATTTGTCTTGGTATCCTGTTGTTCCTGACTCCTGCTTCCAGTTTGCCTCTGATTACTCTACCTTCCAGTTGCTCCTACCTCCAGTTCTCCATATCTACCAGCTACTCCTGCTTCCAGTTTTCTCCTTTGGTCTCCATATCTACCAGCTGCTCCTGCCTCCAGTTTACCCTTTGATCTCCATATCTACCAGCTGCTCCCGCTTCCAGTTACTCCTTTGGTCTCCATATCTACCAACTGCTCCTGCCTCCAGTTTACCCGGTGGTCTCCATATCCATCATCTGCTCCTACCTCCAGTTCTGTCGTTGGGCTTCCATATCACCTGCCTTCTCTTGATCTTGTTTGCCCTTGGTTCTGCTGTTTTCTCCACATTGTGGGATTGCCCTCTGTGGGTCTCCTCTGGAGCCGCGACCTGGTGCCTGCTTGCCGCATAACATCCTCACCATCAGAGGCTCTGGTAAATACTGGCAGGCGCTTAGACTCCACGTCCGGAGGGGGGGTCTTCTCCTGAAGAACCTTAACACCTTGCTCTTTAAAAACTCAACATGTTTCACTGCAATCTAGCAGCTTTTTGAAGAGAGTATGTCAGATGTGTATATCCTTTTAAAGCTATTTTTGCAGGTCTGCGCCACTTCCGGGTCTCAAATATATATATATCTGTCATAGGTAAAATAAGAAGATGGGGCCCCCTTTGCTCCCGGGCCCCCCTGCTCCCCTGGTAGTTATGCCCGACTGGATCAATTGGGAAGCGGCTTTCTTCTTTATTGGTCTGTGTGTCCCAGTTCTTTTAGTTTACGTAATTGATTAAGTATGGTGGCAATATATCGATCTGTATATGAGGATTATTATTTTTGACGTTTCATATAGATATTCAAGTAGATACAAAGGAGGTAGTAATATTATAAAGGATAAAATGACAAAATGAATATAAAAATGAATGGTATATAAAAGGGACAGCATTCTAATACAAAATAAGGTAAAATTAGATAAAAGGAAGGGGTGGGGGGGGCATTCTGGTGATATGCCATATCAGATAAAAGTTGAAAATATTCTAAAAACCCTAAGCAAACTAGGAAGTCCATCCTAATAAAAGGCATTGATTGTTTGAAAGCAGTATAAAGCTGGGTACACACAGTACCGATAAAGCCGTTACTGAGTGTACCTTCATTTTCTGAGTGAGCGTGCGGCGACGAAGGATCGTGTGCTCTGGCTCCTAAAGGTTTGAATTTTCACTTTTGAGGTTGTTTTACAGGTTACACATTTGCAATAACCAAAGAAGCCTTTTATATTCATGACAGCTCTATAACACAGAGGTAAGGCCACTCCGAACACGGGACACCAGTCAGGGCCAGCCTTTGATATGGGTGACCTGTGCGACCGCACGGGTTGCATTACCAGGGGGGCGACAGCTGGGAGTCTTAGGTCACAGACCTGTAGCTCAAAGTTGTGCATCAGTGCCACAGCCCCTCTAGTTACGGTCCTCCAGATCAAATATATGTATCAGCACCTCACCACATACTAAGCCCCAACACATATAAGCTTTACTTAAGATGTCTGTATGCTGTGCTGTTCTGTCTGTGCATTTAGTACGTTACTTGTTACATAATGATGTACGCACCATATATACAAGCACACACTGAAGATACTGAAAGACAGTAAGCGCAGGCGGGGTACTTGATTTGAAGGCAAGCAGCATTCAACGGAGTATTGTGTTTGCCCAGGGGGGTGTTGGTTTTTTTGGGGGGGGGGGGTTGGGTGCTAGGCATCAGTAACAAATCTTGCACAGGGTGCTATTTATCCTAAGGCCGGCCCTGATCAAAGTCACATCAATTTATTGGAATAAATAACCACATGTAGCCAAGTGCAACGGGAGAAAAATATACAATCGGACTGACGCGTTTCCGCGTTTCACGGTGAGAAACCGCTTCCTCAGAGACCAAAATTAGAAGAGAGGAATTTCCTATAAATCCCTCCCACTAATAATACCCACAAACGACGTTTCGGGATGCACTGTCCCTTCCTCAGGTACCTGAGTTTAAAATGGTGCTAATTTTGCCCCAATCAATCAGATGTTAGCTTTCAAATGTTAAATAAGATCTAATTGGTTGGGGCAAAATTAGCATAATTTTAAACGATAAGACCTTTTATTGAATCTCCCTGATCAACTCTTCAATCTATTCCTGTAGTCCTGTGTGGCCCCAAAAGAATTCCCTTGGGTAGTGTTCAAAGTGCTCAGTCTCTCATCTGGTTCTATTGCAGTGGGTTGGTTGTTTGGTGTAGATATGTTGGGATTAGGTATAGAAGGAATTATGAGGTCTGTATGGTTAGTATGTCTCTCATTATTTCATCTGGAGTAAGATGTATCTCTTTTATAGGAACCCCTATGGTTAGGGTAATTAGGTTTATAATGTCCCTGAGGTTGTACCTCTATATTTCTAGTCCTCTTAATGCTATCTTTGTGCAGATCGGTGTCCGCTTGTGCTGTGATGCCTGTCATTTCCAGTGATTGGAGCACATGTGAATCCCACCAAAAATGGTGATTGCATAAACTCTGATCAACCGATCGTAGCGCAAACAACCCCATCGCACTTAGTGTGGCTATTCCAATTATGCCACTCTAGTATGCGATTTTTAACACGTGATTGGATTGCAAATGCGTGATGGTATAGCGTGTTAAAACGGCCTCATGTGGTTTAACCCTTAGTGCAGATTTTTTTCCTCTGCTCCACACTAACTGACGCCTCTCTAGTGTGAAACATGTAGTGTAAGTTTTCTCTGTGGTCGGATCACTTTATGAATTCACTGCAGTAGCTGTCTGTACTTCCTATTGGTTGCTAGTTAATAACAATCATAAATGGGATACACAGATCCTTTTTTAACCAATTGATCAAAAATCAATTCCATCATAGTGAAATGTTTCCATGGGTCGTATTGGTGGCCACAGAATCTTGAGCAGATCTATATCTGAAACCAGAACAGTATTGATATCAATCTCGAGCATTCGACCCGTGTATGGCCAGCTTTATTCCAACCTCTGACAATTTTCTACGCTACACCTATTGCTGAACCATGATCTACCATTTGCTTGTGAAGGTTCTCATTCATCCAGGTCATGGTATATCTGTTGTATTCAATTAGATCAACTGGACTTGAAATGTAGTTCTTGAAGACGTTTCGCTAGTCATCCGACTGGCTTTCTCAATTCAGAATGACTTGTACAAGAATCTGTGGCAATTATGTACCCTGGAAAATCCAAATTAGCATATCACAGCCAGGTGTTAAGGGTGTGATTGGATAGTGGCTAACATGGCAGACAGTTGGTGTCGAACCCCTCCACCTCTATTTAGGTTAGGTTTCTTTATTTTCACATAAATGGCCTCCTTAACACCTCTCTTGAACCAGTCACGTTCCTTCGCCAATATGTTAACATTACAATCTTCAAAGGTATGTCCTTTAGCCTTAAGATGCAGGTACACGGCTGAGTCCTGACCCGAGGAATTGGCTCTTCTGTGCTGGGCCATACGTTGATGCAGTTGCTGTTTGGTCTCCCCCACATACAAATCAGAGCATTCTTCACTGCACTGCACTGCATATATGATGTCGCTTTTCTTGTGTTTTGGTATTGTAAGATTGTAATGTTAACATATTGGCGAAGGAACGTGACTGGTTCAAGAGAGGTGTTAAGGAGGCCATTTATGTGAAAATAAAGAAACCTAGCCTAAATAGAGGTGGGGGGGTTCGACACCAACTGTCTGCCATGTTAGCCACTATCCAATCACACCCTTAACACCTGGCTGTGATATGCTAATTGAGATTTTCCAGGGTACATAATTGCCACAGATTCTTGTACAAGTCATCCTGAATTGAGAAAGCCAGTCGGATGACTAGCGAAATGTCTTCAAGAACTACATTTCAAGTCCAGTTGATCTAACTGAATACAATAGATATGATCTACCATTTGTTCTGCCATTTTGTTCCGTGACTGTTTCCATATCCATTGATCCATTATCTTCTCCATAAATATTCAGTTTAAAGATGGTATTTAAATTTAAAAAAAGCTGGTGGTTAAGAGAAGAGGAGAAGGACTGAACTTAAAATCTCCATCAAGTAAGTTTGTTATATTAATTCCACTTCAGCGGTAAACGAACTGTTCCATTCTTTAATGATCTCCTTTCAACCTGATTATAGCTTGAAATTCCTGCTTCGGTGATTCACTTGCTTTATATTTCAGTAAACAGATTGGTAGGTCTGTGATAAACCAGTCAGTCCAAAAGATGCCTCTGCCTGAAGGGGACATGATGACAGTTTTCCCAGTGGCAATAAACCCTACAAAAAACCAACTGTCCTTGATTACAGCTTGGAGATCATGTATTACTAGCTCAATGACTTTTTAATTACCTCCCTGGAGAGTTTACCTCTTGATAAACTAGTCACTTATCAACACATTGCTGATGCAGTTCTTCCTCGCTCTTAAGAAGTTCTTACTCATCTTTAATGAGGTTCCTGGAACATTCCTTACTGAGTTTTGTAATTTCTACTCTTGGTTTAGATAAGAACAATAGACCTTCTTATTACCAGTAGATACATTCAAAATTCTAATATACTTTTTTGTTTGAAAATATGTCTATATAGCATATCTGAGCTATATACAGAGCATAATCAGGGCAGATCTGGGACATGACTAAAAATGATTCATTGTTTAAAACAGAAATGCTGGTTGATATGTAAATAAAACATATATATAAATCACCAAACCTCCCTTCTTTTTAAACCTCCATCCTTACCAAGAATCCCTGTAACTATATGTGGCCATATATGCAACAACGCGATCGTACAGTCCAGGGAAATTTAACATTATGGGAACAAAGTTTAACACACATAAGTGGTATATTAAAGACAAGAAATTGTGCGACTACTTTGTGTGAGCTATGTAATGAAGGTTAAAGAAGAGATACAGGATAAAACTTGTTTTTCCTGACTTGTACAGGTCAGAACTGCAGATTAAAACAATGTATCACTTATCTTTCTAGATGTTTCTACCGTACTATTAAAACAGTAACCACTGCACTAAGCCCTGCGGTTACTTCTTCACTCCACCCCATGGCAACTCGTCTTGTTGCAGGTGGGATACAGAGTAAGGGGGCCCATCATTATCATACAATAATCATGTTAGTTGTGCCCGATGAAATATTCAGACTAAGAAAAACTGTATTATCAGAACAATCAGCAGATAAGCCAATTATCTTATTAGCCAATTATCTTTGTTATGGAATCCTGTGTACAGAAAGGATGTTTGAAAATGGAAAAGGTTTAGCGAAGGCAATTAAATTAATAGGGGGACTTTGGTCAAGGGAGCTTGACTTTGCAGACATATTGGATAAGTTACAATTATGCACACTAGAGAAAAGGCACTTGCGTGAGGATATGATTTCTGAGTATACATACATTAATGGGCCATATAATAAACTATCTGGGGCATTGTTTACTAGAACATAACATAGGACATGTTCTTGTAACAAGGACACATGGACATACATTAAGAATGGAAGAAAAGAAGTTTAGTCTTCTTGATATAAAGGTGCGGTATCGATCAATTTAACGTTCGTTAATTTCCGATCACTATCATAAATTAACAATAACAATCGTAAATTTATGGTCTCCATAGAATACCATTGTGGTAGATTACTACTGCATGGTATTCTACGTCCAAACATTTGGTCGTAAATGTACGACCACGGCCATATATTTACAGCCCGTCGTACATTACCATAACGCGCTGTATCTCTAAATTGCGCTACCACGCATTCTTAAATATGTTTGGAAAGGGTTTTTCACTGTAAGAACGGTAAAACTATGGAACTGTCTTCCATTGGACTTGGTAATTGCAGGTTCATTGGTCAGTTTAATAAAAAGCTGGATGAGTTTCTAAAAACAAAGAATGTTGCAGGTTACTGGTATTGATACATAAAGATGGAGTTAATCCAGGGATATTTCTAATTGTCATTTGGAGTCAGGAAGGAATTTTTTTCGCCTTCATCTGGGTCAACAGTAAGGCAGGAAATGTGGCTATTGCTGAGTAGTTTGGATATATACAAGATGGACATTTGTCTTCAATTATCCTCAAATACTATCCTACAATATACTGTGTGTATGTGTCCCTAATGTCATCGGAGAGAGACACTTTCCTGGGTAAAATTAAATAAGCATGTCTGGCATGTTCATTGCACTATTATCATATTTTGACCCATTAACTGACTTACAGCATTTATAAAGCTGTGGTATTGAAAAATAACGGTCCCACACCCTGTAACCATGGTTATTGTTATTTTATTCATGGATATAAATTAACAAATGATAGCGTTAGTTTACAATATAAATAAAGATTGTGGTCTTACATTAACTACCAAAATGTTTAAAGGACATGTTCCCAGTGCTCCTAACACCAGATATCCCTTGTCTGCTAGTCCCTCGCTGCAATCGCCATCTCTTCAATTTGAGCTTGCACATCCATATAGAATTTAGATTTTGCAGTTGTCATAAGTCAGGCTTATATCACAACCTTAAGTGATGGCTGCAACCTTGAAGAGAGGAAATTTGTGGTAAGATACCTCATGTTAGGAGAGAAAGGTAAGTATTGAGCTATTAGAGTTTAGGGGGCTGGGTGTAAAGCCTAGGGGGATGAACATTCTATTTAAATAATTAGACAGGAAATGTCAGTTGTTTGTACAATTATCTAACAGGTTTTTGAGACTTTTTGACCGTTTTCCCATTGCATTTAACTTGGAAAATTATTTATAAATCATATTTATTAAGGAATTGCATTAATAAAAGAATCACTCTGTTTTATCTAATAAGTGGATCTGAATTTATAATAATTTAACACAAATTGACCCATCTATGGCTATCTTAATGTAGGGCCCTATCTATCAGGATGTGTTGGATTTCTTTTCAAACTAAATAGAAAATATTGCACAAACAATCCAACATTTTGCATTTTTCTATTTTGTGTTGTTTTTTAAATACTTCAACATCATTGCATTATTTGTAAAGAATTTAGGGAAATTTGAAATTCCATAACAAAAACATATATATATATATATATAATGACCCCCCAAACCCACCAGTATTTTAATATCCAACATGCAATAAAGTAAAAAGTCCCTATATGAAATTTGAACTCCTTTTTAGCCCAACCTGCTTTCCTATTATTCCCAATAACTAAAACCCAAAGCTTTATTTATTGTAAGTTGGACAAGACTTGACTTTTCCTACCTCCTTTGTTTCTATTCTGCTTTATTATTTATGAGTCTGTCTCTATGGGACTGTCTGACTCTAATGGAGTGTACTGCTTTGTTTGTTGAACATTCCTTAGTGATAAACCTTTCATTTACATGAACTTTCTGTACTAAGCATTGTGTAAAACACTTTCTGTACTACGCATTGTGTAAACCTGTCCCTCTACTCTCATTAAAAACAAAACACACTTGAATTGTGGAAAGTGGAGCACTGGAGGTAACTGTTCAGCTGACTGATAAGTAAAGAAAAGTTTCTTGGCTGCATTAAATGTGCCCTTATTTAAAGGATTAATTATGACTATATATTGTATGCAAATATCTGTGTGTATGGGAGTTGATGTGGATGTGGAATTGCTACAATTTTAAGGCTGTAGGGGGCTACCTTATTTTATCTAAAAATGAACACCGTTGTTTTTTTTTCCTTTAATCTGCTATCTTAGTGAATTAAAGGCTTGTTCACACTACATCAGTTTGTATTTACAAATGCAAACTTTACAGACAGTAAAACCCCATAGGATTTCACAATATTGTTTACACTTGCTGCGTTGTATTCTGTTCCGTTATGTTTTAAAAACGCATTGCTGCACGCACGCACGCGGTACAATGGATAACAACTTGTGCATTTGCATTTCTGTCCATTTTTTGAAAAGGATGCCTGGGAGTTCCTGTGATGCCATTTCCGGTCTGCGGGCTATAGGAAACATGCTGAAGAATAGTAAAATCACCAGAAAATTGCAAGATCTCTCTTCACAACACTATCTGCTACCTCTCTCAATAGGCTCCTGAAACTCACACACTCCCAGGAAATGACAAGTTACCCTTTATTTACCCTTTAAGTATGCCAAAGGAATAAAGGGTAGGTCAGTAGGTGTGTGTATCCGTGTGAGGTGGGGGGTATATGTTTTTGCATGTATGACCATATAACTAACTTTTATTGATGCTTGATCAAAATTTGTTTTTTGACTATTGTTACCCTTTAAGTATGACTTCCATGGGAATGGAAAGGTAGGTCAGTAGGTGGGTGTACCTGTATCTATGTGGGGGGTTGGGGGTATCAGCGTTTGTATTTATGTACTGAATTTCATGTCTCTAGCTCAAAAACTGTGGGAGGAGATACAGTCCAAAAAAGCGGAAGAATAAAACGGCAGAAGAAATAGAAAGAACAGGAATTTGGCTTTTTCAAGCCAAATGAATGAAGACAGAATGGCTTACCGCAGAATGTAACCGTGTCTATTATGCCCAGAGCGTTCAGTTTATATTAATAAGTATTACTTAAAGGGCATGTCCACCCTGGTCAAATGTCAATTACCTGCCCCCAACGCCAGCTGATAGATTTTTCACTTTATTACCTGCATTACTAACCAAACATTTATAGGAACAGTTAATCCCACAAAATAACTGTTTCTTAATCAAAAGTATACTTGTAATGGATACAGGAGCACATGCCCCCTAAGATCACTACTTACAATACTCGATCCATCAGTGATGCTGGGTCTCTCCTGTAAGCTCTCCTCTGACGCCTCTCCTCCTTTTACACGACTCTGCGCCTATCTTTAACATAGGTGCGCATGAGGAGGAGGGAAGGGGGGAGAGTGCAAGGGAGCTCACAGATCAGCACCTCTGGATTGCATTTATGTAAGTAATAATCTTAGGGCTTAGGGGAAAGAAGCAGTTATTTTATGGGGTAAACTGTCCCTTTAAATATCTGGTTGGAAATGCAGGTAATAAAGTGAAAAATCTATCAGTTGGGGTTGGGGGCAGGTAACTGACAATTGACAAGGTTGGACATGCCCTTTAAGTAATACCTATTTATATAAACTGAGAGTCAAGAGAGCAGTAGCACACACCAGTCTTTAGTGAACAAACAAAACCGTGTTTATTCAGCACATCAAGTGTAACATGACACCTTTATCAGACATCATGTCTGATGAAGGTGTCATGTGAAAACGAAACGTTACACTTGATGTGTTGAATAAACACGGTTTTGTTTGTTCATTAAAGACTGGTGTGCGCTACTGCTCTCTTGACTCTTTGGATATTGGTCACTGGCTGTGACCTTCTAGGGGAACCCAGCGCATATACCTATCTATATATGGTGGTGTGGGAAGCTCCTTTCTAATTATATAAACTGAATGCACTGGGCATGATAGACACTGTTACACTCTGCCGCAAGTCTTTCTGTTTTCATTTTAAAGAAACACTAAACCCATAAAAAGAACTATGTGCCATCCATTTCTATATTCACAGGGAGGTGAGAACGCTTATTCTCACCTCCCTGTGAATAATAGGATGCTCGGGGGGACCTGGAACTTACCTTACCGCCGCTCCACTCGCAGCCGCTCCTTCACTGACAGCCGCTCTGTCCCGATCGCGCGCCCTTTCTTTTGTATTGGCGCGCGGTCGGGACAGAGCGGTTTTCAGTGAAGGAGCGGCTGCGAGAGGAGCGGAGCAAAGGTAAGTTCCAGGTCCCCCGAGCATCCTATATTCACAGGGAGGTGAGAATAAGCGTTCTCACCTCCCTGTGAATAATAGAACGGATGGCACATAGTTCTTTTTATGCAGTATGCGGAGTTTACAGTCCCTTTAATTAGTTTCCTTTCTGACTGCCTCAGCCTTTGGTTTGGACCTAGAAAAAAGAAACAGACTGGAAGTGATAACTGATTAACATTCTGGACTCTGTAAAGGTGGGTACACACAGTACCAATCTGTCAGAGATGACAGACTGAATCTGGGAGTACACACACTGTGAGTACCTACAAATAGGTGGCATACACGATTAAAAATCTCAGGAATAGCCTGACGCGTTTCGGACGTATCCACGTCATTAATCACAGTCACACAGTCACGATCATTCTCTATATATAAAGGATATATATAGTATAGGGAGAATGTTCATGACTGCCCTACTCCCTACGATTACGGCCGACTCCCTATACTTTAGTACAGGGGCCGACTGCGCCCGAGGGAATTTTTCCGGTTAGAACGACGGGACTGGCCCTATATCGCTAATGTGTGTAAAGCCGAAATGACCAAACGTTTATTGGCATCAGAAACAGTTGTTTTGGCCTTACACACATTAGCGATATATGGCCATTCCCATTGTTACCGACTGTATCGGCCCTATATCGCTACTGTGTGTACACAGCTTTACCCTTTTTATTTTAATTGCAAGGGTCAGCGGACTATAATAACCAGAGAAAGTTTTCTTTACGTACCAAACAAGGACAAGAATACAGAAAGGAGATGTTCTATTAGAAAGTGGAGACTGGCTGCAAAAATGCTAGCATTGTAATTAAAAGGAAATGTGTGATGTCACGAACTTACCTGCCGCTCCGGTCCTGTGCCGCTCTGGACTTCCGGGTGGGCGGCGTCGCGGACGTCATGACGCCGCCACGCCGGGCGGCGCGAGATTTGAAAAGCCGGCGTCCTCCTGGACCAAGCGCCCGATAGTAGCATTAGCTACCCTGGCTCACCTGCCTTGGATCCTGCTCCGCTCCTGCTCCTGTACTTACCTTGCCAGTATCCAGTACTTACCTTGCCTGCCTCCAGTGACCACCTTACCTGTATCCTGTACTTACCTTGCCAGTATCCAGTACTTACCTTGCCTGCCTCCAGTGACCACCTTACCTGTATCCTGTACTTACCTTCCCCAGTACCAGTACTTCCTTGCCTGCCTCCAGTGACCACCTTACTGTATTCTGTACTTTACCTTGCCAGTATCCAGTACTTACCTTGCCTGTCTCCAGTGACTTCCTTGCCTGTATCCAGTACTTACCTTGCCGGTCTCCAGTGACTACCTTGCCTGTATCCAGTTTCCATCTACTCACCTCATTTGTATACAGTTACCTATCTTACCTGTATCCAGTATCCAACCTTCAGTTCCCAGCAGCACCTTGCTCCTGTTTCCAGCCTACAGTTCCGGGCTTGCTGCTAGCGGGGCTTCTATATCACACACCTAAGTGATGGCTGCAACCTGAAGAGAGGAAATTTGTGGTAAGATACCTCATGTTAGGAGAGAAAGGTAAGTATTGAGCTATTAGAGTTTAGGGGGCTGGGTGTAAAGCCTAGGGGGATGAACATTCTATTTAAATAATATAGACAGGAAATGTCAGTTGTTTGTACAATTATCTAACGGTTTTTGAGACTTTTTGACCGTTTTCCCATTGCATTTAACTTGGAAAATTATTTTAAATCATATTTATTAAGGAATTGCATTAATAAAAGAATCACTCTGTTTTATCTAATAAGTGGATCTGAATTTATAATAATTTAACACAAATTGACCCATCTATGGCTATCTTAATGTAGGGCCCTATCTATCAGGATGTGTTGGATTTCTTTTCAAACAAATAGAAAATATTGCACAAACAATCCAACATTTTGCATTTTTCTATTTTGTGTTTGTGTTTTAAATACTTCACATCATTGCATTATTTGTAAAGAATTTAGGGAAATTTGAAATTCCATAACAAAAACATATATATATAATATATAAGACCCCCCAAACCCACCAGTATTTTATATCCAACATGCAATAAAGTAAAAAGTCCCTATATGAAATTTGAACTCTTTTTAGCCCAACCTGCTTTCCTATTATTCCCAATAACTAAAACCCAAAGCTTTATTTATTGTAAGTTGGACAAGACTTGACTTTTCCTACCTCCTTTGTTTCTATTCTGCTTTATTATTTATGAGTCTGTCTCTATGGGACTGTCTGACTCTAATGGAGTGTACTGCTTTGTTTGTTGAACTTCCTTAGTGATAAACCTTTCATTTACATGAACTTTCTGTACTAAGCATTGTGTAAAACACTTTCTGTACTACGCATTGTGTAAACCTGTCCCTCTACTCTCATTAAAAACAAACACACTTGATTGTGGAAAGTGGAGCACTGGAGGTAATGTTCAGCTGACTGATAAGTAAAGAAAAGTTTCTTGGCTGCATTAAATGTGCCCTTATTTAAGGATTAATTATGACTATATATTGTATGCAAATATCTGTGTGTATGGGAGTTGATGGGGATGTGGAATTGCTACAATTTTAAGGCTGTAGGGGGCTACCTTATTTTATCTAAAAATGAACACCGTTGTTTTTTTTCCTTTAATCTGCTATCTTAGTGAATTAAAGGCTTGTTCACACTACATCAGTTTGTATTTACAAATGCAAACTTTACAGACAGTAAAACCCCATAGGATTTCACAATATTGTTTACACTTGCTGCGTTGTATTCTGTTCCGTTATGTTTTAAAAACGCATTGCTGCACACGCACGCGGTACAATGGAAACAACTTGGCATTTGCATTTCTGTCCATTTTTTGAAAAGGATGCCTGGGAGTTCCTGTGATGCCATTTCCGGTCTGCGGGCTATAGGAAACATGCTGAAGAATAGTAAAATCACCAGAAAATTGCAAGATCTCTCTTCACAACACTATCTGCTACCTCTCTCAATAGGCTCCTGAAACTCACACACTCCCAGGAAATGACAAGTTACCCTTTATTTACCTTTAGTATGCCAAAGGAATAAGGGTAGGTCAGTAGGTGTGTGTATCCGTGTGAGGTGGGGGGTATATGTTTTTGCATGTATGACCATATAACTAACTTTTATTGATGCTTGATCAAAATTTGTTTTTTGACTATGTTTACCCTTTAAGTGACTCCATGGGAATGGAAAGGTAGGTCAGTAGGTGGGTGTACCTGTATCTATGTGGGGGGTTGGGGTATCAGCGTTTGTATTTATGTACTGAATTTCATGTCTCTCAGCTCAAAAACTGGGGAGGAGATACAGTCCAAAAAGCGGAAGAATAAAACGGCAAGAAGAAATAGAAAGAACAGGAATTTGGCTTTTTCAAGCCAAATGAATGAAGACAGAAGGCTTACCGCAGAATGTAACCGTGTCTATTATGCCCAGAGCGTCAGTTTATATTAATAAGATTACTTAAGGGCATGTCCACCCTGGTCAAATGTCAATTACCTGCCCCCAACGCCAGCTGATAGATTTTTCACTTTAACCTGCATTACTAACCAAACATTATAGGAACAGTTAATCCCACAAAATAACTGTTTCTTAATCAAAAGTATACTTGTATGGATACAGGAGCACATGCCCCTAAGATCACTACTTACAATACTCGATCCATCAGTGATGCTGGGTCTTCCTGTAAGCTCTCCTCTGACGCCTCTCCTCCTTTTACACGACTCTGCGCCTATCTTTAACATAGGTGCGCATGAGGAGGAGGGAAGGGGGAGAGTGCAAGGGAGCTCACAGATCAGCACCTCTGGATTGCATTTATGTAAGTAATAATCTTAGGGCTTAGGGGAAAGAAGCAGTTATTTTATGGGGTAAACTGTCCCTTTAAATATCTGGTTGGAAATGCAGTAATAAAGTGAAAAATCTATCAGTTGGGTGGGGGCAGGTAACTGACAATTGACAAGGTTGGACATGCCCTTTAAGTAATACCTATTTATATAAACTGAGAGTCAGAGAGCAGTAGCACACACCAGTCTTAGTGAACAAACAAAACCGTGTTTATTCAGCACATCAAGTGTAACATGACACCTTATCAGACATCAGTCGGATGAAGGTGTCATGTGAAAACGAAACGTTACACTTGATGTGTTGAATAACACGGTTTTGTTTGTCATTAAAGACTGGTGTGCGCTACTGCTCTCTTGACTCTTTGGATATTGGTCCATGGTGTGACCTTCTAGGGGAACCCAGCGCATATACCTATCTATATATGGTGTGTGGGAAGCTCCTTTCTAATTATATAAACTGATGCACTGGGCATGATAGACACTGTTACACTCGCCGCAAGTCTTTCTGTTTTCATTTTAAAGAAACACTAAACCCATAAAAAGAACTATGTGCCATCCATTTCTATATTCACAGGGAGGTGAGAACGCTTATTCTCACCTCCCTGTGAATAATAGGATGCTCGGGGGGACCTGAACTTACCTTACCGCCGCTCCACTCGCAGCCGCTCCTTCACTGACAGCCGCTCTGTCCCGATCGCGCGCCCTTTCTTTGTATTGGCGCGCGGTCGGGACAGAGCGGTTTTTAGTGAAGGAGCGGCTGCGAGAGGAGCGGAGCAAAGGTAGTTCCAGGTCCCCCGAGCATCCTATATTCACAGGGAGGTGGAATAAGCGTTCTCACCTCCCTGTGAATAATAGAAACGGATGGACATAGTTCTTTTTATGCAGTATGCGGAGTTTACAGTCCCTTTAATTAGTTTCCTTTCTGACTGCCTCAGCCTTTGGTTTGGACCTAGAAAAAGAAACGACTGGAAGTGATAACTGATTAACATTCTGGACTCTGTAAAGGTGGGTACACACAGTACCAATCTGTCAGAGATGACAGACTGAATCTGGGAGTACACACACTGTGAGTACCTACAAATAGGTGGCATACACGATTAAAAATCTCAGGAATAGCCTGACCGCGTTTCGGACGTATCCACGTCATTAATCACAGTCACACAGTCACGATCATTCTCTATATATAAAGGATATATATAGTATAGGGAGAATGTTCATGACTGCCCTACTCCCTACGATTACGGCCGACTCCCTATACTTTAGTACAGGGCCGACTGGCCCGAGGGAATTTTTCCGGTTGAACGACGGGACTGGCCCTATATCGCTAATGTGTGTAAAGCCGAAATGACCAAACGTTTATTGGCATCAGAAACAGTTGTTTTGGCCTTACACACATTAGCGATATATGGCCATTCCCATTGTTACCGACTGTATGGCCCTATATCGCTACTGTGTGTACACAGCTTTACCCTTTTTATTTTAATTGCAAGGGTCAGCGGACTATAATAACCAGAGAAAGTTTTCTTTACGTACCAAACAGGACAAGAATACGAAAGGAGATGTTCTATTAGAAAGTGGAGACTGGCTGCAAAAATGCTAGCATTGTAATTAAAAGGAAATGTGTGATGTCACGAACTTACCTGCCGCTCCGGTCCTGTGCCGCTCTGGACTTCCGGGTGGGGGCGTCGCGGACGTCATGACGCCGCCACGCCGGGCGGCGCGAGATTTGAAAAGCGGCGTCCTCCTGGACAAGCGCCCGATAGTAGCATTAGCTACCCTGGCTCACCTGCCTTGGATCCTGCTCCGCTCCTGCTCCTGTACTTACTTGCCAGTATCAGTACTTACCTTGCCTGCCTCCAGTGACCACCTTACCTGTATCCTGTACTTACCTTGCCAGTATCCAGTACTTACCTTGCCTGCCTCCAATGACCACCTTACCTGTATCCTGTACTTACCTTGCCAGTATCCAGTACTTACCTTGCCTGCCTCCAGTGACCACCTTACCTGTATTCTGTACTTACCTTGCCAGTATCCAGTACTTACCTTGCCAGTATCCAGTACTTACCTTGCCATTATATAGTGACTTCTCTGCCTGTATCCAGTACTTACCTTGCGGTCTCCAGTGACTACCTTGCCTGTATCCAGTTTCCGTCTTACTCAACTCTCTGTATCCAGTTACCTACCTTACCTGTATCCAGTATCCAACCTTCAGTTCCCAGCAGCACTTGCTCCTGTTTCCAGCCTACAGTTCCCAGAGCCTCTGTATCCTGCACCTTCCGGACTATCAGCCTCCTCCTAAAGCGTACTGTGAGTACCCGGCCGTCGGCCCATTTGTTACAGTACTATAGGCCATGGAACCCCGAGGGGGCTATGGCTGAGTTGAGTAAAACTCTCCAAGCTTTGTCCAAACGCATGGACCTGTTTGAACATCATCAGGGCCAGTTGGCTCAGTTCATGGATTCCCTTGCTGTCGGCTACCCCCAGCTGCTGCCTCTGCTCCGGGTTCTACACCACCTCCTTCGGCGGCCGGATCCGGTGATCCTTCTCTTCGGAGAGAGCCCCGCATACCTCCACCCTCGTGGTTTGATGGTGATGCCCAAGCCTGCCGTAGGTTCATTAATCAGTGCCGAATCCAATTTGAACTTCAACCATCTCATTTTGCATCGGATCTGCTAAGGTTGGGTACATCATCGCCTTGTTGGAGGGCAATGCACTGGCCTGGCTTCTCTTTATGGGAAATGAACTCAAGTCTTGGAGCCCCTTCTGTTTCAAAAATTGCCTTTCTACTCATTGCACTACCATTACATGTGAGAATAAATCTGAGAAAAACCTCCCTGAATGTTATCGTGATTTTCTCTGATGTGTTCTGTAAAGCGAGCTGAGAAGTACCACCGCACGTTCCTACGATTGCCCCATCGATCTTCTTTCTGGTACTATGCCTCCACGGGGACGCACATACCCACTGCTCCCTCAGAAACTCTAGCCATGAAAGAGTACATACATGAACATTTGTCTAGGGGTTCATACAACCTCCACTTCCCCTGCTGAGCTGGGTTCTTTTTTGTTGAAAAAAAGACAGAGGTTTACGACCCTGCATCGACTACCGTGGGTTAAATAAAATCACTATAAAGAATAGTTATCCTTCCCTCTCATCTCTGAGCTATTTGACCAATAAAAGGGGCTAAAATATTTACCAAACTGGATCTTGGGGGGCATACAATCTGATCCGTATACGCCAAGGTGACGAGTGGAAGACCGCCTTTAACACCAGGCGGTCACTACGAATATCTCGTAATGCCCTTGGCCTTTGTAATGCTCCAGCGGTGTTCCAAGAATTCGTAAATGACATTTTCCGGGATATGTTGGTATCTCTGTAGTAGTATATCTCAATGACATTTTAATTTTCTCATGATCTGCCCTCACACCGCATCCATGTAAACAGGTGTTACTACGTCCGAGAGAGAATAGCCTATATGCCAAACTGGAAAAGTGTCTGTTTGAGTGTTCACAAGTACCCTTCCGGGCTACATCATATCTGCGCAAGGGTTCCAGATGGATCCTGTAAAGTTTCGGCCATTCAAGATTGGTCTCTTCCTATGGGAACCAAAGCTATTCAAAGGTTCATTGGGTTTGCCAATTACTACAGACAATTCATTCAAGGGTTCTCGTCAATAATTTCTCCGATATTAGCCCTCATCAGTAAGGTGGTAAGCCTCATTCATGGACCCCTGCAGCCCTCGAAGCCTTCAAACGACTCAAAGAGAGCCTTTGCTGATGCTCCTGTTCTAGTACATCCAGATCCTAGTCTTCCCTTCTACATCGAAGTTGATGCCTCAGACTTGGGCGCTGGAGCCGTCCTTTCCCGAGACAAGGCCCTAAAAGGAAACCATCCTGCAAGCCGCACAAGATTCTGTCTCCAGACACAACCCTCTGGCAAAATCTTTGTTCCTGTTCATTTCGGAAAGCTATCCTTCTTCATAATCACGTTCCAAGCAAGCCGGGCATCGGGGTTAACAAAACTTTTAATATTCTTGCGTTCCTTCTGGTGGCCCAAAATGAGAAAAGATGTTAAAGACTTTATTCAAGTGTGTACCAGCTGTGCTTAATCAAGTCTTCTAGAACCCCCCTGTGGTCTTCTTCAACCCCTCCCCATTCCGTCCAGACCTTGGACCCATCTATCCATGGACTTTATTGTTGAACTTCCACCTTCCAAGAAAAACACGGTTATAGGGTGACAGTAGACCGCTTCAGCAAAAGGCCCATTTTGTACCCCTCCCAAACTACCATCCTCAACGGGGTTAGCGCAACTATTTATTTCACATATCTTCCGCTTTCATGGACTCCCTTCTGAAATGTATCTGACAGGGGTTCTCAATTTGTTTCCAAATTTTGGAGGGCACTTTGTAAGTCCATGAACTCAAGTTACAGTTCTCCTCGGCTTACCACCCACAGTCCAATGGGTCTACTGAACGCACTAATCAGTTTTTGGAACAATCTTCGTTGTTACATTTCCATACTCAGGATGATTGGGCCGACCTTCTGCCTTGGGCGAGTTCGCCCATAACAATTCACCTCATAATTCTACTGGGAAATCTCCTTTTTTGTGTGTGTTGGGACGAAACCTAGATGTTTTTCCTCAGGATTTTCTTTTCACAACAAGTACCTGCTGCCAATGACTCGGCGGCCCAGATGACCGTATCTGGCATGCTACAAAAGTCAGCCTTCAGAAAACTGCTTTGGTACAAAAAACTGCAGCAGATAGGAGACGTAGAGAACCCCCAGCTTATTCTGTTGGAGATAAAGTGTGGCTCTGCTCATATTAACCTACGGGTTCCTTCCTCTAAACTGGGACCCAAATTTATTGGTCCTTTTCCTATCCTGGAATTAATTGGTCCAGTGGCTGTTCGCCTCCAACTGCCTTCCAGCATGCGGATTCCTAATGTGTTTCATATTTCCCTCATCAAGCCAGTGTGCTCTAATCAGTATTCCACATCTTTACTACCTCCAGTTCCAATTTCCGTTGATGGTCAGCAGGAGTTTGAGGTTGAGAAAATCTTGGACTCTAGATTCTGGAGGGGGTCTCTTCAGTATTTGGTCCACTGGAAAGGATTCGGTCCAGAAGAAAGAGCTTGGATTAAACATGCTGATGTGCACGCTCCTCGTCTAGTCAGAGCTTTCCATAGGAGTTTTCCAGGGAAACCTGGCCCGTTGGGTCCTGTGGCCCCCCGTAAGGGGGGGGTTACTGTCACGAACTTACCTGCTGCTCCGGTCCCGCGCCGCTCTGGACTTCCGGGTGGGCGGCGTCGCGGACGTCATGACGCCGCCACGCCGGGCGGCGCGAGATTTGAAAAGCCGGCGTCCTCCTGGACCCAGCGCCCGATAGTAGCATTAGCTACCCTGGCTCCTTACTCACCTGCCTTGGATCCTGCTCCGCTCCTGCTCCTGTACTTACCTTGCCAGTATCCAGTACTTACCTTGCCTGCCTCCAGTGACCACCTTACCTGTATCCTGTACTTACCTTGCCAGTATCCAGTACTTACCTTGCCTGCCTCCAGTGACCACCTTACCTGTATCCTGTACTTACCTTGCCAGTATCCAGTACTTACCTTGCCTGCCTCCAGTGACCACCTTGCCAGTATCCAGTACTTACCTTGCCAGTATCCAGTACTTACCTTGCCATTATCCAGTGACTTCCTTGCCTGTATCCAGTACTTACCTTGCCGGTCTCCAGTGACTACCTTGCCTGTATCCAGTTTCCGTCTACTCACCTCATCTGTATCCAGTTACCTACCTTACCTGTATCCCGCCTTCAGTTCCCAGCAGCACTTTGCTCCTGTTTCCAGCCTACAGTTCCCAGCAGCCTCTGTATCCTGCACCTTCCGGACTATCAGCCTCCTCCTAAAGCGTACTGTGAGTACCCGGCCGTCCGGCCGTTTGTTACAGTGTGATGGCTCTTTGTTTGAATGGCCAATACTGACCAATCAAGTTAAAACAGGTCACTTTGGCAAAGGATACTATTTTTCCATTAACTACTATCATGGTTGTTAGTACTGTGCTGCCTCTTTAAGTTTAATAATAACTACACTACACGTTGTACATCCCTACTATAGTTTTGCAGCACTTTTCTTATCCAACTATTGTTATGACTGCTCACAGAAATGATATATTCAGTCACTGGAACTGGCAATGTTCTGCTTGAATGAATGGAAACTGCTTAAACAAAGGCCAAACAAGCTCATAAAACACTTGAAACCCATAATGTTCTGATGTTACAGAAATACACAAAGCTGTGGAAAAAATTAATGGTTTGTAACAATGAACCTGTTTCTACACACAGCGATTTTTCAGCCTATTTGACTGGTTGGCGTTATATTTTGGTTGATTGGGTTGAAATATGAGACATTTTCAGCACAGACCCCAAAACAACAGGCAACATGATTGGTCATGCAGAAACTTTGTGTTTTTTTCTGACCAGCAAATTGACAAATATTGATTTGAGGTCTGTCAATCTGAAAGATTGTGTCTAATGCTTTAGCTATATCGAGCCATATACTATGACTGTACATACTACACCATTAGCAATAATGTGTGTACAATATATAGGGTGCAAGTAATATTTCTATGAAGTTATATAATAATAAGATAATTCATATACATCTCTTGCTACTCGGAAACAAAGCCATTCATCCCCATTTAACAAACTGTAGAAGGGCATAGTCCAATGTTGAAATGTACAAACACATACAGGATGGTACACGTACATATATAATGGCACACACACATACAGATGTAGATACACACATACATGCGTAGATAAACACACAGACAGACACAGACATGCACAGATAGACATACACTGATACACACATACAGACACACACAACAGACACATACAGACGAGTAACGAAACTTTAAGTCTTCCCTGACTACAGTTCCCATCATTCTCCATTCCCACACTATAACCTAGGGCAAGGATGGCGAACCTTTTAGAGGCTAAGTGACCAAACTGCAACCCAAACCCCACTTTTTATTGCATAGTACCAACTTGATCATTTAACCTGAATACAGAGTTTTTACTTTAGAAAAAACAACTCAAATAGACACAGACCAATACAGTAGATGGAATAGATTATAGATTACCTATTAACCTCTACATTACCACACGGGTTTGAGATCTAAAAGTGACCATTAACCCTACATTATTATATAGGAGTTTAAGATCCAAAACAGGGACTCATGCAGAGCTGAATGTTATAGCATGTGACCTCTCTCTGCTACAGACAGCTGCTACACTTTCTCTCTGGCTTTCTGGTAACAAACTCTGGTGAACTCTGCTGTGCATGAGTGCCCACAGAGAGGACTCCAAGTGCCACCTCTGGCATGTGTGCCATAGGTTCGCCACCGCTGACCTAAGTCCCAGGCAGCTTATAAAATGGGCTTAACCAGCCCTCCAGACAGTGTCTATCATCACCATGTGTTCAACCCCAACGAGGAAGTGTGTTGAGTCCCACCCACTGCCAGCGTGGAGATAGTGTAAGTGGAATTCTGCCCCCTGTACAATATTCTTTCTATTACTAGTTACAACTACAACTTACTGTCCATTCTGCTCCATTCCCAGGTGCAGGCACTGCAAGGTGAAGCCCCCTTTGTCTTCTAGGAATTGAACTCCCATGTTGTGTAGTATTGCAAAAAGGGGATTTTTTTGTTTGTTTCTTAACTGCCGCATTTCTAGTTGACCACCGGGGGGCACCATGAGCAAATGTTTGAGTTAGCTTCATGGTAGGGGCACCCCTGATCCCTTTATCAGTCATGGGATTGATGGGAATGATCCTTGGTGTAAATTACTATTGGTTGGAGCGGATAGCAATCATGGCAATGTATATTCATGTGAATGAACAATCCTACCACAGAGTATGACGAGATCAATAGGTTGAATGTATACGCAAGATGTCACATATTACTGACATATTCAAAGGAAATCTACATTAACATGTACTCCACAGTAACATAATATTGAAGGTTGAATAAAAACATACAGACGTACCGTTTATACTCAAGTATAAACCCACCCAAGTATAAACCAAGGTACCTATTTTACCTGAATAAACTAGTAAAACTGATTGACTCCAGTATAAACCGAGGGTAGAAAATATGACCACTAATGCAAACCTGTAATTACCATAATAAATAATTGTAATAATTTAATACAGTGCCAGCCAGCCTCCCCCCCCTTTCCTCCCACCTACCTACCCACCCACCTACTGCATAAAGTAGGTAGACTTAAAAGCCCACCCTAAATATAAGAAGATATACTCCTTACTAGAGGGCTGAGGATACCATAATTATGGTAATAAATTGTAATAATTAAATGCAGTGCCCCCCAGACCCCCCCTTCCCCCCCACCTACCTACCCACCCACAAACCCATTACATAAAATACCGGTAGGTAATGGTAGACTAAATTGCCCACCAATAAGCACAAGAAATACTGTTTAATAGAGGGCTGAGGATGTGGTTGAGGATGTAGCTGAGAGCTGACAGGTTCTGTGAGTCTGTTCTCCTCCTCCATCCTTAATGCATTTGAGATGCCTTGATGTACCGGTAAGCGGGCGCGCGGGATATGCATAACTTATGTGCCTGCGCCTCTGCTCTCTATGTTGCTTCTGACTGCTCCGGTCTCCTCTCCTTCTTGGTCCCGGTCTCCTTCTTGGTAATACATGGCTCCTTGCTGGAAATTGAGGTGCAGTGTCGGCAGATGTACAGATGTACAGGTACAGCTTTGCCAGTATTTTTTTTTAAAACGGATTTTTGGTTTATTTTGTGTATGACCCGAGGACAGATTTTTAACATCTAGTTTATTGATGCCCAACCCACTGTCTGCATGCTGCAAGATCAGTGAAAATTGCAGACCCCGAGGTCTGCCTGGTGGGTGTGACAATGGGTAGAGTCTGGGCAGGCTCTGGCAGGCCTTTTTGCGGCCAAGAGGTGGGGCATGGGCAGTTTGGGGGCAAAGACAAAAGCAGCCCAGTTACTAGTGCGGCCCCTCAGCCTGGGCCCGCTTGGGCACCCCAGATCTAGTCCAACCTTTTTAGCCTACTTATGAGCCCTACCCAACAGTTGATCCAGAGAAAGTAAGGGAAAAAAAGCTGGAAGGGGGGGGGGGATTCTTTCCTGACTCCAAACAGAAATAGGAAAGGACCCCAGGATCATCCAGAACTATATGTTAATACCAGCAATTTTCAATATTTTAATTTTCAGAAACATATCCAGCCCACTTTTAAAGCTATTCACTGAACTTGCCAATACCACATCTGCTGGAAGTCATAAATGTACTTTTATGCTAAGCTACAGTATTGGATGTTTACGATACCGTGGTTTAGTAAATATCTCCCTATGTCTTACCTTCTGTTCCTCAATTAATCTAACAGGAGCCAGGAACACAACATGTGCTCACTGACTCCTATGGCAGTTTCGACTGCTTCCACGCTTTACTATACCTATAGAGCACCCGCGCGCTAATGAATATTTTAATGCAGGAGTCAGCAGAGGGGAGCGCTCGCAGATAGGTTTTACAATCCTCGTCACTGACTCCTGTTAGGAACATTGAATATGCCAGTATGTGAGTGGGGGAATATGCCAGTATCTGAATGGGGGATTTGCCATTATGTGAGTGGGGGATATGCCAGTATGTGAGTGGGGGAATATGCCAGTATCTGAATGGGGGATATGCCATTATGTAAGTGGGGGATATGCCAGTATGTGTGTGGGGGGATATATCAGTATGTGAGTAGGGAATATATCAGTATGTGAGTGGGGAATATGCCAGTATGTGAGTGGGGGATATGCCAGTATGTGAGTGGTGGAATATGCCAGTATGTGTGTGGGGGGATATATCAGTATGTGTGTGGGGGGATATATCAGTATGTGTGTGGGGGGGATATGCCAGTGGGGGAATATATCAGTATGTGTGGCTAGTCCATAGTCCCTAGCAGTAATGGTCTGGGGGTGCTATTAATGTAACTAGCAGGGCTGCACTCAGGTTCCATGGCCACACAGGAATATGATAAAATAATCAGTTGCATTGCATTCATTATAAATTAGCCATGCTACGCGTGTTTTTACCAGATGTCCCTTGATTCTAATCTAGCAACCCTGGATGGAATTATTCGGAGTCAGTTGCCATTGCTCTGTCCTTGTAAAATGTGGAAAAAACTGAATCCATCCAATTCGGATTGTATGCGATACCAATGTTCTGCTCTTCCTGTTCACTTTGACCGCAATCCAGTGGCAATGAGCATGCGCAGTGCAGACAGCAGTTTACCAGAGCTTTTTATCCCAGGATCCCTCGCTTCGTCGCGACTGCGCACTTGGCGTGTTTGCGCTGTAGGGAGCGGTGACGTTGTCCGGCGGAAGTGTTAAGCCTTTTCCGGGAGAAGCTTTCACTGTCATTCGAAGGCGTATGGGAGAGTTTAGGTCTGTGGTGGCAGGTTCTGGAGCTTGCATGAGACACTATCGGGGGGGAGGAGAGGCTGGCGTAGGTCAGTGGGTGGCTGCAATGTCCGGGAAGGAATGGGTAGGGGAGTGTAAGGTCTTTGCTCATTAAACACCCATTGTGAGTGGTACTGTTTATGTCGGTGCCCTGCGTAGTATGAGACATTCAATGTGTTTCCAGGTCCCTTAGAACAGTTTCTAGATATCCTTGCCCTGTGTCTATGAATGATTGGGACCTTGGTCTATAGGGTAATGTGAATGGGAGGTCAGGGTTAGTACAGAAGATTATAGATTATATTGTATGGTATAGAGGTTGGAGGGTTCTATAAAGAAAGTTCAGAGCCCATAGAGAAATAAAGGTAGATTTAAAGTTAAAGGTCAGGGTTAGTACAGGACATTATAGATTATATTGTATGGTATAGAGGTTGGAAGATTCTATAAAGAAAGGTAAGAGCCCATAGAGAAATAAAGGTTGATTTAAAGTTAAAGGTCAGGGTGCAGTTAAGTGTTGCAATGCTTCGTTCCATTCCTGCCACCCGTCTCCTGTCTGCCCTATCTGGAAGCAGTGTCCTGGTGAAATGCCTGTGGGGTGCTGCTCTCCTTCTGTACTTTTTCACATTTTGGTTTGATACATTGACACTCTTGGCTGTGACGCCAGGTCTCCTTTTGCCCCCCAATCTAAGGCTTTGGACACTTGCCACACATGGACTTTTAGAACTTCATATATGGGATGTACTTGGCAGCCTTTTACTGACATTTGGTGCTGGACGTCGCTTGGAACCTCTATGGGGTGCACCTGAATTGCTTATATTTTATGGATTGGTCAGCGTTGCAGTTGGAATCCTGGGCTCTCTTATATACCTTTTGGCTTATGCAGCAACATCTGACTTGTATTATTTGTTCTCTGCCCATGTTCATGGATTCCCAGCTTTTGCTGGAGCTGTCATAGTAGCACACAAGCAGACTTTGGGAGATGGGCAGATGGAGTCAAAATGGTGGATGCGAGCACTGCCTCAACTGGTATTTTTAATAGTAATGGCCTTAAGTTTGGTTAGCCTAATTCCAAGCCGAGTGTTTGTTGGGTACAGTCTTGGCATGGTGACTGGCTGGGTTTACCTACGCTTTTATCAGCGGCACAGCCGAGGTAGGGGGGATATGTCTGACCACTTTTCCTTTGCAAGCTTCTTCCCAGGCCGAGTGCAGCCTGCTGCTGCCCTCTTGGGGAGCCTAGCACATGCAATCTTGGTTAAACTGCATTTGTGCCCACGAGCTTTGAAGAGGTATGATGTGGGAGCTCCTTCATCTATTACCATCAGTTTGCCTGGCACTGATCCTCAGGATGCAGAGAGAAGGAGGTAATACAGAGATTAAAGTGATTATTAGAAGCAAAATAAGATTTCGCTTTACAAGTCTTAAAATGTTGGTGTGCTTTTGAAAAGGAACAGGCCAAATTATACAGAGATGGAAATGCACATTTCTTTTAGTTACAGTTGAATAATACTGTTCATTAAAATAATTTAGTACTGGGACACAGCATAGAAGCCAGAAGTTACCCACTATACTCCTAATAGGAGGCATTCAAAATAGTATATAAATACGGGGAAATAGGTAGTCTACAATTTCATTTTCTATGTAGACATCAATAAGAATCAGGAAGATTCCACCTTAAAACACATCTTTATTAGTAAATACCATAAAACCTCCCGTAATAAATATACAAATACATATAGAAAATTAGTAAAAATATCCTCCATATTTAGCATCCATCAACTCGGCATCCCCAGTAAAGGCAGGGTCAGCAGGTAAAAGCAGATGGTTAAACAGCTCAATAAGTAATGTCAGCAGCTTAATTATAACAATGAGTAACGGGTAAATGCCCTTCCGCGCAACCCTCTTTCTCCTGGGTCGGGGTAAGCACACCATCTATTTTTGCATACATATAAAGGCTGTCAAAAGCTTGTAAATAGATCAAGAAAACAAAGTAAGGTGTAAGCGAGTCAATGGTTAATAAGCAAGCAACATCCGTCCATGTGTGCAGCAATGCTATTAATACATCAGTCAGTCATGCCTCCACCAACAACCAATACATTACCGCTCCTGTAGCACGTAGTGACCAGCTCACTCCAAACACCTCCGTCTGTGATACCAGGCCAGCCCTGCATTGACCTACGTGTGTTTCGGAAGTCCCGCCTTCCTTCTTCAGGAGACCCGGAGTAGTAGACTAGGAGTGTGCAAGTGATTGTAGCCAATGTAATGGCATGCATGGGTGGGGGTGTCCTGTTGCATTATATACATTGTCAACTCTGACTTCAAGCAGCCCAGATCCTGTGGCTGCAAAACAAGCCTAAATTATCACATCACCACCCCCAGTGTTCGACAGTTGGTATTAGGCACTTGTGCTGATATGCTATGTTTGTTTTTCACATTATGGACAAACAACAAACTTTATCTTTGTCTGCCCAAGGATATTGTCTTGTGGTTTGGTCGCATGCAACTTTGCTTTTTCTTATAGAGAGGGGTCTCTCTCTTGGCAACCCTTTTTAACCAGCAATGCTTGTTCAATTTTATATTATTGTATAAGAAATGACATACATACATACTGTCATGAACATTAAAGGGTATCTACTAAACATGTAATATTTTAGAGTTAGGTGGAAGACCGCTTTCTCATCTCTGGTACTTACATGCTTTTTTTTTTTTTTTTTAAACTAAAAAAAATGCTTTTAAAGTTAAAATTGAAGTGGTCCTGTGTCTGCAACACTCCCCTATTCCTATCATGAGCATGCACATGTTAGAGAGGGGGAGTGTGATGTAGCCGGAACAGAACACCCATGCATTGTAGCAAGTTGCATTTTCGTACATGTAAGAATTGGATTCTGTGACCAAGGAGGCTTCTATGTTGTTGCCAGTACATGGATCTGTCTATGTAGTCTTTAAACAGCCATGTGAACATGTGCACCTATTGGCCACACTCCCTGACTTCAGTATTCATTGTCCATGCAGAGAGTATTTTCAATACAAACGTCTCAACACAAATATGAAAGTCCCTGATAAAACTAAACTGCTTTTACTCTGTGGTTTATTTTTCCAGTCAGCATCCAGAGTGGTACAAAGAACATCCTACCAGGAACAATACTAAATGTTCCTAGCAAAAGACAACGTTTCTAAATGTACAGGCTCTCTATGTATTATCTTTTGTGGGTTAGTAGACTAATACTTTGCTTTTAGAAATAATTTTTTACATTCTTTTTCTAACATCCATGCTTTAAAAGAAAGACTCTTTTCTTATCCAAAAGGTCCCACTCTTGTCTATTATTATTAAGGATTTATAGACAAAATCTTCCACTCTATCATACTTTATTTAAAAGTTATTAAGTCTTTAATGGTGCATAAAGTAACACTCCGTGGGCAGTCCTCACACAAACTTCTGCACTGCTCTAGATTAAAGGGTATCGCATGCGCATAGAAGACAGAGTCTGTCGGGACCTGTCAGAGGACACGGCTCTGGAGTGATCGATCAGGTAAGTTCCTTACCTACTCTCCTGGCTCAAGCAGGTTTGGTTGAAGAAAGGGAGGTAAGACACAGCTCCTTTACCTACTGTTCTTCAATAAAACTAAATAACAAAATTTTGATTATACCAGTGGAGATACCCTTTGAGGGTGTGTTCAGAATTCCCACTCTATAATCCTCTCTATTCACTAACTCTCTATCTCTATTTCTGCTTTTTATGATCTGCCTTTTAGTGTTTGGTACTGGCTGCATTGCCCGATCGCATCTCTCCCATTTTGTGTCTGCTCCCATAAGTCTAAAGAAATACAGCTGGAGAGTTGTAGTAAATAGAATGGATTATACTAGGAAATTCTGAACATTGCCCATGCATGCACTGCTTAAACTAGAGATTATGCAAAGCAGAAATTGGTGTCAGGAACTCCCCCGAGTTGTAAAGGTTGCCTGTGATCTACAATGAACGAGTGGCCGATAAAGTGGCGTTTTGGAGGATAATTGCCCTTGTGCATATACGTTAGTCTGGGCTTCGTTCATTGATCTGCAGGGTGTGTGTACGAACATTTACTTTGTGAGCCATTGAAAACTTAAAGGGTATGTCCAACCCCCAATTTTTTTTATGTAGCAGGAAATGGGCACAAACCTCAACCTCACATAGTTAATATGCCTGAAAGCTCTCCCCAAATGTGCTTACCAGCATTCACTCCCTCGATGCCTTCTGCTTGTCTTCCGTGGTTGCTTCCATGCACGGAAACAAGCAGAAGGGTCTCAACCAGCATCCGCTCCTTTGATTGGCTAAGACATTGAGCCAATTACAAGACCAGATGCCGGTCGAGCCCCTTCTGCTTGTCCCATACACAGAAGACAGGCAGAAGAGAGGGAACTAGGGCTGGTAAAAAAACATTTTTGGGGGGTGGACATACCCTTTAATTTACAAACCAAGTATCATAGAGAGACATGGGATGGGTTGTTTGAGATTAAAAAAAAATGTAAAAACTACTTTCTTTAAAAAGGCTGTTTATTTTCACTGTAGTTTCCCTTTAAAAGTTATACTAGCATATGGTCACAGGGACAAATGAGGTGCAATCTTTAAATGTAGATGTAATTCATTCATTACTAACTAATACAATTAATATATGCTACTTTTGCAAGTTTTATATATGTCTCAATATATTCAGTCTGTGGTGCATATTCTCATGCAAGTGATTATAAATTTAGACACATGCTGTGGGAGACCTCAGGCTTTCTAAAAGGTTTTTTCCCCTATCCTCACTAATTATTTGTGTAGTTATAGCTGGTTAAAGCAAGGCTTGTGTACGAGAAGTTTGATTTAGAAGATTTTGTTTAGGAAAGCTTTTTCAGGCGGCTGCGGTTACTTTTGCCACAACCAACAGTACTTTGTTTCGGTCGACTGCTTCCTAGTGGTGAACAGTCGGTTGAAACCAATACATCCCATGGTGTGTACCTAGATTAATTTGTTAAAAAATGTATAGTAGAGGCCACTACCTGATGTTTTTTTTTTTAAAATGTCTCTTTATTAATTCCTTTCCTCCTTCCCAGTTAATACCAACTAGTTTTATTGTGAAAGTAAAATGTTCAACTACTAAATGAGACCAAGATGGTTGTTCCATAATGCTGCTGATTTCAAAGCGTAGGGATAAATTTAAAGGGCAACCGTGGTCTCCAAACAAGTTAGGATTAAATGAAAGCCTGCAGTATTTCCTTTATAATAAGTCGACAACCACATCACTGGCTTCAGCCTGTGAGAAATTATATTGTGGTGAATGTTCAAACGTCCTGCTTTCAGTAGCTTAGTAAAGACTTAATGCTTGGGAAATCAGGAAGTACCTGGGGGAAAAAATTGAGAAGGAGCCTATTAATGCAGGCAGAGACTGCTCACATGGCTAAAAACAAGAAGTGTTCAAGCAGGAAGTAATATTGCTAAACTTCTCCAGCAATAGCTTCTCACAAATTTTATCTAGAGATGTGATTTAGGTTTTATTTTGAAGATATGATGGAAGTTTTTTTAAATAAACCTTACTAGTTTGAAAAAATTCAAGACCACAGTTACTCTATAAAGGGCATGTTCACCACAAAAACTAAAATTTAATATGTTGTAGAGAAACCTCCAGATACTTGAACTGCAGAATAAAAACACCTAAAAACATCCTTGGTATCTTGCTATTCATCCCGTTACAACCAAGGCCTACATTCTCCTGAGCTGTCAGTCATGTAGGCACTGGCCCTGCAGTAAGAGTCCTGTTCTCTGGCAAGGAATTGGGGGTTACTGTGTGGGGTTTATTTTACATTTAAAGGGCAACTAACCCAAAACAATACAGAATCAGAAGGATGGTATCTATTGTTAAAGATTTCCTTCTGATTCTGTATTGTTTTGAGGCTTTAGTTACCCTTTAAATGGACAACAGAATTCCCATACAGTAGTACCAAACAGTAATAGCCAAATCCAGTATGGCTATTACTTTATGGGAACTCTGCTGTTCATTTAAAGGGCAACTAAAGCCTCAAAACAATACAGAATCAGAAGGAAATCCCACACAGTAACCCCCAATTCCTTGCCACTCCATATGTTTGGAAACTACAACTCCCATCATGCTTTATTTACTGGGAGTTGTAGTTTCCAAACATTTGCAGTGGCCACCTCACTGCCACCAATGTTGACCACTCCAAAAAAGATACAGAGGAGCTAACCAGTCCCCGATACTTGCAAATAGGGGTAAAACCTCCTTTATTCGTGCATATAACAAATCAACCTTTTCCGTTGGTTTGTTTTATGCACAAATAAAGGAGGTTTTACTCCTATTTGCAAGTATTGGGGACTGGTGTTAGTTCCTCTGTATTTTTTTTTAGTTACCTTTTCCTAGCTCCTACCTTGTCTGGCGGCTACTCGCTCCGCATGCTCTGCGCTTCTGGATGACGTCACTACTCAGTGCCGAGTAGTGCCGTCATCCGGAAGCGCAGAGTATCCCGAGTGAGCAGCCGCTGGACAAGGTAGGAGAAGGGCCAGGTAACTGTTTGACTCGAGTATAAACCGGCGTTCGGTTTACAGGCTGTGTGAAAGCCTCTGTTTATACTCCAGTATATACAATACCTTTAGAACTCCTTGGGGGAAACCCTGAAATCATTATACCTACCAGGTCTTCTCTGTCACAGCCCCTCTTTTATTAACTCAATGAGCTCTGCAAGAGCTCACGCAGCCACAAGGGAGGCGTGTGGATATACAGCTGTGACATCACATTATGGCTACAACCAGAAAGGAGGACTGGCAGAGATCATAAGGAATAGAGCTTCAGGGACCAAAGGGAGATGTAAGTATAAAAATCTCATTCAAAAAAACATTCAATCCGATCGCACGTTAAAAAGCGCATGCTAGTGTTGGCCAATTTTATGTAGCCACACTAGGTGCGCTGTGTTGTTGTGAATAGCATATGGTAAGATTGTGCAACATTGCGTGGATCGATTTCCCATGCGTTCTAGTTTGGCCTCAGCCTTAATGAATTAAATTTATACCATACCACAATATATTTAATGGCGGATTCCATGTGTATCAATAATGGCATAGGGCAGATACATTTTTTCCTCTATTTTTTTTATCAGATAATACCACTTGCAATGGAGATGAGGGTTCATATGCTTACAGACGCTCTCTAAAGTCCGAATGTGCCTGGTTTATGGTCTGGCTGATCTTTTCTTGTTCACAGAGCCATTAAGGAGATGATTAATAGGAATTGGCAATGTACCCTAAGGTGCAATGTGCTTTAATAGAGTGTTCCAGTCTAAAAGCAGCATGTTTGCTTCCTACATGATAAATACCCGAATGATGAAAGAATAAAAGGGACTTGAAAGAATTTAGAAAATTAGAGCTAGAAAAGATCCAGCCCAAGGCTTCTTGTGGTCATATTTTTTCAGAGCTCCATTACTCCTGTCATTGTTGCCGGTCTTGCTTCTTTTATCTGTGCTACTTTCCTGTTGACAGGTGTTTAGAAATTTGAGCACTTTGCTCATAGTCTTTTCCACCATTTCTGGCTAGACTTTATTTGAATATTGCAGTTTTATTTTTATGTAAGAACATACTGAGCTTACTTCATAACCTATTTAAACAGTAAAGCAGGTCAAAGGGAAAGTGGGGACATTCATTTTAGTTATATTTTACCATTTGTGTATTATGATTTTTAAATGTAAAAATTAAATTGGGTGTTAGTTTGTGTGTATGTGTGGGGGTAATTGTATAAAATTAAATGGAGTGTGGCACTTGGATTCGAGATGGATTCGACCAGCTCAGTCTGGGTATCTGTGTATGAATATATTATAGCACTCAACATATGTAGGGCTTTACAATTATTTTAATCCATCTGCCATGTCAGACACTGCCCCAAAGAGCTTACAAACACAGGAAAAACATGCAAACACTTAAGCCACCAAGTGTCAAACTTCTCATTGGCCATTTAATTAATTGGTCCTCTAGCTAATACAGCCAGTTACTGCAAAGGCTACACATATTAACCACCCACTCCTAAAACGCTAGCCTTTAATATTTACATTTGTTAAACTAATATTCATTTAACAGATAAGGGTGATTATATACAGCATATGATTCTGCATTTACCCTACACATACTTAACAAACTTAATGTCTTCTATTTATACCATAGGCAACTTGCACTGAAGGCTCTGAATGAACGACTGAAAAAAGTGGAAGATCAGACATCATGGCCTAATATGGAAGAAGAGGATGATGAGGATGGCAGCCAAAAGGACAGCTCATTCCACAGTTGTATCATTCCAGACACTTCAGGCCAGGAGCCAAGCATGCCCCAGTCATATGAGGCAGAGCCCAAATTGTAACCTACTCCTAAGAACTTTCCTGTTAGTGCCCATTTTTCTTGCTGCAGATGATGTGTTGGACGATACTGAGAGGACCTTTGAACTTTCAATGTGTTTTGTACTTGGGAATTTGTCTAGTACAAATGCAAACTGACCTAGAAATACATAATTAAGCTTATTTTTTAACTTGGAAATGGAAAGCATGCAGGCATCTTTTGTTCTGTATTTCTATCACACTTTCAGGCTGGGTTCATTCTGGTTTAACTCTAGTCTGTCAAAGGATTTTACTTAATTCTTAGAAAAGACTATCCTGAATGACACATTTACTTTCAGCCCTTTTCTGCTATAACCTCAGTCTTACCACCAGATATGAAGTGCTAATTGTTGCTCGTTGTTATATTATAACATACATAAACATTATCAAAAAAAAGATTTTGTGAGAAAGCCACTACTTTATATGTGAGGATAGAGAGTTCTCCCTTAAATAAGGTCAACACTACCACCGGTTCTTTGTGGGTGCCATCTTGGAGTTTGTAATTGTTATGAAAACTGTCATTTGACAGAAGTTGCTTTCCATTTGGGTTGGTGAAAACTGCTTTGGGACTTCATGCTAATTTTTCTGTTTGGATTAAATATTTTGTAAATGAGCAGGGGTTTCTTAGAGTGATGTGGAGTGGATTAATTACTATTCAAATGTTCTTTACAACAATATTTTTGACCTCGGGATGTATAACAGAACCTGGGTAGTTTTATCTGCTTTGATTTTCAATGAAACCAAATTTACACAAACAACAAAATAAACATGGTGTTGTTTTTTAATGGTTTAGTAAGGTCCACCTTTTCACTCGGACTTCCTGTGAAGAGAGCGCTTTAGCTGCTATTAGTTGGTTTTAACAACCACAGGTAAACACTGAAATTTTATCTGATCTGGGTCATATCCATCATTCCCAGTGTTATACATGATCCAGTTCTTGGCAAATCTGTAGTTCAGCTCATCATTTGCAGTTTTAACACAATTCACATTTCAGAGATTAAGCTGTTGAAAGGGCAAGTAGTGTATTGCCATTTTATGTAAAGTGATTTTGCTACACAAGATTATTTCTCAGGTTTCATTACAAGTTCACAGAATACTATATATTTTTACGGTGTGTATTTTTTTACATCAAATTTGCCAAACTGGAAGAGAGCAAAGAGTAGGTGTGGAATATTTTTACAATCCCTTATAGCACGGGTGTGCTAATTTAGTGCTAATTTATTTTTGTATGAGGTGCTGTTGTTTAGTGGGATGCCCCTGAAAATGAAGGGGAAATGTGTTTTTATTGAAATCTATCGCCTTCGCATTCAACTTGGTTGCCACTTTTCACAGCTGTTTAGAGCTCTTCATATAAGAAAATGAATGTGTCTGGAGTGCAATAAAAATATACAGATTTGCAGTATCTATATTTTATTCACCTCCCATAACTTTTATAGAGGGACACGCATTAAAAATACATTGTGCAAATTCGCTAGCTTACCTCTGCAGCGCATGGAAGATGAAATGTTGGGAGGTATACATTTATACAGATAGATAACTACTTTAAGTCCACCCTAAAAATGAAAAACTGCAGAATTAAATCTAAATTCTTATATAAACTTACTCTTATTGAGTTTAATAAAATCTTTCACTGCAGAAAGCATTAACCCTCTTTCTATTCCTGTGTAAATCACACTGAGCATCCCTGAAGCTCAACAAGCTAGGGGAGTGGGCAGCAGAGTGCTGCCAAGGGGACAAACATCTAGATAGCTGCAGGTTTAACAAAAGGCAACTTAAAATAAACTTCTAGGATTTATTCTGCAGCTAAAGTTGAGTTACAAGGGGCCATATTTAAAAAGGCGTGGTATTTTTTAGCCATCATTAATTTACGATCGCTAGTGTAAATCTACGAGCGTGATCGTGGATCAACTATCGCCCTTAAGAATACCATTGCGGTATTTTACTAACGATTGGTATTCTACAATCGATCAAACATGGAGGTAGGCACATTATGTTTTGGTGAACAGAACACCTTTCTGTAAGAGACGATGGATGGAACCAGGGGCCATAATCGTGATCATACATTTAGTATGGTAATTGTATGATCGCCTATACAATATACAATACTATTATACTACTACCGCGACCCTACTTTTACAAAACCCCATGGTATTGGAACTTTTTGACACTGCGGGTTAATAAATTTGGTCCATGTACTGTCAAATCTTGGGTGAGCATCTCCTTCCCTCAGACAGGCCATTGAAAAATGGGTCATGGATGACAATGACCCTAAACACACAGCCAAGGCAACAAGAAAAGGCACAATGAGGTCCTGGTGTGGCCTAGCCCATCTTTAGATCTTAATCCCATAGAAAATCTGTGGAGGGAGCTGAAGGTTCAAGTTGCCAATTATCAGCCTCAAAACATTTCTGACTTGGGGAGGACCTGCAAAGAGGGGTGGGACAAAATCTCTCCTGAGATATGTGCAAACCTGGTGGCCAACTACAAGAAACGTCTGACCTCTGAGATTGCCAACAATTGTTTGGCCACCATGTACTAAGTCATCTTTTTTGAAGGGATCAAGTACTTTTTTCACTCATTACAATGCACACCATTCTCAGACTTTTGTGAACTGAGTTTTTGTTGTTGTTCTGTCTGTCATAGCTACAATAAACCTACCATTACAGTTTTAGACTGGTCATTTCTTTGTCAGAGTGCAAATGTTCAAAATCAGCAGGAGATAAAATACGTCTTTCTCTCATTTTATCTATGTTTTAAAAAAGAGGTGTTATAGGAACGCCCAGAGTAAGGTGTCGAAACAGCATTGTACATGGCAGACAGTTGGTGTCGAACCCCCCCACCTCTATTAAGGTTTCTTTATTTTCACATAAATAGTCTCCTTAACACCTCTCTTGAACCAGTCATGTTCCTTTGCCAATATGTTAACATTACAATCTTCAAAGGTATGTCCTTTATCCTTAAGATGCAGGTACACGGCTGAGTCCTGACCCGAGGAATTGGCTCTTCTGTGCTGGGCCATACGTTGATGCAGTTGCTGTTTGGTCTCCACCACATACAAATTAGAGCATTCTTCACTGCACTGCACTGCGTATATGATGTCACTTTTATTGTGTTTCGGTATTGGGTCTTTCAGATTGTACCAATTGCTGCCTCGGTGTGTTGTTCGGTTTAAAGCAGACAGGGATATGGTGTTTTTTGAAAATTCTTATTAAAGGGTATCTCCACTCATAATTTCAAGGTTTAGGCATCCAGTTCTATTGAAGAACGGGAGGTAAAGGAGCTGTGCCTTACCTTCCGTTCTTCAATAGAACAAACAAGAGACTGGTGAGCAGTTAAGAAACTTACCCGCTCACTCGCTCGCTCCCCCGGCTCTTAGTCTGACAGGACCCGACAGACCTTGTCTTCTATGCGCGATCTATGCGCATATAAGACAGGTCCGTCGGGACCTGCCAGAGTGTGAGTAAGTGTGAGTAAGGATGAGCGGGTAAGTTTCTTAACTGCTCACCAGTCTCTTGTTTGTTCTATTGAAGAACGGAAGGTAAGGCACAGCTCCTTTACCTCCCGTTCTTCAATAGAACTGGATGCCTAAACCTTGAAATTATGAGTGGAGATACCCTTTAATTTCTCGGAGAACCCTGCTACATATGGGAAGACCATGTTCTTTCTCCTGTCTTGCTTTTCCCCTTCACTGTTGGTATACCTGTTCTTTTCTTTCCTTCTATTTCTTTTGACAAAAGCCCAGTCTGGATATCCACAAGTTTTAAGGGCTCCTTAGAGATGTTTCATTTCTTTAGCCTTCGTCTTTGTGCTAGTGGGGATGTTCTCTGCTCTGTTACAGTGTTCTGATGACACCCAGCTTGTGATCTAAAGGGTGGTGGGAGTCAAACATCGAATACTGATCTGTGTGTGTTGGTTTTCTGTAAACCTCTACTTACAGTTTACAATTTTCTTTGACTTCTACCAAGCAGTCCAAGTAAGCCAGTTTGTTTTGCTGTTTTGACACCTTACCCTGGGCGTTCCTATAACACCTCTTAGCCACTATGCAATCACGCCCTTAACACCTGGCTGTGATATGGTAATTGGGATTTTCCAGGGTACATAATTGCCACAGATTCTTGTACACTTATTCCCACTGTGAATAATAGAACGCCCGTAGGACACTGCCGAACTTACCTTACCTGCGCTCCACTCGCGGCTGCTCCTTAGCTGTCAGCTGTGATGCCCGATCACGCGCCTATCTTTTGTATTGGCTCACATGGGCAGAAGATAGGTGCTCGATTGGGAAATCGCTCCTGACAGCTGAGAAGGAGCCGAGTGGAGCAATGGTAAGGTAAGTTTGGCAGTGTTCTATTATTCGGCATTCTATTATTCACATGGAGGTGGGAATAAACATTCTCACCTCCCTGTGGATAATAGAAACAGATTTTATGTACAGAGTACATATAATCTGTTCAGTCTGCCTTTAAAGGGCATCTTAAAAATAATCCCCCAATCCCAACTGATATATTCTGCACTTGTTTACCTGTACAACTAAACAGATATTTATGGATAATTATAGTTCCCATTCTGGCACCTCCCTCAATGCAGACAATCAAGGCTATGACTGCTGTTACATCTGTCACCTCTGCACATGCTCAAGCTTAAAAAAAGCTCATTGAGCAGAGGAAGGAGCCAGATACCTTTGCCAGATAGGAATAGATTTTATCACTAAATATCTGGTTACAAATACATATAATAAACTGGTAAAGATAGTGGTTGCGGGCAGATAACTGACAAGTCACCATTTTTTTGTTTTAAGAGTTGGCATGCCCTTTAAAGACTACGGCCTCATTGAGTCTGGGATATTGCAAAAATCTAAAAATGTGCATTTGAAAAGCAACTTCTCAGCTAACAGCTGTGATGGCAGCTTTGATTGTTGCATCAGTATATTGGTTCAACATGTGATACAAAATCAAAACTGCTTTCTCGCTAACTTCCAAAAGCTCGTCACATGTCAGACCAATTAACATTGTGAGAGCCAGGGCCCACCCCCCAAATTACCATGTAGAAGAGGAACAGTGTCATTATAAGATACATAATTTTATTGTTTATAAAATACACAGATATACATAAAATTACTGGTGGCAAAATTTAAAATGCAAGTTTTTACATATTTATTTTATTTAATAAGAAATATGGAGTTAAAAAATACAATTTAACCATAAAAACAGACATTATTTGATCTTTGATAATGCATTTTAAAGGGAATCTATACCGAAAAATAGGTTATTTTAAATTGACCATAACTGGAAACTATAATTCTTCCCAACCACCACATTTTTTTGTTGATCTGCCCCCATTTCTTTAGATATCCAATCTAAAACTTCTTATATTTCAGTTGTCAATCAAGTTCCTTGCTCTCAAAAACTATTCTTCTGTGAGTAGTTTTACTGTAGCTGGAATGGTGACAAGAGTTTTGACAGTTGGTATGCTGCATGAAGGCTTGACAGTTGGTTTGTGGGGAAAAAGTCAGGTCCGATGGAAGTGGGAGTGGTTAAAAAAGGGAGGGGGTATACTGCTCCTAAACAAAATGTGTGCTGGATTGAAGGCATGCAGCAACACACGCAAATCAGAGCAAGTGCTACTTACATGTATTCAATTATAGATTAAGATGAGGCAAAGTCATTTTTCCACTATATGTGTCCCTTTAAAGCATTTTACAAAGACATGCTTAGCTCTTAAATCATACAATGTAGGCAAAACTATGTGAGTTTATGTAAAATCCTGAGTAGTTTACTGTTCAGTTCAGTTCTGTTCACTAACATGAATCACTAACCCAGGCAATATGTTGATATTAACATATAATTTGACCTGTTTATACTTTAACCTGATGTTCAAGTATCCTCTCCAAGTACACCCACCAAAACGGACGAGAGTAGAATAGCTTATCAAACAAAGGCAAAAGATATTAATAAATAAGTCCTGCCACCTCATAATTGACTTCGTTTACGATATAGATATGCATTGCTTACTTGATTCATGATGACCAGACCAGTAAGAACTGGACAAAGAACACAAAGATACCAGGATAGGCCAGTGACAGAAGCACTAAACCAAAGTGAGCACATTCCAAGCAGGATGCTCCCACAGCCCAGCAAATAAACGACTAGGCCTGCGGTAGCATGGTACAATTTGCGAGTGGCCAAGTTCCAGCGTTGAAGCAGTTTTGGGTAAAGTAAAGAGATGCCTCCAATGCTCTGCAGCAGAGCCCACAAAACAGTGAGTCCACCAAGAAGTCCATGCCAAGTGGTGAAATGATGTTTTCCCTGCAAAACCTTATTTGCATATATAATTCCAAAACCCAGCAATGCAGAGACCACACACAGCAACTGCAGAACCAAATGTACTTGTACCCGAGCTCTTCGGGAAAAGGCACGTAGGAGAGAGGAGTCTGGGGAGAATACGAGGATTGCCTCAGTCATCAAAAAGGAAAACTGTAGAAGAATGATGGGTAGTAGATTAAATCACAAATAAAAGTGCCAAACAGATAGGCAATAACTGGATAAAACTTCATTAACAAATAAATCTGTTTATTTGCACTATTCAATTTCAAAACATTAGGAGGTTCTGTTATGCTATTATTATCAACAAATGAATACTGTATGAATACATTTCACTTCACATTTGCACAGTTCTAGGATTTCTGTATTAGTCCAGACTTGAACCTAAACAAGGCCCTATGGCTGCTTTATTCTGTTATTGCATTCTATATAATAGTTAGATTTCAGACACATACTTGTTTTCCCACTGATGTTTGCAGCATAATATCTATGCCAGTGATGTCGAACCTTAGCACTGACAGATGTTTGAAACTACAATTGCCAGCATGCCTTGTTTGCAGAATGCAACCAGGGCATGCTGGAATTTGTAGCTTCTAAACATCTGGAATGCAAAGGTTCAATATCACTGATCTAGCTATAGAAGTACAGTACAGTGTAACTTTAAATCCTTGGTACTCACTGCGAGTGTCATGAGGAACGGATGCCATGAGAAAAGAGCTGGGGAGGGGAAAAAATCATACATTTTATTAAACTGTGGTCCTCTTCTGGGTCCTTTTTTATGGGACCCAGAAACAAAAGATTACAATTATATTTCACTTGGATAAGCAGTTCATAAAACAGATATAAAGTAAAATCTTTACTTCCATCTCCCAGCGGGACAGGTATGCTCAGTTTCCTTCAGATTCTGACCACATTTGTGCATAGTAACTTACAACAAGTTAGCATTATTTAAGTATATTTATCCCTCTTGTATGACTTTATAGCATTTTGTAAGTGTACAGGCTGCGTCCCCAAGTGTCGCTATATAATAAACTATACATACATATTATTAGTTTTTTGTTTAAAGCTGGATTATCTCCTACTTACTTGCTCCTGGCTGAGATACATATGCTATGTACACAGTGAACACAAGAGCTACAAGATGAGCCACAATTCCAGACAGAGCTCGCAAACATGATACATCCCCCCCGCGTCACCTTCTGTATTCTGAGCCATGGTAATGCTCTGCCAGGGAAATAACAGAAAAACTTGAAACAGTCTATTACAAGTCTGTAAACCAAGGTAGCAGAAACGTTCCATACACCTACACTATACAATTTATAGATAGACAGTATGGTCTATCACACAAGCTGACCAATTTACAGAAAGCCGCAACTGCTATATTACATCAGCACATGTAGCGCAGTCCACATTGATAGCACTATTGGTAAATGAGCTTAAATGTCTATAGACTACTTGTCCAGTACTTCTTTATCCCTATAGTACTTTTAAATGTCAAAGTCAACCCATTTATAATCCCCGTATTAGCCATTTTTTATTTGCTTTCGCAATGTGACTGACAATAAACTAATATAATTTGATTAAGATAGATATAGCTAGATAGATAGGACAAAAGATAGAAAGATAGATTAAAGAAAACAATCCTTTGTATACCTAAAGTTGTTTATATCCGGGGCCTAAACAATAGGCCACTCCCAGACTGAGGGGTTGGAGCTAGAATGGACCAGCGAATGCTACTTATATTAACCAAACTTATAAGTATATCAAGTGATCATAGGCAAACCCAGGTGGGGACCTAGTGGTTAATAATGACAAAATAGTCTACTTTGACTGTATAATTACCCATTAAGATATAGAGATGGAAGATACCATAAGCGATAATGTGCCTTTTACAGTGTAATATAACTATATTACTTTACTAAGGAGTTTCCTGATCATATAAAAGCAGGAGGCTGCAGAGCAGGGAAACCCGAGGTGACTTAATACCTCATATCATAATGTGAAGGGTGCATTATTTTATAATACATAAGGTTTATATTTAATTACTTATCTTAAGACCGTATCCAGCTTTAAAAATGATTATGTCTTTAGTACCATTGCAATAAGAAACTGACCATGACTTACATTCTTTTTCCAAGCTCAGGTCAACCAGGATTAATCCTTCATAAGGGCTAGGCCACACTGCTGCGCTTTTATTGTGCTTGCGTATGCGTTTTTTTTCCATATAATTGAAAATGCGCGTTTTCGGGTGCGTTGCGATTTGCGTTCCGCATTTTAAATCGCAATGGCATGTGTTTTTCAATAGTTAATGAAAAATAGCATGCGCAAATGCAACGAAATTGCAAATGAAATTGCATGCAATTGAGTTGAAGTGTGGCCGTTCCCTAACTCAGTGATTGCCTTTTACCCACAATGCATGCGGAAAACAGAGTGTGCCCCTCTGACTCATAAGAAACACATCCACTCTCTGCACTCTGCATCATGAAGGTAAAAATAGCGAATTACTTTTAAAATGATAGTTTTACTTTTTAAAGGAACTGTAAACTTAAAAAAATAAGTGTTTGCCAATCGTTTCTATTATTCACAGGGAGGTGAGAACGCTTATTCTCACCTCCCTGTGAATAATAGTTTGCTCAGGGGACACAGCCGAACTTACCTTACCTGGCGCTCCACTCGCAGGTCCTTCTGATCTGACATCCGTCGGTCCTGCTCTCCTCCCGATCGCGCACCTATCTTTTGTATCGGCCCATGCGCCCAAAGATAGGCGCGTGGTCGGGAGACAGGCAACACGGCTGTCAGATCAGAAGGACCTGCGAGTGGAGCACCAGGTAAGGTAAGTTCGGCTATGTCCCCTGAGCAAACTATTATTCACAGGGAGGTGAGAATAAGCGTTCTCACCTCCCTGTGAATAATAGAAACGAATGGCAAACACTTGTTTTTTTGGTTTACAGTTCCTTTAAAAAACATTATAGGGTAGGAATGGTGGATGACTGAGTGATAATTACAAGAAAATATACCACCACTGCTCCCATCATAATTTGAGCCTCTTGTGTATTATGATGGCTATAAAATGACAGCAGATAAAAGATGGACAGATAATAGCTACAATAAAGTGATTACAAGTTAACAGTGTCCCTTGGTTTGTTACTGATCTGGCAGCCCTGCCTCCACCCCCAATTGCATCACACTGAATTTACAGCTCATACAGTGCAACAGTGTTTACTTCATTCTCACCCCACAGCTCCCATTATGGTTCTCACCTAGTTACAGCCTCTGAGACACCGCATATAAACACTCTTACTCCCAGTAAACAAATACACTCACTTCCTGGATACCTCTTGCCAAGGAAAAGAAAGCCACGCCTCCTGACCCAATCCCTCACATCTATTAGGCTATAAGCTTCTATCAGTCAGTTAGATTGGCAGGCATTTGACAGCAATTTCCTGCCGTGTTGTGCAACTTAACTAAAATTGCTGCAATCGAACCTAACTCGTGCTACAGCCAATCAGACACTAAAGTTTAAAAGGGCGGAGCTTAGCATCAAAACGAGGCTTGACAGACTTCCATGCTGCTTCCGTGTCTAAATGAAACCTTTTTTTTACATTAGGAAGACTGCTGTGATGGAGTGACCGAATAAGAAAACACCAGCACGTGCCGTGGCAACACCTGTCCCTGGAGGAGACCCTGTATCCTTCTACTTGGTTTTCCTGTAAGGAATTGCTGGAGCTCCTGGATGCCTGCAGCTGCATGTGAAGCCTAAGGGGGGCTGGGCCAGAAGTATTATCATAGCTCCCAACTGTCCCGTTTTTGGGGTCCTTTCCCGCTGTCCCGGCACCCCCTCTCTGTTCTCGCATTGCCCCGTTTTTTTCCGGGTGTTTGGTCCATTTTTCAGGGTAAAAACGCTAAACCGGAAGTGCACTAGCAGGCATTAGGACCCTGCAGTTGGAGACTCCCAGTCCTGCCTGCTGGGGACGGGGCTTTGACCAGAACGGAGCTGCTGGGGATTGAGAGGGAGAGAGAAAAGCTGAAGGTCTGTGTGAGACTCTGTGCAGTCACTTTACTAAACACTCCAGATGAACTTAAGTTGCAGTGTGACAGAGTTAGATACTAGTCCAGCACACACAGTAAATACAGGCACATTATTTCTTCCCTTACAGGGCCAGTGTTAGCTTCTAGTAAGGGGCAGTTAGGGGTGCAGTGCCTGCAAAGCTAGGTACACAGATAGTTGTGCTCATATCTAGTCAGTAGTGTGCCCTGGGGGTTCAAGACTTTGTGTTTCAGTATATATCTGTATGTGTGTGTAGTGTGTATCAGTGCATGAGTGTGTCATGTGTCAGTATATCAGTGCATGTGTAGTGTGTGTCAGTTTACGTGCAAATAATATCCGTGTACATGTGTCATGTTTGTAGTGTGTGTCAGCATATCTCCATGTGTGTGTGGTGTATGTGTCTGTATATCAGTGTATGTGTGTCATGTATGTAGTGTGTGTGTCAGTATATCAGTGCATGTGTGAGTCTTGTGTGTGTCAGTATATGAATGCGTGTGTGTCAGTGTATGCTGGTGTGTGTGTGTCTCAGGATGTCAGTCAGTGTATGTGTGTCAGTTTGTGTCCATGTTTGTGTGTCTGTATGTCAGTGCATGTTTGTGTCATGTGTGGTTAAGCGTATGTATGTGGCAAAGATAGATATAGGTTGACGCAGACAGACAGATTGATAAACAGGTAGATAAAAAGATGCAGATAGACAAACAGGTAGACAGACAGAAAGAGATAAATACATAAGATAGACAGGTAGGTAGATGGACAGAAAGAGATAAATAGATAAGATGAACAGAAAGATTGATAGATAGATAGATAGATAGACAGACAGAAAAAGATAGATATACAGACCAGACTATAAAAACAGATACAGACAAACACAAATAAACACTGATATTAGCATACTGGGTAGTGGCGTATGCATATAGTCTTCTTTTTCATGGGATTTATCTTTAAATTGGGGGCATAACCTATGAAAGATGGGAGTGGTTTAAGAAAATGGGTGTGGCCTAATAAAAGTGGGTGTGGCCAAAATTTGCCGCGGGCGCGTTTTTACTGTCCCTCTTTTGTGTTTTCAAATGTTGGGAGGTATGGTATTATTAAACCAGCAGATCCTGTGTTACCACAGTGTGTATTAATAAGGAGGGTCCCTAAGCTACTGCCTGCCTCTCTACTCCTAAATAATACAAGCTGAAGGGCTAGGCCCCACTAGCCTGCTGCAGCGCACACTAATACAAGGGGATGGCCCCATTATGTCCGCTGCCGACCCTTTTCGTAACGCAGGCAATCACCATTTTTGGTGCGCGTTGCATTCCCTGCGATACATCAAAGAGATTGCAGAGCACACGCAACATTATGATTTTGCTGCTTTGCGCGCTCCCTAGTGGGGCCTTGCCCTTAGAGGAGGTAAATGTTTGGCTGTTGGGAGAGAAGGGTTGTGTGCTGTAATAAAGGGAAACTGGGAGACTGGTTTGTACAAAGTGACCAACTCTGTACTCCTATGCTAGTATTAAAGGGCATGTCCACCCCCAAAACTATAATCCCCCCCACTAATGGCCTCACCATGTAGTGTAATAAAATCCTTACCTCACATCCCAGCTCCATATGGTTCTCCTGTAGTTCCCCCCCCCAAAGTCCCAAAAACTGCCCACCAGGAGGATAGCAGAGTCCATATAGGACTCTGCCTCCTATCTGGCCTCCGGGAGAAGTTTGGCATGCGTACTGCATAATAATCCCCCTGTCCCCCCAGCCCCAACCGCTATATTGTTAGTATCAGAAAATGCCCAAAACATTACTTACCTTCCCTCTTTCCTCTGCCGCACTGAACTCCCGGGCATCCGCGTCCGTGATTGGCTGCCGCTCAGCCAATCACAGACGCGACTGATGGTCCCGTCCCTCTGCTTGCATTTTCTTGCAAGCAGAGGGCCTGGCAGTGCGGCGGAGGAAAGAGGGAAGGTAAGTAATGTTTTGGGCATTTTCTGATAAAAAAAATATAGCGGTTGGGGCTGGGGGGACAGGGGGATTATGTAAATTTTTTTTTTAAAGGGTGGACATACCCTTTTAAAGCCGATAGAACCACAGTACAATTATTGTATGGCAGGGATAGATCATCTTTTGTTTTGGAAACTACAATTCCCAGCATTCCCTGAGGCAGAGTGTTTGTAGGGGAATCTGGGAGTTGTAGTTTTCAAAACAACTACTGGGGTTGTGTGCTGTAGAAGCAAACTTGAAATCAGACTGGGACTTTGTTTTTAGTTTGTACAGAGTAGCAGACAGTGCACAGGCTCAGCTCTCCTATACTTTCCATCTTTGTTTCTTATATTAGTTTTAAAGTCAATAGAAGCACAGTACAATTGTTGTATGGCAGGGATAGAGCTTCTTATGTTTGGAAACAACAACTCCCAGCATTCCTTGTCAGCAGAGTGTTTGTAGGGGAATGCTGGGTGTTGTAAATGGTTGGCTGTGTCTATACAAGAATTGATGCACAAACCATGCCTACCATTTACACCTACCAATTTGCTAACCATTTTCCCATGTCTGTATGTCAACTTGGCATAAAGACATTGGTAAAATCAAAATGGTTGTAAATGGTTTGCTTTGTCTATGCTCCAAGTGCCATTTTATCACTGCCAATTTGCCAACTATTTCACCAATCATTGCAGAAAAAAACAAACGAAGGTGAGGTACCAAATAAGCACTTCATGCAACTCAAATACGTGAAATTGCTTATTTATTGGATACACACAAATAAGCAATTTCACGTAGTTTGGTGCTTGGAGGCAAAGCACAGAGGGAACCACTAAGGCAGCTACTGGTCGTGAAGGAAAGGTGTTGCAGAAAATGGAACTATTTCACCAAAGTATGTGTGCCAACCATTTTGTTAGTTCCAATTTAAAAGCATTGTTTTGTGGTGCATCCTGGGAAGGACTGTTAGAACCTGAAATGTCAGGTAATAGCAAAGGGTATGAAATCAACTGATTATTCAAAACAGGAGAGAATATGTAGAATAACTAGGTATGCACAATACAAACCAAGAACTTTTAAAAAAATTATATTTTCCACTGAACTTTCCCTTTAACCACTGACAAACTGACACCGGTAAAATGCATGGCACAGTTATTTTAGAAAATTTTTTAAAATGAGTGCCTTAAATAAATCTTAATAATGAATTTGGATGATTGTTATGGGAATGATTATTGGGTTTGTGGTGCTTATTTGTGTTGTTTACGGCTGGGGGCCCATGGCCAAATTTTGCATCCGGGCACAGGTCTGTAGCAATGCCACTGGGGTTAATTGCCTAATATGCAGCCTGCCTATTTTGTCTGCCTATACTGTTATATATATTGAGACATGTTAACCCCAGTCCCCAGCAGGCTGCAGTGCTACTAGGTCTCTACTCTATTGGTCTAATACAGCACTAACTAGCAACCGTGTATATGTACTATCCTATACATTTAACTTACACACAGACAATGCAAGTCGCAAAAGAGTAGAGACCACCAGTCTGCTGGATTTTATTTCACAATCGCACAATTTTGACACCTAAACCTGCGGTACATTTATGTGCTTCACCATCCACTGCCCCGGACCACGCAGTCTGCAATCGCCACATTTGGATACTGTAGGAAGGGAACACAATGCAGCTATATTGTCTGCTGAAGTGCTTTATTTGCAACATGTTTCCTGGTTTTAAATTTCCATTGTGTCTCAATATGGATGGTACTAGTGTGTAATCCATTTATGCAGCATGCAGAACCTTATTTTCATGTATAATTTTAAAACCCAGCAGTGCACAGACAGCAACTGCAGAACCCAATGCTCTTGTACCCAAGCTCTTCGGGAGAGAGGAATCTGGGGAGAACACGAGGATTGCCTCAGTCATCAAAAAGGAAAACTGTAGAAGAATGATGGGTAGTAGATTAAATCACAAATAAAAGTTCCAGCACAGACAGGCAATAACTGGGTAAAACTTCATTAACAAATAAATCTGTTTATTTGCACTATTCAATTTCCAAAACATTAGGAGGTTCTGTTATGCTATTATTATCAACAAATGAATACTGTATGAATACATTTCACTTCACATTTGCACAGTTCTAGGATTTCTGTATTAGTCCAGACTTGAACCTAAACAAGGCCCTATGGCTGCTTTATTCTGTTAATTGCATTCTATATAATAGTTAGATTTCAGACACATACTTGTTTTCCCACTGATGTTTGCAGCATAATATCTATGCCAGTGATGTCGAACCTTAGCACTGACAGATGTTTGGAAACTACAATTGCCAGCATGCCTTGTTTGCAGAATGCAACCAGGGCATGCTGGAATTTGTAGCTTCTAAACATCTGGAATGCAAAGGTTCAATATCACTGATCTATGCTATAGAAGTACAGTACAGTGTAACTTTAAATCCTTGGTACTCACTGCGAGTGTCATGAGGAACGGATGCCATGAGAAAAGAGCTGGGGAGGGGAAAAAATCATACATTTTATTAAACTGTGGTCCTCTTCTGGGTCCTTTTTTATGGGACCCAGAAACAAAAGATTACAATTATATTTCACTTGGATAAGCAGTTCATAAAACAGATATAAAGTAAAATCTTTACTTCCATCTCCCAGCGGGACAGGTATGCTCAGTTTCCTTCAGATTCTGACCACATTTGTGCATAGTAACATTACAAGTTAGCATTATTTAAGTATATTTATCCCTCTTGTATGACTTTATAGCATTTTGTAAGTGTACAGCGCTGCGTCCCCAAGTGTCGCTATATAAATAAACTATACATACATATTATTAGTTTTTTGTTTAAAGCTGGATTATCTCCTACTTACTTGCTCCTGGCTGAGATACATATGCTATGTACACAGTGAACACAAGAGCTACAAGATGAGCCACAATTCCAGACAGAGCTCGCAAAGCATGATACATCCCCGCGTCACCTTCTGTATTCTGAGCCATGGTAATGCTCTGCCAGGGAAATAACAGAAAAACTTGAAACAAGTCTATTACAAGTCTGTAATAACCAAAGGTAGCAGAAACGTTCCATACACCTACACCTATACAATTTATAGATAGACAGTATGGTCTATCACACAAGCTGAACAATTTACAGAAAGCCGCAACTGCTATATTACATCAGCACATGTAGCGCAGTGCACATTGATAGCAGCTATTGGTAAATGAGCTTAAATGTCTATAGACTACTTGTCCAGTACTTCTTTATCCCTATAGTACTTTTAAATGTCAGAAGTCAACCCATTTATAATCCCCGTATTAGCCATTTTTTATTTGCTTTCGCAATGTGACTGACAATAAAGCTAATATTAATTTGATTAAGATAGATATAGCTAGATAGATAGGACAAACAGATAGAAAGATAGATTAAAGAGAAACAATCCTTTGTATACCTAAAGTTGTTTATATCCGGGGCCTAAACAATAGGCCAGCTCCCAGACTGAGGGGTTGGAGCTAGAATGGACCAGCGAATGCTACTTATATTAAACCAAACTTATAAGTATATCAAGTGATCATAGGCAAACCCAGGGGTGGGGACCTAGTGGTTTATAATGACAAAATAGTCTACTTTGACTGTATAATTACCCATTAAGATATAGAGATGGAAGATACCATAAGCGATAATGTGCCTTTTACAGTGTAATATAACATATATTACTTTACTAAGGAGTTTCCTGATCATATAAAAGCAGGAGGCTGCAGAGCAGGGAAACCCGAGGTGACTTAATATCCTCATATCATAATGTGAAGGGGTGCATTATTTCTTATAATACATAAGGTTTATATTTAATTACTTATCTTAAGACCGTATCCAGCTTTAAAAATGATTATGTCTTTAGTACCATTGCAATAAGAAACTGACCATGACTTACATTCTTTTTCCAAGCTCAGGTCAACCAGGATTAATCCTCCATAACTCAGTGATAGTTTTAACCCACAATGAGGTCTACATACGGAAAACAGAGTGTGCCCCTATGACTCCTCACTCACAGGAAATGCAGCAATTCTCTCTGCACTTTGCATCGTGCAGGTAAAAACAGTAAATAACTTAAAAGGAGTTATACTTTTTAAAAAACACCATGGCGTTGGAATGGTGGATGGCTGAGTGAACGATGTAAATTTTAAGAATATTAGAAGCCACAGAGGAGTTCAGTGACTATATAAAAGCATGAGGCCGCAGGCCTAAGTGACTTTTAATATCCTCTTAATTTACAGTAGGGGGTACATTATACATTATAATCCACCCCTTTTTAGAGTTTTTTTTCCCCCAGACATTCCCTGCTTTCAACCCCAAAGCAGATTAGACACTGATTTCCTACGCCCCCCCCCCCCCCCACCCATTTCACACGTGGAGATACTAAACAGAACGTCTCTGTGCTCCCCCCTTCAACCGTTCTTTCACCTTTCATGTTCATATAAAGGATGCTGTGGCGATTTCCACAGCATGTGTGCCGCCAGATCTCATTGGTATCTGTCGGCACACACGGACTCGACCGCGTTTTGGGGATCGTACGGCCATACACAGTACTATTGAATCGGCTGCCATTACTTAATGTAAAGGGAGCTGATACCGTCTGACGGAAAATTTCCGTCATTCCTGACCACAATGTTGACTACGGTCGTTCTTCGGCACTCCGGTCGTTTCCTAATGGGATTTACCCATTATTGTTTGTGTGTATGGCCACCTTTTAGTCTTGCAGAGATTTTCCGGTCATCAAAAGTGTTACAGGCTGGAATTCACTTGCTCTTACACATCTCGCTCTCTGGCTCCGCCCCCTCTGGTTCTGCACAGTTGCGCTCAATCCCGGCTGAGATTAAACAACATGATTGGGCTGGCCAGGTTGTTCTGCAAAGATAGACCATCCTTCCACTGTGAGTAAATATGCGTGGGGAATACCACTTCCATGTTATAATCGGCACACTGCTATGTAGTAGCGCCCTGATGATAACAAAATGATTTACAGTTGGGAGCTATAGAAAAAAAATGGGATTGGTGGATTATAAGAAAATATACCACTACTTCTCCCATCATAATTTGAGCCTCTTATGTATGATAGCTAGATAGATATTACCTACATTATCTATCTAGCTATCATCTGTCTTTAATATGCTGTCATTTGTAACATTCGACATCATCCCCGATCTGGGTTGCCAGATTATCAAATCTAAGAGGGACAGAGTTAAAGGACAAATATACTCACCACCCTCCCGCTCCTCTTATTTTGTACCCAGGGTGAAACCTTTGATGCTCTCTTCTCTGTACAATTTAACCACGAGGCCACAATTAAAGTTTAGATAGGGAACAGTAAAGTTTTGGTCAGTATGCAGCGGTTTAGGTCCTTATCCTGGGTACTATCCATGTTTGGTGCGAGGGGTAGGAAAGTAGAATTGTCCTATATAAACTTTTTAGCAAGGCTAAACTTTTTAGCAAGGCTGCACTGATTGCAAAGTGATTGTAAGTTAACAGTTTTCATTCTAATTCGGCCACCATGCATGTGTATTTAATAGGTGTCCCTTAGTTTGCTACTGATATGGCAGCTCTGCCTCCACCCCCAATTGCATCACACTGAATTTACAGCTCCTACAGTGCATCAGTGTTTACTTCATTCTCACCCCACAGCTCCCATTATGGATCTCACCTAGTTACAGCCTTTGGGATTACCACATATAAATATTTGGTATCTAATAGATTTATTTCCTGGATACCACTTGCTCAGGAAGTGAAAGCCATGCCTCCTGACCCAATCCCTCACAGGAGTGCATATACCTGAGGAAGGGGAATTTGTATCCCCCGAAACGTTGTATGTTTGCATTTTGCTGAAATAAACACTGAAAACGTAGTAGTGTGCTCCTCCAACTTCTTTGCAGTTGCCATATAACTAGCCAAGGCCAGTCTCTGTATTTTGTCTCTGCAGTCGGCACAGAGGTCCGGATACCTGCTGTAGTTATAGCTTAACCTCATCAAGTGGTAGATTATTATCATCACTAGAATCATTCACATCCCATAGATCATTATGGCCAGGAGGATTTTCATTTTCTATTTTTTTGCCTTAAAATATCAATGAAATCACTTTTTATGTGTTTCCATGCAGACACTTGCTCTGGTCTGCTCATGCATAGGTGCAGATAGAAGGGTTTTTTTTTTGTTTTGTTTTTTTTTATTAGCCTGGAATTCTTATAACTGACCTGACCCGAGGTTCACGAAACCCAACCTGCAACCCATTCAAACCCGACCTGCAAATCAGGTAACCTGCGGGTACCCGACCCAATGCAGGACTCAATTTTGAGGGCTTCAGGAATGAAAAACTACAGTTGTACCCCATGTGTTAAAAATACTGAAATATACATATATTCTAGCACTGATACATATATAAACAAACACATGTAGCAACATAACTTTTGTGCAGTGGCTTAACTAGAAATCGCTCTGTCCCTCAGCTAAACTATAGTAAGCTCCTCCTCCTTGCTTTATTTACAGTGGTTGTCTGAGGGGGAGGCTGTATCTGTCATAGAAAAGTAAGAAGTTGGGGGACCCCCCCTGGAGACTGCTCCCATGAAAGTTACACCACTGTCTAATTAGTACGAGTTATTCAATACCTGTGATAAGTTTTCAATGTAGTGCTAACTATTACCATAATTAACCCTTTTTTCACAGTGATGTCCAATAGGAGGATCGAGTGTATCTTTTTTAGTGAATTTCACCCAACACTGGGCCCTAAAATAACCTACCAGGTAAGCAGAGAACTAATAAAGTAGTTTATTATCTTATAAATTGGTGCATTGGAATGAGACTTCCCTCACATACTTGTATTCCTTTTTTTTTTTTACATGATTTCACACCTTATGGCTTTGGTGCATATATTTTCTGCTTTATAGGTTCCAGAGGAATACATTTCTCGAGAACTGTTTGACACTGTGCAGGTGTATATCATTACCAAACCTGAACTGCAAAACAAATTAATTACTGTGTGAGTATTAAATAATGGCTGTCTTAATAATACACTGGCTACTGTAATAAGGACTATAGAAAAGGATTATGTACGGTACTATAGTAGCGACGGCGAACCTTTTAGAGGCCGAGTGCCCAAACTACAACCCAAACCCCTCTTTTTATTGCATAGTGCCAACATGATCATTTAACCTGAATAAAGAGTTAACTTTAGAATAAAACAACTCAACTAGACACAGACCAATGCAGTAGATAGAATTGATTATAGATTACCTATTAACCTCTACATTACCACACAGGTGTTTGAGATCGAAATATTAACTATTAAGGGCACGGCCACACTGCAACGCAAACGCAATGGCATGCGATTTCATGTGCCATTTCGTTGCGTTTGCGCGTGCGTTTTTTCATTAAGTATTGGAAACCGCATGCAATTGCGATTTAAAATGCGGAACGCAAATCGCAATCGCATTGCACCCGAAAATGCTCTTTTTCGGTGCGTTGCCGCGATTCCAATGATTTGAAAAGCACAAAGCGCAGAAAAATCACAGCAGTGTAGAGCATCTGACGTTCGTGCGCACGTGCTTGGTCGTGGCATGATGGCACCGGAGTGTGCATGCCCGCAGCGACTTCACTGCAACTGTGCATGCACACGCTACGAACGGAACACTCTTTTCTTAGTAAAGGGATTTGGCCAATCTCGTGGGGGTTGCTGCTTCCTATCTTTTTCCCGTGGTCCTCTATGGCTGGTGGCATCTCATCAATTCAGATCACTTGGGCTGGTGCCAGATTTGCAGAAAATCCAGGGTAGAAGAGGAAGGATAGCACCCACTCTTACATGAATAACCATATGCAGTTTAGGTCCTGCTTGCTAGTTTTTTCTGCATTACTTTTATTTGTGCACCTGTGGTTACGGTAATGGCACCAATGCCCTGTCAGTGTGAAAGATGAGCATGTTTGCTTTGTGGACAGGGAAAGATTTGAGGGTACCATGTGACTGCCTTAGCTTTACCTAGCAATAGTATAAGGCCTCCTTGCAGGTATTTGGCTTACTTAAAGTTTGTAGACCATGGAATTGTAGATGCACACGCCATAAATGTTCTAACTTGCAGGTTTTCTAACTATATTACTGATTCATGTATTGAAATGCTTTGTGCAAGATTAATGCTGCTGGAGAAGTGAAAGCTGTATGTTAATGTATTCATTATTAAGACTATCACTGACAGAAATAGACACAAATATGAACAATATATTTAAATATCGCAATTCTTATTTACATGGTTTTATATTTTTCAGAACTGCTATGGACAAGAAACTTATTGGGTGTCCTGTTTGCATTGAGCACAAAAAATATAGTCGCAATGCTCTGTTGTTTAACATGGGCTTTGTTTGTAATGCTCAAGCAAAAACATGTGCCCTTGAGCCGATTGTGAAGAAACTAGCAGGATATCTCACCACACTGGAGGTGCAGCAAATAACGGCACAAAATACATAAACTGACAACTGTAATCATAAGCTTTTTGGGCTACAGCTGTGGGCAACTATCTTCCCTCTTTGAAATTTTGTCTACTTGTATCTTGATCTAGGTACACATGGGCAGATGTTTCAGGCTAAAACATAATTGGTTGTGGCGACATTCACCACTTCTAAACAGTGTATAGGAGACTGCACGATCGGTCATAATTTTCCGCCATGTCTGATTATTCTTCCATTCGATTCCGCCAAAAAACAATTCGACATTGGGTGTTTTCAACACATAGAACCACAGACATTTCATTCCGACAAAAATCTTAAAAACATTGGACAGTCGACCCGAAATGTCTGCTCGTGTGTACACAGCCTAAGGGCTAGGCCACACTAGCACGTTTTTCATGCGATTGCGCCCACAATTTTCACTAAAATGGAAATCGTGGGAACATGAAAATTCTCTGCAAATTCTGATGCAATTGCGCGTCCGTTCGGGTTTTGGTAACGCATTCGTTCACCATTTTTGGTGTGGTAACGCATGAGTTTACATAACAGAAAACGGCAAAATCGTGTGCGCAAAACACACAAGAATCACAAACAATCTCGTGAGATAACGCTCGCAATTTTGTTCGTGATTCCTGTGTGTTGCAGTTTGGCCTCAACCTTAGGCTGGGTACACACCAGCAGATATTATCGGCTGATCGATCGGTCCACAGCACGATCGGTCAGTCGGCTGAAAATATCTGCTGGTGTGGGGTGACCGACCTCGATCGTCCGGATCAGACAGATGGACGATCGGACATGTCTGTAAATCACGATCGATCGCACAAACTGTCGGCCGCTGCCACTATTGCTGTGACGGACAGACATTTGTGCCGAGCGCTCGCTCGTAGCAAGCGCTTGGTTGGGACAAATAGTCCCCTCGTGTGTACCCAGCCTAAAGTATTGGATGTTCCACCAGCTTTTTTTATTCCCGGTGGTTGCTTACGGCTGCTTTCTTACTTTATTTTATTTTTCAGCTAGAAACTGGATTTATCTCAAATGAAGATAGTAAGCAGAGGCTTGTTCCTATTATGAGCATCTTGCTGGAGGGGCTGAATTCTACTGGTGAATGTTCTCTGCCTATAGGTACTGCATATGTCATAACATAGTTTAACACAGATAATTCTATTTATTGCTCCTCTATAACTTGCCTGCTTCTTTAGATGAAAGTAATACTATGCATCTGAAATTGATTGAGCTTAGAGTGTCACCACCAGCTGCTCAGGAATATGATGTACCTGTCTTCACAGAAGACAAGGAAGATTTTTCTAATTCACAATGGGATTTGACAACTCAGCAGGTTAGTAAATTGGTTGTGATACTTCACTTGTCAACCTCTTATATCTGCTCTGATTCTTTCAATGGGCCATCCAACCTTTGTATTGCCTTCCTGTTTACAATTTGTACATCAATAATTAAAACACTGGTTCCTTATAATCATACCCTTCCTCTTTTCTATTATGTCCTTTGTCACTTTAGATCCTCCCATATATTGACGGATTTCGTCATATACAAAAAATTTCCGCTGAGGCTGACGTGGAGCTTAACCTTGTTCGAATTGCAATTCAGAATTTAATGTACGTTTTTAATGAACTTGGTCTTGTCAAGAGATATCCGAAATTCAGGTTCTAAAACTATATACATACAGTTTTTGTCCTTCCATTCAGATCTTGTAAAATAGGCAGTTCAGTATTAGAACACAGCCAATTATTTGTGCAGAATGCTTGATTTGTAACTGTTTGTACAGGCCAGAGTACAGTATACTTTAATGGTCTTAAATAGAAAGCATTGTAATAGTGTTATAAGGAATGCAAAGTAAATAGCAACTGTGGTCACAAGTTAATGTTAAATCAAGGACTAAAGTTTTTCCTTGATGAGCCCTGAATCATAGCTCTGGCTGCAGCCTGTGAGAATTTATATTGCAGATATTGTTCACTCTGGCTCCTTCTAGTTGTTTGAGTGACATCACCTGGCCTTTTGCCTCTCCCCTGGCCCTGGGGTCTTAAGAGAGAGGCCTGTTAATGCAGACAGTTGGTCACATGGTCTCACTCTGTACCACAATACATAGTAACCAGAGATTAAGGAGGTCCATTTTTTATGGCTTTTAGTTAAAATGATTAAAAACCCTAATAATAATAATGAAACTAAAATCCTAATGCACCCATTAACATTATCATTCAAGGATTTAAAGGCGCCTTGGAGTTTCCTGGCTTGTATAAAAACACTGACTGCTCACCTTGCTTCTGAATGGTCAAGGAACTACTTTAGACTTAATATGGTTCTATTTCACTGCATTATCGCTTATATAATACATACGTGGCACGTTGTACAATGGGAGCTGCAGTACAATAAATCATAAAATTTGTGAAAAAACAAGATTTTTTTTTTTCTAGTAGAAATTGGGATCCCCCAATTCAGTAAATCAAGAAAAGTTTTCAGTTAAAGTAAAACCCCATTTATTTAGTTGGGGGAAATACCTTTAAAGATTAAATTTTTTGTGTCTTGAGAAATCAGTTGATAGGGAGTTTAAATTTTAAGAACAAGAAGCGAAGTTACCATTGGTTTTTCTTTTTTTTTTTTCTTGTTTGTTTGTAGATATTATGGAGTTGTAACTTTAGTTTCAATATTTCAGGTAAGAATACATGTAGTTTTGACTTTCCTTTTTTTTGTATCTGCATCTTTTGCCTGATATATGTCCCTGTACCTAAATCAAATATATAAAAACAGCACAGCTTATATATAAAGTCCCTACTCAGCGGTAAATTCCGCAGTTAAATACTTAATATAAAAGAACAAAGACACCTTATGGGGCACTCCCACGCTTATATGTTCCTTTACCACCTAAAGGCTCGTACACATGAGCAAGTCGCCAAGCAGCCTGTTTGAAGTAGTTAAAGAAAAGTATTAACAATCAAATCTAGCGTGACTTCATAGCCATCAGGGGAACATATATGGCTTACTCCACTAGGGTTTTAACTTTAAAAAGTGCAAAGAAATAGACTTACGTGACCGTGTTCCCTTTGCTCTCTTAATAACCAGCAGCTGCATCTGTGAATGGCTGACTCTCCGCTAATCACAGACACGGATGCCTGTACCACCTCTGCTCTAGAGGCACAGGTTGAGGGAACAAAGGTAGGTAAATATATTACTGGTTTTAAAGATAAAACCCTAGCGTTTAGTGTTGAGGGGGGGGGTCCCCTACACTACAGCAAATTTTGTATTTGGGGGTTGAGATACCCTTTAATAATGGAACTCCAATTCTATCTAATGTCTTGTTAGTGCATGGCCAGCATTAAGATAGCCATACATATATACCATTTTACTTACCCGACCGATCACTCCTGCAACATTAGACTGATCCTGCCAGAACCGCCTTTCCTGTTCTTCTATGCGACCGACATGGATGGATCTCAAATCCCATTCATTTTGCGATCACATGTCTGTTGCATAGAAGAACGAGAAAGGCAGGATCAGTCTAATGTTGCGGGATTGCTCGGTCGGGTAAGTAAAATCGTATATATGTATGGCCACCTTTTAGACCGGCAAAAAAAAGCAGTTTGAATATGCATTTTTGTTTTACTTACTTATACTAACCTTTTTAACTTTTACACTTAGTATTCCAATGTATATTGTACAACTCCTCGGGTGCATGAACTGATTCACGATAAAGCTTTACAGGAGGAATGTTTGAGTTACATCAGCAAAACCGGTAATTTTCTGAAAATGCATTACTGCTCTTCCCAGTATAATCCATTTGATAATCCATTCACTCTTATTGATGGTACTGTATCGATCTACCATAAACAAACTCTGCAATACAGAAACTCAATATCTCAACTTCAGTTACAAGTATTACACTATAATGTGTATGATAAATTAATATATACACCATTTTTATATATCCATCAAACCTATTTGCTTGGCTTCAATATCTCTTGCTTTCAGGCCTAAAGCGTCCCAGTCTACGTGATGTCTTCCAGTTGTATTGTGGCCTGAGCCCAGGTACTACTGTTCGAGATCTGATTGCCCGACATACACAGCAGTTGCAAAAAGTGGATGAAAGGTCAGGGGGTTGCAAATATATCAAAGTATAAATATATATATGAAGTTTAAATCAATACCTTGTTGTCCCAACTGGGCCTGTGACATTATTGGTTTCTCCCCATCACACCAGTGAATTTACAATTTAGTAGATTGCTGGTATACTCTTTTTAAAGTCTGTTCCTAGCAAAAGATTAAGCTTCTAAATGTACCTGTGTTCTTAGCATAAGTAGTGGTGGCTCAAATCCCAAGGCTTTTTTTTTTTCATTATGTTCCTTGCAAAAGATAAAAGGTTTTACATCTTCTACTTTCTATATGGTATCTCTGTTGGGATTTTGGTATAAAGCTTTGCTTTTAGCAAGACAAAGTACAAGAGGTTGCAGGTTCAATTCCTACTGAAATGTTAAAATTCTGGAGTCAATTCGTAGTACCCACAGGTTAATTTCATAAATCTCCAAGCAGCCACAGCAAAGTGATAGGTGAGACACATCTTGTATGTTTGTGAATGTGCTCTCTATTGATAAAATGTTGTCTGGAGGCTTTAAAGCCCAGCAACAGATTAAAATGTGTCCTTTTACTTTCTAATTAATTTCCAGGAACACAATAAAATATTTAGCTACAGCTTATCCTTCATTTACTTCTCCACCTCGTGTCTCCTTTTAGCTCAGTGGAAGCTCCTGATTATAGAGCTCTCTGCTTAAGTGAAAAGCAATGACCATACCTGTAAACCACAGGTGAGCTAGAGGGTTAAGCAGTGACAGGAGAGCTTGCTCTTACTGACTTGGCCAAGATATATCCTTGGCTAGGAATTATTATTTTAAAAGGGCAAGTGATACATCATTTGAGTTTCAGCCTTAACTTTCTTTTGATTTTTATGGTTGATTTTGAAATCCGTGCATATTGGCTATTTTCATTTTCTCTATATATTCTCAATTTCATCATTCAATCAATAATTACCTCCCATGGGTTATTTTCAGGTTATTCATAAAAAAAAGTGAGTTTGTGGGTAAATTTAGTAGCACAGAAAAAACAACTAAAATCTCCTTGTGCACCAACAAACCAATAAGAAATCCTCAAATTCTGCCAATTGCAGAGGATTAAGGTTTGTTAGCGGATTATGTATTCTTCTTCTTGTCTCCCTTGGAGTCTAACTCTCTTATATTAATAAGGCTTAAATTGTAAGATTTTATCCCTTTGTGAGGTTGCAGCTTTGTTGATTTCATGTTTACTCAGGGTATCTGTGATGGCCAAGTGAAAGTATAGCATTTTACAGATCACAAACCAGTTTCTATTCCCAGGGGAAATAAAACAGCAGCAGCACCTTTCCCGGTTTAAGCATAAATGTGTCTTTTGGTTCTTGTTACTTGGCAACACAGAAGAGCCAAATTATTGCGCTCTGGGGCTTAAAAAGACAGAAGAAGCAGACAATGTTTATGATTAAAAATTTTCTTTACTCTTCTTATGATGAATTAATGAATAGGATGCCATAGCAGCTTGAACTCGGAAATATGCACTGGCAAAAGCCATCACCTTAGCTTTGTTATGGGACCTCGGTATATAGGTATATTTGTTATGGGACCTCGGAATATAGGTATAGGTGTGCAGTTTAAACCCGGCTTGTGTCCAGCTTTTTAAAATAAATTACCAGAACATTGTAGAAAGAGTAATTTGGCTCAAGAAAACCTTTCCATTGCCATATAGCCATATAGCTGTCAACGACAATGAACCATGCAAAACACAGTTAAGGTGCCGATTACGGTGGTAACGGCATAAATGGTGCCTGAATTCCGAGAGTTGTATTTTTCTGCAAGGCCATAGGAAAAACTTTTTTGTTTTATTGTCACAAAAACATATCTCCCAACACCCTACAGACACAGGTACACACACCTACTCATACACCCTCACAAGCCTACCTACCCTTCCATTTTTTTATTACTACCATACCTAAACCATCAGTTATTTTTATTGTCCGAAATGCAAAAGCATACCTTTAACACCTCACAGATAAAGGTACACACCTTCCGATTCACCCCAGCAACCAACCCCCCTTTCTGTTCTCATGGAAACCATACACACAATAATAAAAATATATGTATTTAATCAGACTGGATTCTGAAATTTAAATGTCCTTTTTCATTAAGGTAACAAGGTTATTGAAAATGTAAAACCTGCAGCACAGACTCACACATTCCCTTCCAAAATGCAGCCTTTCAAGTTTATATTATGTTGTAGCTTATGTTGCCTGTAGACTGTACTTTACAATCATAGCCCAGAACCAAATAATTCAAAACCCTGGTTACAAGCTGTATATAAACTTGAAATTTAAAATAAAATCTGAGTGTGGACCAGTAGAACAGAACTGCAATGACATTTTACCGACATTATAGTGATAGATAGATAGATTTTGGATGTCAAAATAATCTAATATTTATGTAGTGTATGGCCATCATAAGGATAAAACTTAACATTTATTAAACAATCTTTCCCCCTTAAATCCTACAAATTTCTTCTGTCAGAAAGCTTATCCAGTTTGGACTTATGAAGAAACTAATTAGACGGTTGCAAAAATACCCAGTGAAAGTGGCTCATGAAGAAAGGAGCCCTCCTGCTCGTCTGTACACTGGAAGCCACAGCTATGACGAGATCTGCTGTAAAACAGGTATCAATGTTTTTGTGCTGTATTTTTTAGGAATATGGGCAAATGCATAATATTTGAGAAAAGGATTTTTGTCTTGTTCATACTGGTATATTCACAAACCTGTTTATTAGATTAGTGTATATTATTTTTCCTAGGGGTTTATTTTGTTTTACCCTTGGGTTATAATTTTTACTACGTCTCACGAGAATATATTGTACTTGGCAGATAAGCTCTAGCAGGCCCTAGGTTACATGTCTGATGAAACATATTACTAAATTTAGCTCAGCAAAACAAAATATTCTAAAATCAGATAGACTTTCCAGAAGGTGTAACAATAATCCTTAGATGACAGGAGGCAGCTAAAACCGCACCAAAGTACTAGGGGTGCTAGCGGGCAGTAAATGATTAATTAACCTGCAGTGTCTTAGATTTAACGGGTATCCCCACCCCAAAGTACACTTTTTTTTAGTGTAAGGGGACCCCCTCCCAACTCTAACCACCATGTTTAAATCTTAAAGTGCATAGAAACTTACTTACCAAGGGATGACCGACACTACAGAAAAAAGTTAATTTGGCAAATGGTCACTGCAGAGACCAGGGATCAGGAAGATGGGAGGGCTCCCCTGCGCATGCCAGAGTCCTCCAGGAGGACAGGGAAGGGGCAGATACATTTTTACACTCTGGACGGGCTCTTACTCTTTTTAGTTTCCTGGATTTTGAATAGGCACTGCAGGAAACCATATGGAGCAAAGGAGAAAGGTAAGGATTTGTTAAAACTACAAAGTGGGGCCAGAAGTGGGTTACATTTTAGTTTTGGGGGTGGACATACCCTTTAAAAACTTCTTGGGTTCTATGTTTGAATGAGTGAACTGAATCTATCATTTGGTTTGCAATTTGTCAAAATCTCAAGACCCTCTTCAGCATCCGCTCAAACCAAATGCTAATCTTTGATGTTATAGAACTTCACTGTGCTGGGAAAACAAACGCCATATTTTCTGTAGCAGGATATAAGGGTTTGAGTCACTTTGTTTTCTGCAGCATTCCGTAAGCCACAGTGATATGTTACAGTATATCATGGATCATTATTTGTCTATATATTTAGATTTATTATTACGTGTAGGGGTTGGTACAACTACATTGTTACCGGTGGTAAAATTATTCATGTGTTATCAGGTTGAACATTTTAATTCAGCATCTTACAGACATGAGAACCTCATTGTTATCACTACACACCATATTTTAAATAAATGCTTTTTGAGATATCGGTATGTAAAATAAAAAGAATTGTGACATCACAAAACAGCCACACCCCCACAAGAGTCTTGGTAGACCAGCTTTCACACTAATACAAAGCAAAGTGTAATTTGTCTTCCATATTAAGCTTCAAATGAGGTGAGGTGCTCTATGATAAATTCAACCAACACAAACTAAATATATATGGTACATAGAAAACATGGCACTCTCTCAATAATAACCAAAGCTGCTTTATTAAAAATGGGAGCACAAGGTCTATATAAAGTGGACCTAGTGCAAAATAAAGTGACAAAAGTGCATTTATCAGTGCAAAAATTAAAAACACAATAAAACGGAGACCTATACCTGGACTTAACGGAGTCAAAAATATGTTATCTGTTTAAATCAAGTAATGTAACATATAATTCTTCCTTTTGTAATATAATCAATAACCCGACAGTCTTACAGGGAGATTCAAAAAAAGTTCTTATTGTTAAAAATGGTGTTTATTTTGGTTGGGGCAAAATTAGCACCATTTTTAACGATAAGCAGGGAGATTTAATAAAAGTTCTTAGCTTTAAAATGTTAAATAAGATCTGATTGGTTGGGGCAAAATTAGCACCATTTTTAACCATAAGAACTTTTATTGAATAACCCTGAAGAACTTTTATTGAATCTCCCTGTATGTACCATAAACGGTTATAGGGGAATCAAGTTTATGCATGATATATAATCTCCATTATTTTCGTAATGCACAAGAGGGAACATTTAAAGGGATATACTTGGGGTACACCAAGTGCCGAGTCAATCGTCCATGTCCAAAAATACATTCATCAATGGACCTGTGTTTTCATACATAGGCTTAATCTGCAGCTTCTCATATATCTCTTATCTTAGTTAAGTGTTTTTACTTTTTACTTCATTTGGCACTGTTTTGCATTCTATGTACACATTGTCACTTTATTTTGCACTAGGTCCACTTGATAGAGACTTTATGCTCCCATTTCATTAACACAGCATTGCTTAGTATTAAGAGTGTCATGATTTATGTGTATCTTTTTAGTTTGTGTTGAATAGACAAAGTTAACTCATTGGGAGGGAAATGCAAAACAACAAACTTGACGATAACCACCCTGGGCACTTTCTGCAGTGTACTACTTATCAATGTGTGGCCCATTGGTCCATGAGTAACTGAAAGCTTTTGGACAATGCCCAAGCCAGTCGGTAGATTTAGCCTAGGTTTAGGCTGACCGACCGATATTTCTGTATTTCGTTCAGTTGCTGACATCCGAATGCCACGTGGTCCTTTTTAATAAGAGACTTTATAAGCATATAGTCACAAGAAAATTATTTATAAAGTGCCATTTGGGGACGCAGCACTGTACAATAAAATACAAGTCATACAAGGGGAAAAATGCATAAATAGTTCAGTACATAAATTATACATTATATAAATAAGTAAGTAGAGCCTTGCCACGAGGACAAGGAGATCCTTGTCCTATAGAGCTTACAATTTAATTAGGAGAGTAACATGCAGATACAAAGGAAAGGGTAGAAGTGCAGTTGTGAGACTTGTGCACTGCAAATAAAACAATCACATCCTAACTATCTGGTAACCAGCACAGTATATAAGGATAGATTTAAACTGCTAGTTGAGGTTTCTTGACGAAGATCAAGGGGAATAGAATTCCAGAGTATGGGAGCCGCAAGAGAGAGGTTTAAGGCGAGAGGAAGCAGTACGAGTGGGGGGTCTGTACAGGAGATGGTTCTGAGATGATTGAAGGGTGTGGGCGGGAGCATATGGGGGACACCAGAGAGGAATATAAAGAGGTGCAGCAGAGCAAAGGGATTTAAATGTTAGGGGAAGGATTTTATAATACATAAGTGTGATATTTTATAATGGGAGCTGCAGTGGTATATTTCCTTATAAAAATCACTCAGCTATGTCACTAAGTGACTCATTTCTTATATCCCACTGCTCCGCCCATTCCAGTGTTCATTCCTGGACAATGACTTTTTGCCGTGTTTAACTTCACTAACAGAACCTGCTGGAGCTGCTTCCTGTCACTTCATAACCAATGTCTCTCTCCTCCTCCACAAAGATTTGTTTAACCGCATAGATACTGGGCTGGGATGTTCCTTTCTACTGGGTTTAAGTTACAGAAGGTAGCTTGGGGGATTTAAGGTGGAAATAGGGACAGGGCTAAAATGTAAAATGTGAATGGGGTGAAGGAATCTGATACTTATGTATTATAAGAAATAATGCGCCCCTTCACATTATAATATAAGGATATTGCGCCACCTTGGAGTTCCCTGCCCTGTATAAAAGCCTACGGCCTCGTGCTTCTATATGGTCAGGGAACTCCTCGGTGGCGTAATATCCTTATATTATACTGTAAGGGGCGCATTATCCCTTATATATACAATACGCTGTTTAATTCGGAGCCAGGTTGTTGTTTGGTACAGAGGCGATTTGAGATCCTGGTTTTTTTTAGAGAGCCGAAACCATACGTGCAGCAGAATAGCAGTAGTTGGGAGAGAAAGGAATCTGCTATATTGCGAAGGAAAAAACATCCGGTTTTAGCAATATAGTTAATGTGGATAGAAAAGGAAAGAGAGGAGTCAATACATTAAAAAGACAATGTAGCTAATCCTGTAATACAATTGTTATAATTCAATTTTACAAACACATATTGTGATACTTTAACGTGTATCCAGTTGAAAAGGCAGGTGGTCGATAATCTTTAGCCTTGTACACACGTCCAACGAACAACCCCCTAGCGCGTACACACAAATAATGATTTGGAAGTGGGTATTGTCTGCAAGGTTTCTGTGTTTTGCTGACGACACAAAACTTTGTTGACCATTAAAAACTTCAGAGGATGTGCAATCGTTGCAGGGGGGTCTAGATAGATTGTCACATTGGGCTGCTAAGTGGCAGATAAGATTCAATGTTGATAAATGTATGGTGATGCATTTTGGACTTAAAAATCCTTTTGCTACTTATACTATAAATGTCTCTGTGTTAAGTGAATCCATGTTGGAAAGGGATCTTGGAGTTTTGGTGGATAACAAACTTAAAGGTAGTAATCAGTGCCAGGCGGCAACAGCCAGAGCCAGCATGGTATTGTCTTGTATAAAGAGAGGTATGGATTCAAGGGAGGAAAATGTTATTCTCCCTCTTTACAAAGCATTGGTTGGAATATGCAGTGCAATTTTGGAATCCTGTGTACAAAAAGGACACCTTTGAAATCTGGGGCATTATTCACCAATAGAACATGTCAGAGGACACATGGACATCCCTTAAAGGGCATGTCCACCCTTAATAAAAACTTTTAGCATACAATAGAATACAGCCCCCCAGCCCCAACCGCTATAAAAATAACTTATATGGACTCTGCTATCCTCCTGGTGGGCAGTTTTTGGGACTTTCTGGGGGGATTACAGGAGAACCTTATGGAGCTGGGATGTGAGGTGTACCATGTACACACTACATGGTGGGGCCATTAGTGGGGGGGAATTATAGTTTTGGGGGTGGACATGCCCTTTAAGACTTGAAGAAAAAAGGTTTAGGTTTCAAGTTCGGAAAGGGTTTTTCACTGTGAGAACGGAATGGTCTTCTAGTGGACAGGTTCATTGGTCAGTTTAAAAAAAAAAGAAAGCTGGATGAGTTTCTGCAAACAAGGAATGTTGCAAGTCAGGAAAGAATTTTTTCCCCCTTCATAAATTTGGTGTTTTTTTGCCTTCCTCTGGAACAATTAGGCAGGAAATGAGGATATTGCTAGATGGGTTGGACTAGATGGACGTATGTCTTTATTCAACCTCAAATACTATACTATACATGCGAAGAACGTTAATTGCACGTGTATGCATTCGTTCATGCAAGGCTAGTCAATGACGACCGAATGACTATCACCCGAAATGGCCGTTCAACGTGCCTGTTCCGTTTGCTCGGGGGTCGTTATGGATGTTCGTTGGTCCATGTGTTGGGCGTTTGTACGAGGTTTAAGAAAGAAAAGGGTAGTCGGGCTTGTGATCTAAGATTGAAACCAGAAAAATGTTACTACATGACAGTCCGATATAATGTAAACTAAGAGCTTTAGGTCAGCCTAGTACTGCTGAAGATGCACAATTTAAGTGATTTATCTATTAGCTGGCATGTGAAACATGTTTTAAGGGTGATGTTGCATATGTGTTATCCTTTAATTGGTTCATTAATAGCTGGAAGAAATAACTGTATGTGCAGTAATTGTCATATTCCCTTGCCTAATCTATCCTGTGAGGATTGACTAGAGGCAACTAGTGGGTGTGGCCAACTGTATAAGATACTGCAGTATCTTAGGACTGGACATGTAAAAACACAATGGTCAGTGACCACACTGTGTGATACTGGGATGTTGGGAAATTAAAGGAGAAGTACACTGTAAAATAAAGTTGTGCTCAATTGGAAGCTGCAGCTTTAAAAATACATTTGGCATATTTTTTATTGGTAAGCCTCAACAGGTAAAGCTTGTGCGCGTCTGCCACGAACGCACATGGAGCGGCGGACGCACATGGAGCGCACTGAGCGGACGAGCCTTGCCTGTTGAAGCTTACCGATCAGGAGGTAGATGATAATCTCAGAGGGGAGGCCCTAAACATGCACCTAAGGACAAATAATATGTCGGCAACTTTGAATCTAAAAAGGTAGGCTCTGCAGGGGCTTAGGGGGAAAAAATATGCCAAATGTATTTTAAAGCTGCAGCTTTCAATTGAGCACAACTTCATTTCACAGTGCACTTATCCTTTAAACACAAACCCCTATGTTAGAAAGTTAAATTTCTCAACCACTGTATCAAAATGAGAAGTGAGACACAGATTACTGCATTTTAATAAAATAAAGACTTTGCATATTTTATCTATGCCCATTCTAAGGTTTTTTCATTTTTTTTCATACACAGGGATGAGTTACCTGGAGCTTGATGAGAGGCTGGACAGTGATCCTAATATCATTGTATGTTTGAAGTAAACTATAAAATGAGGAGCTTTGAATTGACTTCTCATTGAATTTCACCATGCTTTAAATTTCTGTTAATATTAAGTAATATTTTTGTTATAAAAAAATATATTGTTTTCAATATAATGATTTGCAAATATGTAAATTAAAACCTATGGATTTTTTTTTTCTGTATTTGGTTTTATTGCTCCATATGGCTGGGTACACACGGAGGGACTTTTGGTCCCGGGACATATGTCCATCTGTCGCGGCAAAATTTTCGATCAATTGTGCGTTCCCATAGGGAATCGATCGGAATATTCCGACATGCCCGTTCGTTCGTCCGATCCGGATGAACGATCGATGACGGTCGCCGGCGCCACACCAGACGATATTTTCGGCCAATTGACCAAAAGTGCCGTGACTCGGCCGACTATTGGCAAACTGCTTCTTCTCTACACAAAATAAAATAACATACATTTTGGTAGTTTAAAATAAGTAGCTAAGCACACTGGATTTCTCACTTTTTCTTCTTCAAGGAAAAAATTTATGCAAATTTTTTTGTATAATTAAAGCACCACCACCCCCATCCCCAAAAATTGTAATTCTTACACTTTCCCCTATCTTATTTAATTTATTAGTGATGTCTGTCTATAAGCGCTTCACACTGCAAAACCAAAAAAAATATAAAAATTACTGATTGATGGCTCAAATAAAGCTGAAACCGGTCTGTGGTTAGCGCTCTGGTTTTGCATTTAGCTTGTGGAAAACTGTAAAAACCTTTTTATTAGGTGAAATTTTTGTATGGGCTACCATGGATACATGGAAATTGCCCAGAAGTCTCTGTTCCTTACTTTCCCCCAAGTGCATCTAAAATAATTTGTTCACTACAATGTATGTTTCCCCTTCAGCATTTCTCCTAGCTTTTTTTGGTAAAGGGGATATGATAATATGGGGTGTAAGAAGGGCATCTTTGGGAAACATTCCAATGTTTAAAGGGTATCTAAACTGGGGAAAAAATATTAAATTACCTATTACTGAAAACTATAATTAACCAAACACCACTGTACCATTTTTTTGTGTATCTGCCCCGTTTTTAAGATATTGAATCTGAACCATCTTACAGCTGTCAATAAAGTGCCTTATTATCAAAACTCTTCTGCTGTGTGCAGTTACGGGTGACAATTGGTATGTGTGAAATGCATTATGGGAAATTCTTCTCCCAGTGTTGACATATATTAAATAATGAGCATGCTTGCTGTCACACCGAGTTGTCTAATAAAGGAGGTAAGAGTGGGAGGGGGAATGCATGCAGCAGCACACGCATACCTCGTGTGCAATGGAGTACAGTGGAAAACGTTTAAAGGTATGTATTTTAAATACGTAGTAGTGTATAAAGTAGTGCCAGTAGGCTATGGCGATTTCTGTGTTTATCATGTAGTTTGCAGCTATGTGCCAACACTTTGGGTAAGACATTGCATATCTTCAAATGAATGCATTGTAATGGATTAAAACCGGAATAACATGAGATTCATTAGGTGGCCTACTAAGGCTAGGTGTACGTGCCAATATTTGATCTGTTTGACTTTTACCATGGCTGACTCATTTCTTCTGGTTTTTAATCAAAATCTGCGGGTAACCGAAACAAATTTTCCACAGGGTGCTATTTATCCTAACGCCATGCACCCAGTCTTCAAAAGGCCACATGGATACAATTAGTCGTGCACAAATATCAGTAGTACATGGGCATGCCTCAACCATTTGTAGAGGGACCGAGCGACCAAAGTAGTAAAATCGGCATTGTGAATTGGTGCCAGTTTCTTTAGACTTCTTGTTATATCCTTCTTAATGGGGAACTGTGGTCCAAAAATAACTTGATAGGAATTGCTCTCCTGAGAATTTTTGCAATTCTATTTTCATTGTTTATTTTACATAGTTTTGAAGATATTTACATTTTTTGTGTGATAGGGCAGCATCACCAGGTCCCCTGCACTTCCTGCTCTGAAACCATGTCAGTCAATCTGCCCTGTGTATCCTCCTCCCCTTTGCAGCCCCCCTGGTCCCTCCCACTCATGGACCCCATGGTCCCTCCAGTTGCAGGCCCCGCCCACTCAGGTGCCTAAGCCCCACCTACTCACAGGTGCCGTGGGCCACTGACCCCCCTGAAAACTCTGAGGAAACAGTCTTTTCAGGCAGAGTGAGAACTCTGCCTGCCTAACATAATTAGAAATAATCTTTACCAGGTTGTAAAACTATTTCAATTTAACCTCAAGTGTAAAACAACACAGAACGGTCTACCATGCCATTATTTCATTAACAAGAATGTAGTCAAAAAGATGTAGTGTGTGAAAATTTAAATACACCCTTTACGGCTTTCTTTGAAATTATGAGCGGAAATATGTACTGATTTAATTGATCATCAGCAAGTGTGAACACCTCTAAAAGGAGTTTGCTGCTGGTCTACAACATTCAGGTGTCTTAAGAAAATGTCCTGTAGGAAAGCCATCAGAAGCAGTTGTTGCTGTCCATCAATCAGGGAAAGGTTATAAGGCCACTTCCAAACAAATTGTCCATCAATCTAAAGTGAGAAAGATTATTCACAGGGGAAGACATTAAAGACGGTTGTCAATCTTCCCAGATGTGGACGTCTTAGCAAATTTTCCCCAAGGTCAGACTTGTGCAATGCTCAGAAATTGCAAAAACCCAAGAGAAATATTTAAGGCTCTACAGGCCTCAGCATGTTAAATGTTAAAGTTCATGACAGAAGAATTAGAAAAACACAAAACAAGTAAGGCTTGTTTGGAAGGGTTGCCAAGAGAAAGCCTCTTCTCTCTAAAATGAATAAGACAGCAAGGCTTACCATAGGTTTGCAATGATGCATCTAAACAAACTACAAGACTTCTGGAACATTGTACTTTGAACACACAAGACCAAAATGAAGATGCCTGGCCATAATGCACAGTGTCAAATTTGGTGAAAATTACAGGGAAAAAAAATAGCACAACCAACTGTAAAGAACTCTAGGGGAGGGCTAATGTTTTGATATTTAGCCATAGGACCTGGAAACCTTACCATCGTTAGGCTGACCTCTGTAAAGCACAGTATTTCAAATGAAATACTGGCTCTAAAGTTTGACCAAAACTATGGTATGTCATATAACAAAATCATTTCGAACAGACAAGTAAATCTACAGCAGAAAACAAGAAAAGGGTGCTGCAATGACCCAGCAAACGTCCAGACCTGAACTGTTGTAAAGAGTGTGAAAGAAATTCCACCACAAGAAAACAGAAAAATATTTTTAAAAAGTAATTGCTAATGAAAGTGCTTTCACAGGCTATTGAATTATGGAGGTGTACATTGCAGAAACTTACAAAAGATAATTAAAAAATGGCATAGTGGGATCTGGTTTGTGCTGTTTAGATGGGTAATGCTGGGAGTTGTAGTTTCCAGACCTCTTGAGGGATGCAGGTTGGACATCCCTATATATGACTTTTTTTTAAAGGGACAGTTCAGTGGAAATTATCAATACTTTTTAAATTGTTAGTTTGGGTAATGCCTTCTTAGTTATTCTACATATTCTCTCCCATTTTGAAAAATCAGTTGATTTCATACCCTTTGCTGTTCCCTGCTGTTGACATTAGTGAGCTGCCATTTCAGGTTCTAACCGTCCTTCTTCCCAGGATGCACCACATCCTTGGAATGTTCCTAACAGTAATTTCTACTGATTGGCTGTTGGATTCAAAGTCAAAGATGCTCAGATCTCTACTGAGCAACTGAATCAACCCAGGTGCTGGGTCAAGGGCAAGAGCTCTCTACTAGGGGACCTGCAAACAGGAAGTCAGTATTTCAGTTTCATTTATATATACACAGACAAAATGCTGAAGTGGCAGATTAAGGTCATTGGGATGAAAAAATACTGCTCTTTTTTTCTGAAAAGTATATGTATTTGCACTGAACTTGGTCAGTACCTTTTACCCAGGGTGAGGACCTGAACCGTTAGGTCCTCACCTCTGGGTTCGCGTAACTTGCAGCATAGCCGTACTGGCATGCTGCTCCGGTAGGCTCCGCCCCTCCTCTCCTTGCGCAACAAGGCTCGTTGCAGAGCGTGCCTTCCTATTGGCCTAGTCGCCGACGGGGAGGAGGGGGCGGAGCCTACCGGAGCAGCATGTCAGTAAGGCTATGCTGCAAGTTATGCAAACCCAGAGGTGTGGACCTAGCGGTTCAGGTTCTCACCCTGGGTAAAAGGTACTGACCAAAGAAGAGGAGCGGAGGGAAGGTGAGTATAATTGTCCTTTAAGTATCTGGTGTTCTGCTCATGTATTTTAAGAAGGCTCTAAGATTTGTTTGGCAGGATTTCTCATGCTACCTTCTGCTTAAAATACAATAAGAAATATATTCTTAAAGCCTACCATTTGACATTCCCTATAAATGCTTTTCTTCTATTACTATTAAACTTACTAATATACTGTATAGTTTCAATATATGACGAGGAACGCACTCACATCTAAAATGTATTGTGACATGATGCACCAGATGAAGGGGGTAACCCAGAAACGTGCACATACTATGTCACAATAAATTCACTGAAATAGGAGTGTGTTCCTCGTCATTTATTGAAACAATCGAATTATACGGTTTGTGGTTAACAGAACAGAGCATACAGTACCACCAAAGCATCCAAATACAAGTGCGAGGAGAACACTATCTATAAAAAATGTACCGTATAGATACCTGACCACAAATAATCATTTTGTAAATAATAATAACCTGCACTAAACAGTAATCATAAAAACTGTCTTTTCTGTTATTTCTAAAAGAAAAATATTCAGTAAAAAAATAACCCCAGACTTGGTGGTTTAGACACTGAATCCTTTTTTTAAGTGCCCATCGTCCTCTGCTAACCTCAGGGATGCAAGGCAATACCGGCCAGGGAGACCGTTTGCTCAAAGAGGGGTATGGAACCCCAGCGCAGGCCAGTCCTTTCGAGGGAGAGGTGCCAAGCCCAGATCATGCCAATTATGAAGATCAGGGAGCCCACCTGTTGAAAGAAGGGGGCAGACTATCCCTCTTCCACAGGGCTTGGGCTCGAATTACCACCAGCTCTTGGGTTCTTCGGATTAGAAACCAAGGATATCGCCTCCAGTTTCGATCTTCTCCTCCAACAAACAGGTTTCTTTGTTCTACCACTCCCAGACCTCGTCAGGCCCAAGAGAGCCTCCGGCTGGTCTGGTCTTCTCTGATGGAAAAGGATATCATAGAACAAGTTCCTGTTTTAGATATAAAAAGGGGGATCTACTCCCCCTTATTCCTAAAGAAGAAGGCATCCGGAGAATTCCGACCCATTCTAAACTTTCCTCAACCAATTTTTACTCATAGGAAAATTCAAAATGGAGTCCCTGAGATCGGTAACTATGCAACTATGCAACTATGTCCCAAGTGGACATTCAAGATGCTTATCTCCATGTTCCCCATTCAAAAGAATCCCAGGAAGTACCTCCGGTTCTGTGTGTGGAATTTGCACTTCCAAATACAAAGCACTTCCATTTGGGCTGGCCACGGCCCCCAGGGTTTTCTCCAAAGTCCTCAGCCCCATGATTGCCCATCTTAGGCTTCAGGGCATCCAGATTTACTCATATCTGGATGATATTTTGATCAAGACGAAAGACCGTCAAACTCTCAACACTCACTCTCTGAGGACCCTTCAGTGTCTGAGAGATCTGGTTTGGATCCCAAACCTAAAGAAATCTTGCCTTATTCCATCCCAGAACCTCTTGTTTCTGGGGAACAACAGACACACAGAGCCTGACAGTGTCCCTTCCACAATCCAAGAGGGATGACCTCATCAGAGAGATGGAAAAAATCGTCGCACTCCCAGCCTCAACATCATGGATATGCCAGCATATTATAGGGAAGCTAACGGCCTCCCTGGATGCTGTGAAATGGGCTACGTCTCATATCAGATCACTACAGATGACCTTCCTAGCACAGTGTTCCACAAGGGAGTCCGAACCAGCTGATCTTTCTTCCATCCTCGATCAGAACAGAACTAAGATGGTGGACAACAACCAACCTCTTCAGGCCAGTCCCACTGAGGTGGGAATCAATTACGACGGATGCCAGCCCCTCAGGCTGGGGAGCCACTTACCAAAACAAAATAGCCCAGGGGCTCTGGAGTCAGTCAAACCCACCAGAATCCCAGAACCAGAGGGAACTGATGGCTGTCCTCTATACACTTTTTCATTTCCAACCATTCATAGAAGGGAAAGCAATTCTAATCTGATCAGACAACTCAACAATATATCAACAATAGAGGGGGGACCCGGGGCCCTAAGTTGTGGGAAATAGCGAGGAAAATCTTATCTTGGGCAGAGAATCACCTATCAGATTTAAGCTCATCCCATATTCCTGGCGTAACCAACAGACAGGCAGACTTCCTCAGCAGGAATGTGCTGTTGCAGGGAGAATGGAAACTAAATCCTCAGGTCTTCAACCAGATCACCCAGACCTGGGGAACTCCATGCATAGACCTGATGGACACCAGGCACAACACTCAGCTGGAGAGATTCTGCTCTCGATACCCAGACGACAAGGCGTTCAAAACAGAGACACCTTTTCGATCAAATGGTCATTTCCACTGATGTATGTATTCCCTCCTATAGCCATCATCCCGAAGGTTCTAAAGAAAATCAGAGAGGACAGAGCGAAGGTAATAGCCATCCTCCCCTGGTGGCCGAGGAGGGCATGGTTCTCTTGGGCTCTTCAGCTTTGCCTAGCCCCTCCTATTAAGCTTCTGCTAATGAGGGACCTTCTACTCAACATCCAGAACATCTCGACTTGATGGCCTGGTTATTGAGACCTCCAACATGAAAAACAGAGGTCTCTCCAGCTCTACAATATCTACCCTGTTGGCGGCTAGGAAAACCTCCACCTCCAAAAACTACTATAGAACCTGGGAAACATTCTGCAAATGGTGTAAAACAGCAAGTCGAAATCCTATGTCCCCGTCCATGGAATCTGTTACGGAGTTTCTTCAAGCAGGCCTGGAGATGAAACTTAGCATGGCCACCTTGAAGTCACAGGTATCAGCCATCTCCGCCATCACCAATACGCCTCTCGCATCAGATCCTCTAATCATCCGGTTTTTCAGGGTGGTATACCACATATGCCCAAAGATCAGACCCAGTGTCCCTCCTTGGGATCTCTCCAAGGTCCTGGATTATCTACAAGATCCTCCATTCGAGCCTCTAGATGAATGTGACATTAAACATCTAACCTTCAAAGCTACTTTCCTAGTAGCCATTACTTCGGCCAGAAGGGTAGCCAAAATCAGAGCTTTGAGGGCTTCTGAACCATTTACTCTATTCCTTCTAAGACCAGATGCTGCCTTCCTACCCAAGGTAGTGTCAGATTTTCACATGAACCAGGACATTATCCTTCCATCAGTGGAAAATACTACAGATGGAACACAACCTTTCCCACACTCATTAGATGTGGGTAGAGTTCTCAAAGCATACCTTGCGAAGTCAGAAAGTTTCCGCAAAGAGGATGGCCTGTTCATTCTATTTCAAGGCAGCAGAAGAGGTTCCAGACCAGCTAAAACTACCATAGCTTCTTGGCTCAAATCAGTTATCGAGCAGGCATATTTAAGCAAAGCAGAACCCCTACCCGAAAGGGTCACAGCTCACTCTATGAGGTCAATAGCGGCTTCCTGGGCCTTCAGTGCCAGAGTTTCCCCAGATGAGATCTGTAGAGCGGCTACCTTGTCTTCTCTGACTACTTTTATCAGGCACTTCAAAATAGACATATACTTGTCAGAAAAATCTGCTTCTGGCACAAAAGTCCTTTCGGCAGCCACGCAGAAATAAACAAATTTCTTTTTTACATCTAACTTTGTCTCCCTCCCTTCATTAAGCTTTTCATATCCCATTAGTGTTCACTGCTTCACTTTTTCCCTCCCTTCTTATCCTTATTCTACCTAGATGTTCAACAGTCGTTCAAAGACAGAGGTAGGATGGATGGGGAAGCCTTTTATTAGCTTGGGGAGGAGCCTGTGTGAGTGACATCACGGGGGATTAACCCATTAGTGTTCACTGCCGTGCTACGTACCAGGAAAAGAAAATTCCGGTAAGAATTGATAGAATTTTCGCTTTTCTAGCCCTGATCGGTACTAAAAGACATGGAAAAGCAAGGTAGAAAGCAAATTTTGTAATCGGAATTTCGGAATAGGGATGCAGCACTCAAAATAAGACTAAACTATGGGTCTCCTAACAAACTACTTCCCTTCATATCCCTCCATTTTGTATCCAAAAATGAGCTGTTGTTTTTAGAGCCTGCAGTCAAGTCTGTGCAGATACCGGAAAAACATAAAGTTAGGTAAGTCATGTTCTTTTTGTATTTGGTTGAATGTTTTAATGGTGTTTTGAATTATATGGCCCAGCGTAGAAATGCCCAGGTTAAACCAAATTTCTGGTTGTTGTATGAGGAGGAATTTGGGGAGTTCCTTATTGTTCCTCAGTGGGGTATGTATTATATATTGTATAATATGGTATTAATAGTATGGTCATTGCTATGTCCCAAATTTTGATTGCCTGATATATAGTTGGTGCATGGGATAGGTTTGCCTGGGCCTTTGGAGATCAGATATAGGGGGTTGCGGAATTTTTGAGCTTCTGGGCTAGTGGTATTATATAGGTTGACTCGGTGCGGCTCCAGTGGCACAGGTGTGTTAACTGGGAAGCCACGTAGTATAAAAAGAGCTCTGGGAGTGCAAGTCCTCCTAAGTCTAGTGGTCTTTTAAGAATAGACCCTTGCAGTTTGTGTCTTTTATTTCCCCATATGAAGGTTCTTAGTAGTGTGTCTATAGTCTTGAAATATCTTTTGGGTATTTAATACAGGGGTATGCCAAAGAATATAGAATATTTTGGGTAGGAGTATCATTTTTAGCAGATTAAGTTGACCCATAATTCCCAGGGGTAGTTTTGACCAGATTTGGGTTTTGGTTTTAAAAAGGGAGAATAGGGGTTAGAGGTTTAGTGTGAGGTATTCTTTGGGGTTGTTGGAGATTTGTATACCCAGGTATTTGATAGTGCTTGATCGAACCAGGGGAAGGGCAGCTTTGTTGTTTTTGTTGTTGTTGGGGGGCACTAGTCCAGGGGTAGGATTTGGGATTTTGGCCAGTTTATTGTCAAACCTGAGTGGGCTTCGTGTTTGTTTATTAGGTGGCCTTTCTCTAGTGGTCCTTGGTCTGGTAAGTATAGTAGGATATCATCTGCTTAGAGACTAATTAGTTCTTTTGTTTTGTTATTATTGATTTCGAGACCTGGGATTTCAGTATTCTCGTATTTATGACTAGTGGCTCTATTGCTAATGCATATAGGAGTGGGGACAATGGGCATCAGTGCCTTGTCCCCCTGGAAACTGGAATTGGGCTGAGATATGGTCATTGGACCGTACGCGGGCTACAAGGGTAGAATATAATATCTGGAGCCAGCGCAGAAAATTGCAAATGCTTGTAGGGTTTGCCAGGTATGGCCATTCTAGTAAATCAAACACTTTTGCAGCGTCTAGGCTGTGAGGATTATAAATTGAGAAATAATGTGCTTGTGTTGAATGTTGTGTTCTTGCCAGGGATGAAGCCTTTTTGATCTGTGTGGATCAATGAGGTAATGACCTTGTTTAATCTAAGGGAGAGGCGTTTGGCAAGTATTTTAAGGTCTGTTTGTAGAAGTGAGATGGGTCGATACGAGTCAGGGAGTTGTGGGTTTTTGTCGGGTTTAGGGATTAAGACTATCATGGCCTCGGACATGGAAGGTGGTAGTACACCTGTGTCAAACATTGTATTATATAGTGTTAGTAAGTGGGGGAGTAGGCTTGTGTTGTACTGTGTGTAAAATTCAACTGGTAGGCCATCTGTACCTGGGGTTTTGTGGTGAGGCAAAGCAGAGATGGCATGTTTTTGTAGCAAGGGGTATAGAAAGTTGTGGGAATTTAATTTGTGAGAGGTATGTCTGGGTTTCTGTGTGAGAAGCAGTAGTTCTGCTGGTGGTTAGCTGTTGGTGGTAGTCTGCAAATTGTGTACATACTGTTAGGGGATCTGTGTTATTACTGCTGTCTGGTTGAAGTAGAGAAACAATAGTGGGGGGGTTGTATTTATGCGTGGCTATGTAGGCTAGTAGTTTGACACATTATTCTCTGTATTCAAAAAATCTTTGGGACTGAAAAAGTTTTTTTTGTGTGCCTTCTGGAGTAGCACCGAGTCTAGTAGTTTGGTCTGTAGTTGAAGGTTCTGGGCATTATCTGGAGTTAGGTCTGTTGTAAACAATGTGTTTACGGTTTCCAGAGCGCGGTGGGCTTTGGATTCAGCGGCTGAGGATAAGCGTTTGATTTTGTGGGTGAGTTGGGTTTTGGCTTGGAGTTTAAATGTCTCCACACATTGGTGTAGGTAGCCGTGTTGTTGGCTCTTCTGGCAGCCAGAATGGGTTTAAACGCCAGGTAGGGATTGGGGATTGTGTGTGCTATTGGAATGTTTCCCAGCAAGGGGCATCTTAGTGCTCTGGGGAGTTATCCTGCATCTTTTACCTGTGGTAGTAATGTGCTCCTAGCAAGGGCCATATCCAATCTGGACATGGTGTTTTGTGCTGGAGAGAAGCAGAAGTATACTTTTTGAGAGGGGTGACCGAATCTCCAGGTGTCTGTCATGCCAATTGTGTGTACCGTGTTAAAGTCTCCCAACCACACAGTCACCATGGTGGGGTATCACCGTATGTTGCCATGAACTGCAGTGCTGTTTGGATTTTAGACATGGTAAAAGGTGGGGGCACATAAGTGCCTTTTATCAGTATAAGTTTGGAGAAGATTTTTCTATATATAAATACATATGTACCATCCCTGTCGATCTCCAGATCCGCAAGCTCCCTTAACTTGCTGCAACCATGGTTAGTGCTATGTGTTGAATGGGTAAGCGCTACAATGAATTATTAAGGATAAATGAATTGGTGCCCATGTCACCCCAGCAGGGCAAACCAATTTTCCTGTGGTCCTATATAGGGAGGCCAAGGGATGTTAAACATGGTGACACCCAGTGTAAAATTTTGCAGTAGCAATGACCCGTGCTTTCCATGTTTCACCTGCTTGTTATCAGGTTGGCACCTGGGAGAAATCCTGTTTTGGATAGCACATTCCTCCCTATCAACTGAAAAGTTAAAGGGGCCCTTACACGTACCAATACCAATTGCACAATATCTTATATTGGCAGACTGTGTAGGCGATCATCTGCCAATTTCCTGCGCAAGCAGAATTTTTTTATTGGCCGAATCCCAATCCTACGGTTGGATGATCGGCAGGGCCGGATTTACCATTAGGTACAGTAGGCACGCGCCTGAGGTTGGAGGGGCGACTGTCAATCTCCTCACACCATAGTAACATAGTAACTAATTAAGGTTGAATAAAGACATACGTCCATCAAGTCCAACCTATTCACTTTTTTTTTTTTTTTTAACTCTACCTAACAGTTGATCCAGAGGAAGGCAAAAAACCCCAGCTAAAAAGGGGGAAAAAATTCCTTCCTGACTCCAAACGGCAATCGGAAAGTATCCCTGGATCAACCAGATCTATATGCATTAATACCAGTAATTCTCAATATTCTTTAGTTTTAGAAACTTATCCAGGCCTTTTTTAAAGTTATTCAATGAACTTGCCATTACCACATCTGCTGGAAGACAGTTCCACAGTTCTCACTGTAAAGAAACCTTTCCTAACCTGAAGATGAAACTTCTTTTCTTCCAACCTTAAAGGATGTCCACGTGTCCTCTGATATGACCTATTAGTGAACAATGCACCAGAGAGCTCATTGTATGGGCCATTAATATATTTGTACAAGGTTATCATGTCCCCACGCAACCGCCGCCACCAATCCAACCCCAAGCAACCGCCGCCACCAATCCAACCCCTTTTATAGTTTATTTTCTGGGTGTGTTTTGGGGTGTGGTCTGTGTTTAGGGTGGGGCTAAGGGCGCCAGGCTCTTTGGGCCTACAGCCTCCTGAGGTGTAAATCCGGCCCTGATGATCGAGGTTGGTACATGTATGGCCTGCATCAGTCTGTTGGGGCCCTGAGCAAAACATGGCGTTTAGGCCCAACCCGTTACTTCTTGTAGCCCCGTAAAACCAGCCACGGGATACTACACCTAATCTTATTACTGGTCCTGCCCATTGGTGCTGTACATAAATAAATAATAGAAATGCCTGTTATATGCCGAACAATGCTTTTACATTCCCATTACCAGTATATCATAATCATCCATGCAGGTTACACAGTATTACTAAGATATGTCATCAGCTGGAATCTCCCTCAGGTTTTCCTCCCCAGGGTTTCCCCGCTTAATTTCAACAGCCAATCACCTGCCAGCGCTTTGTTTTCACCGCCCACCGCGTGCAGACTTTCTTTCAACTTCTGCACTGATAGAGGTGAAACACTGAGTGAAACGAGGAGACACGTGAACAGATCGGGTTATTAGGTCGGGGCACTTGAGTCTATTATTCAAACTCACAAGCCACATTCATTTTAAGGTGGTTTACGGATTTCCGCGTGCCCGTTTCTATGGTGACCGAATGGACCGTACCATATTAAATCCGAAATAGATTGTTTTTTTTCTCCTCCTCTGAGGATAGAATATAAAGCTCTGGGTGTGCTGTATTACTGGGTATGTCGCGTTTATAGACGGGTATCACATTATCCGGATAACTATCATATTCCTAGGATATTCCACCCTTTTCCTTCCTTTTAAAGGTGGTCTCGCCCACTGCTGTACCCGGAAGTTGTGAGGGATCCTGAACCATCATCGTGGGAATCGCATCGTTCATGTGACATCGGAGGGAAGAAGCGACATTGCCGTTACCTCCCCCTGTCCTGCTGCCTGTACCTGTCACTGGGATGGGCTCAGTACCAGAGTGGGTGTTAATATCCCTGATCGGGGTAGTTATAGTTCTGCTGCTGCTCACCTTGTTTGGGTTAGCGGTGTATTCGGGGCTGCTGACCGAGGTCGATGTACGAGCGGGTCCCCCGCCTATCCGAGGAGCGGTGCTGGCCTACAAGTTCCGAGTGGGGCCATATGATGAAAGTGGAAACTTGTACACGGAGAATGTCAGCCTGGCTCCTAAACTAGTGTCCATTGGGGTTTACTATGACAACCCCATGAAGGTGAGAGAGCTCAGGACAGAAACAAGAACACAACCATGCAGAATGCCACTAAAGCATGCTGGGAGTTGTAGTTCTAAAAATATCTGGATGGCTACAGGTGGAATATCCCACCTGTAGCTTTCCAGATGGTTTTAGAACTACAACTCCCAGCATGCTTTTGTGGCATTCTGCATGGTTGTGGGGGGTTTTTACCCCCAACTTTTTGAGGAACGCAGGTTGGACATCCCTGACATGTTTTTGACTTTTGTTGCTCAATGTTTGTTTAATATGTTGGATGTGGTGCCCAAAGGTTTTATAATCCTGTATGTAGCAGACATGTCCTGCTTTGCTCATGGCATTTGAGGCTGCGGCCAAAGTACATGTTTCAGGCATGGTTTTTTTCATAGGCTGCAATTTTGCCAGTTATCTTTTATCGGAGCACATGTGATCTGCACAAAAAATTGTGATTGCATTCACTATGAAAACAGATTGGACACCTACACTAAAAAGCACTGGCATGCGTTTTTCATGCACACATGCAGTCGGAAGCGCATGAGAATCGCATCAGTGTGTCCCTAATTGATGTGCATTTAGCCTGTACATGCAGAACTGTTAGAAATTTTAAGAAAACTTCTGTCTGTATAAGTATGCCACCAAAAGTCAGATTCTTCAGCACTTCCAACCCGTTGGCCAGAGGACCGCATAATTGGCTGTGGTTTTCGGACATGTATAATCGTGCATTCATCCAATTTGGGCAAAGCAATGGTCATTCACATCCGAAAAACACTGCAATTTTTTCAGACTGATACACACTGACCTATCGGTTGATCAGGCATGGTGTGTGCTCTGCTTATAAGGAAAACCAAAGCTAACATTAAAACTGTCCTGCCACAATTCTTATTGGTATATCACTCATCTCTGAAGTCAGAATGCATTTGGACAGGTCATCTGTTTAAAGAACAACTCCACTCTCATAATTAAAACCTTTTAGGCTGGGTACGCACGGCCTGATTTTACATTCCAACTGACTGATCGCCAATAGCAAGCAGTAGGCCAGGACAAATCACTGACGATTGTGCGGTACAAAGGAGACTGCACGATCGGCAGTTATTTACTGACGTGCCCGATCCCGGCGAACGACAACTGACACAGTTTCAATTAAGATTGGAGTTGCTCTTTAGTTCTGCAGGTTTATGGCTTACTGAGGGGGTCAGGGACCAAGTTTCACAGTTGTCCTTATGGTAAATAGATAGTTCTGCAGACAGTCCTATAGAAAGCCTCATACACAGCCCCATAGAAAGTCCAATAAACAGCCCCATTGAAAGTCCAATACAGTCGCGGGCATTCTCTGACCAACTGGATATTGAAGATTTGGAAATCTCAAAGGGGCAGGGCTAAGAATGTGATTACAGTGGAGGAGGAAGGCCAGCAAGGTTCAAGAACAATGGTAGGCTCTGTAAGGGTAGTAGGGGAAAAAAAATGCCCCAAGTTTATATTTAAAGGCACAACTATCTAGTATTGAAAACGTATTACTGTGTACATGCCCTTTAAAAATTATTTTAATGTCAGGGTAACTTGGCCTCCAAACAAACCTGCGGGTCGTGTGTTCTTATTGACCAATATGATTTCAACTATAAACATTTTAACCTCTTTGGAATAATACCTACTTGAAATTGTGTAATAATTGTTTTTGTAGTTGCCCTGAGCAATACTTGAGTGTATTCAGAGACAGAAGCAGATATTCATAGCAGTACATACTCTGGGGAGTTTAGCTTACTTTTAACAGCAGCAGTCTTTAGGAGGTTTACATGAAGTCTCATAGGTAATAGGGTAGGCACATTTAACTGAAACCAGTACTAGACTAACACGTAAGCATATGCTTAGTACTAAACTAACACGTAAGCATATGCATCTTGAATTAAAATGCTCTGACGCATACATCTTACTTGCAAAACAAAAATTAACATATTCTCTTGCAGACAAATGGCTGTTTTTCATTTACCTGTTGAGGAAATGCTGCATTTAGGGCACTGCCACAGTGCAGCGCAATCGCATGCGTTTTTCCATTAAGTATTGGAAAACGCATGCGATTGCGATTTTTAAAACGCGGAACGCAAATCGCAAGCGCAACTGCATTGCACCCGAAAAAGCGCGGTTTCAGTGTGTTGCCGCGATTCCAATGATTTGAAAAACCGCAAACGCAGAAAAATCACAGCAGTGTGGCCTAGCCCGTAATGCTTTCTTGCGAAACGGTTCTTCTGAATGTAGCCTTAGGCTCTTAGCATAGTACTAGTTCTAAATTTTTATATCTATAATTGATATTTTCTTTTTCATTTCTCTTTTCCAGGTTCCTGTGGAATTTTGCAGGTATATTGTAGGTAGTATCCTTAGTGAGGGAGACGAGAAGCCACTTCCTGATCATGTCAGGATATTTCGTAAACACGGCTTCAAGTTCTGTGTTTTACCGGAAGTTAACCATGCTGTTATGGCCACCTTTCCTTATACCACGCCTTTTTCTATACAGCTTGCCACTACCCGTGTCCACCCTGCACTGGAAAAATATGTTAAGGTAATATAGTCTGCCTAATCTATTTGTTATTTCAATAGAAAAGTATAGATTTGTCAAATATGAACTTGCCTTCCTCTGGATCAACAGTTAGGCAGGAAATGAGGATATTGCTAGATGGGTTGGACTGGATGGACGTATGTCTTTATTCAATCTCAAATACTATACTATATTAATGTTGCAATTTCCTGAATTTCCTTTTTTCACTCACCTTATGTCTTTCTCCAAACTTCAAAGTTTTTATTTCCACTGTTTGTTTTTCGTTTCACTTGTTAATAGTAAACACATCATAAGGAGTCTCACAACATTTTTCAGTTAGCTCTCATTCTAGCTGGGTCAGTGTCTGAGGTGGTTGAATGAGATAGGTGGTGCCAGACTGATCTGCTCTGAAGGTTTAATTCACCTTCAGATAGTGAAGGTTTAATTTATCTTAAAGGGGAACTGTGGTCTCCAAACAAGTTAGGTTTAAATACAAAGCCAGTTTCCTACCTTTAAAACGAACCATCAGCCACATGGGGCTGTAAGATAATGGGCCATGGGGGGCCTGCAACTGGAGGGGCCATGGGGGGCCTGCAACTGGAGGGAACATGGGATCCATGAGTGGGAGGGACCAGGGGGGCTGCAAAGGGGAGGAGGAGACACAGGACAGATTGACTGACAGTTTCAGAGCAAAATAAACAATGGAAATAAATTGCAAAAATTCTAAGGGGAGCAATTCCTATCAATTTACCTCAATTTACCTAAAGTCCTTTTTGGACCACAGTTCCCCTTTAAGGAGGTACAGAGCTGTGCTAAGATCAGGTTCTCTTCATTCTTCTCTTTCTGCATCTCAGTACTGTAACTATTAAAAAGGTATTATTGAAAAGTATGCAGATGGAATGCAATCTGTTAGAGACTGGCAGGTTTGAAGCTATTTTGTTTTTGTTGTTGAAGATATGGACATATTGAAAGCAATATCAAGGAGACTGGTAGATTTCTAAAGGTTTCTAAAACTAAAAAGTATTGAGAATTACTGGTATTAATACATATACTGTAGTTCTGGTTGGTACGGGGATACTATATAATATTGAGAATTACTGGTATTAATAAATATACTGTAGTTCTGGTTGGTACAGGGATACTTTCCGATTGCCATTTGGAGTCGGTAAGGATCCCCCCCCCCCCTTTTTAGCTGTTTTTTTGCCTTCCTCTGGATCAACTGTATACTATATTGAAGATATGGACAGATTGAAAGCAATATTAATGAGACTATGGTAGATTTCTAAAGGTTTCTAAAACTAAAAAAAGTACTGGAATATATATACTGTAGTTCTGGTTGGTACAGGGATACTATATAATATTGAGAATTACTGGTATTAATACATAAACTGTAGTTCTGGTTGGTAGTCGGGAAGGATTCCCCCCCCCCTTTTTAGCTGGGTTTTTTGCCTTCCTCTGGATCAACTGTTAGGTAGGGTTTAAAAGGACGGTGAAACTTGATGGGCGTATGTATTTATTCAACCTCAGTTACTGTTACTATGTCGATTAAAATTAAATTGTGAATCTTATGAAGGATTGAACCTAAACACACATGAAATTTACATGAATGTAGATAGATTTCATATCAATTTACATATCTATTATGACATGATGAATGGCTACATTGAAACTAAAGCCCCCCACACACAGGCTTATTTTGAGAGATTAAATTAAATTTAAAGTAAACCGTAAAATTTACAGTAAACTGTAGCCACAGCCGACAATTAGCCGCAACAAAGCATGCAGTCCATAGAGGGCCGCGCAATCGCCCATGGTTTTCCAACCCATCTGGTCGCACATTTTGACAAACGAGCATGGCTGCCCCCCCCAAAAATACAATATTTTAGGGAGTTCAGCTGATACACTGAAAGGTTGGTTGGCCAGCCTGAAATATTGGATGGTGTGTATCCAGCTTTACTGTACGAGGCAGGAAGACTGAAAAAAGTAATTACATCTACTATTTACAGATGATGGGAAAATAAAAGATAAAGGGAAATGAAAACTTTGAAGTTAGGAGAAAGACTTAAGGTTAGTGAAAAAAGAGTCCGAAGACCGCAACATAGCTGAAAAGGATTAGGGAGTATTGTGGCTAAATACTATTTGAGGAGATTCACCCAGAGCCACAGGTTGTCTGGATAAAACTTAAAGGACAATTATACTCACCTTCCCTCCGCTCCACATCTTTGTGCAGTAGCTTTTACTCAGGGTGAGGACCTGAACCGCTAGGTCCTCACCCCTGGATTCGCGAAACCTAAAGCAGCGTCTGCAACAATCATGCCTTCCTATTGGCCTCGTCGCTGACGGGGAGGAGCCTACCAGAGCAGCGTTGCTGTAAGACGCTGCTGTAGGTTACGTGAATCCAGGGGTGAGGACCTAGCGGTTCAGGTCCTCACCCTGAGTAAAAGCTACTGCACAAAGATGTGGAGCAGAGGGAAGGTGAGTATAATTGTCCTTTAAAACATGAGTTACCCCAAAGGCTGTGCGGCTATCAGCTGGCATTGCGCAGTCTGTGCGAGTGTCTCTTGCGATACTTGGGCAGCCACCCAAACATAGGGGTTAAAGTCATGCAAACTGATTGTGAACTGGCTAGCGTGACTTAAACCAGTAGCCCGAGTGGCTGCGGCTTTGGGTGAATATCAATGATTTTAATTTTAATCAGCTTTGAATAGTAATATTTTTCTGCATTGAAAGCACGATTGTGCCTGTCATTTACAGCAAATATTTTAATATAGCATTGTAAAGTCCAATAATGATGTGTCTGTCATAAATGCCATAGGCTTAAATCTGCTGAAAATTGGTAGTTTTGTACATTGTCTCAGACATTAAGAATGAGGTAGCAACAAACCGTAATGTATGTATTTATAATTTTATTCATATAGCGGAACTCATTCACAGCACCAAACATTTTAACAATACCAAGGATGTACTGTAAAGAGGGAGTAAGTGTATTGAAATAGAAAAACAGGATAGTTACATGCATGATTAATAATAAATACTGTCATTACATAGATATAATAAAATATGTTGTGCCTTAAAACACAGGAAATAAGGTCCCTGTCCTGAAGTGCATAGAAACATAAAAAGTAAAAGAGTAAAAGAGAAAGGAAATCCTAAAACATTTTTATATAAAAAGGCTTCTTGCGTGAGTTTCTTCTGGGCTCTTCGGTTTCCCCCACAAACATAGACATACTGATAGGGTGTCAAATAAATGTTCTTAGATTGTAAGCTCTTCTGGGCAGGGCCTGATGTGAATAAATACATGTAATTGTAAAGTGCTACGATGTTGGCACTATATCAATCCACAATAATAATTACTGAATTCTCATTCAATAGAAACCAAAATTATGGCAGCTGGTCAACTTACCTGCTGGTTTTTTCGATAACTACCTGGGCCAATCATTCTGCTAGAAACATAAAGCTTAATGACTATCGCAAATGAATGTTCTAGGTCAGTGATGGCGAACCTTTAAGAGGCCTAGTGCCCAATATGGTGATGTGCCGCTGGATTGGAAAAAAGCCAAAATAATACCAATATTCAAAAAAGGTAGTCGTACCCAGCCTGGTAACTATAGACCTGTAAGCCTAAAATCAGTGGTAAGGAAGGTGCTGGAAACTTTGTTATGGGATCATATCCTTGTTTTGTCTCTCCAGAACTGATCTTATTAGTAGTAGTTAGCATGGGTTTATGAGAAATAGATTGTGCCAGACAAATTTATGAAGAGATGAGTAAAAATTTAGATTCTGGCATAGCAGTGGATGTAGTATACTTGGATTTAGCTAAAGCTTTTGATACTGTGCCACATAGGCGACTAATGTATAAATTGAGGACTGTTGGCCTAGAAAAAAACATTTGTACATGGATAGGGAATTGGTTATTGGATCGCAAACAGAGTGGTGGTAAATGGAGCTACATTTATATGGGCTAAAGTTCTAAGTGGAGTGCCTCAGGGTTCTGTGCTGGGGCCACTTCTTTTTAGTCTATTTATAAATTACTTTATATTAAGAAAGGGTTATTGAGAGTAAGGTCTCTGCTGATGAAATTAAACCATGTAGAGATTTGGAAAATCAAATGATGTGCTGCCCATTTTGATATTTAATGTTGATAAATGTAAGGTGATGCATTTGGGGGTTTAACAATCCTTGTGCCACCTACAGTGAATCTCTAATGGAAAAAGATTTGGGGGTTCTGGTAGATAACAGACTTAGCTGTAGCAAACAATGCCAGGCAGCCACGACTAGAGCTACCAAGATATTGTCTTGTATAAAGAGGGGAATAAATTCAAGAGAGAAAAATATTATTCTCCCACTTTACAAGGCACTGGTAAGGCCTCATTTGGAATATGCGGCGCAGTTTTGGAATCCCATATTCAAAAGGGACATCTTGGAAATGGAAGCAGTTCAGTGAAGGGCAACTAAATTAATAGAGGGGCTTGGCTATGCAGGCAGATTACACATGTTAGCGCTGCTTACATTGGAGAAGCAACGTTTTGCGTGGGGATACGATCACTTTATACAAATATATTAATGGGCCATATAAAACTCTCTGGTGCATTGTTCACTAATAGTTCATATCGGAGGACTCGTGGACATCCTTTAATATTAAAAGAGAAGAAGTTTTATCTTCAGGTTAGGAAGGGTTTCTTTACAGTGAGAACTGTGGAACTGTCTTCCAGCATATGTGATAATGGAAAGTTCATTGAATAGCTTAGATAAGTTTCTAAAACTAAAAAATGTTTGAGAATTATTGGTCTATACATATAGTGAAGTTGTGGTTAATCCAGGGATACTTACCGATTGCCGTTTAGAGTCAGGAAGGAATTTCCTTTTAGCTGTTTTTTTGGGGGGGGGAACATTGACCAAACATGAGTTTAAAGGAACACTAAACTTAAAAAACAAGTATTTGCCATCCGTTCTATTATTCACAGGGAGGTGAGAACATTTATTCCCACCTCCCTGTGAATAATAGTAGGCTCGGGGGACCTGGGGGGCGGCGATGACCCAGTGCTGCTCTTTCTGCTTCATTCTCCTTCCCTTTTCTTCTGTTTTTAACCAACTATTTGCCAAGCATTTTAGTGACCCTGGAAGGAATCGTTGAGAGACTGTAAAACTTTGTAAGCCTACACACTACACCGGCATGCTGTTAGGGGATTTGATTGACAGCTCAAGCAGGAGCTGTATTGGAATCTTGACAGAGGAGGAAATTAAAGAAAATAAAGGTACTCTGGGGGTTGGGGGGAATTATAGAACATATAGTGGGGGAAAATTATATTTTCCCACTATAAATGCCCTAAGATCCAAAACCGAGAGCATTAACCCCCACATTACAAGTGTTTTAAATCCAAAACAGTTACTATTAACCCCTATATTCCTAGACAAGATTTTGAGATTAAAAAATGTAAACACAGTTAGCACAAACATAAAATCAACTTATTTTGGGTAATAAATCTCCTCTTCCCCTGTTCCGAGATATACAAGTTATAACAAACTCTAATTACAATACACTGCCTGCTTGTGCTGTTTGCTATGGCAAACCAGCACTGCTAAATACTCGGCAATAAAGATAAGAACAGAAGCAGAGAGAGGGAGGGACTTAGGAGCACACAGTACCGATAAAGCCCCGATACCGTCGGATCCGATGGTATCGGGGCTTTATCAGTACTGTGTGTACCTTGTTTTTCCGAACGAGCGTGCGGGTTGGCTGAACGCTCGTTCGGAAAAGAGGGAAAATTTCCATCGGCCGTGGTAAACTAGGGGAGTCGGCTGCGGCCGAGAGATCCCAGGCTCCCGAGCAACCGGGACTGTGTGTAGCCTGATCGTTTCAAAAATGACAGACAGGATGTTGCAGATCCTGTCTGTCATCTTTCAAGATCTTACAGGTGTGTACCCAGCTTTTAGTCTGCATTGATCCATCTCCTAGTGATATACTGCTTGAGATCCACCTGCAAACAGACTCTGCCCCCTCCCCACTTTTACACTCCCCCTCAGCACATTACAAGGACAAAAGAGACTTATTCCTATTGGCTAACGTGCTATGGGTGTGTTCTGCAAGTAAGCTTAGCCCAATGTCGGCTAAGCTTAGAGACATGTTTACAGTGTAACCCTTTTGAAATAAAAGTGGTATAAAATGTTTATTGGCTATCAGCATGAGTGATTCACAGCCGTATTTCAGGCATGGGGGAGAGGACAGAGTAGGGCAGGGGAGTGAGCAGCCCTATAGTGAAGTCTGCCTTTCTGTGAAAACAGAGCCACAGATAACGGTAGGAGAAAGGCAGTGTGTATTAAATTAATTTAGTGTTGCATTGAAGGAGTTTAATATTTTCACTATAGATGCCCTTTAAACAGTAAAACATACTGAGACATTCCTCACCTCCTTTCATCATGCCCTGTCAGCCACTGGGAAAGAGGACAGAGAAATCATGTGCCATTTCTCTTGCTTCTCACCCCCTTCCTTGTTCCAAAATGCAGAGGGAGAGAGGCTGATGTTCATGCACCCTCTTTTCCGGCAGACAGCTGCTAGCACTTCTAACAATCAGTTTAAAACTGCATTGTCCCTTTTATCTTGAATCAAAAGGCGCCACAAAAATTATTATACCTGGTAGTTGTCCTAAAGTCCATCTAATGTCCATCTAATACTGGGAAACAATTTACTATAGTATGTCTAGCATAAGAAAAGGCTAAAAAAAGAAAAAAAATTAGAATGGTATATACAGGTTCTTTATAAAAAAAATTGTTGTGCTATACAAATTGTGACAGTAAAGGCTAGGCCACACTGATGCGATTCAGAATGTAATTTACGCAGCGCATACCAGCGGGGGGCAATGTAGCCAGCCCGACTAGATGCATTGCACTCCGATCCGTTATTGTAAGGTGTTCTTCGTTTTTGGTGCAGGTCGCATGCACTACAATTAAGGGCTATTAGGAAAATCTATTGTACAGTTTCTGACAAAAGTCTTGTTGTCTGTGTATTAACCTGATTTTTAATTGATCAATTGTTGTTAGAAATAGCTCATATGAAAAGCTAAAGCCCTCCCAAATAATATTAAATGTACTGGTAAAAAATAGTTACACTGAAAAAAGATTTGATTTAATCAAGACAGAAAGGTCAAAATGTTGCAAGACAAAAGTGTAGTCGCCTGTACAGAAAACGATCTACTTTACAGCCAATCCAAAAATATGTCAGGAAATTAAGTAGTGGTGCTCTGAGATCCAAATTTAATATCTTGTATGACTTCCATGAGCTTGAAGGACAGCATTCATGGGGTTTGGTAAGGATTCATACAATTTATTGATGAAATCATCAGGAATAGCCAAGAAAACAGTCTTGCATGCCTCCCAGAGTTCATTAATATTCTTTGGTTTCGTCTTCCATGCTTCCTCTTTCATCCTACCCCATATATGCTTAATGATGTTCATGTCGGGTGACTGGGCTGGCCAATCCTGGAGCATCTTGATCTTCTTCGCCTTTAGGAACTTTGATGTGGAGAGGAAAGTATGTGATGGAGCACCATCCTGCTGCAGAATTTGGCCTTTTTTATGGTTGGGAATATATGAAGTAGCTTAGATTTCTTGGTATTTTACGCTATTGATGTTGCCTTCCACCCTGCAGAACCCTCGCACACACCCCTGAAAAATCCACCTTTTGCCACTTTTCCAGCGTCCACCCTTTTAGTAGGCTGTGGGACTTGGCAAATGCCACACGGTTTTTCAATTGTCTTTTGTTTAGTGCTGGCTTATGGGCACTTATTTGACCATGGAGGCCATTTCGAGACAGAATCTGACAAACTGTTCTGGTTGACACAGGGATTTCAGGTGACCAGGTCTCCTGGAGCTCTGCTGCAGTTGTTGCATGCCTCCCAGAGTTCATTAATATTCTTTGGTTTCGTCTTCCATGCTTCCTCTTTCATCCTACCCCATATATGCTTAATGATGTTCATGTCGGGTGACTGGGCTGGCCAATCCTGGAGCATCTTGATCTTCTTCGCCTTTAGGAACTTTGATGTGGAGAGGAAAGTATGTGATGGAGCACCATCCTGCTGCAGAATTTGGCCTTTTTTATGGTTGGGAATATATGAAGTAGCTTAGATTTCTTGGTATTTTACGCTATTGATGTTGCCTTCCACCCTGCAGAACCCTCGCACACACCCCTGAAAAATCCACCTTTTGCCACTTTTCCAGCGTCCACCCTTTTAGTAGGCTGTGGGACTTGGCAAATGCCACACGGTTTTTCAATTGTCTTTTGTTTAGTGCTGGCTTATGGGCACTTATTTGACCATGGAGGCCATTTCGAGACAGAATCTGACAAACTGTTCTGGTTGACACAGGGATTTCAGGTGACCAGGTCTCCTGGAGCTCTGCTGCAGTTGAAAATGGGCTTGCCTTGGATTTTTGAGCCAACAAACAGTCCTCTCGAGCAGTTGTCTTGTGGGGACTGCCTGACCTGGGCTTGTCAAAAACTTCTCCAGTCTCTTCATATCTTTTCTTTATCCTCTGAACTTGACGCTGAGAGACATTGAAGGTGTGCGCCACAACAGCAGTGGATTTGGTCTTCAGCCTCTTGATAATCTACACTTTAGTCTCAGGGTGAATGTTGCGGAGGTCTATAGCAGTTGATGGGAAGGTCTAGTGTACTGGGGTTCTTTTTATAACACCTGACACCTAATTGATCCCATTAGTCACAGTGAAGCCCATATGACAAGGCGACACATTATGTCTTTGCAAAAATTGACTCAATGGGCGTTACCAGCTGTGAATATATAGAATATTTTTGTTAGTTTCGTTTTGCATTGAAACATTATTACAATAGATAATATTGTATAATAATCTCTGTTTGGGGCAAAATGAACCATTTCTCGAAACAAAATCTGCATTAGAATTATTGTTAAGCGGCACTTCAGGTCTATTTGTACACAAGCGACAAGACTTTTGTCAGAAACTGTACAACAAACATACGATTCTGTTGCATTGAAGTGTGGCCTTAGCCTAGGTTTGGAAGAGGTCAGTTTTTTGTTTTAGTACTGAAAAGGGGAGACCCTAGTAATGTGCAAACTACAATACCATTTTATTTGTGTCCTACAAAGAAGGAATTCAAAAAAGACTGGAACACTGCATTGAGAGTAAATTATCAGCCATACATGGGGAATTTAGTGAAGACAGAGGATCTAAAGATATCGCTGGTTCACACTGGATAATTGAAAAAGCCAAAGAAGTTAACACATGCTTGATGGCAAATCCTTTTATTCTCTGGACCAATTATGTGGTGTTCTCAGAAAAATGTGAATACCATTTTATCATTTCTCACAGTTGGGCTAGAAGCTATAAAAGGAGAAACAGATGAGTTTCTGGATAGTCAGGAGTACAGCCTCTAAAAAATAAGTTAAGCATGCTAAAACAATCATAAATCTATACATAAAAAATAATAAAATATGGGCATGGACAAAATACAGTATTGTTCACCTTGTTGCATTTTTTTTTTTATGTAGCCAACTACATAGTCATCAACAGAAAAAAAAACACCCAGGGCACTTTCACTTTGGGTAGATTTTTTAAAGGAGGATCATTACCGGTTTTGCTGCTCTGGGTAAATCGCAAAATTGGAACCCTATGTGACTTTATAGGCCATGTCTCTTGACAGTTACTTGCCCCTAACCCTAATTGATGTTTTGAGCACTTTATTAGATGTATTATTCAGATATTTAAGGAAAACTATTGCCTCACAGAGTAAGCTGTCTTCTCCTTCCATGCCAATAATCAAGGCTGGGACTACTGACATTACAGCCAATGATTGACTGCTGTTTCACCTGCTGCCTCCTCAGCACATGTTTAAGGGGGAACTGTAGTCTCCAAACAAGTTGAGTTTAAATGAAAGGCCAGTTTCCTACCTTTAAAACGAGCCATCAACCACCTCTCTACGTGCTCCACAGCCCAAGATATAAAGAAATGACTGACCAGAAAGTTAATGGGTGGGATGCTGACATGTGACATTCCTAAGGCTTCTCCTGCACAGTGCCACCGGCGAACACAGCCTCAGACTCCCCCAGTGTGTGAGGGAGACAGGAAGTCCCTCCCCCTCTCTGCTGTGTGAAGTCCGGACAGAGAAGGTAAGGGAATCTACAGCCCTTCTCTCTCACTCTGTCTGAAAATGCTGTTTCCACTGAGTTTTCGGGGGGTGGAGGATGGTAGGGGGGTGTCAGAGTGGCCCACAGCACCTGTGGGCGGGGCTTAGGCACCCGCTGGTGGGCGGGGCCATGGCACCTGCTAGTGGGCGTGGCCACATGGGTTGTAAGGGAATGAGCCAAGGGGGGCCTGCAACTGGAAGGACCATGGGGTCCATGAGTGGGAGGGACCAGGGGGGCTGCAAAGTGGAGGAGACACAGGGCAGATTGACTGACAGGTTTCAGAGCAGGAAGTGCAGGTGACCTGGTGATGCTGCTGCCATATCACACACAAAAATGTAAATATCTTCAAAACTATGCAAAATATTGAAAATAATTTGCAAAAATTCTCAGGAGAGCAATTCCTATCAATTTACCTAAAGTCATTTTTGGACCACAGTTCCCCTTTAAGAAAATCAAAAGCTCATTGAACAAAGAGGAGGCAGATTGCTTTACCAGAATGGAAGAGAACGTATCCTTAAATATCTGGGTACAAATGCATGTAATAAACTGACATAAATAGCATTTGGTGTAGCGGGCAGATAACAGAGAAGTTACCTGGTGGGCATTCCCTTTAACAGCAGTTATTTTCTAAAGAGTTGCACTTGAAGTGCCACAAAACCAATATTGAATCCGTTGCAGAGGCTTTTTGGGTGTCTTTTGTAGTAATTGAGCAGCCGGCGCAAGCAAGGTCACACCTGTATTGAATTTATTGGGAGTTTAAATCCAAAACTTACCACTGAGCCTCTCTGTAAACTTCCCTGTGATTTGTCTACCCTATGTCAATTTCACAGTGAATGCAGTTTAGAACCTCATTGCTTTTGAGAGTCCCCACTACAAATAAACAGAACTAGATTTTTGTTGGCTTGGTATGGCTGTCAAGAAATGCTCTTCAGACTGGCTACAGATAAACTGATTAAAATCTTTTAGATAGGAATTAAAACAGTACAGCAGATATTTTGCGACCAGTCACGTGGTCTCTTGAAGACCTTTGTGATCAGCCAAAAATTACCAACATGTGCAATCTAGTTTTCACCTTATTGAGAAATGACAAAGGGTGTTTCTACACAATCATCTGATATATCATACCCGACTGTTGCTCAGATTAGAATGTGGACCTGTGTGTACCTACCCTGAATATGCAAAAAATTCTGCATATGCTTTTATACTCTGTTCTTATTAAAATCAACATGGCACTCATGATGAAGACTCAATAGTACTTTATTACTACATTACCCGGGGGAGAACAGTGGAAAAACAGTCAGTGTTTTAAACCAATAGGTTTCGTAAATGATTTTGGGTTATTCATGTAGAATAACACTAGCTGCCATATCTTTGATACATTGAATATTATCAAATGTAAAAAAAAAATATTCTGTTTTGTTATTATTAGTAGAAGACATACTATTTATTTTTTTTCTTATATGTAGTTTGTATCTCTGCGAAGGGTATTAGATCAACATTTTGAATACGGTTTCCCAGTATGGTGACCCCTGCGTTCTCCCATTGTGAGGCGCCAGTAGTTTGTTATTCTAGAGAGGTGTATGTTCACAATGGGTTGCGGTATCAACTCGGCATTGTAAAGCTAGCCATACATGTACAATTTGTCTTTTTAATTTCGATCAACTAGTTAGATAAAATGATCTACTGTTGATTAAAATTGAATTAAACACAGAACCACACATGATTTTCCATTCTTTACTAAAGCGATTTCTTTTTAAATGTGATTCTTTTATAAATGATTCTTTACTATGATTCCTTTTATTAATGCAATTCTTTTTAAATGTGATGCAAAAAAAGGAATCAATTTTTTTGTCTCATGTATGGCTAGCTTTAGTCCAGTAATTGTATATTAGGCGAACATAAGCTGCCCAGGATTTTAGGGGCTTTTAGTTTAGTGAGACTTATTCTGGATTTCTTATTGTTCCATATGAAGGAAAGTATAAGTCTATTAAAGGGCAAGTCCAGCCCTGAAATGAAAACTTACAGGTAAATCACCCCCCAAAACCCTAATAAACGGTAATGGTTTGAAATCTGAAATATATAAGTCTAATTTGAAATCCTGCACAATGTCCTGTTTCCCCTGTTTCTGCTTCCTGGTTCTTCCAGTTAACAGCTGTCAGTTATGGATTTGACAGTTGACATCACAGCCAATGACTGAATGTTAATCCCCTATTTGCCTCTTCTGGGCATGCCCAGGCTCAGTACAGGTTTCTAAATTGCTCAGTTTCCATGAGGCATCCAGAAGCATAGCAGGCACACAGTAATGAATTCATAGGACAAACTATGATATATCAACATATTTTAAAGAGGCCATTCTTTCTAAAAGATGTTTTTACGAGGGTGGAGTTGTCCTTTAAGTTTATCAAGACAGGAGTATGGGACGTATGTGAGTGTTGCAGCATATATAGTATATATTTAAACTAATACTAAAAGACATCTGTAAATATGCACATATGCTGGACACATCTGCATGTGCCCGTGATGCCATCTAATCACCACCCACCGCGGGGGGGGGTAGCGGTCGGGGTGTGTGCGCGAGTAAAACTATAAAAAGTCTAATTCACATTTAAAAATGTTTTGTTCACTTGTTATGGAGATTCAGGTGAGAAAAAAAGTCAGTCTGTAATTCTGCATGTATGAATGTAACATTAGCTTAAGGTGTATATTTTCCAAACATAGTTTGCCAGTTGTTTTCCATGAAAGGGTTTTTTAACAGGAAAAATGATTGTCGCAAAGACAGAAGAGAAGACGTGACCCAAAATATAAAGGCAGCTCCACAGACTCTATAACTGTCACTTAGTAAAACCATTTGTTTCTCACCTCTGAATTCAGCCTCTAAAGCTGGGTACACACAGGAACGATAAAGCCCCGATACCATCGGATCCGACTATATCGGGGCTTTATTGTTATTTGTGTACATTCGTTTCCCGAACGATTGGCGGGAAAGAGCGAAAATTTCCATCGGCCACGCTAGACGGCGATGGAAACACACGGTCCTGATCGTTCTCCCTATGATGTTCTTGCAGATCCTGTCTGTCATCTTTCAGAAATCTGTACTGTGTGTACCTAGCTTTAGTGTAGAAATCATTTATAGAACAGAGTACTGGCAATCTATGATGTCACGGCTGGCTTCTAGTGTTGTCTCTTCCTGGTGGTCCAGGTACCAAAACTCCTTCTGCACATGCTAACTAGCTACCTTGTGTTTGTTTCCCACTCCCCTTATGCTAAGCTGCATGTAACAGTTGAACTAAAAGTCCCCACCTGCCAGTGTCTCCCAGCCAATCGTCAGAGATAGCAGTGAATATTATTAGCAGATTTTCCTGCTCAAACAGTGGGGGAAGGTGTTAACCCTTTTCATATGTATTTAGGAAGCAACTTGTTAACCCTTTATATTTGTGAGCATTTCTGCAAGAGACTGTCAGGCTCAAGTCGTACTAGCCGGTTCGCTACCTTTGGATGCGGGGGTTGTGCAAAAATCACCCGTGCTTCCGACGCTCACGATTCAATATCATGCTTGCGCTAGTTTTAGCTCAGGATTTTAATGCCAGCAAATAGCTGGCGTAAAAGTCCTGCAGTGGGTAATTCCCTTACCGGGATTGGCAAACGTGATATTAAATCGGGAACAGGACATTTACCCACAGCAATATCTTCTCTGGGTAAATGTGTGTCTTTGTATGTGTTTATTTCTGCACTCTACCATTTATATTAGTGTGTGTATTGCTGAAATGTACATCTAGGGCACAGCCACACTGCAACGCACCTGAATCGCACAAGCAATCGCACGCCATTTACATGGGTGTGCGCTTGCGATTTGCCCATTTTCATTCTTAAAATGCATGCGATTGCAAGATCGCAAGTTTTTGGTGCGTTTCTGCGATTTCAATACAATTGAAAAATGCGCTTGTGTGGCCTTGCCCTTAAAAGTGTAATGCAAGCTGCATTGATTTTAGTTTAGCCATACAGCATGTATTTAATGCAATGGAACTTAGCTTTGCAGCAGGTCAATTTCCTGAGGCTGTGGCCCCATTTAAGTGCTAGGGAGGATGCACGTTCACAATAACGCATGATCATGCTCGCTTCCGTGCATGGGTGTTGTGCTTCCACAATTGGACCCTAGCAGAACGCATGCAATACAGACCAAAAATGGTGATCGAATGCACTCCAATAGCACACTGAAACGCATCGCATGTAGTGGGGCCGGTCCCATAGGCTATTACATGCCTGCACTCCCACTAGCACAATTGGATCGCAAAACGTGCTAGTGGGAGTAGCCCTAAGAGTTTGAGTCTTAAAGGGAAAGGTGGCAACATTTTACAGTGCTAATCTACATGTTGCAGTGCTAAGTACCATTGTATTAAATACAAACTGTATCAGCCTGCATCATGCTTCTAAAGAAAATACTAACAACCTTTTGTCGTGTAGATATTTTCAGACCTATGTAATAAAAGTTCCTAAAATCTGATTGGTTGGGGCAAAACTTTTGAACATTTAATACATAGGCCTGTATATATGTTCGGGTCTTAAAGGCAAAGGTGGGAACCGTAGTTGGAAGAGGGTTTTTGTTTATGCAAAACTTCCCACAGGCAGCCTACCTTCTGCATTAATTTTATTAACATGTTTGCATCCCTCTAACAGTACCCCTTTAATTGGCATTCCCTCCAATAATTCCTGTTAATATGTACATTTATAGAAACAACATGGTGCAGAGCTGCAAGTGGCATTCCCTCCAGCATTCCCCTTTTAATAAGTACACTTAAAGAACATGGTGGAGGATAATATAATGATTTTGATCTTAGCACAGCTCTGTGCAATGCATTTCTCTGTGTAATGAATTTCTTAGCTTAGTGCATTGTTTTTGGATCTCTGTTGAGAAGTCTGGTTGTGCTGAAACAGTGGTATTGTGTAGAGGTATATTGCCTTTTTCCCTGTTAAGTCGTAGCACAGCGTCCCTGTCCCGATAGATAAGGAATTTAGCAATGAATGTGTGAGGTGGAGTCCCAGATGGTGGGGGCTTTGGAGATATTCAGTGGGCCCTCTCTACCGCAAATAGAGAGGAGGAGGCTTCTGCTCCGAAGGTTGCTGTTAGGAGTTTCTCCAAGAATTTCTCTGGGTCTCTTCCCTCAGCCACAAATCTCACATTGTTTCTGCGTTGCCTATTCTCCAGGTCCTCCTGTCTGGCCTGTAGCGCTTGGAGTGAAGAACTGCAATGTTGCTTTTCTCTCTGGATATCTGGGAGGGCGTCCTCGAGGTTGCCCACATGGGTCTCTGCTTCAGTCACTCTATCTCTGAGGTTGTGGAGGACCTGGCGCAATAGGGAAATATTCACCTTCACATCCTCAATTTTGGATGTGAAAGTTGTTTGACAGTTCGTTATGGCCTCTAGTAAGTTCTCAGTTGAATCGGTTGTGGTGTCAGCGGAAGGGTTTATTAGCTGGCGATGGCGGCTGTTCAGCGCCATGTTTGCTGTGCATTTTATATTTTTCCTATTTTGCTGCCACATCCTGTGCTTTGCATGGGGGCGACATTTGTACTATTGGTTTTGTGTACAGGTGCAGGGCCTGTAGTTAATTCAGTTTTAGTTGCTATGCAGCTATCCAAACTTGTTCAGTTGTATGCCAGGGTAGCTATTTATCAGGTTGCAGAGGGGAGTCAGCCCCCCTGTTGATCAGAGTTAGGCCACAGTCAATACAGTTCATTGCCTTATCTTTGGCTTTTTGTCTCCTTCTAATAAATATCAGGTTAGGTCTCCGGTAGCTGTGAGATGTAATTTGTGTGTCTCTCCACAGGCCCCACACTCCTCCACCCCTCAAAAACTTGTATTTGGTCGATCTATAGAAAAATATGTTCCTAATAGCTGGTGGCCATCTTGATTTTACTTCCCCCGCAAGCACAGCTTTTCCAGATGTACCAGCATTGGATCTCGCCTCCGCTCAAGTCGGGCCTGCATAGCCCCTTGTATGTGGTGCTTGGTGGTTTTAGGGCTTGTTGGTTTTGCATGCAGTGCTTGGGGCCTAGGTGTGGGGCCTCTATTTGGCATTGGGTGGCTCTGCGATAAATATCCGTAGGGACCAGTGTCTTGGCAGGCAACTTGGATCTCTCCGACTGCAGTGCAGCCGCCCACGCTCTCAAGGCTCCAGTGGGAAATGGCTGGTTTTACCCTTTTCAGAGCGGGGCCAAGTCTGCGTTCGGCCCACGCGGCTGTATGGCTCGTGTTCCGGATTTTATCTGATTTGCAAGGTATTTTTGCCCAGGAGGTAAGCCCCTCGTTCTGTGGGTCAGTGTAGTTGTTGAGATATCAGCCTCGATACAGTCCACACAGGATTCTTGTAGGATTTTAGGGTTTTGTTAACGGAGCTCCTGTCTCTCACGTCTTGTCTTCCTCCATGCCAGTCCACGCCCCCGCCCCTCCAACACTTAAACAGTACATTGCAGGTGAAACATACAAAGACACAGGTCTGTAACTGTGAATAGTGCAGGTTTATTGCAAAACATGCGTGCTACATGTTTCTGCCCACTTGTCCTGCCTGACTAGGACAAGTAGCAGGACCTGTGTCTTTGTATGTTTCACCTCCAATTTATTGTTTATATATCTGATTTGGTGGAGTGAAAGCCGTAGGTGAGACATACATTATTTCAGATCCGGACACACTAGATACCCAGACCTATATACATCACACTACAAACACTGCTACTAGGAAAGTGTTAATCAGTTGCACCGCCAATTAATATTGATGATTTAATATATTATTACATCATAGGGGTTAAGAGGTGGGAATGGAAAATGTAATCAAGGCAAAAGTACTGGCAGGCAGGGGAAAATGTCCGCTTCAGATTTGAGAAACAAACAGAACCTAAAATGAGCTCATAGAGGTAAAGAAAAGGCCCCTGAGTGGAATCTTCCACGCTGAGAAGGATGTTGAGGCAAGTACTTTCTAACTTAAAACTTTGATTTTTTGGGGGGTTTTGTTCTCCTTTAAAGGGTATAAAACAATCTTTCCAATAGGGTACACTTGTATGGAGACAGTCCCACTTTTAAGCCCAAAATCGGCTCAATCCTTTTAGCTGTAATTGCTATTATTTCTTTAAATATTTATTTTTTCCTTGCTGGCCATGTCTGTTTTTGAACTCGTGTATATATGTTATTCTATATTAATTATTGGATATTTAGAAGACTTAAAGAGTCAGAAAACCCAAATAAATAACATCTTTTTAAATGAAAGTATAATTTCCTAGAAGATAGGATCCAGTTTCCCATGTTACTTTCTAAGCCACAATCTCACTATGTTAAGTTTTGCAGTCCTGCAGAGTCTTCCTATTCTCCCAGCCTTGTTTCTGACACCGCAATGCAAAGGCGCACATGCCTACGGAACCTGAACCTTTGTGTTCTTCAATGTGAACTAATTCTTACTTTCCGATGTTAATTCAATCATTTTGCAACAGACATTAGACATCTCCCCTGGTGAGTCTCTGATGAAGCGGCGGGACGCCGTGAAACGCATCAGACCACCTGTTTGTTGCACCTTTGAGATGTTTTTCTGGCACCAAATGTTGATGTTCACATGGAGTTCTGTATAAAAGGTTATAACTACATTGCCTGTCGCGTCTGAGTCCTGTGTTTCCGGAGTGGTCCGCTCCCTGATGTTTGTATCCATTCGGAAGTATCGTGAGACCTAGCTGGGGTCTCGTTTTGGGAAGGCGGACCTGCACGAACAGGATCAGCACGAACGGGACACAGCACAGAGTGACTGTGGACACGGACGCCTTTGGTGAGCGCTCCTGGTCGGAACCCTGGTACGTGTGTAGACATTACAGTTGTATTGTAGATCGCAAATCATTATCCAGCTGGGAAATGTCTGGTAAATCCACTGGTGCACCCAATGATAAAGTCGATTCAATGTTCATCATTCAACAGCACAGTGGCTCAGTGGTTAGCACTGATGCCTTGCAGCACTGAATTCCTGAGTTCGATTCCACCCTTAGACACATCTGCAAGGAGTTTGTTTGTTCTCCCCATGCTAGCGTGGGTTTCCGCCGTGTTCTCTGGTTTCCCCCACAATCATAAAGACATACTGATAGGTTATATGTGTTCAAAATAAATGTGCTTAAATTGTAAGCTCTTCAGGGCAGGGCCTGATGTGAATGTATACATGTAATTGTAAAGTGCTACGGAAGATGTTTGTGCTATATAAATCCACAATAATAATAACAGCAATAGTCATAAAGTCGGGTCAGTGTATGACAACCTTTAGATAGTGTTCCTCAGGGTTCAGTATTATGACAGATTCTATTTACTCAGTTTATCAGTGACCACATGGTCTGTGTAACTGCTGCATAAACAAATGTATATGATTATGTAGTGCATTAAAATGTACATCTCATGTGTAATCATAAAAAAAACTCTGGAATGGTTTAATTTAGAATATACAGTCCCGTTTTGGAAACCAGTATTGAAAAAGGACTTTATTATACTAGAGAGAGTTCAGAGAATGGCAACTGAATTAAAGGGGAACTGTGGTCTCCAAACAAGTTGAGTTTAAATGAAAGGCCAGTTTCCTACCTTTAAAATGAGCCATCAACCAAGTAAGGCTTCTCCCTCAGTGTGTGAGGGCTACACACGAGGGGACCATTTGTCCCGACCGATCGTTCGACGCTAGAGAACGCTCAGCCGGGACAAATGACTATGGTTGAGGCAATAGTGGCCATGGCTTACAGTTCGTGCAGTCCCATTGGGAACCGCATGATCGTTCGTGTGATCCAGATGAACGGGTGCACAAGCTTAGCTGTGGCAAAAACCTCCTTGGTAATGTCAGTCAGGAGAAGCAGTTTTCCACAAGATAATTTGGCCAGATAGTTTAGTCCACATATAGAAACGAACAATAAGAAGAAACTTACCAGCATCTGATTGTTTAAAATTCTTATTTTGAAGAAAACTAATTTTTTAAAGATTAGGGTACACACAGTCCCAAGCATTCTCCCTATGCACAGTATAGGGAGAACGTTCGGGACTGCATGTTTCACAAGACCGCAGACGACTCCCCTACAGAAAGTTAGTGGGTGGGAGGTTCTGAATCTGAGGTCACAAATACTAGTTCCACCTTCTAATCTGCGGTTGGCGCATGCTCAGTGCAGGAGAAAGCAGAAGAAATCAGGAAGAGGTTGAGTTACAGTGACTGAAGGGGAGGAAGGGCGGGGTGATGACACAGGGAAGAGGGACTGTCACATAGTTTCAGAGCTGGAAGTGCAGGAGATCAGGTGATGCTGCTACCACATCATACATAAAAATAAACATATCTTCAAAACTAAAAAAAACAAAATAAAATTCTCTTTATCGTGCATGCACGCTATAGAGAATTAGAACCAGAAAGCGGTCGGAGATTTGGATTGCAGGAAAGGTAAATATACTTGGCACTGGCTTCTGAGTTACTGACTGAAGATCGAGAGGTAAGGCATAGTTCCCTAGGCTGGGTACACACAAAGGGATATTTTGTCCCGATGGGACAAATGACTGTTGGTCGCGGCAATAGGGGCCATGGCCGACCATTCGCGTGGTCCCGTAGTGAACCGCACAATCGGCTATGATTTACCAACACTTCCGGACAAATGGCCGACCGACATTGGTCGCAGCGGTGGACAAATGCAGCACAAATTTTTTTTTTCCCCCCAATCATCCGGAATCAATCAATACATTAGAGGAAAAGTTCACTTTGCGAGTGAACTATTCCTTTAAATGGCCTGTTTACAATTATGGCAGATTTGACTGTTAACAAACATTTCTGACTCCTTTATCACTTCTAGACCATTGACTTGGAAAGACCTCCTACTGTTGTCTCTGCCTAGTCATATTAAAGTGTATGCAGTTGTGTTGTCACAGCTGCAGGAAGGCCCTTTAGGTTAAACTGAAATTAGTGTATCTGGTTAAGTACTAAATTTTTATAGTTAGATCTCATTTTTATGAAAAATAAATAAGATTCAGGAACACTTTTGTTCTCTTTAAAAAATTATTTGGTAAAATGTATTGGGAAAACCACACATGATTAGCCAGAGAGACAAGCAGAAAGGTATATGGAGAATGGTTATGCCTGATAAAAGCTGTAGCTATTTCTGATGCGGGGGGTTGCTAGCATTATTGTTCTGTGTTTAGTGAGTGCCATCTCACTGGACTGAGTCCATAGAATAAATATAGGTCATGCTTTTGTAAAACAGCAGTTTAAGCTTAAGGGCAAAATGTGTAAAAGGGGGCAAAAGACAGAATATGGGTTTAAAGTAATTCTTTGGGATTTGTGTAACTGGTACTGATAAGTATAATAGGCAAGGGAAATCTTGAGTTATTTAAGCTTTAAGTATATGGTTGACAAGACAAATGAATTATCTAGGGTTTATTGGACATATAAAGTTAACTGATTTCCAAATCAACTTCCAACTAAATAAAAACAGAGATTTATATCACATAATAGTATCTATCATTAGGTTTAGCCTAAACAGCAACTATTCATTTCAATTCAGTCTTTCCCCCCCCCCCTGTCACATTTAAGTACTACAGTTTGTGTAGTCTGTGTAAAATGCTTGTGCCTCGAGGTGTTTTGGCCAGGGACAGATTTAAGAGGAGGCTACAAGTACTATAATCCGCATGTACCACTGCTGCACTACTGCTTGGAGTTCCCTCCTGCTCATGGGCACCCTTGTATGTTCAGGTGTTGGTTGCTTTGGGTGCTTTTGGCTGTAGCCTGCAAACACAGACCTGTTGAGAGCAACGTTTGATTACAGAGGGAACAGCCAGACCTTTTATTTGTATTTTTATAGCATAGAAAATTATTGTAGTGTCGTGTTAGTTCAATATATAGATGTTAAAAAATGAGAGTACTGTGCAAGGAGATTCATGGTGGATAAAATACCGTATCATGAAAAATAACTTTGAATGGAGCCTTCGGGTGGGTTGCTTAAAGAATATTATTATATTATCAAAACCACCAAAGTTGTAACTGCTAAAAAATGCTTTCTATTACGTTTGTCTAAAGTCCATTCCCCAAAATGAAAAACTAATTTCTTGTCCAGTACTCCTGCTCCTGATCTTGCTACCTTCTCGTTCTTCTATGTATCAACAGTCATTCATGGCTGTGATAGATGTCTTCCCTTCACCAAGCTGCCTCCTCTGGGCTTGTGCCAACTCGTAAAGAGTAAAGTGGCCATACACTTGAAAGACATTATTGCTGATTTAACATTCTTACTTGCTGACGTTCTTGCAACACTCCTTATCCAGATAATGCTTTATAAACAATAAACACAACGTTTCGTTGGGTAATACCAGAGGAGTGAGTATCCACAAGTTGGACAACAGTCTATTGTAACTTTTTATTTATTTGTATCATAAAAGATACCTGCATAGCCGCTGCAATGTAGTCGGTAACGATATTTGCGGATTTCTGGTAACTAAATACCAGAACAAATATTTAGCCAGAGCAATTGTGTCTCTCGGTAAATGAGGCCCTTGATGGTGTGTAACTGTAATAAAATGCTCAGTCCCATTCAGTAAACACAACCCCAAATAATAATCTCCAGTAATAATATTTATAAAGAACATAGCCTTATAGAAGAACCTCTCTGGTGTATTGTTTACTAAAGCACAAGTTTAATCCTTTCTCCTGACCGACACTTCTGAACAGTCAGTCAGGAGGAAGGACTGTCGGTTGCGGCCGACCGTTTGCCTGAAAACCAATGCGATTATTTCGGCCTGATGGACAGATACACTAAACTATCAGTTGATCGGGTCGAAATGTTGGTCATATCAGAGGACACATGGACATCCTTTAAGACTAGAAGAAAAGAAGTTTCATCTTCAGGTTAGGAAAGGTTTCTTTGCAGTGTTAATGGTGGAACTGTCTTCCAGCAGATGTGGAAATGGCAAGTTCATTGAATAGCTTTAAAAATGGCCTACATAACATTCTAAAACTAAATAGTATTAAGAATTACTGGAATTAATACATATACTGTAGTTCTGGTTGATCCGGGGATAGTTTCCGATTGCCATTTAGAGTCAGGAAGGAATTCTGCTGTTTTGTTTTTTGGGGGGGGGGTTTGCCTTTCTCTGGATCAACTGTTAGGTAGGGTTAAAGAGTAGGGTGTAAAAGTTGGACTTGATGGACATATGTCTTCTTTATTCAACCTCAATTACAATGTTACTAACTAAAAAAATTATCACAGGTGAATGTTTGTCAGTACAGTGACCTTTTTATATGTGAAAGCAATAAACGGTAAATATAGAATACTGTACAATTCGGAAAATGTTAACAGTATTTATATCCTATGTGATTCCTATTGTATCCGTGTTAGACCAGTAAATTGTCAATATTGTTCTAACATAAAAATACTATTTAATAAATATGTAAACCATGTTCTGTGCAGAGGTTTTCATTTAAAGACAAGTATAAGGAACAAAGACCTGGGCTATAACACCCTGGCCTTTAGGCATCCTGCAGATTTTTAGTCATCTACAAAAAACAAGCTTTTCATTCTGGACACATCTTTGTGAAGGCCTTGCCATAAGGTCAACTGATTGCAGTCTCTGAGCTATAAATGTCATGCATCATCTACTATCAATTAACATTTCCATTTCTAGATTTCATAGCTTTGCTGCACCTTGGAAGCATTTTATCTTAAGATGGCAATCTAGTTTCCATAGAAGGATAAAACTGGTAACTAGTATGATGAAACCTAAATAGTTACTATATGTGTTTTAAGTTTTTTTTGTAAGTTTCTTTATAATGTAGAATAAATCTGTAATTCTTTTGAAGGAATGAAGACTGCTTTGTGTAATGTATTTCTTTCTGCCCGATAGACCCACGATTTAATCTAATAAGTGAGGGATCTTGGTAAACTAACAGCCAGCTAATCGTTCCTATCATTGGTTGGAGAACATTTTTTACATCATCCCCCCGACTTAAAGGGAACCAGTAGACAAAGTGACATTTTATAGGCAGTATTTTTTGATAATTATGCATGCAAGGACATCCTGTGGAAACTCTATTTACTACTGTTTTTTTTTTTTTTTGTAAACATTTTCGTGTTTATTGCATTATAAAAATAAAAAGAACAATTCTTACAGGATTTTTGACAGAGTGTACAGTTTGTAGAGAAGTGGTATACAATATTGGTATATACATATTATTCTCTAAATCTTATATCGGAGCATTAGTACATTAGTATGTCCTGTCATTTATTTTTTTCCCCACTTCAGGATATTGCTAATCTCGGCGAAATTGCGGTAGTGGAGGAAGAAATAAAACATTTTTTTTCTATAAACATAAATACATTAAAAACATTTAAACAAAAATATTGATTTGATATTATACAATGTTTCTTTGTGGTAGGTGATTTGATTTATTGTAAATATTGGTATGGAGGTTGTCCCTGTCAGTCTCACATAATTTTTAGGTAGAATATGATTATCATACATATTGGGGTTTTAAAACTTAGAGTTTGAATTTCCAAGTTTAAAATTTAAGTTTCCCCAGGGTGTGGCGCAAGTCCACATTGCAATACCATTGTGTGTATTTGAACTTAGACATAATTAGTTTCTGTGTGTTTTTCTTTGTCTATATTGATTTAAGAATCTAGTTTCTCTATGTATAGAATTTGCGTGAGGTCTTGTATTACCTCTGTTATTCCTGGAGGAGTTGTTCTGAGCCAGTGTCTAAGGATTACCCTTTTAGAGGCTAAGATTGTTGGTTGGATTTTACTTGCATGCGGTTTTCGCCTTCATCCTGGGTATAAGTTAAGCTTGGTGGGTCTGAGTAGTGGAAAAGACAGAGTAGAGGGTTGTACATTCCCACATTATATGAAGAACATTAGCATTTTGAAAAGTTCATCTGGCATTGTAGTGGTGGTATAGATGGATTCGGGAACTTCAGGAATGGGGCGTTGAATGCTCTGTAGGCTCTGTGGAGCAGTTTAAATTGAGTTTCTCTCCATGATTCAGATTTGATCATGGTTCTCAGTGTTTGATAAACTTGTATGATATTTTCCAGCACTCCTTGTGTTCCTAGTTCTTTGTCCCATTTATTCATGTTGGATGATGCAAGTGGCTTTGACATCACATTGTTTATTATTTTATAGCATTCTGATAGGTTTAAGTTTTCCAGAGGGCCATGTAATAGCATTTCAAAGGGTTCTTGTTTGAGGGCTGAGGCTATGTTTTGTGTCTTATTTAGGCATATTCTATGAAATGAGTATTCAGGAGTTGGTATTTGGTTTGAAGTTCAAGCCAGGTGTATTTTCTGTGGTTGGTTTTTGAATACAGGTCTCTTAGCGTTAGAATACTTTTTTGTTTTCCACATTCTAAAACCAGTGGATTGTGTATCTTGTGGGAAAGCAGGGTGGGCGTGAATTGGCACATCTGGGGATATTAGGCACAGGAGTTTGTATGCTTTTCTGAGAATTCTCCAGGTGAGGATAGTATCTCTTAGAGTTAACATATATCTATGTGTAGTGGGTATTTGTGTAGTAGAGCTGGTAGGGAGAAGGGTTTTGTTTGCTAGGTATGTTTCTAGGTTTTGGTTTGAGAAGTATGAGCTATTGTTTAACCAGTCTCGTATATGCCTGCATATTTAGGCTAGGTTGTATGTTCTTAGGTTGGGGAAGTTGGCCCCTCCTTATTTGTGAGGGAGTTGCAGTTTTGATAGGGTGATTCCTGGTTTTCGTCCATTCCAAAGGAAGTGTGTCAATGATTTATTAAGTGATTGGATATCTTTGTGTTTAAGTAGGAGGGGATTCATTTGAAGAGGGTATAGAAGTTTTGGGAAGCTTATCATTTTTATTAAATGACATCTTCCAAGAAGAAGGGTGAGCAGTACATTTTTCCAGTTTTGTAGTTCTTTCTGGATTTTATCTAGGATTGGAGGGAAGTTTAGATAATAAAGGGAAGATAGAGTAGCCCCTATTTTGATGCCCAGATAGGTGATGGGTGATTTTATTTGAATTAGGTGAGAAAAGGACCAGTGTCCTTTTGATTGTTTGCCAATTGGGAGAAATTCTGTTTTATCTATGTTTATTCGGAAGCATGGAAATCCTCTAAAGTGGGTGAGCTCTTTTAATTTTGTTTAGGAAACAAAAGAAGGTCCCTATGAAGTATGAAAAAACCCTATCCTAATTGATACATAGGAACAAACACAAAGACGTGTAGATATAAATGGCTAATTGAAATATAAAAGGCGCCATTGAAAAAGCTATGATGCGAAACGCGTTTGGGTGCTAGACACCCCTCTCTCCCTGCACCCACTTTTGCTACTGTGATACCTTGTGTTGTGAGGTTTTGATACGCAGTCCCTTTGATGATTGTTCCGTGCACGGACCTTGACCGATACAATTACTTACCGACGTGACTGATAAGTATCGCTCACCACAATTACATTATTTTGACGTTTGACTTTGTTGGGTTGCGGCTAGGAAGGGGGGTATTCAGATATATATATAACTACTACGATTATGAACTTTTGTTACTATATGATATATTGATAGTGTATTACTGTTATTTATGTGATCAGTTGTTGATCTTTTACTACTTTGATAATAAATGTATATGTTTTAGCCATTTATATCCTCTACACGTCTTTGTGTTTGTTCCTTTTAATATTGTTGGGATAGCTTTATTCGGGTCTCGTAGGAATATTAAGAGGGCATCTGCAAAGAAAACAGATTTCAGTACAGTGCTTCCTATTTGTATCCCATCCCACTTTGTGTTTTGTTCCAGATAAATGGAGAGCGGTTCTATTGCTATGTCAAATAGCAGGGGGGACGGGGCACCCCTGACGGGTTCCTTTTTGGAGAGGAAATCTGTCTGACAGGCGTCCTGGGGTGGAAATTCTTGCTGTAGGGTTTATGTAAGATGCTTTGAGGAATTGAATGAAGGGGCCAGAGAATTTTATCTTTTCTAGTGTTAGAAAAAGCCAATTCCAAGTTACATTGTCAAAGGCTTTTTCAGCATTGATTGTTAATCTTACCATTTGTGTTTTGGTTGGTCTATTTTGTGCCCAGTCCAACACTGATAGCACCTTCCTAATATTTGTGACTCATGATCTACCCTTGGCAAATTCTACTTTGGTATGATTATTGATATATGGGAGTATTTTAGATAAACTTTCTGCCATGAGTTTGGATAGGATTTTTGTGTCTACATTGAAAACAGAATCCTATAGAGCCCTCCCCCCCGTATCAAAGGGTCTCTTCCTTTTTTGGGAAGGATTTTAATGTGTGCTTCTTGGCTAGTGGGATATGCTGACCTGTATTTAGTACTTTGTTGTACAGCTGTGTCAATGTTTGAGAGATCTGGGGGACAGGGTTTTGTAGAATTCACTTGTCAGGCCGTCGGGACCCGGAGCTTTGTTTGTGTGGAGCTTTGCGATAGTGTGTGTTACTTCTTCTTGAGTTATTGTGGTGTTAAGTGATTTTAGCTGAGATTGGGTGATTGTGGGTAGCTTTAGTCGTCATACCCTGAGAGTGGTCAGTCTGTTTGGGAATAAATTAGTATTGCGCAAAGGTAGAGCATATATCTTTTGGTTTGGTTGCTATGGTTCCTTGGTTTGTTTTTATTCTGGCTATTAAGGTTTGTGTGTATCTGCCTTTTGCTAGACTGGCAAGCAGTTTGCCAGCTTTGTATCCGAATTTGTCAGCTGGTGTAATGACCATTTGAAGGCATTGTGGCATTGTAGCCATAGATCACTCTCTGATTTGAGTGTGGTCCATTGTTTCTCGTCTGTTTGTGATAGTCTCTGCTTATATTTTGTGTAAGCCTTACAAAGTTTTTTGCTTGCTTCTAGGTTTTTTTGTTGTTGTTTTTTTTTTAGGTTGGCGGTATATGAGGTTATTTCTCCTCTATACAGCTTTTCCAGCTTCCCAGAAAAGGTTTTCGTTAGTGTTGTGTTGTTGATTTGTGTCTGCATATTTCTTCCAGCTGTTCGTGAGCATTATCTGAAAATCTTTATTGTTGGTTAGATGTGTGGGGAACCTCCATTGTATGTTATTGTCTTTTGGGCATGTTTCTGAAATTTCTTGGGTTATAGGAGTGTGGTCAGATATTTGTATGTCCAGTATGTCAGTGTTTGTGATGCTAGATAAGAGAGTTTGGGCGCATAGAAAATGGTCTATTCTGGACATGGAATTGTGGGTTTGTGATATAAAGGTGAATTCTCTGTCTGCGGGGTGGTATAGTCTCCAGCCGTCTATCCGGTTAGTGGATTTGGAGAATGTTTTGAGTGTTGTGTCTGGATGGTGGATTGTGGAGGATTTAGATGCTCTATCTTGGTACACTAGGTTAAAGTCACCACCTACTATAGATTTATCTTCATTTTGGGTGACTACCTAGTTTGAGAGTTCCTGTAAAAAGACTTTTTGTTTGGAATTGGGTGCATAGACATTAGTTATTGTCAAGTGATGATCACCTTGTTTTATATAGATTTGGAAGTTTCTTCCTTGATTGTCTGATTTGTGGGATATTATTGTTATTGGTGCAGATTTTCTAATCAAGGTTAGCTTTTCTTTGTATTGCTCCTGAACCAAAGGCTTGGCCCAATCATTGTTTGCACATTTTATGGATATCGTCCTGTTTCAAATGGGTTTCCTGTAACAGGGCTATATCAGTGTGCATTTTATTCAGGTGTCTCGGGACCATTGCGCGTTTAGCAGGGGATTGGAGTCCTTTGACATTCCATGATACAATTTTAATACCCAATAAACATATTTTGATGAAAACACTGCGATTATATAAACTAACAGGTAGAATATAGAAACATTTGCACTTACATTGTTTTGTTTGGGGAAGTGGTGTGGAACACATTTTTGAGCTTAAGAACACATAGATCAAGTAAACATTTTTTTAAAAATAAACAATTAAAAATAACAGTATAAAACAAACAATTATATGTAGTTGAGGGACTATGTTTGGTAGAAATACAGAGTTCCAGGAGTTGCGAGGTCTCCAATAGGCCTCTTCCGTGGTTGGTTAGTCTCTGTAGAATCTGTAAAATTGTAGTGTCCTGTTGGCCTCCTTTTTTCCGTCAGGGAGGTATATGTATGATTGGGTTCACTCCTTAAATTAGTAGGTATGAGGAGCTAGTTCGGGGAATATCCCATATGGGTGTTGATATATGTTTAGTGGACAGTGGGATAGTACTTACGGATTTGTGTTTTGTAAGTGTTTTCTCTCTTGTTTTGTAATACAGGTTGTGGTGATTCATATCTTTGGTAAGGTGATAATAAAAGAAGGTTCATTGTAGAAGTTGGAGTTAGGAAGGCAAATGGGTGGAGGAGGTTGCTGGGGGTTAGCTAGTTCAGAAAATAAGTGTGGTCAATCCGATGGATTGAAATTGTGGTTGCCCAGTGATTAGTGACCACGTTTCTGGCGAGTGCCTTTTTTTTTTTTTTTTTTTGTAATCCAAATTGTGTCGGTTGTTTTTCCCTCTGGTAGAATGTTGTAGGGAGAGAATTCAATGTAGACTCTAGGGATAGATGAGAAGGTGGGTGAAGGAAGTTGAGTGGGGATAGTCAGTTACGAAAGTAGAGGAAATGTTCGATCTGGGCATTCTAAAGAGTTCCAGAAAGGTTTGGTGTTTCGGCATTATGGTTATCTTGTGGGAGATGACCTTCGACATAGTAATTAGGGATAGATTGGCAGGTGGGTGAAGAAAGATATGGGTGGATAGATAGATAGAAAAGTAGAGGAATGGTTTCTCTAAGGTTTCCAGGGTTGCATAGTCTCAAGGTATTATAGTTATTTTGTTTGAGGTAATATGGCCATTTTTCCAATGGGTTTCCTACCCCTTTCGCTTATCTTTTTCCTATTTTGAGTTCAGTTTGTCACATAGTTGGAAAATAGCTGAGCAGGTGGGTGAAGGAAGTAGAAGGTTACCTAGGCTGAAAAACAGGTGAAGCGGTCGATTTGGATGGTTCCTTGGGTGGCTTGTTGTTGGATGTTCCAGGTGCATAGAAGGTTTTGGGGTATGGCATGGAAGATTTTCATTCCGGTGAGGGAGGGTATGGGTTTGGGGACCGTTGGGGTGTGTTGGATGGTGGTGATTTGATGTCTGTCCTTGTTTGAGAAGTATGTTTCTGCTTCATCTGGATCATGGAATGTTAGTGGTGGATTTCCTTGTTGAAGGACCTTGAGAGTGGCTGGATATTGAAGGATAATTTTTATTTATTTGGCGTATGAAACAGAGCATATTTTGCTGAAAACTCTGCGTTTTTTTGGTAGCTCAATTGAGTAGTCCGAAAATATTAATAGTTTGTTGTGTTCATATGAGTGCCTTTTGCTTTGAAGGCGTGTTTGCATGGCTATTTTGTCCATGTAATTGTTTAAGGCCGGGAGCAGGGTTCGGCTTACTGCTATTGCCAGCTGGTTGTGGTCTTGGAGATCCTGAAAGCCAGAGCTTGGGCCTTCCTCTGTCGGCGTTTGGGTTTGTGGATGTTACTCTGGGTCACCCTGCAGTGACTCCGCCATCTTGGAGTCCCTTTGGGTTATTCCATAACCTTTTGATTTTAGGTGGTTTGGTCTTGTCCTTTTTTACATAGCAGTCCATATTATGGTAGTAGGGTATATCCTTAACGCTCGGTCATTGTTTTTGGCTTGGTTAAGAGCTGGATTTATATTAGCAGGGCTCTATTATTGGAGTGAAGGATGGAGCGCTCGGGTTTTACATGCGTCCCTGTTGGCGCTGGAACCGGAAGCCCACTCCTGATTATTTTTAACTCTGTGTTGATTCGTACATGTGTACCACTATACACTGTATTTAAGAAGTCATATGGGTGTTAAATTTGTTAGGATATGCACTGTGATATTTGTGTGGAAGCAAATAAACGTCTTGGCATTTTGGTGCCATTTTTTGGAGGTCTATATGGCATAACTTGAATGTCAATTTTTGTTTGGGTTTAAAACCCATGTGGTTAGTATATGGCTGTGCTCTCCCAGATTAATACCTTCTAGATTGTCTGACAGGCTCCTTATGTTAGTGATTACTTGTTTTGCCACTGCGGTGGACAAATAATTCCTAAGTGCTCGTTCCGTTTTTCAAACACAGGTGCATTTAAAAAATTAACAGACAGTAAAACCCCATAGGATTACATAATATCGTTCACACCTGCTGCGTTATAATCCGTTCCGTTCCAGTCCGTTTAAAAAACGCACTGCATGCAGCATTTCTGTCCGTTTTTTCATGCATTTTCTATAGAACTCTATGGAATACACATTGTTAAAAAATAGATACAAATGTATGCAAAAAATGGATACAAACTGACAAACACATGCTGTGCGTTTCTGTCAGTTTCTAGTGTGAACAAGCCCTAAGTCCCCCAGTAAAACTATAATGCCCCCTCTCTCTGATTTATCCATAGTGGTTGTCTGGGGGGAGGCTGTCATAGGTAAAGTATGAAATTGGGGTGGCTTCTGTGGAAGTTACTTCCCTAGCTCGACCTATACTATACTATACTATAAATAGGTCTAAGCTAAGCGGATCTCTGTTGGAAAAGGACCTTTTTTTTAGTAGATCACTCATCTGACATAATAACCAGTGCATATTGCAAAAGTACTACTAATCTTGCCAAAATATTATTGCAAATAAATAACATTTGATAAATGTACAGGGCCCCATATGGTGTCGGTATTTGTGCTTAGGCATACCGTTATGAGATGTTTTATCTATGTTTATGATCATTAAAAACATCAAGGTGACCCCAGTATGAAATGTCCTAAATAGTTATCTTGGGTCTTTTTCACTGGGGTTGCAAGCAAGGGGGTGTTAACATGATCAATTGGTCATGTGAAAATTTAGTATTTGTCTGATGAACTTTGTGAGCCATTGCAACCTTTCTACATATTCTGCACTGGAGGCAATAGCTACAAACAAGCTGTCCACTACCTAATCGTTTTCTGGCCCTACTAATGTATGGCTTGAGGGTAATCTTCAACCTGGCAGTACATAAGTAAAGAAGATTTATAGTCCCAAATTCTACCCTCACCCCTTTACAAGTATCCAGGTTGAGAACCTGAATCACTAAGTCCTCACCCCTGAGTTCTATGTCTAGCAATTCCTTTGTCGCTCTGGTCTAACTTCACCTTCTAGACTGTCAGTGACCAGGTCAATGGAAAGACACACTATGCAAGAAGCGCATCTTCCCATTGGCCGGGTTGTGGACAGCCTGCAAACAGAGTGATGAAGGAATATTTTAGGAAGTATTGCTTGACATAGCATGTGTGTACCCAGGGTGAGGACTAAAATGTTCAGGTCCTCACCCTGGGTACATCAGCTAGTGATACGAAGAGAGGTTTGCGGAAGGTGAGTTTAATTGTCCTTTACGTTTTCTTATAAACTTATTCACCCAGGATTCACAATGGGTGACTCAATCAAGCCTTATTATCCTGAACACACGCTCATTAAAACTTGATTCTTCTTAGAAGCTTTTTTTGGTACATCAGTCATGTACATGTTTCATTTGCTCACTTATTAGCAGTTTGAACACTTAATTGTTTGGCAATAAAATTCTTATGGCTTATTTTTCTTTATTTCTTTTCTCAGGTTTTATTGGTGTTTTAATATTGTTTGTTGATCTTGTTAAAGGTCATGCTATTGACAAAAACACTGACATTTTACAGAGTAGGGAAGTTGATTTTTTGTTGAAAAGTATATATCATATTTATAATTCTGACAAGCAGAGTTACAATCTGGAATTAGGACAGTAAGCTTGGTATTTAAATTGTTTTTTTTTTTTTTTTACAGTATGCATCAGGGGTGGGACAGTCTTGGTGCTGTAATAGCCACACCCTGGGCAGAATTTGGGATTCAGCTAAAGGGATGTAGAAGCAATCTGACCCTTCACAGCAGCTAGTTGAAGGCAAAGATTTCTATACTTTCATTGAGACAATACAATTGGGGTGCTAAGTTTTCCTTCAGACATGCTCATTTCCAGGTTTAGACCAATCATCTGAACCAAAATGAAAAATATTGATCTCAGAAATTATAATTTCTATGGGCCTACAAATGCAGACTTTACAAATTTGGCCAAAACACCTTACTCCTCGGCTCCTTATGGTTCTACTGCAGTGCCTGTTTAAAGTCCCACAAAGTGAAAAGTAGAAACTGTCTGTGTGTCATCCAGTCTCTGCTTCTTCCTTGTCCTCCCTGTGGACTCTGGCATGCGCATGGTAGCCCTCCCACCCTCCGTATCCCTTCATGGCTTCCTCATCCCCTAGCTTTTCTGTAGCGTAGGGGACTCCAGCCCACCCCCAACCACCGTGTTACTTTTTTAAAACAAGCCACAGAAACAGACTTACCCAACCTCCTTCCCTCGGCTCTCTTTGTAGTCGCCAGCCGCAATTGTGATTGGCTGACTCTCAGCCAATCACAGACGACGTTGCCGCTCAGGCCGCTGTTTGCAACTTTCGGCAAGCAGAGAGCCGAGGGAACAAACGCTGGTCTATTTCTGGGTCTTATTTTAAAAACTAACATGGGGGTTGGGTGGAGTAACCTACGCTACAGAAAATTTTACTTTGAGCGGTGGAGATACCTTTTAAGACATACATCATAAAGTATTGAAAATTGATAAATGTCATTTAATACAAATAGTAATCCTTGATCGTTTGCTTAAGTCATCGATATTACATTTTTGATAAACAGACTCAAAACTATCTGGTTTCAATGTAAAAGCCACTTATCATCTTATTAGTTTATGGATAGATTTAAAGCAGAATACACTGTGATCAATTTTTATGGCTTGCCAATGTTAGAATATCCTATATTTGTTTAAAACAAACACATTCATTTGCTCCATTTGGTTATGGAGAATGGCACATGTGTATTTTCACAGTGCTGTGTTTCTCTGGAAGATAGATGTGCAGTGATACTGATTGGATAGCCAATCGCTGCTTGTTATATTCCTAGATCATCAGTTTAATGGCTCAGGCTTTAGTGGCCTCCCACATCATCTCCTTGATGGATTTTGTGAATGGTTATGGAGAAAATTACAGCCCCTTCATGTAATTTCCATGCATGGCATTTAAATAGTTAAAATTAAACTACATATTCATCCTAAAGTTTACATAATAAAGAAAACAAAGTGATGAGTTACTAACAGCAATACCAATAGGAGTGAGGACCCTGCCCAAAGAGCTTACAGTCAAGAGGAAATGGGGTTGAGACATATGGTGACGGCAATCAGTATGCAGACAAACGTTCTGCAACGGCATCGTAAACAGTCGTTCTGACCGGAAAAGGAAGTTGGCAGCGATTGTAGGGAGTATGGCAGTCACAAATGTTCTTCCTATACTTTATATAGGGAGAATGATCATGACTGTGTGCTCCCATCTATCTAGCATATTCTGTCTGTCATCTTTCACAGATTAGTACTGTGTGCACCTTTTACATGGTGGCATAATCCATTATGACACTTTTACACCATGGAGTACCAGAATTTATGTAAGATAATGGGTAAATTAAACAGACCAGATCCAGTTCTTTTCCTTCAGACTCTTTGTATGCAGGTTTTGTACAATTGCATTGCTAGCTTAGGTAAAATAAATTAAAAGATTGTGTTTATTATTTTTTTTTTTTCCTTGTGTCCTTTTACTTAATTGGTCTTTGCTGTTTAGAGGGTATGTCCACCCCCAAAGATTGATCGGCTGCTGGCCCTATTGTGTAGTGTTAAAAAATCCTTACCTTTCTCCTCAGCTCCTTATGGTTGTCCTGCAGACCCTGATCAAAGTTCAAAAAAGTGAAGAGTAGGAGCCTTCCTGTGAGTATGTGCCCCTTCCCTGTCCTTCTGGAGGAATCTGGCATGTGCATGTGAGCCCTCCCCTTAAGGATCTCTTCATAGTGCCTTAATCTTTTATGAAAATATATATATAATCTTTTTTGTAGTGTAGGGGACCCCCTCCAACCCCAACCACCAGGTTTATAACATTAAAAACTTCACAGAAACAGAGTTTCCCACCTTCGTTCCCTCGCTCTCTCAATAGCCGGCTGCCGCATCTGTTATTGGCTGACTCTCAGCCAATCACAGGCGCGGTTGCCAGTCCAGCCCCTATTGCTACTCCGTTCCAGGAAGTAGCAATAAAGGCAGACGCTGAGGGAACAAAGGTGGTAAGTCTTTTTGTGCAATTTTAAGTTATATACCTGGCAGGTTTTATCATTTGGGGTGGAGATACCTTTTAAATGCAATGGCAGAAAGAAAGGGGTTTAATGAATAGCACTTTACCTACCGAAAAAATTAGCTTGGAATTATTATATGTAAATTTAAAATACATAGGCATTTTAACAAGTAGCACAGCAATTTACAATGGCGTAATGCGCAATGTAAATATCAGGTGCTATTGCTCAGTGCAGATATCATTAAAGATGGTAAGCATTGGTTTTGCACTGGTTTTGTGGAGTTTGCACTGTTTCCAATACTTTACGGAGACAAAAAGGTCTGTTTCAGCTAACGTTAACATAGTATATGTATATGTCATTTAATTAGCCTTAGAAATATTATTAGTGAAAAATTGTAAAAGGGCAGATACCCCAACCTTTTTATTTTAGGAAGTTGAATTAAGAAATTCAAGCAAAAATGATATAATTAATTAATTATTCATTTTTTTATATTTTCATTAAAGGAATCATTTGGTAAAATAAAATCCATATATTTGGACAATTATCTACATTTTCGCATTTTATTACAAAAATACCAAAATAGAGTTTTAAAGGGGAACTGTGGTCTCCAAACAAGTTTAAATGAAAGGCCAGTTTCCTACCTTTAAAACGAGCCATTAACCACGAGCCCAAGATATAAAGAAATGACTGACCAGAAAGTTAATGGGTGGGAGGCTGACATGTGACATTCCTAAAGCTTCTCCTGCACAGTGCTGCCGGTGAGCACAGCCTCAGACTCCCTCAGTGTGTGAGGGAGACAGGAAGTCCCTTCTCCTCTCTGCTGTGTGAAGGACCTGCAGCGGCAGAGAAGGTAAGGGAATCTACAGCCCTTCTCTCTCACTATGTGAAAACAGCCTTTTCTCACTCTGCCTGAAAAAGCTGTTTCCACGCAGAGTTTTGGGGGTAGGGGGGGTGTCAGAGTGTCCCACAGCACCTGTGAGTGGGTGGGGCTTAGGCACCCATGAGTGGGCGGGACCACGAAACCCATGAGTGGATGGGGCTTAGGCGTCGGCGAGTGGGCGGGGCCACATGGGGCTGTAAGGGAGTGGGCCAAGGGGGGCCTGCAACTGGAGGGACCATGGGGTCCATGAGTGGGAGGGACCAGGGGGGCTGCAAAGGGGAGGAGACACAGGGAAGATTGACTGACAGTTTCAGAGCAGGAAGTGCAGGGGACCTGGTGATGCTGCTGCCATATCACACACAAAAATGTAAATATCTTCAAAACTATGTAAAATAAACAATGGAAATACATTGCAAAAACTCAGGACAGCAATTCCCATAAATTTACCTAAAGTCATTTTTGGACCACAGTTCCTCTTTAATTGTAAATCACTTTCCATTTTGAATTATTGATCCATTAAATTGGGCACATTGATACACAATTGAATACTATTACAGGAATAACAATACTGAATTCCACACGACGACAATATCAATGTTCCTCACATTTTTATGGGCTAGACTATCATATACACATGAACACAAACATACTCTAATGCAATAAGTTATAAATGGAAAATCTAACATTTAAACATGGGATGCTATTTTTGGATGAGAATAGAGTTTGTAAAGTTGTGATACATGTAGGGAGGAACAATGACTGTCTGTGCATAAGGATAGGTGGGTGGCTTTCACTCTTGGGTTCTGGTTGAGAAGTGTAAATTGGCGCCTGCTGTTTGTTCTAAGGTGAAAATGAGATCAGAGACAGAGAAAAGAAAGGAGGATAGGGAGAGTTTAAGGGGGGTAGTGGCTGTGTTGAGTATGGACCTGACAGAACTGTAATAAGAAGGACCAGTGATGAGAGAGACAGCAGAAGACATAATGGGCTGAATTTACCTATCCTTTACTGGAAAACGTCCAGTATAATGATTTATGTATTTCACAGCTTCTGTTGTATGCTCCCTGCAAATTATTCTTTTTTTTAACCAGTGGCTCCTTTCTTATATCTCTGTCCCCATCTAATTGGCTCAGTAGCGTTTGCTTGTCAGGATTTCTACCACAAACTTTCCCTTATTCTACCTTTCATTTCCTCCTAAGTTTGTTTTAATATATTTCCATCTATTCTATTTTATCAAATTTTCTTTGTTTGGTAATATATTATATTTTCCTACGTTACCAGTATTTCTTTCTGCTCAGAATTTGCACCATCTCATCCTTTGTCTCTGGTACTTCTCACATTTTCATTCCTGGTATTTTGTTTTTAAAATTAGTTTTACTTCCTTTACTGCCATAACTTGATTTCCAGAGCTATGTGTCTCTTTTGTCTAATGTTATTGTCACTTTCTTTGGTTGTGTTTCCCTATATTAATACGGTTGGTAAGCCCAGTTGTCAGATTAGATGCTCTTGATGATTCTTCCTTGAAGAAAAGGAGGGTTGAATATTTCCTTCACTGTCTTCAGTGCCCAAAGGAAACATCCTAGACAAATTCAGGGCTAGGTTTGTTTTTTAACAAAGTCAAGTAAATAGCATCTTTTCTTCAGCATTACTCTCTCTTGTAGATTAATGCCCACTGCACACAACACCCTGCAAACTGTCTCCTGTAAGCACATAGTATACATCCCTGTAACTACGCTGCCCCTCCATTTCCCCTTCCAGACTACTCTTTAATTGCTTACCTCTCTTCTTGTTCTTCCCATCTCCCTGCTTGCCTCTCTCCAGAGGCCCTCTCCCCACTCCCTTAGGCTGTGCTGGACGGGCTGTCCGCTCCTCCCCTAGGACTGTCAGGATTCAACTTGTATTTTAATGAGTCAGATCCAGCTGGGAATGAAATTTTAATGAGTTTGCTATGAGTTGTGGTGTCTCTGGCACCAAGGGGAGAACAGCTGCAGCCTGACCCCCTACTCACATAAACGAGTCTATGCAGACATTTATAAATTGGCTATGATTCTATGTGTTATAATTATAAATAGAATACACATTTAAATATGGCGGGTATTGTGTTTTTATTGTTTTGTGTGTGTGTGTATAATATTTATATGTGTGTGTAATAATGCACTATATATAATGTAGAATTACTATGACCGAGCAGAAAGCAATCATATCAATAATTGTTATGGTTAATTATTAAGCTTATACACGCAGGTTGATATTTTGGGCCAATTGATGGCCTGGGCCAATATTTTGGTTGGATCAAGCATGATTTACCACACGGCTGATTTTTGGGGTAATCCACTGGACATGTTAGTAAAGTTTGGGTGATTGAGAGATCTTCAATAGGCCACACAATCTGTCAGAGTATAACCTTAAGTGCAAGGCTTCTTTGGGGCAATGCACCGAGAACCGCTATCGGCAACCCGGTACAAAGTCGCCACCGATGTTATATGTTGATAGTGGTTCTTGGTGCATCGCTTTCTCTCTCTCTCGACTGCAAACAGACAGGCTGCAGGAAAGGTAACCAATCAGCGGCAGTCTGCAGAGAGAGTGGGGGTCAGGTACCTACTTCAGGATTCCAGGGGTATCATGTTCAGGTGATGTCAAGTGGGCGGAGCATATGAAATGCCTCTAAAAATTCTGAGAGAAGAGGGAGCAGGTGCAATAGTAGCAGTCTTCAATAAATCACAAGCTCCATGTGGCTGTCAGGATTGGATTTCAGTTCAGCTGCAGCACCAAGAGTTCTCTGCACTTGACACGCCCACAAGTGCAGTTTGTCAGTGACTCTGACCTGCTGCTTGTGTGATGAGTGCAGTGTATTGTATTAATTTTTTAAATTACTGGATGGGGGGGGGGGTAATAGATGGCTTGGTAGCTGGTCTAAGTCTAATTTAAAAGGCTGATGATTATTTTTGAATTATGTAAAACTATAGTGTGATGGCGGGGGGTCCATTTTAACTTTACAGTGGATTGGGGACAGCAATAGAAAATACCAGAATGTTTGTCAGGTTGGTATAATGTGAAGGGTGGTTTATAAAGTATAAAGTTTAGGATGTTAAATAGTGTATTGAGAAGTGTATAGTGTGGTACATACTATATAAGCTAGTGTATATGGTGGTGCTACGCCTCTAGGGGATGCAGTGCTGTACAATATAGAATACAAAAAGTTGTACATGGAGGACAGTAAATAAATATATAAATAAGTATGAGCATCATGAAATATACAAGTGCTTGAAACATCTAACATGAGGAAAGAGGTCCCTGACCCGTTGAGCTTACAATCTACTTAGGTGGGATAAGGTGTTCTATAGTGTATAGGGTAGTTTATAACGTATAGAGTGCAGTATAATGTTTAGTGTGTTATATAGTGTATAGGGAGGTTTATAGTGTGGTAAATAATGTGTATAGGGAGGTTAATAGTGTGGTAAATACTGTATAGGGTGGTGTATAGTGTATATGGTAGTATATAGTCTATAGGGTGGTGTTTAATGTATAGGTTGGTGTATAGAGTGGAGTATAAAGTTTAGAATGTTTTATATTGTATAAAGAGGTGAATAGTGTGGTAGATACTGTATAAGGTAGTGTATCGGGTGGTGTATAAGATTAACAGGGTTATTCAATAAAAGTTCTTATCGTTTAAAATGGTGCTAAATTTGCCCCAACCAATCCGATGTTAGCTTTCAAATGTCAAATAAGATCTGATTGGTTGGGGCAAATTTAGCACCATTTTATGACTTTTATTGAATAACCCCATATGTGTTTGACACACAGCTCAGAACACCAGCATTGCAGACACTACCAAGTTTTCACATGTTGCAAAATCTTTAATTCTTCAGGAATTATAGTGTGGATTAATGTCTATTTGAAGACTGTATAAATACCTCACCTACGCGCGCGCTTAAAGGCGTCATTCAAAGTTTGGCTCAGGTGGCAAAAACCCTAGAGACACCCTTGCAATGTACAATATATCTTTGTTCAACCTCCAATGCTTTGTCAGTGTATCACATTGTCGTTATGTATTGCATGTCTACAATACAATACCCATGGCTCTGTGTGTACTAGCATGGATTCATAGTTTGGCTCATTTTATTAACACATGTGCAACTTATTTTACACTAAAATATAATTTAAGTACATGTAAAGTCCCATGTAATGCAGACCCAAAGTGCTATTTTTTTTACATTGGTGCGAACTGTTAATGCTAACCAAACATTAATTCGCTTATGCGGCTGTAACACCTTCTGGCTGGCTTCATTTTTTTTCACCTTGAAACATGACAAAGAGATGACTAATGTCTAAAACATTACTTATCGTGGCATAGGTATATAAGCACCTGTATTTAGGTCTAATTATTCATTAAACTTTAACATGTTACACGGTACTTTACAGTCGTGGATGTGTTGGAACAAAATGTAGAAACACATGATCATAACAAGAGTGAAGTGTAAAAATGCAGCATAGTTGTGGCTGCATAACTACCAGTCTTCTCTATGTAATTCCAGGTCCTAGAGTGTCATACCCAACAGTGGTTAATAGAGGTGTGCCTTTGAGATTTTAGTAGTAGAAATATTTCACCAGGATAACTAATGGTGCCCATAGATGCAACATTCGAAGTGATCCGTTCCAGGGATTGTACGATCGGTATTGGTCATCAAAAAATAAAAATTTCAACCTGCCCGCGATCACTGCATGTATGGGTACCTTTTACATTTCTGTTATTATGATATTGTATCAATGCAGTCAGTGTAGTGTAATTTTACACTACATTGATTATAATCATATTAAATTACAATGTGCCCTGTAATATGCATAAAAAATGGTTACACAGTCTGTGTGAAGCAAGAAAAAATTGGCATTTCCAAGTGGGCCATGGTCTGAAAAAGTGTAAGAACCACAAAGAGTTTAGGCCTGGTACACACTGGAGGATTTTGTATCCTGATGAACGGAGCAGTGTGATATTTTCTGCCAATCCTGAGAACAATAGGGGCCACGCAGTCAGTTGCACCAAAATAATATAAGGTACCACATTCTTTTTTGAAAGACAGACTACCAATCTGTTTATTGTAGTAGTCGATCAGATCACTCATGGAAATTAGCTTGTGGCATACATAACTGACATAGAGAGTGTATCTGAAGGCCGCCTGACACCACAACATCACAGGATGTTGATAATGACAGAGTTTTTTTTAGTTCTGCTATAAAAGTGAATGGGAAGCACAAGACAAATTATGTGCATTTCTATCAAACTCTGGTCAAATGAAGTTAAGTTGAATGATCTATGCTTGTGAAGGTTCTCATTCATCCAGGTCATGGTATATCTGTTGTATTCAATTAGATCAACTGGACTTGAAGTTTAGTTTAGACGTTTTGCTAGTCATCCGACTGAATCTCTCAATTAAGAATGACTTGTACAAGAATCTGTGGTAATTATGTACCCTGGAATATCACAATTAGCCACTATGCAATCACGCCCTTAACACCCGGCTGTGATATGCTAATTGGGATTTCCCAGGGTACATTATTGCCACAGATTCTTATATATGTAAACTCTGTACATAAAAGCTGGCCTACCAGTGGCTGGTGAACTGGAGGGCGGACCTAACAGCTTCTGCTGAACTAAGGCTGGGTACACACCAGAAGATATTTTCTGCCGACCGACCAATTCACGTCCCTTTCTGTCTGTCGGATGAAAATATCTGCTGGCGTGGGGCGGCCGGCCGTGACCGGCCTTGATTGTTCATTCGTCCAGATAGAACAAATGATCGGACGTGTCGGTAAATAACGATCGATCGTTCACAAATTCGACTGCCAAATTTGCCGCGACCGATGGACATTTGTCTCGGCTCGTAGCGAGCACTCGGTCGGGACAAATAGTCCTTCCATGTGTACCCAGCCAAACAGTGTCTGCTGAACTGGAGGACCACTTTGCCAGCCAGTGTCAAGTTAGCCCTCCATTTTACCAGACACTGTTAACCAGTCCACCACGCCCAACTTTGCAAGGCCCCCTCTTGGGACGGCTTGAAAACTTTTGCTCAAGTGCCCAAATGTCTAGAAGCACTCCTTTAAAGTGTAACTGTGGTCCAAAAATGACTTAACGAAAATACTCAGGATAGAAATTTCTGTCAATTTAATCAATCTGCTTTCATTAATTTTTTTATTTGAAGCATCACCAGATCCCTCTTCGCTTCCTGAAACCATGTTAGTCCCTCCTCCTTGTTGTCCCCCCCTCATGGGGCACAAGGGCCCCCTCCCCTTTACAGGGCCACTAATAATTATTGCCCCGTGGCCTCTTCCTCCCTGGCCCTTCCCCTTCATGGACCCTCCCTTGATGGCCCACCATGGTTCTTCCCCCTTGAGGAACACTGTGGCCCTTCACCTTTGTGGGGGCCCAGTGGCCTTTCCCCTTTGCAGGCCCAGTGGCCTCTCCCTCTTGCTGCCACCCCATTGCCCTTTCCCCTTGCTGGCCCCTTATGCTCTTTCCCCTTGCAGGGCCCTTCTGTCCCCTAACCCAATTGCACCTTAGACCCATATGTGGAAACAGCCTTTTCAGGCTTAGGCAGAATCTGCTTTTTTTACACTTCTGACTATGTGGAAACAACGCTGTTTTCTGTAAGGGTATGGATCTGAGGTGCGATTGGGGGCCAGCAAGGAGCAAGGGCCACTGGGATGGTAGGGGCTGTAGAGTCACCAGTTCTGGTATACAGAAAGGAGGGACTTTCAGTTTCCTCCACTTTGAGGCTGAGGCCACACTGCAAGCGCAGGAATCACGCAAAATCACGAGCATTATCACACATGATTTTGTGCGTGATTCTTGTGTGGTTTGCGCATGCATTTTTAACGTTTTGCATTATGGAAACGCATGCGTTAACGCACCAAAAATGGTGAATCGCATGCGCATCGGAAATCGCGGGAATTTTTGCATTCCCACGATTTCATTTTACCAAAAATCATGGGCGCAAACGCGTGAAAAACGCACTAGTGTGGCCTCACCCTTACTGTAATCTGTTTCTGTGCTCAGCAGCGAGGGGGAGGAGTAGCCACTTGAATGGCATCTGGCAGCCTCCCACCCCCTACATTTCTGATCCTTTTTTATATTTTGGGCTGTACATTGCTAAGTGTTTCAACCTATGGTTCCATTACAGGTTCTTGGCTAAGTTTTTCTGGGTCCCATACTATATACATTACTGGGCCACCATCACAATGTTCCACCATCATGCTGTACCCCCACTACACCACTTTTGTAACCCCTTTATACATTAAGAAGCCACTCTACCCCCCCAAACCCCCACTACCCCCCATTCCGTTAGTACCATAAGAGAAACGACTCTCTGCACTGGCCGGTCTTACAGTGTGACGTGACCATGTGACACCACGTTGTGCACTTCACATCTGAATCCCAATAACATCCGCAGTTTGTGCCTGATGCCTCAATCGGCCTCCTCTGCCTGGTGCTTTACCTCTTCAAGCTTTACAGGGAAGTAAAGGTCGACCCCCATACAGTAATTCACCCACAACTCCAGGCCACAAGAGCCTCACAGGCCCGGTACAGTAGTACCTCCTTTTCCCACCTGATGGGGGCCCATTACATTGAGGAACTTTTTTTCTTCCCCTAGTTCCTGCTGTGCCATTTGTGATTCAGAGGTGCCAATTGTTGATATGATTAACTAGTAGCAGAACATTTTGTGTTGGAATTCACCATCCTTTTAGTTCATTAGGCTCTCTATGTTGTGCCATCTGTTTTCTTGCAAGTTGCTTGAAGTGCTAGTCCGTTAGCCTTCATACTGAGTGTTCAGAGTTAAGGTCCATTTGATATATTACAGCTTGTGCTAGGTAAAATTCCATCTTTCAACTTGGTGCTTTTCTTCTGTGCTCAAACTCATTTGCATTAACACTGTATATGCAAGGTTCTTGCTTGTCTAAGCTTTTAGGGCTTGTTCACACTAGGTCCGTTTTTGGTGCGTTTCTCTGAACGGACCATTTTGAAAAATGCTGGACACAGAATTCAATAGTAATATTCACACTATTGCATTCCAATTGTGTCCATTTGCATTGCAGTCCGTTGTGTTACAAAAAAATGCGCTGCTGCAAGCATTTCTGTCCATTAAAGGGTATGTCCACCCTCTTTTTCAACTTTTAAGGGAAGCATTGTTTGGTATAAGAATATAGCGGTTGGGGGTGGGGTGACATGCCCTGCAGTATGTTAAAAGCGTTTTATGCTGGATGGCAATAAGCAAGAGAGGCATTGGGAGGGAGGGAGGGAGGGGAAGAGGCTCTACTGCGCAAGTCTCTATCCCTCCCGGAGGCAGCACAGAGGCAGAGATCTTTAGGACAGGAAGACCGCTCAGTAATTTAAGTCCAAAATTAACAGACTTTTATAAATATGCCCCTTAATCTCTCTTTTGTCAGATTGCCATCCTGGTTTGTTTCTATTAGTGCAGGTGCTGGCATATATGTCATCTTATCCTCCAGATTAATGCTTTCTAGATGTAATAGTACATAAGCCTGCTAGATATTAAAGTTGACCCTTTTTTCCCCCACTGATGCATTTCTACAATTCCATCTTTTTAGTAAGGAAAAAATTACTGGTACCTCTAACTGGTACAGGTAAATGGATTGTTTATTAAGTAGGGTACACACCATCCAATATTTTAGCCCGAACAACCGACATTACATTGTATTGGTCGATCGGGATGAAATATTGGATGTTTTTTGGGCTGGCCGAGACTGACCCCATGTTCGTCCAAATGGGCAATCAGGAAGGTCTGAAAAACCATGGGCAATTGTTCAGTCCTCTATGGCGAACTGTCGACTGCGGCTATTTTGGCCACAACTGTCCTTCGTCCTGGACAAGCTGTCGCGAACGGTCGATCAAGATGAAGGATCCTGGACGAAAATCCAGCCTTTAACACTCTGCATTTTGCTATTAGAGTCTAGGACTCTGCATAGTCACTGTGGCAATCCGTGAGCTGTGTCAGCTGCAATTAACATTATTTCGCACTTAATAACACCCTAAAGCTTTGTTATCATCCGTGGGCTGCAGCAGCTGTGACTGCCACCTCTTTGCGTGACACTAACCTCTGCCCTTAGCTTCAGGCATATTTTGCCAGCAAGGTCACTTCTTGTCCTGGGAGCTTTTAAGACTCAAATTTGGTGTAGTATGCAGGCGGAGGGCAGGACACAAAGCTGACACCCCTCATCCTTGTGCTCTGTTATTATCTTTCTGTGTTATTTAGCAGCTGGGAGCTGACGCAAACCACGGGCGGGGGCAGGATAAATGGCATGCTATAATCTACTGGGCAGGGGGCACACCTGTGAGAGACATAGAGAAGGGAGAGATCCAAAGTAATGTAAGGGGTATAAGATGGATTGAGGACTTGTTTAGACCTGGGGGTGTTAATCTTCTAAACGGTTTCATTTTAGTTAAGTAGGCTGTTAATAGTGAAATATTCTAAAGGAACAGATTTCCTAAAGAGAAGATATAGTGCTGGGCCAATGAAGACCGGGAAGAAGGCAGAGAAGTTCAAATGATTGGGAAAGAGAGAGGGTGGTGAGAGATTGAGAAATATGGAATGATTAAGAAGAAAATGAGATCAGCTAATTAGAAAGGGGAACAGAACATTAAAATGCAATCTTGTGGCTTTAAACATAGAGACAGGGAGAGGGCAGCACAACAGTGTAAGATTGCAAGAAAAAGAAACTCCAACAATATGAAAAATAATAAAGAAAAATGCATGCAGTGAGATTAGCAGGCACATCTATAACGGCAGATCACTTGATATACTTAGTCAGTGTGCAAACTAATGAATAATAAAACCAGATATCACCCCCCCCCAACAAAACAAAACTGAATAACCATTCTAGTGGATGCCTGAAGCACGGCTATAGCAGCAAAAAGATGTCACAAGCTGCCACCAGAGCAGAAAAGTCACATCATGCGCGACAGGGACCAAACAAACTTTAATTAATATAAATGTCATCCATCTCGCCTGTTGTAGCGTTCCCCTATCACCCCCTTTAATTTTGCTGATCTTATCTGCAGTCTGCTCTGCTGTAACTCCAAATGTATCTTTGTCCTGGAGTTATATGGGTTTTTTTTTAACCCAAGAGGTGGAATTAATTGGAATTGGGAAATCAGAAACAGACAGAAACTGAACAAAGACCCCTTTGTGACCCAATACATCCAGGTGACACAATGAACAATAAGAGATATCTGCCATTGGGCCCCTTAAATTGTAGCTATCTGGTTACTTGATCAGCAAAATCAAGGAGACCGTTTTTGAGAAGGAGCCCTGGATTCTAAAGGAATCAAATGTTAAGAGAAGATGTCTTTTATAAAGGGTTGAAGATCAAAACAATGAATATAACAATAAAAACTGACTCGGCCAGATAATCTTTAGAATGCGAGAAAGAAAAGCGTGCTATCAATTGTAAAGATTTTAGTTCTGTTCTATAATGATAGTCTTCTATTTCTGTGGTGTGGGAGTTGGATCATTGTGTATGCTCGGTGTCTGTCTGCCCTTTATCAACATATGCTGGCAGCAGGTCAGCCTGCCTGCCCACATCACATGTTCAGTCGACCATCATCTGCTTTCTCTTAGTGCAAGCAGGATCTTGTTTTATCTGCCTTGCTGCAAGTGTTCGATGTTTCATTTAACATGCATGTCCTTTTATTTTGAACTGTGCCTTCATGGAAAGTAAACTGTTGGCTAGCCTTTTTTCTTGCATATATTCTAAGTGGGGGGGAAAAAAACACTGAATGTAAAAGAAAATGTTTGGAAGCCTTTAAAGCCATAAGTATGGTCCTGTCCACTTGGTTTTGTATATTGAAATTGGTGTTGTAGATAAGGGTAACCATACACAGGTCGGCAGCTGCATCGCTTCTTTTTGACCGAAATTTGATTTCATAAGTAGCATAGTACACATTCTTTCTCAGATCTTGCACAGATTTTAAACAAATAAGTTTCAAGGTACAGGATTGGGTCTGCACACCATACAAAAAGTCTTCATGCTGGATGCGTAGTGGTGTTAGTAGCTGATACCACAATAAAACCTATAGTCCAAGATTCCACCGCACACTAGTCTTAAACAATAATTATTGGATTACCGTTTTGTTGTCTGTGTGACACCTTTCTCAAGATGCAAGTGTATTTCATCTTAAGAAAGGTGTCACACAGACACCGAAATGTTGATCCAATGGAGTAAGTAGCTTGCCTTCTCTTCCGGCTCCTGCAGGTTTTATTGAAGAACAGGAGGTAAGGTCCTATACCTTCCATTTTTCAGTGGAGATACTCTTTAAAGGGTATCTATACCCTTTAAAGAGGGTACAGATACAGAAAGATCCCACTGCTCCAAAACTTTTTTTGTTATCCTTTTTTTCTGTAGATCCTTTTAGTTCTGTTATACTTTTTTTCTGTAGATTCTGAGAATCATCATTTGAAACCACAGCATTTACAGTGAAAGACCTGTCACTCCTAAAGCAGAAATTCTAATATGTGCCCTATTCCTGATCCCTAGGATCTTTAGCTGCCTGCCAGCACACTTTCTGCAACAATTAATAGAATCTGCAGAGAAAAGAAAAACGGAGTGGGAGGGGGAGATGTGTAAGCAGAGCAGTGTCCATGGTGAGGCTGTGCAGAGCTTATAAGTTTCGCAAACGCTACAAGAAGGCAGTGAGTAAGGGAGGTGGGGGGGGAAGTTAGGAGCACTCACTAAACATTAATTAATGACAAAGCAAGCACAGATAAATATGTAATGCCATTTTATTTCTTAAATTTTAGTTTTAAAAAATTTAAAGTTGTTTGAGTGAGTATAGTGACCCTTTAAGATTGGTGTGCGGTGGACTACTGGTAAGTTCGTCAGAAAAATGTTATCTTTTTTTTAAAGGATAACTATACTATTTAACTTCTTAGAAATGGGAAGTTCCTGGGACAGGGAGGTTTCGTTGATAGTTTTCATCTGCCAGGTTAGTCCTGGCCTTTCCTGTATTAAAGATAGTGCTGAAGCCAGGGGGAAGATCTGACAGAATCGGTTTTCTTTGAGCTGTCAGTCCTCACAAATACAATATTGAGAGGTAGGAATTAGCAGTATATATTCCTGTACTTTTCATTTTAACTGTATTTTTAAATGAAGACAGAGAGAGGCTCGAAATCGGTAAATAAATGTATGGGGAGGGCTACATACCTTTACTTGTTTTAAAGCAACTTTAAAAAAATGCATTTAGGCAATACAGTTATCCTTTAAGTATGTCTGCAGTAATGGAGGGCTAGGTGTGTGTAACCTTTTTTTGGGGTGTTTACAACCATAAAACTAACTTTTATTGAGGATATATCAAAAAAAAAAAATTGTTTTACTTTATTTACACTTTAAATATTTTAAATATGGCTGCCACGGAAATAGAAGAGTAGGTTGATAGGTGTGTGTACCCTTGTGAGTTTGGGGGTATGTGATTTTGCATTTATGACCATATAGCTAACTTTTATTGAGGATATATCAAAAGTAGTTTTTTGACTATAGTTACCCTTTAAGTATGGCTTCCATGGGAATGGAAAGGTAGATCAGTAGGTGGGTGTATATTTGTCTGTGTGGGGGTATCAGCATTTGTGTTTATAACCATGAAACAAACTGTTTAGAAATATTCACATTTGAGGATTGTTGCCAATATAGTCTATGGAAAAAAATGTCCCGAAATTCGCCAATAACACCTAAAACCGTAACGCTTCCACGGATTTCTTAGCTATTAGAACACTTCTCAAATATGCCCTGCACATCTGTACCGGATTTTATGTCTCTAGCTTCAAAACTGGCAGGAGATACAGTCCAAAAAAGCAGAAGAATAAAACGGAGGAAGTAGAAGAAATAAAAAGAACAGTAATTTGGCTCTTCAAGCCAAATTAATTACTAATCTGTAGGAGACTATAGCAATATACAGGTCAACACACATGGTAGCTGATGTTTGATTCATTACTGATCCAGTTCTTTGTACTACCTATCCATTCCCTTTAAAGGGCATGTCCACCCTTAATAAGAAACTTTCACATATGATAGAGTACCCTCTCCCAGCCCCTACCGCTATAAAATTAATTTAAGAAAGTCCCCAGTTCTTTACTTACCTTCCCTCTCTCCTCCGACCCCCGGCCCGGCCTTCTGCTTGCAAGACACTGCAAGCAGGGGGCGGGACCGGCAGCCGCGTCCGTGATTGGCTGAGAGACAGCCAATCACGGACGCGGCTGCCGGCTTCTCAGAATGCCGGGAGAGAGGGAAGGTAAGTTAAGAGAGTTACTGGTCACTTCTAAAAAATTTTTTTTTACCTAGCGGTTGGGGCTGGGGGAAGTTGTTCTATTACATGGCCCAGGGGTTTTATGGTAGGGGGAGGGATAGCAAAACGGGAGGGAGGGGGAGAAGGGCTGCAGTACGCATACCATACTTCTCCCGGAGGCCAGGTAGGAGGCAGAGTCCTATATGGACTCTGCTATCCTCCTGGTGGGCAGTTTTTGGGACTTTGGGGGGGAACTACAGGAGAACCTTATGGAGCTGGGATGTGAGGTAAGTATTAAACTACACTACATGATGGGGCCATTAGTGGGGGGATTATAGTTTTGGGGGTGGACATGCCCTTTAATACTTAGTAATATTATCAAGCAAAGTTCAACTGGAATATTTCAAACTTGTGAGATATTTGTACAAACAGCTAAAATTTTATGAACGAACTGATCAATATTCAGTCGAGGCGACACTTATTAATCATTTTTGGTAAATCGAGTGCAAAATAAATAATCTTTTGCATTTGAAGCAATTCGATTGAGGGAATAATATTTTACCAATTTATTGAATAGAAAAATAAACCCTTAATGGTTAGCCCTAGGTTCTGAAACACGTGGATCGGTATTTCACCCCAATCAATCATCCAGGCTGACATTTTAGCCGCATTAGACGCATGGTTGATAATTATCAGGCCAAACGCTAATTTCCAAATTAATTTTTTCTTTTAAGTACAATTATACTCCCCTTCCCCTCGCTCATCTTGTTCCACAGCCAAATAGAACCCAGGGTGAGGACCTACCTCGCCTCTTCGTATTTTGCAGGCCATCTCTAATACTTGAAGGGACACTATACTGAAAAAATTACTCATCTTAATCTATAATTGAATAGATGTAAGTAGCACTTTTGTGTAAGTGATTTGTGTGTGTTGCTGCATGCCTTCAATCCAGCACATATTTTGTTTAGGAGCAGCACCCCCCCTCTCTCTTTTAACCACTCCCATCCAACCCTACTTTTTCCCCACAAACCAACTGTCAAGCCTGCACACATCAAAATTCTGTCACCATTCCAGCTACAGTAAAACTGTTCACAGAAGAATAGTTTTTGAGAGCAAGGAACTTGATTGACAGCTGAAATATAAGAAGTATTAGATTGGATATCTAAAGAAATAGGGGGCAGATCAACAAAAAAATTATACTGCTGTGGTTGGAAAAGTATAGTTTCCCGTTATGGTCAATTTTAAATTACCTATTTTTCGGTATAGATGCCCTTTTAAAGTAGACCCTGACAAAGACTAGAGGAGGAACGGAGCATTGTAATAAAGGAACACTTTAAGTAAGTTTTACAGATGTTCTGTAAAGTACCCAGTGGTTAGGACTTAGCGTTTTAGATCCTCACCCTGGGTACTCTTTAGGAGTGGATCGTAGGGGAGATGAGTAAAATCGTTAGGGAGGGGGAGATTTTCATCGAGGTTCTTAGGAATTCTGACCATGTTCATAAATGCTTTTGATTTGTTGGTTGGATTTTTTAAAATAGTTAAATGGAATGTCCACTCCCTAAACTAAACATCATGTCTTAGCCAATAACTGATGCTGCAGCTGGTATGGCCCCTTCTGCTGCAGCTGAGGGAAAGGTGGCTGGTAAGTATACTTACAAGCCTCACAGAAACATTTAAACCTTGCAAGGTCAAGGTTTGGGAGGATGATCAGCCAATATATGAAATTTAGTTTGGGGGATGGACATTCCCTTTAATAATATAGAAAAAGGTGATTAAAGGGTATGTCAACTCCAAAATACAAAGTATACCTTAAAGAAACCCTACCCCCTAAAACACAGCTTTAAATTTACCACAAGGCCAGCTATCCTCTGTCAAGCCATTCTCCTCCCTCAATCTCAATAATGGCTATGATGCATTGACTGTGCTTCCCCGCTGCCTCTGCACATGCTCAAGCTCATAAAGACCTTATTCTTGAAGGCATCATCCTTGGGTAGGACAGCATGGACACTGCACCTTTTTTTGTAAATCCCAAGGGAACTTTGGAGGGCTGGTCCTTTTTGTAGTGTTTTTTTTTTTTTGTGTGTGTTTTTTGTAATGGACATGCTCTATGGTTATTATGTGGCCTAAAATTTGTGTGCTTATTTGTTTTTATTTAGGCTCTGAAATGGAACCTTTGTTACCCGAAGACATCTTAAGCTTAGTGTCTGAGGATCAAGAGGAGTTAGAAAGTGAAAATACACAAAAGAAGGAGCAAACAAACAGTGAGAGGAGTCCCAGTGAGTCTGGGGCCAGTGCTTCCTCTTTTGAAGAATTGGACATTGATGGCAATGGGACAACAAAGCCTCAAAAGGACTTGGATAAGCCAACAGATTCCTGGGAAAAGAAGAAAGCAGAGGAGTAAACACACAGTTAATGCAAATTTGCATGCTCACTGTGCAACTAAAGCTCTGCCAACTCTAGACATTTTTCCATATATTTATTTCAGCTGCATAATTGCAACTTCTCTAGTTCCCTCTTCTGTTTTCTAACTGTTCTTTCCTAAATGGTTCACAAAAAAACACTAAAGCAAAGCCCAGGATTATCTCAGCATATAAGATAAATGCTCCTGTATTAAGAACTATTAATAAGTAGGACAGCCAAAGAGGCAACAAAAATCCTTAAAAACAAATCCACTTTTGTGGTATACAGTAAATATTATTCCCACAGGTGCTATACTGTACATTAGTCTTTCAATAACAAGATACCGCCCATACAAGATATTGGTTAATCACATATTAACAGAGCTTAAAAATGCTAGTGGCATGATCATCAAATGTAAGCCCTAGGAGGGGAGCAATTAAAAATACATTTTGTCCCTAGTGTGGGACACTCTTGCAGCCTAAATATGTTTCACAATACACTAAGCTTCTCTTTTTGTGTTCTGTGTATTTAATATATATTAATGTATACATTTTAATGGATAAGGAATACATATGTGCTGTTCAGGAATTCACAGGATAATAAATGTAATAAATTAAAGTACAGATTTCTTGATCTGTGGTTGAGGGTTTGCTTTTAATTTGGCAGGTGTTTTTTTCACTGTGTGGATTAAACCTTGATCATTATTAATACAATTATCTAAGCTTCCTACTAGTATTAATCATGTAGCAGAAGCTGCATTTATAAAAATTGATGAATTCATTTCCATGTACTTGGGCCGTAGCATATGCAACTGCTATATTTATTCACAAAATAATTTCCTTACATTTTATTCATTTTAAGGTGTGTATAAGAACCGTCCATGTGATTTAGCTCTTTCTACATAGAATAAAATAGCACAGCCCAGACTGGTAAAACATAAATAGATGCTGATCTTCTGTTAATTCCTATGGAGAATATTTCCTCAAGGTCAAGTAACTGTTACTAAATAGCTGGATATATTGTCTTGTTATATTAAAATGGAAATTGTTATTGTAAATGGCAAATGTATAAGAATCAACAGTGAAAGCTGAAATGTTCCAAAAATGTAAATAACGAAGCCCAACGTACACACAATTGATTGGGAAAAATCTAATTTTAATTTAAATATGTACATTTCTGTCATGGAATGAAACATTTAAAAGGCAACTGTGGTCTACGAACAAGTTCAGGTTAAATAGAATTCTGTAGTCTTTCCTTTAAAATGAGCCCCCAATTAAAACTCTGGCTGCAGCTTGTGAGAAATTATATTGCTGTGAATGTTTACATTTCCTGCTTTCACTAGGTTGAGTGACATCACTTGACCTAGAGGTGTATTTTTGGGATTTAGAAGATACAACTTAAAGGGCATGTCCACCCTCAAAACTATAATTTAACCCACTACTTGGCCACACTCTGTAGTGTAATAAAATCATTACCATACATCCCTGCTCCAAATGGTTCTCCTGTAATGTCCCTGTAAAGACCCAAAAACTGTCCCCCAGGAGCCTGGGAGAGTCCATATAACCCCCCTACTCCCACCCGTTTTGCTCTCCCTAGTGTGTAACCCTTTTGCTTTAAGTGTAGGGCTCCCTTCCCCAGCCCCAACTGCTATATTACTTTTTGCGGAAACTCCCCCGAACTCTACTTACCTTACCTCTCTCCCCCAGCGTTCTCTACTGCCGGCAGCCGTGTCCGTGATTGTCTGCCTCCCAGCCAATCATGGACGTGGCTGCCGGTTCGGCCCCCTGCTTGCAGTTTCATGCAAGCAGAGGGCCGGGACAGTACGTCTGAGGAGAGAGGTAAGGTAAGTAATAATCGGGGGAGTTTCTGAAAAAAGTAATATGGCGGTTGGGGCTGGGGGAGGAAGCCCTACACTATACCAAAACTTATAAAAAGGGGTGGACATGCCCTTTAAGTCTATTTATATAACCCAAACTTGTTTAGACAAATTGGAGACCATAATTTCCTTTAAAACATGCTTTGTAGCATTCAACAAATCATCTTAATTTGATTATTACATCTATACAATAGATCTATTTCAAAAAATAAATTCCCAATAAAAATACCACCTTTGATTAACATAAAATGTTTTGACAGTTTATACTGCTAGAAAATGCAATCACATGTTAAGGCTGGTAGTTTATGGCACATTTACCTACTGCACAAGTAAACGCACCTTAAGCTAGGTACACACCTAGCGATTTTTCCTCCTGACCGACCGTTCGATACTTTCGAACGGTCGGCCAGGAGGAAGGACTGTCGGTCGCGGCAAAAGCAGCCGCGTCCGATAGTCACCGCGACCCATCGTGCGGTCCATAGAGGACCGCACGATCGGACGAGGTTTTCCACCCTGTCCGATCGTCCTTTCGTCCGATTCGGACGAACGGTCGATCGGACATGGGCACATTCGGATTCGATAATTTCGGTCCGATCGACCGATACACTGAACTATCGGTCGATCGGACCGAAATATCTAATCGTGTGTACCCAGCTTTACACTTTAGCAAGATATTATATTGTTTTCAATTTGATTATTATATAGGATGAACCTTGATTTTGTCACACTTCTTGTTATACAGATACTGTATTTAAGATGCTGTGTACGTTTATTATTACATAAGCCTAGCACCAATCCTTAATTAAGACGAGCTTAATTTATGTGCCATGTACATGCAAAGGACTAAAGGCGGGAGTATTTGAAAGTGTAAGTGATCTACATTATAACGGTAAAGTTTAACTGCATGTGATTGTGATTTGCATTCCGCATTTTTTATTGTATATCTATAATTTAAAAAAACACATGCGCAACCGTAACGTAATCGCATGCGATTTCGTGTGCAGTGTGGCTGGGACCTCAAATGGCCCTCTTAACCAAGGAACTTGAAGGAGCAAATTTGGCAGGTGCTTCTTAGTTTTCTGTTATTGTTTCAAAAATAACAATATTTTTTTTTATTTTATAAATTTCTTAAAATTTTATTTTATAAATTTTAAATATAACATTTATTACAGAAATCTGATTAACAGTTATGCAAACTTCCTCATTTGAACCTCATTTATGATTTGCAAGTGCTAGTCCTCCCAGAATAATATTAATCACTTAAAGCATTATAGAAAATTCCCAATAATACGGTGTTAGAAGGGATATTTTTGTGTGTGAATACTTCCTATTATTAAGTGGACCCTGTATGATCTATTATGTACAGATTGCAGACGGCATCATTTATCCGCTGCATAGATGGGATAGACCAACCATCCACCTTATGAGATTCTCATCACAAGATTAAAAGCATAATATACAATTCTAGTTCTAGGATTAGCACAATTAAGTCCCCATCTGGCTATCCTGGGAACCTTTTTTTTTTCTTCTTTGTTTGCCACTTTTATCATCCATGCCACATTATAAGTAATGTTAGGTAAGGCTTCTCCATTTTTATAAGGATATCGTATTTCATAATGTTGCTATTGCTTGTTTTTGCTTTTTGGGTCCCAATGGGGAGACATAGACCTTCTATCTGATCTTTTTTGTTCTGTCCACATAAATGTGCATGTACTTTTTCTTCTTATGAATTTAAATAAGAGTTTGGACTATAGCTATGTCCAGACGAAAATGTAGGAAGAAAAGAGCCATAATTAGAAACAAGGCAACATTTAACGAGGCTATGAAAAGATTTACCTAAACCAAATGCTGACAAAACAATTCATGTAAAATTAATTTAGGTGCAGCTGCCTGTGGATTCAGGTGATTGTATGCTTTTACTCTAGATTTGACAATGTGGACAAATATGGCAGGAGTGGAAGGACTATTGGTTCATGGGAGCTGCTGACATAACTTCCTCTGCTCAGCGGGGAAGCAAGTATCTTAAAGTCTTAAAAGAAAAGTTCAAAACCGCAATACAGAACAGTCTCAAAATCTTAAATGAGATCCTTACAACCATTTTTGCTTTTTAGCAATACCACAACATAAACACATACTTTTATGGTTGTAATCGTATGGTTGCCTATACAATATCATTGTGTAGTCTAACTACTGTATGGTATTGTACAGACAAACTTTTTACTTTTCCTATACTGCATGTTAATAAATTTCGCCCAATGTAACTAGAGAAACTTTTTTTAACTACCTTTTCAAAAAAAATGTCTGACATGTTTGTATCCCACATTCATCCTTTTTGACTGACACACAAGTTGATTTACTTTGTTTCGCTTAAATTCCTTCCAAGTACTCGTCCTTCCAGAAAATGTATTTTTTTTTTGTAGTTGATCTTGTTACATGTAACTACCAGTACACAGTATGCCCCACACTAACCCCCTTTTAACTTAGAACCCTCACTTGTATCTGGTAATTTTCTATTCATGTGCTTTTACTTTTTCAAATGTTATGTTGTTTAAAGCCTGCACTTTGATGTGATCCTTGTCACCTATCCAATAGAATAGACACCAATTTGTGTCAAATAAAAGGTGCAACTTGGAAAGATTGCCAGGGCTTCAATAAGCAGTGTTTTTTCAGCTGTCAACTTTTCAGGACATTTTTGTACATTGCAGGATTCCCTGTATTTAATTTTTTCAATGTGCATACTTTTACTTAATCTTTGTTGCACTGTAGTAACAGCTATCATACTATATTCTTGATCAATTTATTTCCATAAATCTTTATTATCCTGCTCACAGACATCTATGCACACACTATTTTTGGTTCTAAACAGAAACAATTGCACTACATTGCATAAGACACCCTGTCAAAACAAAAACATTGTTGGGTTGTAAAATGCTGACTACGGAAGATTCTTTACACATGGGAATGACCAAGCAAGAAGACATTTGCCCTCAATAGACTGATAAATTTATGGGAAAAATGCTAAATGAAGTAGATGGTATGGTGCACAAATGTTGGCATTTTTATCACCAAATGCTGCATTTAATTTTAGGAATTGAAGAAAAGTTTAGCAGGAATTTGATGGAAGATTGATACAATGTAGATGTGTACTGTACACTATTTTCCAACTGATTGTGGTACTTGTACTCAAATCCAGGTTAGTTTTAGGCTAGGGCAGCATTAGACTTTGTCTAAAGTACTTAAGTTCTACAGCCTTCCAATTGCACTGAATAGGCCATACACAACATGCTTACTTTACAATGTTCCTGTGAAATTGCAACAGCTACCTGTCCCAATCAGTTTGTGATCGATACTATGATCACAATATTACAAACATTATCTGTCCGGAAAATGTTGCAGTATCTTCAAGAGGAAAAACTGCTGCTCCACTTAATAATCATTGTAATGTCATTGTAGTGTATAGCTAGCTTAACTGTAGCACATAAACAGATGCATAAGAGGAGTCTCGACCCCTGAGCATATACTACCAGTAGCATGGTAGATCAATTGTGCCACAAGTTATATTCTAAAGCTGGCTAAACACAGTTGGTTCCGAGGGTATCGGATCTTTATCCTACAACCTATCTTATAGGATATCCTTTAACCTATGTGTGTGTTAGGAAAATGACTGTTCCTAAGGCTGACAAATGTTCTCCATATGTGATCGGCTAAACATCTGTATTTTGTGTACCCAACTTAACAACAGATAACTGTCCACATGTTATTTTTCCTATCTCTTCCAGTTGAGGTCCAGTCTTCCTGCATGGTCCATATCACCTAGAATCTCTAGCAGTTCCTGTTTCCATGTGTTAATAAAACAATTTTCTCCTGTCTCCTACTTTCTGCAAGTTACTTTACATCCAGTGTTAGTAGGTTAACCTTGTTTTATCTTTCCCCAGGGTTTTCAAATCCATAGAAAACAAATTCTTTTTCTGTCCACTGAAAGTACCAATCATTACAGCGGGGGCAGTGCTTTTCCATAGGTTAGCAATTTAATGTTCCCCTTTCTCCAGGGTTTAAACAATAATCATTTTTTCTGTCCTGAGATACAGTAAATAAATGTTGTAATATATCCCCCACCCCACCACTATGAATTGGTCCCATGGGTGATAAATCAATATGATTGTGGACTCACATCTAATAAGTAAATTAACCTAGTTACATGTTTTCCGGGGAAGGCATGTTAAATTGTAATTGTTAAATGGTAATGTAAAACAATCCATTGCTTTCTATACTACCTGCAGGGTAATCAGTCTTACTCCAGTAAAACTCACAAAATGATCCTCTGCACTCGTCCACACATGGGTGCTTACTCCTCTAAGTAATCCAACCCTTTATGGATATATAGTAACAGGAAACAGCAAAAAAGCGAGGGTCGCACTCCAAAACAAACTTGAATTTATTGAAGACCACACATATCACAACGTTTCGGGGGGAAACTTGCCCCCTTCCTCAGGTGATCAGTCTTACTCCCATACAATAAGACCTGCATGAGTCAGGCATCTGCATGATTCAGGAAAATGTGTGGGTTTTCCTTGAAGAGCAGTAATACTTCCCCTGATATAAAATTGTCCTACTGTGGTTATCAAGATCCTACAACATTTAAACCCAATAGATTATAAGGTTTGATCGTTTGATGAATATTTACTGTATCCAAAGCCTACACCAAATCAAGACCTAAAACTGTCCACTGGACCGGTTTTCCTGTGGTCTCTCTTTTTTTTTTTTTGGCCCAAGCCATACAGTATCTACAAAACACTCAAGCTTTGACAGTCATTTTAGAGACGGTACAAGTATGAACTCCTTAGTAGCCCACAAAGAGCTGCAGATCTTTAATCTATTTGGTAAACTCACTGACGGCTTAAGTTGGGTACACACCTTAAAGATCTTTTAGATTCTGTTGGTCATTTTTTAAGATCCCCCTACACACAGCCTTGAGCGTTCTCCTCTAGCCACGGCCGACTTGTTATACTTTACTACAGGGGGGCGACTGTGGGAAATTTTGGGGCAGGTCCAAACAATCCCGAGGTCGCCAGTTTACATTTGTCTGCCTTAGGAACTGCGATACAAACATTAACGATAAAGAGTCGATTCCGTTGGATTAATCGTTAAAGTTATACAGTAAATAGAGTCTGCTGAATGAAAGTTGCATTGCTTTTCTTTGAGTTGCTTTGTTCTGTACAAATCGCAATTATCTTATGGTACATTTGTATTTTGGGTTACAAATCACTACATTTGATTTACATAGTGTTCTCCTTCCTGTCACTTTAACTAATTAAAGTACTAAAAAGTACTTTTTTTTTTGCTGATGATACAAAACTATATAGGGCACTAAATATAATGTGCATTTTTTTGCAGAAAGATCTAGATACATTGTTGTATTGGGCAGTTAATACTTATTGTTTATAAATGTAAGGGAAATTCTGGTGCTGCTCATATTATAAATGGGAATATTAGGAGTTCTAGTAGATAACTTACCTGTGTCAAACGGGGAGGGAGGGTTTTTTTTCACTGATAGAGCATAACTTTACTTACCTTTAAAGAAGGGAAGTTGTGGAGAAGTCAAGTGTAGAAGACACGATACTGTGGACATTCCCTTTAATGTGAAAATAAAAAACATTTAAAGGCACACTGCAGATTTTAAGTATTTGAATGTCTTGCAGCAACAGGCTTTTTTTTGTGTGAATTTCTTAGTAAGAAGGCACCATCAGGGAGATTCAATAAAAGTTCTTATAGTTATAAATGGTGTATCTGTTGTATTCAATTAGATCAACTGGACTTGAAGTTTAGTTCTTGAAGACGTTTCGCTAGTCATCCGATTGGCTTTCCCAATTCAGAATGACTTGTACAAGAATCTGTGGCAATTATGTACCCTGGAATATCCCAATTAGCATATCACAGCCAGGTGTTAAGTGCGTGATTGCATAGTGGCTAAGAGGTGTTATAGGAACGCCCAGAGTAAGGTGTCAAAATAGCAAAACAAACTAGCTTACTTGGACTGCTTGGTAGAAGTCAAGGAAAATGGTAAACTGGAAGTAGCGGTTTACAGACCAACACACACAGATCAGTATTTGATGTTTGATTCCCACCACCCTTTAGATCACAAGCTGGGTGTCATCAGAACCCTGCAACACAGAGCTGAGAACATCCCCACTAGCACAGAGGCGAAGGCTAAAGAAATGAAACATCTCTAAGGAGCCCTTAAAACTTGTAGATATCCAGACTGGGCCTTTGTCAAAAGAAGTAGAAGGAAAGAAAAGAACACGTATACCAACAGTGAAGGGGAAAAGCAAGACAGGAGAAAGAACATGGTCTTCCCATATGTAGCAGGGGTCTCCGAGAAATTAAGAAGAATTTTCAAAAAACACCATATCCCTGTCTGCTTTAAACCGAACAACACACTGAGGCAGCAATTGGTACATCCGAAAGACCCAATACCGGAACACAAGAAAAGCGACATCATATACGAAGTGCTGTGCAGTGCAGAACAAATTAATACTCTGATTTGTATGTGGGGAGACCAAACAGCAGCTGCATAAACGTATGGCCCAGCACAGAAGAGCCAATTCCTCGGGTCAGGACTCAGCCGTGTACCTGCATCTTAAGGATAAAGGACATACCTTTAAAGATTGTAATGTTAACATATTGGCAAAGGAACATGACTGGTTCAAGAGAGGTGTCAAGGAGGCCATTTATGTGAAAATAAAGAAACCAAGCCTAAATAGAGGTGGGGGGTTTCGACACCAACTGTCTGCCATGTACAATGCTGTTTTAACACCTTACTCTGGGCGTTCCTATAACACCTCTTAGCCACTATCTAATCACGCCCTTAACACCTGGCTGTGATATGCTAATTGGGATTTTCCAGGGTACATAATTGCCACAGATTCTTGTACAAGTCATTCTGAATTGAGAAAGCCAGTCGGATGACTAGCGAAACGTCTTCAAGAACTAAACTTCAAGTCCAGTTGATCTAATTCACTGATGGGCAAACTGTGGCTCTCCAGATGTTTGAAAACTACAACAGAGAAAAGCTTGTGCTTCCATAAATGCTGGGAAAAGGGGTCTACACCTCAATGCGCCTGGTCAGCCCCCAACCTGAGAGCAGAGTTCAGGGATCATAATCCATCTCTGGTTGTGCTGGCTTCCCTTAACATTGCCAAGTATGTCGGCTACTGTTGCATCATTGTACACTGTTAAGTTATTCTGTGGAAGAACAAGGGAACAAATAGGGCAACTCTGACTTATTCACTTTTTTACTCCTGACAGTGATAGTTGTACAGTACTTTAAAGGAGAAGTTAAAATCAATCTAGCATCTAATGTAATTCTTTTCCCCTCCCTTTAGCTGTAATATTTCAGTAGAAAGCAGCTGTGACCCAATGATGGATCTGCCAGAATAGGGAATCTCCAACTCAGATATTCTGCAGGTTATTGCTGCATACTCCCAATGGGCAGGGTTATTAACTGCTCCCTTCTGTGCATCTGCAGAGCTATAAGGGGCCACAGCTGATCACTACTAAAAGATCTGACTGCAAGTATAACGAGCAGCTATGGACATTATAGAAATGATGTAATCAGCAGGGTCCTGGATTCATATTAACTAATTATCCCTTAATCAGGATGGATACAAAATCTGCTCTGTTAGGGCTTGTTCTAATCTGACACTATTTAAATTGCGCCTCCAGGGTGATGCTGTTCCAATCAGGCATCAGATTTACATTAGCGCAAGGTAACGCAAGACGCATCACGCACACTGTAGCCAGGCGGAATGATTGAATATAGAAAAACTGTTGCCCTGTAAATATGGGTATTATGGGGAGGGCCATGTGGTGTGTTTGTATGTGTATATATATCTATATTAATAGGCACTACTGGTAGACTTTAAGATAGGAACTGTCAGCTTTTTGGTCCTGAACTGGTATAAATAAAACCTTATTTGAAATATCGCCTAGATTTATAAAGATTCTATGAATGAAAATGCTGTGTGTGAATGTCCCTTTAAGGCAGAGCATTGAGGAAACAATAGGTTCATTCAGGAAAGCAGATTTATTCATGATGCATGATTACACCCAGCAAACAAGGTGAACCCTACAGAAATATAAAGACTTAATAATAAAATAAAAAAAAAAGAATCTTTAATGGTGGGGGAGGGGATTACAGTCATGGGCCGTTTCAGGTTTATGAAAGAAAGCATCAAGCACAGTGCCACTCCCACCCCCAGTGTCTGTGGGGTCCCTGAAGGGCACTACAGATCAACTACAGCTGAAGGGCTCCTGGATGGAAACGCCTTGTTCCCTTTGCAACCCTGATTCCAAAGAAGAACACTAGCACATGTGCAGCATGAACAGGCCCTAAGCGAATAACCAATATAAATATATAATTCAGTATTTAATTTAAGTGTACAGAGAAAATGAAATATTTTAATATGATGAAAAATCCTCAGTTTAATAACATACAGTAAATGTGATGGCTTTGGGTCTCCACGCAGAAATCAAACCAACTAAGACAGAGAAAGATGATACTGTGCTGGTTGCTAAAGGGGGGATGCTGAGCCTTGTAGTTCTGGAAGATTGACTGTCCATGAAGGTCTTTGAAGATCTTCAATACAATCTATAGATTTACAAACATTCTGTGTTTTTTTACACTAAGTGTCAGTTTTTACCCTGGAGCTCCAGTTGCGATGTCTCTTGAGAAACCTTAAGGAATTACAAGCTTTATAATAGGCCTCCAAGTAGGGGAAGCCCTCTGGGGCATTCTATAGGGGCTCGTCCACATGCCATCCGCTTATATATTATGTGTCAAGGCCAAAGTATAGAAACTGCAATGCACTATGACACTAATTACTGCCAATTGGCAAGGGAAATGATAGAGATCGCCAGTCAACGACTGAGTCTCATTAGGAGCAATGTTCATAGAAATGCATGGTGGTGTAACCATACATCAGTTGGTTTAAATAAGGCCACAAACCTAAAGTGTTTGATGGTTACAATATACAATGTAAAATATAGGGGGGGGTTTTCCACAATCACTCTAAGCTATCGCTATACCCACTGTAACGCTTTGCTGTGGGCAGTAACTGGTCCCCTCTTCCCGGGATGCACCACTTACCACCTAACCGTCAATTTAACCTCTTTGGCTGTTGTTTGGGTCAAACATGTTCCAGACCCAGGGACTTAGGATGGGTACACACATACCAATCTATCAAAGATGACAGATAGTATCTGAGATTACACACAGTCACAAGCATTCTCCTTATAAAAAGTATAGAGTAAGTATAGGGAGAACATTTGTGACTGCCCTACAATCACGCCTGCATCTGAGGGAAATTTACCGGTCAGAACAGCTGTTTGTCGGCATCAGAAAGGGTCATTTCAGCGGTACAACACATTAGCGATATATATATTATCTGGTACCCACTTCAGACCATCATGGACTTTATTGGGTAAGTAAGTCAGTACTTTGGAAGCATTTATTTATGCACAGGGAAATTTCTGTATCGGCAGATTATGGCTTCAAATATAAAGTCCAAACGAGGGTCGCACTCAAAAACAAATAAGCAAAGGAATAAACACCATGCACATCAGTCTTAAATGTCTGTGTATTACCGTATATACTCGAGTAAAACCGAGATTTTCAGGCTGAAAAATCAGCCTGAAAATCCAACCTCGGTTTATACTCGAGTCAGCATTTTTCAGCTACCGGTACTAACTTGGACGCCGCTCGTCGCTTTCTGCCTGCTGTCTGGCGCGCCGGCTGAAGTCCACTGCCCGGCGCAGGTAGTGACGTCAGCCGGCGCGCCAGTAGAGGGAGAGAGCGAGCGGTGGAGTCTACCGGTATATGGACGGATCAGCCTAAGCACTACTCACATGTTGCCCCCGCACTGGGCAAGGAAGAAGGAAGTTCTGGAACTCCTCCAGGCTGCTGTACCCGATACTCCACGTCATCTTCCGGGAATGCCCCTCCCAGCTCCGGCACATGGTCCCCCCCCACACCACCAGGCTGTTCCCTGCACTGAGCTGGGGAAATCCCTGCCTGTTCTGGCACGCCGGCTTAGGACTGAATCACTACATAAGGATTGGATCCCACTAGAGAGAGATGCACACTTACAAGTAAGTCCACTGAACTCTGGGGGGGGAGGGGTGAGCAATGTTTGGAAACTACACACTCCCAGCTACTAAAGCATGCTGGGAGTTGTAGTTTCCAAACATCGGAGTGGCTTTAGTTGTCTTTTAAATGGACAGCAGAATTCTCATACAGTAATAGCCATTACAGTATGGCTATTACTATATGGGACTACTGTATGGGAATTCTGCTGTCCATTTAAAGGGCAACTAAAGCCTCAACCAATACAGGATCAGAAGGCAGTAGTGGTCATAAGTTCTACCCTCGGTTTATACTCGAGTCAATCACATTTACTACTTTTTTCAGGTAAAAATAGGTACCTCGTTTATATCGGGACGGTTTATACTCGAGTATATACGGTATTTATTGTTGCATACACAGAGTACACCAAAGTGTAACGTTTCGTACTGTAGAAATCTGAAGAAGGTACAGCTCACGTACCGAAACGTTACACTTGGTGTACTGTGTATGCAACAATAAATAATACACAGACATTTAAGACTGAGTGTGCATGGTGTTTATTCCTTTGCTGATTCACGACGCAACCAGGGTCTGCCATTGCACTCAGCACGAACTCTTACCTATATCCACATAGGTGTGTGCAGGATTACCTGTTGTTTGCCAAATAACAAATAATTCTTATTAGTGACCACACATCCTACTCACAATGTTTCAGGGGTTATTTGCCCCTTTCTTCAGGTGAAAACAGTGCAAAGGTTGCTCAAAGAATAAACCCTACCCAGTGTATGGTAACGCCTCAAAGGGGGAGGCTCCCTTTACACAAGGGGAGGTATTAAAATACTTCTTACTAAAATAAAAGTGATCAAGTGAAATATATGCAAAATATTAAAGGTTATGAATATCTTCCATCTATACAGGAATAAAACCTAGACAATACATGAATTCAATAAAAATCAGTGTTGCTTGAACATTTGTGAACCCGATTATGGCTTCCCCTTTAGGGCTAGGCCACATGAACGTTTTTGTGCGTTTGCGGGCTGTGTTTGCGCATGAGTTTCGGTTAAAATGGAAATCGCAGGAACGCAAAAATTCTTGCAATTTCTGATGCGCATACATTTGTTTTGGTAACGCGGGCGTTCATTTTTTGTGCGTTAACAAATGCGTTTCCATAACAGAAAAAGAAAAATCGCATGGGCAAACGCACACTGCGCGTTGCAGTGTGGCCTCAGCCTAACCATTAAATTCTACAGTAGTGTCAGTTAATGAATATATTACCCTCGCTGCCTCATAGATGAAGACCCAGACTTAATTATTTGATTATTGGAAGATACTCAAAATTGAATGCAATCTTTCTCTGTAACACATGTTATGAGAACGCAGTCTCAATCAATTTCAAACCAAATGTATTTGAAATGGTAATTTTCATGTCTTTAGCCCAAGAGAATTTATAAGGAAATCCCATGTATCCACTGCAGGTTTAAGTCTAGGCCATTGGGGCATTTGCTAGAGGCCTGATCCCTGATCTCAGACCATGGAATTGGTTATATAAGAAGTATTATTATTCTTATTCAGATATTCTTTAATATTTAGCTCAGGGACTTTCAACCTTCAGCTCTGTAGCCACTGTTAAACTGAAGGTTGTGGAGGGGATGATATTGAATGAAGATTTGAGCTGATAGTTGCAGGTTAGAGATATCCAATTTACACATTGCTGGGGGTTCATTTCTCTAACAGCAGATCTTGACCCCATAGCTGTTGTTGAAATCTGCTAGGGAGAGGGGGGCTGGAGAATGAATATCATGATATATTGTACATGGGTTTCCCCCCTATAGCCCCCTCTCTGTTATTGCCATGCACATTATCATCCAGCCATAACTAGAAAAGAAACATCTTGGTTATTAGATCAGCACACATATAACATGTGACATCAAAGGCCGAGAACTCCACACTGGTTCCCAGTGACATTAATGGGAAGGGGATGAGATTCCAGTTTGCTGCCACAATTTCCCCTGAGCCTCTTGGTTTATTTGGTCATGTGGCTTGTTAATAACCTACAAACTGCAGTAAGGGATTTCTTATTCCATATATCAGCGGAAACTATTTGTACTGTCATTTATTAGAGATAGCACAAAGACCTGTTTGATTGCAGCCTTCCTCAAACAATGCATTTGCACATATAAAAAAATACAAACATTTTATAGGCTTATATGGGGATGAAAGGAAACTCTCCAAAAATATTTATATACAGTATATGCCCCCCCCCACACACCACACACACACACAGACATACACCATCAGCCAAAATGACTATATGAGTAAAATCGAATTCAGTTCTGGGCCCTTCTAAATCATCATCCATCAGTGTCGAACTAGGGTGTGGGAAAGAAAGTCTCAACGCTTCCCAGTAAAATGTACTCCCCTATCCATTTAGCACAGGGAGATACAAAGAAGTGATTGGAGAATTTCTCTGCCTTCCTTGGTGAAACAAACTGAGCATGTGTGAACACTTTTGGTTAGAAGGGGGGCAGGATTATGTTACAGAAAAATATCAATATGTATCTTTGGTAAGGAATTGCTTAGAAAGAAAAACAATTTATTATAATATATATAATATTAAATAATATAATATATTTAATTGTCTATCTGTATTATACCCTATGAGGATTCAATATTACTTATGCAGCTCTGGGTATAACCATCTTTGTTTCTACCTAGCAGCATGACTAAATACTAGCTGTTTTCCGGCGTTAAAAGGTTGTGGAAAAAATGCTGCAAACATGAATTGTTTCCTGCAAGACCTGCACAGCTGCCACCGGTTTCTTTTTCAGTCAGGGTAATAATTACGAGGATTGCGTGGTATTGGTCCTCTGTAAATGATTCCTAATTTGTTATCAGAGAAAAATTGTTTTTAGGTTTACAGTTGAAGGGTTTTAAATAAACTGCACAACTAGGTGTTATTTTTACACCCAGAATAGGGGAGGACAAGAGTTAGGTGATGTCACTCAAGCTACTGAAAGCAGGAAGTTCAACATTCTCTGTAATAATTTTCTCACAGGCTGCAGCCAGAGCTGTGACAGAGAGGGGGTTCATTTTAAAGGAACTGCAGGATTTTATTAAAGGTCAAAAAGATTGGACATGGTGTAAAATACTGATTGGTTATGAATTGTAGCCTCGTAGCTGGGAATATGATGCCAGACATGTAAAGAGTCAATGTTTGATCCTTCACTAATCCTTTTTTTTAATCAGATAAACCTCTCTCTGCAGATTAGAGGTACTTCTTAATAAAAGTAAAAACATGTCCATAGACCATAATAAAGGGTAATTACTAATTAAATATTAATTACAGATTGAACAATATTTTAAAGTAGAAATTGCCATTTTGCAAAGTTTGGCATGCGCACTGCAGCCATTCTCCCCCTCCCTCACGATTTTGTCTCCCTACCCCTACCATAAAACCCTTTTTATTATGTACTGTCCTTCCCCCAGCCCCAACCGCATAACTATTATTATTCACAGAAAGTGCCCCGATCTTTACTTACCATGCCTCTCTCATTTGCTGGTCTGAACTCCCGGCAGTCGCGTCTGTGATTGGCTGCCTTTCAGCTATCACGGATGCGGCTACTGGTCCCGCCCCTGCTTGCATTTCCATGCAAGCAGAGGGCCAGGGCAGTGCGGCGAATGATAGAGGCAGTGGTAAGTAAAGATTGGGGCACTTTGTGTGAATAATAGTTATGCGGTTGGGGCTGGGGGAAGGAGCGGTACATAATATAAAAAGTTTATTACAAGGGGGTCATGGTTAAAGGTGGTTTAACCATCCTACCAGTATACTACATGGTCCTTACTACTACGTTCATTAGGGCCTTTTTATAGAATAGCAATACTGTGATTTTACAGGCATAGTTCAATATCGATTGTTATCAGTATTTTTGCAGTGTCATCTACTTTAGGAAATACAGACTGCAGTGATAAATATTGATAATGTGCTGTATTTTGCACCAGGCCGTATTGGCCATTGATTATTGGCTTTACTGACTGCGCCAGTATGAACTGTGGATTTAAAATAGCGTCATGAGCAAAAACTGCCGGCAGTGATCAGTTTAGTACATCTGCCTTGTACATTTCCAGACTCACAGTATTAGTAATTACCAATGGTTTTAAATTTACGGGGTTATTCAATAAAAGTTTTATCGTTAAAAATGGTTCTAATTTTGCCCCAACCAATCAGATGTAGCTTTCAAATTTTAAATAAGATCTGATTGGTTGGGGCAATGTTAGCACCATTATAACATGCTTGTGAAGGTTCTCATTCTTCCAGGTCATGGTATATCTGTTGTATCAATTAGATCATTGATCCTCAAACTGCGTCTCTCCAGATGTTTGAAAACTACAACTCCAGCATTCCTCAACTACAGAGAAAGCATAGGAATGCTGGGTAGGCCACTATGCAATCACGCCCTCAACACCTGGCTGTGATATGCTAATTGGGATTTTCCAGGGTACATAATTGCCACAGATTCTTGTACAAGTCATTCTGAATTGAGAAAGCCAGTCGGATGACTAGCGAAACGTCTTCAAGAACTAAACTTCAAGTCCAGTTGATCTAATTCACTGATGGGCAAACTGTGGCTCTCCAGATGTTTGAAAACTACAACTCCCAGCATTCCTATGCTTCTCTCTGTAGTTGAGGAATGCTGGGAGTTGTAGTTTTCAAACATCTGGAGAGACGCAGTTTGAGGATCAATGATCTAATTGAATACAACAGATATACCATGACCTGGAAGAATGAGAACCTTCACAAGCATGTTATAAATGGTGCTAACATTGCCCCAACCAATCAGATCTTATTTAAAATTTGAAAGCTAACATCTGATTGGTTGGGGCAAAATTAGAACCATTTTTAACGATAAGAACTTTTATTGAATAACCCCGTAAATTTATAAACCATTGGTAATTACTAATACTGTGAGTCTGGAAATGTACAAGGCAGATGTACATAACTGATCACTGCCGGCAGTTTTTGCTCATGACGCTATTTTAAATCCACAGTTCATACTGGCGCAGTCAGTAAAGCCAATAATCAATGGCCAATACGGCCTGGTAGCAAAATACAGCACATTATCAATATTTATCACTGCAGTCTGTATTTCCTAAAGTAAAGATGACACTGCAAAAATACTGATAACAATCGATATTGAACTATGCCTGTAAAATCACAGTATTGCTATTCTATAAAAAGGCCCTGAATGAACGTAGTAGTAAGGACCATGTAGTATACTGGTAGGATGGTTAAACCACCCTTTAACCATGACCACCCTTGTAATAAACTTTTTATATTATGTACCGCTCCTTCCCCCAGCCCCAACCGCATAACTATTATTCACACAAAGTGCCCCAATCTTTACTTACCATGCCTCTATCATTCGCCGCACTGCCCTGGCCCTCTGCTTGCATGGAAATGCAAGCAGGGGGCGGGACCAGTAGCCGCATCCGTGATTAGCTGAAAGGCAGCCAATCACAGACGCGACTGCCGGGAGTTCAGACCAGCAAATGAGAGAGGCATGGTAAGTAAAGATCGGGGCACTTTCTGTGAATAATAATAGTTATGCGGTTGGGGCTGGGGGAAGGAGCAGTACATAATATAAAAAGGGTTTTATGGTAGGGGTAGGGAGACAAAATCGTGAGGGAGGGGGAGAATGGCTGCAGTGCGCATGCCAAACTTTGCAAAATGGCAATTTCTACTTTAAAATAGTTTCAATCTGTAATTAATATTTAATTAGTAATTAGCCCTTTATTATGGTCTATGGACATGTTTTTACTTTTATTAAGAAGTAACCTCTAATCTGCAGAGAGAGGTTTATCTGATTAAAAAAAAGGATTAGTGAAGGATCAAACATTGACTCTTTACATGTCTGGCATCATATTCCCAGCTACGAGGCTACAATTCATAATCCAATCAGTATTTTACACCATGTCCAATCTTTTTGACCTTTAAATAAAATCCTGCAGTCTTTCCTTTAAAATGAACCCCCTCTCTGTCACAGCTCTGGCTGCAGCCTGTGAGAAAATATATTACAGAGAATGTTGAAACTTCCTGCTTTCAGTAGCTTGAGTGACATCACCTAACTCTTGTCCTCCCCTATTCTTGGTGTAAAAATAACACTAGTTGTGCAGTTTATTTAAAACCCTTCAACTGTAAACCTAAAAACAATTTTTCTCTGATAACAAATTAGGAATCATTTACAGAGGACCAATACCACGCAAATTCCTCGTAATTAAATTACCCTGACTTGAAAAAGAAACCGGTGGCAGCTGTGCAGGTCTTGCAGGAAACAATTCATGTTTGCAGCATTTTTTCCACAACTTTTAACGCCGGAAAACAGCTAGTATTATAGTCATGCTGCTAGGTAGAACAAAATGGTTATACCCAGAGCTGCATAAGTAATATTGAATCCTCATGAGGGTATAATACAGAAATAGACAATTAAATATATTATTTATTATCAATATATTATATATATTATAATAAATTGTTTTTCTTTCTAAGCAATTCCTTACCAAAGATACATATTGTATATTTTTCTGTAACAATAATCCTGCCCCCCTTCTAACCAAAAGTGTTCACACATGCTCAGTTTGTTTCACCAAGGAAGGCAGAGAAATTCTCCAATCACTTTCTTTGTATCTCCCTGTGCTAAATGGATAGGGGAGTACATTTTACTGGGAAGCGTTGAGACTTTCTTTCCCACCACCCTAGTTCGACACTGATTGGATGATGATTTAGAAGGGCCCAGAACTGAATTACTGTTTTACTCATATAGTCATTTTGGCTGATGGTGTATGTCTGTGTGTGTGTGTGTGGGGGGGGGGGGCATATACTGTATATAAAATATTTTATGGAGAGTTTCCTTTCATCCCCATATAAGCCTATAAAATGTTGTAGTTTTTTTATATGTGCAAATGCATTGTTTGAGGAAGGCTGCAATCAAACAGGTCTTTGTGCTATCTCTAATAAATGACAGTACAAATAGTTTCCGCTGATATATGGAATAAGAAATCCCTTACTGCAGTTTGTAAGGTTATTACAAGCCACATGACCAAATAAACCAAGAGGCTCAGGGGAAATTGTGGCAGCAAACTGGAATCTCATCCCCTTCCCATTAATGTCACTGGGAACCAGTGTGGAGTCTCGGCCTTTGATGTACAATGTTATATGTGTGCTGGATCTAATAAACCAAGATGTTTCTTTTCTAGTTATGGCTGGATGATAAATGTGCATGGCAATAACAGAGAGGGGGCTATAGGGGGGAAACCCATGTACAATATATCATAGATATTCATTCTCCAGCCCCCCTCTCCCTAGCAGATTTCAACAACAGCTATGGGGTCAAGATCTGCTGTTAGAGAAATGAGACCCCCAGCAATGTGTAAATTGGATATCTCTAACCTGCAACTATCCAGCTCAAATCTTCATTTCAATATCATCCCCTCCAACAACCTTCAGTTTAACAGTGGCTACAGAGCTGAAGGTTGAAAGTCCCTGAGCTAAATATTAAAAGAATATCTGAATAAGAATAATAATACTTCTTATTATAACCAATTCCATGGTCTGAGATCAGGGATCAGGCCTCTAGCAAATGCCCTCAATGGCCTAGACTTAAACCTGCAGTGGATACATGGGATTTCCTTATAAATTCTCTTGGGCTAAAGACATGAAAATTACCATTTACAAATACATTTGGTTTGAAATTGATTGAGACTGCGTTCTCATAACATGTGTTACAGAGAAAGATTTGCATTCAATTTTGAGTATCTTCCAATAATCAAATAATTAAGTCTGGGTCTTCATCTATGAGGCAGCGAGGGTAATATATTCATTAACTGACACTACTGTAGAATTTAATGGCTTAGGCTGAGGCCACACTGCAACGCGCAGTGTGCGTTTGCCCATGCGATTTTTCTGTTTTCTGTTATGGAAACGCATGTGTTAACGCACAAAAAATGAACGCCCGCGTTACCAAAACAAATGTATGCGCATCAGAAATTGCAAGAATTTTTGCGTTCCTGCGATTTCCATTTTAACCGAAACTCATGCGCAAAACACGCCCGCAAACGCACAAAAAACGTTCATGTGGCCTAGCCCTTAAAGGGGAAGCCATAATCGGGTTCACAAATGTTCAAGCAACACTGATTTTTATTGAATTCATGTATTGTACTAGGTTTTATTCACTGTATAGATGGAAGATATTCATAACCTTTAATATTTTGCATATATTTCACTTGATCACTTTTATTTTAGTAAGAAGTATTTTTTAATACCTCCCCTTGGTGTAAAGGGAGCCTCCCCCTTTGAGGCGTTACCATACACTGGGTAGGGTATTTATTCTTTGAGCAACCTTTGCACTGTTTTCACCTGAAGAAAGGGGCAAATAACCCCCTGAAACATTGTGAGTAGGATGTGTGGTCACTAATAAGAATTATTTGTTATTTGGCAAACAACAGAGGTAATCCTGCACACACCTATGTGGATATAGGTAAGAGTTCGTGCTGAGTGCAATGGCAGACCCTGGTTGCAGGTCGTGAATCAGCAAAGGAATAAACACCATGCACATCAGTCTTAAATGTCTGTGTATTATTTATTGTTGCATACACAGAGTACACCAAAGTGTAACGTTTCGGTACGTGAGCTGTACCTTCTTCAGCTCACGTACCGAAACGTTACACTTTGGTGTACTCTGTGTATGCAACAATAAATACCGTATATACTCGAGTATAAACCGTCCCGAGTATAAACCGAGGTACCTATTTTTACCTGAAAAAAGTAGTAAATGTGATTGACTCGAGTATAAACCGAGGGTAGAACTTATGACCACTACTGCCTTCTGATCCTGTATTGGTTTGAGGCTTTAGTTGCCCTTTAAATGGACAGCAGAATTCCCATACAGTAGTAGTCCCATATAGTAATAGCCATACTGTATATGGCTATTACTGTATGAGAATTCTGCTGTCCATTTAAAAGACAACTAAAGCCACTCCAGATGTTTGGAAACTACAACTCCCAGCATGCTTAGTAGCTGGGAGTTGTAGTTCCAAACATCTGCACACTCCCCCCCCCAGAGTTCAGTGGACTTACTTGTAAGTGTGCATCTCTCTTAGTGGGAATCCAATCCTTTGTAGTGATTCAGTCACTAAGCGGCGTGCCAGAACAGGCAGGGATTTCCCCAGCTCAGTGCAGGGAACAGCCTGGTGGTGTGGGGGGGGGACCATGTGCCGGAGCTGCTGAGGGGCATTCCGAGAGATGACGGTGGAGTATCGGGTACAGCAGCCTGGAGGAGGATTCCAGAACTTCCTTCTCCTTGCCCAGTGCGGGGGGCAACATGTGAGTAGTGCTTAGGCTGATCCGTCCATATACCGGTAGACTCCACCGCTCGCTCTCTCCCTCTACTGGCGCGCCGGCTGACGTCACTACCTGCGCCGCGGCAAGGACGTCAGCCGGCGCGCCAGTAGAGGGAGAGAGCGAGCGGTGTCCAAGTTAGTACCGGTAGCTGAAAAATGTCTGACTCGAGTATAAACCGAGGTTGGATTTTCAGGCTGATTTTTCAGCCTGAAAATCTCGGTTTATACTCGAGTATATACGGTAATACACAGACATTTAAGACTGATGTGCATGGTGTTTATTCCTTTGCTTATTTGTTATTTGGAGTGCGACCCTCGTTTGGACTTTATATTTGAAGCCATAATCTGCCGATACAGAAATTTCCCTGTGCATAAATAAATGCTTCCAAAGTACTGACTTACTTTACCCAATAAAGTCCATGATGGTCTGAAGATGGGTACACAGATATATATATATCGCTAATGTGTGTACCGCTGAAATGACCCTTTCTGATGCCGACAAACAGCTGTTCTGACCGGTAAATTTCCCTCAGATGCAGGCGTGATTGTAGGGCAGTCACAAATGTTCTCCCTATACTTACTCTATACTTTTTATAAGGAGAATGCTTGTGACTGTGTGTAATCTCAGATACTATCTGTCATCTTTGATAGATTGGTACTGTGTGTACCCATCCTAAGTCCCTGGGTCTGGAACATGTTTGACCCAAACAACAGCCAAAGAGGTTAAATTGACGGTTAGGTGGTAAGTGGTGCATCCCGGGAAGAGGAAGGACCAGTACTGCCCACAGCAAAGCGTTACAGTGGGTATAGCGATAGCTTAGAGTGATTGTGGAAAACCCCCCCCTATATTTTACATTGTATATTGTAACCATCAAACACTTTAGGTTTGTGGCCTTATTTAAACCAACTGATGTATGGTTACACCACCATGCATTTCTATGAACATTGCTCCTAATGAGACTCAGTCTGTTGACTGGCGATCTCTATCATTTCCCTTGCCAATTGGCAGTAATTAGTGTCATAGTGCATTGCAGTTTCTATACTTTGGCCTTGACACATAATATATAAAGCGGATGGCATGTGGACGAGCCGCCTATAAATGCCCCAGAGGGCTTCCCCTACTTGGAGGCCTATTATAAAGCTTGTAATTCCTTAAGGTGTCTCAAGAGACATCGCAACTGGAGCCCAGGGTAAAAAACTGACACTTAGTGTAAAAAAACACAGAATGTTTGTAAATCTATAGAGGTATTGAAGATCTTCAAAGACCTTCATGGACAGTCAATCTTCCAGAACTACAAGGCTCAGCATCCCCCCTTTAGCAACCAGCACAGTATCATCTTTCTCTGTCTTAGTTGGTTTGATTTCTGCGTGGAGACCCAAAGCCATCACATTTACTGTATGTTATTAAACTGAGGATTTTTCATCATATTAAAATATTTCATTTTCTCTGTACACTTAAATTAAATACTGAATTATATATTCTATATTGGTTATTACGCTTAGGGCCTGTTCATGCTGCACATGTGCTAGTGTTCTTCTTCTGGAATCAGGGTTGCAAAGGGAACAAGGCGTTTCCATCCAGGAGCCCTTCAGCTGTAGTTGATCTGTAGTGCCCTTCAGGGACCCCACAGACACTGGGGGTGGGAGTGGCACTGTGCTTGATGCTTTCTTTCATAAACCTGAAACGGCCCATGACTGTAATCCCCTCCCCCACCCTTATTAAAGATTCTTTTTTTTTTTATTATTATTTATTAAGTCATTATTATTTCTGTAGGGTTCACCTTGTTTGCTGGGTGTAATCATGCAATCATGAATGAAATCTGCTATTCCTGAATGAACCTATTTGTTTCCTCAATGCTCTGCCTTAAAGGGACATTCACACACAGCATTTTCATTCATAGAATCTTTATAAATCTAGGCGATTATTTCAAATAAGGTTTTATTTATACCAGTTCAGGACCAAAAAGCTGACAGTTCCTGTATCTTAAAGTCTACCAGTAGTGCCTATTAATATAGATATATATACACATACAAACACACCACATGGCCTCCCCATAATACCCATATTTACAGGGCAACAGTTTTTCTATATTCAATCTATTCCGCCTGGCTACAGTGTGCGTGATGCGTCTTGCGTTACCCTTGCGCTAATGTAAATCTGATGCCTGATTGGAACAGCATCACCCTGGAGGCGCAATTTAAATAAGTGTCAGATTAGAACAAGCCCTAACAGAGCAGATTTTGTATCCATCCTGATTAAGGGATAATTAGTTAATATGAATCCAGGACCCTGCTGATTACATCATTTCTATAATGTCCATAGCTGCTCGCTATACTTGCAGTCAGATCTTTTAGTAGTGATCAGCTGTGGCCCCTTATAGCTCTGCAGATGCACAGAAGGGAGCAGTTAATAACCCTGCCCCATTGGGAGTATGCAGCAATAACCTGCAGAATATCTGAGTTGGAGATTCCCTATTCTGGCAGATCCATCATTGGGTCACAGCTGCTTTCTACTGAAATATTACAGCTAAAGGGAGGGGAAAAGAATTACATTAGATGCTAGATTGATTTTAACTTCTCCTTTAAAGTACTGTACAACTATCACTGTCAGGAGTAAAAAAAGTGAATAAGTCAGAGTTGCCCTATTTAGTTCCCTGTGTTCTTCCACAGAATAACTTAACAGTGTACAATGATGCAACAGTAGCCGACATACTTGGCAATGTATAAGGGAAGCCAGCACAACCAGAGATGGATTATGATCCCTGAACTCTGCTCTCAGGTTGGGGGCTGACCAGGCGCATTGAGGTGTAGACCCCTTTTCCCAGCATTTATGTGAAGCACAAGCTTCCTCGCCGAAAGTCCAGCCTCCTGCCTTTTTTCAGGTATGTACTAGAAGAAGTAAGTAGTAAGAAGAAATGGTTGACTGTCCATATCCGGAAAAGTCGGTTACGAGCGCACTCTGCTTCTGTGGCTTGTAACCACCTCAAAACAGAAAGCTGGAGAAGGGACTAACAGCGAGGGATGGGCTTAGGTAAAAGTAAGCATGGGAGCATCGGATCAAGGTATGGTTAAACGAGTTTAATTGGGCTAAAAATGCTAAAAGTTCTATTTTGGCTGGACATGCCCTTTAACCTCTTCCATGCAGCACATAAAGGGCCTGCGAGAATTCTCGTCTGCTCCTGCCTTATACTGCTGCCTTGTTTGAGAAACAGAACTGTTCTGAAACCAAACTCAAAGAGTGGGGCGAACACCCTGATCAATGTTTCAGGATATAAAACTTCCTCTGACAGATGCGTTAACCCATACTCTTTTCAAGCTGTGCGTCTGTCCTGCTTTGATTTTACCTTGGCAGTCAGAGGTGACATCACAAGGTGTACGTGATGAAAAGGAAGGGGTCTGAGCACACTGTTGCCATAGTTACCCATCTTCAGGAGAACAATCATAAATTAAGTCAGAGTAAAAAATAAGATCAAAGAAGAGTAAAAGAAAATATAAGCTTTCTAGTCATGCAGTACATTAAAACTTAATTCCTCTATTATCTTGTGCAAAGCATATAGGATTTATTTTATAGGGGCTCGCAAAGCCCCTACCCTAACTGGGCAGCCTAACAAAGCCACTGAGGCTCATTTATTTAACATAGAGAATTTTTCCCCCCCAAGTGCAGTAACCCATGGCAACTGATCAGAATTTTCCTTCATTGTCTTACTTGCAGTTGCCTGATCAAAGCTGACTGCTGCCTAGTTGCTATGGGTTACTGCAGTGGGGCAATATTTTTCCCTTGTTAATATAAAAAGACTCACCTTGTTGAAGGTTTGTGGCCTACCATTGGAGGTTATAATATACACAGGCACCTTTTGTTGATTTCAGGCCATGTTATTGGCAAAACAAAATAAAATATTGCATTTAAGTTTTTCTTTTTTTCTTAATGGACTTTTTTCCTTTTACTATTTTAAGCAGTATTAATATAGCTTTAAAAAACATATATTAAAGGTCTTGGTACATTGTGATTTTTTGTAACTTTTGCATTACTTTAAAGTTAAATAAATAAATAAACACATTTAAAAAAAAACAGTCCGGAATTCTTATCTCAAGTCACGCTAAACCTTCCCCCTTGACAGTGGCAAAGTGACTTTACGAAAGTGGCCAGTGCAAGTTTGCACACATAAATGGTCTGCCGTCATCCTGGGGCCACAGCTAAGTAAGTCTGTGGCCCTCTAGAATTTGGTAAACCACAGCCCTCAACATCCCCTAAAAGCTTTTGTCAAGGAAACAGTGTTGGTTACAGGGGAATCCCCCAGTGGGCCCACAGAGCCAAAGGGACTGTAAGAAACAGTTTCATAACTAGGAATAACTGGGACTCCCAGCAAAAATATGATGAAGCCCTATCCATCCTTCATCCACAGTTATTTTCTGTGAGGAGGTCATATATGTAATAGGAAAAATAAGAAGGTGGGACCCTCTTGGCTCCCGGGACCCCCTACGGTTGCTCTCCCTGCTCCCCTGGTAGTTACACCCCTGGTGATAAATGCATTTCAAAAACCAATAGGAGACAGTAGGAGCCAGATAGATATGTAAATGGGTGATAATAAAAATATGAAATGTTAGGTGGGCCACTAAACTCCACTGGTGGGCCTTAGTGTTTTCTCTAAGCTGTGCGCTCCTGCCTGTGTAAACATCTCTGCACAGGTTAAAGTGGTGCTTGTGGCCTGCGCACGCTGCCAAATTTAAATTAGAGGGGACATTGCCTGGTCTCAGATTTCATGGTGGGCACCAACAGCCCAGTCTGCAAGGAGATTCTGGAATTTGTACTCCAATGACAGATTTAGGGCCATCATTTGGACATACCTTATATAAACACTGAATTCATTTACAGTTTCTTACAAGCTGCCATGATTAATAATTTATACTTTCCCCAAGCACATTTTCAATCAGGGGTTTCCATGCAAATACCCTGGCAGTGCTATGTATTGCAGTTTATGCTGGTGGTTCTAGTGCAAAGAAAAACAATGCCAGAGATACTACAAAAATGTTGCAGGAGCAGGGCCGGATTTCCCACTAGGCCACCTAGGCCATGGCCTAGGGCGGCACAGCCACCAGGGGCAGTAAAAAGAAAGAAAGAAAGAAAAGGGTAAAGCAGCATTGCATCCCCATTTTAAATGTACAAAATGCACACAGCAGAGCTTTACCGGTTTCTGTTAAATCAGAAATGGGCAGCGATTGCCGATTTGCCAAGGGGGCAGGTCCCTCTCCCACTTACAAAGCTCTGCTTCAGCCAATAAATGACCGCGTACAGGTGTACAGGCAGTACAAGTTAGCTGGCCTAGGGGAGAAAATAGTATAAATCCGGCCCTGTGCAGGAGAGAAAACAAGAGTTTATTTACCTATTTCTAAATGGGTGAAATAGACAAGGCAGCTAGAAAGCTTAGGGAAAGGGGGGCCAAAAGGAGCAAAAAGCCTTTCACTGAGCATAAATATGGAGAAACACCTTATAACAGAAGGCACTTGGCAGTCTCATGCTATATGAATAACATTGCCCACAAAATGTACGAAAGTTACTCCCAGCTTCCATTACTTCTTGTTTCTTTTTGTGGGCAATGCTATTCATATAGCATGAGACTGATAGATACCTTCTGTTATAAGAAGGTGTTTCTCCATTTTTATGCTCAGTGGAGGGCTTTTTGCTCCTTTTGGCCCCACTCTCCCTAAGCTTTCTAGCTGCTTTGTCTACTGTACGTCCAAGTCCTACACCATAGAGCCATGAATCTGTAGAGATCTAACAAGATGGAAACATGTCATAGCTGCAGGTCGGGTGATTGGCTCTATATATTAGGCTATATTACATGTTAATAAGCCAGCGGTTCTGGACACCTAAAAGCCCAGGGACATAAAGGAGTATTTTGCATATCTCCGCTCCTTACTCTGGGGAACCTGGGAGTGAGAAATTACTTTGTATAGTATAGTATTTGAGGTTGAATAAAGACGTACGTCCATCCAGTTTAACCCATCTAGCAATATCCTCATTTCCTGCCTAACTGTTGATCCAGAGGAAGGCAAAAAAAACCGCACTAAATTTATGAAGGGGGAAATAATTCCTTCCTGACTCCAAGTGGCAATCGGAAATTTCCCTGGATCAACTCTACTTTATGTATCAATACCAGTAACTTGCAACATTCCTTGTTTGCAGAAACTCATCCAGCTTTTTTTTTAAACTGACCAATGAACCTGCCATAACAACGTCCACTGGAAGACAGTTCCATAGCTTTACTGTTCTCACAGTGAAAAACCCTTTCCGAACTTGAAGCCTAAACCTTTTTTCTTCAAGTCAAGTCAAGTTTGTTTCTTAGATTTTGTGGGCAATGCTATTCATATAGCATGAGACTGCAAGATGCCTTCTGTTATAAGAAGGTTCTGCTCCATTTAAATGGGTGAATAAACACTGATGTCACTAATGTCCTTAAATGGGTGAATAAAAACTAATGTCACTAAATGGGTGAATAAACACTGATGTCACTAAATGGGTGAATAAAACACGATGTCACTAATGTCACTAAATGTGTGAATAAACCTGATGTCACTAATGGGCAATAAACACTGATGTCACTAAATGGGTGAATAAACACTGATGTCATATTTTTGCAACATTTCTCTCTGGCAATTTTTCTTTTTGTAAAGAGTTTCTTTGGATGGGGGTTTGTACGGCTTTCAGATACTCATTATAGGTAAATATGATTTGTTAAGTCCATCAGCGTGTTGATATCTGGTGCAAAACAAAAAGTCGTTCTGTAGGCTTGCTACTAGGGTCCGGTTGGCCGGGACAAATCACTGTTGGTCTCGGCAAAAGTAGCCACTGCCGACAGTTTTCCGTGAGTGATTGTATAGTCCAAAATACCTGGCCAAGTAAGCTGGTAAATCATGACCGAATGTGCGGTTCCCTATTGAATCACGTGAACTGTCGGTCATAGTACAGATCAGACCAATTTTCTTTCTGTGAGAAGCACCTTCATGAAAAAAACTGCTTCTGCCAGTCTTCCTACTGGCTTCAGCACTATCTTTAATATAGGAATGCCAGGCAGCTACAGCTCCGCAACAAAACAATATTGGGAGGTAGGGATATTCAATCCTTTCTCCCTGCTGCTGTGGTTTTTTTTGGTTTTTAATTTAATGTTTACAGTATAGTCCTTTAAGTCTTAGAGCTAACAGTCTATGCATGTTGGGGTGCTGGGAGATTAAATGTTATCTTCTAGCCACAAGCAGCAGTTAAAGCCTTTATTTCTAATATAGTAATTCCAAACGCCTGGCCTATTTATTGTGCTGCCTTCCACAGTTAAAATAATTGCAGTGTATGTGCCCTATCTATTATTTGTTAAAGGACAAGGCTAATTTATAAGGACAAAGTTATTTGTGGCCTAATATACCACCTATGAAATTCATCAAGCGCGTTCACTGGAGTGTGCTTAACTTTGCAGAACAGGAATCCATTAATATGTGTATTCAATTCTTATGATTTTCACCTGCAAACTACCCCAGTAGAGGACGAACCTTACCTATACATGTGAAATATCTGTCATTTACACAGTGGGGCCTTTCTTAGTCAACATTGGACATCGCCCATAATCCTGCTTGTTTTTACACTGCTGGTAGTGTCTTTAAGGGTGCACACGTTGCTTTACCTAAAGTCACAGGAACTAATTCTGTGTTGATGCAAGTGAAAGTCGTCGTAAACTTGCTTATGTAATATTAATGCAGAATGACATCATTTGCAGTTATGGCAGCATTTGCAGCCAAGCAGTATACACAACCCTAGAGGCCTGTAGCAGAGTTTATGAAGGGATTCTGCTTAAGCGTTATTAGAACTAAACCCCTCGAGGACATTAATAGATGGCTCTGTCCTACGGCTTTAGGAATATCTCCGTTTATGCAAGCAATATGGCAGCACACACTTCTCTGTGTGTGAATACCAACAAGCAAAGAACAAATGCTGTCTTCAATGAAGTCATATTTAATTATAAACATGGTACAGTTACCCTTTAATTGAACACCTTCCATAAGTGACCTCCATATGGGGGTCCTGTGGTTTTAACCCTTAGATCATTTGGATTATACATGCCCAGTTTGGTAACTTATTATAACTGTATATCATTATTATTGTTTATTGGAATGAATTAATAGACTCATTAGCATTAATATGATTATCGTTTTTAGTGGACATCTGGGCAATAATTACACGTTCATTTGCAGTCTTACCAATAAGCAAAGCCATAAAAACAGACTGTTAACTAGTGTGGAGAATTGATAATGTGGATGTGCAATGTTATAGTGTGAGCATTCTCATAGCTCAGATAGGCAATCAGTTCTACATCCCCCAACCTCCCACCACCAATAATTTAATGCAGGCATCTCAATGAAATGTCAAAGAGTCTGCCCTAGAAAGTTTAGCTTTGTACACATGTATGATGTTAGCAGCGACCCACCCCCCCGAGTGCATTCACATGTGCACCGAACAGCTGTTTCAGCCAACAATCGCACACATGTCTGCATTTGGTCCGTTTGTTAATCGGCCATATACACGTGTGATTATCGGCCAAAACTTCCATTCATCATGCGTTGTGGGTCACTGCTAACACCGTACGTGTGTACAAAGCTTAAGATGAAAGGGAAACAACACTTTATAGATAACCTGTGTGAGCTACCATGGCCCTCTATGAACCCTAATTCTATTTCTTCCCATCTATAACTGAACCTTACACCATGACTCTCACTGGATTGGACATTCATCTTTTCCCAGATAAAAACTAAATAACAACAAACAAAGCATAATCCAGCACATGGAAATATATACAGTATATAAAATACACTATCTGGGGCATTGTTCACCAAGAGAACATGTCAGAGGACACAAGGACATCCCTTAAGACTTGAAGAAAAAGGGTTTAGGCTTCAAGCTCGGAAAGGGTTTTTCACTGTGAGAACGGTAAAGCTATGGAACTGTCTTCCAGTGGACGTTGTTATGGCAGGTTCATTGGTCAGTTTCAAAAAAAGCTGGATGAGTTCCTGCAAACAAGGAATGTTGCAAGTTACTGGTATTGATACATAAAGTAGAGTTGATCCAGGGAAATTTCCGATTGCCACTTGGAGTCAGGAAGGAATTTTTTTCCCTTCATAAGTTTGGTGTTTTTGTTTTTTTTGGCTTCCTCTGGATCAACAGTTAGGCAAGTAATGTGGGTATTGCTAGATGGGTTGGACTGGATGGTCTTTATTCAACTTCAACTACTATATTATACTATGCTATACTATACTATACCATACCATACTATACTATACCATACCATACCATACCATACCATACCATATTATACTATACTATACCATACCCTAGTATACTATACTATACTATACTATACTATACTTTATATAAACTGTGTGTCCTGGTTTATCATACACATGACCAAAAGGTATCCCTCCCAATATCCCATATTCAGACCATTCCCAGTACTTAAGGTAATTAGAAAAATGGGGCAGATATGAGAAGTAAAATAAAGAACAGCAGGCTGCATTCACAAACATATAAGCCATAAATCTTCTGCAAACTAGAACAGAAATCACCCTACGCCATCCAGGAATTTCATATAGAGAAAACCATCTGCTAACTGTGCGATGATTCCCATCGACTCCTGCTGTGGTGTCTTCATAATGTGTTTAAGCCTGACTTTACCACCTCCACCTTCAGTAAACCCTGCAATATTAACTCTTACTCAGACTGTCCCCAAGTTAACTGATAAATGGAATCCTTTTATTGGTGGGATCTGTATGAGAACCCTGGTTATGGTTTAGCGATTAACTCAACACACAGTATGTTAATTACAAAACTAATTACAATGGGATTCTAGGGATTTGTTTCAATTTAAACAGACCCCTATACTCTAAAAAAACTCTCCTCCCCCAAGGGCCACGCTAGCACGTTTCTCACATGATTACAAACGTGCTTTGCAATCCATTTGCACGTGAGATACGCATGCCAGGCTTACCCAATGTGGGTGACCAAATTGTGTGCGCTGCGATCAACATCCAATTGAGCGGATTGCATTATAAACATATGGCAATGCATGTGAAATGCGCACGCTTTTCACGCGTGTTGCTTTCCATCATAGTGCACAGTGGCATGGCTAAAAATCGCAAGGCCCCATAGCAAGATTTTAGATTGGGCCCGCAACCCACAAAAAAACAGTTTGGTGCAGTTCAACCCAACCTGGGAAGGTTTTTTAAAGGGCATGTCCACCCTCCTAAGAAAATGTTTGTCACATAGTTCAGCCCCACAAACCCTGTTTTCTTTTTACGTTTACCATTCAAAGATGCTCCCAGGCTCAGATATTCTACTTATAAACCCCTCAATCCCTCCCGGTGTGGACAACCCTCCTCTGATGCTGTTGTGAGCTGGTTGGTTACGAGCATGCACAGTAGCAGAGGAGTCTCGTTCTGTAACGGGCGTCAGCCATTGGCCGTAATGTCACTATCACGGATGAAGAGAGGAGCCGCGGTTTTGTAAGTAGAATATCTGAACCTGGGAGCCTCTTTGAAAGGTTTAAGTAAAACGAAAAGGAGGTTTGTAGGATTGAAATACGTGAGGTAACATTTTTCTTAGGAGGGTGGACATGTATGCAGGGGACCTGGTAGGGCCCCCTTTGGCTCCGGGCCCTATAGCAATCTTTATGGTTGCTATGGTGATCCCTCTGCCCCTGATAGTGTGGCCTCAGCCAAAATCTATAATTCTATAAAAGGGCCGGAGCAAGTATTCCTACCTCTCATTCTAAGAAATAGTTAGAAATAATAAGTGTCAGGTGAATGATTTCCCTTTATTATTTATTAACAGGCAGTAGGAATACTTGCTGCTACCGCCTTTAAATTGTGCATTGAGGAGAGTAATCTTTAGGTTGTTTATTGTGTTTTCTTTTCATTAAACTTTGTACAGAAATCCCACTCTCTTAGGTAGGAAACAGACAGGTGCTTTGGGTTCCACCTGACAGGGCAAACATTTCCATGGCTAACAGGTGAATATGCACATTCGCAATTATTATTGTTATTATTGTGGATTTATATAGCGCCAACATCTTCCGTGGCACTTTACAATTACATGTATTCATTCACATCAGGCCCTGCCCCGAAGAGCTTACAATCTATGCACATTTATTTGACACATCCAACCTATCAGTATGTCTTTATGCAATCCAAATGAATTAGGGTCCACACCTTCCCACTGCTCCATGCCCTGCAGTGTATGATGTAGCCAAAGAATAGTGAAGGAGGGGGACACCACACAGAATAAATCTGCAAAGTAACCAATTTTATTGGTGTTCCCTGTCCTTTTGTTTGGCACTCTTCCATGTCTATCAGATTGAACTGTGAAAAATAGGGCATATTAAATAAATTAATTACTAGGAAGACATTCATAGATTATTTTCCTGTTAATCAACGTCTTTTGGCTGTTTTCATGGTTTGAAATTTTTTTGTTGTATTGAGTATGTTTAAAACGATGGGGACATTTACAGGAAAATGTAATGTAATTGTAATGGGGATTGCACCCAATCTAACCTGGGGAATCCAACACTTTTAATTAGTCTATTGGGCTAATCATGGATTTATTTTTCCAATGAGACAGATGTTATCCAGTTTAAAGACTGAACGTCAGGGAAGTTGTAAAGTTATGGCACATTGTACTGAAATTCATGGAGCTTCACTCACAGGCTTTGCTGATTCCCGTAATCTGCCTACGCTTTGCTTATTCTATAGGACAAAATGAGACCTGTTCCCACTGTACAATAACCAGTTAAATGTGTGATGATCTGGTTGTGTCTCCCAGTGAAAAATAGAATGTAGGATGCAATCAAGGTTACAGATATGAATAACGTGAAGGCAGGAATAGACCAACAAATCACGTTTCTTTATTGCCAAATGAAATGGGTCAGCACACCCACTTTCAGCCCTGGTATTCGGAAATGTCATACTATTCGCCCTGTTTTCATCTGTCACAATAACCGATGGATTTTCGTATTGTGTCCGGATAAACCTAATGGTGACCAGGGACGCAACCACGCCAGAAGGATCCCAATATTGTATGACCGCAATTGTTGCATCTATGGGCACAATAAGTGTAACATTTGGGAATGCTTGAAATAACTTTGGATAATATACAAAAATGGAAAGACAATGGAAGTGAAAATTGTTTTCTGTGTATATAAAATGTGACTTGGGACATCATCAACTTTGGATTATAACTAAAGGCATCAGTCAGTATTTAGAGAGAAACCATAGGCAGTTGATACATATCCAACAACCGTTAGGGCTTCTTCACACTTAAAGGGTATGTCCACCCAAAAATAAACTTTTTATATGTTCTTTATATAATAGCACCAACCTCAAACGCCATGTTCATTTTTCTCAAAATCATTTGCTTTGCCTGATATTTAATGAGATATATATCAGGCTGCACTTCCTCTCCACTTCCACTTTAGATGACCCCGAGCTGCAGCTTAGAGAAAAAAAAAAATTCTTGCCTGTGTTTGTGTGTCTCTCTCTCTCTCTCTCTCTGGGCTGGCTGGCTGCAGCTGTTGATCCTGGATTTCTTCAGTACACATAACTTTACAGCTGTGATTGGTTGAGAGGGAAAATCCAGGGATCCAGGGGTCAGACCATTACTGATGCAACTTCCTCTGTTCTCACTGCTGGATGTTAACAAACATGCTCAAGAACATGAAAAGAACAGAGACAAGGTAATGTAACCTGTCACATTTTATCATTCCCAGTCCATTGCTGCATGCAATTCTTTGTGGTCGAAAAGCAATATTCATTCCTATCATGGATACAGCAATGTCTATCCAGACTAAAGCTAAATATAGATACGAAGATTCCTCTGTCCACCTGACATCTGTTATGGCTGAGAATTGGAAGAAAAGAGGTTTTACCGTCAGGTTAGGAAAGGTTTCTTTACAGTGAGAACGGTGAAACTGTGAAACTGTCTTCCAGCAGATGTGGTAATGGCAAGTTCATGCCCAGATCTTTACTTACCTTCCCTCTCTCCTCCGACGTCCGGCCTGGCCTTCTGCTTGCAAGACACTGCAAGCAGGGGGCGGGACCGGCACCGCCGCCGTGATTGGCTGAGGCAGCCAATCACGGACGCGGCTGCGGCTTCTCAAAATGGCGGGGGAGAGAGGGAAGGTAAGTAGAGCTCGGGGGACTTTCTTAAATAATTCTTTAGCGGTTGGGGCTGGGGGAAGAAATACTATTATATGGACAAGGGGTTTTATGGTAGGGGAGGGATTGCAAAATGGGAGGGAGAGGGAGGGGAGAAGGGCTGCAGTACGCATGTCTCCCGGAGGCGAGACAGGAGGCAGAATCCTATATGGACTCTGCTATCCTCCTGGTGGGCAGTTTTTGGGACTTTGGGGGGGGACTACAGGAGAACCATATGGAGCTGGGATGTAAGGTAAGGATTTTTTTATACACTACATGGTGGGGCCATTAGAGGGGGGGATTATAGTTTTGGGGGTGGACATGCCCTTTAACAAATGTTGGCGTAACTCTACAATAGCGTGCGTAGATGATCAATACCTGGCGTAAATGTATTTCCAATAGGGAAAAACTGGGTGGGCTACAATTATCATAGAATATTGAATAATAGAAGTCGAAAATTAGACGGGGGGAAATTACATTGGAAAATCGAAAATTCTTTGGAATTTCAGTCGAAAATTGGGAAATTCGATTCAATTGGGTCTGAATTGGATTATAGGTTGGAGTTATAGGTCTGGCAGAATCGCTGTTAAAAAGAAACACGCCGGTTTTATTCGTCTCATGGTTGATGGGGGTCCTATGGTTGATGGGGGTCTATAGCTTGATGGGGGCATGGCTGAGTGGCGGGCATGGTGATGGGAGTTCATGGCTGATGGGGGTCCCATGGCTGATGGGGGTCCTATCGAGATGGGAGTCTAAAGGCTGATGGGGGTCCCATGGCTGATGGAAATTGTGGGGCTTGGCTGCAGGGACGTGGTATATGGGAGTCATAGCACAGACAGGTTGTTTTTAACTACATCTTCCACTGGGCTGGGAAGGTCCCTGGGAGGTGGAGATCACAAAACCCCAGGTGTGACAGTCACCATGTCCCAGCCTGTCCCGGATCTAGCCCTTGGAGCCGGGGTCTGCTAGTCCCTATGTTCATTAACACTTTCCACGGGGGAGCTAAATATAACCAGAGCCCGGTCTGTCTCCGTCAGGGCCCGGGGACATAAATCCGTCACAGAGATGAGGGAACAGCAGGAGACACGGGGATGTGCGGTGAGTGATGGACCCAGCGATAGGAAGAGAACACGCGGACAAAGGTAGGAGAACCGGAGGGAGTGACCGAGCGGGGAGTTAGGGGACTGGGGAGAGAGATGGTATGGGGGGGAGTGGGTGAAATACACTAGATTACCACTGGGGAGAAGACATAATAACATTATAAACTTACAAGGAGGACTGGGGGAGAAGATAATACACAGGGATGGGAAGAAAGGGGAAGATATTGGGAGAGTAATAAAGAGAAGTGAGAACTGACAAGGAAAGAAAGTGATAAAGGGATCACAGTGATAGAAAGAGAGGAGAGAATATTGTTGTTTTGATGAACGCAATCCTAAAGACTTTGTTTATTTGTGACAAGCGTGCCAACGTTTCGGGGTGTGTCCCCTTCCTCAGGTGCATCTAGTGCCCCTTCCTCAGGTGCATCTAGTGCATTCTTCAAAAAAACAATATGCTATAGCTATATAACTGCCAGTGGTTAGCAGGAATAGAGGAACAGCACCTTGAGACGTCTTTAATAGGAGTGGCGGGATCTATATTCAAATTGTAAAGAGAGGAGAGAAGGTCCAGTAGTGAGGGAAGAATATACAGATGAGAATGGTGATAAGGGGATCACAGTGATAAGTAGAGAGAGGATAGAATGTCCATTAGTGAGGGAAGAATATACAGATGAGAATGGTGATAAGGGGATCACAGTGATAAGTAGAGAGAGGATAGAATGTCCATTAGTGAGGGGAGAATATACAGATGAGAATGGTGATAAGGGGGATCACAGTGATAAGGACAGAGAGGAGAAAGGTCCAGTAGTGAGGGGAGAATATACAGTAACGAAATGGTGATAAGGGGATCACAGTATAGAACAGAGAGGAGAGAAGGTCCATTGTGAGGGGAGAATATACAGATGAGAATGGTGATAAGGGGATCACAGTGATAAGGAGAGAGAGGAGAGAAGGTCCAGTAGTGATGGAAGAATATACAGATGAGAATGGTGTAGGGATCACAGTGAAAGAGTGAGAGGAGAGAAAGTCCAGTTAGTAATGGAAGAAAATACAGATGAGAATAGTGATAAGGGCATCACAGTGATAAGGAAAGAGAGGAGAGAAGGTCCAGTAGTGAGGGGGAGAATATACAGATGAGAATGGTGATAAGGGGATACAATGATAAGGACAGAGAGGAGAGAAGGTCCAGTAGTGAGTGGGGAGAATATACAGATGGAATGGTGATAAGGGAATCACAGTGTTAAGGACAGAGAGGAGAAGAAGGTCCATAGTGAGGGGAGAATATACAGATGAGAATAGGATAAGGGGATCACAGTGATAAGGAGAGAGAGGAGAGAAAGTCCAATAGTGGGGGAGAATATACAGATGAGAATGGTGATAAGGGGATCACAGTGAAGGAGAGAGAGGAGAGAAGGTCCAGTAGTCAGGGGAGAATATACAGAGAGAATGGTGATAAGGGGATCACAGTGATAAGGAGAGAGAGGAGAGAAGTCAGTAGCCATGGGAGAATATACAGATGAGAATAGTGATAAGGGGGATCACAGTGATAAACAGAGAGAGGAGAGAAAGTCCAGTAGTAAGGGGGAGAATGAGAATACAGATGAGAATAGTGATAAGGGCAATCACAGTGATAAGGACAGAGGAGAGAAGGTCCAGTAGTGAGGGGAGAATATACAGATGAGAATGGTGATAAGAGAATCACAGTGATAAGGACAGAGAGGAGAGAAGGTCCAGTAGTGAGGGGAGAATATACAGATGAGAATAGTGATAAGGGGATCACAGTGATAAGGAGAGAGAGGAGAGAAGATCCAGTAGTGAGGGGAGAATATACAAATGAGAATGGTGATAAGGGGATCACAGTGATAAGGAGAGAGAGGAGAGAAGATCCAGTAGTAAGGGGAGAATATACAGATGAGAATAGTGATAAGGGGATCACAGTGATAAGGAGAGAGAGGAGAGAAAGTCCAATAGTGAGGGAGAATATACAGATGAGAATGGTGGTGATAAGGGGATCACAGTGATAAGGAGAGAGAGGAGAGAAGGTCCAGCAGTCAGGGGAGAATATACAGATGAGAATGGTGATAAGGGGATCACAGTGATAAGGAGAGAGAGAAGAGAAGGTCCAGTGGGGAGGGGAGAATATACAGATGATAATGGTGATAAGGGGATCACAGTGATAAGGACAGAGAGTATAGAACGTCCAGTAGTGAGGGGAGAATATACAGATGAGAATGGTGCTAAGGGGATCACAGTGATAAGGCAGGAGGAGAGAAAGTCCTAGTGGGAGAATATACAGATGAGAATGGTGAATAAGGGGATCACAGTGATAATGAGAAGAGGAGAAGGTCAGTAGTAAGGGGAGAATATACAGACGAGAATGGTGATAAGGGGATCACAGTGATAAGGATCGAGAGGAGAGAAGGTCAGTAGTGAGGGGAGATATAACAGAATAGAATGGTGAGTAAGGAGATCACAGTGATAAAGAGAGAGAGGAGAGAAAGTCCAGTAGTAAGGGGAGAATATACAGATGAGAATGGTGATAAGGGGATCACAGTGATAAAGAGAGAGAGGAGAGAAAGTCCAGTAGTAATGGGAGAATATAAGATGAGACTAGTGATAAGGGGATCACAGTGATAAACATAGAGAGGAGAGAAAGTCCAGTAGTGAGGGGGAGAATATCCAATGAGAATGGTGAAAAGGGGATACAGTGATAAGGACAGAGAGGAGAGACTATCCAGTATTGAGTGGAGAATATACAGATGAGAATGGTGATAAGGGGGTCACAATAAAAAGACAGAGAAGAAAGAAGGTCCAGTATTGAGGGGAGAATATACAGATGAAAATAGTGATAAGGAGTTCACAATTATAGGACAAGAGGAGAGAATGTCCGTAGTGAGGGGAGAATATACAGATGAGAATGTGTGATAAGGGGATATACAATAATGGTGATAAAAAGATCACAGTGATAAGGACAGAGAGAGGAGATAAGGTGTCCAGTAGTGAAGGTAAAATGAAAGATGAGAATGGTGAAAAGGGGATCACAGTGATAAGAACAGAGGAGGAGAGAAGGGCCAGTAGTGAGGGGAGAATATACAGATGCAATGGTGATAAGGGGATCACAGTGATAATGACAGAGAGGCGAGAAGGGCCAGCAGTGAAGGGAGAATATACAGAGGAGAATGGTGACAAGGGGATCACAGTGATGAGAACAGAGAGGAGAGAAAGTCAGTAGTGAGGGGAGAATATACAGTAGTGTGGAGAGCTGGAGATGTATAGCTGAAGGTGGGATTACAGACAGAGGGAAAGAGCAATGAGGGAGGTGCTGGCACCGTTAGAGGGGGGATATTTCTAAGGGAAACACAGGACAGATCTATACGCTGCCTGAGAAGGAGTAAGACGGGGGTGGAGGAAGAAACTTCACATGGAAACCCAGCTAGAGACAGGATTGAGCACAAGCATCTGTGCTTGGGAGACAAAAGATCAGACAGAGGACCTGAGAGCAAAGCCCAGACAAGATCCAACCATCACCCTGACAGGTATGGGGCACTTACAATTAACACTGGGACTCTATATGCGTTGTTATCCCCTATACAGAGTTCCATACACCCGTGGGATGCTATACTCTCTTCCTCTACTGAAATGTTCACTAAACCCCATGCACAACACAGTAACCCTTTGCACTCCTATCCTTGCCTTTACAGATCTACACATACCCCATATTCACACATATGTACATACTGTAACACTTCAATCCCACAAACTCCACCACAGAGCTGAATCCAGTATACAAACATTGTAACCTATTAAAATCAGCCCCTCCATTAAAAGGCTCCAAATCTCAAATACAACATGTACACTCCTTTCCTGTATTGGAACCCTGTACACCAGTACAAGCTAAACATGCTCTATGTACACACATTGTACACTCCTTTCCGTTATTGGAACCCGTACAAATAAAGCCACATGTTCTATGTACACACACTGTACACTCCATGCATGTATTGGAACCCTGTACACCAGTATAAAGCTACACATGTTCTATGAACACACATGTACACTCCATGCATGTATTGGAACCCTGTACACCAGTATTAAAGCTACACATGTTCTATGTACACACACTGTACACTCCATGCATGTATCGGAACCCTGTACACCCAGTACAAAGCTACACATGTTCATTGTACACCACATGTACACTCCATACATGTATTAGAACCCTGTACACCAGTACAAAGCTACACATGTTCTAGGTCACACACTGTACACTCCATGCATGTAATTGGAACCTGCACACCAAGTACAGGCTACACATGTTCTTGTACACACACTGTACTCACACAGCAATTTGTATATTCTGTAATCCTCAGTACAGAATTGCAGAATGCAGAACCATCACAGTACTGTACCTGTACCTATAGTATATAGCTTCAGGACCCTAATTGCTATATACACATAATATACACACAGCCACCTGCACTACATGGTTTTAATGAAGAACTATCAAACGCAAGCACTTACACATATATAGGCAACACACAAAACGTATGAACACACAGAACACGGATATATACACCCCTTAACCCTTGTACTCTCAATACAAGACTTAGCAGTCCATTCACACTAGCCAAGGCCATCAATTCTACAATAAAACTGCCCACTTGATCAACTGTTAGGTAAAGGTTAGACTATGTACTATGTTTGACACACACACACATTAATAGGTATGCTAACATGGTATTTCTATAGAAAAACACCTTACAGTCCACAATATCCACAGTCAGAAATGTGCAAGTAATGAACCCTACCCCTTTATCCAGTGCAGGACTATCAGGTCTCTATACCAGACCATGACCAAAGTACACAATAGAGCTGCTGTGTACAATCAAGAACTTTCATACATTCACTCAACTATATCCAGACCCCAGTACACTTCCTCCAGTTATCAAGGCAGCAGGAATCCCATATACCAATTATAGGAACCCACTTTACAGACCTCATTTTAATATAGAACACGTTCCCCCACACTACCCATTCCAGAACAAGGGAAATCTCCAGAAACAGAAACTACACTTACCCCAATATATTTCTTCGCTCTCCCCTACTACTCACCCCAAACAACTGTGTGACCCTGAGCCATCCCCAGAATAGACATTACCCGGTTATTAGGAACAGAAACAAAGGGAAACAATTGGCAACAGACTCACTTACACAGTAGAAAGTAAAAAGTATAGTGTTGTTGTTGGGTTCTGGTTGATTAGTCACATGGTAAAATGATTGGTTCCCTCTAAGACCCTCGTCTGGCTGCTTCATATGAGAGTGACTGGGGATCAGTTGTCAGAATCAGCAATGTGGACAGCGACCTCCAGGAAGTCAGAACAGAGAGGATTCTTTTAGATGGTGTGTGAGCGAGAGAGAGTGTGTGTTAGTCTGTGAGTGGACGCCTCAGGCTGTTTGGGGTGTGGGGTGGCCTGAGCTGTTTGTGCATGTCATGTATTAAATGTACTATATGATTATGAGTTTGTGTTTGGATAGTTGCAGTCTTGGTCTGTGCATATATGGAGATGTATTGTATTTTTGCCAGTTTTTTGTGTTTCTTGAAGAGTTTTTTTTTTGAATCTCTAGAGTGTATGTGCACATGTATATTTATATATGAAGTATATATATATATATATATATATATATATATTATATATACGATCCACCTACATAATACACACGTAGACACTCCACATAATTTTTATATAAATTATATTTTACATGTGTATATTTGATATATTATATATGTTGTATGTATGTGTGTGTGTAGTAAGGGGACAGTTTATTGAATATATAGGATAAGGCGACAGGCACAAAGTAACAGAAATGTAGAGTGACAGCTACAGGCTGCAGGGAGAAGGGAGACAGAAAATAGAGATTGAAAAACATAAGAGAGATCTCTATAGAGTTCTACCCAGTGATCTTCCATCGTTATATCCCTGTGACACTCCTTGTGTATATTACATTATGGGATATGCTGCTGGTGCCTATTGATTTTTCTTTTACAATGTTACCTGCTTGTTTCTATATCCATTTTTAGTACTGTGCTGTTGCTTGTCCTTTTTTTTGGTTCGTGCAGCAGGACAGATATCTAACTTGCTTTAGTCATAAGTGGTTCCTGTTAATTGCATATCTGTACACTGGTACCCCACAGGCGTTTGGTTACAATTACAGGTGTCCCGTGGTTTCAAGGTACAATAACCGCACAGAACCAGAAGGAAAGATATGGAATGCAATCAATATTGCAGAGCTGCTCATCAGGAATGTGCACAGGATTGTCCCTCTATATAAGTACATGCTAATACTGCTAGATATTGTTTTGTATTTACATTAGAGGAGGCCAAGCGTTCTGCAGTACAGCATCTCTAGCCACAACAACAGCTAGAGGGATACAGACTGCAAGACCCATACGATAATTTATATGACTTAATTAGCCCCTCCGACTCTACTTGGCCCTGATCCTCGTGTTTCTAATTTTGCCTGGACATCCGTGGAAGGATGGACAACACAGATTGTCCTGTAGGAATCTGCTTATGTGCAGGGCTGGCATTCCACAATGCATTATGTATAAATAGCAGAAGTGTAGTCAGAGCGATTTAATTCTAAGGATAGATGAATGAACAGACAAGTACTGTACAACTGATGCCTCTCTAAGATTTCCGCATGACCCTACACGGGCAGATAAGGAAACAGTAAAACAAAGGGGGGGACTGGGATGTAATGGTTAGTGAAGGAATATTCCCAGTGTGATACGCTCCCTCTTGTTCACATCTCCCTGTGTCTGAGTGATTGTTCATGTGCTTCGGATACAGCTGAGTTAATGTAAGAAAATCTTAAACAAAGGTTAACACACAGAAGCTTAACAAAAAAGACTTTAACTCCTTTATTCTCTGGAAACGTTTAATATCTCGCTATCTAAACACTTCGCACTTGTGTACTAGAGTCTCAGTCAGAACTTTATTTATTTTATTGATCTGTTCTTACTGAGAAGTCCTTGGGTTTCCATTAAAAGAGAATCTTTCAATATAAAGGCTCCGTCTTCGACAGAAAGTGTCGCGTTCTTTCGATAATGGTAAGACATTCATCCTATTTGGCCACGACGCCCCATTTTTTGTTTCTTCCTTTTTTCATAGTAAAAGGCAAGTTAACTAAAAATGAATTTCTAACGTATGGTTTTTCTGTAGATCCCACGTCTGCAAGTTTTTATTAAAACAAAAACATAATAAAACCATCTTTTTATGGTCATGTTCGTTATTATTAATAGAACTTTAATTTATGTTCACACACAATTGGAGGGTTTATAGGCTGGAGGGGAGAAGTACGTTATCTTGTGTCTAGAAAATTAAATTAAAATAGAAGGTACCTGGGGCAGGGAGGTTGGATTGATTGTCCTACCTCCCAATATCGAGTTTGTTGAGGAGCTACAGCACGTACAGTTTTATTTGCCAGGTTAGTCTGGAATATTTCTTTATTAAAGATAGGCCGAAACCAGGGGAAGACTGGCAGAATTCAGTTTTTTGGGCTGGTGCTCCTCACAGAAACAATATGGGAGGTGGAATTACCAGTCCTATACCCTGTACCCAGTACTTTAATTTTAATTATTAGTTCCCTTATTGGGGGTGGGGCAAACGGTCCAGGGCCCTTCCAGATAATGCATTTGAATGGTTAAGTGTTTTGCCCAGGGCCCCTAACATAAACAGTTCCTGTGTTCCGTCTTAGAGCTCCCCTTTCTCATATGCAATAAAAATACTTTGGGTAATTCCTATTTCACGCTGAGGTCTGTCTGATTTTGGCACCAATTGTTGGAAAATTTATGACAATCTCATCAGCAGCACGTTATTTTAAGTAGAATTTATGCTGAGATATTGATCGGATACGACATCTTGCATCATACTGGTGTATGGGCTTGCTGTTACAGTCTATTATGATTACTGGAGTGCAAATAGCCAATTCTATTCTTACTGTGCCTTGGCAGTTTTCTCGTTTTCTCAGGGTGAATGGGCCAGTCCGACACTGTAGTAAGGGCCTAAACCAATTACGGTAAGTCTCCCCCTGGGCACAGTCTCTATCTCCACAATCCTATCTATACTTAGTCTAAGTCCAATGGGGCGGGTGCTCTGCAACTTGACTGGCATTTGAATTGAAAGAAGCTTCAGATTAGTATCAACAGAAAATAGGGAGAGGTCAACCAAAAAAATGGCTCAGTGGGGGTAGGAAGAATTAAAAAAAAAAAACAATTTCCCCAGTGTATATTATAATCTATTAAAATGTCATCACTTACATAAAAAATGAGCAGGATTGTGGCTATGTCCTGGACATGTTGGGATGGGCAGGGCGAAGCCAAAAGCAGCTCACTTCTTGCCCAGGGTGCAGTGTAATGGACCCCACTGTCCCAGTGGTCGCACCCCCAGTAGCATAGATGCACATGCCCAATGAAAGCTCTTTTCTGTTTCCCTTATCCACTGAATAAGCTGTCCAATAACTACAGGGTGAACTGCCTTGGCCTCTCCACTAACCAAGACTGAGAAGCTAGAAAACCCCATTACTAACTGGGCAGGATGGCTGCAGACAGGGGTGCATCCCAGGGGCTGGGAAGGGAGCAGGAAAACGTTGGGAATGGATGGATATGAGGCAATTGGGTGGAGAATGGGCAGGGCAGGGTGGAGGGGCAGTGAATTGGGTAGAAAAGATGGGGATTATGGTAGGAGAGTGGCTGCAAGTTGCCCGGCTGGGATTGAACCACTGCAGGATAGTAGGATTCCTTCCCTGCAGTCAGAACAGTCCTGGACACCTTGGCTGCAGAGATCCAAAAAAATGTAGAGATTCAAATGATTCACCAGATTGCTGTCCATGGCAAGGGTTAGAGTTACAGCTTACTGCTAGGTAGGAAATATCATTTAGCTTAGTTCTCCTAACGCTTAAGTGGAGCTAAGAGCTTATATTGTCCAGATTTTAACCCTTCAGTAAGTTTAATGTCATCTTCACGAATCGGAAAAGGCTTTACAACATCTGTTTTGAAGAATAAAAAAAATTAAACAGTACTTCTCCTTTAATTGATTTGTGATACCATCACATGCGTATTATCATGCTATATAAATACGGCGACACTACAGCGCAGAGTGGCAGCTGCCACATCTCTGTACTCCACTCTGGTTCTTCCTCTTAGCTCTGAGCTTTGTATTAATATATCCAACAACAGCAAATGAAAAAAGTATTAAAGTCACACTGGAATTTTCAGACCAGGTGGTAAATTCTTATATGAGCAGATGTGACTTGTATGCAGTTACAAAAGTCCGTAGGGGCTTTTAAAGCGGATAGTGATTTTTATAATCCCAATTTGAAAACTGTTTTTACCTAAAACAATATAACTGCTCAATAAAAAATAATTATCTTGAGTTGGTCAGGTTCATTTTAATTTTTTTTTTGTAAAAGTCCCTTTTTACATCCTATTTAAAAGTACCATGCCCACTGTCAGCCTAGTTGCCAGTTGTTTTGGGGAAGAGTTTAGTTGGGGGGAAACCCACGATTATTTATGTAAAGATACCTATCTATGATTGTCTTGTTTCATACCCTTTGCTAAGTATGTACACTTCCTTGAAATGTTCTGAACAACAATTTCTATTAATTGCTGTTTAGGTGGGTCACACTGCTAGATCTTTAAGAGCAGCTGAATCAAACCAGAGGCTGAGACAAAAACAGACACGTAATGTCCTGCAAACAGGAAATCCGTTGTTTGGAAGAGTAATTTATTTATGTAACTGGATGGGCAGATTATATTATTGAAATGAGAAGTACTCCCCTTATTTCTAAACGTATTTGTATTGGTGCAAATGGCCTGTGCTGTTTAACTTTGCAAGCCCCCACAAATGTGTTTATGCACTTGTCTGTAACATTAAAGGGCATGTCCACCCCCAAAGTAAAATTAAAAAATTAGCTAATTAACCCCCCAAAACCTGGACCTTGCTAGGTTAAATAACCTCTTGATGCTTGTAAAAATATTATTGCCCCTGATCCCTCACCGGCTCATGAGAGCCACAAAGGCTGATATCATGACCAATCAATGGCAGGCGTTACTAGATGAGCCCTTCTGGGCTTCTGCTAGTGCAAGGAATGGCATGATAGCAGCGAAGGAGAGAGGGCAATGGAGAGAAGCGATGCTGGGTAAGTATGTTAGGAGCATCAGTTTTTTTTTTTTAACTAGCGAGACTAGCTAGGGGGGGGGGTAATTAGGTTAACATGAAATTTTAGTTTGGTGTGTGGACATGTCCTTTAAAGTTCCACTTGATCAAATAGCTCCTTGAAAGTTTCCCACAAAAACTGACCATTTAGATGGAATTTAAAGGCTATCTCCACTGGTAATAAAAAATTTTGCTTTTCGTTTTTGAAGTTCGGGAGGTAAAGGAGCTGTGTCTTACCTCCGTTCTTCAATAAAACCTTGCGGAGCCTGGACGAAGATAAGGAACTTACCTGATCTCTGCTCCTCCGCCACGTCATCCGACAGGTCCCGAGGGACTTGTATTCTATGACATTGCACTTGCGCAAAGTACTAAGTCTGTCGGGACCTGTCAGACGATGCAGCATTGATCGAGCGATCGGTAAGTTCCTTACCTCCATCCAGGCTCCTGCAGGTTTTATGAAGAAAGGGAGGTAGACACAGCTCCTTTACCTCTGTTCTTCAATAAAACTAAATAGCCCAGTGGAGTACCCTTTAACATGATCATCATATGTGCTGCAAGATTTACTGCTTCAGCTTTCATTAACTGAAGCCCATCTATTAATAACTTGGTATTGGTTGTTAGTCACTGCATCTTGATTGATTATGGTGCATTCAGACAGCAAGAGGAGGAAAAGAACAAAAGTAATTAAATTTAAGATGTGGCCAATCAATCGCATAAATTAAAATGGGTAAATGATGAAATATTGTTTCATTTTAACCTAAAATAAGGTCCAGGTGGACACCCCCATGTATTGGGAATGGCGTAACTAGAATCCCTGTCCCTTTGCAAAACTATGATGTGGGTCCCCAATGCTTTATCCACAGAGTTTTTTTGGCAGGAGGCTATCTGTCATAGGAAAAATAAAGAAGATGGGCCCCCTTGGCTCCCAGGCCCCCCTGCGGTTGCTCTCCCTGGTTAGAAAATCACCAACAGGTAACCTTATTTGGGGATATGAGGGGTCATCAACATGAGTTGGGAGTGTGAGAATGTCATGTGATATAGCGTAGACTAATCGTGAAAATACGTTTTTAGGTATTGATTGATCTATGTGGTTTCATGTGTGTGTCTATTATGTGCTAAATGGATCATTACCATGTACTATGCTACATTGTTTATTGACAAATTAAAAACTACCGACAGCAGTTGACTGGGAATTATGGAAGGTGTGGAAACATAGATTAGCAGTTTTACCTATCCGAATGAAATTTTGCAATGGTTGCTGTAAGGGATTATATGTTATTCCCAACCAGGAATCCAAGAAAGGTGCTTATTTCAATGCTGACAGCTGATAATTATAGCTTTCACTTCTGATTAATATTTATGATCCCTAACAAGTGAATTTGTGTACAAGCAACCACGCAGCTTGAAATACTGGTAATACTATGAAATAAGAACCTTCATTTTGGTAGCAATAGAGGAAGTATGTATTGATAGTGTTCCATGGCACAAGGGATTCGATTGCACTAGATTCAGAATGTTACAGTTCCATTAGAAAAACAAGTCAAGTGTACAGATTGTGTTGTAGATTTAAGGAGTTTGCTGTTTTGTCATCTGAAGGGTCCGCTACATTAAGGCATGCTAACAAGACAAAGCCTACTTAAAATGCATAGAGTGTCAGGTAACACACAAATGCGAAGGAAGATAGACAGTTAAGACAGATAGACAGAGAGATGACAGGGAGGATGTGCTTTCTGTATACCTGTTTTTCTATTTTTCTTTGCTTTGTCAAAAAGCAACACATGATCTGCCAATAAAGGTCTTTTTGTTTGTTTGATTAATTGTTATGAAGTTAAGAAGAGAGTGATAAGTAGAGATAAGATGTGGATATTATGTAATGTAAGAATTGAACAGAGATAGATATAGATACTGTAGAAGATTATGTCAAAATGATAGATAGATAGAAATGATAATAATATGATAGATAGTAGATAGAAGTAGAATAATAGGGAAGATAATGATCGAGTAGATATAGATAATCGAATGATAGATTAGATGATAATGATAGATAGATAGATAATAGATACAAGACTGACACGACTCATGTTCGATAGCTCGTAAGAACTCTAACTACGATACGACGTAGTAGTCCCCATCTTTTCTGCTCTTGTCTGTTCTTGCTCGTTTCTGCTTTACGATACAGCTCGTACTCGACTACGCGCTCCGACCGACTGCTAGACTCGCTCGCTCGCTAGCTGCCTTGACTCGCTACGTCGTCCTAGCCCCGCTGCGACTCCTGACTAGCTGTCAGTCGACTTCTCGACTCTTGACGGCCGCTTGCTCGCGCCCGCTTCCTTGCTGAGCACTCGTCGACTGACCGTGATGCTGTGACTACGCCGTTCTCGATCGCTCGGACTGACTGACTAGACTACGCTACGCTGTCGCGTCGTTACGCTCTGATCGCTCGATACGACTGCTCGTCCGTGCCGCATCGCGTCGGATACGACTTGGTACGAGCCACCGATACTAGGTACTTGTAGTACAAGAGACGACTCCGCCCCGCTAGACTTGCTCAGACTACGACTTACTCGACTCGTAGCTACGAAGCTGCGTGCTCGAGATATTCCCGTGCTCGCTCGCTGACGTACTAGATCGTACGCTGCTCGATACGACCTCGATCGTCGCTAACTGCTGCTACAGATGACTCCCCGCTAGCTGACTGACAATGTGAGACTTAGAGATCGCTGTCGATCGATGATCGATCTCGACCTCGAAGACTGCTAACTCTCGCTAGACTCGACTACGACTGCTCGATACGTTCGCTCAGATAGTACGTACCCGATAGATCAGATCGCTGATCGTCGCTACGCTACCGCTCGTACGGCTCGACTCGACTACCTCGTAGTTACGATGATACGACTAGCTCGCTAGCTCCTAGCCGTCGACTCGATCGTGATCATGCTAGTAGATACTACCTAATACTCGCTGACTTTAGCATCATCGATACCCGTACGTCGAAATCGACTACGATGTAGTCGGTACTAAGGTGATAGGCGTACGATCTCGACTGGATAGATAGATGAGATAAGTGTAGATCGATAGATAGATAGATAGATAGATAGATAGATAGATAGATAGATAGGATAAGAGCTGAGGCAGTAAGAATATAGATATGTTGATGATAGATAGATAATAGATAAGTAGATATATAGATAGAAGTCTAGATATGTAGATAGATAGAAGTAGATAGATGATATGTACAAGTGTAGCTCGCTAGATAGATACAATATAGATAGATGATTAGATAGTTATAGATAGGGTTGATATATAGGAATAGGATGATAGACAGATAAGGATACAACGAAGATAGATAGAAGATAGATAGATGATAGATAAAAGATAGATAGAGATAGATAATAGACAGATAGATAGATAGATGATAGTAGATACATCTTTAGAAGAATGATAGATATATAGAAGAATAGATAGAAGATAGATACAGTGATAGATAGATAGTAGATAGATGATTAGATAGCTAGATAGATAATAGATAAAGAAAGATAGATAAATATAGATAGCAATAGATCGATAGATATTTTTTTTAGATAGATAGAAGTAGAAAGATGATAGATATAACAAAAAAAGAAACCGGCAACGCATCAACCAGGACAAAACAATAAGAACTCGTGATACAAATGAATGAATGACAGCACAGCTTTATTAACAATCCGCCTGAACGTATTTCGACCTCCCGGTCCTTTTAATCATAGGCAACAGATGATAGAATACAGATAGATAGGATAGATTAGATACAAGATAGATAGATAGATACCCGATAGATAGATAATAGATAGTAGATAGATATATAGATAGTAGATGATTAGATAGATAGGTAATAGATAGTAGAAGATAGATAGAAGATAGATAATCGATAGATAGATAGATGATAGATATAGATAGGTAGATTAAGATGAAGATAGTAGATGGTACAAGATAGATGATAGATCGATAGATAGTTAGATCGATAGAAGATGATAGCTAGATGATAGATACGATAACAAGATAGATAGATAGATGATGATAGATAGATACAAGGGTAAGTAAAGATCTGGGCACTTTCTTAAAATTATTTTATAGCGGTTGGGGCTGGGGGGAAGGCATACTATTAGATGTCAAAAGTGTTGTATAAGGGTGGACATGCCCTTTAATACATCCAATACCATGCTGTAGTAAAATACCGCAATGGTAGTGTATGGGTGATTGTAAATCTACGATTGCGGTTGTAGATCTACGATCGGTATAGTAAACTTAAGACCAAAATCATTAATTAATGTAAATTATTGATTGCAGCAACAATCCTTAAAGGGCATGTCCACTGAAAAAAAACTCTAAAATGTATATTACCCCCCAAACCCCACTTTGCAATATTCACATCTTCCAAAAACGCTCCTGAACTTGCTTATCTGACCCGGTCCCTCCCCGCTCCTACGCTGCCTCTTCTGCTGACAGCCGCTCCCCTTCCTTGTTGTGGCTGTCAGTTAAGGTGCGACGTGACGTTTTTATGAAGCTGGGAATACCCCGAAAGTGGGTTTATACAGTTTAGAGCAAAGGGTTTTTTTGAGTAAACTTGTCCCTTAAAAAGCCGTGGTACTGCAAAATAGCGATAACACTCATATTATTGGTATTCACTAAGAAATAGGGTGTGCATTATGTTTAGTGTAGAATTATTTGAGGCAGACGACTAGAACACAAGGAAACCCAAAGACCAATATTCCACTGAATGTGGGTTACATCATCAATGACGAAGGACTGATCGTTCATACATGTCCCATACAGTAACATTGTAATGGAGGTTGTATAAAGACATACGTCCATCTAGTTTGGGTCGGAGCTCCCGGTTCTGTGTGTCATGATATGGGTCCTGCTGCAAGAAGCAGATCTAGTGTATTTATTAATCATACACAGTAAAAGCAGGATTCCATTCGTTTTATTATACTTGTACATTTGTTTTCTCTCTTTTTCTGGACATTCCTCCTCAGATATTATAAACCCAGCAGGGGACAGGGATTTCTGTGGCACATCTGCAGACTTGTGGCCTCCGAACCAGCGGGTGGTCTGATAAGGTGGACAATTTGACCTCTGTGTTAACTCTGAGAGAGATTATAACACCAGCAGGGTTATTCAGTTAAAGTTCTTATCGTTTAAAACGGTGCTAATTTTGCCCCAACCAATCAGATATTAGCTTTCAAATGTTAAAGGAACTGTAAACCCATATACATAACATCTGAAGTCTTTGCCCTCCATTTGTATTATTCACAGGGAGGTGAGAACGCTTATTCTCACCTCCCTGTGAATAATATTTTGCTCAGGGGACACTGGAACTTACCTTCGCTCGCAGCCGCTCCTGCTCTAACAACCGCTGTCCCGACCATGCGCGCTCTCTTAGGCTCATGCGCGCCAATACGATAGGGCGCACGATCGGGACAGAACAGCTGTTCTGTGCAGAAGTGGCTGCGAGACGCTGCGTATCATAGTAGTTGTACTTGGTATTTGTTATACAGCATGTTATATAGCGAGTGATACAGATATTTAGTATTATTTCAGATTTATAGCTATTAAGGCTGGTATCGGTTTCCATGGCCATTAGTAAGTGGGTTTTGGCAGTAGTTTATATAACTGGTAAGTGGTATATGTAATTGATGACAGCCTTCAACCTGGTTTTGACCCGGTGAGCTGGGAAAGTTCTGTTTGGTCTGAGGTTGAGAGCTGTAGTTCTGTTACACTGTGTGTGGGAAATTCCACCAGTTTGCATGGAACTGCCAAGATTTCAACTGTTGAAATCTGGTTTTTCCGAGGTCTCAAACTATCTGAGATTGTAAAATTTTGGAGATTGGAATGAACCCACCGGCATTTACCCGCATTTACCCACAATCCTAAGCTATTACCAACATTTATCACACACACCAACCAAACCCAATAACAACATGGTGTGTGGGTTATCATATTAGCCTAGGATCAAGATGGTGCCCACATTCCACTGCACTCAGGCAGATCTAGTTATTGTACCGGTCCCCCTTCCCTCTTACTCAAAGGGAATGATAATGGAAATAAAAATGCGGACGGTGACAGCTCTATATTTAGGCCCTATGGGAATCGGAATGAAAAATAAAAGCTATGATGGCACAGAATATGGAAATGATACCGTATTCTACCATTGCTATCGTTTAATTGACGGTGCCCTTTATCCAATAACCCTCCCCAATCATGGCCTGACCCTTCTTCCCATTTAACAGCATGAACAGTTAGTATCATCCAAATGTGACATCTTCCCTCAGGGCCCAGTCAACTTGTCATGTCATCTAATTATACACTATGTGAATAAAGAGTAATAAATGAATTGTTACTAATAAGGATACAGGGAATGTTGTGGTCCCTGTGAATAAATATAATACCTTCTTCTCAATTTATATACATATAGTGGAAATATAAATGCGCCCAGTGATGGAATCATTACCATGGTTACTTGTATGTAGTTTGTCCCAACCCCATTGGAGGCGCCTTTCTTTATACGAAATATGGACGCTCTTTTTAATTTGCTTTCCCTTTAAAATGCATTAAAGTGGCTTTTATTTGGACACATTCATTCTCGTCATGTTTTCCATTATACACCACGGTGAGAGCTGCCATATTGCTTACATCAGCTGAGGAATTCTCTAAAGGCTTTAATAACAAATACACTATTATCTATAAACTATTGTTGGCCTACAGTCCGATGACAACCAAACAATATGCCCGTCACCTATTCCTTTATGTCCCTGTCCATTCACAATCTGCTGGTTTAATTGGACAAATCTGTAAATTTTATTTTTATTCTGTGCACACACGATCAGTCACGGCAAAATATTTTTCACGGCTATTTTTGCCATATTTTCACAATATTTTGACCCAGCTGACCAGTTGATGGTGTCGGTCAATGGGTTCACTGTGGGCAAACCTATGTTCCAGTCACTGTTGGCCAACTTTATGTACAAGTCACTGTGGGCAAACTTTATGTACCAGTCACCATGGGCAAACATATGTACCAGTCACTGTGAGCAAACTTTATGTTCCAGTCACTGAGCAAACTTATGTACCAGTCACTGTGGGCAAACTTAGGCACTAGTCACTGTGGGCAAACTTATGCACCAGTCACTGTGGGCAAACTTGTGTACCAGTCCCTGTGGGCAAACATGTATGTACCAGTCACTGTGGGGTGGTCAAACTTGTATGTATTACCACTCTGTGTTGTGGGCACTTTTTATTTATTTACCAATTCTCCAGCTTGTGTTAATTCAGCCCTCCAGTTCACCATTCTGTGTAAAGTTAGCCCTCCAGTTCACCAGTCAGTGTTAGTCAGCCCACCACACCCACCTAGACAGGCCATGCCCACCTCCACAAGCCACATCCAGTTTTACAGTGACGTGCCGCAGGAAGATGCAGGGGCAACTTTAAGTATTTGTTTTAGGTGACAAAAGGTCTAGGAATGTCCCTGATTGGGGGGAGTAGGGGAGAGTCATTTCTCATATTGTGGGAGTGGGGGGAGGAGTGGCTTCTAAGTAGTGGGGGTTTGGGGGAGGGTGGCTTCTTAATATGTAAGGGGGTTACAAAAGTGGTGTAGTGGGGGTACAGCATGATGACGGTACATTGTGATGGAGGCCAAGTAATTTATCTATTATGGGGCCCAGAAAATTCTAATGGTGGCCCTGACATAGTAACATAGTATTGGGGGTTGTATAAAGACATACGTCCATCTAGTCCAACCTTTGTACCCTACCCATAATGTCTAAGTTACATTGTAACATAGTATTGGAGGTTGTATAAAGACATACGTCCATCTAGTCCAACCTTTATAAAGACAGACGTCCATCTAGTCCAACCTTTACACCCTACCTATAATGTCTGTATAACAGTTACATAGTAACATAGTATTGGAGGTTGTATAAAGACATACGTCCATCTAGTCCAACCTTTATAAAGACATACGTCCCTCTAGTCCAACCTTTATAAAGACATACGTCCCTCTAGTCCAACCTTTATAAAGACATACGTCCATCTAGTCCAACCTTTAAACCCTACCCATAATGTCTTGTCTAGCAGTTACATCGTAACTTAATATTGGAGGTTGTATAAATTTATACGTCCATTTAGTCCAACGTTTATACCCTACCCATAATATCTGTCTAACAGTTACACGGTAACATAGTAATTGAGGTTGAATAAAGATATGTCAATCAAATCCAACCTTTATATCCTACCCATTAACCCTACCTAACAGTTGATCTAGAGAAAGGCAAAAAAAAAAAGATGAAAAGGTGTTAGAAAAACCTACTTGACTCGAAATGGCAATTGGAAAGGATCCCTGGATCAACCACAACTATGGAGCCGATGTAGTAAAAAAATAGTTATGTCACACCATGACCGAGATTCCAAAGCCTTAACCTCCTTGCAAGATTTACAGCATCACGGGATTCCGGTCAGGTAAGACTTAACTTTTTTCCATATTACATCGGTAGCGTGGGTTTTTGCACTATTTTTCGTCAAAAATTATTATGTTAATAACATTAATTTCTTAATATTTTTTAGTTTTAGAAACTTTCTAGCCCACTTTTAAAGCTATTAATGAACTTGCCATTACCACATCTGCTGGAAGACAGTTCCACAGTTTCACCGTTCTCAGTAAAGAAACCTTTCCTAACCTGACGTAAACCTCTTTTCTTCCAATTCTCAGCCATAACAGATGTCAGGTGGACAGAGGAATCTTCGTATCTATATTTAGCTTTAGTCTGGATAGACATTGCTGTATCCATGATAGGAATGAATATTGCTTTTCGACCACAAAGAATTGCATGCAGCAATGGACTGGGAATGATAAAATGTGATCACTATGCAAAAACAATGTTGGTCTGTTTTTTGTGTGACTTGATTGGGCTTAAAGGGCATGTCCATCCCCCAAAACTAACTTTTTATATTTATTTGGCCCAAATAAGTGCTCCAAAACAAACTTTACAGCATGTAAATCGGTCCAGTGGTTCAAAAGTTACAGACCTTTGTAGCTGGCTTAATCCTGCAGCATGGACCAATACAGCGATGAACAGAGACAGGTTACATTACCTTGCCTCTGTTCTTTTCATGTTCTTGAGCATGTCTGTTAACATCCAGCAGTGAGAACAGAGGAAGTTGCATCAGTAATGGTCTGACCCCTGGATCCCTGGATTTTCCCTCTCAACCAATCACAGCTGTAAAGTTATGTGTACTGAAGAAATCCAGGATCAACAGCTGCAGCCAGCCAGCCAGCCCAGAGAGAGAGATAGAGAGAGAGTGAGACACACACAAACACAGGCAAGAATTTTTTTTTTCCTCTAAGCTGCAGCTCGGGGTCATCTAAAGAGGAAGGGGAGAGGAAGTGCAGCCTGATATATATCTCATTAAATATCGGGCAAGGCATAATAGCTTTAAAAGTGGGCTAGGAAGTTTCTAAAACTAAAAAATATTAAGAAATTAATGTTATTAATACATAATAATTTTTTGACGAAAAATAGTGCAAAACCCCACGCTACCTGATGTAATATGCAGGAAAAAAGTTAAGTCTTACCTGACCGGAATCCCGTGATGCTGTAAATCTTGCAAAGGAGGTTAAGGCTTTGCGGAATCTCGGTCATGGTGTGACATAACTATTTTTTTTACTACATCGGCTCCATAGTTGTGGTTGATCCAGGGATCCTTTCCAATTGCCATTTCGAGTCAAGTAGGTTTTTCTAACACCTTTTCATCTTTTTTTTTGCCTTTCTCTAGATCAACTGTGTGGTATGTGTAGGATATAAGGTTGGATTTGATTGACATATATCTTTATTCACTCAATTCTATGTTACCGGTAACTGTAGATAGGGTTAAGGGTAGGATATAAAGGTTGGATTTGAGACATATCTTATTCAACCCAATTACATGTTACCGTGTAACTGTTAGACAGATTATGGGTAGGGTATAAACGTTGGACTAAATGGAGTAAATTTATACAACCTCCAATATTAAGTTACGAGTAACTGCTAGACAAGACATTATGGGTAGAGGTTTTAAGGTTGGACTAGAGGGACGTATGTCTTTATAAAGGTTGGACTAGAGGGACGTTGTCTTATAAAGGTTGGACTAGAGGAGTATGTCTTTAAAAGGTTGGACTAGATGGACGTATGTGTTTATACAACCTCCAATACTATGTTACTATGTAACTGTTAACAGACATTATAGGTAGGGTGTAAAGGTTGGACTAGATGGACGTCTGTTTTTATAAAGGTGGACTAGATGGACGTATGTCTTTATACAACCTCCAATACTATGTTACAATGTAACTTAGACATTATGGGTAGGGTACAAAGGTTGGACTAGATGGACGGATGTCTTTATACAAACCCCAATATATGTTACTATGTCAGGGCCACCATTAGAATTTTCGGGCCCATAATAGATAAATTACTTGGCCTCCATCACAATGTACCGTCATCATGCTGTACCCCCACTACACCACTTTTGTAACCCCTTACATATTAAGAAGCCACCCTCCCCCAAACCCCCACTACTTAGAAGCCACTCCTCCCCATCCACAACAAATGACTCTCCCCACTCCCCCAATAGGGAACATTCCTAGCTTTGTCAACTAAAACAAATACTTAAAGTGCCCCTGCATCTTTCCTGCGGCACGTCACTGTAAAACTGGATGTGGCTTGTGGAGGTGGGGCATGGCCTGTCTAGGTGGGTGTGGTGGGCGGACTAACACTGACTGGTGAACTGGAGGGCTAACTTTACACAGAATGGTGAACTGGAGGGCTGAATTAACACAAGCTGGAGAATTGGTAAATAAATAAAAAGTGCCCAACACAGAGAGTGGTAATACAATACAAGTTTGACCACCCCACAGTGACTGGTACATACAGTTTGCCACACGGGACTGGTACACAAGTTTGCCCACAGTGACTGGTGCATAAGTTTGCCCACAGTGACTAGTGCCTAAGTTGCCACAGTGAATGGTACATAAGTTTGCTCAGTGACTGGAACATAAAGTTTGCTCACAGTGACTGGTACATATGTTTGCCCATGGTGACTGGTACATAAAGTTTGCCCACAGTGACTTGTACATAAAGTTGGCCAACAGTAGATGGAACATAGGTTTGCCCACAGTGAACCCATTGACCGACACCATCAACTGGTCAGCTGGGTCAAAATATTGTGAAAATATGGCAAAAAATAGCCGTGAAAAATATTTTGCCGTGACTGATCGTGTGTGCACAGAATAAAAATAAAATTTACAGATTTGTCCAATTAAACCAGCAGATTGTGAATGGACAGGGACATAAAGGAATAGGTGACGGGCAATTGTTTGGTTTGTCATCGGAGTAGGCCAACAATAGTTTAAATAATAGTGTATTTGTTATTAAAGCCTTTAGAGAATTCCTCAGCTGATGTAAGCAATATGGCAGCTCTCACCGTGGTGTATAATGGAAAACATGACGAGAATGAATGTGTCCAAATAAAAGCCACTTTAATGCATTTTAAAGGGAAAGCAAAAAAAAGAGCGTCCATATTTCGTATAAAGAAAGGCGCCTCCAATGGGGTTGGGACAAACACATACAAGTAACCATGGTAATGATTCCATCATGGGCGCATTTATATTTCCACTATATGTATATAAATTGAGAAGAAGGTATTATATTTATTCACAGGGACCACAACATTCCCTGTATCCTTTTATAACAATTCATTTATTACCCTTTTCACATAGTGTATAATTAGATGACATGACAAGTTGACTGGGCCCTGAGGGAAGATGTCACATTTGGATGATACTAACTGTTCATGCTGTTAAATGGGAAGAAGGGTCAGGCCATGATTGGGGAGGGTTATTGGATAAAGGGCACCGTCATTAAACGATAGCAATGGTAGAATACGGTATCATTCCATATTCTGGGCCATCATAGCTTTTATTTTCATTCCGATTCCCATAGGGCCTAAATATAGAGCTGTCACCGTCCGCATATTTATTTCCATTATCATTCCCTTTGAGTAAGAGGGAAGGGCGACCGGTACAATAAACTAGATCTGCCTGAGTGCAGTGGAATGTGGGCACCATCTTGATCCTAGCTAATATGATAAACCCACACACATGTTGTATGGGTTTGGGTTGGTGTGTGTGATAAATGTTGGTTATAGCTAGGATTGTGGGTAAATGCGGGTAAATGCCGGTGGGTTCATTCAATCTCCAAAATTTTACAATCTCAGATAGTTTGAGACCTCGGAAAAAACCAGATTTCAACAGTTGAAATCTTGGCAGTTCCATGCAAAACTGGTGGAATTTCCCACACACAGTTGTGACACGAAATACAGCTCTCAACCTCAGACAAACAGAACTTTCCCAGCTCACCGGTCAAAACCAGGTTGAAGGCTGTCATCAATTACATATACCACTACCAGTTATATAAACTACTGCCAAAACCCACTTACTAATGGCCATGGAAACCGATACCAGCCTTAATAGCTATAAATCTGAAATAATACTAAATATCTGTATCACTCGCTATATAAACATGCTGTATAACAAATACCAAGTAAAACTACTATGATACGCAGCGTCTCGCAGCCACTTTGCACAGAACAGCGTTCTGTCCCGATCGTGCGCCCTATCGTATTGGCGCGATGAGCCTAAGAGAGGGCGCGCATGTCGGGGACAGCGGTGTTGAGAGCAGGAGAGCTGCGAGCGAAGGTAATAATTCCAGTGTCCCCTGAGCAAAATATTATTCACAGGGAGGTGAGAATAAGCGTTCTCACCTCCCGTGAATAATACAAATGGAGGGCAAAGACTTCAGATGTTATGTATATGGGTTTACAGTTCCTTAACACTTGAAAGCTAATATCTGATTGGTTGGGGCAAAATTAGCACCGTTTTAAACGATAAGAACTTTAACTGAATAAACCCTGCTGGTGTTATAATCTCTCTCAAAGTTAACACCAGAGGTCAAATTGTCCACCTTATCAGACCACCCGCTGGTTTCGGAGGCCACAAGTCTGCAGATGTGCCACAGAAATCCCTGTCCCCTGCTGGGTTTATAATATCTGAGGAGGAATGTCCAGGAAAAAGAGAGAAAACAAATGTACAAGTAATAAAAACGAATGGAATCCTGCTTTTTATGTGTATGTATAAAATACATAGATCTGCTTCTTGCAGCAGGACCCATATCATGACACACAGAACCGGGAGCTCCGACCCAAACTAGATGGACGTATGTCTTTATACAACCTCCATTACAATGTTACTGTATGGGACATGTATGAACGATCAGTCCTTCGTATTGATGATGTAACCCACATCAGTGGAATATTGGTCTTTGGGTTTCCTTGTGTTCTAGTCGTCTGCCTCAAATAATTCACACTAAACATAATGCACACCCATTTCTAGTGAATACCAATAATATGAGTGTTATCGCTATTTTGCAGTACCACGGCTTTTAAGGGACAAGTTTACTCAAAAAAAACCCTTTGCTCTAAACGTATAAACCCACTTTCGGGGTATTCCCAAGCTTCATAAAAAGTCACGTCGCACCTTAACTGACAGCCACAACAAGGAAGGGGAGCGGCTGTCAGCAGAAAGAGCAGCGTAGGAGCCGGGGGAGGGACCGGGTCAGATAAGCAAGTTCAGGAGCGTTTTTGGAAGATGTGAATATTGCAGTGGGGTTTGGGGGGGTATATATAATTTTAGAGTTTTTTTTCAGTGGACATGCCCTTTAAGGATTGTTGCTGCAATCAATAATTTACATTAATTAATGATTTTGGTCTTAAGTTTACTATACCGATCGTAGATCTACAACCACAATCGTAGATTTACAATCACCCATACATACCATTGCGGTATTTTTACTACAGCATGGTATTGGATGTATTAAAGGGCATGTCCACCCTTATACAACACTTTTGACATCTAATAGTAGCGTTCCCCCAGCCCCAACCGCTATAAAATAATTTTAAGAAAGTGCCCAGATCTTTACTTACCTTCCCTCTCCTCCGCGTCCGGCCTGGCCTTCTGCTTGCAAGACACTGCAAGCAGGGGCGGGACCGCAGCCGCGCCCGTGATTGGCTGAGGCAAGCCAACACGGACGCGGCTGCCGGCTTCTCAAAATGTCGGGGGAAGAGAGGGAAGGTAAGTAGAGCTCGGGGGACTTTCTTAAAATAATTCTTTAGCGGTTGGGGCTGGGGGAAAGAAAACTATTATATGGACAAGGGGTTGTATGGTAGGGGAGGGATCGCAAATGGGAGGGAGAGGGAGGGGAGAAGGGCTGCAGTACGATGTCTCCGGAGGCGAGACAGGAGGCAGAATCCTATATGGACTCTGCTATCCTCTGGTGGGCAGTTTTTGGGGACTTTGGGGGGGGACTACAGGAGAACCATATGGAGCTGGGATGTAAGGTAAGGATTTATTACACTACATGGTGGGGCCATTAGTGGGGGGATTATAGTTTTGGGGGTGGACATGCCCTTTAACAAATGTTGGCGTAACTCTACAATAGCGTGCGTAGATGACAATACCTGGGTAAATGTATTTCCAATAGGGAAAAACTGGGTGGGCTACAATTATCATAGAATATTGAATAATAGAAAGTCGAAAATTAGACGGGGGGAAATACATTGGAAATCGAAAATTCTTTGGAATTTCAGTCGAAAATTGGGAAATTCCGATTCAATTGGGTCTGAATTGGATATAGGTTGGAGTTATAGGTCTGGCAGCGAATCGCGGTGTTTAAAAAGAAACACGCCGGTTTTATCGTCTCAAAGGCCACAAATCCATCAACTCCCATAAGGGAAGGGGGGTCCCATGGGCTGATGGGGTCTATGGCTGATGGGAATCTCATGGCTGAGGGGGTACCTATGGTTGATGGGGGTCCTATAGCTGATGGGGGTCCCATGGCTGATGGGGGTCCCATGGCTGATGGGAGTCTCATGGCTGATGGGGGTCCCATGGCTGATGGGGGTCCTATCGCTGATGGGAGTCTAAAGGCTGATGGGGGTCCCATGGCTGATGGAAATGTGGGGCTTGGCTGCAGGGCAGTGGTATATGGGGTCATAGCCAGACAGGTGTTTTTTTAACTACATCTCTCACATGGGCTGGGAAGGTCCCTGGGGAGGTGGAGATCACAAAAACCCCCCAGGTGGACAGTCACCATGTCCCAGCCTGTCCCGGATTCAGCCCTTGGAGCTGGGGTCTCGCTAGTCCCTATGTTCATTAACACTTTCCACGGGGAGCTAAATATAACAGAGCCCGGTCTGTCTCGTCAGGGCCCGGGGACAATCATCAGTCACAGGAGACTGAGGGAACGACAGGAGACACGGGGATGTGCAGTGTGGATGATGGACCCGCGATAGGAAGAGACACGCGGACAAAAGTAGGAGAACCGGAGGGAAAGTGACAGCGCGGGGCGTTAGGGGACTGGGGAGAGAGATGGTATGGGGGGGAGGGGCGAATGGTGAAATACACTAGATTTACCACTGGGGAGAAGACATTATAACATATAAACTTACAAGGAGGACTGGGGGAGAGATAATACACAGGGATGAGGAAGAAAGGGAGAGATATTGGGAGAGTAATAAAGAGAAGTGGAGAACTGACAAGGAAGAAAGTGATAAAGGGATAACAGTGATAGAAAAGAAAGGAAGAATATTGTTGTTTTTGATGAACGCACTCTAAAGACTTTGTTTATTTGTGACAAGGGTGAACAACGTTTCGGGGGGTGTGTCCCCTTCCTCAGGTGGCATCTAGTGCCCCTTCCCTCAGGTGCATCTAGTGCATTCTTCAAAAAAAACAATATGACTAAGCTTATAACTGCCAGGGTTAGCAGGAATAGAGGAAACAGCACCTTGAACCGTCTTTAATAGGAGTAGTGGCGGGGATCTATATTCAAATGTTAAGAGAGGAGGAGAAGGTCCAGTAGTGAGGGAAAATAGAATAGACAGATGGAAATGGTGGATAAGGGGATCCAGTGGAAATAGACAGAGAGGAGAGAAGGTCATTATTGAGGGGAGAATATACAGATGAGAATGGTTGATAAGGGGAATCACGTGATAAGTAGAGAGAGGATAGAATGTCATTAGTGAGGGGAGGATATACAGATGAGAATGGTGATAAGGGAAATCACAGTGGATAAGGACAGAGGGAGAGAAGGTCCGTGTGAGGGAGAATATACAGAATAGAATGGTGAAAGGGGATCACAGTGAGAGGAGAGAGAGGAGAGAAGTCCAGTAGTGAGGGAAGAATATACAGATGAGAATGTGATAAGGGATTCACAGTGATAAAGAGTGAGGAGGAGAGAAGTCCAGTAGATGGAGAATATACAGATGAGAATAGTGATAAGGGGCATACAGTGATAGGACAGAGAGGAGAAGAAGGTCCAGTTAGTGAGGGGAGAATTACAGATGAGAATGGGGAAAGGGGGGATCACAGTGATAAGGACAGAGAGGAGAAAAGTGTCCAGTAGTGAGGGGGAGAATATAAGATGAGAATGGTGATAGGGAATCACAGTGTTTAAGGACAGAGAGGAGAGAAGGTCCAGTAGTGAGGAGGAGTGAGAATATACCGAGAGAATAGTGATTAAGGGGATCAGTTGATAAGGCGTGAGAGAGGATGAGAAGGTCTCCAGTAGTGAGGGGAGAATATACAGATGAAGAATAGTGATAAGGGGATCACAGTGTACGGAGAGAGAGGAGAAAAGTCCAATAGTGAGGGGAGAACTTACAGATGAGAATGGTGATTAAGGATCACAGTGCATAAGGAGAGAGAGGGAGAGAAAGGTACCAGTAGTCCGGGGAGAATATACAGATGAGAAGGTGATAAGGGGTCACAGATGATAAGGGAGAGACGAGGAGCAGAAAAGAGTCCAGTAGCAATGGGAGAATAGAAAGATGAGAATGTAGTGATTAAGGGGATACAGTGATAAACAGAGAGAGGAGGGGAAAGTCTCAGTAGGGAAATGGCGAATAAACAACAGATGAGAATATTGAAAAGGCAATCACAGTGATAGGCAAGAGAGGAAGAAGGTCAGTAGTGAGGGGAGATATACCGATGGGATGGTGATAACGAGAATCACAATTGATAAGACAGAGAGGAGAGAAGGTCCAGTAGTGAGGGGAGATTACAGATGGAGAATAGTGATAAGGGGATCACAGTGATAAGAGAGAGAGGAGGGAGAGAAGGAAGATCCGTAGGAGGGGAGGAAGGATAGACAAATGCGAATGGTGATAAGGGATCACAGTGATAAGGAGAGAGAGCGAGGAGAGAAAGACCAGTAGTAGGGGAGAATAACAGATGAGAATAGTGATAAGGGGTGATCCAGTTTGATTAAGAGAGAGAGGAGAGAAAGTCAATAGTGAGGGGAGAGAGCATATTAAGATAGAATGGTGATAAGGGGCTAAGTGATAAGGAGAGAGAGGAGAGAAGGTTCCAGCGAGTCAGGGGGAGAAATATACCAGATGAGAATGGTGATAAGGGGATCACAGATGATAAGGAGAGAGAGAAGAGAAGGTCCAGTGGGAGGGGAGGGGGGGAGAAATACAGATGATAATGGTGATAAGGGGATCCACAGTGATAAGACAGAGGAGATAGAACGTCCAGTTAGTGAGCGGAGGAATATTACAGATGAGAAATGGTGCTAAAGGGGATCACGGTGGATAAAGGACAGGAGGGGAGAAAGTCATTAGTGAGGAAGAATAAGATGAGAATGGTTGATAAAGGGATCACAGTGATAATGAGAGAGAGAAGGTCCGTAGTAAGTTAAGGGGAGAATACAGACGGAGAATGGTGATATAGGGGAATTCACAGTGATAAGGACAAGAGAGGAGGGAAGAAGGCCGTGGGGGAGATGGGGAAGATGGAGAGAGAGAAGAAATAACAGAATAGAATGGTGATAAGGAGATACAGTGATATAAATGAGAGAGAGGAGAGAAAAGTCCAGTAGTAAGGGGATGAATTTAACAGATGAGAATTGTGAGTGTAAGGGATCACAGTGAATAAAGAGAGGAGAGGAGAGAAAGTCAGTCCGAGTAGTAATGGGAAATATGACAGATGAGACTAGTGATAAGGGGATCACAGTGATTAAACATAGAGAGGAGGAAGAAGGCTCAGTAGTAAGGGGAGAAATATCAATGAGAATGGTGAATAAGGGGCATCACGGTGATAAGGCAGAGAGGAGAGGACATCCAGATATGAGTGGAGAGAATATCAGATGAGAATGGGTGATAAGGGTGATCACAATAAAAAGACAGAGAGAAGAGAAGGTCAGTATGAGGGGGAGAATATTACAGATGAAATGTGATAAGGAGCCACAAGTGATAAGAGAGAGAGGAGAGAGTCCGTAGTGAGGGGAGGAAGACTATCCAGAGAGAATGTGATAGGGGTTTAGAAAAATGGGAAGATCACAGTGCATAAGACAGAGAGAGGAGAAGGAGTCCAGAGTGAAGGTCGCGAGAGAAGTGATAAGGGACGACATGTGATAAGAACAGATAGGAGAGAAGGGTCAGGAGTTGATGGGAGAACTTACAGTGACTGGTTGTGTAAGGGGATCATCAGTGATATGGACAGAGAGGGAAGAAGGCTCTAGCAGTGAGAGGGGGGGGGGGGGAAAAAGACATATACAGATGAGGAATGGTGATAAGGGGATCACAGTGATGAAGGACAGAGAGGAGAGAAAGTACAGTAGTGAAGGAGAATAGAAAGATGATGCGAATGATTAAAGGGGATCACAGTGAATAAGGATACAGAAGAGACAAGAGAAGGTATAGTAGTGAGGGGAGAGAACATACAGATGAGAATGGTGATAAGGGGGGGTCACAGTGATGACAAAAGAGAGAGAGGAGAAGAAAGTCCAAGTAGCGAGGGGGAGAGAATATAAAGATGAGAATGGTGATAAGGGGTTCACAATTAAAAGGGACAGAGAAGGAAGAGGTCTCCATCTGAGGGGAAGCATATACCGATGAAAATAGTGATAAGGGGTTCTCCAATTATAAGACAAAGTGGGGAGAAGAATGTCCAGTAGGAGGGGAGAATCGACAAGATGAGACTGGTGATAAGGGCATCACAGTGTTAAGGACAGAGAGGAGAGAAGGTCCAGTAGTAAGGGAGAGAGAAGAATATACAGATGAGGAAGGAGTATAAGGGGGGATCACAGTGATAAGGAAAGAGAGGAGAGAGAAGGGCTAAGTAGGAGGGGAGAGAGAATCGCACAGTGAGAATGGTGATAAGGGGATACATGTGATAAAAGGAGGGAGGAGTTAGAGAAAAGTCCAGTAGAGAAGGAGGGGAGAAAGGAAGAATATACAGATGAGGCCTGGTGATTGATAAGGGGGATCCCAGTGATAAAGAGCGAGAAGTCGCGCACGTCCGTAGCGCGGGGAGAATTACAGCGAGCATGGTGCTAAGGGGTTCACAAATTTTTAAAAGTGCACGGAGGGAGGAAAGAAGGCCAGTGATGAGGGCGAGGATCTAACAGATGAAAAATTAGTGATAATGGGTGTGATAAGGGGATCACAGTGATAAGGATAGAGAGGAGAGAAGGTCTAGTAGTGAGGGGAGAATATACAGATGAGAATGGTGATAAGGGGATCCAGTGATAAAGAGAGAGAGGAGAGAAAGTCCCGTAGTGAGGGGAGAATTCCAGATGAGAATGGTGAAAAGGGGATCACAGTGATAAACAGAGAGAGGAGAGGAAGTCCAGTAGTAAGGGGAGAATATACAGATGAGAATGGTGATAAGGACAAGAGAGGAGAGAAGGTCCAGTAGTGAGGGAGAATATACCGGTGAAAGTGGTGATAAGGGGATCACAGTGATAAGGATAGAGAGGAGAGAAGGTCTAGTGGTGAGAGGAGAATATACAGATGAGAATGGTGATAAGGGGATCACAGTGATAAAGAGAGAGAGGAGAGAAAGTCCAGTCGTGAGGGGAGAATATCCAGATGAGAATGGTGATAAGGGATCACAGTGATAAGGACAGAGAGAAGGTCCTAGTAGTGAGGGGAGAATATACCGATGAGAATGGTGATAAGGGATCACAGTGATAAAGGAGAGAGGAGAGAAAGTCCCGTAGTGAGGGGAGAATATACAGTGAGAATGGTGATAAGGGGATCACAGTGTAAGACAGAGAGGAGAGAAGGTCTAGTAGTGAGGGGAGAATATCCAGATGAGAATGGTGAAAAGGGGATCACGTGATAAGGACAGAGAGGAGAGACTATTCAGATTGAGTGGAGAATATACAGATGAGAATGGTGATAAGGGTTGCACAATTAAAAAGACAGAGAGGAAAGAAGGTCCAGTATTGAGGGAGAATATACAGATGAAATAGTGATAAGGAGTTCACAATTATAAGGACAAAGAGGAGAGAATGTCGTGTGAGGGGAGAATATACAGATGAGATGGTGATAAGGGGATTATACAAATAATGGTGATAAAAAGATCACAGTGAGAAGGACAGAGAGAGGGATAAGGTCCAGTAGTGAAGGTAAAATGTACAGATGAGAATGGTGAAAGGGGATCACAGTGATAAGAAGGAGGAGAGAAGGGCCAAGTAGTGAGGGGAATATATAAGATGACAATGGTGATAAGGGGACACAGTGATAATGACAGAGAGGCGGGAGAAGGGCCAGCAGTGAAGGAGGAATATACAGAGGAGAATGGTGACAAGGGGATCACAGTGATGAGAACAGAGAGGAGAGAAAGTCCAGTAGTGAGGGGAGAATATACAGTAGTGTGGAGAGCTGGAGATGTATAGCTGAAGGTGGGATATACAGACAGAGGGAGGACAATGAGGGAGGTGCTGCACAGTTAGAGGGGGGATATTTCTAAGGGAAACACAGGACAGATCTATCGCTGCCTGAGAAGGAGTAAGACGGGGGGTGGAGGAAGAAAACTTACAATGGAAACCCAGCTAGAGACAGGATCTGAGCACAAGCATCTGTGCTGGGAGACAAAGATCAGACAGAGGAAACTGAGAGCAAAGCCCAGACAAGATCCCACCATCACCTGCACAGGTATGGGGCACTTACAATTAACACTGGGACTATATACGCGTTGTTATCCCCTATAAGCGTTCACATACACCCAGTGGGACTGCTATACTCTCCATTCCTCTACTGAAATGTTCACTAAACCCATGCACAAACACAGTAACCCTTTGCACTCCTATCCTTGCCTTTACAGATCTACACATACCCCATATTCACACATATTGTACATACTGTAACACTTTCAATCCCACAACTCCACCACAGAGCTGCAGATCCAGTATACAAACATTGTAACCTATTAAAATCACGCCCCTCCATTAAAGGCTCCAAATCTCAAATACACACACTGTACACTCCTTTCCTGTATTGGAACCTGTACACCAGTACAAAGCTAAACATGCTCTATGTACACACATTGTACACTCCTTTCCTGTATTGGAACCCTGTACAACAGTATAAAGCTACACATGTTCTATGTACACACACTGTACACTCCATGCATGTATTGGAACCCTGTACACCAGTATAAAGCTACACATGTTCTATGTACACACACTGTACACTCCATGCATGTATCGGAACCCTGTACACCAGTACAAAGCTACACTGTTCTATGTACACACACTGTACACTCCATGCATGTATCGGAACCCTGTACACCGTACAAAGCTACACATGTTCTATGTACACCACTGTACACTCCATACATGTATTAGAACCTGTAAACCAGTACAAAGCTACACATAATTCTTTAGCGGTTGGGGCTGGGGGAAGAAACTATTATATGGACAAGGGGTTTATGGTAGGGGAGGGATGCAAAATGGGAGGGAGAGGGAGGGGAGAAGGGCTGCAGTACGATGTCTCCCGGAGGCGAGACAGGAGAGAATCCTATATGGACTCTGCTATCCTCTGGTGGGCAGTTTTGGGACTTTGGGGGGGGACTACAGGAGAACCATATGGAGCTGGGATGTAAGGTAAGGATTTATTACACTACATGGTGGGGCCATTAGTGGGGGGATTATAGTTTTGGGGGTGGACATGCCCTTTAACAAATGTTGGCGTAACTCTACAATAGCGTGCGTAGATGACAATACCTGGCGTAAATGTATTTCCAATAGGAAAAACTGGGTGGGCTACAATTATCATAGAATATTGAATAATAGAAAGTCGAAAATTAGACGGGGGGAAATTACATTGGAAAATCGAAAATTCCTTTGGAATTTCAGTCGAAAATTGGGAAATTCCGATTCAATTGGGTCTGAATTGGATTATAGGTTGGAGTTATAGGTCTGGCAGAATCGCGTGTTAAAAAGAAACACGCCGGTTTTTGTCTCAAAGGCCAATCCATCACTCCATAAGGGAAGGGGGGTCCCATGGCTGATGGGGTCTATGGCTGATGGGAATCTCATGGCTGAGGGGGTCCTATGGTGATGGGGGTCCTATAGCTGATGGGGGTCCATGGCTGATGGGGGTCCCAGCTGATGGGAGTCTCATGGTGATGGTGGTCCCATGGCTGATGGGGGTCCTATCGTGATGGAGATCTAAAGGCTGATGGGGGTCCCATGGCTGATGGAAATGTGGGGGCTTGGCTGCAGGGCAGTGGTATATGGGAGTCATTAGCACAGACAGGTTGTTTTTTAACTACATCTCCTACTGGGCTGGGAAGGTCCCTGGGAGGTGGAGATCACAAAACCCCCCAGGTGTGACAGTCACCATGTCCCAGCCTGTCCCGGATCTCAGCCCTTGGAGCTCGGGGTCTCGCTAGTCCCTATGTTCATTAACACTTTCCACGGGGAGCTAAATATAACCAGAGCCCCGGTCTGTCTCCGTCAGGGCCCGGGGACATCATCCAGTCACAGAGACTGAGGGAACAGCAGGAGACACGGGGATGTGCGGTGAGTGATGGACCCAGCGATAGGAAGAGACACGCGGACAAAGGTAGGAGAACCGGAGGGAAAGTGACCGAGCGGGGAGTTAGGGGACTGGGGAGAGAGATGGTATGGGGGGGAGTGGGTGAAATACACTAGATTACCACTGGGGAGAAGACATAATAACATTATAAACTTACAAGGAGGACTGGGGGAGAAGATAATACACAGGGATGGGAAGAAAGGGAGAGATATTGGGAGAGTATAAAGAGAAGTGAGAACTGACAAGGAAGAAAGTGATAAAGGGATACAGTGATAGAAAAGAAGGAAGAATATTGTTGTTTTTGATGAACGCACTCTAAAGACTTTGTTTATTTGTGACAAGAGCGTGACAACGTTTCGGGGGGTGTGTCCCCTTCCTCAGGTGCATCTAGTGCCCCTTCCTCAGGTGCATCTAGTGCATTCTTCAAAAAAACAATATGCTATAGCTTAATAACTGCCAGGTTAGCAGGAATAGAGGAACAGCACCTTGAGACGTCTTTAATAGGAGTGTGGCGGGGATCTATATTCAAATGTGTAAGAGAGGAGGAGAAGGTCCAGTAGTGAGGGAAGAATAAATAACAGATGAGAATGGTGATAAGGGGATCACAGTGAAATAAGAAGAGAGGAGAGAAGGTCATTATTGAGGGGAGAATATACAGATGAGAATGGTGATAAGGGGATCACAGTGATAAGTAGAGAGAGGATAGAATGTCCATTAGTGAGGGGAGATATACAGATGAGAATGGTGATAAGGGATCACAGTGATAAGGACAGAGGGAGAGAAGGTCCGTAGTGAGGGAGAATATACAGAAAGAATGGTGATAAGGGGATCACAGTGAAGGAGAGAGAGGAGAGAAGTCCGTAGTGAGGGAAGAATATACAGATGAGAATGGTGATAAGGGGATCACAGTGATAAAGAGTGAGGAGGAGAGAAGTCCAGTAGATGGAAGAATATACAGATGAGAATAGTGATAAGGGGCATCACAGTGATAGGACAGAGAGGAGAAGAAGGTCCAGTAGTGAGGGGAGAATATACAGATGAGAATGGTGATAAGGGGATCACAGTGATAAGGACAGAGAGGAGAAAGGTCCAGTAGTGAGGGGAGAATATACAGATGAGAATGGTGATAGGGAATCACAGTGTTAAGGACAGAGAGGAGAGAAGGTCCAGTAGTGAGGAGAGAGAATGAGAATATAGATGAGAATAGTGATAAGGGGATCAGTTGATAAGGTAGAGAGAGGAGAGAAGGTCCAGTAGTGAGGGGAGAATATACAGATGAGAATGTGATAAGGGGATCACAGTGATAGGAGAGAGAGAGAGAGAAAGTCCAATAGTGAGGGGAGAATATACAGATGAGAATGGTGATAAGGATCACAGTGATAAGGAGAGAGAGGAGAGAAGTCCAGTAGTCAGGGGAGAATATCAGATGAGAAGGTGATAAGGGGTCACAGTGATAAGGGAGAGGAGGAGAGAAAAGTCCAGTGCAGGGAGAATAAAGATGAGAATGTAGTGATAAGGGGATCACAGTGATAAACGAGAGAGGAGAGAAAGTCCAGTAGGAAGAGGGAATAACAGATGAGAATAGTGATAAAGGGCATCACAGTGATAAGGAAGAGAGGAGAGAAGGTCCAGTAGTGAGGGGAGAATATACAGAGAGGATGGTGATAAGAGATCACAAGGATAAGAAGAGAGGAGAGAAGTCCAGTAGTGAGGGGAGAATAACAGATGAGAATAGTGATAAGGGGATCACAGTGATAAGAGAGAGAGAGGAGAGAGGAAAGACCAGTAGGGGAGGGGAGATATACAATGAGAATGGTGATAAGGGATCACAGTGATAAGGAGAGAGAGGAGAGAAGACCAGTAGTAGGGGGAGAATATACAGATGAGAATAGTGATAAGGGGGATCACAGTGATAAGGAGAGAGAGGAGAGAAAGTCCAATAGTGAGGGGAGAGAATATACAGATGAGAATGGTGATAAGGGGATACAGTGATAGGAGAGAGAGGAGAGAAGGTCCAGAGTCAGGGGAGAAATATACAGATGAGAATGGTGATAAGGGGATCACAGGTGATAAGGAGAGAGAGAGAGAAGGTCCAGTGAGGAGGGGAGAATATACAGATGAAATGGTGATAAGGGGATCACAGTGATAAGGAGCAGAGAGGATAGAAGTCCAGTAGTGAGGGAGAATATACAGATGAGAAATGGTGTAAGGGGATCACAGTGATAAGGACAGAGAGGAGAGAAAGTCATATTAGTGAGGAGAATAACAGATGAGAATGGTGATAAGGGGATCACAGTGATAAGAGAGAGAGAAGGTCCAGTAGTAAGGGGAGAATACAGAGAGAATGGTGTGATAGGGGATCACAGTGATAAGGACAGAGAGGAGGAAGAAGGTCCAGTAGTGAGGGAGAATAGAGGAGATGAGAGAGAGAGAATGAGAATAGACAGAATAGAATGGTGATAAGGGATCACAGTGAATAAAGAGAGAGAGGAGAGAAAAGTCCAGTAGTAAGGGGAGAATTTACAGATGAGAATGGTGATAAGGGGATCACAGTGATAAAGGAGAGGAGAGAGAAAGTCAGTACAGTAGTAAGGGAGAATATACAGATGAGATAGTGATAAGGGGATCACAGTGATAAAAAGAGGAGGAGAGAAAGGTCCAGTAGTAGGGGAGAAATATCAGATGAGAATTGGTGTAAGGGATCACAGTGATAAGGACAGAGAGGAGAGAAGGTCCAGTAGTGAAGGGAGAATATACAGATGAGAATGGTGATAAGGGGATCACAGTGATAAGGACAGAGAGGAGAGAAGGTCTAGTAGTGAGGGGAGAATATACAGATGAGAATGGTGATAAGGGGATCACAGTGATAACAGAGAGAGAGGAGAGAAAGTCCAGTAGTGAGGGGAGAATATCCAGATGAGAATGGTGGGTGAAAAGGGGATCACAGTGATAAACAGAGAGAGGAGAGGAAGTCCAGTAGTAAGGGGAGAATATACAGATGAGAATGGTGATAAGGACAGAGAGGAGAGAAGGTCCAGTAGTGAGGGGAGAATATACAGTGAATAAAGTGTGTAAGGGGATCACAGTGATAAGGAGAAGAGAGGAGAGAAGGTCAGTAGTAGAGGGGAGATATACAGATGAGAATGGTGATAAGGGGATCACAGTGATAAGGACAGAGAGGGAGAGAAGTCCAGTAGTGAAGGGAGAATATAAGATGAGGAAGTGATTAAGGGGATCACAGTGAATAAAACAGAGAGGAGAGAAGGTCTAGTAGTGAGGGGGAGAATATCCAGATGAGAATGGTGATAAGGGGTCACAGTGATGACAAAGAGAGAGAGGAGAGAATCCAGTATGAGTGGAGAATATAAAGATGAGAATGGTGATAAGGGGTTCACAATTAAAAGGACAGAGAGGAAAGAAGGTCTCCATTGAGGGGAAATATACAGATGAAAATAGTGATAAGGGGTTCTCAATTATAAGGACAAAGTGGAGAGAATGTCCAGTAGTGAGGGGAGAATATACAGATGAGAATGGTGATAAGGGCATCACAGTGATAAGGACAGAGAGGAGAGAAGGTCCAGTAGTAGGAGAGAGAAGAATATACAGATGAGAAGTGAATAAGGGGATCACAGTGATAAGAAAGAGAGGAGAGAGAAGGGCTAGTAGTGAGGGGAGAGAAATACAGATGAGAATGGTGATAAGGGGATCACAGTGATAAACAGAGAGAGTAGAGAAAGTCCAGTAGGAGGGGAGAGGAGAATATACAGATGAGGTGGTGATGATAAGGGATCCCAGTGATAAAGAGGAGAAGTCAGGAGTCCGTAGCGGGGAGAATTACAGCAGAGAATGGTGCGATAAGGGGTTCACAAATTAAAAGGCACGAGGAGAAAGAAGGCCAGTATGAGGGGAGATCATATACAGATGAAAAATAGTGATAATGGTGATAAGGACAGAGAGGAGAGAAGGTCTAGTAGTGAGGGGAGAATATCCAGATGAGAATGGTGAAAAGGGGATCACAGTGATAAGGACAGAGAGGAGAGACTATCCAGTATTGAGTGGAGAATATACAGATGAGAATGGTGATAAGGGGTTCACAATTAAAAAGACAGAGAGGAAAGAAGGTCCAGTAGTGAGGGGAGAATATACAGATGAGAATGGTGATAAGGGAATCACAGTGTTAAGGACAGAGAGGAGAGAAGGTCCAGTAGTGAGGGGAGAATATACAGATGAGAATAGTGATAAGGGGATCACAGTGATAAGGAGAGAGAGGAGAGAAAGTCCAATAGTGAGGGGAGAATATACAGATGAGAATGGTGATAAGGGGATCACAGTGATAAGGAGAGAGAGGAGAGAAGGTCCAGCAGTCAGGGGAGAATATACAGATGAGAATGGTGATAAGGGGATCACAGTGATAAGGAGAGAGAGAAGAGAAGGTCCAGTGGGGAGGGGAGAATATACAGATGATAATGGTGATAAGGGGATCACAGTGATAAGGACAGAGAGGATAGAACGTCCAGTAGTGAGGGGAGAATATACAGATGAGAATGGTGCTAAGGGGATCACAGTGATAAGGACAAGAGAGAGAGAGAAAGTCCTTAGTGGGGGAATTACAGATGAGAATGGTGATAAGGGGATCACAGTGATAATGAGAGGAGAGAAGGTCCAGTAGTAAGGGGAGAATAACAGACGAGATGGTGATAAGGGGATCACAGTGATAAACATAGAGAGGAGAGAAGGTCCAGTAGTAAGGGGAGAATATACAGACGAGAATGGTGATAAGGGGATCACAGTGATAAGGACAGAGAGGAGAGAAGGTCCAGTAGTGAGGGGAGAATATACAGAATAGAATGGTGATAAGGAGATCACAGTGATAAAGAGAGAGAGGAGAGAAAGTCCAGTAGTAAGGGGAGAATATACAGATGAGAATGGTGATAAGGGGATCACAGTGATAAAAGCGGCGCGCCAGAACAGGACAGGGAAGAAGAGGCGAATGACGGGGCGGGTCCAAGTTGAGTACCGGTAGCTGAAAAATGTCTGACTCGAGTATTAACCGAGGTTGGATTTTCAGGCTGATTTTCAGCCTGAAAATCTCTGGTTTATACTCGAGTATATACGGTAATACAAGAAATTAAGACTGATGTGCATGGTGTTTATCCTTGCTATTTGTTATTTGGAAGGTGCGGACCCTCGTTTGGACTTTAGATTTGAAGCCATAATTGCCCGATACAGAAATTTCCCTGTGCCATAAATAAATGCCTCCAAAGTACTGACTTATTACCCAATAAAGTCCATGATGGTCTGAAGATGGGTACACAGATATAAATATCGCTAATGTGTTGTACCGCTGAGAAATGACCCTTCTGATGCCGACAAACAGCTGTTCTCGACGGTAAAATTTCCCTCAGATGACAGGGGTGATTGAGGGCAGTCACAAATGTTCTCCCTATACTTACTCTATACTTTGTTATAAGGAGAATGCTTGTGTGACTGTGGTGTATCTCAGATACTATCTGTCATCTTGATAGATTGGTATGTGTGTACCATCCTAAGTCCTGGGTTGGAACATGTTTGACCCAAACAACAGCCAAAGAGGTTAAATTGCGGTTTAGGTGGTAGTGGTGATCCCGGGAAGAGGAAGGACCAGTACTGCCCACAGCCAAAGCGTTTACAGTGGGTATAGCGATAGCCTTAGAGGATTGTGGAAACCCCCCCCTATTTTACATTGTATATTGTAACCATCAAACACTTTAGGTTTGTGGCTTATTTAAACCAACTGATGTATGGTTACACCACATGCATTCTATGAACATTGCTCCTAATGAGACTCAGTGTTGATGGCGATCTCTATCATTTCCTGCAATTGGCAGTAATTAGTGTCTTAGTGCATTGCAGTTTCTATACTTTGGCCTGACACATAATATATAAAGCGGATGGCATGTGGACGAGCCGCCTATAGAATGCCCCAGAGGGCTCCCCTACTTGGAGGCCTATTATAAAGCTTGTAATTCACTTAGGTGTCTCAAGAGACATCGCCACTGGAGCTCCCAGGGTAAAAACTGACACTAGTGTAAAAAAACACAGAATGTTTGTAAATCTATAGATTGTATTGAAGATCTTCAAAGACCTTCATGGACAGTCAATCTTCCAGAACACAAGGCTCAGCATCCCCCCTTTAGCCAACCAGCAACGTATCATCTCTTCTCTGTCTAGTTGGTTGATTTCTGCGTGGAGACCCAAAGCCATCACATTTACTGCTATGTTATAAACTGAGGATTTTTCATCATATTAAAATATTCATTTTCTCTGTACACTTAAATAAATACTGAATATATATTCTATATTGGTTATTACGCTTAGGGCCTGTTCATGCTGCAACATGTGCTAGTGTTCTTCTTCTGGCAATCAGGGCCGGTTGCAAAGGGAACAAGGCGTTTCCATCCAGGAGCCCTTCAGCTGTAGGTGAATCTGTAGTGCCCTTCAGGGACCCCACAGACACTGGGGGTGGGGAGTGGCACTGTGCTTGATGCTTTCTTCATAAACCTGTGAAACGGCCATGACTGTAATCCCCTCCCCCACCTTATTAAAGATTCTTTTTTTTTTATTATTATTTATTAAGATCATTATTATTTCTGTAGGGTTCACTGTTTGCTGGGTGTAATCATGCAATCATGAATGAAATCTGCATTCCTGAATGAACCTATTTGTTTCCTCAAGCTCTGCCTTAAAGGGACATTCACACACAGACATTTCATTCATAGAATCTTTATAAAATCTAGGCGATTATTTCAAATAAGGTTTTATTTATACCAGTTCAGGACCAAAAAGCTGACAGTTCCTGATCTTAAAGTCTACCAGTAGTGCCTATAATTAGATATAGATATAACATACAAAACACACCACATGGCTCCCCATAATACCCATATTTACAGGGCAAACAGTTTTTCTATATTCAATCTATTCGCCTGGCTACAGTGTGCGTGATGGTCTTGCGTTACCCTTGCGCTAATGTAAATCTTGATGCCTGATTGGAACAGCATCACCTGGAGGCGCAAATTTAAATAAGTGTCAGATTAGAACAAGCCTAACAGAGCAGATTTTGTATCCATCCTGATTAAGGATAATTAGTTAATATGAACCAGGACCCTGCTGATTACATCATCTTCTAAATGCCATAGCTGCTCGCTATACTTGCAGTCAGATCTTTTAGTAGTGATCAGCTGTGGCCCCTTATAGCTCTGCAGATGCACAGAAGGGAAGCAGTTAATAACCCTGCCCCATTGGGAGTATGCAGCAATAAACCTGCAGAATATCTGAGTTGGAGATTCCTATTCTGGCAGATCCATCATTGGGTCACAGCTGGCTTTCTACTGAAAATACAGCTAAAGGGAGGGGAAAAGAATGACATTAGATGCTAGATTGATTTTAACTTCTCCTTTAAAGTACTGTACAACTATCACTGTCAGGAGTAAAAAAAGTGAATAAGTCAGAGTTGCCCTATTTAGTTCCCTGTGTTCTTCCACGAAGAACTTAACAGTGTACAATGATGCAACAGTAGCCGACATACTGGCAATGTATAAGGCCGAAGCCCAGCCAACCGAGATGGATTATGATCCCTGAACTTGCTCCAGGTTGGGGGCCTGACCAGGCGCCATGAGGTGTAGACCCCTTTTCCCAGCATTTATGTGAAGCACAAGCTTCCTCGCCGAAAGTCCAGCTCCTGCCTTTTTCAGGTATGTACTAGAAGAAGTAAGTAGTAAGAAGAAATGGTTGACTGTCCATATCGGAAAAGTCGGTTAGAGCGCACTCGCTTCTGTTGGACTTGTAACCACTCAAAACAGAAAGTGAGAGAAGGACTAAACAGCGAGGTGGGATGGGCTTAGGTTAAAGTAAGCATGGGAGCATGGCTCAAAGGTATGGTTAAACGAGTTTAATTGGGCTAAAAATGCCTAAAAGTTCTATTTTGGCTGGACATGCCCTTTAACCTCTTCCATGCAGCACATAAAGGGCCCTGCGAGAATTCTCGTTGCTCCGACTTATACTGACTGCCTTGTTTGAGAAACAGAACTGTTCTGAAACCAAACTCAAAGAGTGGGGCGAACACCCTGTCAATGTTTCAGATATAAACTTCCTCTGACAGATGCGTTAACCCATACTCTTTTCAAGCTGTGCGTCTGTCCTGCTTTATTTACCTTGGCAGCAGAGGGTGACATCACAAGGTGTACGTGATGAAAAGGAAGGGGTCTGAGCACACTGGTGCCATAGTTACCATCTTCAGGAGAAACAATCATAAATTAAGTCAGAGTAAAAAATAAAGATCAAAGAAGAGTAAAAGAAAATATAAGCTTTCTAGTCATGCAGTACATTAAAACTTAATTCCTCTATTATCTTGTGCAAAGCATATAGGATTTATTTATAGGGGCTCGCAAAGCCCCTACCCTAACTGGGACAGACTAACAAAGCCACTGAGGCTCATTTATTTAAACATAGAGAATTTTTCCCCCCAAGTGCAGTAACCCATGGCAAATGATCAGAATTTCCTTCATTGTCTTACTTGCAGTTTGCGCTGATCAAAGCTGACTGTGCCTAGTTGTATGGGTTCTGCAGTGCGGGCAATATTTTTCCCTTGTTAATATAAAAGACTCACTTGTTGAAGGTTTGTGGCCTACCATTGGAGGTTATTAATATACCAGGCACCTTTTGTTGATGTTCAGGCCATGTTATGGCAAAACAAAATAAAATATTGCATTTAAGTTTTTCTTTTTTCTTAATGGACTTTTCCTTTTACTATTTTAAGCAGTATTAATATAGCTTTAAAAAACATATATTAAAGGTCTTGGTACATTGTGATTTTTGTAACTTTTGCATTACTTTAAAGTTAAATAAATAATAAAACACATTTAAAAAAAAAACAGTCCGGAATTCTTATCTCAAGTCACGCTAAACTTCCCCCTTGACAGTTGGCAAAGTGAGTTACGAAAGTGGCCAGTAGTGCAAGTTTGCACACAAAAAGGTGTCTGCCGTCATCCTGGGGCCACAGCTAAGTAAGTCTGTGGGCCCTCTAGAATTTGGTAAACCACAGCCCTCAACATCCCCTAAAAGCTTTGTCAAGGAAACAGGTTGGTTACAGGGGAATACCCCAGTGGGCCCACAGAGCCAAAGGGACTGTAAGAAACAGTTTATAACTAGGAATAACTGGGACTCCCAGCAAAAATATGATGAAGCCCTATCCATCCTCTTCCACAGTTATGTTCTGTGAGGAGGGCATATATGTAATAGAAAAAAATAAGAAGGTGGGGACCCTCTTGGCTCCCGGGGGGACCCCCTACGGTGCTCTTCCATGCTCCCCTGGTAGTACACCCCTGGTGATAAATGCATTTCAAAAACAATAGGAGACAGTAGGAGCCAGATAGATATGTAAATGGGTGATAAAAAATATGAAATGTTAGGTGGGCACTAAACTCCACTGGTGGGCCGCAGTGTTTTCTCTAAGCTGTGCGCTCCTGCCGTGTAAACATCTCTGCACAGGTTAAAGTGGTGCTGTGGCTGCGCACGCTGCCGAATTTAAATTAGAGGGGACAGCCTTGCGTCTCAGATTTCATGGTGGGCAACCAACGCCCAGTCTGCAAGCGAGATTCTGGAATTTGACTCCAATGACAGATTAGGGCCATCATTGGACATACCTTATATAAACACTGAATTCATTTACAGTTCTTACAAGCTGTCCAGGATTAATAATTTATACTTTCCCCAAGCACATTTTCAAATCAGGGGTTTCCATGCAAATACCCTGGCAGTGCTATGTATTGCAGTTTATGCTGGTGGTTCTAGTGCCAAGAAAAATAATGCCAGAGATACTACAAAAATGTTGAAGGAGCAGGGCGGATTTCCACTAGCGCCACCTAGGCCATGGCCTAGGGCGGCACAGCCACCAGGGCAGTAAAAGAAAGAAAGAAAGAAAAGGGTTAAAGCAGCATTGCATCCCATGTTTAAATGGACAAAATGCACACAGCAGAGCTTTACCGGGTTTCTGTTAAATCAGAAAATGGGCAGCGATTGCCGATTTTGCCAAGGGGGCAGGTTCCCTCTCCCACTTACAAGCTCTGCTTCAGCCAATAATGACCGCGTACAGGTGTACAGGCAGATACAAGTTAGCTGGCCTAGGGGAGAAAATAGTATAAATCCGGCCCTGTGCAGGAGAGAAAACAAGAGTTATTTACCTATTTCTAAAATGGCGTGAAATAGACAAGGCAGCTAGAAAGCTAGGGAAAGGGGGGCCAAAAGGAGCAAAAACCTTTCACTGAGCATAAATATGGAGAAACACCTGTATAACAGAAGGCACTTGCAGTCTCATGCTATATGATAACATTGCCCACAAAAATGTACGAAAGTTACTCCCAGCTTCCATTACTTCTTGTTTCTTTTGTGGGCAATGCTTATTTTCATTAAGCATGAGAATGATAGATACCTTCTGTTATAAGAAGGTGTTTCTCCATTTTTTATGCTCAGTGGAGGCTTTTTGTCCTTTGGCCCCACTCTCCCTAAGCTTTCTAGCTGCTTTGTCTAATGTACGTCCAAGTCCTACACCATAGAGCCATGAATCTGTAGAGATCTAAACAAGATGGAAACATGTCATAGCTGCAGGTCGGGTGATTGGCTCTAATATTAGGCTATATACATGTTAATAAGCCAGCGGTTCTGGACACCTAAAAGCCCAGGGACATTAAGGAGTATTTTGCATATCTCGCTCCTTACTCTGGGGAACCGGGAGTGAGAAATTACTTTGTATAGTATAGTATTTGTGTGAATAAAGACGTACGTCCATCCAGTTTAACCATCTAGCAATATCCTCATTACTGCCTAACTGTTGATCCAGAGGAAGGCAAAAAAAAACGCACTAAAATTATGAGGGGGAAATAATTCCTTCCTGACTCCAAGTGGCAATCGGAAATTTCCTGGATCAACTCTACTTTATTATCGCAATACCAGTAACTTGCAACATTCCTTGTTTGCAGAAACTCATCAGCTTTTTTTTAAACTGACCAATGAACCTGCCATAACAACGTCTCCAATGGAAAGACAGTTCATAGCTTTACTGTTCTCACAGTGAAAAAAACCTTTCCGAACTTGAAGCCTCTAACCTTTTTTCTTCAAGTCAAGTCAAGTTTGTTTCTTAGATTTTGTGGGCAATGCTATTAATAGCATAGAGACTGCAAGATGCCTTCTGTATAAGAAGGTTCTGCTCCATTTAAATGGGTGAATAAACACTGATGTCACTAATGTCCTTAAATGGGTGAATAAAAACAATGTCACTAATGGGTGAATAAACACTGATGTCACTAAATGGGTGAATAAACACGGATGTCACTAATGTCACTAAATGGGTGAATAAACACTGATGTCACTAAATGGGCAAATAAACACTGATGTCTTTAAATGGGTGAATAAACACTGATGTCACTAAATGGGTGATAAACACTGATGATCACTAAATGGGTGAATAAACAATGATGGAATATTTTTTTGCAACATTTCTCTCTGGCAATTTTTATTTTTGTAAAGAGTTTCTTGGATGGGGGTTTGACGGCCTTTCAGTACTCTTATAGGTAAAAGATTTGTTAAGTCCATCAGCGTGTTGATATCTGGTGCAAAACAAAAAGTCGTTCGGCAGGCTTGCTACTAGGGTCGGTTGGCCGGGACAAATCACGTTGGTCTCTGCAAAAGTAGCCACTGCCGACAGCTTTCTCGTGAGTGATGTATAGTCCAAAATACCTTGCCAAGTAAGCTGGTAAATCATGACCGAATGTGCGGTTCCCATTGAATCACGTGAACTGTCGGTCATAGTACAGATCAGACCAATTTTCTTTCTGTGAGAAGCACCTTCATGAAAAAAAAACTGCTTCTGCCAGTCTTCCTACTGGCTTCAGCACTATCTTAATATATAAGGAATGCCAGGCAGCTACAGCTCCGCAACAAAACAATATTGAGGAGGTAGGGATATTAATCCTTCTCCCTGCTGCTGTGGTTTTTTTTGGTTTTTAATTAATGTTACAGTATAGTCCTTTAAGTCTTAGAGCTAACAGTCTATGCATGTTGGTGGGGGTGCGGGGAGATTAAATGTTATCTTCTACCACAAGCAGCAGTGTTAAAGCCTTTATTTCTAATATAGTAATTCCAAACGCCTGGCCTATTTATTGGCTGCCTTCCACAGTTAAAATAATGCAGTGTATGTGCCCTATCTATTATTTGTTAAAGGACAAGGGCTTAATTATAAGGACAAAGTTATTTGTGGCATAATTATACCACCTATGAAATTCATCAAGGCGTTCAACTGGAGTGTGCTAAACTTTGCAGAACAGGAATCCATTAATATGTGTATTCAATTCTATGATTTTCACCTGCAAATACCCAGTAGAGGACGAACCTTACCATACATGTGAATAATTGTCATTTACACAGTGGGGCCTTTCTAGTCAACATTGGAATCGCCCATAATCCTGCTTGTTTTTACACGCTGGTGATAGTGTCTTTAAGGGTGCACACGTGCTTTACCTAAAGTCACAGGAACTAATTCTGTGTTGATGCAAGTGAAAGTCGTCCGTAAACTTGCTTATGTAAAGTAATGCAGAATGACATCATTTGCAGTTAGTGCGCAGCATTTGCAGCCAAGCAGTATACCACACCCTAGAGGCCTGTCGCAGAGTTATGAAGGATTTGCTAGCGTTTTAGAAATAAACCCTCGAGGACATTAATAGATGGCTTCTGTCCGACGGCTTGCTTTTAGGAATTATCTCGTTTATGCCCAAGAATATGGCAGCACCACACTCTCTGTGTGTGAATACCAAACAAGCAAAGAAAGAACAAATGCTGTCTTCAATGAAGTCATATTTAATTATAAACATGGTACAGTTACCCTTTAATTGAACACCTTCCATAAGTGACCTCCATATGGGGGTCTGTGTGTTTAAACCCTTAGATCATTTGAGATTATTACATGCCCAGTTTGGAACTTATTATAACTGTATATCATTTTAGTGTTATTGGAATGAAAGTAATAGACTCATTAGCAATTAAATGATTATCTTTTTAGGGGACATCTGCGGCAATAATTACACGTTCATTTTGCAGTCTTACCAATAAGCAAAGCCATAAAAAACAGAACTGTTAACTAGTGTGGAGAATTGATAATGTGAGATGTGCAATGTTATAGTGTGAGCATTCTCATAGATCGATAGGGCAATCAGTTCACATCCCCCAACCTCCCACCACATAATTAATGCAGGCATCTCAATGAAATGTCAAAGAGTGTGCCCTAGAAAGTTTAGCTTTGTACACATGTATGATGTTAGCAGCGACCCACCCCCCGAGTGCATTCACATGTGCACGAACAGAAGGTTCAGCCAAACAATCGCACACATGTCGCATTTGGTCCGTGTGTTAATCGGCCATTACACGTGGATTATCGGCCAAAACTTCCATTCATAGCGTTGTGGGTCACTGCTAACACCGTCGTGTGTACAAAGCTTAAGATGAAAGGCGAAACAACACTATTATAGATAACCTGTGTGAGCTACCATGGCCCTCTATGAACCCAATTCTATTTCTTCCCATCTAAACTGAACCTTACACCATGACTCTCATGGATTGGACATTCTTTTCCCAGTATAAAAACTAAATAACAACAAAACAAAGCATAATCAGCACATGGAATATATACAGTATATAAAATACACTATCGGGGCATTGTTCACCAGAGACATGTCAGAGGACACAAGGACATCCCTTAAGACTTGAAGAAAAAGGGTTTAGGCTTCAAGCTCGGGAAAGGGTTTTTCACTGTGAGAACGGTTAAAAGCTATGGAACGTCTTCCAGTGGACGTTGTTATGGAGGTCATTGGTCAGTTTCAAAAAAAAGCTGGATGAGTCCTGCAAACAAGGAATGTTGCAAGTTACTGGTATGTGATACATAAAGTAGAGTTGATCCAGGGTAATTCGATTGCCACTTGGAGTCAGGAAGGAATTTTTTTCCCTTCATAAGTTGGTGTTTTGTTTTTTTGGCTCCTCTGGATCAACAGTTAGGCAAGTAATGTGGGTTTGCTAGATGGGTTGGGACTGGGATGGTCTTATTCAACTCAACTTGACATATTATACTATGCTGAGTACTATACCCTACCAATACGAGACTTACCCAGACCATAACCATACCATACCAGAGCCATATGATACTAGACTATACAATTACCCTAGATACTTATACAACTATACTATACTATACTTATATTAAACGTGTGTGTCCTGGTTATCATACACATGACCAAAAGGTTATCCCTCCCAATATCCCATATTCAGACCATTCCCAGTACTTAAAGGAATTAGAAAAATGGGCGGCCGATATGAGAAGTAAAATAAAGAACAGCAGGCGCATTCACAAACATAATAAGCCGATAAATCTTCTGCAACTAGAACAGAAAACACCTACGCCATCCAGGAATTCATATAGAGAAAACCATTGCTAACTGTGCGATGATTCCCATCGACTCTGCTGTGGTGTCTCATAATGGTGTTTAAGCCGACTTTACCACTCCACCTTCAGTAAACCTGCAATATTAACTCTTACTCAGACTGTCCCCAAGTTAACTGTAAATGGAATTTCATTATTGGTGGATCTGTATGAGAACCTGGTTCTGGTTTAGGATTAACTCAACACACAGTATGGTTAATTACAAAACTAATTACAATGGGATTCTAGGAGATATTGTTTCAATTTAAAAGACCCCTATACTCTAAAAAAATTCCCTCCCCAAGGGCCACGCTTAGCACGTTTCTCACATGATTACAAACGTGCTTTGCAATCCATTTGCACGTGAGATACGCATGCCAGGCTTACCCAATGTGGGTGACCAAATTGTGTGCGCTGCGATCAACATCCAATTGAGCGGATTGCATTATAAAACATATGGCAATGATGTGAAATGCGCACGCTTTTCACGCGTGTGCTTTCCATCATAGTGCACAGTGGCATGGGCTAAAAAATCGCAAGGCCCCATAGCAAGATTTAGATTGGGGCCCGCAACCACAAAAAAACAGTTGGTGCAGTTCAACCCAACCGGGAAGGTTTTTTAAAGGGCATGTCCACCCTCCTAAGAAAATGTTGTCACATAGTTCAGCCCCACAAACCTGTTTTCTTTTTACGTTTACCATTCAAAGATGCTCCCAGGCCTCAGATATTCTACTTTATAAACCCCTCAATCCCTCCCGTGTGGACAACCCTCCCTGATGCTGTTGTGAGCTGGTTGGTTACGAGCATGCACAGTAGCAGAGGGAGTTCGTTCTTAAGGGCGTCAGCCATTGGCGTAAGTCACTATCACGGATTGAAGAGAGGAGACGCGGTTTGTAAGTAGAATATCTGAACCTGGGAGCCTCTTTGAAAGGTTTAAGTAAAACGAAAAGGAGGTTTGTAGGATGTTGAATAGTGAGTAACATTTTCTTAGGAGGGTGGACATGTATGCAGGGGACCTGGTAGGGCCCCCTTGGCTCAGGGCCCTATAGCAATCTTTATGGTTGCTATGGTGATCCCTCTGCCCCTGATAGTGTGGGCCTCAGCCAAAATCTATAATTCTATAAAAGGGCCGGAGCAAGTATTCCTACCTCTCATTCTAAAATAGTTAGAAATAATAAGTGTCAGGTGAATGATTTCCTTTAAGTTTATTAACAAGGCAGTAGGAATACTTGCTGCTACCGCCTTTAAATTGTGCATTGAGGAGAGTATATCTTAGGTTGTTTATTGTGTTTCTTTTCATTACACTTTGTACAGAAATCCCACTCTCTGTAGGGAGAAACAGACAGGTGCTTTGGGTTCCACCTGACAGGGCAAACATTTCCATGGCTAACAGGTGAATATGCCACATTCGCAATTATTATGTTATTCTTGTGATTTATATAGCGCCAACATCTTCCGTGGCACTTTCACAATTACATGTATTCATTCACATCAGGCCCTGCCCCGAAGAGCTTACAATCTATGCACATTTATTTGACACATCCAACCTATCAGTATGTCTTTATGCAAATCCAAATGAATTAGGGTCCACACCTTCCCCACTGCTCATGCCCTGCAGTGTATGATGTAGCCAAAGAATAGTGAAGGAGGGGCGACACACACAGAATAAATCTGCAAAGTAACCAATTTATTGGTGTTCCCTGTCCTTGGTGTTTGGAAAACCATCCATGTCTATCAGATTGAACTGTGAAAATAAGGGGCATATTAATAAATATTAATTAATTATGGAAGACATTTATTTTCGTTATGATCCAACGTCTTTTGGCGTTTCAATGGTTTGAAATGTGTTTTGTTGTGTATACGAGTATTTTACGATGGGGAGACATTTACAGGAAATGTAATGTAATTGTAATGGGGATTGCACACCAATCTAACTGGGGGAATCCACACTTTTAATTAGTCTATTGGGCCTAATCGTGGATTTATTTTTCCAATGAGACAGATGTTATCCAGTTTTAAAGGACTAGAACGTCAGGAAGTTGTAAAGTTATGGCACATTGTACTGAAATTCATGGAGCTTCACTCAAAGGCTTTGCTGATTCCCGTAATCTGCCTACGCTTTGGCTTATTCTATAGGACAAAATGAGACCTGTTCCCATTGTACAATAACAGTTAAATGTGTGATGATGTGTTGTGTCTCCCAGTGAAACATAGAATGTAGGATGCAATGAAGGTTACAGATATGAATAACGTGAAGGCAGGAATAGGACCAACAAATCACGTTTCTTTATGCCAAATGAAATGGGTCAGCACACCCACTTTCAGCCCTGGTATCGGAAAAGGTCATACTATTCGCCCTGTTTTCATCTGTCACAATAACCGATGGATTTTCGTATGTGTCCGGGAAACCTAATGGTGACCAGGGAAGCAACCCGCCAGAAGGATCCCAAATTGTATGACGCGATTGTTGCATCTAGGGCACACAATAAGTGTAACATTGGGAATGGCTTGAAATAACTTTGGATAATATACAAAAATGGAAAGACAATGGAAGTGAAAATGTTTCTTGTGATATAAAATGTGACTTGGGACATCATCAACTTTGGATTATAACTAAAGGCATCAGTCAGTATTTAGAGAGAAACCATAGGCAGTTGATACATATCCAACAACCGTTAGGGCTTCTTCACACTTAAAGGGTATGTTCACCAAAAATAAAACTTTTTATATGTTCTTATATAATAGCACCAACCTCAAACGCCATGTGCATTTTCTCAAAAATCATTTGACCTGCCCATATTTAATGAGATATATATCAGGCTGCACTTCCTCTCCCCTTCCTCTTTAGATGACCCCGAGCTGCAGGCTTAGAGGAAAAAAAAATATTCTGGCCTGTGTTTGTGGTGTCTCACTCTCTCTCATCTCTCTCTCTGGGCTGGCTGGTTGGCTGCGCAGCTGTTGATCCTGGATTCTTCAGTACACATAACTTTACAGCTGTGATTGGTTGAGAGGGGAAAATCCAGGGATCCAGGGGGTCAGACCATTACTGATGCAACTTCCTCTGTTCTCACTGCTGGATGGTTAACAGACATGCTCAAGAACATGAAAGAACAGAGGGCAAGGTAATGTAACCTGTCTCTGTTAATCGCTGTATTGGTCCATGCTGCAGGATTAAGCCAGCTACAAAGGTCTGTAACTTTTGAACCACTGGACCGATTTACATGCTGCTAAAAGTTTGTTTTGGAGCACTTATTTGGGCCAAATAAATATAAAAAGTTAGTTTGGGGGTGGACATGCCCTTTAAGCCCAATCAAGTCCACACAAAAAACAGACCAACATTGTTTTTGCATAGTGATCACATTTTATCATTCCCAGTCCATTGCTGCATGCAATTCTTTGTGGTCGAAAAAGCATATTCATTCCTATCATGGATACGCAATGTCATCCAGATAAAGCTAAATATAGATACGAAGATTTCCTCGTCCACCTGACATCTGTTATGGCTGAGAATTGGAAGAAAGAGAGGTTGTACCGTCAGGTTAGGAAAGGTTCTTTACAGTGAGAACGGTGAAACTGTGGAACTGTCTTCCAGCAGATTGTGGTAATGGCAAGTTCATTAAAGCTTTAAAAGTGGGCTAGTAAGTTTCTAAAACTAAAAAAATAAGAAATTAATGTTATTAACATAATAATTTTTGACGAAAAATAGTGCAAAAACCACACGACTACCTGATGTAAATATGCGCAAAAAAGTTAAGTCTTACCTGACGGAATCCCGTGATGCTGTAATCTTGCCAAGGAGGTTAAGGCTTTGGAATCTCGGTCATGGTGTGACATTAATAATATTTTTTTACTACATCGGCTCCATAGTTGTGGTGATCCAGGGATCCTTTCCAATGCCATTCGAGTCAAGTAGTTTTTCTAACACCTTTCATCTGTTTTTTTTTGCCTTTCTCTAGATCAACTGTTGGTAGGGTTAATGGGTAGGATATAAAGGTTGGATTTGATTGACATATCTTTATTCAACCTCAATTACTATGTTTACCGTTGTAACTGTCAGACAGATATTATGGTAGGGTATAAACGTTGGACTAAATGGACGTATAAATTTATACAACCTCCAATATTAAGTTACGATGTAACTGCTAGCAAGACATTATGGGGCTAGGGTTTAAAGGTTTGGACTAGATGGATGTATGTCTTATAAAGGTTGGACTAGAGGGACGATATGTTTTATAAAGGTTGGACTAGAGGGACGTTATGCTCTTTTATAAGTTGGACTAGATGGACGTATGTCTTTATACAACCTCCAATACTATGTACTATATAACTGTTATACAGACATTATAGGTAGGGTGTAAAGGTTGGACTAGATGGACGTCTGTCTTTTAAAGGTTGGACTAGATGGACGTATGTCTTTATACAACTCAATACTATGTACAATGTAACTTAGACCTATGATGGGTAAGGGACAAAGGTTGGACTAGATGGGACGTATTGTCTTTATACAACCCCCAATACTATGTTACTATGTCAGGGCCACCATTAGAATTTTTGGGCCCATAATAGAAAATTACTGGCCTCCATCACAATGTACCGTCATCATGCTGTACCCCCACTACACCACTTTGTAACCCCTTACATATTAAGAAGCCACCCTCCCCCAAACCCCCACTACTTGAAGCCACTCTCCCCCCACTCCAAAATATGAGAAATGACCTTTGTCACCTAAAACAAAATACTTAAAGTTGCCCCTGCACATCTTCCTGCGGCACGTCACTGAAAACGGGATGTGGTTGTGGAGGTGGCATGGCCTGTCATGGGGGGTTGTGGTGGGCTGACTAACAATGACTGGTGAAATGGAGGGCCTAACTTTAAAGAATGGTGAACTGGAGGGTTGAATTAACAAAGCTGGGAACTGGTAAATAATAAAAAGTGCCCACACACAGAGTGGTAATACATACAAGTTTGACCACCCCACAGTGACTGGTACATACATGTTTGCCCACAGGGACTGGTACACAAGTTTGCCCACAGTGACTGGTGCATAAGTTTGCCCACAGTGACTAGTGCCTAAGTTTGCCACAGTGACTGGTACATAAGTTTGCCTCAGTGACTGGAACATAAAGTTTGCTCACAGTGAATGGTACATATGTTTGCCCATGGTGACTGGTACATAAAGTTTGCCCACAGTGACTTGTACATAAAGTTGGCAACAGTGACTGGAAACTAGGTTTGCCCCACAGTTGAACCCATTGACCGACACATCAAATGGTCAGCTGGGTTCAAAATATTGTGACAATATGGCAAAAATAGCCGTGAAAAATATTTTGCCGTGGACTGATGGTGTGTGACAGAATAAAATTAAAATTTACAGATTTGTACAATTAAACCAGCAGATTGTGAATGGACAGGGACATAAAGGAATAGGTGGACGGGCATATTGTTTGGTTGTCATTCGGACTGTAGGCCAACAATAGTTTATAGATAATAGTGTATTTGTTATTAAAGCCTTTAGAGAATTCCTCAGCTGATGTAAGCAAATGGCAGCTCTCACCGTGGTGTATAATGGAAAACATGACGAGAATGAATGTGCCAAATAAAAGCACTTTAATGCATTTTAAAGGGAAAGCAAATTAAAAAGGAGCGTCATATTTCGTATAAAGAAAGGCCGACCAATGGGGTTGGGACAAAACTACATACAAGTAACCATGGTAATGATTTCCATCACTGGGCCGCATTTATATTTCCACTATGTATATAAATTGAAGAAGAAGGTATTAATATTATTCACAGGGACCACAACATTCCCTGATCCTTATATAGTAACAATGTCATTTATTACTCTTTATTCACATAGTGTTAATTAGATGACATGACAAGTTGACTGGGCCCTGAGGGAAGATGTCACATTGGATGAATAACTGTTCATGCTGTTAAATGGGAAGAAGGGTCAGGCATGATGGGGAGGGTTATTGGATAAAGGGCACCGTCTATTAAACGATAGCAATGGTAGGGTTAGAATACGGTATCATTTCCATATTCTGTGCCATCATAGCTTTTATTTTCATTCCGATTCCCATAGGGCCTAAATATAGAGCTGTCACCGTCCCGCAGTTTTTATTCCATTATCATTCCCTTTGAGGAAGAGGAAGGGGGACCGGTACAAAACTAGATCTGCCTGAGTGCAGTGGAAGGGGCACCACTTTGATCCTAGGCTAATAGATAAACCCACACACCATGATTGTTATTGGGTTGGTGGTGTGTGTGGTGATAAAGTTGGTAATGCGTTAGGATGTGTGGTAAATGCGGGGAAATGCGGTGGGTTCATTCCAATCTCCAAAATTTTACAATTCAGATAGTTTGAGACTCGGAAAAAACCAGATTTCAAACAGTTGAAATCTGGAGATTCCTGCAAACTGGTGGAATTTCCCACACACAGTGTAACAGAACTAAGCTTCAACCTCAGACCAAACAGAAATTTCCCAGCCTCACCGGGTCAAAAACCAGGTTGAAGGCTGTCATCAATTACATATACCACTATCCAGTTATATAAACTACTGCCAAAACCACTTACTAATGGCCATGGAAACCGATACCAGCCTTAATAGACTATAAATCTGAAATAATACTAAATATCTGTATCACTCGCTATATAAACATGCTGGTTTAAACAATACCAAGTACAACTACTATGATAAGCAGCGTCTCGCCAGCCACTTCTGCACAGAACAGCTGTTCTGTCCCGATCGTGCCGCCCCTATCGTATTGGCGCGCATGAGCTAAGAGAGCGCGACATGGTCGGGACAGCTGGTTTGTTAGAGCAGGAGCGGCTGCGAGCCGAAGGTAAGTTTCCAGTGTTCCCTGAGCAAAATATTATTCACAGGGAGGTGAGAATAAGCGTTCTCACCTCCCTGTGAATAATACAAATGGAGGGCAAAGACTTCAGATGTTATGTATATGGGTTACAGTTCCTTAACATTTGAAAGCTAATATCTGATTGGTTGGGGCAAAATTAGCCACCGTTTTAACGATAAGAACTTTAAATGAATAACCCTGCTGGTGGTTATAATCTCTCTCAGAGTTAACACAGAGGTCAAATTGTCCACCTATCAGACCACCCGCTGGTTCGGAGGCCCACAGTTGCAGATGTGCCACAGAAAATCCCTGTCCCCTGCTGGGTTTATAATATCTGAGGAGGAATGTCCAGGAAAAAAAGAGAGAAAACAAATGTACAAGTATAATAAAACGAATGGAATCCTGCTTTTATGTTATGAGTAATAAATACACTAGATCTGTTCTGACCAGAGGACCCATATCATGACACACGAAACCGGGAGCTCCGACCCAAACTAGATGGACGTATGTCTTTATACAACTCCATTACAATGTTACGTAAGGGACATGTATGAACGATCAGTCCTTGTCATGATGATGTAACCCACATTCAGTGGAATATTGTGTTGGGTTTCCTTGTGTCTGGTCGTCTGCCTCAAATAATTCTACACTAAAATAATGCCACACCCTATTTCTTAGTGAATACCAATAATATGAGTGTTATCGCTATTTTGCAGTACCACGGCTTTTTAAGCGGGAAAATGTTTACTCAAAAAAAAACCCTTTGCTCTAAAATGTATAAACCCACTTCGGGGTATTCCCAGCTTCATAAAAACGTCCCGTCGCACCTTAACTGACAGCCACACAAGGAAGAGGGAGCGGCTGTCAGCAGAAGAGGCAGCGTAGGAGCGGGGAGGCGACGGGTCAGATAAGCCAAGTTCAGGAGCGTTTTTGGAAGATGTAATATTGCAAAGTGGGGTTTGGGGGGGTAATATACATTTTAGAGTTTTTTTTTCAGTGGACACTGCCCTTATAGGATTGTTGCTGCAATCAACTAATTTACATATTAATGATTTTGTCTTAAGTTTACTATACCGATCGTAGATCAACCGCAATCGTAGATTTACAATCACCCATACACTACCATTGCGGTATTTTACTACAGCATGGTATTGGATGTATTAAAGGGCATGTCCACCCTTATACAACACTTTTGACATCTAATAGTATGCCTTCCCCCAGCCCCAACCGCTATAAAATAATTTAAGAAGTGCCCAGATCTTTACTTACCTTCCCTCTCTCCTATCCGCGTCCACGGCTGCCTTCTGCTTGCAAGACACTGCAAGCAGGGGCGGCGGACGGCCGCCGCGCCCGCTGATTGGTCTGAGGCACCAATCACGGACGCGGTGCCGGCTTCTCAAAATGTCGGGGTAGAGAGGGGAAGTAAGTAGAGCTCGGGGGACTTCTTTAAATAATTCTTTAGCGGTTGGTGGCGGGGAAGAAATACTATTATAGGACAAGGGGTTTTATGGTAGGGGAGGGATGCAAAATGGGAGGAGAGGAAGAGGGAGGGGAGAAGGGCCGTAGCCATGTCTCCGGAGGCAGACAGGAGGCAGAATCCTATATGGACTCTGCTATCCTCCTGGGGTGGCAGTTTTTGGACTTTGGGGGGGGACTACAGAGAAACCATATGGAGCGGGAGTAAGATAGGATTTATTAACACTACATGGTGGGGCCATTAGAGGGGGGGATTATAGTTTGGGGGTGGACATGCCCTTTAACAAATGTTTGCGTAACTCTACATAGCGTGCGTATAGATGATAATACCTGCGTAAATGTATTTCAATGGGAAAAACTGGGTGGGCTACAATTATCATAGATAGAATAATAGAAAGTCGAAAATTGACGGGGGGAAATTACATTGGAAAATCGAAAATTCCTTTGAATTTCAGTGAAAATTGGGAAATTCCGATTCAATGGGTCTGAATGGATTATAGGTTGGAGTATAGGTCTGGCAGAATCGCTGTTAAAAAGAAACACGCCGGTTTTTATTCGTCTCATGAGTTGATGGGTGGGTCCTATGGTGATGGGCGTCTATAGCTGAGGGGGTCCATGGTGATGGGGGTCCCATGGCTATTGGGACGTACATGGCTGATGGGGTCCCATGGCTGAGGGGGCTCATACGTGATGGGAGTCCAAGGCTGATGGGGTCCATGGCTGAGAGAATGGGGGGCTTGGCTGCAGGGGCAGTGGGATTATGGGAGTCATTAGCACAGACAGGTTGTTTTTTAACTAACCTCTCCACTGGGTGGGAAGGTCCCTGGGAGGGGAGATCACAAAACCCCCCAGGTGTGACAGTCCACCATGTCCCAGCCGGTACGGATCTCAGCCCTTGGAGCTCGGGGTCTCGCTAGTCCTATGTTCATTAACACTTTCCACGGGGGAGCTAAATATAACAGAGCCCCGGTCTGTTCCGTTCAGGGCCGGGGACATATCCAGTCACAGAGACTGAGGGAACAGCAGGAGACAGGGATGTGGTGTGAGTGATGGACCCAGCGATAGGAAGAGACACGCGGACACAAGGTAGGAGAACCGGAGGGAAAGTGACGACGCGGGAGTTAGGGGACTGGGGAGAGAGATGGTATGGGGGGAGTGGGTGAAATACACTAGATTACCACTGGGGAGAAGACATTAATAACATTATAAACTTACAAGGAGGACTGGGGGGAGAAGATAATACACAGGGATGGGAAGAAAGGGAAGAATTGGGAGAGTATAAAGAGAAGTGAGAACTGACAAGGAAAGAAAGTGTAAAGGGATCAAGTGATAGAAGAGAGGAGAGAATATTGTTGTTTGAGAACGCAATCCTAAAGACTTTGTTATTTGTGACAAGCGTGCAAACGTTCGGGGTGTGTCCCCTTCCTAGGTGCATCTAGTGCCCTTCTAGGTGCATCTAGTGAATTCTTCAAAAAAAACAATATGCGATAGCTATATAAAACTGCCAGTGGTTGCAGGAATGAGGAGAACAGCACCTTGAGACGTCTTTAATAGGAGTGGCGGGATCTATATTCAAATTGTAAAGAGAGGAGAGAAGGTCCATCTAGTGAGGGGAAGAAAATAGTACAGATGAGAATGGGATAAGGGGATCACAGTGATAAGTAGAGAGAGGATAGAATGCCATTAGTGAGGGAAGAATAACAGATGAGAATGGTGATAAGGGGATCACAGTGATAAGTAGAGAGAGGATAGAATGTCCATTAGTGAGGGGAGAATATACAGATGAGAATGGTGATAAGGGGATCACAGTGATAAGGACAGAGGGGAGAGAAGGTCCAGTAGTGAGGGGAGAATATACAGACGAGAATGGTGATAAGGGGATCACAGTGATAAGAACAGAGAGGAGAGAAAGGTCCAGTAGTGAGGGGAGAATATACAGATGAGAATGGTGATAAGGGGATCACAGTGATAAGGAGAGAGAGGAGAGAAGGTCCAGTAGTGAGGGAAGAATATACAGATGAGAATGGTGATAAGGGGATCACAGTGATAAAGAGTGAGAGGAGAGAAAGTCAGCAGTGTATGGAGAATATACAGATGAGAATAGTGATAAGGGCATCAGTGATAAGGACAGAGAGGAGAGAAGGTCCAGTAGTGAGGGGAGGAATATACAGATGAGAATGGTGATAGGGATCAAGTGATAAGGACAGAGAGGAGAGAAGGTCCAGTAGTGAGGGGAGAATTACAGATGAGAATGGTGATAAGGGAACACAGTGTTAAGGACAGAGAGGAGAGAAGGTCCAGTAGTGAGGGGAGAATATACAGATGAGAATAGTGATAAGGGGATCACAGTGATAAGGAGAGAGAGGAGAGAAAGTCCAATAGTGAGGGGAGAATATACAGATGAGAATGGTGATAAGGGGATCACAGTGATAAGGAGAGAGAGGAGAGAAGGTCCAGTAGTCAGGGGAGAATATACAGATGAGAATGGTGATAAGGGGATCACAGTGATAAGGAGAGAGAGGAGAGAAAGTCCAGTAGCAATGGGAGAATATACAGATGAGAATAGTGATAAGGGGATCACAGTGATAAACAGAGAGAGGAGAGAAAGTCCAGTAGTAAGAGGAGAATAAACAGATGAGAATAGTGATAAGGGCATCACAGTGATAAGGACAGAGAGGAGAGAAGGTCCAGTAGTGAGGGGAGAATATACAGATGAGAATGGTGATAAGAGAATCACAGTGATAAGGACAGAGAGGAGAGAAGGTCCAGTAGTGAGGGGAGAATATACAGATGAGAATAGTGATAAGGGGATCACAGTGATAAGGAGAGAGAGGAGAGAAGATCCAGTAGTGAGGGGAGAATATACAAATGAGAATGGTGATAAGGGGATCACAGTGATAAGGAGAGAGAGGAGAGAAGATCCAGTAGTAAGGGGAGAATATACAGATGAGAATAGTGATAAGGGGATCACAGTGATAAGGAGAGAGAGGAGAGAAAGTCCAATAGTGAGGGGAGAATATACAGATGAGAATGGTGATAAGGGGATCACAGTGATAAGGAGAGAGAGGAGAGAAGGTCCAGCAGTAGGGAGAATATACAGATGAGAATGTGATAAGGGGATCACAGTGATAAGGAGAGAGAGAAGAGAAGGTCCACGTGGGAGGGGAGAATATACAGATGATAATGGTGATAAGGGGATCACAGTGATAAGGACAGAGAGGATAGAACGTCCAGTAGTGAGGGGAGAATATACAGATGAGAATGGTGCTAAGGGGATCACAGTGATTAAGGACAGAGAGGAGAGAAAGTCCATTAGTGAGGGAGAATATACAGTATGAGAATGGTGATAAGAGGGATCACAGTGATAATGAGAGAGAGAAGGTCCAGTAGTAAGGGGAGAATATACAGACGAGAATGGTGATAAGGGGATCACAGTGATAAGGACAGAGAGGAGAGAAGGTCCAGTAGTGAGGGGAGAATATACAGAATAGAATGGTGATAAGGAGATCACAGTGATAAAGAGAGGAGAGGAGAGAAATGCCAGTAGTAAGGGGAGAAATACAGATGAGAATGGTGATAAGGGGATCACAGTGATAAAGAGAGAGAGAAGAGAAAGTCCAGTAGTAATGGGAGAATATACAGATGAGACTAGTGATAAGGGGATCACAGTGATAAACATAGAGAGGAGAGAAGGTCTAGTAGTGAGGGGAGAATATCCAGATGAGAATGGTGAAAAGGGGATCACAGTGATAAGGACAGAGAGGAGAGGACTATCCAGTATGTGAGTGGAGAATATAGAGGAGAATGGTGTGTGCGGTTTGTAGATCTACGATCGGTATAGTAAACTTAAGACCAAAATCATTAATTAATGTAAATTATTGATTGCAGCAACAATCCTTAAAGGGCATGTCCACTGAAAAAAACTCTAAAATGTATATTACCCCCCAAACCCCACTTTGCAATATTCACATCTTCCAAAAACGCTCCTGAACTTGCTTATCGCCGGTCCTCCCCCGCTCCTACGCTGCCTCTTCTGCTGACAGCCGCTCCCCTTCCTTGTGTGGCTGTCAGTTAAGGTGCGACGTGACGTTTTTATGAAGCTGGGAATACCCCGAAGTGGGTTTATACAGTTTAGAGCAAAGGGTTTTTTTTGAGTAAACTTGTCCCTTAAAAGCCGTGGTACTGCAAAATAGCGATAACACTCATATTATTGGTATTCACTAAGAAATAGGGTGTGCATTATGTTTAGTGAGAATTATTTGAGGCAGACGACCAGAACACAAGGAAACCCAAAGACCAATATTCCACTGAATGTGGGTTACATCATCAATGACGAAGGACTGATCGTTCATACATGTCCCATACAGTAACATTGTAATGGAGGTTGTATAAAGACATACGTCCATCTAGTTTGGGTCGGAGCTCCCGGTTCTGTGTGTCATGATATGGGTCCTGCTGCAAGAAGCAGATCTAGTGTATTTATAATCATACACAGTAAAAGCAGGATTCCATTCGTTTATTATACTTGTACATTTGTTTTCTCTTTTTTTCTGGACATTCCTCCTCAGATATTATAAACCCAGCAGGGGACAGGGATTTCTGTGGCACATCTGCAGACTTGGCTCCGAACCATGGGTGGTCTATAAGGTGGACAATTTGACCTCTGTGTTAACTCTGAGAGAGATTAAACACCAGCAGGGTTATTCAGTTAAAGTTCTTATCGTTTAAAACGGTGCTAATTTTGCCCCAACCAATCAGATATTAGCTTTCAAATGTTAAGGAACTGTAAACCCATATACATAACATCTGAAGTCTTTGCCCTCCATTTGTATTATTACAGGGAGGTGAGAACGCTTATTCTCACCTCCCTGTGAATAATATTTTGCTCAGGGGAACATGGAAACTTACCTTCGCTCGCAGCCGCTCCTGCTCTAACACCGCTGTCCCGACCATGCGCGCTCTCTTAGGCTCATGCGCGCCAATACGATAGGGCGCACGATCGGGACAGAACAGCTGTTCTGTGCAGAAGTGGCTGCGAGACGCTGCGTATCATAGTAGTTGTACTTGGTATTTGTTATACAGCATGTTATATAGCGAGTGATACAGATATTTAGTATTATTTCAGATTTATAGCTATTAAGGCTGGTATCGGTTTCCATGGCCATTAGTAAGTGGGTTTTGGCAGTAGTTTATATAACTGGTAAGTGGTATATGTAATTGATGACAGCCTTCAACCTGGTTTTGACCCGGGGGTGAGCGTGGCGAAAGTATCTGTTGTTGTTGATGAGATTCGAGCTGGATTCGCACACCTGTGTGTGCTTGTGAGAGTGCTTGTGTGAGATTGTGTGTTGTGTGGTGAGCTTGAGTGTTGTTTTTGTTGTGTTGTGTGTGTTGTTTTTGTTTTTGTTTGTTTGAGCTTGTTTGTTTGTTCGTTTTTTTCCGGCGTTCCTTTTTTTTGTTTTTTTTTCCTGTGATCTGTGTTTGAGCTGTTTGATGTGATTTTGAGCTGGGAAAGTTGTGTGGTGGTGTGTGTTGTGATTTGTGAAATGGTTGTGATGTTTTTGTGTGTGTGTTGTGAGCTGTTGTTGTGTGTGTGTGTGTGTGTTTGGTGTGTGTGTGTGTTTTGTGTGTGTGCTTGTGGTTGGTGTGTTGATGTTGTGGTTGTGTGTGGGTTTGTTTTTGTTTGGTGTATGATGAGCTGGGAAGAGGTGCTGTTTGGTGTTGTTGTGAGCTGTGTTGGTGTGTGTGTGTGTGTGAGTGAGCTGGGCGGTGTGTGTGTGAGCTGGGAATGGTTGTGTGTGTGTTTGTGATTTTGAGTGTGTTGTGTGACGTGGGAAGTGTGTTGGTGTGAGTTGTTGTGAGCTGGGAAGATGTGTGGTTGTGATGTGCGTGATTGAACTGTGTGTGTGAAGATTGTTGTGTGTCGAGGTTTTGGTTGTGTGAGCTGGGAAGGAATGCTTGTCTTGTGTGTGAGTGGGAAATGATGTTGTTTGTGTTGTGTTGATGTGTTGTGATGGGTGAATTGATGTGTTGTGTTTTGCTGGTGTGGTGATGTTTTTTTGAGTTTCGGGGAAAGGGAATGTGTGATGTGTGAGCTTTGTGGTTGTTTGTTGATGGAAAGTGTGAGTGTTTAGTTGTGATTGAGCTGGGAGGAATGTGAAGCTGTGAGCTGTGTGTTGATGTTTTGAGTGTTGAGTGATTTGAGTGAGCTGGGAAGGAGAATGAGTTGTTTGTGCATGTGTGTGGTGTGAGCTGGGATGTGTGAGCTGGGAACGGAAGAGTGAGTTGGTGAGCTGGTGGAAAAATGTTGTGCTGTTGAGGAGCTGGGACTGTGTGTGTGAGCTGAGTTGATTGGAGCGTTTGAGCTGGGGATGTGATTTGTGTTGAGCTGGGAAAAGCTGGGAAAGGGATGGGAAAAGAAAGATGATGAGCTGTTTGTTGTGTCGGTGAGCTGGGAAAGTTCTGTTGTTGCCGAGGTTGAGAGCTGTAGTTCTGGTACACTGTGTGTGGGGGAAATTCCACAGTTTGCATGGAACTGCCAAGATTTCAACTGTTGAAATCTTGGTTTTTCCGAGGTCTCATATCAAACTATTGAGATTGTAAATTTTGGAGATTGGAATGAACCCACCGGCATTTACCCGCTTTACCCACAATCCTAAGCTATACCAACATTTATCACACACACCAACCAAACCCAAAACAACATGGTGTGGGGTTATATCATATTAGCTAGGATCAAGATGGTGCCCCCACATTCCACTGCACTCAGGCAGGATCTTAGTTATTGTACCGGTCCCTTCCCTCTTACTCAAAGGGAATGATAATGGAAATAAAATGCGCGACGGTTGACAGCTCTATATTTAGGCCCTATGGGAATCGGAATGAAAAAAAAAATGCAAATATGATGGCACAGAATATGGAAATGATACCGTATTCTACCATGCTATCGTTTAATGACGGTGCCCTTTATCCAAAAACCCTCCCCAATCATGGCCTGACCTTCTTCCCATTTAACAGCATGAACAGTTAGTATCATCCCAAATGTGACATCTTCCCTCGCGGGCCCAAGTAGTCAACTCTGTTCATGTCTCATATTAATTTAACACTATGTGAATAAAGGAGTAATAAATGAATTGTATACTAATAAGGATACAGGATGTTGTGGCCCTGTGAATAAAATATAATACCTTCTTCTCAATTTATATACATATAGTGGAATATAAATGCGCCCAGTGATGGAATCAATTACCATGGTACTTGTAGTAGTTTGTCCAACCCCATTGGAGGCGCCTTTCTTTACTTTTACGAAATATGGACGCTCTTTTTAATTGCTTTCCCTTTAAAAATGCATTATTAAGTGGCTTTATTTGGACAATTCATTCTGTCATGTTTTCCATTATACACCACGGTGAGAGCTGCCATATTGCTTACATCACGCTGAGGATTCTCTAAAGGCTTTAATAACAAAACCACATTATCTATAAACTATTGTTGGCCTACAGTCGATGACAAACCCAAACAATATGCCCGTCACTATTCCCTTTATGTCCTGTCCATTCAACAATCTGCTGTGGTTTAATTGGACAAATCTGTAAATTTTATTTTTTATTCTGTGCACACACGACAGTAGTCACGGCAAAATATTTTTCACGGCTATTTTGCCATATTTTCCATATTTCACAATATTTTTGACCCAGCTGACCAGGTGATGGTGTCGGTCAATGGGTTCAATGTGGGAACAAACCTATGTTCCAGTCAATGTTGGCCAACTTTATGTACAAGTCACTGTGGGCAAACTTTATGTACCAGTCACCATGGGCAACATATGTACCAGTCCACTGTGAGCAAACTTTATGTTCCAGTCACTGAGCCAAAACTTATGTACCAGTCACTGTGGGCAGGCAAACTGGCAACTTATGCACTAGTCACATGGGGCACAACTTGTGTGTACCAGTCCATGTGGGGCAAAACATTCGGTTGAGGACCAGTCACCTGTGTGGGGTGGTCAAACTTGTATGTATTACCACTCTGTGTTGTGTGGCAATTTTATTTATTTACAATCTCCGCTTTGTGTTAATTCAGGCACTCAGTTCACCATTTGGGGTAAAGTTAGCCCTCCCCCTCCAGTTCACCAGTCAGTGTTAGTCAGCCCACCACACCCCACCTTAGACAGGCCATGCCCACCTACAAGCAACATCCAGTTTACAGTGAAGTGCCGCAGGAAGATGCAGGGCAACTTTAAGTATTTGTTTTTAGGTGACAAAAGGTCATTTTAATATTTTGGGAGTGGGGGGGGGATAAGGGGGGGGTCGGTTGGGGAGGAGGTGGCTCCCTACCACGTTTGTAGGTTACACCAGTGGTTTATGTTTTTTTTCCAGGAGTCCCCCTTCGCGACCTCCCCCCATCCCCTTTCCTCAGCCGCCAGAGCGCCCATTTCACAGACCACCGTTCCCCCCCCCCCCCAGGAGTATCCTCCCGAGGAGGAAGTACACCACGGATCAGTCCGCGATGCTTCCCCTATTAGTAGTGGGGGGGTTCCTCTTTCTGCCCCTAATTCTCGACCGGTTCCGGCTTCCCTCGTTGGGCTCGCACGTGTGTTTTTCGCTGGCACAATCGTAGATTTACAATCACCCATACACTACCATTGCGGTATTTTACTACAGCATGGTATTGGATGTATTAAAGGGCATGTCCACCCTTATACAACACTTTTGACATCTAATAGTATGCCTTCCCCCAGCCCCAACCGCTATAAAATAATTTTAAGAAAGTGCCCAGATCTTTACTTACCTTCCCTCTCTCCTCCGACGTCCGGCCTGGCCTTCTGCTTGCAAGACACTGCAAGCAGGGGGCGGGACCGGCAGCCGCGCCCGTGATTGGCTGAGGCAGCCAATCACGGACGCGGCTGCCGGCTTCTCAAAATGTCGGGGGAGAGAGGGAAGGTAAGTAGAGCTCGGGGGACTTTCTTAAAGATAAGGGGTTCACAATTAAAAGGACAGAGAGGAAAGAAGGTCCAGTATTGAGGGGAGAATATACAGATGAAAATAGTGATAAGGAGTTCACAATTATAAGGACAAAGAGGAGAGAATGTCCAGTAGTGAGGGGAGAATATACAGATGAGAATGGTGATAAGGGGATTATACAAATAATGGTGATAAAAAGATCACAGTGATAAGGACAGAGAGAGGAGATAAGGTCCAGTAGTGAAGGTAAAATGTACAGATGAGAATGGTGAAAAGGGGATCACAGTGATAAGAACAGAGAGGAGAGAAGGGCCAGTAGTGAGGGGAGAATATACAGATGACAATGGTGATAAGGGGATCACAGTGATAATGACAGAGAGGCGAGAAGGGCCAGCAGTGAAGGGAGAATATACAGAGGAGAATGGTGACAAGGGGATCACAGTGATGAGAACAGAGAGGAGAGAAAGTCCAGTAGTGAGGGGAGAATATACAGTAGTGTGGAGAGCTGGAGATGTATAGCTGAAGGTGGGATATACAGACAGAGGGAAGAGCAATGAGGGAGGTGCTGGCACAGTTAGAGGGGGGATATTTCTAAGGGAAACACAGGACAGATCTATACGCTGCCTGAGAAGGAGTAAGACGGGGGTGGAGGAAGAAACTTCACATGGAAACCCAGCTAGAGACAGGATCTGAGCACAAGCATCTGTGCTTGGGAGACAAAGATCAGACAGAGGAAACCTGAGAGCAAAGCCCAGACAAGATCCCACCATCACCTGCACAGGTATGGGGCACTTACAATTAACACTGGGACTCTATACGCGTTGTTATCCCCTATACAGAGTTCACATACACCCAGTGGGACTGCTATACTCTCCATTCCTCTACTGAAATGTTCACTAAACCCATGCACAAACACAGTAACCCTTTGCACTCCTATCCTTGCCTTTACAGATCTACACATACCCCATATTCACACATATTGTACATACTGTAACACTTTCAATCCCACAAACTCCACCACAGAGCTGCAGATCCAGTATACAAACATTGTAACCTATTAAAATCCAGCCCCTCCATTAAAAGGCTCCAAATCTCAAATACACACACTGTACACTCCTTTCCTGTATTGGAACCCTGTACACCAGTACAAAGCTAAACATGCTCTATGTACACACATTGTACACTCCTTTCCTGTATTGGAACCCTGTACAACAGTATAAAGCTACACATGTTCTATGTACACACACTGTACACTCCATGCATGTATTGGAACCCTGTACACCAGTATAAAGCTACACATGTTCTATGAACACACACTGTACACTCCATGCATGTATTGGAACCCTGTACACCAGTAGGAGAGAGAGGAGAGAAGGTCCAGTAGTGAGGGAAGAATATACAGATGAGAATGGTGATAAGGGGATCACAGTGATAAAGAGTGAGAGGAGAGAAAGTCCAGTAGTAATGGAAAGAATATACAGATGAGAATAGTGATAAGGGCAATCACAGTGATAAGGACAGAGAGGAGAGAGGTCCAGTAGTGAGGGGAGAATATACAGATGAGAATGGTGATAAGGGGATCACAGTGATAAGGACAGAGAGGAGAGAAGGTCCAGTAGTGAGGGGAGAATATACAGATGAGAATGGTGATAAGGGAATCACAGTGTTAAGGACAGAGAGGAAGAGCAGGTCAGTAGTGAGGGGAGATATACAGATGAGAATAGTGATAAGGGGATCACCGTGATAGGAGAGAGGAGGAGAGAAAGTCCAATAGTGAGGGGGAAATAACAGATGAGAATGGTGATAAGGGGATCACAGTGATAAAGGAGAGAGAGGAGAGAAGGTCCAGTAGTAGAGGGAGAATATACAGATGAGAATGGTGATAAGGGGAGCACAGTGATAAGGAGAGAGAGGAGAGAAAGTCCAGTAGCAATGGAGAATATACAGATGAGAATAGTGATAAGGGGTCACAGTGATAAACAGAGAGAGGAGAGAAAGGTCCAGTAGTAAGGGGAGAATAAACAGATGAGAATAGTGATAAGGGCATCACAGTGATAAGGACAAGAGGAGAGAAGGTCCAGTAGTGAGGGGAGAAAATAACAGATGAGGATGGTGATAGAGAATCACAGTGATAAGGACAGAGAGGAGAGGAAGGTCCAGGAGTGAGGGGAGGATATACAGAGAGAATAGTGATTAAGGGGATCACAGTGATAAGAGAGAGAGGAGAGAAGATCCAGTAGTGAGGGGAGAATATACAAATGAGAATGGTGATAAGGGATCACAGTGATAAGGAGAGAGAGGAGAGAGAATCCAGTAGTAAGGGGAGAATATACAGATGGATAGTGATAAGGGGATCACAGTGATAAGGAGAGAGAGGAGAGAAGTCCATAGTGAGGGGAGAATATACAGATGAGAATGGTGATAAGGGGATACACAGTGATAAGGAGAGAGAGGAGAGAAGGTCAGCAGTCAGGGAGATATACAGATGAGAATGGTGATAAGGGGATCACAGTGATAAGGAGAGAGAGAAGAGAGGTCCAGTGGGGAGGGGAGAGAATATACAGATGATAATGGTGATAAGGGGATCACAGTGATAGGACAGGAGATAGAACGTCCAGTAGTGAGGGGGAATATCAGATGAGAATGGTGCTTAAGGGGATCACAGTGATTAAGGACAGAGAAGAGAGAAGTCATAGTAGAGAGCGGAGAAAATTAGCATAAGTGAAGAATGGTATAAGGGGATCACAGTGATAATGAGAGAGAGAAGGTCCAAGTAGTAAGGGGAGAATAACAAGACGAGAATGGTGATAAGGGGATCACAGTGAGAAGGACAGAGAGGAGGAGAAGGTCCAGTAGTGAGGGGAGATATACAGAATAGAATGGTGATAAGGAGATCACAGTGTAAAGAGAGAGGAGGAGAGAAGTCCAGTAGTAAGGGGAGAATATACAGATGAGAATGGTGATAAGGGGATCACAGTGATAAAGGGGAGAGGAGAGAAAGTCCAGTAGTAATGGGAGAATTACAGATGAGAATAGTGATAAGGGGAATCACAGTGATAAAAGAGAGGGAGAGAGGTCTAGTAGTAGAGGGGAGAATATCCAGATGAGATGAGTGAAAAGGGATCACAGTGATAAGGACAGAGAGGAGGACTATCCAGTATTGAGTGGAGAATATACAGATGAGAATGGTGATAAGGGTTCACAATTAAAAAAGACAGAGAGGAAAGAAGGTCCAGTATTGAGGGGAGAATATACAGATGAAAATAGTGATAAGGAGTTCACAATTATAAGGACAAAGAGGAGAGAATGTCCAGTAGTGAGGGGAGAATATACAGATGAGAATGGTGATAAGGGGATTATACAATAAATGGTGATAAAAAGATCACAGTGATAAGGACAGAGAGAGGAGATAAGGTCCAGTAGTGAAGGTAAAAATGTACAGATGAGAATGGTGAAAAGGGGATCACAGTGATAAGAACAGAGAGGAGAGAAGGGCCAGTAGTGAGGGGAGAATATACAGATGACAATGGTGATAAGGGGATCACAGTGATAATGACAGAGAGGCGAGAAGGGCCAGCAGTGAAGGGAGAATATACAGAGGAGAATGGTGACAAGGGGATCACAGTGATGAGAACAGAGAGGAGAGAAAGTCCAGTAGTGAGGGGAGAAAATACAGTAGTGTGGAGAGCTGGAGATGTATAGCTGAAGGTGGGGATATACAGACAGAGGGAAGAGCAATGAGGGAGGTGCTGGCACAGTTAGAGGGGGGATATTTCTAAGGGAAACACAGGACAGATCTATACGCTGCCTGAGAAGAGTAAGACGGGGTGGAGGAAGAAACTTCACATGGAAACCCAGCTAGAGACAGGATCTGAGCAACAAGCATCTGGCTTGGAGACAAAGATCAGACAGAGGAAACCTGAGAGCAAAGCCCAGACAAGATCACCACCACCTGCACAGGTATGGGGCACTTACAATTAACACTGGGACTCTATATGCGTTGTTATCCCCTATACAGGTTCACATACACCCAGTGGGACTGCTATACTCTCCTTCCTCTACTGAAATGTTCACTAAACCCATGCACAAACACAGTAACCCTTTGCACTCCTATCCTTGCCTTTACAGATCTACACAATACCCCATATTCACACATATTGTACATACTGTAACACTTTCAATCCCACAAACTCCACCACAGAGCTGCAGATCCAGTATACAAACATTGTAACCTATTAAAATCCAGCCCCTCCATTAAAAGGCTCCAAATCTCAAATACACACACTGTACACCCTTTCCTGTATTGGAACCCTGTACACCAGTACAAAGCTAAACATGCTCTATGGACACACATTGTACACTCCCTGTCCTGTATTGGAACCCTGTACAACAGTATAAAGCTACACATGTTTATGTACACACACTGTACACTCATGCATGTATTGGAACCCTGTACACCAGTATAAAGCTACACATGTTCTATGACACACACTGTACACTCCATGCATGTATTGGAACCCTGTACACCAGTATAAAGCTACACATGTTCTATGTACCCACACTGTACACTCCATGAAGTATCGGAACCCTGTACACCAGTACAAAGCTACACATGTTTCATTACACACCACTGGACACTCCATACATGTGATTAGAACCTGCTACAACCAGTACAAAGCTACACAATGTTTATGTACACACACTGTACACTCCATGCATGTATTGGAACCCTGCACACCAGTACAAGGCTACACATGTTCTATGTACACACACTGTACTCACACAGCAATTCTGTATATTCTGTAATCCTCAGTACAGAATTGCAGAATGCAGAACCATCACAGTACTGTACCTGTTACCTATAGTATATAGCTTCAGGACCCTACATTGCTATATACACATATATATACACACAGCCACCTGCACTACATTGTTTTAATGAAGAACTATCAACACGCAAGCACTTACACATATATAGGCAACACACAAAACGTATGAACACACAGAACACGGATATACACCCCTTAACCCTGTACTCTCAATTACAAGACTTAGCAGTCTCATTCACACTAGCCAAGCCCATCAATTCTACAATAAAACTGCCCACTTGATCAACTGTTAGGTAAAGGTTAGACTATGTTACTATGTTTGACACATCACAACACATTAATAGGTATGCTAACATGGTATTTCTATAGAAAAACACCTTACAGTCCACAATATCCACAGTCAGAAATGTGCAAGTAAATGAACCCTTACCCCTTTATCCAGTGCAGGACTACTCAGGTCCTCTATACCAGACCATGACCAAAGTACACAATAGAGCTGCTGTGTACAATCAATGAAACTTTCATACATTCACTCAACTATATCCAGACCCCAGTACACTTCCTCCAGTTATCAAGGCAGCAGGAATCCCATATACCAATATAGAACCCACTTTACAGACCTCATTTTAATATAGAACACTGTTCCCCCACACTACCCATTCCAGAACCAAGGGAATCTCCAGAACAGAACTACACTTACCCCAATAATCATTTCTTCAGCCTCCCCTACTACTCACCCCAAACAACTGTGACCCCTGAGCCATCCCCAGAATAGAACATTACCAGGCTTATTAGGAACAGAAACAAAGGGAAACACTTGGCAACAGACTCACTTACACAGTAGAAGTAGAGAAAAGTAATAGTGTGTGTTAGGGTTCTGGTATTAGTCACACTGGATAAACTTATTGTGTCTCCTCTACAGCCCCTCGTCTGCTTCTTCATAGAGAGTGACTGGGGATCAGTTTGTCAGAATCAGCACTGTGGACAGCGACCTCCAGGTAAGTCAGAACAGAAGGAATTCTTTTAGATGGTGTGTGAGCGAGAGAGAGTGTGTGTTAGTCTGTGAGTGGAAGCCTCAGGCTGTTTGGGGGTGGGGGTGGCTGAGCTGTTTGTGCATGTCATGTATTAATGTATATATGATTATGAGTTTGTGTTTGGATAGTTTGTCAGTCTGGTCTGTGCATATATGTAGAATGTATTGTATTTTTGCCAGTTTTTGTGTTTGTTTCTTGTAAGAGTTTTTTTTTTGAATCTCTAGAGTGTATGTGCACATGTATATTTATATATGAAGTATATATATATATATATATATATATATATATATACCGATCCACCTACATATATACACACGTAGACATCCACATACATTTTTATATAAATTATATTTTACATGTGTATATTTGTATATATATATGTTGTATGTATGTGTGTGTAGTAGTAAGGGGACAGTTTATTGATATATATAGGATAAGGCGACAGGCACAAAGTAACAGAAATGTAGAGTGACAGCTACAGGCTGCAGGGAGAAGGGAGACAGAAAGATAGAGATGAAACATAAGAGAGATCTCTATAGAGTTCTACCCAGTGATTCTTCCATCTGTTATATCCCTGTGACATCCTTGTGTATATTACATTATTGGGATATTGCCTGGTGCCTTAATTGATTTTCTCTTTTACAATGTTACCTGCTGTTTCTATATCCATTTTATTACTGTGCTGTTGCCTTGTCCTTTTTTTTTGGTCTGTGCAGCAGGACAGATATCTAACTTGCTTTACTGTCTAAGTGGGTTCCTGTTAATTGCATATCTGTACACTGGTACACCACAGGCGTTTGGTTACATTAACAGGTGTCACCTGGTTTCAAGGCTACTAATACCCGCACAGAACCAGAAGGGAAAGATATGGAATGCAATCAATATTGCAGAGCTGCTCAGGAAATGTGCACAGGATTGTCCCTCTATATAATTACATTGCTAATACTGCTAGATATTGTTTTGTATTTACATTAGAGGAGGCCAAGCGTTCTGCAAGCTACAGCATCTCTAGCACAACAACAGCTAGAGGGATACAGACTGCAGACCCATACGATAATTTATATGACTTAATTAGCCCCTCCAGCCTACTTACTTGGCCCTGATCCTCGTGTTTCTAATTTTGCCTTGGACATCCGTGGAAGGATGGACAACACAGATTGTCCATGTAGGGAATCTGCTTATGTGCAGGCTGGACATTCCACAATGCATTATGTATAAATAGCAGAAGTTTAGTCAGAGCGATTTAATTCTAAGGATAGATGAATGAACAGACAAGTACTGTACAACCTGATGCCTCTCTAGATTCCGCATGACCCTACACGGGCAGATAAGGAAACAGTAAAACAAAGGGGGGGACTGGATGTAATGGTTAGTGAAGGAATATTTCCCAGTGTGATACGCTCCCTCCTTGTTTCACATCTCCCTGTGTCTGAGTGATTGTTCATGTGCTTCGGATACAGCTGAGTTAATGTAAGAAAATCTTAAACAAAGGTTAACACACAGAAGCTTAACAAAAAGACTTTAACTCCCTTTATTCTCTGGAAACGTTTAATATCTCGCTATCTAAACACTTCGCTACTTGTGTACTAGAGTCTCAGTCAGAATCTTTATTTCTTTTATTGATCTGTCTCTTACTGAGAAGTCCCTTGGGTTTCCATTAAAAGAGAATCTTCTCAATATAAAAGGCTCCGTCTTCTGACAGAAACGTGTCGCTTTCTTTCGATAATGGTAAGACATTCATCCTGATTTGGCCACGACGCCCCATTTTAGTTTCTCTCCTTTTTTCATAGTAAAAAGGACAAGTTAACTAAAAAATGAATTTTAACGTATGGTTTTTCTGTAGATCCACGTCTACAAGTTTTTATTTAAAACAAAAACATAAAACCATCTTTTTATGGTCAGGTTCGTTATTATTAATAGAACTTTAATTTATGTTCACACACAATTGGAAGGGTTTTATAGGCTGGAGGGGAAAGTACTGTTTATCTTGTGTCTAGAAAATTAACTTTAAAAATAGAAGGTACCTGGGGCAGGGAGGTTGGATTGATTGTTCCTACCTCCCAATATCGATTTGTTGAGGAGCTACAGCACGTACAGTTTTCATTTGCCAGGTTAGTCCTGGACTATTTCTTTATTAAAGATAGTGCCGAAACCAGGAGGAAGACTGGCAGAATCAGTTTTCTTTGGGCTGGTGCTCCTCACAGAAACAATATTGGGAGGTAGGAATTACCAGTCCTATATCCCTGTCCCAAGTACTTTTCATTTTAATTATAGTTCCCCTTTATTGGGGGTGGGGCAAACGGTCCAGGGCCCTTCCAGATAATGCATTTTGAATGGTTAAGTGTTTTGCCCAGGTGCCCCTAACATTAAACAGTTCCGTTGTTCCGTCTAGAGCTCCCTTTCTCATATGCAAATAAAAATACTTCTGGGTAATTCCTTATTTCACGCTGAGGTCTGTCTGATTTTGGCACCAACCTGTTGGAAAATTTTCTGACAATCTCATCAGCAGCCACGTTATTTTAAGTAGAATTTATGCTGAGATATTGATCGGATACGACATCTTGCATCCTACTGGTGTATGGGCTGCTTACAGTCTATATGACTTACATGGAGTGCAAATAGCCAATTTCTATTTCTTACTGTGCCTTGGCAGTTTTCTCTGTTTTCTAGGGTGAATGGGCCAGTCCGACACTGTAGTAAGGGCCTAAACCATTACGGTAAGTCCTCCCCCCTGGGCACAGTCTCTATCTCCACATATCCTATCCTATACTCTAGTCTAAGTCCAATGGGGCGGTGCTCTGCAACTTGACTGGCATTTGAATTGAAAGAAGCTTCAGATTCGATATCAACAGAAAATAGGGAGAGGTCAACCAAAAAATGGCTCAGTGGGGGTAGGAAAGAATTAAAAAAAAAAAACAATTTCCCCAGTGTATATTATAATTCTATAAAATGTCATCACTTACATAAAAATGGACAGGATTGTGGCTATGTCCTGGACATGTTTGGGATGGGCCAGGGCGAAGCCAAATAAGCAGCTCACTTCTTGCCCAGGGTGCAGCTGTAATGGACCCCAGCCTGTCCCAGTGGTCGCACCCCTGCAGTAGACATAGATGCACATGCCCAATGAAAGCTCTTTTCTCGTTTCCCTTATCCACTGAATAAGCTGTCCAATAACTACAGGGTGAACTGCCTGTGGCCTCTCCATAACCAAGACTGAGAAGCTAGAAAACCAACCATTACTAACTGGGCAGGATGGCTGCAGACAGGGATGCATCCCAGGGGCTGGGAAGGGAGCAGAGAAAACGTTGGGAATGGATGGATTATGAGGCAAGTTGGGGTGGAGAATGGGCAGGGCAGGGTGGAGGGGCAGTGAATTGGGTAGAAAAGATGTGGATTATGGTAGGAGAGTGGCTGCACAGTTGCCAGGCTGGGACTTGAACCCCATTGCAGGATTTAGGATTCCTTCCCTGCAGTCAGAACAGTCCTGGACATCCTTGGCTGCAGAGATCAAAAAATGTAGAATTCAATATGATCTCACCAGATTGCTGTCCATGGCAAGGGTTAGAGTTACAGCTTACTGCTAGGTAGGAAATATACATTTTAGCTTTAGTTCTCCTTAACGCTTCAGTTGGAGCTAAGAGCTTATATTGTCCAGATTTTAACCCTTCAGTAGTTTAATGTCATCTTCACGAATCGGAAAAGGCTTTACAAAACATCTGTTTTGAAGAATAAAAAAATTAACAGTACTTCTCCTTTAATTGATTTGTGATACCATCACATGCGTATTCTCATGCTATATAAATATCGGCGACAGCTCACAGCAGAGTGGCAGCTGCCACATCTCTGTACTCCACTCTGGTTCTTCCTCTTAGCTCTGAGCTATTGTATTAATATATCCAACAACAGCAAATGAAAAAAGATATTAAAGTCACATTGAATTTTCATGACCAGGGTAAATTCTTATGATGAGCAGACTTGTGACTTTTATGCAGTTACAAAAGTCCTTAGGGGCTTTTAAAGCGATAGTGATTTTTATAATCCAATTGAAAACTGTTATTACCATAAACAATATAACTCCTCATAAAAATATATATTTATCTTAGTTGGTCAATGTTCATTTTTAATTTTTTTTTTTTTTAAAGTCCCTTTTTTACATTCCTCTTTAAAATTACCATGCCCACTGTCAGCCTGTTGCCAGTTGTTTTGGGGAAGTTTAGTTGGGGGGGAAACCCACTATTATTTATCTAAAGATACCTATTCTATGCATTGTCTTTGTTTCATACCCTTTGCTAAGTATGTACACTTCCTTGAAATGTTCTGAACAACAATTTCTATTAATTGACTGTTAGGTGGGTCACACATGCTCAGATCTTTACTGAGCAGCTGAATCAACCCAGAGGCTGAGACAATAACAGACACTGTAATGTCCTGCAAACAGGAAATCAGTTGTTTGGAAGTATTTATTTATGTCACTGGATGGGCAGATTATTATTATTGAAATGAGAAAGTACTCCCCTTATTTCTTAAACGTATTTGTATTGGTGCAAATAGGCCTGTGCTGTTTAACTTTGCTAAAGCCCCCACAAATGTGTTTATTGCACTTGTCTGTTAACATTAAAAGGGCATGTCCACCCCCAAATTAAAATTAAAAAATTTAGCTAATTACCCCCCAAAACCTGGACCTTGCTAGGTTAAATAACCTCCTTGATGCTTGTAAAAATACTTACTTGCCCCTGATCCCTCACCGGCTCATGAGAGCCACAAAGCTGATATCATGACCAATCAATGGCAGGCGTTACTAGATGAGCCTCTTCTGCTGCTTCTGCTAGTGCAAGGAATGGCATGTAGCAGCAGCAGGAGAGAGGCAATGGAGAGAAGCGATGCTGGTAAGTATGTTTAGGAGCATCAGTTTTTTTTTTTTAACCTAGCGAGGACTAGCTATGGGGGGTAATTAGGTTAACATGAAATTTTAGTTTGGTGTGTGGACATGTCCTTTAAAGTTCCACTGATCAAATGGCTCCTTGAACGTTTCCACAAACTAGACCATTTAGAATGGAATTTAAAGGCTATCTCCACTGGTAATAAAAAATTTTGCTTTTCAGTTTTTTGAAGTTCGGGAGGTAAAGGAGCTGTGTCTTACCTCCCGTTCTTCAATAAAACCTGCAGGAGCCTGGACGGAAGATAAGGAACTTACCTGATCTCTCGCTCCTCCGCCACGTCATCCGACAGGTCCCGAGGGACTCTGTATTCTATGCACATTGCACTTGCGCAAAGAGTACTAAGTCTGTCGGGACCTGTCAGATGACGCAGCATCTGAGCGAGCGATCGGGTAAGTTCCTTACCTTCCATCCAGGCTCCTGCAGGTTTTATTGAAGAACGGGAGGTAAGACACAGCTCCTTTACCTCCTGTTCTTCAATAAAACTAAATAGCCCCAGTGGAGATACCCTTTAACATGATGCATATGTGCTGCAAGATTTACTGCTTTCAGCTTTCATTAACTGAAGCCCATCTATTAATAACTTGTTATTGTTGTTAGTCACTGCATCTTGATTGAGTTATGGTGCCATTCAGACAGCAAAGCGGAGGAAAAGAACAAAAGTAATTTAAATTTAAGATGTGGCCAATTCAATCGCCATAAATTAAAATGGGTAAAGATGAAATATTGTTTCATTTTAACCTAAAAATAAGGTCCAGGTGACACCCCCATGTATTGGGAATGGCGTAACTAGTAATCCCTGTCCCCTTTGCAAAACTATGATGGGGTCCCTATCAATGCTTTATCCACAGAGTTTTTTTGGGAGGAGGCTATATCTGTCATAGGAAAAATAAGAAGATGGGCCCCCCTTGGCTCCCAGGCCCCCTGCGGTTGCTCTCCCTGGTAGAAAATTTCACCAACCAGTGATCCTTATTTGTGGATATGAGGGGGTCATCAACATGAGTTGGGATTGTGAATGTCATGTGATATAGCGTAGACTAATCAGTAAATCCGTTTAGGTATTTGATTAGATCTATGTGGTTTCATGTGTGTGTCTTATTATGTGCTAAATGGATCATTTACCATGTACTATGCTACATTGATTTATTGACAAATTAAAAACTACCGACAGCAGTTAGACTGGGAATTCTGGAAGGTGTGGAAACATAGATTAGCAGTTTTACCTATCCAGAATGAAATTTTTGCAATGGTTGCCTGTAAGGGATTAATATGTTATTCCCAACAAGGATATCCAAGAAAGGTGCTTATTTCATAATGCTGACAGCTGATAATTATAGCTTTCATCCTTCTGATTATATATTTATGATCCTAACAAGTGAATTTGTGTACAAGCACCACGCAGCTTGAAATACGGTAATACTATGAAATAAGAACCCATTCATTTTGGTAGCAATAGAGGAAAGTAATTGTATTGATATTCTTCCATTGGCACACAGGATTCGATTGCACTAGATTCAGAATGTTACAGTTTCCATTAGAAAAACAAGTCAAGTGTACAGATTGTGTTGTAGATTAAAGGAAGTTTGCTGTTTTGTCATCTGACTGGGTCCTGCTACATTAAGGCATGCTAACAAGTACAAAAGCCTACTTAAAATGCATAGATGTGTCAGGTAACACACAAATGCGAAGGCAAGATAGACAGTTAGACAGATAGACAGAGAGATGACAGGATGGATGTGCTTTCTGTAATACCTCGTTTTTCTATTTTTCTTTTGCTTTGTCAACATGCAACCTGATCCTGCCAATAAAGGTCTTTTTTGTTTTGTTTGATTTAATTGTTTGAATGATAGATAGATAAATAGATAGAAGATAGATAGATAGATAGAAGATAGATAGATAGAAGATAGATAGATGATAGATAGAAGATAGATAGATAGATATATGATAGATACAAGATAGATAGATAGATAGATAGATACAAAATAGATAGATAGATAGATAGAAGATAGATAGATAAAGATTGATAATAGACAGATAGATAGATAGATAGATAGATAGATAGATACAAGATAGATAGGTAGATAGATAGAAGTTAGATAGGTAGATAGATAGATACAATATAGATAGATAGATAGATAGATAGATAGATAGATAGATAGATAGATGATAGATAGAAGATAGATAGATATATGATTGATAGATAGATAGATAGATAGATAGATAGATAGATAGATAATAGATAGATAGATAGATAGATAGATAGATAGATAGATAGATAGATAGATAGATAGATTATAGATAGATAGATAGATAGATAGATAGATAGAAGATAGATAGATGATAGATAGGTGATAGATAGATGATAGATAGATAGATAGATAGAAGATAGATGATAGATAGATAGATGATAGATACAAGATAGATAGATAGATAGATAGATAGATAGATAGATAGATAGGTAGATAGACAGAAGATAGATAGATAGATACAAGATAGATAATAGATAGATAGATAGAAGATAGGTAGATAGAAGATAGATAGATAGGTACAAGATAGATAGATAGATAGATAGATAGATAGATAGATAGATAGATAGATAGATAGATAGATACAAGATAGATAGATAGATGATAGATAAATAGATAGTTAGATAGAAGATAGATGATAGATAGATGATAGATAGATGATAGATAGATAGATAGATACAAGATAGATAGATAGATGATAGATAGATAGATAGATAGATACAAGATAGATAATAGATAGATAGATAGATGATAGATAGATAGATAGATAGATAGATAGATAGATAGATAGATAGATGATAGATAGATAGATGATAGATAGATAGATACAAGATAGATAATAGCTAGATAGATAGATAGATAGATAGATAGATACAAGGTAGATAGATAGATAGATAGAAGATAGATGGATAGGTGATAGATAGATAGATAGATAGATAGAAGATAGATAGATAGAATATAGATAGTTAGATGATAGATAGATAGATAGATAGATAGATAGATAGATAGATAGATAGATATGTAGATAGATAGAAGATAGATAGATGATAGATACAAGATAGATAGATGATAGGTACAAGATAGATAGCTAGATAGATACAATATAGATAGATAGATGATAGATATATAGATAGGTGATATATAGATAGATAGATAGATAGATAGATAGATAGATAGACAGATAGATACAAGATAGATAGATAGAAGATAGATAGATGATAGATAAAAGATAGATAGATAGATAGATACAATATAGATAGATAGATAGATAGATAGAAGATAGATAAGTGATAGATAGATGATAGATAGATAGATAGAAAGAAAGAAAGATAGAATATAGATAGACAGATAGATAGATAGATAGATAGATAGATAGATAGATAGATAGAAGATAGACAGATGATAGATATAACAAAAGAAGAAACGGCACTGCATCAACCAGGAAAAGAACAAGAGAACTCCGGATACAACATGAATGAATGAAATCACAGCTTTATTAACAATACGCCTGACGCGTTTCAGACCTCCCGGTCCTTAATCATAGGCAGACAGATGATAGATACAAGATAGATAGATAGATAGATACAAGATAGATAGATAGATACACGATAGATAGATAGATAGATAGATAGATAGATATATAGATAGTAGATAGATATATAGATAGGTAGATAGATAGATAGAAGATAGATAGAAGATAGATAATAGATAGATAGATAGATAGATAGATATAAGATAGGTAGATAGATAGAAGATAGATAGATAGGTACAAGATAGATGATAGATAGATAGATAGTTAGATAGATAGAAGATAGATAGATAGATGATAGATAGATACAAGATAGATAGATAGATGATAGATAGATAGATACAAGATAAATAGATAGGTACAAGATAGATAGATAGATAGATAGAAGATAGATGGATAGGTGATAGATAGATAGATAGAAGTTAGATATGTAGATAGATAGAAGATAGATAGATGATAGATAGAAGTTAGATAGATGATAGATACAAGATAGATAGATAGATGGATAGATAGATAGATACAATATAGATAGATAGATGATAGATAGATAGATAGAAGATAGATAGATAGATAGATGATAGATAGATACAAGATAGATACAAGATAGATAGATAGATAGATAGATAATAGATAGATGCAATATAGTTAGATAGTAGATAGATATATAGATAGGTAGATAGATAGAAGATAGATAGATACAAGATAGATAATAGATAGATAGAAGATAGGTGGATAGATAGAAGATAGATAGATAGGTACAAGATAGATAGATAGATGATAGATAGATAGATAGTTAGATAGTAGATATATATAGATGATAGATAGATAGATAGATAGATAGATAGATAGATGATAGGTACAAGATAGATAAATAGATAGATAGATAGATAGATACAAGATAGATATATAATAGATAGATAGATAGAAGATAGATAGATAGATAGATAGTAGATAGATAGATAGATAGATAGATAGGTAGATAGGTAGATAGATAGAAGATATATATATATAGATAGATACAAGATAGATAATAGATAGATAGATAGATAGATAGATAGGTAGATAGATAGAAGATAGATATATAGGTACAAGATAGATAGAGATATAGATAGATAGATAGATAGATAGATAGATACAAGATAGATAGATAGATTATAGATATATAGATACACGTTAGATAATAGATAGATAGATAGATAGATAGATAGATAGATAGGTACAAGATAGATAGATAGATCAATAGATAGAAGATAGATGGATAAGTGATAGATAGATAGATAGGTACAAGATAGATAGATAGATCAATAGATAGAAGATAGATGGATAAGTAATAGATAGATAGATAGATAGATAGATAGATAGAAGATTGATAGATAGATAGATAGATAGAAGATAGATAGATAGATAGATAGATGATAGATAGATAGATAGAAGATAGATATGTAGATAGATAGAAGATAGATAGATGATAGATAGATAGCTGATAGACAGATAGATACAAGATAGATAGTAGATAGATAGATGATAGATAAAAGATAGATAGATAGATAGATTGATAGACACATGGGCATATTTAGTATTATAATATTTATTAATTTCACAAAATTTAGATACTGGGCGGTATTTCTACATCTGCAATGGTATTACGATTGCAGTCTTAAAATCATGATCTTGGTCGTACAATTAGTGGCTTGTGGAGGTGGGGGAGGCTTGTGGAGATGGGTGCAGTGGGCTAACTAACACAGGCTGGTAAACTGCTGGTAAACTGGAGGGCTGACTTGACACTGGCTGGTGAACTAGAGGGCTGGCCTAAACAGTGGCTGCTAAACCCTCCAGTCTTCCAATTCAGCAGACACTTTTAGGTCTGCCCTTCAGTTCACATGACACTGTTTGGTCAGTCCTCCAGTTCGGTAGAAACTGTTAGGTCTGCCCTACAGTTCACCAGCCAGTGTTGACTGTTGGCATAGTTATCTGTTTTACACATGGAATAAACTGTTTCACAAGACCCGAGAATGCTCTGAAATTTATTATGGTTGGATAGATATATAGATAGATAATAGATATAGTAGATACTGTAGTTATATTTAGAATCTATAGATACACACAGATTATATAGGCTCACAGGTAAACTAGACCCTGTAGATGGATTCTAGACAGATATATTATAGACAGATAAAAAGGTTGATAGAGGAATAAATATATGGGCAGCACGATGGCTCAGTGGTTGGCACTGATGCCTTGCAGCGCTGAAGTCCTGAGTTCGAATCCACCCTTGGACACATCTGCAAGGAGTTTGTATGTTCTCCCCGTGCTTGTGTGGGTTTCCTCCGGGCACCCGGTTTCCCCTACAACCATAAAGACATACTGATAGGATGTATGTGTCAAATAAATGTGCTTAGATTGTAAGCTCTTCGGGGGAAGGGCCTGATGTGAATGAATACATGTAATTGTAAAGCCCTATGGAAGATGTTGGCCCTATATAAATCCACAATAATAATAATAATATAGGAAGGCAGACAAGGTGGATAAAAGAAAAAGGGAAGATATTGAAGCCAAACAAGAGGATTGATAACGGATAAACAAGTAGATACATTAGACTGGATAAAAAGATAAATAACCATTGTATTCTAGGACCCATTTATATTAATGTAGTTATGTCCATAGACTACCTGTCCAGTCATACCTATACCTCCCTACTGTTATATCTTAGGACTAAACCCCTTTATATTGCCCACATTATGTCTATAGACTACCTGTCCAGTCATACCCATAACCCCTACTGTTATATCCTAGGACTGAACCAGTTTTTATTCCCCATATTATGTCCATAGACTATCTGTCCAGTCATACCTAAACCCACTACTGTTATATCCTAGGATTGAACCACTTTATATTCCCCAAATTACAGTGTTTTCCTTTTTTTTTTTGTTTGCTTTGGCAAACAAAAAAACACACACAATAAACAGTTAAAACACGTAAAACAGATAATAGATAGATAGAATAGAAGATAGACTGATAGTTATATAGATAGATAGATACAGTATATAGATATGAATACATAATAGATAGAAACGTAGAAAAGATAATCAATGCACATTCCTAGGCCCCATACAATATCATATTATCTGCACACTGGCATACATTATAAACAAAGGGGTTTTAGTATATATTACTGTGATCACATGAATGAAAAGCCTTCCAATCACGTCAAGGTAACCCCAGTCTGGAAGGTCCTAACGTATAACCTTTTTAAATTTCTTTACTTCAATTCTGATTAGCAAACTTTTGCATTTATCATAGTTGCGCACTGGGTCAATATAGCAGGCTTTCTCATTTCCACCCTGCCCTTTGGCTTTTTAAAATGAGGGAAGGGGCTGTCCGTCCAGTGCTTTATATTAAAGGCATAGGACCTACCATTAAAGGGGTGTGTTGGGGGTGCTATTACCACATAGAAGCTTGACCATGCTCCCTAATAAATACATACAATAGAAGGGTTGTGGAAGCACTCCTTAGGCTAAATTATAACTACATGCTGCGGAAGTGCATAATAGATAGATATTATATTAATAGATGATAGATAGATAGATAATACATAGATAATAGATAGATAGATAAATAGATAGACAGATAGATAGATAGATAATAGATAGATGATAGATAGAAAGATAGACAGATAGATAATAGATAGATAGATTGACAGATAGATAGATCGATATATAGATAATAGATAGATAGATAGATAGATAAGATAAATAGATAGATATATCATAGATAGATACATAATAGATAGATAATAGATAGATAGACAGATAGATAATAGATAGATACATAATAGATAGAGAGATAGATAGATAGATAGATAGATAGATAGATAGATAATAGATAGATACATAATAGATAGATAGATAATAGATAGATAGATAGGTAGATAGAGTCAATATAGGAAAGACTTTTTTAATCTCCAAAGAAGCTTGAAATCTCTGCCTCTTCCTATCTCTAGTTCTGTATTAATGAAGACCCCCTGTCTGTTGCTCTTAAATTCTGGTTTCCATGGTTACCCTGCGATTCTCTCCCCCCTCCAAGTGTGTGTATTTGTTTTTTCCCACTTCAAAGTCTAGGCTCTTGTATTTTGTGCAGGTATCTGACTATATTAGTACATTGCAGTAGCTGTGTGTGCTAATATAATTGTGCAAACACCATGAATGTGTGTTTGTAAATGGTTGTAAATATCGATACATGCATGAGATTATGTATATTGTGCACAGATACATTTGCACTATGTGCAGGTGTGGGTATATACACACAAATATATATATATATGGTCTATATATCTTCTGGATCAATCTGCTAGAAGATTCCCATTGTGTGATGTCCAGACCATTTCCCATTTTCCTTACTAACGAACATTTCTAATTGTCGTTATCATTTAATTTTTCTAATTAATTGTAGAAATAACAGCTAATTATTTCCTTTATTGGGAATAAAGAGGAAGAACGAAGGAGGGGTGGAACCCCTCTCTTGAACAAGCTGTCTTCGAATATCACCACCCCCACGTTCTAAACCTCAAAGGGAATAGAGTTACAAGATCACCTTTATTAAATCATTAAAATATGAAAAGGAAACAGAGAGAGGAGATGAAACTATGAACACACAGAGAAATCACCTTCAATCAATCAATCAATGTGCCCCCGATATAAGGGTGTATCTTAGGAAAATGTATTGAGCAATGGAGTTACTTTCCTTTAGTGATGTCACTAATCATACATAATACCTTTGTGCATTGGTGCAACATAAGGTGGTCACGGGCATAGCAATGTGATCGTATGATATTTGTTATCAAGCCATAATTATGTGACGAGTGATGAATCCCGGTTTTAAAAACGAACCTGGTTTTGACTCGGAACTGCCGGATTCAAAAATACGCGGATCCAAAGGACTTTTTAGTTTTCGAATGTTAGAAAATCGAGAATCGAAAATTCTAACATTTCTATAGAATATTCTAAAACTACGATGGGAAATTTAAAAAAAATTGATTCAATTGAATCTGATTCTCGAAACTTCAAATGGTTCTGTGGAACTGCTGTCGAAGTTTCTGCTATCCGGTGCTATCCGGCGCTATCTGGTGCTATCCTGTAGTACAGGCTATTTTTGTTAGCAGCCGGCTCCCGACAAAGCCATGTGACCTTGAATAGGAGGGTCTTCCCCTTCCTACTTGGCAGCTTGTAGTTCTCAAGGATTGTGGAATTAGGGCTAGGTCCCACTATGTGCTTTGCAATGTGTTGTCCATTTGGACTTTGGAGTGTGATTAGGACAATGCATTTTGTCAGCTTTCTGGTCCAGGTTAAAAAGACATCTGTTATTCTATGCATTTGTCCGCGTGTGTCCGCATTTCTGGACCATTTGTGTGCCTGTGCATTTTTTGTAAAATCCGAGGAAATATTGAAGAGAACACAAAAAAAAAAGTCTGCTCTTTTTTCCCATTCCCATAGACTATTATTAAAGTGCGATTCTGACACACACGGACCAAAATTTCTGCAAAAAAAAAAGGAATCAGAAAGCAAATTATATAGTGGGAACTTCCTGAGATTTCTATTAATATTATAAAATACATTTTTGATTTGCAAAATGCAGGGAAACCGAAAAACACACATAGTGGGACCTAGCCCTTACTCTTTTATAGCGCAATGTTTGTGTTTTGGATTACAATTTCCTATATTCTGTTACAATAAAGAATCGTAAGTTATTTATTTATGTAAGTTTTATTTTATTTTTATATATAAGTATTGACTTTGTGTGTTAAAGCTGTCTGTACTTCTATTCTTCTTACCTTCTACTTACCGTCAAGTGTCAGAGACAGAAACGCAGGTTATTAAATATGGTCCTAGTGTTGACATCCCAAGTGTTCTATGTCAGATGTAAAAGAACGTTTATTTTGCTATGAATATTATTGATACTGATGGTAGATTTTTGGATAATATTGCTGCGCGCCTCCCCTTATGTATTAAGGAGTTCCCATAGGAATTTATCTGTGGTCATTTAATTCCAGGTGAAATAAACAAAGGGTTTGGCATTACTCCTGGTATCTAATCATGTAATCTGTTGTAAAAAAAAATGTAAATCAATGAAAATAGAAGAGAACTACCAGATGGGCTTCTGCCTCTTTAACAGAAATGTCTTACTGGTTACCATCCCCGCTAGAGTTAAACTGCAATTCCCAGTACCCCCAGCATTTCTGAGAATTATGTAAATAATTCATCAATAGCCATAGGCAATAAGATTGTCTTCATCAGGCTGCAGGATATTTTATTGGAATCATTTGACATTAACATTCCTCCTATTATATGTGGACATGAGACTATACTACGTCTCTTTTATGTCCTTGAAATGTTTGGGTACATGATCATGAACTGCGATGGCCATCAGTGGTAGAATTGGCATTCTACCAGTTCTACTGGTCTCTGTAGGCACACCTCTTACACACCATCCCGGGATTGGAGGGATTTTTGGGACCCTGATATAAGTAATAATATCACCCCTTACAGATGGATAATAAATCAGATCCACTATATTATCAGGGGGGACCATGAAATGGGGCACAAAAGGGAAATTAGTTGCTCTAGTTCTTGTGTTTATCCTCAGACCACAGCTGATGTCCCTTTATTCACTGATAATCCAACTAGCACAATGTTCTCCTTGATCACTGCTGTTTCCACCACAATATGCGCCATTATATTGTTGAATGTAGTATAAATATAGGAATATTCTGTCTGTGTACTGAGCCAATGATATAAATGTAATTGAAGGATGCCCTAAGCTCTGTCAGGGTTGAAATGGGATTCCTAGAAATAGGAAATTAAATATCAAACATGCCCCAGTTCAATCAGCATTACCAGCTCAGTATAATTATGGGGTTTCCAAGACTCATCATTGTGTCTATAATGTATAAACGTCAAGTTGGCCAAGCTGTTACAAATATACAGGGTTATTCAATAAAAGTTCTTATCATTAAAAATGGTGCTAATTTTGCCCCAACCAATCAGATGTTAAATTTCAAATGTTAAATAAGATCTGATTGGTTGGGGCAAAATTAGCACCATTTTTAACAATAAGAACTTTTATTACATCTCCCTGATTGGTTTCTGTAGCCTCTTATTTTGTATACAATATAATGCAAAATGAGAGTCAGATGTGGTTGGGGGAAGTTTTAGTTGGGAAGGGAGCACCAGGGGAAACTTGCTTAGGGCACTAAAATGTGACTTACGGCACTTACAACTTTTGCTTGTGTTTTCATTTGTGGTAGGATAGTCTGGGTCCTTTTCAGGACCTCAAATTACACTATTCCTGCTGTCCCTCAACTTCATTGTGGTAGGTGGAGATTGAATGGGGGAGCAATTTAATGGATCTCCCTATTGGCTAATAATCCAGGAAGGCACAATATTCTCTGAATCAAAAGACTGAGGGTCGCACTCTAAATAATAATTCAATTTATGGTGAACCACACATCACACGTAACACAACGTTTCGGGGGGGGGGGGATACGCCCTTCACGGAGTATCCCCCGAAACATTGTGTTACGTGTGATGTGTGGTTCACAGTAAATTGAATTATTATTTGGAGTGCGACCCTCAGTCTTTTGATTCCTGTAATACTGCTGGTTCCAAAGGGAAGAACCCACGATGTGTCTGCACCCACACGATGGACAGAGTGCACCTCCATCATTGCTTGACTATAGGTACAATACTCTCCTCTAGCTGCACAAAAGCTGAGGTGTAACTACTACGTTAGCAGCCACTTCGACCAGAGGGCCCGGGGTCCAGAGGGGCTCCGAATTCTTTTCCTACCACAGTAACAGCCCCCTGCTACAGAAAACAGTTGGAGATGATTTCAGGTAGGGGGCCTTATTCTGGTTTTACTGGAGGGACCAGAGATTTCAAGTCATGCCACGTAGCCTAGCGCTTTCACATAAAAAATACAAATGATACATTATTTTATTAACATTTCTAGCTATAATTGAAGGGAAGGTTTGGGGCTGGATTGTCTTGTAAACCAATATATTATCTTAACTAACATTAATCATGTAACACAGAAATGCCAAACCTGAAATTGGTCGAATTTTGCATTGGAATTGGATAATTAGGATTTTGTGGGGCTAAGCTCACTGTGTACACAGCCTGTGTTTTTATGTAAAAAATAAATATCTGAATGACAAATCCTTTCTTTATAATTATGTTTTTTTTAAGTTTTTCTTTTTAAGATTTCTAAAGTTTAGCAATGAATCACTATTGTTAGTCATGGAATGTGTCTATAGATCTGGAGCTGGCAAATAACAGTTGCCAGAAGCGATGCCCCCACCCGTCTTGTTTTTCCCCCCTAGAAAATCATTATTAAAAAAACAAAACAGGAATCACAGATATTCAAGGAACAGAGGATGGTAACATTTTCATTGATAAATAAATCAATGAATACTCAGATGGAAACAAAATCCCCCCAATTCCAACAGACAAATTTTCTGGTTGACTTACCATGTGATTATCTTATTGATTGTATTGATTACCATTAGCTGCTGAGAATGTTTAGTAAGTTCTTAAGTTCAGTGAACGAGCCAATACATCGCCTCTAGGCAAAGGATTTTGCAACTTTAATGAGCATGTTATATAGACCATCTTCTATATTCAAAGGAGATGATTTGCCATCACGTTTATGGTCCTAGGGACACAATTTATCCTTAAAATGACATTGGAAGATTTATGTTTAGTCCAGTAACAAGACATATGATTGTATGGTTTCTGCAATTTCTGATATTCATTAATGAACTTGTGATTTGTTTATCTTCAAATTCCATTAGGGGATGGTGCAGTAAATAGAATAAAATGTTTCATATATCTGCAGCAACCAATTAGATGTTACCTTACTGCAGTCACCCACTATAAAACTAACATCTTGTTGGTTACAGCAAATAAATAGCATAGGCAAATGTCTGCACCCGTTATTGCATCAACCTCTAAGGCTGGTTACACACGAGTGGAGTTTTTTGGCGGACTGCACAATATTTCCATGTGTTTTCGTGGTTGACTGCCCATAAATAACACACAATCAGTTGTGACAAACTAGCGGCCATGGCATTGCATGGTTTATACTCAGCCTCATTATAAGTTATAACAGAGAGTACTCCAGAGAACTCCACTTTGCTCTGTCTTATTTATTGTCTATTCTTGTCCTTGATCTCGGAAATGATACAGTAATGTTTCTCTTATGTAACAGTTTTTCCCTGTTCACTTTAGGATATTTGATAGTGGATACTCCAGCGATCCTGTGACCGACCAAAGGACGTCTCATAGTTTATCTTCTGCTCCTATTCACCTGCAGTTTTTACTTGCACCCCCATGTACAGTGGGGTTTGAACTTCACTGGCAGCATTTCCCCTTATATCTAACCGAGCTGGGTTGCTGATGGCCACACTGCTTTGTGCTCTGATTTTGTTCCCAGTGCTGACTGTTGAAACTGGCAGTGGTCCTCCTAGACAAGAAATCCGTGTGGATGGAGATCTGGTGCTTGGGGGTCTCTTCCCGGTGCATGAAAAGGGTGGACCTGGTGCTGAGTGTGGAAGGATGAATGAGCACCGTGGCCTACAACGCCTTGAGGCTATGCTTTTTGCCTTGGATGCCATCAACAGGGACCCTCAACTGCTCCCAGGTCTTCAGATTGGTGCCCACATCCTAGACACCTGTTCCAAAGACACCTATGCATTGGAGCAAGCCCTTGAGTTAGTTCGTGGCTCTTTGACACGGACTGATGGTCATCAACATCTTTGCCCTGATGGATCGTATGCTATCCAAGGAGAAGCTCCTACTGCAATCAGTGGAGTGATTGGTGGATCTTACAGTGATGTTTCCATTCAGGTAAACTGAAAGCAAATATTAGGGGATGGGCTATCAAGGATATCCAATGAAATGGGAATTAGAAAGACTAACCTGATATATCACTTTGACACTATTTCTGTGGCTCTATACAAAAGATCATTATAGGACTGAATTTGTATTGAACTAAATTCACAAAGCTTCGTCTTAAATAAATTCTCATTTTTATAATAATATATTTTATAGCTGTAAAATAATGACAGATTATGCAAACACCAATACTGCGCCATTCTTAATATCCCTAAAAATACAGTGAGCCCTTTCTGAAAGGCCAAGGCCACACTAAGCGCATGCGTTGTGCAGGCGATTGTGCATGCACTTTATGTGCATTGGTGCCTTCTTCTGCTGCGATCCCTGTCATTTCTGATCAACGGATCACAGCACAATCAGTCCCAGCACACTTACAGGGAGATTCAATAAAAGTTCTTATTGTTTAAAATGGTGCTATTTTGAATTTTTAAACGATAAGAACTTTTATTGAATAACCCTGTTAGTGTGGCCACTCCAATTGGGCCTCACTAGTGTGCGCTTTTTAACACGCGATTGGATCATAAACACGTGGCCTAGTCCTAAATGGGAGATTGGCTAATTAACATTTAATAATGGGTTTCCTGTGTAACTCATTCAGTTGGCTGGTTTTGTGGGGCTGGAAGGACTTGGCATCCCACTAAAATACCAAACTTTCCTGGATACATTAAGGGGCTGATGCAATAATGCAGTTAGATAACATCTGATTGGTTGCTGTAGATTAAACGCACCTTTTTTGCATCAATTTATCTTCTTGTCTGACTGTTCGCCACAAGTGAGCAATCAGCTGGGACTAATTACCGTCGGTCATGGCTAAAATTGCCGCGGCCGGTTGTAGATCGCAAAATTGTCCATGATTTACCAACACATCAGTTATCTCGATCCAGATTTTTTCCGGCTCGACAGAATGATATTTGAAAATATAGGTCGGTCTGGAGTGATCTAGGCTGTGTGTACCCAGCCTAGATCAGCAGAAAGAGGTTATGTGCAGTTTCAGTTTTGTGCCAAAAAACTCAGATAAAAATCTTTGTGTTATGTGTTAAAGACAATTATACTCACCTATTCCCCGTTCCACACCAATAACCAGTGGCGAAAGGTCATTACCGCCACAATATCACTAATAAGTGTTTCCCTGCATAAATTCGCCCACTTAGATCAAGTCTGAGGTGGTGAAAACATGTAAGTGCCCATATGTCTAGCCTGTCAGTGGGTCTTTGGAAGGTGTCAGTACATTGTGGAGTGTCTCTCAATACTAATAAGGGTCCAGGGGGCGGGACAGACTATTTTCCAGCATTTACTGTAATACGATCGGCTATTTCTGGTTTTACCAAGATCGCTATTTTCTATTTTTGCCGCAATACAGGACTTAACACAATGAATATGGCATTGTGGGGAAAAGAGAAGATACTAACACTGTATACTGTACATGCAGAGAAATGATTGGCTTTATAAATACGGCGAAAATGACGATCTTTGCCAATGTGATGTGCCAGCAAAAATATTGATCCTTTATAAATATGCCCCTTAGAGTATAGAACTTCAGCTGTTAGGTAAAGTAAACCGGGATGAGGAATTAGCATTTTAGGTCTTCACCCTGGGTACTAACGGTAGGAAGAAACAGAGCGAGGGGGAGGCGAGTATAATTATCCTTCAAGTGGAAAAATGGTGGATAAAAATACTAAAAATAGTATTATTGACAAAAAAAAGTATTTTAAGGATTTTTTTTCTTTCTTGTTTCTGTTTTATTAAACTGTTATCTTTTCTGTTCTTCAGGTTGCTAATCTCTTGCGGCTCTTCCAGATTGCACAGATAAGTTACGCCTCCACAAGTGCCAAACTAAGTGACAAATCCAGGTACGATTTCTTTGCTCGGACAGTTCCCCCTGATTTTTACCAAGCCAAGGCAATGGCCGAGATCCTTCGCTACTTTAACTGGACCTATGTCTCTACAGTCGCATCTGAGGGTGACTATGGGGAGACAGGAATTGAGGCGTTTGAGCAAGAAGCAAGAGCACGCAATATCTGCATTGCTACCTCTGAAAAGGTTGGGAGATCTATGAACAAGAAAACCTTTGCCAGCGTAATCAAAGCTCTGCAGCAGAAACCCAGCGCTCGGGTGGTGGTTCTCTTCACAAAGATAGAGGATGCACGAGAGCTTTTGGCTGCTGCCCAAGAACTGAATGTGTCCTTCATGTGGGTGGCCAGTGATGGGTGGGGTGCACTGGAGAGTGTGGTGCTTGGTAGTGAGCAGGTGGCTGAAGGGGCCATTACTATAGAGCTAGCGTCCTACCCTTTGATGGAATTCTCTGAATATTTTCAGGCACTACACCCAGACAACAACACACGCAACCCTTGGTTTCGTGAATTCTGGGAAAATAAATTCCATTGTCGACTTACATCTCCAGACTGTGCTAGGCATTCTCTGCGGGAGGTCAAGTTTGAACAGGAATCCAAGATTATGTTTGTGGTAAATGCAGTCTATGCCATGGCACAAGCCTTACACAACATGAACAGTGCATTGTGTCCAAATACCAGCAATCTTTGTCAAGCAATGGATCCACCCAATGGAAGGCGTTTCTACCGGGACTACATTCTCAATGTCAAATTCAATGGTAAGACTGGATAGAGAGTGTGGTTTGCTTATATTTGTTTATTTGTTCTATTACATAATAAACGGCTCAGATGTTAATTGAAAACATTGACTGAGTAACTATTCATTTATTTGCCCTTCTCTTTACCCAACTTCTGTTTTTTTACAAATTATTAAATTTTAACCAGATATTTAATGGTAAATATTGCATTTACTTTCTGGTAAAATTTACCGCCTCCTCCTTCTGTTCAATGAGCTTTAGGAACTTGAGCATGTGCAGAGGAGGCAGCAGAGAAAAGAGCCTTTCAATCATCAATGATCATCAATCATTGTCTGTGATGTCATCAGTTTCACCCTTCAATGACTACCAGAATGAGGGCAATAATTATTCTTAAAGGGCATGTCCACCCTAAATTTTAGTTTTTGCCACAATGTTCCTCTCCACTGTCCACCCCCAATGCCATGTTAGATCAGAAAAATAAGTTTCCCAATCATACTTACAGTCCCATCGCTCATGCAGCTATCTTCTGCTCCTTGCTGCAAACCGGAAGCTGCAGAGAGCAGCCAGACCAGCAGCTGCATGTGTGATTGGCTGCTAGTTAGCCAATCGCAGAAGCGGCTACCGGCTTAATAGACAGCCACGGGATCAAAGTGATATAAGTATGATTGGGAAACTTGTATTACAGAGCTAACACGGCAGTTGGGGGTGGGCAGGGAAGAGGAAGATCATGGCAAAAGGATTTCCCCTACATGAAGGGCAGGCAGAGACGGATTCAGGTAGTGGGAGGGAGGGGGGGAAAGGTCTCCCCTGCGCATGCCACACTACCTCCCAGAGGCAAGATAGGAGGCAGAGACATTTACACAGGAAGACAGCTACTACTCTTCACTTTCCAGGACTTGGACTAGACATTGCAGGAGAACCATAAGGAGCAGGGATGTACGGTAAGGATTTTTTTTGTGGGGCCAGTAGTGGGTAAAATGATAGTTTTGGGGGTGGACATGCCGTTTAAATATTTGGTTAGTAATAAATCTGATAATTTGCTGAATATGTTGGTTTGAATTTGAGGCATGTAAGATTGTAATTGAGGTTGAAGACATATGTCCATTAAGTCCAACCTTTTCACCCTCCTTTTTACCCTACCTAACAGTTGATCCAGAGAAAGGCAAAAAAAAAAACAGCTAAAAAAAGGGTGGGGGGAGTGGGGGGGATTCCTTTCTGTCTCCAAAATCGGAAAGTATCCCTGGATTAACTAGAACTACCATATATGTATTAATACCAGTAATTCTCAATATTATATAGTATCCCTGTACCAACCAGAACTACAGTATATGTATTAATACCAGTAATTCTCAATATTATATAGTATCCCTGTACCAACCAGAACTGCAGTATATATATTAATACCAGTAATTCTCAATATTATATAGCATCCCTGTACCAACCAGAACTACAGTATATGTATTAATACCAGTAATTCTCAATATTATATAGTATCCCTGTACCAACCAGAACTACAGTATATATATTAATACCAGTAATTCTCAATATTATATAGTATCCCTGTACCAACCAGAACTACAGTATATGTATTAATACCAGTAATTCTCAATATTATATAGGATCCCTGTACCAACCAGAACTACAGTATATGTATTATTACCAGTAATTCTCAATATAATATAGTATCCCTGTACCAACCAGAACTACAGTATATGTATTAATACCAGTAATTCTCGATATTATATAGGATCCCTGTACCAACCAGAACTACAGTATATGTATTAATACCAGTAATTCTCGATATTATATAGTATCCCTGTACCAACCAGAACTGCAGTATATGTATTAATACCAGTAATTCTCAATATTTTTTTAGTTTTAGAAACTTATCCAGGCCACTTTTAAAGCAATTCAGTGAACTTTCCATTACCACATCTGCTGGAAGACAGTTCCACAGTTCCTGACAAGTGACCTGTTTTTTGTTGTAAGGGTAGACATGCAAATGAAAGTCCATTTAGATCTGACTTTTTGTAAGCACCAGATATAGTTAGGGTCTGGCCTAACAGAGCACCATGGAAAACCCTGTTGGATCCAAGCACATGAGAGAACCCATTCAGCCATAAAGAGGAAATGATAATAAACTGTAGATTTTCATCAATAGGAGGAAGACATGACTGGTTCAATAATTAAAATAAGTGAGAGAGATAAATGACTGAAAAAAACTGAAAAGTAGGCGATTCAGTATTTCCTGGTAGTCCCCAACACTGAATATTATTATCATTAAATAGGGGGTCTCCTGCAGGAATTAGAAGATGTCATGTCATAACCATTCACTTCTGTGGTTCTTTGACTGTAGGCCATAGTAGAATGTTCCAGTACCAGTAGCCGAGAATAGGTTTAGATCAAAGGGAAGGGTGGGACGCGATCCTCTTTTCAGGTAATTGCAGGTCTTTTCATTTGGCAAGATGATTTTAGTGATAAAAGAATGAATTAAGCAGTTATTCTTTTTTTACCTAAATGTGCATGGGTTTTAATCTTGAGCAAATTTAAATATAATAAAATGATTGTAATTGCCTTACTGCTTAACTAAATCAATGCTTTACTAATATTGTAATTATTATTCTTTCTTTTATCTTAGCTCCATTCCCCCCACCGGACACCCAAAGTACAGTCCGATTTGACAAATACGGCGATGGAATTGGACGCTACAACATTTTTAATTTCCAGAATACGGAAGGACGTTACCATTACCAGAAGGTTGGATACTGGGCTGAGGAGCTGACACTTAACTCCCACCTCATTCCTTGGGCAAAAGATGCAGTTCCTGTGTCACAGTGCAGTGACCCGTGTAAGAAGAATGAGATAAAGAGCATGCAGCCTGGGGACGTCTGCTGCTGGATTTGCATAGCTTGCCAACCCTACGAATTTCTCTACGATGAGTTCACCTGTAAGGATTGTGGCCTGGGATACTGGCCCAATGAAGAACTAAATGGTTGTTATGAGCTTCCCCAAGAGTACATCCGCTGGGGTGATGCTTGGGCGTTGGGACCAGTTTGCCTTTCCTGTTTAGGGTTACTTTCCACCCTCTTTGTGATATGGGTATTTGTGCAGAACAACAATACTCCAATTGTCAAAGCTTCAGGGCGTGAACTTTGTTACATCTTGCTGAGCGGAGTACTTCTTTGCTATGCCATGACTTTTATCTTCATCGCCAAACCATCCACCTCGGTCTGCACCCTCCGTCGACTGGGATTGGGCACCTCTTTTGCAATCTGTTACTCTGCTCTCCTTACCAAGACAAACCGCATTGCTCGCATCTTCAGCGGAGCAAGTGATGGAGTCCAACGCCCACGTTTTATCAGTCCTGCCTCACAGGTGGGCATCTGCCTGGTGCTTATTTCCTGCCAGCTTCTGGTGGTTGTGATATGGTTGGTTTTCGAGCCACCAGGAACAAGAAAGGATACAGTCCCTGACAAACGTTACATTGTGACTCTGAAATGCAATAGCGGTGATGGGAGCATGCTGGTATCCCTGTCATACAATGTACTTCTTGTCTTGCTCTGTACCTTCTATGCATTTAAGACACGCAAGTGTCCAGAGAACTTCAATGAAGCTAAGTTCATTGGCTTCACTATGTATACAACATGCATCATCTGGCTGGCATTTCTCCCTATCTTCTATGTGACCTCCAGTGATTACCGGGTAAGACAGACCAACACCTCCCATAACTGGAATTGCACAAAATGATGTTGTCATATAGCACTCTAATCTTGTTACGTATTGGAATGACCAAGTCCAACTATAATGTAAAACTAGACTTTAAAATGTTAATAGTGCCTTTAAGCACGTTGAAATTCCCCAAGGGTGTGATTCTTTCCATTGTTATATTCTATAAGGGGAGATAGGGGGTGACCTATCAGCTGATGGCTCTGGTGCATGTGGCCCTGAGGACAGTATGAATAGGATTCAGCCTCCCTGGAAAAATGTTTTATAGTCACTTTTGACATTATAGTTGTTCTTTAAAACTGTGTTACATGTTTACTTAAAGAAGAACTATGGGCCATATTTATAAAGGTGCGGTATCGGTTTTTTAGCGTTACCGCACCTTTAATGATTGGTTTAGCGATCGTTTTCGTAAATTACCGATAACAATCATAAATAACTTATCATAAATAACATGTTAGTAGATTTACGATCCTCATAAAATACCATTGCAGTAGTAAACTACCGCATGGTATTCTACAACTGAGCGTTCAACGTAAATGTACAACCGCTGTCATGCATTACCAATAAAGCAAAGTATTGCTAAATTGCGATACCATGCTATATAAATACGGTCCTATGGCTATTAAAAGGTATCCTGATTAAAGCTACTTACACACGTCTGATTAGCTGTACGAAGCCCGACGGGTGACACATACACGAAGAACGGTTGTTTCAGCAGTTGGTCTGACAAAGGTGCCCAAGCAATGGCATACACCCACAATTATCGCCCAAACGGCCATTTGTTGCACATGTGGCATGCACTTTGGCATCGGTCCTCATCTGCCTTATTGAACATGGGTATGGGCCTTAATAGTATTGAAACTACTGATTTGAATGCTATATTTTTTTTACGTATTTTACATTTAGACTGATTGGTTACTGCACTTTTAGGTGCATAAACCATAATTTGCCTTATTTAATATTAGGTGCAAAATGTTGCTATGGGGCGTATTTATAAAGCCACGGTTAGTTAATTTACGGTCACGGTCATAAATTTACAATTGCGATTGTACATTTACGACTGAACGTTTGGTCGTAGAATACCGTGCGTTAGTAAACTACCGCAATGGTATTCTATGAGGATCTTAAGTCTATGATTTCGTTATCGGACATTATGGATCAGAAATTAACGATCGGTTTAACAATCGTTTTACTGATCGTAAAGCGATACCGCAGCTTTATAAATACGTCCCTATGTTCTATTCGATATAGTCTCACTGTAGTAGACCAGTTAAAAGTTAACATCTAATTGGTTGAGGCAATGAATGCACTTCTTATTGAATAATCCTGATTGTTTTAAACCTCATTTAAAGACAGGAATCCAAACATCTTGCTTGACCATCTCTAATATGTTGGCAATACTCTAGAAACATACCTTCCAACAGTCCTGCAATGTTCCTGTGATGTCAGAAGAACCACCTGGCCTAATCGTTTTTGGGATTAACTTCCGTTCATAAGACTAATGGGCCATGATGCAGAGCATTGTGGAAACATAAGATTACTCTTTAGACATTTGATAGATTGAATAGCAAATGTATCAAATGACTACTTAGCGTATGGTCGGCATTACTGTTTCCCAAACAGTAAGGGCTAGTAAGCGCTGGTGTCCGTTGCACTGCAATCTGCTTTTCGTATCACATGCGATTACCATTATTGTTGCCATTTGCATGCAATGGAATATTACTGGGATCACAGCACAAGCAGACAACACACAAATTGGGCACATCCAAGGGCTAGGCCAATCACAGATGCTGCTGCCGGTCCAGCCTCTTCTGCTTGCTTCAGTGCACGGAAAAGGCATGGAAGCTAAGCAGAAAGCCAAGGGAACGAAGGCCGGTAAGTTGGTTTACTAGCAACTTTGAAAGGTAAGGGGGCACTTAGCATTATATCAAAAGTTGTTTTGGGGGTGGGCATACCCTTTAAAGCCCCCATACACGTGCAATTCCCTTGAGATCTGTCTGCAATGTGGAGTGATTACTACATAGTGTATGACCAACTATAGGCTGTACGGCAATTATTTCAGAAGACAGAGAAACAGGGCGAGAAACATTGTTAGATCTTGGAGTATGCTTGTGAAGGTTCTCATTCATCCAGGTCATGGTATATCTGTTGTATTCAATTAGATCAACTGGACTTGAAGTTTAGTTCTTGAAGAAGTTTTGCTAGTCATCTGACTGGCTTTCTCAATTCAGAATGACTTGTACAAGAATCTGTGGCAATTATGTACCCTGGAAAATCCCAATTAGCATATCACAGCCAAGTGTTAAGGACGTGGATAGTGGCTAAGAGGTGTTATAGGAACACCTTCACAAGCATATTTCAAATCATTTTGGGGAGAAAACCCTCAAACTTGTACGGCAATATGAAAAGACAGCAAGGAAATTGGCAGACTACAGAAACCACCTGCGATTTAACCTGCAATGCAGACAACAAAGGCTAGTACCATTTTACAGTCGATGCTTTAATGCACAACATTAGTCAACTAGAACAGAACCTGGCCTCACAGCTACCTGTGGCCATCTGGGAAAGAGTGATGAAGTTCACCAAACAAGCACAGCTTTCTCAGCACTGTAAGGGCAAACAAAGGCAACAGAACAAGTTCTCTATTCTGTCATCCCAGAACACCCCCAAAGGAGAATAAATACCTTGGATACAAAAGGAGTGAAGTGTCACTTCAGATACAAAAGGAGTGAAGTGTCACTTCATCAAACAAGGAGGAATGGGTGAGAAACTTGTCTAACAGGACCCTGACCCAGCCGGAAATGGAAGTCCTTGCTAAGGGCTTGAATTTTGCCATCACTCCTAAAGCCATCCCTGTGGTGGATATTATAGCAGCCACAGAAGCCTCAATCCACAATAATAAGGTACCACAGAGTGAGGCAGAACAACTTCACCTTAAGGTATCTGCAGCCTTAGCCAGTGCTAAAACTCCTTCATCGAACCTGACCACACAGGAAAGAAGAGCCTTAACATCCCTCAAGAAAGATTCCAGTATCACCATTCTACCGGCAGACAAGGGAAGATGCACAGTGGTACTCAACACCTCAGACTACCATGATAAGGTGACCATGCTCCTAACAACACATGAGGCTTTAACAAGGTATCCCACCAGCCGTTACAAAAAAAGGGTCATATACTTACTATAACAGCTTCAAAAGGATAAAGCCATTGATCGAGCAATTTATCATTGCCTCTACCCTGGTGAGGCACATCCATGCATATATGGACTCCCAAAGATACATAAGGAAGGGGCCCCACTAAGACCTATAGTCAGCAGCATCAACTCTGTAATATACAAGGTGGCAAAATACCTAGCCAACATCTTAGGACCATTGGTGGGAAGTTCTAAGCATCACATCCAGAACTCTCAGGATTTCACCAACAAGATTGAAGATATAGTACTCGGTGCAGAAGAAACTATGGTGTCCTATGATATGACATCTCTCTTCAACTGTATACCCACCAAGGAGGCTGTTGACATGGTGAGAAAACGACTAGGCCAAGACAGCACCCTTACCAGCAGAACTGATCTCAACCCAGAACAGGTGTGTTCCTTACTGGACTTGTGCCTGAATACCACCTATTTCAAATACAGGGAAAAGTTCTATAAGCAAAAACACAGATGTGCTATGGGATCTCCAGTTTCACCCATTGTGGCCAACCTTTACATGGAGGAGGTAGAAAAACAGGCGCTTAATACCTTTAAGGGCATAGCACCCAGCCACTGGTTCAGATATGTGGATGACACCTGGGTTAAAATCCACCAGAAGGAAGTACAAGCTTTCACAGAAAACATTAATGCGGTAGACCAAAACATCAAATTTATAAGGGAAGAGGTACAAAACAACAAACTGGCTTTCTTTGACTGCTTGGTAGAAGTTAAGGAAAATGGTAAACTGGAAGTAGAGGTTTACAGAAAACCAACACACACAGATCAGTATTTGATGTTTGACTCCCACCACCCTTTAGATCACAAGCTGGGTGTCATCAGAACCCTGTAACACAGAGCTGCGAACATCCCCACTAGCACAGAGGCAAAGGCGAAAGAAATGAAACATCTCAGAGGAGCCCTTAAAACTTGTGGATATCCAGACTGGGTCTTTGTCAAAAGACATAGAAGAAAAGAAAAGAGCACGAATACCAACAGTGAAAGGGAAAAGCAAAAGCAAGACAGGAGAAAGAACATGGTCATCCCACATGTAGCAGGGGTCTTCAAGAAATTAAGAAGAATTTTCAAAAAACACTGTATCCCTGTCTGCTTTAAACCGAACAACACACTGAGGCAGAAATTGGTACATCCGAAAGACCCAATACATAAACACAAGAAAAGCGACATAATTTACACAGTGCAGTGCAGTGAAGAATGCTCTGATTTGTATGTGGGGGAGACCAAACAGCAACTGCATCAACGTATGGCCCAGCACAGAAGAGCCAATCCCTCGGGTCAGGACTGAGCCGTCTACCTGCATCTTAAGGATAAAGGACATACCTTTGAAGATTGTAATGTTAACATATTGACAAAGGAACGTGACTGGTTCAAGAGAGGTGTTAAGGAGGCCATTTATGTGAAAATCAAGAAACCAAGCCTAAATAGAGGTGGGGGGGTTCGACACCAACTGTCTGCCATGTACAATGCTGTTTTGACACCTTACTCTGGGTGTTCCTATAACACCTCTTAGCCACTATCCAATCACGCCCTTAACACCTGGCTGTAATATGCTAATTGGGATTTTCCAGGGTACATAATTGCCACAGATTCTTGTACAAGTCATTCTGAATTGAGAAAGCCAGTTAGATGACTAGCGAAACGTCTTCAAGAACTAAACTTCAAGTCCAGTTCATCTAATTGAATACAACAGATATATTTTAGATCTTGGAGCTTTCTTTCTATTGCAGTTTGGGGATTTAAGGGATTTAGTTGTCGACAATGTTTTTAGTGAGGGTTGTATTTGCCCTTTAATGTGAAGAGGTTTATTTAGAGTTTAGTTCTCCTTTAATGTATTAGCCACAGGTGCATAAACCCACTTCTTACATTTTTATTAGTAAAAGGAACATTCCTAAGACGTCTTAAAGCTGGGATCTCCAACCTTTGTACCTCCAGATGATTAAAACTCCCTTGCTGCCCTCTCCAACAGGAGAAGAATGCTGGAAGTTGTAGTTTCGAACATCTTCAAGGAGATTCAATAAAAGTTCTAAAAATTTTGCCCCAACCAATCAGATGTTAGCTTTCAAATGTAAAATAAGATCTTATTGCTTGGGGCAAAATTAGCACCATTTTTAACAATAAGAATTTTTATTGAATAACCCTGCTTGAGTCCCAAAGGTTGGAGATCCCTTAATAAAATTTTTAAAATTGTAAGTAATTTAACATCTAACATCCGTCTCTTACAACATTCTTTAACAAATTTCCTACAGGTGCAGACTACAACTCTCTGTGTATCCGTCAGTCTAAGCGGTTCGGTAGTTCTTGGATGTCTCTTCACTCCAAAACTTCACATAATAATATTCCAGCCACAGAAAAATGTCACCAGTCACCGTAGTGCCACCAACAGATTCAGCGCCACTGGCCAAACAGGATCTCATGGTGAGTAAATACGCACATGCCTAATGTATGGTATATGCAAGTTCACTTATTCCCTGAATCAGAGGGATTCTATTAAAATGCTTTAGTAAGAGTGAGAGGTCTCTGTATGAAATGTAATTTTTATGCACAATTCTAGGCAATGTAGGCTCAATGACGAGTTAGTAACCTTTTGTGAACCCATGGTGCTAATCGAACTTTAAATAAAATAAGAGATCATGGTAGCTGTAAAGATTGATAAAATACTAGCAGGGTTATTCAATAAAAGTTCTTATCGTTTAAAATGGTGCTAATTTTTCCCCAACCAATCAGATCTTATTTAACATTTGAAATCTAACATCTGATTGGTTGGGGCAAAATTAGCACCATTTTAAACGATAAGAACTTTTATTGAATAGCCCTGTAGGTGCCTTCTTCTGCTTTTCAGTCGTGCCAAAGTGAATAATTGTGACATTGGGGGCTGACGTCACATGAGAGCTAGCCCTAAAGCTCTCCCAGCCATCTTGTTGGTGGTTCACATGAATATGGGCCAATCAGATTGCTAAAGGCAGGTTACTAATGAATCACTGATCAGATGACTTATATAGCTTTGGGGGAAGCGCCCCACATCATAAGAATAAGGGATTACATTATTTGGAACTAATTCCACAGATTGCCTTAGATTCACCACTGGTGAACACAACAGATGCAGGAAAACAAGCAGTGGCGAAGCTAGATATAGCAGGGCCCCATAGAAAATTTTAGATGGGACCCCTAAACCCACAAAAAAAAAAAAAACAGTTTGGTGCAGTTCAACCCAACCTGGGCAGGCTTTTAAAGGGCATGTCCACCCTCCTAAGAAGATTTTAGTTCAGACCCACAAACCCCATTTTCGTTTTACCTTTCAAAGTTGCTCCCAAGCTCAGATATTCTGCTTATAAACCCTGACACCCCTCCTCTGAGGCTGTTGTGAGCTGGTTGGTTTTACAAGCATGCACAGTAGCAGAGTCTCATTCTGTAATTGTCAGCAATTGGCCGTAATGTCACTATCATGGATGAAGAGACGTGGTTTTGTAGAATAAGCCTGGGAGCCTCTTTGAAAGGTTTAAGTAAAACAAAAAGAGGGTTTGTGGGACTGAACTACATGAGGTAAAAATTTTTAGGAGGGTGGACATGTCTGCTGGGCCCTTGGGCCCAATCGCTATGGTGATCCCACTCTATACCTAGGGTACATGAAGCTCCAAAAAGCCAGTTACTGCTGCAAAAACTTTTAATATAGTTCCCATTTTCTACAAACTCACTGTTTGTTAATTTCATTTATAATACATAAGGCTCTGGCATTTCAATGGGGAGGTGCAGTGGCGAGAATCTATATTACAGTCACTCAGTGATGTCATGGTCAGGGAACTCCTCGGTGGTATAATCTCCTTATATTACACTGTAGGTAGCGTATTATCCCTTATATAATCTACCAGTCTACATGTGAAAAAAACAGCCCAACCCAAGTTACAACATTGCCTAGGGCCCCAACCAGCCTTTCTCCATCTCTGCTTAACGCCAATCCAATCTGCTACATGGGAGCTTTGCAGGAGACATCACGGATATAATGACGTATTGGCGGGTGCTGGCTAAAAGCAATGGTGCCAATGAGCCTCTTATTCGGATGTATTAGCTTATCTTTCCTTTTATAACAGACCCTGTGTGAACATCTCAGGGAAATAATATGTAGGAACAACCGCAAGACGTTTTGTTTCATCAGTGAAACTATTTTAGTCAATACCGCTTTAATTGGCGAGTAGATAAAGTGGGATAAGTTTAGATGGTGATAAAAAAAAAGTCAGTTTTAGCATTTCCGAAGCTAAAAACAAGTTGCCTGGTAACCACATCAACACTGAATATTATATTGGAACCTCCGTTGCTATCCAGATCCTATACGCCATCAAGTAAAAAGCCCTAATGTATTCTCCAAATCTAAACAATAATGAATGAGGCACAGTTTGTAAACTAGATTTATCCAACCTGTGGCCCTCTAGATGTTTGAAATCTACAACTCCCAACATTCCTTGGTTGCATTTGCTGGGAATTGTTGTTTTAAAGCCACATGGTCAAAAAAATAAAAATACTGTATAAAACACCGTATTTTATGTCCACGATAAAGAAGCAGTAGCTTTAGAAATACATCCTTATGTTACTCAATTGGAAATGTGTGCGCGGTTTAGGGAAATCAGAAACCTCTTTTGTAAAGGGCACTCTTCTCTTAAAGAGCCTGCACACCTTTTGATTCACTCACCATGTAGCTTTCTTCTACCTTATTTCCCTTTTCTTCTTTGTCATAATAGTAGATTTGGTGTATTTTACCCAGTCTTACTTCCTCATCAAGGAACGAGTCAGTAACCAGTCAGCTGTATTTGGGATATTACAAAAATGTGGAGTAGGATAGGTCTGCTCCAAAGATTTCATTTTTTTTCATTGAGAAATGCATTACACAGATCTGTGCTAAGATCAGATTCACTTCATTATCCTCCTCCTGCAGCTCAGTATTGTGTAAGGCTGAGGCCACCTACAACACAACAAAGTGCGCACATGATCGCGTGAGCAATTTCTGTGGGTTATCGTGCGTTTTGCACAAAAAAATGGTTGAACGCAAAACAGAAATGCACGCGCATCTGCAATCGCAGGAATTTTCATGTTCCCGCAATTTCCATGTTATTTAAAAATGCGTGCGCAATTGCACAAAAAACGCATTAGTGTGGCCCAGCCCTAACTATTAAAGAGGCAGTGTTGAACGGTATGCAGATGGAATGTGATCTGTGAGAGACTGGCAGACTGAAAGCAAAAAACATTAATTCTAATTCATCCATGCTTCATGTGCTTTTTCTATTGGCGTCCCAACCTTTGTCATGGATGTGAAATATATAGACGGAAACAGAGATAGATAATATAAGCCTTTCCAATAAAGATGGCCTTGCACTTGCAACGTTCGGAGGTGTAATGCTTACACATCTAGAAACAAAACGGTGCAGAGCTGCAGGGGGAGGAAAATGAAGTGAACCTGATCTTGGCACAGCTCTGACAATGTCCCAGTCACAAAACAGACATCTTTTGCATTTTCATATAGATATTAACTGCCACATGAAACGCTGACTGAGAATGCAGTGCGTTGAAACTCCTTCCTTGATGGGGAAGTAAGACTGGAATAAATACTTTAAATCTGCTATTTAGAAACGACGGGGTAAAAAGAAAGATTTAAGGGGAGTAGAAAAAGGTGCACATGACAATTTAATGTTGGGACCTTATTGCCTAGAAGGGGTTTTCAAGGTTTGAATGAAAATAATGCAATTACCACAATCGGACTAATGGGTCCAAACACAATGAAAATAAACCTCCTTTATTTTATTTCTTTATATCACCTTTATTTCAGTTTCAGTAAAAGCACTTTATAGCAGTTTGGCTCAGTGTCCATCTGCACAGCTTAAAGGGGAGGATAGATGGTAAGGTTTGGCCTTACTCGTTTCATGACGATATGTCAATTCCTGGACTTGTCAACAAGTCCAGGAATTAACTAGTTGAATGAATTATAAATCACCCATCTCCTACTTTAATGTTTTTTCTTATCTGCAGAAACCAGAACTGTTCAGATGGCTCAAGCAACCTTCCTATCCCATTTATAGTGGTTGTAATTCAATTAGGACATATGTCCTCATAAATAAGTAAAGATGCACAATACCTGCAGTGTAAGGCACATGGTTATCAAACACAGGATCTTTTTCTCCTTATTGATTGGGACGTAGGTTAAATGTCTGCAAAATCCCGAGTCAGTTTTGTACAACCAGTAAAGTCCCATCTGTTCTTTAGTCTGTTAAATAGCCAATTATAAATGACTGATGGCTATTGTACCATTGTCTTTTTTTTGGAAAAGGAGTTTATTGTATACAGGGCATGAAAATCTACATATAATAAGCAGTCAGGTTGCCGCTGAATCTATAGGCAGAACTGGGAATTTAATGTTAAGGCGATTTTAATTAGTTTAAAATTCACTGACGTTTCTGCACAGTAAAATGGAGATTAGATAAGTGGATGCCTGAAGAAGGAAGCGGGTGTACTTGTTAAGACTTTTCTGCAATAAACAATGTGAGATAAAAGCAATCAGAACATTCTATGAATGTAGCAGATATTCAAGTGCAAAAAACATTATTCTAATGCTAGTTGGGCTATGGTATGTTTCAATTATTTTGTGTAGGATTGAAATCCAGCATATGAAAAGGAGAGTGAAGAACAGGTAAGGCTCCAGAGAGAGAGGGGATGTTCTCTTTAACAGCAGATAGGCCCACATCATCTGTGAACCGGTCACAAATAAACCTTTACCTGGTGACTTTCCACATTGTGTTTTGGCAAAATAGGAAGCCTTCTGAACCTTTGCTTTTCCCTTATTGTTCACTGAAGGAGGTTCCTGGAAAATAGATTACCCAATCCACATTTCGGGTTCTTGTTCCCACCTTCCCTGTATGTAGTTGTGGACACTCTAGCCTACCAGTTGGTAGCTGTGCTTTCAGAGATATTAGCCCAAGTGCTAATCTGCTGGAAATAGACAAAATAACAAGCTATTCTATCTCTGCTTGCATATACAGTTCTGCAAGCCATCTAATTTTCCCTATGGTTGTGTATCAAGACAACAAGCAGCCCTTTTAGGCTCTGTACCTCAGATTTCAAAATACAAAATCACCTGCAATGCTCACCACAGAATTCAATTCAGTTACTTTTACTGTCCTTAAATATTAGGACAGTAGTTTATTATATTGAGGATGCTTAAGCTCAATGAGATGGAGAGGGGGCAGTAACTTTCGTATGGAGATTTTAATGTGTATTTTTTGTAAAGTATTCGGTTTACAAAAGAAATTAATGTATTAAGTTTCTAGACCATATGTAAAAATGGTTGTTTTCTAACATTTAATAGAAGAAGCACCAAATCTTCGGTGAAACAAAGAGCTTAAGAATTTGTACACATCTAATTCTCTCTCCAGGTGAAATTATATTTAGTAGGACCAACTGCTTCACAAATCAAAAGTACATCAGACATTCCCCCTTTGTAAAGGTCAAATATTAACCATAATGCCCAAGCCCCACAAGCTGCAATTTTGCAACGTCTTTTGCCCCATTCACGCTTTGTGCTCCGCAATATCCTATTATAATGTAAATCGCGGGAAGTGTGTCCCACTGACTGTGTGCACAGTGACTCTTCTATGAAAAAACAGTCACAAGGGAACACAAATCAACAGGACATTAGATTTCCTTTTTAACCAAATTGCCCTGGGAAAGGCATGGTAAAAGGCAGGGAAAGTACATGGTAAAAGAGCATAGAAACGCTCATCACGTTATATGTACGTTGCAGTGGGGCCTATAGGTACAATGCAGTTGGCACACAAGCAGGCAGGGGTATTATTGATCTTATTATATCAGAATATACTCTGCTACCTTCTGTACAGGCTGGGAAAACAGGGAAATATAAGGGGCCCCTCAGCTATAGGCTTCCAAGGCCATTGGTGCTAGTTCTTTAAAAGTTCTGTTACTATACGTTTCTTTAGATTGACACATAACTTTCCTTTCCACTGGCTTATTTACCTGAACTTCTGGTAGATTATACAACGTAGGAATATGTTTGGGAAACTACGTTGCGCTCAGAGACTAATCAGTCTTCCAGAAAGTTTTTAAATAACAAGCTTTTAATCTGCTGGCCATCTGTTATAGACATTTTAACTCTAGGTTGCTCATATTCCATGTTCCTTTCATCGTAACAGTTGGTTGCACTACACTAGAGATAAAGAAAAGAACATACATTGTAAGCAATTAAAAAATACAGCCAATAAAATATCGCCTGCTACTTTGCCTGATTCGGCCTGCAACTGCATTGAGGTTTTAGGAACACAGAAACCATTATAAACAAAATACCCTGAAGAAAAAAAAAAAAAAAAACCAACAACAAACTGGATGTTTTCAGATGAAGGAGGAGATATTAGTCTTTGATTATGAAAGCAGTTCTTATTTTACAGTTCTATGCGAGGAGAATCTAAATCTCCTCCCCCCTCCCTTGCAGTTAAATCTCTCGCCCCATGCACACAATCCCCCAGGGACTATTTTAATAGGTTGATTTATATTCAGATTCCCATAGGAGCCTCTGGCTTTGTATTAAGCAGCAAAGGCTCCGTATCCACACTAACGATGGAGTTAACGAGATGCCGATTAATAATATTCCTTTTAGCTAGGGTAAAGCAGTAATATCCCCAACCCAGAGATCCTTATTACAAATTCACTTTCAAATTCAATTCAGATTATACCAGTGTATTCATGTCTACATTTTATTTTTGTTTTTAGGTTCAGCAGTACAGTATGTCCCAACGGTCTGCAATGGACGAGAAGTGGTAGACTCTACAACTTCCTCGCTGTGACACAACATGAAGGGGGTGACATGTGATGTGTACTGATGACATCAGAGCAGGATACACAAGATAATGGTCACCCATTGTCACACTGTCAATACCAAGGTGACCTTGAAAGGACAGGTCAGATGGGCCTGAAACTCTGCTGGATATTTCCCTGTATGAAACTGGATGTGACTGAGAAGCTTATTGTTGGTATTCTATTCACAGGATCTAGTGTGGATCACGGATATGTCCAAACTAGGATTCTACAGAGAAAACTGGAAGCTGATACTTAAGGGAAGTCTGCTTCAGTGTCTACTGCTTCAGAGGTCTGTAATTGCATTTACATCAAATGCCCAATTGTTTGCAGACTTTTGAGTTTATAGCCACTGTAAGCCTTAAAAACATAGCCTTCCTGTTGCTTGCATCGTGTAGTAGGAATAACAGTCCAATTGTGTGATGAAGCTGCTCAATGTTGATGTCATGTAAATAAATATCTGTTATCGTTTGAGGAGTTTAATGCTCCACCATAGAAAGTTAACAGCACAAAAAAAAAAAAAAAAAAATCAGAGTTCGGGAACAAAATATTTTATAAAATGAAATGGAAGAAAATTCAAGGGAACAAAAAGCTGTCAAGATCCAAGCACTAGAGTCTTTTTAAAGGGAATTATGTACAATCCGTTTTTGGCTTCTTTCTTCCTCCACCACCGTCCAAGCCTGCACAGAAGGGCAGGGTTAAAACAAAGTAAACACAGCTAGAGGAGTGATGGACAACAGGGTGAAATTAGATTTAACTTACCTGTGCTCTTGGCCAACACCAGCAACTAGGAAATCAGCAGAACTAGAAAACTGCAGGCTGTTTACAAACCCAACCTAGAGATGGGGAAAAAAAGAAAAGAGTCTTCAAAACAATTTAACAATCAAGAGACACTTGGGGATGTCTATACTAGGGCACAAAAGGTATCTGCTTACCAAAGGGACTGTGAAGAGTGGATTTAAGCTGCGGAATCCTTCCCCACATCGCCAGACATGTATATAACCATCATGAGAACCTGGAACAATTAAAGAGATAATTATTTATATGTCTATAAATATATATATATATTTAACAGATGAGGACTGACAAAAAGTGGGATATATGAGTAAATCCAATACATTTTTTATATCTCACATTGCCCAGAATGGAGGTCAGATGTGCTCCACTGGGTGAATTATAGGTTGTGCAATAAGTTCTCTTTCTACAGACTCAATCAGTATTATGTTCGAAAACAAACACACACACACACAGTCAAGATGATTTTATAGTAACAAAATCATTAAGAAAAATGTCTCTTGGCAATTGATTTTTACCTGAAGCCACAACATCACTGTTCAAGGCTGCTGCTACTGAAGAGATCCAGTATGGCTGTTCCAGTCCAGCATCCCCATAGAATCCATGTGCACGTTTCACCTGCGTCAGGGGCTTCTTCTTCGACACGGTCCATAGAGCTAGAGAGCTACAAGAAAATGAATGTAATGCAATGGTGTAAATGGGGATCACTTGATTTACTGTATTAGGATGGAAATCTGATAAATCCTGGAATTAAAAGTACCTTATCTCCTACAGCCTAATACACCCTGTACTATACCATTGTATAAAGGTTTAAACAAAGTATACAAGCACAACATGTAATCAAACAGGTATTTCCCAACATTCTGCATCTGAATAAGTGTGTACTTACCCATCATCTGCTCCTGTTACCACATGTTCCTCATTTATAAGCCGAACACAGTCAATGGAACCTCTAAAATAAAATAAAAAAAAAACAGAAGTTGTAAAAGAAGCAGAGATTGGTAAAGATCTCTAAACCTTTCCATTGGTTTCCACTTAAACGGACAATCTCCCTCAGCAGTCAATTTTCCACCACAATATTCATTTGGCTTTAACCTTTATAGATGATCATGTCGAATAACAGAATTCTATTAGAGTGGGGGTTAAAAGTGGCCAGTTTCTCTTGAGATATTATGGAATGGACAATCACACCAGGCAGCTGTGTGCCTTCTGCTAAGCAAACATTATTTTAATTGTTTTAATAAAGAATTCCCAAATTACTAGTTTTACCTGCATTTATATTTTGTAACATTTAAGAAACTTACAAACCAGTTTAAAATTTCAGATGCAAAACATTCATGAACACATACAGGGCTGTGTTATGTAATAACCATTAGTAAATGGGTTAGCATGTCTGATATACAAACAGCACCTGCAAGCAATAAAGGAGAACCCATCTAAATCTTCCCCTTTCCCTGGGGGAGGGGGAGATTGTAATGCCAGTCTAGACCTACTTCCACAATAGTTCTGGTATAGGTTCAAATGAATGACCCACTGGCCAGTATAGGAACAGTCACAGACTGTGGGAGGGGGTGGGACTAGACCGGCATTTTGAGCTGATCTTAGATAGCCCGGCATGGGAAATCTAGATTAAACCCAGGGATGATGACCTAGTGGTTTTTAAACTATTTGGTGGGTTAGAATTGCCCTAATATCATATTTACAGCTTTGATTTCTGATAATTACATTGAAATTATGTATGGTACATACGGTACATCATAAAATAGAAGAACTATGGGAGCACTCCTTAGGCTAAATTACAATGACATTTTGCAAAAGTGATACTGATCTGGTCAATCATTTATACAAACCGTAAGAATAATCAATGCACATTCCAGGGCCCCATACAATATAATCTGAATTAACATTATAAACAAAGGCTGGGGGGGGGGGGGTTCTATACATTAATGTGACCACATAATCAAAAACTTCCAACCATGTGAAGGTAACCCCAGTTTGGAAGGTCCTAACGTTAACCTTTTTTACCTTAATTACTTTCACATTTCTCATACGCATTGGATTAATATAGCAGGCTCTTAATCCCCCCTGCCCACTGGCTTTTTATAGTGAGGTAGGAGGCTGTCCTAATATAATACAATATTGTATGGGACCTAGGAATGTGGATAGATTTTTCTTTCTTTGTTTGTTACAAACATTATAACAATACATATTGAGAATCTACAAATTTATTATTTTTACCCCCCCCCCAACACAAAAAAAACGATAGAACGGAGGCTAAAATGTAAATGAGCCTGAATGAATTCTAGAACTAGAGTACAGCATTAACGCTCACCTCTTTATGGGAAAATCGTGTGTTAAGGTTGGGGCCACACTTACGGATGGCAATCCGTATGAAAAGGAGTGCGCATCGGCGTGCATCCCACGCACTTTACCCTCTGTTCGCACTGAAATCCGCAAAAAATCGGTGATCACAGCACTGACATGGGGCCACCCACATTGACATACAAACTGTTTCCCATTTCAGTCTTATTATTTCCATTTTATCAATTTTCTATTATCATTATAAAAGAAAGCTAAAGCTACCCATACACGGACAGATGTTTTTACGATCAGATTTCTAATCAGCTGCCACAATTGAAAATCTGATTGGAAGAACCGATCGAAGTTCAACTTGTGCCGCCGATCTTTTCGCAGATTTCCCCTTCAAATCCGCAGGAGATGAGGGCTTGAAGATTACGTTGGCAGAAAATGTTCGGGTAAGTACCTTACCTTTTCTCCCGGCTCCTGCAGGTTTTATAGAAGAACGGGAGGTAAGACACAGCTCCTTTACCTTCCCTTCTTCAATAAAACTGAATAGCAAATTAAGCAGTGGAGATACCCTTTAAAATAACACTAAAAAGCTCACCTCGGCTTATACACTGTCACATCAGTTAGATGGAAGGAGACCGGAGACACCTAGGAAAGGAGCTACAAGTATGCGTGTCCAATCAGTCATAACTTACAGTTTGTTTCCATGTGGCCGCTGCCTAAGGAGACCGGAGCAGGAGAGAATTCAGGAGAGACGTGGGCATGTCTGTACATAAGTAACACGCCTCTTTCAAACATAATGGAGGAGCAAGGAAGGAGCGTGTCCTCTGACTCTCCTGTCAGTGGGATTGGTAAGAAAAAGAACAAGCCTCTTCCTCTTTGGGGTCTATGGGGGGGTTATAGTGTTGGGCAAGAGCACTATTTTCTTTGTTGAATCTTGCCACTACAGATGTTTAGAAACAAAGTATGCTGGGAATTGTAGTTTCCAAACATTTGGAGTGCCAAGGAATTGGGGGTTACTGGATTTGGCTATAATTATATTGGCACCAATACTGTGCTTTACTAACTACAGGTTTGCAGTAGTGGTGGTCATTTCTACCCTCGGTTTATACTCAAGTCAATTAGTTTTGCTAGTTTTTTAGGCAACAATAAGTACCTTGGCTTATACTCGGATCAACTTATATTTGAGTATATATGGTAGATAGAAAGTGTAGAGGAGAGGCAATCTGGTTACACACAGTCTTGAAAGTTCTCTCTATATAAAATGTAGTGAGATCTTTCAGGACTGGGATGTCAACACTGGACATTCGTCGGCATTGGAAATGGACGTTTAGTAACTTCACGAAGTACCGAAAGGATCTATCCAGTTGGTATGGGATTCCCACTGCAGAGCTTTTAATGGCAACTAGTAGACAAGAAAAGAGTTTACTGTAACATGGATTGCTGCACAGGGTGTTTACCATCTTAGGGCCACTTCCTGCAATAATCAGTTGGATGAGCAGCCAATTATCTCTAAAGTGCAGGAATGAAACTCTGTCCATTAGCTGTGAAGCTATATTAAAATCGCAACACACCTAGTATACTAGCCTTCCTGAATACAGACACAAAGACTGAAAGTAATGTTACATTGTTTGACTACAATAAAACTTCTAAAGCTCATAAATAGACCAATTATACAACTGATGTAAAGCTAAATGGAACACCCCCACCACCATTAGTAAAGAATAATAAAAAGGATCTTAAGGATAACTAAAGCAAAAAATAAATTAAAAATATATTGATTAAAGCCCGGGAGGTTAAGGAGCTATGCCTTACCTTTCGTTCTTCAATTAATAGCGCAGGGTTTGGGAAGAAGATAAGAAGAAACTTACCTTTTGTGTGATCCCCCTTGTCCAAGCCGAAACCTCCGACTGCTTCTATCTCCTGTACAGCTATAGCAAGCATGCGCATAATGCTCGCTATATCTGTACAGGACAGGGAAGAAGTCGGAGATTTCATCTTGGCCGCGGTGGATCGCGCAAAAGGTACGTTTCTTCTTATCTTCGTTCCCTGACCCTGCGCTATTGATTGAAGAACAGGCGGTAAGGAACAGCTCCTTAACCTCCCGGGGTTCAATCAATATATTAAAAGGAATAGTGAACCTAGCTGTATTGTAAATAAATCATCTGCTACTCTGTAGCTTTATACCCTAGTGAATAACAATTTGTGGTCTGATTGCGCAGTCTTGATTAAGACTAGTCAAATGCAGGCCACTCAGTATCTGGGTGAAAGAAACCTGCAGAATTTAACAGATTTCCTCAACTGAGAGGAAAGAGAAAGGAAAAAAAGTGTTAACAATCCGAGAATTCTTTCATTCAATTATTTTAGTGTTCATTACAATTGCATGTGTACCGGCAGATTTTAAAGTGTGGTGGTAACTGCATACATGGGGTCGACCAGACCAATGTACTAGGTATGGGGATTGGTTGGCTATGTATTGACAAAATATCCATCGGGAATGACCGACAGCAGTAGTTCTTGCAGATTCTGTCTGTCATCTTTAACAGATTGGTACTCTGTGTACCTACCTTAAGCCCCTGAACTATCAATTTCATAACGTCAGCTTACTCATTATAAGGATTGTTTATTCAGGACTGTTGAAATAGCTATTGTAAACCATCTACCAATTTATGTTCTCCGTACCTCGCTCCCTTTTATAGTACCACCCGCATTCAGTGAAAGCACAGAATATAAATAGCCCCGACATAGCAAGGTGAGACACCAGAGATAAATCACCATTGTATATAATCACACACGGACCAGCAGAATATACTGGGGAGGGGCAGTAGCAATAAGAGATCTGGGAGGCAAAAAATCCTATAACTGAATCCCAAGCTGTGTAATAAAAATACACAGAAATAAGACACAGGTGCTACCAATTGCAATGTGATGGAAAAAAACAACACAGGTTATATTTGTTGCATTTGGTATATTTCATTTTTGTGCAACAAAACCTTAGCTCTGGACTGTATATATACTCTTGAATAGGCTATGGGTGCTGCTGAACTTGTGTTGAGAGACATCTACTGGGCATTTAACTGAACTGCAATGCACACCAGGTCAAGTAAAATCCACTGCATTCAGCATAAAGTCTCTTTGCTAAATACACATCTTCTGTGTTTCATAAAGATCCTGTAATCCTAAGGGCTAGGCCACACTAGTGCGCTTTTAAGCACTTTCTGATTGTTATTGCGATACGATTACGATTTTAATGGACGCTAGTGTAGGGGAATGGGGCTGGCCTCATTAGTTTGCTGCACTGCGATCACCATTTTTTTTTTTGCACAATCGCATGCTCCTCCATAATGCAATATTAGGAAAGCTCACAGGAAACAAACAATTGCGTGTATGTTCCGATGTTTGTTAGGGTGAGGCCACACTACAACGTACTTCTAGTGCCACATGCTGGGCCCTCTGCATTACTTATTTCAAACACCTTTGGAAAGGTTTATTGACTGGAGTCTCCTTGGATAGATACAAGGGATTTACTGCCAGACTTCTTCCATTTAGGTAATATGAAGGCCATTAGGCTCTTTGGAACCATCAATGCTGCCGATTATTATTTTTTGTAACCTAATACATCATATTTCCTACAGGGAATTCCATACCCAATCAATTCATTTAGCAAAGGTGGCCTCCAAACAATCTGTAGTAATATTGAAATAACCTTTAGAATGAGTCACCAGAAAACTACAATACTACAATTAATTTAAGGGTAACATATTACAATTCATAAAAACAGATTGTCAGAAATGTTCCATTGCTGCAAAGGAGGTCTCCAGCCCAGCAAGAAATACGGAAAGAACTGGAAAGGGAAAACTTAAGCATAAACTTAAAGAAAATGTCTGTCTGTGCTGCAGGTTTTAAAACTCAATCTTGCTATGGCAATAAAAAAAGGAGGTGTTTGACTATACTTGCGTTTATGACCGTAAAATTGATCAAATTTAGTTTTTTGACTAAGTATGGCTGCCATAGGAATGAGAGGGTAGGGCAGTAGGTAACTAAGGTTGGGGGTATGTAATGTTTTGCATGTATGACTATAAAACTTTGATGACAGATAAAAGGGTAACTATTGACAAAAAACAAAAAATACATAGTTACCCTTTTATCTATCATCAAGTTTTATGGTCATACATGCAAATACGGTCTCCCAACAGCTATACTTAAAGGGTAACTATAGTAAAAAAAACTCATTTTAAAATATGTCTGCCACAGGAATGGACAGGTAGGTCATAAGGTGTGTGTACCCATGTCTGTAGAAAACAAGCTGTTTTGATCACATGACCCTTAAACCTCAAAATATCCACGTTTGAGGAGTGTTCCCTTATTGTTGATTGGGGAAAATGCCCCGAAATTCACAAATAGTGCGATAACGCTTCCGCAGATTACTTAGCTAGGTTAAAGCACACGTCTCCTATGATCCAAGGCTAATAACTTACAGCCATTAATAGCATAATTTTGGGTATATTGTATAATGCTAAAATAAATGCCCCGACAAAAACCACAGAAACTGATTACACCGGCCTAAAAAGGTGCGCAACCTATCTACCCTGAATCGCCAACAAAAGAACATACGGCAGAGCTTCAACCAGAAAAAAATCTAAACGAACAGGCAAAAGACAAGTGTACCTTAAAGAACCTTAAGAAGTTACTGCTAGGTGCGATCAGAGACACCAAAAAAAAACCCACCCCAATGCTGGAGGAGGTAAAGTCAGACTTATCATTGATGCTTCAAGATCTCCACAAAGCGAGTCAGCATGTAGGGGAAACAGACATTAATATCAGCACTCCCCACACACGCATCGCGCAGCTGCAGCAGGAACTTCAAATGGCACACAGTAAACTTGAGGACCTGGAAAACCGTTCGCGCCGGCAGAGCCTCCGCAGAGGGAGTGGAGACACTGGACCCAGGGAGGTTTCTTGAAGGATGGATAACATCACACTTCCACAATAATGACCTCTCGCCACACTTCAGCATCGAATGGGCCTACAGAGTTCCCCCCAAACCACCTGTTCCTGGAGCACTCAAGGCCCATCATAGCCAGACTCTTAAATGCTAAAGATTGCGACAACATTCTCAGCTTGGCCTGCAAAATGGAGGAACTCAAGCATGAAAATTCAATGATTCATATATTTCCAGACTACTCAATACACTTTCACAAAAGAAAAAAAAAAGGGCCTTTATTGAAATCAAGAAAAGATTAGCTCAACCCAATATCAAGTATTCAATGGCATACCCTGAATGCCTTCGAGTACAGATCGACGGTAGAGTGATTTTTTGATAACCCTGCAGAGGCTTGCTTATGGCTTGACTCCCGCTAAATCAAGATTTGGTATGTATACATACAAACTAAAACCAAGTAAGAGGTTTGTATACCCACTGGAACTGATGCAACTCCGCTAAGCATACCCCCTCTTCCCCCAGGAACTACTCTAATACTAGGTACTCAGCAGTGTCCCTTATCATATATAATAAAACCCTAAGTATGCATCCCTGTGTCCTTGTATGTGTCACTGCAGTTCCAATAGACTCACCACTTGAGGGAGAGTCTCTGCATTTCCTATTGACTCACCACTAGAGGGAGATGCTTGTGAAGGTTCTCATTCATCCAGGTCATGGTATATCTGTTGTAGATCTGTTGATCTAATTGAATACAACAGATACACTAGAGGGAGAGTGTCTGCAGTTCCTATTGCCTCACCACTAGAGGGAGAAACACAGGAAACACACGGAGGGAGAACAGCAATTAAACAGACTGCAGGTAAGGTTGCTTGGGACAGGGGCCCCTGGATTTGGGACAGAGGGGGGACTCTAGCCTTGGGACACTAAGAGGGTACTCTGGCCTTGGGACATGGAGAAGGACTATGGCCTTGGGACACTAAGGGGGCGCTCTGTAATTCTAGCGCCCGTTATTGTAGCAGGCTTAATGATTGGGTCATTAACCAATCATAATGACCCATCACCCCTTCCCTATCTTTCCCCCTCCTGGTGAGCGGATGCTGCTCGATTGTTCGTACCCCCATAAGCGACTCCAACTCTTAAAGGACAATTATACTCACCTTCCCTCCGCTCCTCTTCCTTAGTCAGTACTTTCTACCCAGGGTGAGGACCTGAACCACCAGGTCCTCACCACTGGGTTTGCTTAACTTGAGGCATATACTTACTTATGTGCTGCTCCGATGAGCCCCACCACCTACTCCCCGTCGGTGATGAGGTCAATAGGAAGGCACAATCGTTGGCTACTGGCCTCATTGCGGACGGGGAGGAGGGGGCGGGGCTCACGGGATCAGCACGTAAGTAAGTATATGCCACAAGTTAAGCGAACCCAGGGGTGAGGACCTAGAGGTTCAGGTCCTCACCCTGGGTAAAAAGTACTGACTAAGGAAGAGGAGCAGAGGGAAGGCGATGGTAAAACTAACATGGAATGTTGGAGGCTTAAACATTCCAGCAAAAAAAAAAAAAAAAGACTAGCAGTTTTCTCCCAGATAAGATCTCTTCAAGCAGACATTATACGTCTTCAAGAAACCCATCTCCTTCCCAGTACCGCTCAGTATCTCCAGAGATCCTGGATAGGATGGGAAACTCATAGCACGCATTCTTCACACTCATGTGGGGTATCGATATTACTAAACAAACAACTAAGATACGTTATACAGGATGTTAAATCTGATAGGAGAGCCAAATATTTATGTGTTGCTCTCACATTAGAGTACCTGGTATGTGATAAAAGGAATATATGATCCACCACCTGCCCATCAACAACCTTTGAAAGAAGCTCTTCCATTTATAACAAAATACCCACAAGCACATGTTATATGCCTAGGTGAGTTAAATTCCCTTATGGACCACACCCAAGAGAAATTAAAGGGGAATTTTGGTGAAAAAAATCTATATCCATAAAGGTGCGCTTACCCCTCCGGTATCCTATTGGTATTACTATTTAAATAAAACCCCCTTTATTTTTTGTCCATTGTTGCTCATCCTTTTTTCTGGGTCTGGGAGTGGACATGTTTGTTATGGGCACTTCTGATGCCCATACAAGGTATCCGGTCTAATGATGTCACCTGGACGCGACACTCCTGTACTATCAGCTATGCAATGGGAAAATAGGCTAACCTCTCTGCTATTTACTGTGCAGTTACAATCACACAGCCTCTCCCTGCACTAATCACTAATTTATCTAATTTCTGTGGGCAGCTTTCTCCTCCACTATCCTCTGTCTGCTGTAACGTTTCTATATACTAACACATTTCTTTCTGTCCCTGCTGTAGACTTCTTACTCCCCCCTCCATCCTGTTTGCTTCTATCTATGTTCCTCCTTCATTCACAGCTGATAACCGTAACCCGATCTCTGCATAGACCTGCTAATACAGTTAAAGGATAACTGTATTGCCTCAATGCATTTTTTTTTTTTTAAAGTTATGCAGCCCTCCCCATACATTTTTTTTACCGATTTCGAGCCTCTCTCTGCCTCCAATTAGCTATGCTGTGAAGGGGGCGTAACAATTCTGTCTGCCTCTAACTGTCATTCAAAGCTAGCATGGGAGAAAACACTACTGATTACGTAGGCTGTATCCTAGCAACAGGATATTTCACGTTTGTTTGACTGGCAGAGTAGGAGTAGAGAGGTTGTAACAGACATTCCCACCAGCCAATGACAAGTGTTATGTTAATCATGGCCCTGGGCCGTCTAGGAGGTGGGCTTTTAGCACTCATTTTTGCAGTGTGCTATCTAAGGGAGGGCAGCACAGTTGTAAATGTGAGTAAGCGATTTCAGCTGCTGGAAGTGTGGACATGTAATGGGGGTGATGTTATTTTTGATATAGTTGTCCTTTAACAGCTCAGTGTCCGTACTAGGTCAATGCATGGGTTACAGTTATCAGCTGTGAATGAAGGAGCCGTACGGAACATAGATAGAAGCAAACAGGATGGGGGGGGAAGTAAGTCTACAGCAGGGACAGAGAGAAATGTATTAGTGAAGAAAGATGGAATTGGCCCTTACTACATACTGCAGAGCGATTGGCTGCTTGACTAAAGGGGCGGAGCTTCACCTTCAAATCGGCTCAGTCTTCTACTTCTAAGCATGCTTGCACCGCATTCAGAGTAAGCGGTGCATCGGGGAAACTGTGAAATGTCGCCTTGTGGGTGTGTCTTATGGGTGGTCGTAACAGGATTGCTCAGTGACTGCTGAATCTAGAGGCACCGGAGTTGGATCGTTACATAGGTTATGTAATGGCTAAGCTTATGTCTAAATTTCATTTTTCACCAAAGTTTCCCTTTAAGGCTAACACCACAGCTTCCAACAACTACTCACTCTTCTTCCCCCTACACAACTTTATTAATGAACTAGACTGAGTTGACATGTAGATTACGACACCCACATATAAAAGAATTCACGTGTCACTCCAAAACTCATGACTCTCTTTCAAGATTAGATTATATATTTGTAAATAAAGGACTATCCCCCAATAATATTGATACACCTACCTCATAATATTTCAGGCAACTCACCAGTACTACTCAAATTAAAAAAAAACCCACAACAATATAAACCCAGGCCCAGTCAACGCCCATTGCGCTTACACCTGTTCTGGATTACTCTTTCTATCAGAGAATACAATCCCTGATCAAATTAAAACATTTTCAACACAATAACAATTCCTCCAGTATCGATAATAAATGGGACGCATTCAAAGCTGTCCTATGTGGAACTCTACAGTCAACCATTTCCCCCATTAAACATTGAGCCTCTGTTAAAGTAAATGATATAGCACATACCCTACAGGAAGCTGAATCAAACTATGTAAAATAACCCCACTCCCCCCAATAAGATAGCCTGGCAAATGACTTTCCTAACCGAAAAACACGCGAGAAAAGAGTTTTTCACTAAACAAAACTATTTTGAACAGGGTCACCAATCTTCTAAACTGTTAGCAAGAATGGCACATGGCCCGACAGATCAAAATGCAATACACCAGATTACAGATTCCCAATTAAACCAAATAACAGACACACAAGGAATCTTACAATGCTTTAGTACATACTATTCAACATTATACCAATCCCAACGGACCTATTTTTAGATAGAGTTAATTTCCCCAGGTCGTGGTAGTGCCGGGATGGTGTACGGCGGCAGGTGGAGACGTGTCCATATCTGTGGATTATAGCCTAGGAGATCGCAAGTATCATCGGTGCAGCCACAGACTTATAGAGACTCTGGAGATGAGCGAGGATTGACCAAACAACGGATGAAAGAAGCATGAATTAATACGGCAGACACTTAAGTATTTTTGAAAGCAGTAGTATTTGTGTTGATCTATGCACGACTATTGATTCAGACGATATATTCTAGCAAAGCTCTTTGTCGCTTTATTGCGTCCTTAGGTGGGGTTACCCCAACCCCGCGGATGTGCGGAGGTTGCGCGGAGGGCCCATCAGTCGGAGTTATTTGTTACTAATATGCTTGCTTACCTTTATCCAGCCGTATTTGTTTTATCTATCAGATACTGACCCGTTGCTCTATTATTCCAGTTGCTATTAACCTACCTCCGCTTTGCGCTGTCACCTACCTGGACACTAGTTTTAGATTTTTCTGTTTAGCACCTAGGGACGCCTAGGATGCAGGCAGTTATACATTGCTTATTTATTGTATTATATGAGTTTTTTTTGATAGAAGTTTAAGTGTTTTACAGTGTATTTAATAATAAAGTTATTTTAAATACTGAAGGTTGGTTGAGTGACTATTTCAGTGCCTGCACCTTTATTCCTGGTTCCCCGGGAAGGTGGGGGGATATAAATTTCCTAATTTATGCCTTTAGAGTGCCTCTACAGGTCATCTGTGGAGTTTAATGGGTGTCTGCGATAGGGAGTTCTTTTCCCTATCACTCTGTTGTTAGAGTTAATTTCCCCAAATCAAATAGACAAGATGAATCTTACCTTGAAGCAGACACCATAACTGAACTTAATGAAGCAATACAAAGTATGGCCACGGACCTGGCCCAGATCACATCCCGATAAAGAGTTCTCACTATGTTTTTTAAAAATTTCTAACTATTAAATATCTACAATTCAGCTTTCCATACCAATAAACCTCCATCTACCATGTATGAGGCCGATATCATCCTTCTTTTAAACCAATCAAAGAACCCACTAACTGCGGATCATATAGGCCAATATCCCTACTTAATACAGGCTATATAATGCTAGCAAAGATACTTGCCAGTCATATTCAAACAGTAATTCTTAAATTAATACATACTGACCAAACAGGATTCATGCCTGGCAAATCAACTTCCATAAACATCAGGAAAACCCAGATACACACCCAAGTTGACCGTGACAATTCAGGCTCACGAATAATGTTATCCCTTGACTCTCAGAAAGCATTCGATTCAGTTGAATGGCCATACCTATGGAAATGCTTAAGATGTTTTGGCTTCGGCCCAAAGCTTATTAAATGGATAAAACTACTATATCCATATCCAACAGCATCTATTTAAATAAATGGATCCATCTCGGATCCTTTCCCGTTAGCTAGAGGTACCAGACAGGGATGCCCCTTTCCCCATACCTATTCGCCATTGCCATAGAACCATTAGCCATCAGACTACGTTCTCACCCAGATATCACTGGTCTAATCTTGGGACAACATTCATCACTTCTAAGCCTATATGCAGATGATATGATAATTGATCTAGCTGATCCTGACCGTTCCCTCTGCACGGTGTAGAATATAATCAAAAAATTTTGCAAATCCTGCTTTCCAATAGATAAAGATTGCATACTCCCACTATTTGCAAGACACTTGGTCCCAATTACCAACACCTTTATATACCTAGGAATACAGATTGCGCATACCCCATCCCAATTCTTTCATCTAAATGTATCTCCACTATTGGACCCGATATCCTCCAAAATCAAAATATGGCAAAATCTACCTATTAATCTGGTAGGCCGTATTCTTGTGATGACTTTTACAAGAATCTAATTGCCAGCAGTTTCTTGTACAAGTCATTCTGAATTGAGAAAGCCAGTCGGATGAGTAGCGAAACGTCTTCAAGAACTAAACTTCAAGTCCAGTTGATGTAACTGAATACAAATGATAGACTTATAGACCATATTAATTTAACAAAAATACTTTTACTACCAAAACTCCTGTACATCTTTCAACACAGTTTAAGCTATATTTCAGACCAATTTAAAAAAAAAAAAATTACAGCCTCTTAATCCCTTTCCTCTGGGGTACAGGCAGAAGCAGAGTCTGTCTAATCTTTACAAAGACCCAAATTAATGGCAGGACTAGCAATGCAAATTTTCACCTATACTACTTAGCAAGTCAACTTAAATATTTTAAATCCTGGGGGGCGGAGCCAATGCTTCAAGGAGTAAGTCGCAACTGAGGTGATACCTTGATCCGAGGCTAATACCAGCACAGCAACCACCAAAACTCAAACAATGGAAAGAAATGATATCCACTAATATTGCATATATACAAGGGACGTGGCAACCTCAACAAATTATGGAAACCCTGGTTAGATTATACTAATGTGACTCTATAAATAAACTAAATCCAAATGGAGATTGATATAGTTCTCTTAAATGATGGAAAATGTACTGATAGAATCCTAATAGAAACAGAACTAAAATCACAAATGTTATTACATCACCTACCCCTATCCTCCTCTCTTTCTAACCCCTAATATCATTTTCCTTTAGGATATATAGCAGTTTTAATTAAATCCCTAATTGCAGAATAATCACCAATTGTTAAACTAAACTGTATTCTACAATTGTTCACTCATTTTTAATAAAACTTTACAGTTTAACTAAAAATAAATAAATCCTGGTTATTGTGCCCTCCAGTTACTAATATCAATACACTGTTCACTCTATACAATGTGGAAGTTTTGCTTAATGCATATCTACCAACACACCCCTTGATATTTTTGGAACAACGCACTATTGGTATCTCAAGTGGGGGTACATCGCTCCACATACAGCAATTTAGAGTCTGGAAAAAGGTTAATAAACTTCTCACATTTTATGGCATTCCAGAAGAAATACAACTCTGGCATAACCCACCCTTCCCTAACCTAACCTAGCTTCCTTCCCTGATGCCCATATTGTATAAAGACAAAACTTCACTACCTTTTCCCACATTGTACAAAATAAAAACAGCTGATATCATTTACAGCTGATATCATTTACGGACTTTAAACAAGCCTTTAATGCCCCTGACACCTTCCTTTTCAGATACTTACAACTTACTTATTGCCTCATATCGGAATTCCAATCCTCAACCATACCTGTAAAACTCCACCCAATTTTCAGTCTGGTAAATACCTACTGAGAGAGACATCTAATATCTAATGATTATACCTCTATGTTACACACGCAACTCACAGAAGGTACCAATATCTTAATCAATAAATGGAATAGACACATTCCCACTCCGACAGAAGATGACTGGAAAGATCTGGGTGAACCCCACATTAAAACTTCACCATTGGCTTCTAATAAATGAATGCAATTCTACATATTATACCTTTACACCCCTAGTATACATTAAACCCCTAAGGAAGTCCCGTACGTCTCCCTCTTATAGCTCAGAATGCCCTAAATGCCACAATACCAACGCAGACCTCTGCCATTTAATATGGGCGTGTCAGGATACTAAGATTTTGGAACAAAGTCACTACACACCTTTCCCGTATACTAGAAAATACAGTCCCTAAAGAACCCAAGTTGTGCATTCTAAGAATACCTGAAGAGCATAACTCCCTATTCTTAAGTAAACTCTTTTCTATGCAAGACGCTCTTTAATTCTCAAATGAATGGCCCCAGGCCTGCCTAGACTCAAAACATGGAAAATGATGATAGATAAAATGTCATCTATGCTTAGACTTATCTATATAAAAAGAGGTACCATTAACAAATTTGATTCCATATGGTCCATATGGCATGAATAATGGGAAAGTAAAAAATGTTGGTTTGTAAAATGTTTATTTTATGATTCGAAATCTTATATCATGCCCTACAATATGAGATGTATCCCCCATTTGATTTGTTTTAACATGAATCTTTTATTCAATAGGTTTCAGTAGTTTAGTATCTTTATTGATAATGCACATGCAGCACTTTTAGCACAATAGCACTTTAGCAGGATTAATTCAGCACTGGACAGCTACCGAATAAGGATAATCAGTAGCATAGAGTATCCTCCGTAGGAAAGGATACACCCGTAGGGGGTGGAGACTTACCTTTATCAGCACCTTTCACTTGTGTAACATTACTTCCTGAAGAAGGCCAGCAACATGGCCGAAACGCGTAGAATGATGTGTGTTTAGTCGCATTAAATTTGTTATGTTTGAATAAGACCCAGGAGTGCCTCGTCTATCTTCTAATATTTACCTTTATGTAACGAAGAACTGGACCTGTATATGCATGGGATTTTCCTTTCGAACTACTGTATCACCGTACATGAAAATTATCATGGGGATTTAGTGTTAATAACATACCCACAATTTGACAATATAATAAGGACTTTTGTGCAAAATGGTGCGGCATTTTAAATAAACTTTTGTTCCACCTAATCTTATTGGTTATCGAACAGGTGTCTAAAAAGATGAATAGTATCCGAGAAGAGATCTCGGAATTGGAAAAAGCCAAGGAAAAAGATCTTTAGGCTGACAAGTTGCGATTGGATAACCGGAATAAGTACCGGGAATAATTGATTAGCTTTAAGAGAAGAAAAGCCACAAGTGTTGACACGGACCACAAAGAAGAGTGTATGGATAGCTCTATCGCAAAGAAAGGGGCACGCAGATTTTTAAATGCAGACCATTCCGCAAATCACTGAAAACAACTGATACCTCTGAGGAGTCAGGACACTCTGATAGTGACACTAGAAAATATCCATTGTGAAGGGATTTCTTCTGGTCCTGCTCTAAATATGCCACATGTTTTAGGAGTTACGACCAGAGCAGGAGAAAGGAGAACAGGAGGAGGAAACACTTGCATACGAGGAAAGGAGGGGCCAACTCAAAAAAAAAAAAAAAAAAAAGAGGCCCTTGTGCACAACCCCCCCCCGACGAACATAGTATACAATCTTAGTAGGCACCCTTTGACATACAATGAACAGGGGCCTAACTTTGTCAACAAATACATTGTATTTGGCAGTGGGAACAAGGTGAAAATTGTACCAAAGGTGACTATTTTAAAGATCACATAAGTACTTAACAAGCCCTGTTAAAAGACCTGCAAATTTGAACCTCCAAACCCATCCCCTACTATTAAGGTATTTGGAAACATGATCAAAAATGAATTTGACATCAATCTTTATCCCCCCATTAAATCGGGAGAGAGGGGGACGTTTAATAATTTAGCGAAGGAAGAGAGGGAAGCATTAAACTCATTAAGAGCCGCCGACACCAACCTGGTGATCCAACCAGCTGACAGGGGGGGGATCGTTCTGTTAGTTCAGGACTACTATGTTATGGAGATAGAATCTCAACTTAAAAGAGGACAACACATAGTTTGCTACAAAATAACCCGACATCCAAACTTAAAGAGAGTCCGGATGATAAAATACAGATGGCACTACAAGGATGGTGTGCCAAAAAAAAGGGCAGAGTTCCTCATCACAGAATATCAGAAAACGCAAGTGCGATGCGCATAGAAGACAGAGTCTGTCGGGACCTGTCAGACTACGTGCTGGGGGAGCGAGCGACGGGGTAAGTTCGTTACCTTCTCTCCTGGCTCCTGATCGATTGATTGAAGAAAGGGAGGTAAGGCACAGCTCCTTCACCTCCTGTTCTTCAATAAAATCTAAATGGCCCAACTTTATTTTTTGAGTGGGGATACCCTTTAATAAAAATAACAGTTTATTTATGGAGTAGACAAATTTATAATATAATTAGTGTGAAGAATTTGATAGAGACAGAAAACTCATCTAATTTGCCTAAGGGCTCGTTCACACTAGGTCTGTCTTTTTGTGCATTTTTGCAACGGACTGTTTTTAAAAATGCAAGGACACAGAGTTCAATTGTACCATTCACACTATTGCGTTATGATTGTGTCCTTTTGTGTTCTGGTTCATTGCGTTTAAAAAAACACAGTACAAAAGATATCAAGTTACCAGAACTCACCACAGAACAACACGCCTTGCAAACACCCATAACACAACATGAAATCAAAGAAGTAATTAACAGTTTAAAAACCAAGAAAATCACCTAGATCTGATGGATTCACAATCCTATGTTATAAAAAATTCATTAAAACCTTATGCCACACTTATGCAACCTAATCAACAGGAGAAGTATCAATCCCATTAGAAATGCTAGATGTGTACATAATAGTTATTCCTAAGCCGGATAGAGACTCCACCCAACCGTCAAATTATAGACCTCTCTCACTAATCAACACAAACGTCAAAATAATAGCCAAAATACTAGCGAATCGTCTAAAACACATCCTACTGACCCTCATCCACAATGATCAGATTGGCCTCATCATAAATCGACATACAGCTAACAATATAAGGAAAACAATCCTTATCATGCAATACACAGAATCAAATAATATCCCAATGATAGCCCTTTCCTTGGACACAGAGAGAGCTTTTGACAGGGCAGACTGGCAACATATGCAAAAAGTACTGGAAAAATTTAGATTCCCAAAAAAACTACTTCTCTATCTTACTAAATGTATACAATAACCCTAAAGCAGTGGACAGAAACATAGGTTACCCCTCAACGCCTATCTCAATAAGGAATGGTACAAGACAAGGTTGCCCACTCTCGCTCCTTATATTTGCACTATGTATGGAGCCATTAGCAGCTAAAAATCAGGGAATCCCAAGACATTACAGGGGTGAGGGTGGGCAACATAGAATCCAAACTTTCTACGTTTGCTGATGACATTACTATGTCTATCCCACCCACAAACCTCAATATCAGCACTTTATACAATCATCACAAAATGTGGAAACGTTTCAGGATTTTTGGTCAACCAATCAATATTGACAGCCTATGCCATAAACATTCCCAAATCAATAAAAGCATCTCTCCAAAAAATATTCAATTTTAAATGGGCCAAAGAATCATTCAAATACCTAGGAGTACAACTATCTCACGACACTTCAATATTTTTTGACAACAATTATATGTGTACACCTACACATTCCTGCTATAACTTTCCAAAGGTTTCGGTGTATTTATACCTGTCTATATTTGGTCACAGTCTTTTATCCATCATTCTTTGTTTGGATGCAGTTCTGAGGACGATATATGTGGACACTGCACGGCTTAGACATTTGGGACCTAATCTACCCAACATAGTTGGGATTTTATATATATTATATATTTATATATTTTATATGTATATTGAGAATTATTTATTTTACCCATAAGGTATCTATTTTGTTAGTTAGGATATTTTATGGGTATATATACATTTACTATATTTTATGATTATTGGGGCTGGCAAGCCTATGCTTTTCTATAGATTATAGATATTATTCATACAGTAATAAAACTGTCTTTTTCTATCAATTGTGTAGATCACAGGTTGCCATTTTTATTTATTAAACGGGAAGAAAGACTTCAGGAGGAGAGGGATGAGGATCAGTGGCAACAAATCTTCCTAAACTCGCATAAATGCTCAGCTAACGTTATAATGAAAGATAACTCGTTTAAAATACTATATGACTGGTATATAACAACAATATTTTTACACAAAATCAATCCCGCTCTACCAAATGATTGTTTTAGGAACTGTGGCAACCCAGCAGATCAGCTTCATTGTTGATGGACATGCCCTTAAATCAGAACATTTTGGTCTGAATGTGAGAAACTAATAACAGAGGTGTTTGCTCAACCTTTTAAATTATCCCCCCTACACTGCTGTTTAATTTGGCTCCACAACTATTTAATACTTATGCTTCCAAACTTATAATATACATCAGCTCAGCTGAAAGATGTCATTAAGCTTGAAAATGGAAGTCATCTCCCCCTAGTAGAGCTGATCTTATACAAAAGATATATGCGGTTCTAACTTTCCATTGTAGTGTGGCTTCAGCCTAATGAATATCACAATTACCTTTCTTAGCAGTCTAGTCTGTTCAGTGCTGTACAGGTTACATTAAGATATGAGTAGATATGGTACTTTGTATATTTGTAAGTAGCACAAGAGGAACAGTATTTATTATAGTGAACACTGATGAAATTCTGTGTCAAACAAACACAAACACCAAGTATCCCAGACACAGCATCCAATAAAAAAACTGCACAAAACAAACACCAGCTAACTACCAATCACATTAATACAATCAATAAAATGTGCACAAAAAAAACATTGGTCCATCATACCAAACACACCCATGGCAAGAAACAAACCACCACAACACCAAAAATAACTGCAAACACTGCTAAACCCCATTATTTCACTGCAGCACAACTCCCTCACTCAATCCTTAGGGGCAGGGATGGACCTTTAGGTAAGTATTACTAATGATCTAAAGGTGGGTACACACACTAATGATAAAAGGACGATACCCCTAGATCGGACGGTATCCTCCCTTTATCGTTAGTATGTGTAGCGCATTTCCAAACACTCCCAAGGTTTAGAAATGTTAAAAAATTTCCCTCGGCTACGGTCGGTTGTCTCCCTGTACTAAAAATATTTTTTCAGTCCCGAGTTTCTCCCTGTGCTTTACATAGGGAGACCACTCGTTAAGCGGATGGTTGGTTTTTAATGAACTAAAACGAGAGATATTTGCAAGAAGTCATGTGACCGGGCACAAGCATTTACAAGAAATCCCAGTAAAGGAATCATGGTTATTATTAAACGCTTTATCAAATAACAAACATACAAGAAAGGCAAAATGGATAACACTTTGTTCATCGGGTAAAAATAAATGCACCATTTCTCTAACATTTATCTTCCATTTTCCATGTACTTACTCATGACCACTGAACACAAGCTGTGTCTCCTCCACTATCTTCCATACTCTCATCGTACCATCTCTGCCTCCCACTGTAACACATCGCTCACGGCTCAGACTGTCCACACCTGTTATCACATCTTGATGCCCAAAGCTAGTGTGAGAGAAAGAGGTAGATTTTTTTTTATTATAAAGATAGAAAATGAATATCATTGCATAATTAGGCCTCATTTGGAATATGCAGTGCAATTTTGGAATCCTGTGTACAAAAAGGGCAACTAAATTAATAAGGGGAATGGGAGAGCATGAATATAAAGAAAGACTGGAAAAGTTATAATTATGTACGCTGGAGAAAAGGCGCTTGCGTGGTGATATGATTACTGTATAAATACATTAATGGGCCATACAATAAACTATCTGGGTCATTATTCACCAATAAAGCATGTCAGAGGACATGTGGCCATCCCTTAAGACTTGAAGAAAAGAGGTTAAGGCTTGAAGTTTGGAAAAGGTTTTTCACTGTGAGAACGGTTAAGCTATGGAACTGTCTTCCAGTGGACGTTGTAATGGCAGGTTCATTGGTCAGTTTCAAAAAAAAAAGCTGGATGAGTTTCTGCAAACAAGGAATGTTGCAAGTTACTGGTATTGATACATAAAGTAGAGTTGATCCAGGGAAATTTAAGGAATTTATTTTTCCCCTTTATAAATTTGGTGGGTTTATTTGCCTTCCTCTGGATCAACAGTTAGGCAGGAAATGAGGATATTGCTAGATGGACGTATGTGTTTATTCAACCTCAAATACTATACTAATAATAGCTAATACAGATCTTGGATATTTTTTTCATAGTATATGTGTGGAGTTCAGTAAGGCTGAACTGGACTCTAGTTTACCGTATATATTAGAGTATTAACCAAGGTTTTCAGGCTTTAAAAAAAGCCTGAAAACCGAACCTTGGTTTATATTCGGGTCAAGCACTTCACTTTCAATAATCCGGTGGCGCTCGCTCCGCTTCCTTTGTTCTACCGGGCTGACGTCACTACTTGGCACCTCTCTCACTTCCTGCCACTGAGTAGTGACGACAAGCAGAGCAGAGGATGCTGAGCAAGCGAGCGTCCGAATTGCTGAAGTCCTTGACCCGGCAGATGTGACCCGCTAGATCAAACAGTTATATTCTTTCTCCCAACACTCCTCTTTGGTCAGATTTAAATGGTGTCCTCCAAATTCTGTATTGATGGTGTCAGTTGATTTAAAATCCACTTGTTGCATGCAACTGTGAATAAGCCAGATCACCACCTGTGTTCCATCAGTGTTCTCCTTGCTAATCTTATATAGTGTGTCTTCTGTGTACACAAAGAACTGCTAGAGAAACTTTTTTAGAAAGTCATTTGTTCATCACAAGGCTCTTAATGACTCCACCACTTGGAAGTTTGCAAACCAATTCTTTGTCAACAATATAAGGCAGTTTTTTACAGTACAGACGGCTCTTTACCTTTGCTGGCGTTAAAGTTTTGGAATGGGAAAACCCCATTTACTATGGCTAAGTGCATTACCTAGGGGAGGCAATAGAGAGAGATACTCGGTACATAGCCCCTTAAACCTCTAGTCCAGTTGATCTAAGGCTGATCTCACACTACAACACACTAAAATCTTGGACGCAAGCGTTTCCAGTGCAATAGTGCGTGGTTACAATTTTGCAATTTTAAATCACGGTAACGCATATGATTGCACAAAGAATTTGGTGATCGCATGCATTACAATAACAAAAACGGATGCACATTTTTAACTTCTCGCGAACTGCATGCGAAATCACATGCACAAACAGACCAAAAGTGTGCTAGTGTGGCCTCAGCCCATCAGAATAGATTTAGGGTTAGGCCACACTATCGTTTTTTTTGCGCACGTGTTTTTTCCGATCATTGAAATTGCTTCAACGTACTGAAAAATTCGGGTGTGGTGCGATTTGCATTCCGCATTTAGCACAATCGCATGCGTTTTTCAATATCTAATGAAAAAATGCATTCACGCAACGAAATTGCACGCAATTTTGTGTGCGACTGCGTTTGCGGCACAGAGTGGCTGTGCCCTTACTATGACCTGGATGAATGTGAACCATCAACAATTTTATAAACCAATTTCATTTATTTATCTATAGAGAAGGACATTCTGTAATTTAACTATACAATAGGAATATAGAATATAGGCCATCTGAACCGATATTCTACTTTATTTGTACGTATAATACATTTAGTCACTAGTTACCCCCTACACAGTATGAATTTACGAAGCCCTGTTTTATATATATTGTGATTTACATCCACTAATGGTGAAGTTTTGTTATTTTAGTCTGTTGCCAATGCCATTAGTCTATTTAAGACATACCCGGGTGTCACATGCCCTAAAGCAGGCTTATTATATGTTAACATATCAGGTAAATGATCCAATCTATACATAATTTTCACTCATACAACAGGGTAAATACCTACAGTGTCTCGATGAAGGCATTTTCCGCTACGTTCCACACTTTGACTGATCGATCATGTGACACACTGAACAGCTGGTGTGTTCCATTTTGAAAGGAAAGCCCCTATGTAATAAAATGAATAAGATTACCAGCTAATCAGGTAAATAAAGTAAATGTAGAAGGTAAGGTACACTCACCGACACGGCGTCTCTGTGCCCCTGAAATTTATGCAGATTCTGACACGTCAACGGGTCCCAGATAAAAATTAGTTTGTTTCTGTCGCCCGATGCCTACAGTATAGGAGTAACATTTTACACACCAAGAGAAACATGGTTACCGAGCTTGTATCTTGCTACCGCTATAAACATACCAGGTATTTCCCATCTGAAGACAAGGCCATGCATAAAACGTGTGCAGTGTGTCCTACGTGTGTACTCTCGCTACCCTTCCTGCCGCCTGGGATCTTGTGCATTTTCTTGCCATCACATATAGACCCTGAGGGTACAATAATATGAATAATAACGTACCAGCCTTGGCAGGACAGTCCATTTAGTCTAATTTCACAAACTAACCATAACATACATTTAATAATGGAGCAGTCCTTAGAACCAGTGAACACATAGCTGTCATCAGGAGAGATCACAAGGCAGGTAATAGGTCCTTGGTGACCACGGAGTAGGCGAATTTCAGTAGGATCTGGGGGGAGCAGCTGGGAAATATAAAGTGAATGGTCTCCATCATACATAATACATGCATAAGGGGGCAATAGGAGGGGCTAGAAAGGCAGCACGAGATTCATTGGAGAATTAATGTACAATTTAAAAACACTAGGGGACAGTCTGTATAGATAGAATTAGGGGAATTAAGAATTACCTCCTTGGCCAAGGGACGCTGAAGTTTTCCACGTTGCTCTAACTAGAAAGTGGGGGGGAGAAAAAAAGATGATCTCATTTGGAAAAATAAAATCATTAACATTATATTATAATGAATATCAATTGGCCAACATGGAACATACCACATCCTCTTGGAGTCTGTTACCAATAACATCCTGATCCTCCTCCTCCTCATCCTCCTTTCGCTCTGCCTCTGTAAAGAATTCAATGATTGTTCAATGTAGAGTAAAGTTTATGAAGTATATACAAAAATGTTCCCGAGTTCTCACCTTGTTCCTGTAGCTGCTGTAGATATTCTTTGGCCAGGCGAAGTTTTTTCTCCTGAGCAGTCTCCTCCAGGTATTCCTCATCTTCGTTGGGCTTTTTCCGAGTCGGAGCACTAGTGACAGCAGAAGGTATTCAGTCAGAGGTGAAAAGAGGAAATGTAATGGAGGACAAAGCACCAAGTTGTAGGTTACTTACCGTTCAGTGTCGGAGTCGCTTTCAATTTCCTCTCTCAGATGCGCACCATTCTTTTTTCTTACTTTTTGGGAGGTTCCTTCTGAATCATTTCCCTATAAACAGATATCATTTTGAGCAGGTAGATCAGTATTAACTAGAGAGGATAAATTTAAATATAGACTTTGAATTTGGCTTGAAAGACTGCATTTTGGAAGGGAATGTTTGTGCTGCAGATTTTAAAACTCAATAATGGCAATGTTGAGGACATTCAGTGTTCTCCCTAGGGCCTTTTAGCCGGGCGGCCCACCCGGCTACTTTTTCATGCCACCCGGCTGGAAAAAAATTCTTGAGAGAACACTTGTGATTTAAAAGAATTTAGAAGTTGGTTTAATAGGTGTGCCAATAGGTCAGTTAAAACTCCCGCCAAAACTGCTCAGTCCAGACCCCTTTTTTACACCTGCAAGAATATTTTAGCACGTTAACTAGCTTTTCCAAGATCTCCAAGGCCACAAAAGGGCATCACATGTGCTTGTGCTGCTATGTTACATGGGTTACCTGCAGATGTTGACGAACTACAACACCCTGCATTCTACAACCATGGAATGCTGAGAGTTATAGTTTTCAAACATCTAGTGGGACAAAAGTTAGACATCCCTGACCTATATAATTAGCATGATGCAGTGCACAAATTTCCCCGTCCTACCCCACCCGGCTACTTTATCATGCCACCGGCTACTTTTTCATGCCACCCGGCAGGAAAAAAATTCTGGGGAGAACACGGGACATTGTTGTTTTTTTTACTTACCCTTTAAATATGGCTGTCACAGGAATGAAAGGGTATATCAGTTGGCGTGTGTACTCGTGTCAGGTTGGGGGATAAAAAACAAACTTTTTTGATGATTGGTCAAAATGTGTTTTTAGACTATACTTACCCTTTAAATATGGTTGCCACATGAATGAATGGGTAGTCATTTGGTGTGTGAACCTGTGTCAAGTTGGAAGTTAAAAAAACAAAAGTTTTGACTATAGTTACCCTTTAAATATGGAAGGGTAGGTCAGTAGGCGTGTGTACCTGTGTCAGGTTGGAAGTTAGAAAAACAAACTTTTTTGATTATGGATCAAAATTTGTTTTTTTGACTTTAGTTACCATTTAAGTTTGGCTGCCACAGTAATGGATAAGTAGATCAGTATGTGAGTGTACCGGTGTCGGGTTGGGGGTTAAAAAAAAAACAATAAACTTTGATCATTTAAGTCAAAATAACAAATTTTGACCAGTTACCCTTTAAGTAAGGCTGCAACAGTAATGGAGGGGTAGGTCAGTAGGCGTGTGTACCTGGATCATGTTGGAAGTAAAAAAAAAAACATACTTTTTTGATTATTGATCAAAATTTGTTTACTTTAGTTACACTTTAAATATGGCTGCCTAGTAATGGATAAGTAGATCAGTATGTGAGTGTACCGGTGTCGGGTTGGGGGTTAAAAAAAACAAACTTTGTTGATGATTAGTCAAAAATGTTTTTTTTACTATAGTTACCCTGTAAATATGGCTGCCATTAAAGGAAGGGTAGGTCAGCAGGCTGTGTATCCTCCACACCCTCCGGTTTCCCCCCACAATCATAAAGACATACTGATAGGTTGTATGTGTCAAATGTGCTTAGATTGTAAGCTCTTCGGGCCAGGGCCTGATGTAAATGTATCCATGTAATTGTAAAGCGACACAGAAGATGTTGGCGCATATAAATCCACAACAATAATAATTGTTAATGAGTCTAGCATGTTAAATGTTAAAATTCATGGCAGTACAATTAGAAAAACACTGAACAAGTATAGCTTGCTTGGAAGGGCTACCAAGCAACATGTAAAGACAGCTTGCACCAAAACAAACCACAAGACATATATATTAAAGGACAATTATACACATAAAATGGGAATTTAAATATATATGTAAGTTGAGCAAGATACAAGAATGTAGAGAATTCCTGATCCTTGTAGCCATGGAACTCTGGAAGCTATGGGCAGTAAACCCTCATACACATGTGATTGCGGGGGCCGACCCGCGACCCACGTTGTGTATGCATGCCTGTTCAGTGTTCTCCCCAGAATGTTTTCCAGCCGGGTGGCATGAAAAAGTAGCCGGGTGTGGAAAAATGTGCACTGCATTATGCTCATTATATAAGTCAGAGATGTCAACTTTGTGCACTAGATGTTTGAAAACTATGGCTCCCAGAGAGTTGTAGTTCGGCAACATCTGCGGGGAGTTGTAGTTCGATAATATCGGCAGGGAGTTGTAGTTCAGCAACATCTGTAGGGAGTTGTAGATCGGTAACACCTGAAGGTAACCCAGATTTAATATGGCAGCACAAGCACATGTGCCACCATTTTGTGTTATTAGGGATCTTGCAAAAATAATCTTGCAAGTGTAAAGAAGGGGCCTGGATTGGGCAGTGTTTGCGGGGAGTTTTAACTGAGCTATTGGCACCTATTAAACCTATATCTAAATTCTTTTAAATCACAAGTGTTCTGTCAAACTTTTTCCAGCCGGGTGGCATGAAAAGTAGCCGGGTGGGCCGCCCGGCTAAAAGACCCTAGGGAGAACACTGCTGTTTCAGCAGATAATTGTGAACGGGCACTTTGTGGCCAAACCGGGTGTTCCGTCGGGGCCGTTGATGATCAGCCTGGCAGATCGGGAAACAAGTCCCGACCGAACGGCCTACAAAGTGCCCATACACAGGACGATCATCGTCCGAAACATCTGTGCATACACATCATGCGTCGCAGGTCGGCCCCCATAATCACACATGTGTATGCACCTTAAGTAAAACAAACTAATAGAATGTTGTAGATAAGGGAGTTGAGAGAGGTCAGCAAAGCTGCACGCTTCCTGACCAATCAAATTACACTTTCTAATTACAAAACAACAGAAAAGGATAGGCAGGTGTTTGGGGAACACCAAGTTTGGACATTAACATCTCTTTTCGGGTATAACGCAGGAACACAAGAGTAGGTGGGTTTTATTTTATACCTATTAACTCAGCTGACCATGTGTGTGTTTCACCAGTATAGTTGTCCTTTAGTGCCCTTTAGCATTATGCAACAGTGCGTATTAGCATAAACACCTCATACCACATGTCAAGCACATGTGGTGGAGAGGGATATTTTGGGGGATTTTGCAGCCACGTGACCCTGCCACTTTGCAATCGAATCATAGATTAACTCATCTGTATACCTACAGTACATTATATTTTAGTATTCTAGAGTCAAATGTCAGAACATTAGCCAAAATTTGGACTTACAATAGGATCATGATCTCAATGATCTCAAACACACCAGCAAATCTACAACAGAAAGGCTGAAGAAAAGATTCAAGGGGTTTCAATTGCCCAGTAAACCTTCAGGCCTCAACCACAGCGAAATGCTGTAGAAGGACCAAGAGAGGTCCCAGTAGCAGGGATGATGTCAATGATCCTCCTCAATGATGTGAGAGACTGATACAGTCATACAGAAAACAAATACTCCAACTTACTGCTGCTAAAAGATGTCTCTAAAATCTATTGTATCATAGGGCTGTATTCTGATTATGTATTGTTTTAAAGCAATAGTTGCCCTTTAAAGGGAGAGTAATCCCACACAGTAACCCCAAATTCCTTGCCACTCCAGATGTTTAGAAACAACAACTCCCAGAATGCTTTAGTTACTGGGAGTTGTAGTTTCCAAACATCTGCAGAGCACTGCACCCCCCCCAGTTGAGTGGAACAGAGGACTTTCCTGTGTGTGAGTTCAGCTGCTCCTGCCATCTGGAGTATTGGTAGAAAGCACATGGTACACTGTGGTGTAAGATCCTCATGCTGCCGAATGTTTTACTTCCCCTGCAATACCAACCACCTCTCTGAAGAAGTACTCCCTGCACTATGGCCTCCGACGGGGGTCTCTCCTCACACCAGCAATCCGGCTCCACTGCCACTCGCTTCTGCATCCACTCTTCTGGTGCCGGATGTTGATACTCTGCACCGAGTAGTGATGTCAGCCACCAGAAGAGTGGATGTGGAAGCGGGCGGCAGGTGGATTACAGAGATGAGTGACCCGAGTCAATATTCGATTTTTAAGGCTATTTTTGTAGCCTAAAAACCTCAACTTGTACTAGAGTATACACGGTATATATATTTTCATATATAAATATGAAACAAAAGTATTGAAATGGACTTTCTGTATCTCATAACGATGCCCTCCCTTTTTCAGTGGGACACATTACATTGAAACTTGAATACGTATGAAGTGAAGATACATGTGATCAACTATTTAAATGAAATGGCAGAGGTTTTAAAGGGCATGTCCACACCCAAAACTATAATTTCCCCAACCACTGGCCCCAATGTATAGTGCAATAAAATCCTTACCTTACATCCCAGCTCCAAATGGTTCTCCAGCAATCCCCCCGCCCAAAGTCCCAAAAACTGGCCACCAGGAGGATAGCAGAGTCCATATAGGACTGCCTCTTGTCACCCCTCGGGAGAATTTTGCCATGCGCAGAAGAGCCCTCCCCCCCGTTTTGGTCTCCCTCCCCCTAGCTCCAAACCCCTTTCCCATATGATAGTTATAGATCCCCCCAGCCCCGACCGCATTAGTATTATAGTTAGAAAATCCCCCCAATCTTTACTTACCTTACTCTCTCCTTCGCCGTTCCACCATACCGGCAGCCGCGTCTGTGATTGGCTGCCTCTCAGCCAATCACAGACGCGGCTGCCGGTCCCGCCCCCTGCTTGCAGTTCCATGCAAGCAGAGGGCCGGGATTGTGCGGGAGGAAGAGGTAAGGTAAGTAATGATTGGGGGACTTTCTAACTATATACTTATGCGGTTGGGGCTGGGGGATCTGACCTATCAAATATAAAAAAGTTTATTTAAAGGGTGGACATACCCTTTAAACAGTATTTCGTAGGGATCTTGGAGTTTTGGTGGATAACAAACTTAAAGGTAGCAAGCAGTGCCAGGCGGCAACAGCCAGAGCCAGCATGGTATTGTCTTGTATAAAGAGAGGTATGGATTCAAGGGAGGAAAAAGTAATTCTCCATCTTTACAAAGCATTGGTAAGGCCTCATTTGGAATATGCAGTGCAATTTTGGAATCCTGTGTACAAAAAGGACATCTTTGAAATGGAAAGGGTTCAGAGAAGGGCAACTAAATTAATAAGGGGACTGGGGGAGCTTGAATATGAAGAGAAACTGGAAAAGTTACAATTATGTACGCTGGAGAAAAGGCGCTTGCGTGGGGATATGATTACTGTGTATAAATACATTAACGGGCCGTACAATAAACTATCTGGGGCATTGTTCACCAATAGAACATGTCAAAGGACACAAGGACATCCCTTAAAACTTAAAGGAAAAAGGGTTTCAAGCTCGGAAAGGGTTTTTCACTATGAGAACGGTAAAGCTATGGAACTGTCTTCCAGTGGATGTTGTTATGGCAGGTTCATTGGTCAGTTTAAAAAAAAAGGCTGGATGAGTTTCTACAAACAAAGAATGTTGCAAGTTACTGGTATTGATACATAAAGTAGAATTGATCCAGGGAAATTTCCGATTGCCACTTGTCAGAAAGGAATTTTTTACCCCTTCATAAATTTGGTGGGGTTTTTTTGCCTTCCTCTGGATCAACAGTTAGGCAGGAAATGAGGATATTGCTAGATGGGTTGAACTGGATGGACGTATGTCTTTATTCAACCTCAAATACTATACTATACTATCTTTACTTCATACGCACAATCAGCTGTTTAAAAACAGAAGATTGTGAATCTTCTGGAGGGGATCACGGTCTCTCTTACCTCCCGGTCCTATAGTTACACCACTGGTATCATTACTAGCAAAAGTCCGTTTGTGGTTTTCAGTTTAATTGAAGAACGGGAGGTAAAGGAGCTAGGTCATATCTCCCATTCTTCTATAAAACCTGCAGGAGCCAGGAACAAAATTAGGGAGCTTTACCTGGTCTCTCGCTACTCTGCTGTTCTTCCGCTGAAGTTTGTACTGTATGCACATCACACATCTAAAGTCTTTCTCCTAACTTCAGCGATTTCACTTGCTCGTTCTTTCCCGTTATTTGTAAATAGTAGATTTAATCCCCTTTTCCAGTCTAAATTCATCATATAGTAAGGAGCCCCACCACACTGGATTTCAGTTTCTCAGTCCATTGTGCCAGTGTCTAAAGCTGGCCATACACTAAGCAGACATTTAGATAGATTTGAGAAATATATCTAAAAGTCTAAAGAGATCATCCCATCTCAAACATCTGGAGGGATGCAAGATTGACATCCCTGGTCAAAGGGCGTATTTCTAGATTATATTTAGCATTTCTATTTCAGATTTTCTTTTGTTTCTGTTTATTTGAACAGTTCTGTTTTACATCCATAATGAAAGACTGAAGTTGGTTTCTTATTCGGAAAATGAATAAGAAACTGGTGTTTTGAAAGGGTTAAATCACTTTGTATCACTGAAACAACACCTCATATACACAGATACAAACCCCTGGCACATAATGCATTTCACTCCTGCCTGAAAAACGGATTATGGGCATGCATACGGGCATCAAACTGGGCAAAATAGCCATTTCTGCATTTTTGAAAGGGTTAAATCAGTTTGGAAACAACACTTCATCGACGAAGATACAGACCCCTGGCACATAAGGCATTTCACTCCAGCTTAACCCAAAGGGATGAGGCTGCAGTGAAATGCATTATGTGCCAGGGGTCAGTATCTGCCTATATGAGGTGTTGTTCCAGTGATACAAAGTGATTTAGCCCTTTGAAAACACCAGTTTCTTAATAAATTCTGAATAAGAAACCATCTTCATCCTCGTTATCCTGTGTGGTTTAAGGGTGTCAGTTAAGGCTGGTACACACTATACAATCCTTCCTCCTGACCAACCGTTCGAGGATTCAGACTGGTTGGCAAGGAGGAAGGACTGTCGGTCACAGGAAAAGCAGCCATGTCTGACAATTAGGCGCGACCGATTGTGTGGTCCATAGAGGGCTTCACGATTGGTTGTGATTTTCCGACCTGACCTATCATTCGTTTATCCGATTTGGACGAATGAACGATCTGTCGACAGTCGAAACACTGAAATGTCTGTCGGGGTGAATTATTTATCGTGTGTACCTAGCTTTACACAGTGTGAAGACACTATTATCCCGCCAGTTTAGCTCTCCATGCAGCACTTTATACTAGGGTGCAAATTTGCCCCCTTACACGGACACGTCACGTTACCTGCGTCCTCCGCCTCCTCACCGGTCCCACCGATTTTTTCTTGATAAACAGACCGGACATGTTGAACACACAGCACAGTAAATGTTACACGTGGGTGACAGTCCCACACTTCTTCCGGTCTCGCTTGCTATGCTCCAATTGGTTTGGACTAAAACGATCCCCGCCCACCGTGCAAAGGCGGAAGCTAAGTCTTAGGGAATGTTTTTTATTGGCTGCCAAGTCTCGCGGTATTTCTTCTAATTGTGCCCATAACCTGTCTGTACTGAGTCTGAATCGTAGCCAGAGGGGATTCTATAACATATATATCTATATATCTCTAATATACTGTATCTATATATCTATAATATACTGTATATATATCTATAATATATCCTGACGACAGCCTCGTGTCGGCTGAAGTCCATGGAGTGCTCCTACCATCTATCCAATATCTATCTATACTTCGGTAGAGTTCAGGAGCACTCCAGGATAACTTCAAAATGGTTTATTAAATATAGCACATAATGGCAACGTTTCGGCTCTGTGCGTGGAGCCTTTATCAAGCCTAGATAGATATATAGATATGCCAATGTCGGACCACCAGTATTTGGAAACAAAAATTCCCAGCATGCCTTGGTTGCTGATATTTGAAGCTTGCTTGATCCCTAATGCCATAGTTTGATCAGATTGCCTGGGGGATCAGAAGAAAATCAGATGGAAGATCATGTTCTGGTAAATTTAGTCCATTTGTGAATATTTTTGTATTTCCCAACTGACAGTTTACCATTACACATAGGGGTCGTCTTTGGTCCAATATCACCCCTCAATATATATACCAATCAGTAGTCTGGATGTCAGAATTACAGTAAAGTGAATCAGGTGATATTTCAGAGCAACTTGGTGCAATATTAAAATACTAAAATACGAACAATTGGCTGTGATTTGCCCAGATTCCATTTATTCAACTGATTTTGGGAAAAGGTTGTGTTTTTAAGTCACAACCAATCCCTGCCCAATATTATTCCAGTAGGTGCATCAGCCTGGAAAACCCATATGTATTAGGCTGGGTACACACAGAGGGACTTTTTGTCCCGACCGAGCGCTCGCTACGAGCAAGCACTCGGCCGGGACAAATGTCCGTCGGTCGCGGCAAATTCGGCCGCGGCCCAATTTGCGAACGATCGATCGTGCGTTCCCATAGGGAACCGCGCGATTGATCAGAATTTTCCGACATGCCCAATCGTTCGGTCATCCGATACGGACGAACGAACAATTGATGATGGTCGTGGCCGGCCGCCCGCCCCACACCAGACGATATTTTCGGCCAATTGACCAAAAGTGCCGTGAATCGGTCGGTCGGGCGAAAATATTGGCTGGTGTGTACCCAGCCTTAGTATTTGTGGTTTGTGATAAAGATCTTTCAACCTGACCTAGAACAGAATTAACGTGTACAGTCTGTTTGGCTTTATTAATAAGATGATCATTTTAAGATGAAAAGGTAATGGGCAATAAGTAGGGGAGATTGCATAAAGAATGAGCAAATCAGAAAAATAAATATTTATATAGTGGATACCCTATTGTATATACATACAACATTACGTGTGTATTATACAGAGATCCAAATATTTTAAACAGAAAGGAATTACTTGAAGCTGTCAGGATACAGCAAGAACAGAGAGGGAGAAAAAAAAAACTCAGTAAAGTTGTGTTACCATTATTCACCTCAGTCTGGTGGACCAGATCTAAATTCCAACCAGTCAGGTAATTTAATGTAATCCTATATAATAAAAGCCCCAATGTGCGTCCGTGAATCCGTGTGTGGCTTTTTGTTTGTGCGCATGCGCGAGAGGAGGAGTAGTTCTCTGGCTTCTTCGCATGGCCGGACTTATGCACGAACAGCTACTTCCACTCCTTGAACCGGACTTTCCTGATCTGGACGAGAGAGAGAGATGTCTAACGCCCGTTATTTAACGGGCTTAACTGTGTAGTATACTATAAAAGCAACATTTAATTATTAGGGGAAAAAAAGAAAAACATGATTAGTATTAATAAAAAAACATTACTGGCGAACAAAGTATCGTGACACAGTCAGTATGCTTGTGTAGGTTCTCATTCATCCAGATCACTTCAATACTAGAGTAAATACTTTTCCAGTTGTGATCTTGCCACAATACAATTTTAGCTAAACTTGCAATTAAAACTTTAAAAAAAATTCATTGGATTAAATAAAATTTATTTTCAAGAAAATACAAATACTCCTAAAGTAAATGCCTCATTTGTCCAATATAAAGGGGATTACGGTGACGAACCAGAATGTAAATGCTCATTCTTTCCTTTCAAGTTAGAGGACCACAATCTACAGCTGCTGTCTTCACCTATAGACAAGCCCCCAATCGTCAGGAGACTTGTTGCGCCTTGCTGTACATGGTTACCCCCAGGTCTTAGAGCACAAGGTAGACGCTGAGGCCGGGTATACTCTGGAAAACCGGAACACCAATAAAGCTGAACAGGAACTGGAAAACAAGAAAAGGACAAAATGCAAAGATAACAACGAACAATGAGAAGAACAACACTTTATAGCAAGGACCACTAGCTTGGCTATACCAAAACTATAACAGGCAAACACTAAGTGACTGGACAGGACTTAAATAAGGCAGAGGGACCAATGGGGAATGGAGTGACTGAAGTCTGATGCAAGGATTGGGTAACAGGGCAATTCTATTGGATTTCCTCCGCCCCACCTGTGAACCACAGGAGCGGAGGAGATAAGTAGAGATGCCCGTGCTTGTCCGCACAGCACCAGAAGGAGAGGCGTGGGTACGATGAGGTGCTTGCGAACCCGAGGACACCGGATGATGACGACACCCGTCGAAGATTACCGAAGTCAACGTTTGGCGAGGGATCGCGAGGCAGCTAAGTCCCGTGCCCTGAAAAATTAATTTAGAAAGAGTGGGAAGTATGTTCCATGCATCAATGGGCAAATGGTTCTGAAGTATTTCACACTGACTCCTACTTCCTAGAAAAATGATTAAACACAGGTAGCAAGTTTTTCTTAAATTGAGTACGGATGCCGTGCTGGGACATGTTGTTAAATTTATTTTTAAAGGGCATTTCCAGCCTTAAAACAACAAAACTGGTGACTTGTCAGTTATTTGCCCGCAACCCCAACTGCTATTTTTACCAATTTATTACATGCATTTGTAACCAGATATTTAATATTCTATTCTTTTCTGGGCATCTGGTATCTGCCTTCTCCCTCTTCCTTAATGCACATTTTATATGCTTGAGCATGTGTAGAGGAGGCAGCAGGTGGAACAGCAATTAGGGCTAGGCCACACTATCGTGTTTTTCTTGCGTTTGCGCTTGCGTTTTTTCAGATCATTGAAAACACGGCAACACACCGAAAACGCGTGTTTTCAGGTGCATTGCGATTAGCGTTCTGCATTTTTAACCGCAATCGCATGTGTTTTCCTATACCTAATGAAAAAACGCATGCGCAAAGGCAACGAAATCCCACATGAAATTGCATGCGATTCCGTGTGCGTTTGCGGTGCAGTGAGGCTGTGCCCTTACTGACTATGCTGTCAGTTGTCAGAGATGTGATTGACTGCATGGAGGCAGGGGCTTTTCTATTTACCAGTTATTGTGGGCACTGGACACCACTTGTATTTACATGTCTGTGTGTGCTGGGCACTTATACTTACCAATCTATTTGGGCACTGGGCACTTATATTTACCAGTCACTGTGGGCAACATATATTTACCAGTTCATCAGGCAGTGTTAAGCTAGGTACACATGATACAATAATTCGGCCCGACTGACCGACATTTCAGTGTTTCAGTCGGTCGGGCCGAATTATTGTATGGCAGCTTTTTACAGCTGCGACCAATCGCCGACCATTCGTTCGTCCAATTCGGACGTGGCTGTTTTTGCCGTGACCGACAGTTCTTCCTCCTACCTGAACAGTCAAAAGCCTCGGACTGTCGGTCAGGAGGAAGGATTGTATAGTGTGTACCAGCTTTAGTCAGCCCTCCACGCCCACCTCCAAGAGCCACATCCATTGTTTTCAAAACACTGCAGGAAGTTATGGGAGGCAGCTTTACAAAGTTTGGCACAGGTGGTAAAAGGTCTAAAACAGACCTGGGAAACGTAAGGCTCAGGGGCCACATGGGGTCCATTGGCTACACCTGACTGGCCCCATGCTACTAGACCTGTACCCAAAAAACAGCTTTCTGGGCTGGAAAATATGAATTGATTGTCTCACGCTGGATAAATGATTTCTATGATGTTTATTATTTTTATTGTATAAAAAGTTAATGACCGGATCAATTGATTAATGTAAAATTTTACAGTTAATATAAAAACATCCAATGAACCAGATATATTTTATTAAATCTGGTTTTGCAGGACAGGCCCCCTGTGAAATGAGTTGCCCATCCTGGTCAGGGTGTGATTAGATAAGGGACTATTGTTTACATTGTCCCACATGCTATTCATTCATATGCTCTATTGGGGACAGGCTTGTGCAACCTGCATTACTTTATTAACTGCACTACAGAGAGAACGCCGCCAGAGGGAGCTGTCATTTTAGAATACACTCCACCCCATTATTAATCACGTGGTTCGTGCTTGGCAATCACGTGACCAGCGGATAGTACGATGTGCCCGCGGACCTGGCCTCTGGTCATTCTGTCGAGATGTCACAGTCGGTGTTTCACGAGCGGCAGCGGTTGGAGCTGTGCGCTGTACATGCGCTAAACAATCTTCTGCAGAACCCAGAGTTTAACCATCAACGTGCGGAGGAGATCTGTCGGGGGTAAGTCAGTGTGGGGCAGTTAATGATGAAAGGGTTAATAACAGTAAATATTAGACAGCCAATGGGTAGGGAGCTGGACACATGGCAACCAATCAGTGTCATACCATCTGATTGGTTGATTGACAGACATCTCTTGATTGACACTCCATGTTCCAAGGTCCCTGTGGTTAAGCAGGCATAGGAAACCAATAGATCCAGATGTTTTGAAACTACAACTCCCAGCATTCCCTGGTTGCTGAGTGCTTGTAGTTTTAGTCTTCAAACATCTGGTTATCTATTGGTTGTCTGTGCCTGGTTTAAAGGGCAAGTCCAGCCCCAAAATGAAAACTTACATACAGGTAAATCACCCCTTAACGGTAATAGTTTGAAATCTGAAATATATAAGTCTAACCTGAAATCCTGCACAATGTCCTGTTTCCCGATTCTGCTTCCTGGTTCTTTCTCAGTTATAACTGTCAGTTTTGAATTCGACCGTTGACATCACAGCCAATGACGGAAGTTAATCCCCTGTCTGCCTCTCTGAGCATGCCCAGGCTCAGTACAGGTTTCTAAATTGCTCAGTTTCCATGAGGCATCCACAAGCATATGGAAAATGCAAAAAAGTGTAGGACACACTCCTCTCGTTTTCAGTTATTAAGCAAAAAAATACAACGTTCCCCAACGTTGTATTTTTTGCTTAATAAACACTGAAAACGAAGTAGTGTGCTCCTCCACCATTTTTGCATTTGCCATATTGCTGTGGCCCTTGAGTGGAGGTGGGGATTGCCCTACCGACCAAGGCCGTGCCATTAGGTGTGCTGGAGTGTACTTTACTAAAAGCTTTGGACATCCACAGCATAGCAGGCATACAGAATGAATTCATAGGACAACCTTTGATATATCAACATATTTTTAAAGGGCCATTCTTTCTTATGAGGGTGGAGTTGTCTTTTAAGTTAGACACACAATACAATAATTCAGCCGAATTATTGTATGGCGGCTTTTTGCGGCCGCGGTTGATTGCAAACCGTTCGTTCGGGCGAAAGACAATCGGACAGGTTGGAAAATCACAAACGATCATTCGGTCCACTATGGACCACACGATCGGTTGCGCCTAACTGTCAGATGTGGCTACTTTTGCCACCCGACATTCCTTCCTCAACTGGCCGGTCAGGAGGAATGGATTGTATAGTGTGTACCTGTACAGACATTGATGTTGCTGATCTGTCACATCACCAGCTGCCAGGTACCTACTGGGATACCTGTTAAGAACCTCTGTCTGATCTTTCCATAACATGAGGTAGCAATTCCCTGGATGTGAGAAGAGGCACCTGTCCGGATCTTTTAAGTGATTGACTCCAGTCAGAAATGAATGGCCCAGACGGGAACTTCAGAAGATAAAAATGCTCCCAGATACTTAAGGGACCTTCAGTGGAAGAATCGCTTTAAGGCTTGAAGGTAGAAATGCTGCCACTCCAACAAAACACTGTATTTAATGGCACTTGGATGATATATATTTTATTAATAAGCACCACACAGCGTTTACAATAACAAATACAAAAAATTATACAAGGGGCCATACATTAATAGTTCGAACATAACAATATAAATTTTATATAATATATTATAACTGAGTAACATATTACACTTAATTTACTGACCTATAGGGCATCAGTTTTGTTTCATAGTGACAATATATCCTACTGCGCTAAACAGTTGGTACCTCCATTTTTGCTTAATGGCTTTAAATTTCCGATGGTGCTACCTTAGGGACCATTAAAAAAAACACTTTCAATCCTTCACCCACATGTGTAACTTTTCTAATGCATGTTGCAGACATCACTGATTTAAAAAAAAAAATTGTTTAGTTTTGATTGTCTAATTAAATTGGAACAGATTCAGAATTTGAAAAGGCGATGCACCCTGTATACTGCACAAACGGCCCTATTTAAAAAGCTACTCTATTCGAACTGTGAGTTCCGCTTATGATCATACATCGGGGCCTGTCAAAAGAACAGCAGAGGAGCACAAGAACGGGTAAATTCCCCATATTTGTCCTGGCTCCTGTAGGTTTTATTGAAGAATGGGAGGTAAGACATAGTTCCTTTACCTCCCGTTCTTCAATTAAACTGAAATCCCCAAACTTTATTTAAGTAGTGGGGATACCCTTAAAAGGGCATGTCCACCCCCTAAACTAAAATTTCCATGCAAACTAATTACATCCCCAAACTTTGACCTTGCAAAGGTTTAAATGTATGTGCAATGCTTGTAAATAATATACTTACCAGCCCTCGATCACTCCGCTGTCTTCTGCTCCTCTGTGCCTTTTCCGTGCACAGCAGCAGAAGGGGCTGGACCAGCAGCAGCATCAGTGATTGTCTGAGACACTGTTTTTTGCCAATCGCTGCTCGGTCGTTAAAATCTATTAAATGTCTAACCACTGTATGGCCAGCATTACAATGATTGTTGTAACATCTGTGTTTACTATAAAGAAAACAAAAACACCAGAAATAAAAAAAACGAAGGAGTCATTCAGGGATCCGCCAAGTCCGTCGTTCGGCGATCCCCGACCGAACGTCCATTTCGGCAGATAAAGGCCCTACACACGGGCCAATTATCGGCCGAAAGGAATGTTCGTACACATTGTGCGTCGCGGGTCGGGACCCGCGATCGCTCGTGTGTATGAACCTTAAGAGTAATAAACCCCTTCCTCCCACTTTCCAGGGGAGATTAAAGGATTAGTAAACTGTAAAAACAACTTTAGTAGAAAGCTGTGTCTTTAAAAGTAATGTTGGCTAATTATTTTTTGTTCTATCCCCCCCCAGATCCTACCTTTATTGCTTCATAGTTGCCGGATTCCCCCTTCTGTGTTGTGGCCTCTGACATTCCGCCCCCACGAGATTTCCTACTTACTGGGTCTCATAAGGTTAGTGTGTGCGTGCATGACGTCACCGCGCACATGACATGAGGTCAGCGCGTGCACACGACGCCGCAAACAGGCATGCATGTGACATTTTGCTGCATTTGCTTTGTCACAGCGCAATGACATCAAGCCTGTGCCCGTTCGGCGATGTGCGCACGCATTAATGTTTTTTTATTATAAGTAGAATGCATATCATATGCATAATTAGGCCTCATTTGAATATTGCGCATGCAATTTTGGAATCCCTGGGTACAAAAAGGCAACTAAATTAATAAGGGAATGGGATAGCATGAATATAAAGAAGACTGGAAAGTTATAATATGGTACGCGATAAAAGGCGCTTGCGTGGTTAGATGATGACTGTATAAATACATTAGATGGGTGCCATACAATAACTACTGGGTCTATTCACCAATAAAGCAGTCAGAGTACATGGGCCAGCCCTTAAGACCTCTTAAGAAAAGAGTTAAGGCTTGAAGTTTGTAAAAGTTTTTCACACTGTGAGAACGGTTTAAGCTTAGAACGGTCTTCCAGTGGACCGTTGTAATGGCAGGTTCATGGTTCATTTCAAAAAAAAAGCTGGATGAGTTTTTCTGCCAACAAAGGAATGTTTCAAGTTACTGGTATTGATAATAAATCTAGTTGATCCAGGTGAAATTTAAGGAATTTATTTTTTCCCCTTTATAATTTGGTGGTTTATTTTTGCCTTCCTCTGGATCAACAGTTAGGCAGGAACTGAGATATTGCAGATGGACTAATTTGTTTTATTCAACCGTCAAATACTATACTCATAATAGCTAATACCGGATCTTGGATTTTTTTTATAGTAATAGTGTGGAGTTCAGTCACGAGCTGAACTGGACTCTATTTTACCGTATATATTAAGTATTAAACCAAGGTTTTCAGGCTTTAAAAACAATCCTGAAAACCGAACCTTGGTTATATCGGGTCAAGCACTTCACTTTCAATAACCCTGTGGCGCTCGCTCCGCTTCCTTTGTTTCCTTACCGGGCTGACGTCACTACTTGGCCAACCGTCTCTCAACTTCCTGAGCCCTAGATATAGTGACGACAAGCAGAGCAGAGGATGCTTACAAAGGCGCGTCCGAATTGCTGAATCCTTGACCGGCAAATGGTGACCCCGCTAGATCAAACATTTATCTTCCTTTCTCCCAACACTCCTCTTGGGTCAGATTTAATGGTGTCCTCCAAATCTGTATTGATGGGTGTGCAGTTTGATTTAAAAATCCACTTGTGGCAATTCACCTGTGAAGTAAAGCCAGATCACCACCCTGTGTTCATCCGTGTCTCCTTGCTAATCTTAATATAGTATGTCTCTGTGTACACAAGAACTGCTAGAGAACTTTTTTAGAAAGTCAGTTGTTCATCAACAAGTGCTCTTAATGACTCCAACCACTTGGAAAGTTTGCAAAACCAATTCTTGTCAACATATAAGGCAGTTTTTAGCAGTAACGACGGCTCTTTTACCTTTGCTGCGTTAAAGTTTTGGTAAGGGGAATAACCCCATTTACTAGGCTAAGTGCATTACCCTAGGGAGGCCTGAGAGAGATACTCGGTAATAGCCCCTAAAACTCTAGTCCCCAGTTGATCCTAAGGCTGATCTCACACTACAACACCTAAAATCTTGGACGCAAGCGTTCCGTGCAATAGTGCGTGGTTAACAATTTCAATTTTAAATCACGGTAACGCATATGATTGCACCAAGAATTTGGTGATCGCATGCATTAACATAACAAAAAACGGATGCAAAAAAAAACATTTTTAAACTTCTCCCTTCCTCGCGAACTGCAAATGCGAAATCACATCACCAAACAGACCAAGTGTCTAGTGTGGCCTCAGCCCATCAGAATAGATTTAGGGTTAGTCCACACTATCGTTTTTTTTTGCGCACTTGGTGTTTTGTTCGATCATTGAATGGGCTTCAACGTACTGAAACATTCGGGTGTGGGCGATTTGCATTCCGCATTAGCACAATCGCATGCGTTTTTCAATATCCTATGAAAAATGCTTCACGCAACGAAATTGCACGCAATTTGTGTGCGATTGCGTTTTGCGGCACAGAGTGGCCGTGCCCCTTACTCTGACCTGGAGTAATGTTGAACCATCAAATTTTATAACCCAATTTTCATGTATATTTATCTATAGAGAAGGACATTCTGGTCTGTAATTAACTATCAATAGAATTATAGAATATAGGCCCTCTGGGAACCGATATCTACTTTATTTTGTACGTAGAATACATTGTAGTCACTAGTTACCAACCACCACCCCTACACAGTAGAATTTAACGAAGCCCTGTTTTATATATTTGTGATTTTACCTCCACTAATTGGTGAAGTTGGTTATTTTAGTCCTGTTTGCCAATGCCAATTAGTCTATTTAAGACATACCCCCCCGGAGTGGTCACATGCCCTAAGCAGGCTTATTATAGTTAACATACAGGTAAATGATTCCAATCTATACATACTTTTCACTCATACAACAGGGTAAATACCTACAGTTCTCTAGGAGGTAGGCATTTTCCGCTACGTTCCACACTTTGACTGCTCGATCAGGTGACACCACTGACAGCCTGGATGTGTTCCATTTTGAAAGGAAAGCCCCTAGTAATAAATGAATAAGATTACAGCTATCAGGGTAAATAAAGTAAATGTGAGAAGTAGTACACCCACTCCACACCGACACGGCGTCTCTGTCCCCTGAAATTTTGTCAGATTCTGACACTTCAACGGGCCCATATAAAATTAGTTTGTTTCTGTCGCCCGATGCCTACAGTATAGAGTAACATTTTACACACCATAGAACAATGGTTACCGCACGCGAGCCTTTGTACTTTGCACCACTACACCGCTATAAACATACCAGGTAGTTCCCATCTGAAGACAATTCCATGCATCAACGTGTGCAGGTGTGTCCTACGTGTGTACTCTCTTACCCTTCCCTCTGCCTCCTGGGATCTTGTGGCTTTTCTTGCCATCCATATAGACCCTGAGGGGACAAATAATATGATAATAACGTACCAGCCTTGGCAGGACAGTCCATTTAGTCTCATTGTCATTCACAAACTAACCATCACATACATTTAATAATGGAGCAGTCGCTAGAACCATGACACTAGCTGCTGTCATCAGGGAGATAATTCACAAGGCAGGTAATAGTCCTCTTTGTGACCACGGAGTAGCGAATTTCAGTAGGATTCTGGGGGGAGCAGTCTGGAAATATAAATGAATGTCTCTCATACATATACAATGCATAAGGGGGCAACGAGGGGCTAAAGGCACACGAGATTCATTGGGGAGACTTACTGTACAATGGAAAAACACTAGGGACAGTCTGTAATAAATAGAATTAGGGGAATTAAGAATGACCTCCTTGGCCAAGGGACGCTGAAGTTTTCCCATTCCACCAACCTTTCCCCCTTTCCTTCCCCCGTCCCTCATTTCCTATTCCCTCACCCCCCCAGCCACGCCCCACCCGCCGACACAACCCCTTCCTCCCCAACCTCCCTCCTCATTCCCCTCCACTTCCCTTCCACTCCCACCCATTCCCAACTTCCCCCTCCCGCTTCCCCTTCCTCCACTTCCGCACCCCTTCCACCCTTCCCCCTTCCACTTTCCCAACCCCACTTCCTTCCCCACACCAAAGTCCACCACGCTTCCCCCTCCCAACCCACCCCTCCTTCCCCACATTCCGCCCCCTCGCCCCCCGTTCCTCCCCCTCCATTCCCAACCCCTTCCCCCCCAGCCCTCCGGTCCCCCCCTTCTTCCCCAGCACCATGTTCCCCCCCCCTTCCCCTTCCATTTCCCCCCCCTTCCCCCCCTTTCCCCCCACCCCCATTCCTTCCCCCACTCCCCACACCCCCCATTCCCTCCCTCCGCTTCCCCATCTCCGCCCCCCCCCCTCCCGCACCCCACGACACCCGCCCCAATTCCTTTCCCAAGCCGTTCCCTCACACCTTCCTTCCCCCACCCCTTTCCACCCCACCCCACTTCCCCCCATACCCTTTCCTTAAGCTTTCCTCCCCCTTTTCCACGGTTGGGTTGTTGCTCAACTAGAAAGTGGGGGAGAAAAAGATGATCTCATTGGAAAAATAAAACTCATTAAACTTATATTATAAGGATATCAATATGGCCAACATGGAACATACAGCACTCCTCGTGGATTCTGGTTACCAATCAACACCTGATCCTCCTCCTCCTCACCTCCTTTTCGTCTGCTCCTCTGTAAAGATTCAATGATTGTTCAATGTGAGTCAAGTTTATGAATGTATTACAAAAATGTTCCGAGTTTCCACCTTGTTCCTGTACTGCTGTAGATATTCTTTGGCCAGGCGAGTTTTTCTCCTGAGCGTCTCTCCTCAGGTATTTCCTCATCTTCGTTTGGGCTTTTCCGATCGGAGCACTAGTGACACATAAGGTTATTCAGTTCAGAGTTGCAAATAGAAATGTAAATGGAGGACAAAGCACCAAGTTGTAGGTTTACTTACGTTTAGTGTCGCGAGTCAGCTTTTCATTTTTACCTCTCTCAGATGCGCACCATTCTTTTTTACTTTTTTGGGAGGTTCCTTCTGAATCATTTCCATATAACATATAATCCATTTTGAGCAGGTAGATCCGTATTAACTAGAGAGGATAAATTTAAATATAGACTTTGATTTGGCTTGAAAGACTGCATTTTGGATGGACTGTTTTGAGTGCTGCAAATTTTAAAACGCAATAATGCAAAATGTTGATGACATGCCGTGTTCTCCCTAGGGCTTTTAGCCGGCGGCCCACCCGGCTATTTTTCATGCCACCCGGCTGGAAAAAAATTCTTTGAGAGAACCTTGGATTTAAAATGAAATTAGAAGTTGGTTTTAGGTTGTGCCAAAGGTTCGTGGTCAAACTCCCGCCAAAACTGCTTCAGGTCCATACCCCTTTTTTTACACCTGCAAGAATATTTATCCGTTAACTAGCTTTTCAAGTCTCTCCATGCACAAAAGGGCCCATCACTGTGCTTGTGCTGCTATTTACATGGGGTTACCACCTGCAGAATTTGACGAACTACAACCACCCTGCATCTAACAACCATGGAATGCTGAGAGTTATAGTTTTTCAAACTCCTAGGTGGGAAAAAAGGTAGACAATCCTGACCTAATAATAGCATATGCATTGCACAAATTTCCGCGTCCTACCCCACCCGCTACTTTATCATGCCACCCCGGCTCTTTTCATATGCCCACCCGGCAGGACAAAAATTCCTGGGAGAAACACTGGAACATTGTTGTTTTTTTTACTTACCCTTAATTGGCTGTCAAGGAATGAAAGGTAATCAGTTGGCCGTGTGTACTCGTGCAGGTTTGGGGGATAAAAAACACACTTTTATTGATGATTGGTCAAATGTGGGTTTTTTAGACTATACTTAACCTTTAAAATGGTTGCCAATGACTGAATGGGTAGCTAGCTCATTTGGTGGTGAACCTGTGGTCAAGTTGGAAGTTTAAAAAAACAAAAGTTTTGACTAATAGTACCCTTAAATATGGAAGGGTAAATGTCTTATGCGTGTGTACCTGTGTCATTGGAATTAGAAAAACAACTTTTTGATATGGATCAAAATTGTGTTTTTTGACTTTAGTTTACCATTTAAGGTTTGGCTGCACAGTAAATGGATAAGTAGATCAGTATGTGAAGTGTACCGGTGTCGGGTTGGGGGTTAAAAAAAACAATAACTTGAATCAGTTAAAGTCAAATAACAATTTTGACCAGTTACCCTTAAGAAGTAAGCTGCCCACAGTACTGGAGGGGTAAGGTGTCATAGGCGTGTGTACCTGGATCATAGTTGGAAAGTAAAAAAAAAACAGACTTTGTTGAATTATTGATCAAACTTATTTTTTTACTTTAGTTACACTTTAAATATTGTGGCCATAGTAAATGGGATAAGTAGATCAGTAAAATGTGAGTGTAACCGGTGTCTGGTTGGGGTTAACAAACAAACTTTGTTGATGATTAGTCAAAAATTTGTTTTTTTTTACTATAGTTTACCCTGTAAATATGGCTCCATTAAATGGAAGGTAGGTCAGCAGGTAACCTACTCATACCAATCCTCCACACCCCCGGTTCCCCCCCACAATCATAAAGAATACTGATATGGTTGTATTGTCAATTGCTTAGATTGTAAGCTCTTCGGGCGCAGGGCCTGATTTAAATGTTTCCATGTAATGTAAAGCGACACAGCGAGATGTTGGCGCTCTATACATCCCAACAATAATAATTGTAATGAGTCTAGCATGTTAAAATGTTAAAATTCATGGCGTACAATTAGAAAAACACTGACACGATTAGCTTGCTTGGACGGGCTCAGCAACATGGAAGACAAGAGCTTGCACCAAAACAAACCCAAGACATATAGATTAAAGGACATTACACACATAAAATGGGAATTAATATATAAAAATGATTTAGCAAGATAACAACTGAATGTTAGAGAATTCCTGATCCTTGTTAGCCATGTAACTCTGGAGCTATTGGCAGTAAAACCCTATACACATGTGATTGGCGGGGGCCTACCCGCTAACCCCGTTGTGTATGCATGCCTGTTCAGTGGTTACTCCCCAGATTTCCAGCCGGGTGGCATTAAAAATTAAGCCCGTGTGTGGAAAAATGTGCACGCATTATGCACTCATTATATCAGTGCGAGATGCTAACTTTGTGCCACAGATGTTTGAAAAACGATGGCCTCCCAGAGAGTGTAGTTCCCAACATCTGCGGGGATTGTAGTTCGATAATCGTCGGCAGGGGATTTTTAGTTCAGCAACAACATCGGAGGAGTGTGATCGGTAACACCTGAAGGTACCCAGATGTAATATGGCAAGCACAGCCATGTGCCAAACCATTTGTGTTATTAGGGAATCCTTGCAAAAATAATCTGCAATGTAAGACGGGCCTGGATTGGCAGTGTTTGCGGTAGGTTTAACTGAGCGCTATTGCACCTATTAAACCTATATCTAAATTCTTTGTAAATCACAGTGTTTCTTTCAACTTTTCCAGCCGGGTGGCATGAAAGTAGCCGTGTGGGCCGCCCTCTAAAATACCTAGTAGAACACTGCTGTTTTTTCATCATCAGCAGATTTTTGAACGGCACTTTGATGGCCAAACCGGTGTTCCGTACGGGCCTCTTTTCGTTGATAATCAGCCTGGCCTATCGGAAACAAGTCCCGCCGAACGGCCTACAAAGTGCCCATACACAGGACGATCATCGTCCGAAACATCTGTGCATACACTCATGCGTCGCATGTCGGCGCCCCCATAATGCAACACCATGTGTATGCACCTTAATAAACAAACTATAGAAGTTTAGATAAGGGAGTGTGAGAGAGGTCAGCAAAGCTGCACGCTCCTGACCAATCAAAGTAACACTTTCTAATTACAAAACCAACAGAAAAGCTGCATGGAAGGGTGTTTTGGGGGGAACACCAAGTTTGGAACATTAACATCTTCTTTCGTGTATAACGCAGGAAACAAGAGTAGTGGGTTTTATTTTAGACCTATAACTCTCAGCGGACCATGTGTGTTTTTCACCAGTATAGTTTTGTCCTTTAGTGTCCCTTTAGTCATAATCACATGCGTATTAGCATAACACCTCATACCACATGTCAAGCACTTGGGTGAGAGGGGATATTTGGGGGGATTTTGCAGCCACGTACGCGCTTGCACTTTGCCAATCGAATCATAGATTCACTCAGCTGTATACCTACAGTACATATATTTTATTATTCTAGAGTCAAATTTGCAGAACATTAGCCCAAATTTGGACTTACAATAGGATATGATCTCAATGATCTCAAACCCACCAGCAAATCTACAACAGAAAGGCTGATAAAAGATCAAGGGGTTTCAATTTGCCCGTAAAACCCTTCAGGCCTCAACCACAGCGAAATGCTGGTATAAGACCAAGAATGTCCCAGTATGCAGGGATATGTCATGATCTCCTCAATGATTGGAGAGACTGATACAGTCATACAGAAAACAATACTCCAACCTTACTGCTTGCTAAAAGATGTCTCTAAAATCTATTTATCATAGGGCTGTATTTCTGATATGTATGTTTTAAAAAGCAATAGTTGCCCTTTAAGGGAGAGTAATCACCACACAGTAACCCCAAATTCCTTGCCACTCCAGATGGTTTAGAAACAGAGCAAACTCCCAGAATGCTTTAGTTCTGGGAGTTGTAGTTTCCAAACATCGCCGAGCACTGCACCCCCCGTTGAGTGGAACAGAGGAACTTTCCTTTGTGGTGGTTCAGCTGCTCCTGCCACTGGAGTATTGGTAGAAAGCACAATGGTCACGGGGTGGAAGGAGCTTCTGCTGCGAATGTGGTACTTCCCCTGCAATAACGCAACAACCTCTCCTGAAGAAGTACTCCCTGCAAACAAAAAAAACTATGGGGCCTCCGACGTGGGTCCTCTCCTCACACACCAGCAAATCCGGCTCCACTGCCACTGCGTTCGGCTTCTTCATCCACTCTTTCTGGTGCCGGATGTTGATACTCTGCACGAGTAGTGAGTCAGCCCACCAGAAGAGTGGATTTGAAGGCGGGCGGAGTTGGATGACAGAGATTAGTGACCCGAGTCAATATTTCGATTTTTAAAAGCTATTTTTGTCCTAAAACCCCTCAACTTGTACTATAGTATACACGGTATATATATTTTTTCATATATACATATGAACAAAAGTATTGAAAATGGACTTTCTTATCTCATAACGATGCCCTCGGTCCCTTTTTCAGTGGGACACTTACATTGGAAACTGAATACGTCTGAATTGAAGATACATGTGATCAACTATTTAAATGAAATGGCTAGGGTTTTTAAAGGCATGTCCACCCACCCAAAACTATCATTTTCTCCCCCAACTACTGGCCCCAATGTATTAGTTGCATAAAATCCTTACCTCACAATCCCAACCCATCATGGTTCTCCGTAGCACCTCCCCCCAAAGTCCCAAAAACTGGCCACCAGGGTATCGCAGGTACATTAGGACTCCTCTGTCACGCCGCTCCGGAGTAATTTGCATGCGGCTAGCAGATTCCCCCTCCCTCCACCTTCCGTCCTATCCCTCACCCCTAGCTCAAATCCCCCTTTCCCATATGATAGCTTCCCATGTCCCCCCAGCCCCAGACCAGCAGTTTTATTTATATTAAAATCGCCCCAATTCTTACCTTACCCCTCTCCCTTCCTCCTTCGCCGTCAACTAACCGGCAGCCGCGTCGTGATTGGCTGCCCTCAGCCCAATCAACAGACGCGTGCCGGTCCCGCCCCCTGCTTGCATTCCAGCAAGCAGAGGGCCGGGAGTGCGAGGAATCGAGGAGAGGTAAGTAAGCAGATTGGGGGGCTTTAAACTATAACATGCGGTTGTTGGGCTGGGTGACATGGGAGACCTATGCATATAAAAATTATTTTTAAGGGGTGGACAGTAGCCTTTAAACATGTATTTCGTTGGAAAGTCTTGAGTTTTGGTGTAACAAACTTAAAGGGTAGGAAGCGTGCCAGGCGGAACGCCAAGCAAGCATGGTATTGGTCAAGAAGAAGTTTCAGGGAAATTCTCATTTCAAAGCATTGTAAGTATTGGATACATTGCTTTTTGGAATCACTGTGTACAAAAAGGACATCTTTGAAATGAAAGGTGTTCAATCAAGTAAGGCAACTAATTAATAAGGGGTAGGGGCTGTGTTGAAAAACTGGAACAAGTAATTATGAGCGGAGAAGGCGCTTATCGTGGGGATATGATTTACTGTGTATATAATATACATTACGGGTCCTAACAATAACCCACTACTGGCGGGGCATTGTTCACCAATAGAACATGTCGAAGACACATGACATCCCTTACAACCTGAAGGAAAAAGGTTTAGGCTTCAAGCTCGAAAGGGTTTTTCCTCGTGAGAACGTACAAGCTTGGAACTGTCTTTCCAGTGGGATGTTTGTTATGGCAGTTCATTGGTCAGTTCTCAAAAAAAAAAAGGCTGGATGAGTTTTCTCCTGGCAAACAAGTAATGTTTGCAAGTTACTGGTTGATACCTAAATAGTAGTTGAATCCGGAAATTTCCGATTGCCGCACTTGGGTCAAAAGGAATTTTTCCCCCTTCATAATATTCTGGTGGGGTTTTTTCGCCTTTCGGGACACAGTTAGAGCAGAAATGATGGATATTGCTAGATGGGTTGGACTGGATGAACGTATGGTCTTTATTCACCAATACTATACTATACTAGCTTTTACCTTCATACGCCAATCCGCGGTTTTAAAAACAGAAGATTGTGAATCTTGCTGGAGGGGATCAGGTCTCTCTTACCTCCCGTCCTATATTACACCACTGGTATCATTACTAGCAAAAGTCCGTTTGTGGGTTTCAGTTTAATTGAAGAACGGGAGGGGGTAAAGAGCTAGGTCATATCTCCCATTCTTCTATAAAAAAAAAAAAAAGAAAAAAAACAAAAAAAAAAAAAAAAAAAAAAAAACAAAAAAAAAAAAATTAAAATAAAAAGGGGGTGAATACAAAAAAAAAGAAAAAAAAAAAAAAAAAAAACCCCACACCCACCACCCCACCCATCCACCCCCCCCCCCCCCCATGTCCCCCCCCCCCCCAACACACAACCCCCCTCCCCACCCCCCCACCCCCCCCCTTCCCACCCCCCCCACCCCCCCCCCCACCCACTACCCCCCCACCACCCCCACTCAACCCCCCCACCGCCCCACCATCCCCCCCAACCCAACCCCCCCCCCCCAACACCCCCCCTATCCAAAACCCCCTACCCCACACTCCACCAGAAACATACACACCCACACCTGCCCCCTACCCCCACCAACACCCCCCCCCCCCCCCACCCCCCACATCCCCACCCCCAACCCCCCCGCCCCCCCACCAGACCTCCCCCCCAACCCAAAAACCCCCCCCCCCCCCCCCCCCCACCCACCCTGTGTCCTCCCCCCCCCCCTTCCTTCTCCCTTAACCCCTTCTTCTTTTCTTTTAGGGAGCTTTACCTGGTCTCTTCGCTACTTCACTCTTACTTTTTACTTTTTCTTCCCTTACTCCTCTTACTCCCCTTCTGTTTGACTACTTTTCTGCTGTTCTTCCGCTGAAGTTTGTACTGTATGCACATCACACATCTAAAGTCTTTCTCCTAACTTCAGCGATTTCACTTGCTCGTTCTTTCCCGTTATTTGTAAATAGTAGATTTAATCCCCTTTTCCAGTCTAAATTCATCATATAGTAAGGAGCCCACCACACTGGATTTCAGTTTCTCATCCATTGTGCCAGTGTCTAAAGCTGGCCATACACTAAGCAGACATTTAGATAGATTTGAGAAATATACTAAAAGTCTAAGAGATCATCCCATCTCAAACATCTGGAGGGATGCAATTGACATCCTGGCAAAGGGCGTATTTCTAGATTATATTTAGCATTTCTATTTCAATTTTCTTTTGTTTCTGTTTATTTGAACAGTTCTGTTTTACATCCATAATGAAAGACTGAAGTTGGTTTCTTATTCGGAAAATGAATAAAAACTGGTGTTTTGAAAGGGTTAAATCACTTTGTATCACTGAAACAACACCTCATATACACAGATACAAACCCTGGCACATAATGCATTTCACTCCTGCCTGAAAAAACGGATTATGGGCATGCATACGGGCATCAAACTGGGCAAAATAGCCATTTCGCATTTTTGAAAGGGTTAAATCAGTTTGGAAACAACACTTCATCGACGAAGATACAGACCCTGGCACATAAGGCATTTCACTCCAGCTTAACCAAAGGGAGAGCTTGCAGTGAAATGCATATGTCCAGGGGTCAGTATCTGCCTATATGAGGTGTTGTTCCAGTGATACAAAGTGATTTAGCCCTTTGAAAACACCAGTTTCTTAATAAATTCTGAATAAGAAACCATCTTCATCCTCGTTATCCTGTGTGGTTTAAGGGTGTCAGTTAAGGCTGGTACACACTATACAATCCTTCCTCCTGACCACCGTTCGAGGATTCAGACTGGTTGGCAAGGAGGAAGGACTGTCGGTCACAGGAAAAGCAGCCATGTCTGACAATAGGCGCGACCGATTGTGTGGTCCATAGAGGGCTTCACGATTGGTTGTGATTTTCCGACCTGACCGATCATTCGTTTATCCGATTTGACAGAACGAACGATCTGTCGACAGTCGAAACACTGAAATGTCTGTCGGGGTGAATTATTTATCGTGTGTACCTAGCTTTACACAGTGTGAAGACACTATTATCCCGCCAGTTTAGCTCTCCATGCAGCACTTTATACTAGGGTGCAAATCTGCCCCTCTTTGCATGACTTTATAATGAACAGAAGTATGTGAGATATTGTGCACTGATTTACCATATCAAGCCCTTGACATTGCTTCCAGTCCATGACAAATAATTCTACAGTGAAACACTATCCCACCCCCACCTTCGGTTACACGACACGTCACGTTACCTGCGTCCTCCGCCTCCTCACCGGTCCCACCGATTTTTTCTTGATAAACAGACCGGACATGTTGAACACACAGCACAGTAAATGTTACACGTGGGTGACAGTCCCACACTTCTTCCGGTCTCGCTTGCTATGCTCCAATTGGTTTGGACTAAAACGATCCCCGCCCACGTGCAAAGGCGGAAGCTAAGTCTTAGGGAATGTTTTTTATGGCTGCCAAGTCTCGCGGTTTTCTTCTAATGTGCCCATAACCTGTCTGTACTGAGTCTGAATCGTAGCCAGAGGGATTCTATAACAATATATGTATTATCTCTAATTATGTATCATATATCTATAAATACTTATTATATATATATAATATACTGTATCTGTATATCTATATATCTATATATATATATATATATTCTCTATAATATACTGTATATATATCATATAATATATCCTGACGACAGCCTCGTGTCGGCTGTTGTCCATGGAGTGCTCCTACCATCTATCCAATATCTATCTATACTTCGTAGAGTTCAGGAGCACTCCAGGATTACTTCAAATGGTTTTATTAAATATAGCACATAATGGCAACGTTTCGGCTCGGTGCGTGGAGCCTTATCAAGCCTAGATAGATATAAGATATGCCAATGTCGGACCACCAGTATTTGGAAACAAAAATTCCCAGCATGCCTTGGTTGCTGATATTTGAAGCTTGCTTGATCCCTAATGCCATAGTTTGATTCAGATTGCCTGGGGGATCAGAAGAAAATCAGATGGAAGATCATGTTCTGGTAAATTTAGTCCATTTGTGAATATTTTTGTATTTCCCAACTGACAGTTTACCATTACACATAGGGGTCGTCTTTGGTCCAATATCACCCCTCAATATATATACCATCAGTAGTCTGGATGTCAGAATTACAGTAAAGTGAATCAGGTGATATTTCAGAGCAACTTGGTGCAATATTAAAATACTAAAATACGAACAATTGGCTGTGATTTGCCCAGATTCCATTTATTCAACTGATTTTGGGAAAAGGTTGTGTTTTTAAGTCACAACCAATCCCTGCCCAATATTATTCCAGTAGGTGCATCAGCCTGGAAAACCCATATGTATTAGGCTGGGTACACACAGAGGGACTTTTTGTCCCGACCGAGCGCTCGCTACGAGCAAGCACTCGGCCGGACAAATGTCCGTCGGTCGCGGCAAATTCGGCCGCGGCCCAATTTGCGAACGATCGATCGTGCGTTCCCATAGGGAACCGCGCGATTGATCAGAATTTTCCGACATGCCCAATCGTTCGGTCATCCGATACGGACGAACGAACAATTGATGATGGTCGTGGCCGGCCACCCGCCCCACATCAGACGATATTTTCGGCCAATTGACCGAAAGTGCCGTGAATCGGTCGTGTCGGGCGAAAATATTGGCTGGTGTGTACCCAGCCTTAGTATTTGTGGTTTGTGATAAAGATCTTTCAACCTGACCTAGAACAGAATTAACGTGTACAGTCTGTTTGGCTTTATTAATAAGATGATCATTTAAGAGAAAAGGTAATGGGCAATAAGTAGGGAGATTGCATAAGAATGAGCAAATCAGAAAAATAATATATATGTGGATCCCTATTGTATATACATACAACATTACGTGGTGTTAATACAGAGATCCAAATATTTTAACAGAAAGGAATACTTGAAGCTGTCAGGATACAGCAAGAACAGAGAGGGAGAAAAAAAAACCTCAGTAAAGTTGTGTTACCATTATTCACCTCAGTCTGTGGACCAGATCTAAATTCCAACCAGTCAGGTAATTTAATGTAATCCTATATAATAAAAGCCCTAATGTGCGTCCGTGAATCCGTGTGTGGCTTTTTGTTTGTGCGCAAGCGCGAGAGGAGGAGTAGTTCTCTGGCTTCTTCGCATGGCCGGACTTATGCACGAACAGTTACTTCCACTCCTTGAACCGGACTTTCCTGATCTGGACGAGAGAGAGAGATGTTTAACGCCCTTTTTTAACGGCTTAACTGTGTAGTTATACTATAAAAGCAACATTTAATTATTAGGGAAAAAAAGAAAAACATGATTAGTATTAATAAAAAAACATTACTGGCGAACAAAGTATCGTGACACAGTCAGTATGCTTGTGTAGGTTCTCATTCATCCAGATCACTTCAATACTAGAGTAAATACTTTTCCAGTTGTGATCTTGCCACAATACAATTTTAGCTAAACTTGCAATTAAAACTTTTAAAAAATTCATTGGATTAAATAAAATTTTTTCAAGAAAATACAAATACACAAAATACTCCTAAATAAATGCCCATTTGTCCAATATAAGGGGATTACGGTGACGAACCAGAATGTAATGCTCATTCTTTCCTTTCAAGTTAGAGGACCACAATCTACAGCTGCTGTCTTCACCTATAGACAAGCCCCCAATCGTCAGGAGACTTGTTGCGCCTTGCTGTACTGGTTACCCCCAGGTCTTAGAGCACAAGGTAGACCTTGAGGTCGGGTATACTCTGGAAAACCGGAACACCAATAAAGCTGAACAGGAACTGGAAAACAAGAAAAGGCCAAAATGCAAAGATAACAATGAACAATGAGAAGAACAACACTTTATAGCAAGACCACTAGCTTGGCTATACCAAAACTATAACAGGCAAACACTAAGTGACTGGACAGGACTTAAATAAGGCAGAGGGACCAATGGGGAATGGAGTGACTGAAGTCTGATGCAAGGATTGGGTAACAGGGCAATTCTATTGGATTTCCTCCGCCCCACCTGTGAACCACAGGAGCGGAGGAGATAATAGAGATGCCCGTGCTTGTCCGCACAGCACCAGAAGGAGAGGTGGTACGATGAGGTGCTTGCGAACCCGAGGACACCGGATGATGACGACACCCGCGAAGATTAACCGAAGTCAACGTTTGGCGAGGGATCGCGAGGCAGCTAAGTCCCGTGCCCTGAAAAATTATTTTAGAAAGAGTGGGAAGTATGTTCATGCATCAATGGGCAAATGGTTCTGAAGTATCACACTGACTCCTACTTCCTAGAAAAATGATTAAACACAGTAGCAAGTTTTCTTAAATTAGTACGGATGCCGTGCTGGGACATGTTTTAAATTTATTTTTAAAGGGCATTTCCAGCCTTAAAACAACAAAACTGGTGACTGTCAGTTATTTGCCCGCAACCCCAACTGCTATTTTTACCATTTATTACATGCATTTGTAACCAGATATTTAATATTCTATTCTTTTCTGGGCATCTGGTCCTGCCTTCTCCCTCTTCCTTAATGCACATTTTATATGCTTGAGCATGTGTAGAGGAGCAGCAGGTGGACAGCAATTAGGGCTGGCCACACTATCGTGTTTCTTGCGTTTGCGCTTGCGTTTTTTCAGATCATTGAAAACACGGCAACACACCGAAAACGCGTGTTTCAGGTGCATTGCGATTAGCGTTCTGCATTTTTAACCGCAATCGCATGTGTTTTCCTATACTAATGAAAAAACGCATGCGCAAAGGCAACGAAATCCCACATGAAATTGCATGCGATTCCGTGTGCGTTTGCGGTGCAGTGAGGCTGTGCCCTTACTGACTATGCTGTCAGTTTCAGAGATTGTATTGACTGCATGGAGGCAGGGGCTTTTCTATTTACCAGTTATTGTGGGCACTGGACACCACTTGATTACATGTCTGTGTGTGGTGGGCACTTATACTTACCAATCTATTTGGGCACTGGGCACTTATATTTACCAGTCACTGTGGCAACATATATTTACCAGTTCATCAGGCAGTGTTAAGCTAGGTACACATGATACAATAATTCGGCCCGACTGACCGACATTTCAGTGTTTCAGTCGGTCGGGCCGAATTAGTATGGCACTTTTTACAGCTGCGACCAATCGCCGACCATTCGTTCGTCCAATTCGGACGTGGCTTTTTTGCCGTGACCGACAGTTTCTTCCTCCTACCTGAACAGTCAAAGCCTCGGACTGTCGGTCAGGAGGAGATTGTATAGTGTGTACCAGCTTTATCAGCCCTCCACGCCCACCTCCAGAGCCACATCCATGTTTTTCGAAACACTGCAGGAGTTATGGGAGGCAGCTTTACAAAGTTTGGCACAGGTGGTAAAAGGTCTAAAACAGACCTGGGAAACGTAAGGCTCAGGGGCCACATGGGGTCCATTGGCTACACCTGACTGGCCCCATGCTACTAGACCTGTACCCAAAAAACAGCTTTCTGGGCTGGAAATATGAATTGATGGTCTCACGCTGGATAAATGATTTCTATGATGTTTATTATTTTTATTGTATAAAAAGTTAATGACCGGATCAATTGATTAATGTAAAATTTTACAGTTAATATAAAACTCCAATGAACCGATATATTTTATAAATCGGGTTTTGCAGGACAGGCCCCCTGTGAAATGAGTTGCCCATCCTGGTCAGGGTGTGATTAGATAAGGGACTATTGTTTACATTGTCCCACATGCTATTCATTCATATGCTCTATTGGGGACAGGCTTGTGCAACCTGCATTACTTTATTACTGCACTACAGAGAGAACGCCGCCAGAGGGAGCTGTCATTTTAGAATACACTCCCCCCATTATTAATCACGTGGTTCGTGCTTGGCAATCACGTGACCAGCGGATAGTACGATGTACCCGCGGACCTGGCCTCTGGTCATTCTGTCGAGATGTCACAGTCGTGTTTCACGAGCGGCAGCGGTTGGAGCTGTGCTCGTACATGCGCTAAACAATCTTCTGCAGAACCCAAAGTTTAACTATCAACGTGCGGAGGAGATCTGTCGGGGGTAAGTCAGTGTGGGGCAGTTAATGATGAAAGGGTTAATAACAGTAAATATTAGACGCCATGGGTAGGGAGCTGGACACATGCAACCAATCTGTCATACCATCTGATTGGTTGATTGACAGACATCTCTTGATTGACACTCCTGTTCCATGTCAGTCCCTGTGGTTAAGCAGGCATAGAAACCAATAGATCCAGATGTTTTGAAACTACAACTCCCAGCATTCCCTGGTTGCTGAGTGCTTGTAGTTTTAGTCTTCAACACTCTGGTGATCTATTGGTTGTCTGTGCCTGGTTTAAAGGGCAAGTCCACCCCAAAATGAAAACTTACATACAGGTAAATCACCCCTTAACGGTAATAGTTTGAAATCTGAAATATAAGTCTAACCTGAAATCCTGCAAATGTCCTGTTTCCCATTCTGCTTCCTGGTTCTTCCAGTTAGTAATGTCAGTTTTGGATTCGACCGTTGACATCACAGCCAATGACGGAATGTTAATCCCCTGTCTGCCTCTTCTGAGCATGCCCAGGCTCAGTACAGGTTTCTAAATTGCTCAGTTTCCATGAGCATCCACAAGCATATGGAAAATGCAAAAAGTTGGAGAGCACACACTCTTCTGTTTTCAGTGTTTATTTAAGCAAAAAAATACAACGTTCCCCTGAAACGTTGTATTTTTTTGCTTAAATAAACACTGAAACAAGTATGTGTGCTCCTCCAACATTTTTGCATTTGCCATATTGCTGTGGCCCTTGAGGTGGAGGCTGGGAGGATTGCACCTACCGACCAAAGGCGCGTGCCATTTAGGTGTGCTGGAGTGTACTTTACTAAAAGCTTTGGACATCCACAAGCATAGCAGGCATACAGTATGAATTCATAGGACAACCTTTGATATATCAACATATTTTTAAAGAGGCCATTCTTTCTTATGAGGGTGGAGTTGTCTTTTAAGTTAGACACACAATACAATAATTTACCTCCCGTTCTTCAATTAAACTGAAATCCCCAAACTTTATTTAAGTAGTGGGGATACCCTTAAAAGGGCATGTCCACCCCCTAAACTAAAATTTCCATCAAACTAATTACATCCCCAAACTGACCTTGCAAGGTTTAAATGTATGTGCAATGCTTGTAAATAATATCTTACCAGCCCTCGATCACTCCGCTGTCTTCTGCTCCTCTGTGCCTTTTCCGTGCACAGCAGCAGAAGGGGCTGGACCAGCAGCAGCATCAGTGATTGTCTGAGACACTGTTTTTTGCCATCGCTGCTCGGTCGTTAAAATCTATTAAATGTCTAACACTGTATGGCCAGCATACAATGATTGTTGTAACATCTGTGTTTACTATAAAGAACCAAAAACACCAGAAATAAAAAAAAGAAGGACGGTCATTCAGGGATCCGCCAGTCCGTCGTTCGGCGATCCCCGACCGAACGTCCATTTCGGCAGATAAAGGCCCTACACACGGCCAATTATCGGCCGAAAGGATGTTCGTACACATTGTGCGTCGCGGGTCGGGACCCCGATCGCTCGTGTGTATGAACCTTAAAGTAATAAACCCCTTCCTCCCACTTTCCAGGGAGATTAAAGGATTAGTAAACTGTAAAAACAACTTTAGTAAGAAGCTGTGTCTTTAAAAGTATGTTGCTATTATTTTTTGTTCTATCCTCCCCCCCCAATCCTACCTTTATTGCTTCATAGTTGCCGATTCCCCTTCTGTGTTGTGGCCTCTGACATTCCGCCCCCCCGAGATTTCCTACTTACTGGGTCTCATAAGGTTAGTGTGCGTGCATGACGTCACCGCGCACATGACATGAGGTCAGCGCGTGCACACACGCCGCAAACAGGCATGCATGTGACATTTTGCTGCATTTGCTTTGTCACAGCGCGATGACATCAAGCCTGTGCCCGTTCGGCGATGTGCGCACGCATTAATGCGCATGTGTGTTGCGTGCGCATTAACGTTATGCTCACGCACGCTGCACCTGCCACTTACCTTATGAGACCCAGTAAGTAGAAAATCTTGTGGGGGCGGAACTCCAGAGGCCATAACTCAGGAGGCGGAATCCGACAACTGTAAAGCAATAAACGTTAGCTCGGGGGGGGGGGGGGGGGGGGGGATAGAAGAAAAAAAAGACACCACTTTCTACTAAACTAAAGTTGTTTTTACAGTTTACTTATCCTTTAATTAAAAATTTAAAAATCTGTGCTTGCTTAAAAACTAGAACATATATCCACACTGTTCAGTAAATAAAAAAAAAAAGGCATTAAAGGCTTAATATACTTTTTTAAAATGGAAAGTACCTGGGGCAGGGAGGTTGGATTGATTATTCCTACCTCACAATATCGTTTTGGTGAGGATCTACAGAACGTACAGTTTTTATTTGCCAGGTTAGTCGTGCTGAAGTCAGGAGGAAGACTGGCAAAATCTGTTTTCTTTAGGCTGGAGCTCCTCACAGAAACAATATTGGGAGGTAGGAATAACCGGTCCTATATCCCTGTTCGAAGTACTTTTTATTTAACTGTGTTTAAAAAAAAAAAAAAAACTTTATCCATACTATAGTTCCCCATACTATAGTCCCCCATTCACTATTGTTAATCTTTTATAGTATTAAAGAAGCAAAGGTTCAGCTTTTTAATCTTTGTCTGAGGATGTTTGGGTTGTAGTTTCCTATTGCAGTGGACTTGATATTGATGTTTTTGCTTTTAAAGTGTATGTGTCTAGAGTTTAATACAAGACAGTCCTTTAAAGCGTGTTTAGCTAGACTTGGCAGAAAGTTCCCTTTCTAGGTCTTGTCTCTGCCTGTTACAAGACTGGAACTGTTATCCATTATACAGCGCCTGCTCAATAAATAAACAACAGTAATGCATGGAAACCAAAGCCCTCTAGAGTATGCTGCTGGCAGATTATTAATGGGGATGTGCTTGAGTTTAATGATGTTCTGCTTAAAGCTGATTGTAATTTTCTAAATGGGGTTTTCTTTCAGGCTAAGTCAATTTACTGTGCAAATCTGACTCCGTTATAAATGATATGATATATGCTGTTAGTAAATGCTGCTCATTTCATATTCTCTGTTTCAGCCTGGCTCCAAACTCCATGATTAATCCTCACCGCAGTCTACTAGGCACTGGCAATTATGATGTCAACGTCATTATGGCCGCTCTTCAGATTATGGATTATGCAGCAGTTTGGTGGGACAAACGAAAGTAAGAATTTAAGTCTCGTTTTTTTATTGTGTCCTTTAGGAAGTGGTTAAATAAGTGTTACATGTTTACTTCTGCTACTAATAATACATTTATTGTGCAGATGTTTTTGCGGCAGCACAGATGTGCACGACGGCAGCACAGATGTGCAGCTCCTGTCACTTGTAAAGCTGGTGACATAGACTAGAACTTTTACAGTGCAGGTCATTCTGTTAATGTATTTATAATGTGTTTATAAGGGTACTTGCAGATCTCAATTGTGTGTGTCTTGGGAAACAATGATAATAAATAAATTGCAACATTCTATTGCATCATTGTGTCAAAGTGCATATAATAAAATTAAATGGGTTTTTGGTAAATATACCGTATATACTCGAGTATAAGTCGAGGTTTTCAGGCTGTGAAAACAGCCTGAAAACTGAACCTCGACTTATACTCGAGTCAGTCACTTACTGGTGGAGGAATCCGGCTGCCGCGTCCACTGATGTCGCATCCACGACGTCACGACTCGGCGCCGGGAAATTAGACCGGCGCCGAGTCGTACGTCAGTGGATGCGACCATCAGTGGACGCGGCAGCCGGATTCCTCCATCAAGATGTCGGGGTCGGGAGGCCCGGACTCTCCTGCAAAGGTAAGGCATTAGTAGTAGTGTAGTGTAGTGGCAGGGTGAGAAGATGGGTGCAGGGAGTAGTGTAGTGTACTGTAGTAGTGTAGTGTAGTGTAGTGGCAGGGTGAGAAGATGGGTGCAGGGAGTAGTGTAGTGTACTGTAGTAGTGTAGTGTAGTGTAGTGGCAGGGTGAGAAGATGGGTGCAGGGAAATAGGTTTTATTCCTGGGGCTGGACCTGGGGCTGGAGGGGAGACTCTACCCTCGACTTATACTCGAGTCAATTGGTTTTACTCATTTTTGAGGTAAAAATGGGTACCTCGACTTATACTCGAGTCGACTTATACTCGAGTATATACGGTAGGTGCAGTGTGAAAGGTCCAAGCAATCTTGAGTAATTTCTCTTGACTGACAACATCCCCTTTGGTTGCATTTTTTTGGTAAAGGTGTCTCTCTGATCTTTGCATTGGAGTAGTGTAATGCTATATAGACATTTTGGTTTCTTTTCACCAGCTTTACTTCTCGATTTCCCATAACTGGTCATTTACTTTTCGATAAGTAGTTGATTGCAAAATGATTAGGCCACTTCGTTGTCCAGATTTTGGTTGAACCTCCTAGAAAGTGATCAGATTTTTACTATTTAAATTGGAAATATTATACCCATGTCCTTATCTTTAAAGGGTTACTCCAGCCCCCCCCCCCCCCCCCCGGCCATGATAATTTTTTAAAACAAGCCCCAGAAATAGACTTGCCACCAAAGCTGCAAATAGGCAGCCGCATCTGATTGGCTGAGAGTCAAGAGACTCTGGATAACTGAAGAACAAGCCACATGAACATGGAGAAAACATCACTTTCTACAACATGTAGGGGGAGTAAGGTAAAGGTTTATTTTACACTACAAAGTGGGGCCAGCACTGGAGCAAATTTTAGTTTTGGGGGTGGACATGCCCTTTAATCTTAAACTATTGTATAGTGTATTTCTAATAAAACTTATCAGCTCTTCTCTGTTAAGGTCTCTGGAGTGTCTGGTCCTGTGCGAGATTTTTGGCTTTATTCTGAATATCCCATCTCCTATTTCTCTGGGATTCGTCTCTCTTCCAATCACACGTAAGCACTGGATTGCAGTGAGACAAATTGATGGAGTTTACTACAATTTAGACTCAAAGTTGAAAGCTCCAGCTAAACTTGGTGGACCAAAGGAATTAAAGTAAGACCCTTTTTTATACTAAACTTCTGGTATATGAATTAAAAGATTCTGCTAATACAAGGCTTTTGTATGCCCATTAAACATAAAAAAAAATCCTTTGCCTCGTATTAACCTGGAATTCAATACATGTAAGCAAATCCCTGTTATCCAGTACAAAGAGTCAGTCTATTTAAGCAGTATGGGCAATTCCACTCACATTTATATGGAGCCTGCATAGAAATGATTACAATATTGTTGACATTGTTTAAGTGCTATTTCAACAGCTTCAACAACATAGAAAAGGTTAATTTCTAACTTATTAACGGCAGGGAGACAAACCCCTGTTTTCTATAGAGTTGCTAATACGAGCAAAATGTTTTATGCTTTGAAAAGCTCCATTTATGACTACGGAAGTTTGAATGAGAATCTTTATTTTTATCCCCAAATTGTCTTATCCTACATCCGCCATATTGTGATGCGTTCCAGTGAAGAAATAGTCCATCAAAATAGGAAAATGGGACGTGGGTTCCAAAGCATTGTGTATAACTTAACTTGTATGCTTTATTGTTGAGTGAAACACATGCCTTACATGGTACAAGAACATGAGGATGATGTTGTTCGAAAGGGCTATTGGTAGAACCTCAGACACCATTAGATTGTGCCTGTACACTAATTACATAATTCCTGCAACTTAAGAGGATCTGTAACTGATTTGAAAAATCTATTTAGGAAACTGTTGTATAAGGAAGAAAAATCATGGTATCAGAACTCGAATTTAGCCCATTTAGATCCTAGTTAATCACTAGTATTCAGTATGCAGACTTTTTTGCTTTTGAACATTTTATTAGATTGAATAAGGTATGTTTGGGATAAGTTTGTAAACTGAACCTGTGAGTGTCCTCTGAATGTGGGAATCCAGTAAAGTGATGACTATTTGTAAAGGTGTGGCATCACAAACTAACTGGGAATTCCATTTACTGAGTCATCATGGAAGGATGTAGGGAACAGGTGATAAAGCAAATTCTATGACATGCATTGTCTATGAAAGAACAACAGACTCAGACCTACAAACCTTCCACAATGTTTACATTCATGTTTTAAGTAATTGACATTGTACTTAGTAGTAGTCTTCTTCAGATACTTATCCTTGAACATAATATTGTGACTGAAACGCGTGGAGCATCCAGGAAGTTGGAGAAGAGATGTAAATTCTGTGTCCATAATTCTGCATCTCGGCAGTTGTCTTTAAAGTAGACGAAAACCATAATATACTGCCTAATATAGAATTTAAAGGACAACTGTACAGTAAAAATTATCTTTTTAGAAATTAAAAGTACCTGGGGCATGGAGGTAGGATTAATTATTCCTACCTTACCAATATTGTTTTGTAGAGGAGCTAGAGTACAAAGTTTTCATCTGCCTGGTTAGTGCCCTGGGCCTTCCTGTATTAAAGATACTGCTGAGTCACCCAGAAGAGACTGGCAGAAGCTGTTTTCTTTGTGCTTCTGGTCCTCGTACAAAATTATATTGAGAGGTAGAAAGTATGAATCCTCCCTGACCCAGGTGCGTTTCATTTTAACTGTTTTTGGGGAAAATGTATATGTTCTAAAGTTCTCCTATAATGAATGAAAAATTTAAAGGAGAACTAAAGTTTAAAAGTCGTAAATAAAATATAGAACATTTTTGATTTATTTGTAAACAACCCTCTTAGAGATCCTGATCCTTTGATTACAACTAAAGATGGTCACATTCCCTACATATTAATCATTTGCTGTTCATACAGTGTCCCAATGTTGGGTCAATTCAATTCTACATGGACCATCCATTTTGCTAACCAATGTCACATGCAAATTGATTGGTCCAGGTGGTTGTCAGAATGTCAGCAGGTAAGAAAATGACCTCTTATAATTTTCCCCTTTTTTAACGGTTTAATTGTAGGGAGTTCCTGCGTGACTGCATATCAGGAGGGTCTTGTGAGATCCTACTGGTTGTTCGAAGGGAAGTAGAGGATAAGAGACTCTGGATAATTGAAGAAGAACAAGCCACATGAACATGGAGGAAACATTACTTTCTACAATATGTCAGGGGTAGTTTTCTGCTTCATCTCTCAGCTGTGCTGAGTTGTTCTCCCAAAGACTTTTTTATTAAGTTATGTCCTTGCAGCCTGAAGCTAGTCCCTAAACTATTTATTTATGCAAGCAATTATCTCCAGCCAATTACAGGCTGACTTCATGCCACAAACATTTGCATGGTTGTTTTATTTAAAGGCATACTAATGCCAGATTACTAAATGCCATGTTGTTCAACCTGTTGCTACACTAATAATTACATGTATTAATGCCTTAATTCCTATTTTATTTATACATGGTGCTGAAAAGGAAAATATGACCTACACAACGAGAATGTTCATTTCTAACTCTATATTAAAGTTTTTTAAATTTGTTTCTTTGCAGACGATATTCCTCCAGTTGTTAACCTGATGATTGAGTTTGTCTTTCAAGTTGTATTTTATCTGACACTGTATGTGCATTTTGTTTGGATATGGAAAATATGTCCCAACATGTTGTACGTAAGGTTCATTGTGCTTGCCTGTTCTAGCCATGTCCCTATGTTGGGTACAAGGAACACAATACCTGCATATTATACCTTCAGAACCTGTCCCTGCCTGCTAGATACATTATGGGTCCCATTTATACCCACAGTATGCATCCCTGCTGAATGTACACTAGGGACACAATACCTGCCTATTTATACCTATAGTGCCTACCTGTCTGTTGGACAACATTATACCTGTCTGTTCATTTCATAGAGTGTCACCTGTTTACAAGAATCATGACACCTGCCCTATGATATAGAATGTGTCCCTGCTTAATGTATGCAATGAACACCTGTTGGATACAAGGAACACACTATCTGCCTGTTACATTCACAGAACGACGGTCGGTTATGGAATAAACAATGTACCTGCTCGTTATCTCCACAAAGCACCTCCCTGTTTGGTGTTTACAAGGAGCTTCGTACCTGCCTATTCATTTTATTATATATATATATATATATATTCCTCCTTGAACTCCACGTGCACTCCATCTTACAATGAACGCCCGGGTGCCTTCCGGAAGCAACAATACAAAAAATCCAAAAGCCAGGGCACTCACGGGTCTTAGAGCAAAGCAATTAATTAAAATGTGTCGGAACAAACGATCTACGCGTTTCAGCCATTATCTCGGCCGTCCTCAGGATCGAGTTGTTCACTTTGTTCGCACCATCTTAAAGGGAGGTAAGCCCCTCCCCCCTACACCTTAACCCTATACGTGCTCCCTAACCCTTAAAACCAGTTTTTATTATATTAAAAAAGAAACCACTTGGTAGCAGCAGTTTCTTCCAATAGTTCCAAATATACTGCTGGCCAACATGAGTCACATTGCCTACTCATGGAGTACACATTCAGGATATGATTTATAGTATCTTTGGATTATGATTAGTGCTGTGTATGAGTTAGGATTAAATATATAATAACAATGAATAATCATGGCTAAAGTGGACCTTGTGCGTTCAATTGTTTTAACAAATAACAAATACATTTAAATTTGCATGGATTTAAAACAATAAAACATGCACAATCTTAAAAAAAAAAGTCATTTTCTAAATATCCCTCGAACAGCCCGGGGTTGTTCTCCCAGTGTAAAGCATGACTTGAGCTGATTTTCGTCTGTAACGGGGATTGCACGTCTGTATGTAACTTTGAATAATTGTAGGCCAAAGGAGCTGATGAACATCTGATTACCTGCCAGGCTCATCATTTAGGGTGAGGCCACACTAGCGCTTTTTTCGCACGTTTGCGCATGCGTTTCACGTTCGCTAAAATGGATATCGCGGTAACGCAGAATTTCCCACAATTTTCTATACGCATGCGATTGCGTGTCCGTTCGCGTTTTGGTAACGCATGTGTTCACCATTTTTAGTGCGTTAATGCATGCGTTTCCATAACGCAGAACAGCGAAAATGCATGCTCAAAACACAAGAATCGCGCACACAATCACGTGCAATAACGCTTGCGATTTGGTACGCAATTCCTGTGCGTTGCAGTGTGGCCCCAGCCTCAGTGATCGGCCCTGCTAGATCTGTAAACCACTTCAGGGAGCAACAGAGGGGGGCCTTGCAAGTGCTCCCCCTTCCCTCACTATGGAACAGTGTAGGCTGCTTCCTAGAGACAGAATGTTGTCATCCAATGACTGGTCAAAACAATTACATCTGCTGAAAATCTAGCGTGTGTACATTGCCTAACCTGAATCCGGAATTCTGAAAGGAACTAATGGCTCGTAGCTGACGTGTATTTTCCTGTTAATGTTTTATCGTTTTTATAAGAGTTAGTTAACTCAGTTACTTTAAATAAACAATTAGTAGTAGAGAATTGTACCGTGTTAGTCATAGATGAAAGTGAAGACATCTTGGATATAAAGTAATACCTTTTATTGGCTAACTAAAATGATTGAAAATGCAAGCTTTCGAAGCACTAGACTTCTTCCTCAGGCATTATACAATACTGAATCTTATAAAGCACTCTATTTTATACATACTAGAACAAAGACTTTCTGACATTACATAGATGTTATCTTTTGCACCCATGCCTGATTGGCAATGGCAATGACTACTAGAAATATTCCCAGACCCCCCTCTCTTAGCTTACAGGCAACCACCCAACTTAAAAAAAATGCTTGTAAAAAGTTCCCTAACAGGCCCCACACAAAATGGAACATCTCCCTGTCTCCACACTGGAGACAGGATACCAATACCAGGAACCCAACATAGGTTTGAAATAAAGGGAACCTTCTCCTGCAAATCATCCAATGTGGTATACCTGACTTTATGTTCTAGGTGCCCCTCAGGACTTTATGTAGGAGAGACTGGACAGACCCTGAGGCAAAGGCTGAACTCTCATTGCTTCACAATTAATAACAATAAACGAGATGTCCCTGTGGGTGCCCATTTCTGCAGCCAAGGACACAGCCTGAAAGACCTAAAAGTCACAGTGCTTATGGGAAATTTCAGATCCCAAAAGGAGAGGTTAGAATGGGAATGTAAACTTATACAAAAATTTGGGACTCTGGACTCAACAAAGATCTAAACTTTGTGTCACTATGTTTCTAATCTTAATGTCATGTAGAGTTAATCAGACTAAATTCCTCTAAACCACCCAAACCCATAAATATCTCACTTATACCAGACCCTCCATGGACACTAGAGGTGAATGGATCTAATTGTTTATTTAAAGGCTATGTCCACCCCTAAAATAAAAATTTAATATCATGCTCCCCCATGTCCCCCAGCCCCAACCGCATGTTTTTTTTTTAAAAAGCCCCCCAAACTCTTACTTACCTCCCCTCGATCCTCCGCCGCACTGCCGGCCCTCTGCTTGCGAGAATGCAACAGAGGGGCGGGACCGGCAGTCGCGTCTGTGATTGGCTGAGCGGCAGCCAATCACGGACGCGGCTGCCGGTCATTCAGTGCAGCGGAGGAAAGCGGAGAGGTAAGTAGAGTTTGGGGAGCTTTTTAAAAAAAAAAAACATGCGGTTGGGGCTGGGGGACATGGGGAGCACAATATTAAGGGGGATTTGTGCTAGGGGGAGGGATAGTAGAACGGAGGGAGGGGGAGGGGGAGGGAGGGGGGAGAAGGGCTGCAGCACGCATGGCAGGAATCTCCGGGAGGCCAGGTAGCAGGCAGTGCCTATATGGACCTGCTAGCCTCCTGGTGGGCAGTTTTTGGAACTTTGGGGGGGGCTACAGAGAACCAGATGGAGTTGGGATGTGAGGTAAGGATTAAACTACACTACATGGTGGGGCCAGTAGTTGGGGGATTATAGTTTTGGGTGGACATGCCCTTTAACCCCTGCTAATTCTTTTATACTGCCTGCGATCATTGAATGTGTTACTGTTTTATTTACGACAGCCATTGCCAATCAGGCATGGGTGCAAAAGATAACATCTATGTTAATGTCAGAAAGTCTTTGTTCTAGTATGTATAAAATAGAGTGCTTTATAAGATTCTATTGTATCATGTCTGAGGAAGAAGCCTAGTGCTTCGAAAGCTTGCATTTTCAAACATTTTAGTTAGCCAATAAAAGGTATTACTTTATATCCAAGATGTCTTCACTTTAAATAAACAAGCAATAGTTCTGTTAGTGGGGCCATACAATTAAAGATAAAGACAGCTTTCAGTCCAATAAACATTTTACACCATGGCCGATAAAAAAATGAGACTGCTTTGCTACACACCTTTTGATCGGTGTACAATATCAGGTAGCCTAATCGTTTAAATCACTATCTTTGCTTGTATGCCCCCTATCTACCCTTAAAACAAAAAACAAGTGACTCCCTCTGGTCAGTGAGCTTTTTATAAGCTTGAGCATGTGCAGAGGAGGCAGCAGGGGATTCAGCAGTCAATCATCTGTGGTGTCAGCAGTCACAGCCTTGATTGAGGAGCAACTAACTCTGCTGGAGTGGATGCAATAATTATCCTTAAAGGGGAAGTTCAGTGCAAAAACATACGCTTTCACGAAAAAAAAGCAGTTTTTCCCCATCCTCCTTAATCTACCCACTCAGCATTTTGTCTGTGTATAAATAAATGCTTTTGAAATACTGACTTCCTGTAGTGTGCATTCTGGGAAGAACCGTTACAGAACCTGAAATGTCAGCTCAGTAATGTTAACAGCAGGGAACAGCAAGGGGTATAAATTCAACTGATTTTTCAAAATGAAAGAGAATATGTAGAATAAGTATGCATAATACAAACTTAAGAATATTAAAAATAAAGATTTTTCACTGAACTTTTCCTTAAAATATCTATGTGCTGAATAAATCAGAGTTGGGGGGCAGGTAATGGACATGTGACCAGTTTTTGTTTTAAGGGTGGACATGGCCTTAAATATTTGCATTTGTGAACATTTATATAGAAGGACTGTAATAATAATATAACGTGTATTTATAAGAAATAGTAACGTGCGCGCTGCCATAGAGACCTATTTAGAGGAGAGCGGCACAGAAGGCATTTTGCTTCAGATTCCGATCTCCCTACCGGCTCTACTGGTTGGAATGACTAGACAAAGCCTAAGGCCTAGGCCACATTAGTGCACTTACAAGCAAGGTCCGATCATACTTTAAAAAGTGCACAATAGTGTGGCCCAATTGTGGTGGCCACACTAGTGTGCTGCACATGCGTTCTGCATTTTCTCCGCGCAATTGCAGTGCACGGAAAGGTGCCGGAAACACATAAGCAACCAAGTGCCTGTTTCCGGCATGTTCATAAGCCCACAGTGTGGCCTCAGCCTAACTAGATATAGTTACTCTATATATTTCCACTGTTATAAACACATTTATTAAGCCTTTGCTGTTTTGTAATAAAATTAGTGAAAACACAAAGAATCTTTTATTCCAGTTAATACATAAATAGTACAAATAAGGTCGGGGCTCGGTGGCTTCTAATCATTCAGTAACTGCGATTCAGGATTGTTAATCTTCACGTTTTGTGTTTAAGTTGCAGGTTTTTCCTCTGATACTGGGGGGGAAATTACAGGAGAAAACAGTGAGTCTTTCAAAAGAACATGATTATTAAAGGACAATTTAACTTGCATGTCCACCCCTTCCACAAAAATTCAAATTTAAAGGAATAGCTCACTTTTGCAGTGAACTATTCCTATTGCATTGATTGAAGACGAGAGGTTAAGGAGCTATAGCCGTTACCTTCCATTCTTCAATCAATGCCTGTGGAGCCAGGAACGAAGATAGAAGAAACTTACCTTTCATGTGATCCACCGCTATCACACTGACAGGGCCGCTTTGGACAGAACCAGGAAGCAGGACCTGTCAGTGCTTCTGTGGTGGATTGCGTGAAAAGTAAGTATCTTCTGTCTTCGTTCCTGGCTCCAAAGGCATTGATTGAAGAACGGAAGGTAAGGAATAGCTCCTTAACCTCCAGGTCTTCAATCAATGCATTAAAGGGTATCTCCACTGGTAAAAAGAATTTTTGGTATTCAGTTTTATTGAAGAACAGAAGGTAAAGGAACTGTGTCTTACCTCCCGTTCTTCAATAAAACCTTCAGGAGCTGGCAACGAAGGTAAGGTACTTACGCGATCGCTCCCTCCTCCGCTGCTTCGCCTGACAGGTCCCGACAGACTCTATATTCTATGCGCATCATGTACTAAGTCCGTTGGGACCTGTCAGAGGAGTGAGTGATCGGGTAAGTTCCTTGCCTTCGTTCCAAGCTCCTGAATGTTTTATTGAAGAACGGGATGTAAGACACAGCTCCTTTACCTCCTATTCTTCAATAAACTACATGGAAAAAAAAATATTTTTACCAGTGGAGATACCCTTTAAAGGAATTGTTCTCTTTTGCAGTGAACTATACCTTTAAGAGGAGGTGGCAACCAGCGAAGAGGATGGGGGACCCCAGACTTAAAGGGCAACTATACTGCAATGCAATGTAATACTCCCGGCTACATATCGCCCTCCCACCAGTAGTGCCGGGAGCATTTTTCCTCTGGCACCACTACCCTAAAATAGAACGCAATAGCAACCCTGCTCAATACAAGTAGCCTGGAGTAATGCATTTAAAGCATGTAGCAACACACACATCAGAGTAAGTACTATTTGCATTAAAGATTAATATAATAACATAGTATTGGAGGTTGTATAAAGACATGTCCATCTAGTCCAACATTTATACCCTACCCATAATGTCTGTCTAACAGTTACATAGTAACATAGTATTGGAGGTTGTATAAATACATATGTCCATCTAGTCCAACCTTTATACATGACCCATGATGTCTGTATAACAGTTACATAGTAACATAGTATTGGAGGTTGTATAAAGACATACGTCTATCTAGTCCAACCTTTATACCCTACCCATAATGTCTGTCTAACAGTTACATAGCAACATAGTATTGGAGGTTGTATAAACACATACGTCCATCTAGTCCAACCTTTATACCCTACCCATAATGTCTGTCTAACAGTTACATAGCAACATAGTATTGGAGGTTGTATAAACACATACGTCCTTCTAGTTCAACCTTTATATCCTACCCATAATGTCTGTCTAAAAGTTACATAGCAACATAGTATTCTAGTTCAACCTTTATATCCTACCCATAATGTCTGTCTAACAGTTACATAGCAACATAGTATTGGAGGTTGTATAAAACACATACGTTCTTCTAGTTCAACCTTTATACCCTACCCATAATGTCTGTCTACCAGTTACATAGTAACATAGTATTGGGGGTTGTATAAACACATACGTCCATCTAGTCCAACCTTTATACCCTACCCATAATGTCTGTATAACAGTTACATAGTAACATAGTATTGGAGGTTGTATAAAGACATACGTCCATCTAGTCCAACCTTTATACCCTACCCTTAATGTCTAACAGTTACATAGTAACATAGTATAAGAGGTTGTATAAAGACATATGTCCATCTAGTCCTATTGGAGGTTGTATAAAGACATAAGAAACATGCCATGCCATGAGAATTTTCTACCTGCTTCATGGAAGAGGCGGCCCTGTCCTGCATTCTTAACAGACTCCTATTTCCATCTGACAAACATACTAAGTAATCACTATGAGCTAGCACTGGGAAAATGCCAGTATAGATGCCCTTTAATATCAGCCTTTAAAAACTCTAGCCAGGTAAGTAGACGTGCCCTTTAAGCAATAAACAATCACTAAATACAGTATATCGGTGTTTATTGCACACCTTTTGAAGAAAAATATAACATTACAGATGAATAATTATCAACATAACCCATCTTACATTTCCCTGTGCCATTGTTCCTGTGGTCCTTAGAGGCGCATTAAACCAGTTAACACTCACTGGTGCAGCATTAAACACAAAAAACACCAGTGATACTCGGGTTAACACTCACTGGTACAGCATTAAACACAAACCACCAGTGATACTTGGGTTAACACTCACTGGCGCAGCATTAAACACAAAATACCAGTGATACCTGGGATAACACTGGTGCAGCATTGAACAAAACGCCAGTGATACTCAAGTTAACACTCACTAGTGCAGCATTAAACACAAAACACCAGCGATACTCGGGTTAACACTCACTAGTGCAGCATTAAACAGAAAAAAACAGCGATACTCAGGTTAACACTAACTGGTGAAGCATTAAACACAAAACATCTGTGAGACTCAGGTTAACACTGGTGCAGCATTAAACACAAAGCACCAGTGATACTTGGGTTAACACTCACTGGTGCAGCAGTAACCACAAAACACCAGTGATACTCGGGTTTAAAACTCACTGGTGCAGCATTAAACAAACCACCTGTGATACTCAGGTTAACACTCACTGGTACAGCATTAAATACAAACCACCAGTGATACTTAGGTTAACACTCACTGGTGCAGCATTAAACACAAAACACCAGCGATACTCGGGTTAACACTCACTAGTGCAGCATTAAACACAAAACACCAGCGATACTCGGGTTAACACTCACTAGTGCAGCATTAAACACAAAACACCAGCAATACTCGAGTTAACACTCACTGGTGCAGCATTAAACACAAAACACCGGTGATACTCAATTTAACAAAACACCAGCGATACTCGGGTTAACACTCACTGGTGCAGCATTAAACACAAAACACCAGTGATACTCAGTTTAACACTCACTAGTGCAGCATTAAACACAAAACACCAGCGGTACTCGGGTTAACACTCACTGGTGCAGCATTAAACACTCACTGGTGCAAAATAAATGGCCCAGGCAGTTGTTATTATCGCTGGGAAGTACAAATTTGTTTAAGACAGGGAGAGTAACTAGAGAATCTGAATCTCCCAGTAGGAAAGTGACTTACCAATAGGAGAAAGACAGGAGAAACTTCCACAGCCTGTGGGGCAGCACTTCAAGTTCTTGTCGCATTTGCTGTCAGATTTGCAGCTCACCTGATTTCCACAGATTGTTGCATTAGAGGGTTGGGGACATAGTCCAGGTTTTTCTATAAATAAATAAAGGTACATACCATGCAATATTTCCTGCAATATTTGTGCAATGCAAATCCTACTGAATAAATAGACAAGAACCCAAACAGTAGTTCCTTTTACCATCCGGCACTTGACACTGGAGACCATCACATCCGGTCTTGCAGCATTTCATATTGCTCTCGCAGTCACTGTCTGTTTTGCATCCATCATCACATATTCCGAGAGACAATAAAGTAACCTCCGGACAAATACCAGGTTTGTCTAGAAGAGACACAAAAATGTTGCTAATGTCAATTTAACCTCAGGCTAAGCAGGAAGGAGCCCCCCTTGTGCTGGAGGGCCCAGTGACTCCTAGCCACGCTACTGAAAACATTCATATTATTTTTCCCAACCTATATATAACTGAAATTGACATCCACTCTCAAATGTATTGATCTATTAGAGGTTCTTTTTCAAATCTTTCTTATAAATAACAAAATACAAAGAGATATCACTAATCAGAATTTCTCTTTACTATATATAAGCCAAAGTCCAAAGTCTTTTGGAAGTTGAGTTCTGATGAATCACATAAAGATGTGCCTTCATTTACATCAAATCTTTCTTTGGGGTTTGTGTTGGTTTATTGCAAGGATTTCCTTTAATTTTAGATTTTGTAAATAAGGAAACCCTGGCTCCTTAATTCCATAAGCATTTAGAAGAACTGATGTTCTTCTGATGAAGAACTGATGTTATTTTATTTTAAAATCTTTCAGTCCCAAGCTCCAAGCTTGATAAGGTAACGTCATCTCCCATTTCTACATTATTTCATCTGGTCTATTACAGTCACAGGTTATCGTGAACGTACGATGGCAGGCGTAAATGTACAACAGCGATCGGATGTTTACATAGCGATACTGCGCCTTTAACCATCGGTATCGTAAATTTACAAACGTTAAACCAATCGGAGATTAATGATCGGATTAACGATAGTAAATTTACGATACCGATAGTAAATCTACGATAACGAAATAGTACATTTACAGTCTCCATAGAATACCATTGCGGTAGTTTACTACCGCACGGTATTCTACGATCGAACGTTCGATCGGAAATGTGAGATCACAATCATACAATTATCACTGCAATCAGAAATTAACTAACCCGTAGTATTGCTAAAAAGCGATAACGCAGCTTTATAAATATGGCCCTTAGTGGGAAGTTTACAAGTAGAAGAACAAAAATTATAATGGAGAGTATCACAACTAAATCAACGTATAAAATTTGTTTATTTCACCAAGTGCATCGATCACAAAGTTTCTGGGAGTGCTCCTCCTTCATCAGGTAATACAATCCCAACCAACCTAAGGCTATAAAACTCTAGTGCTAATGAGACTACTCCCAAATGGAAGGAATGTGAACATCATAACAAATATAAATACAAAGTGGGTTAAAGTACAAGATAAGATCACAGATAGTGAAAAATGTGTAAAAAAAATCATTCCATTACAGCTGTGAAAACTTCATCAAAGATCAACTATGTGTGTCAGTTTTGCACAGCTATAATTGTGAGTTTTGCACAGCTATAATTGTGACAGAATATTTCACTTTTCATTTGGACTTTAACCTACTGTATTTATAATCATTATGATGTAACTGAAAATTATAATTTGAAGACAAAAAGGATTGCATGTGTTATGTTGGTAACCAGATAGACCACATCCTGTATGGGCCAAATGACAATGATGTTGCATGGCAGACTGGTATATACTAACAACAAACATATGGGGCTTTAACTGGTTATCCTGTTATAATAGAGGTGTCTGTTTATAGTCTGAGAGTTATAGGGAAATAGGTTAGATTACTGCAGGTTATCTTCCATCCAAATTAACCTAAAGGACACAGAATAGAATATAGGGCCATATTTACAAAGGCACGTTATTGCTTTTTAGTGATACCGTGCCTTTAACAATCCTTATAGTATAGTATTTGCGGTAGAATAAAGACATACGTTCATCCAGTCCAACCCATCTAGCAATACCCACATTTCCTGCTTAACTGTTGATCCAGAGAAAGGCGAAAAACCCACCAGAATTATGAAGGGGGAAAAATTCCTTCCTGACTCCAAGTGGCAATTGGAAATTTCCCTGGATCAACTCTACTTTATGTATCAATACCAGTAACTTGCAACATTACTTGTTTGCAGAAACTCATCCATTTTTTTTGAAACTGACCAATGAACCTGCCATAACAACGTCCACTGGAAGACAGTTCCATAGCCTTACCGTTCTCACAGTGAAAAACCCTTTCCCAACTTGAAGCCTAAACTTCTTTTCTTCGAGTCTTAAGGGATATCCATGTGTCCTCTGACATGTTCTATTGGTGAACAATGCCCCAGATAGTTTATTGTATGGCCCGTTAATGTATTTATACACAGTAATTATATCCCCACATAAGCGCCTTTTCTCTACTGTTATTATTCAAGCTCCCCCATTACCTTTTTATTATTATTTTTGTTGCCCTTGTCTGAACACTTTCCATTTCCAAGATGTCCTTTTTGTACACAGGATTCCAAAATTACACTGCATATTACAAATGAGGCCTTACCAATACCATGCTGGCTCTGGCTGTTACTGCCTGGCACTGATTTCTACCTTTAAGTTTGTTATCCACCAAAACTCCAAGATCCTTTTCCAACAGGGATTCACTTAAATTGTATCTTCACTGCTAAAAAATGTTTTGGTATTCAGTTATCAGTTTTATTGAAGAACGGGAGGTAAAGGAGCAGTGTCTTTTCTCCTGTTCTTCAATTACTCCCGCATGATCTGGGAACGAAGGTAAGGTACATACCCGATTGCTAGCTCCTCTGCCACGTAGTCTGACAGGTCCTGACAGACTATGTATTTTATGCACACCACACTTGCCTAATGGAGCTACATCCATGTAGGGTAAAGTGGAGTGCCTTAGGGTTCTGTACTGGGGCCACTTTTTAATCTGTTTATAAATGACTTAGAAGGGGGGATTGATACCAAGGTCTCTGTGTTTGCTGATGATATTAATTATGCAGAGCTTTGGAAACTTCAAATGATGTGTAACTGCTGCAAACTGATGATGTGATGCATTTGGGATTTAATAATCCCTGTGCCACCTACACCATAAATAACTCTGTGACTTAACAGACTTAGCTGTAGCAAACAATGCCAGACAGCCACGGCTAGAGCTAGCAAGATATTGTCTTGTATAAAGAGGGAAATAGATTAAAGAGAAAAAAATATTCTCCCTCTTTACAAGGCACTGGTAAGGCCTCATTTGGAATATGCGGTGCAGTTTTGAAATCCCATATACAAAAGGGACACTCTGGTGCAGTGTTCACCAATAGATCATATTAGAGGACACGTGGGCATCCTTTAAGATTGGAAGAAAAGAAGTTTCATCTTCAGGTTAGGAAAGGTTTCTTTACAGTGAGAACAGTGAAACTGGGGAACTGTCTCCTAGCAGATGTGCTAATGGCTTTAAAAATGGCCTGGATAAGTTACTAAAACTAAAAAATATTGATAATTACTGGTATTAATACATATACTGTAGTTCTGGTTGGTACAGGGATACTATATAATATAGAGAATTACTGGTAATAATACATATACTGTAGTTCTGGTTGGTACAGGGATACTATATAATATTTGGGGATCAGGTATACTGTATAAATTGAGAATTACTGGTACTAATACATATACTGTAGTTATGGTTGGTACAGGGATATTATATAATATGGAGAATTACTGGTATTAATACATATACTGTAGTTCTGGTTGGTACAGGGATACTAAACAATATTGAGAATTACTGGTATTAATACATATACTGTAGTTCTGGTTGGTACAGGGGTCCTATATATATTGAGTATTACAGGTATTTACATATACTGTAGTTCTGTTTGGTACATGGATCCTATATAATATTGAGAATTACTGGTATTAATACATATACTGTAGTTCTGGTTGGTACAGGTTACTAAAATATTGAGAATTACTGGTATTAATACATATACTGAGTTCTGGTTGGTACAGGGGTCCTATATAATATTGAGTATTACAGGTATTAATACATATCTGAGTTCTGTTGGTACATGGATCCTATATATATTGAAGAATTACTGGTATTAATACATATACTGTAGTTTCTGGTTGGTACAGGGATACTATATAAATTGAGAATTCTGGTATTATACATATACTGTAGTTCTGGTTGGTACAGGAGCCTATATAATCGAGAATTACTGTTTAATACATATACTGTAGTTCTGGTTGGTACAGGGATACTATATATAATATGAGAATTACTGGTAATAATACATATACTGTAGTTTCTGGTTGGTACAGGTATCTATATAATATTGAAATTACTGGTAATAATACATATACTGTAGTTCTGTTGGTACAGGGATCCTATAATATTGAGAATTACTGGTATTGATAAATATACTGTAGTTCTGGTTGGTACAGGGATACTATATAAAATGAAATTACTGGTATTAATACACATGCTGTTTTCTGGTTGGTACAGGGATCCTATATAATATTGAGAATTACTGGTATTAATACATATACATGTAGTTCTGGTTGGTACAGGGATACTATATAATATTGAGAATTACGTTATTAATACATATACTGTAGTTCTGGTTGGTACAGGATATATATAATATAGAGAATTACTGGTATACATATACTGTAGTTCTGGTTGGTACAGGGATACTATATAATTTGAGAATTACTGGTATCAATACATATCTGTAGTTCTGGTTAGTACAGGGATCCTATATCATATTGAGAATTACTAGTATTATACATAACTGTAGTTCTGGTGGGTACAGGGATGCTATATAATATTGAGTATTACTGTATTAATACATATACTGTAGTTCTGTTGGTACATGGATCTTTATATATTAAGAATTACTGGTATAAATCATATAGTGTGTTAGCGGGTTGACCAGGATACATATATATTGAGAATTACTGGTATTAATACATATAGTGTAGATCTGGTTGATCCAGGGATACTTTCCCATTGCCATTTGGAATCAGAAAGGAATTTCCCCCCTTTTTTTAGCTGTGTTTTTTTGCCTTCCCCTGGATCAACTGTTAGGGCTAGGCCACACTAGCGCGTTTTTTGCGCATTTGCGCACGCGATTCGCGCTCGCGAGTTTTGCTAAAATGGAAATCGCGGGAATGCAAAAATTCCCGCGATTTCCGATGCGCATGCGATTGCACGTCCATTCGCGTTTTGTTAACGCATGCGTTCACCATTTTTGGTGCGTTACACAGCGTTTCCATAACGCGAAATGGCGAAACCGCACTCGCAAAACGCAAACACAAACGAGAATGCACAAGAAAAGCGCACACAATCGCGTGAGATAACGCTCGCGATTTGGTGCGCGATTCCTGTGCGTTGCAGTGTGGCCTCAGGTAGGGTTAAAAAGGAGGGTGAAAATGTTGGACTTGATGGACGTATGTCTTTATTCAACCTCAATTACTATGTTACTTCCTGTTAAAACATGGATGTGCAGTGCCTGTGCATTTGAGTTGTGAATGTTGTGACCATATTACTTCTATAGGGATGGAATTTCTTCCCAGTTCTTTCCAAAACATAATAACCTATTGTCGGCTGTATTAAGAGGCATATTGTTCTCAAGACAGAGCCATTTTCCCTACAAAGGATTCTTTGTCAGTGTCTAGGAGATAATGACAGGTGAGTTAAAGATTTCTAATTCCCTGCACCCTATCCTATGCAAACTGTCCAATCAAAATCCACCATAATGAACATTTCAATACTGAACTAGAAGGAGAATAGTATTGAAAGTAAACAAAAATCCAATAGATGAGGGTTGATGGGAAGAATTTTATACTGTGAACTATAGACACGCTCATTGACAGAATGTTGTTACATGAGTGCAATTTCTTTGTCAATAAAAAGATTGATAAACTAAGCATTCAACTATGGCATGGGACGTATTGGAGTTTTGCCAGATACATAAATTCATCAAATCTCCATGTGCAGTGTGAATAACCCTAACTTATCTAGTCTGCAATAATAGGCTTTTAATTTCCAATCATGTTTAACAAATCAGATTGATGATGTAATAATACTGTCATTCACATTGCTATGCAATGATATAGGCCCCAAGATATCTTACAACTGCAGTGTTAAATAATAACTAATAAGATTCTCGAGAACAGCAGATTATCCTGTGGTGCTCCAGGTCAATAATCAAACTATAGATAGGCCGAGAACACACCACCTATAGGAGCACCCCCACGCTTGTAAAACAAATATTAATAATTGCCCAAAAGAGTTGCAAATAATTTAACGGTGAGCCATCCTTAGATAATAAGTATATAAAAACACTATTAGGGTTATTCAATAAAAGTTCTTATCGTTTAAAATGGTGCTAATTTTGCCACAAACAATCAGATCTTATTTACCATTTGAAAGCTAACATCTGATTGGTTGGGGCAAAATTAGCACCATTTTAAACGATAAGAACTTTTATTGAATCTATCCTATATTTATTTAAAACCAATATTAAAACAACATCAATACATAGCCCATGTTAAGTCAGGTGTAGTAGCAAACCTTACTAGACCTGGGCATCCCCAGATAATAACTGCAGTGTTTAATAATGACAAAAATAATGATTGTTTTGCTGTATTAGTTCAATATATGTGGTAAAAAGTAGAGTACTGTGATACTTTTAATGTAACTGTTTATTTTAGTAGACAAGCTTTCAAGGGATCAACCCTCTTCCTCAGGTCAGAACAGTACTGATTCTGACCTGAGGAAGAGGGTTGATCCCTTGAAAGCTCGTCTACTAAAATAAACAGTTAGTCCATTAAAAGTATCACAGTACTCTAATTTTTACTACTTTAATAATGACAGCAGTGATAAATAACGATAATGATCCTTATTTACTGATAATGATTCCCGTGCTGCACTGCATATTCCAAATGAGGCCATTCCACTTTTCCTGCTAGGGGGGTCGCTTCCAGTACTGCCACCTCATCAGTGCTACCTACGGGCAGGGACTTGCTGCCCTACAAAACTAAAGGGTATGTCAAACCGTGATTTTAATTTCCAGTTTAACTGAAGGACAGGAGGTTAATGCGCTATGTCCTACCTCCTGTCCTTCAGTAAAACTTACAGGAGAGCAGAAGAAACTTACCGCGTATCGCTCCAGCGCCGGCTTCACTGACAGTTTCCCTGCCGTGTCCATGATCCTTTGCACTGTGTGCGCACGCGTACACATGCAAAGGACTGTGAATCCGTCGGGGAATGTCAGTGTAGTCGGAGGCTGTCAGCAGCGCTGGAGATCGGTAAGTTTTTTCTGCTCTCCTGTAAGTTTTACTGAAGGACAAGAGGTAGGACATAGCGATTTACCTCCTTTTCTTCAGTTAAACTAGAAAAAAGAAGTTAAAATCACGGTGGACATACCCTTTAATGAAAGTGCCCCTGGGACTTACCAGTGCTTTATAATGGGGGAGAATATTTTTCTCCTATGAATCTATTCCCCTATTTATACAAGACATATTTTTGCAAGCTGTAGGTGTTGCTGTCTGACATTGTGTGCTACAACTTGCATACGTACTCATTTATAATAATATGAATATTTATTATATTTATGGAAGGAAAATTTATTGATCTGCTCTTTCCATAAGAGACACCTCAGAAGGTTAAGTCACCTGCTCCCTTTCTTCTCTCCGACTCTCTATAATCCCCTTTCCTTTCCACCTGTTGATTTTTGTGGAAAAAAGTTTTTTTTTTATACAGTTCACTGCATTAAGAAAAGGCAATACACATTCTGTATAAACAGTTTGCTCGCTCTGTATCTCCTACCTGCTAATGTGAGTGATACCCACTCATAAGAACACACATAAACGCAAACTGCAGCCTTCATTCTTGTTCCAACAAAAGATCAATCCCTGCTTCACTCTTGTGGTACTTAATACCCGGGTCTAGCCTGGGTGGGGCACTCTGGGCGGGACTGCAAGGTCATGGGAGCTGCCCAGTTTTCTGATAAGTGAAACACACTTTGAGCCAAATTTCAGAATTCTGCATTTATAAGGGGTTGTTGTGCTTGTTATTATGTGAAATTTGAGCCACACAAATCATTCACATGTAGATCAAGCAGTGCAGGTAAGAAAGTAATAATTCAAATAATACAACCCTAATTCAATCCATACAAAATGCAGCTTTGCCTGTTCAGCTGATGGCAAACAGTCTACTTCATGCTAAACACTGGGAATCTCCTTGTTCTTGTATGTTAAGACACATGTTACATATAAAATTACTAGATGGAAAGACAATGCTTCTTTTAGGTTTATATAACATGTAGGAGGGGCTTTGCCTCTCTTTGGTCCCTGATGACGCAGTTCGGACTGTGAAACGTTAGTAGCCTGTCCCCTTATACTCCCTTTGTCCTGGTATTAAAGTGGCCAAGTAAAGGTATAGGGAATTTGCTTGTGAAGGTTCTCATCATCCAGGTCATGGTATATCTGTTGTACAATTAATCAACTGGACATGAAGTTTAGTTCTAGTCATCCGACTGGCTTTCTCAATTCAGAATTCTGAATTGAGAAAGCCAGTTGGATGACTAACGAAACGTCTTCAAGAACTACCGTATATCCGGCTATAAGACACTTTTAACCCCTTAAAATGTTCTAAAAGTCGGGGGTCGTCTTATACGCCAGGTGCAGGAAAAATATTACCCAATCATTGGTGGTTCACGCCGTCAGTTTCCTTGGCTCGATGTTGATGCGCGGCGCACAGCCATCACTGCCGTGCGCCTGCGAGTGTAAGTGCACTGACTGCTGCTGGGCGGGGGTGCAAGAAGAAGAGGATGGCGTAATAGTTCCCAAGACCCAAGTAAGTTGCTAGAAGGTAGACCGACAACTAGTGCACATTGGTACCATCTCTCTCCATCAATATAATTATTATTATGCAAATTTAAGCTGTATGCCCGGCAGAGTTATGGGGGGGGGGGGTGGAGATATCAATCAGATGGGATGGTATGCAGCATGGCCCATGGGGCTTGGGGTGGGCATTTGGTATGTCTTATATGAGGGGTAGTCTTAGACGGTGAGTATACTTCTAAACTCTATATTTTAACTAAAAGCTGGGGGGTCGCGTCGTCTTATATGCCGAGTCGTCTTATACGCCGGCATATACGGTAACTTCAAGTCCAGTTGATCTAATTGAATGCAACAGATATGTTTATAGGGAATTGAAATTATGTAGCATTACCTTTCTTTGGGATGGAGTGGATGTTACCTTTTTTTTGTTTTTAACCTAGCCATGCTGACATATACTGCTACATGATGGCATCTTTCTATCTCTCTAATGGGAATTTTATGTCGTTTGCAATCCACTCCTCGATATGAAGGGAAAACCGAGGGAATTGGTTATTGACTGGTGATTGGTGATTGAATGGATCCAATAAGACTAGTTTAAGGAACCATGGCCATGACATTGAGGATTTGCATCAAGATCACTGGAACTCTGCATTACATAAAGCTGGGTACACACATTAGATATTTCGCCGTCGACCGATAGTTCAGTGTATCGGTCATCGGACCGAATATCGAATCGAATGTGCCCATGTCCGATCGACCGTTTCGTACCATCGGACGATCGGACAGGGTGGAAAACCTCTCCGATCTGCGGTCCTCTATGGACGCACGATCGTCGCGGTGACTATCGAACGTGCTTTTGCCGCGACCGCAGTCCTCCTCCTGGCCGACCTTCGAAAGTATCGAACGGTCGGTCAGGAAAAAATCGCTAGGGTGTACCTAGCTTAAGTAATTCTTTTGCATTTAAAGGGATTAAATTCATAAATGGATGATCCAATGCCCAGCTAACATTACTGACTGTGACCTGAAAGAGGGATTTATAAATATTAATGAGAGACGTGGAACATAAAGCAGGAAACAAGTTTCCCTGATAAGTTTCAAAATGAATGTATTGGTCCCTTGGTTAATGAATGGCTACATTTTCCAAACATTGACCTGACTAATTTCCAGGTTCCTAAACCATTACATAAACCAGACATGTGCAAAGTAAGTCACATGCGGACCGTTAGCTGTCCCCTCAATACTAGACCTGATATTCCATCAACTAGGTATATTAATTTAATATTATTATAAATTGTCAGGCCCTTCACGACAATCCAAGTTTCTTACGCGGAACCCTGTTTAATTTAATTGACCCCCTCGACCTGAACCATCTACTCATACTGGACTCAGCAGTTTGTGGAGAAATCATTATTTTATTTTACAGGTTTTACACTTGCTCAGTGAGCTCACCCCTGGACAGAATTGCCCGAGCACTCAGATTCTAGTTGGTATTTACTGGGGAAGTGGAAACTATAATGTCTAGACAGTGCTGCTGTTGTTTAGGTACAGCAAGTCAGGAACTATATTATACATTTCTAACACTAAAGCCTTGTACACACATCCGACAAGACGAACGAGGATGGCGCCGAACGACGTTTTGGCCTATAACACAAGTGTATAGTTCACTGGGCATCATTCGTCACTCCGCCATGGCAATAGTGAACAACGCCAGAGCAAACATATACATGTGGGAATATAGCCTAAAATGGCCGCTCGCCCTGTGTGTCTGCGCACAGGCCGGTCCCGCCCCCTGCTTGCATTTCCCTGCAAGCAGAGGCCTGTAATGGGGGGGGGAGGAAAAGGGAAGGTAAGTAAGAATCGGGGACTTTCTAACATTATATTAATGCGGTTGGGGCTGGGGGGAGCATGCCCTACTGGCATATCAAAAGTTTTTATAAGGGGTGGCCATGCCCTTTAATTACCCACTTTCTTGCTACCTGTACATACTCCATCCATACTGTTTTCTTCTGCTTATCGTCTATACCCCCATCATTCCTCTTTTAATTTGGCTTCAATTCTTGTTTAACATACATACATACTCTCCATCCTCCTTTCTTTTAACTCTGTCATGTCTAAATAGGAGTTACCCTTCAATATTTACTGTCTAGTCGTGTGAATCATTTAGCCATGTTTCTGCAATCCGATCACATCAATGCCTTTCCTTTAAAGCTATTAGTTCTAGTTCTACATGTGAAGGTTTCTCATTCATCCAGGTCATGGTATATCTGTTGTATTCAATTAGATCAACTGGACTTGAAATGTAGTTCTTGAAGACTTTTCGCTAGTCATCCGACGGCTTTCTCAATTCAGAATGACTTGTTCAAGAATCTGTGGCAATTATGTACCCTGGAAAATCCAATTAAGCATATACACCACCAGGTGTTAAGGGTGTGATTAGATAGTGGCTAAGAGGTTGTTATAGGAACGCCCAGAGTAAGGTGTTAAAACAGCCATTGTACATGGCAGACAGTTGGTGTCGAACCCCCCCACCTCTATTTGCTTGGTTTCTTTATTTTCACATAAATGGCCTCCTTAACACCTCTCTTGAACCATTCACGTTCCTTCGCCATTAATGTTAACATGCAATCTTCAAAGGTATGTCCTTTATCCTTAAGATGCAGATACACGGCTGAGTCCTGACCCGAGGAATTGGCTCTTCTGTGCTGGCCCTACGTTGATGCAGTTGCTGTTTGGTCTCCCCCACATACAAATCAGAGCATTCTTCACTCTGATTTGTATGGCCCAGCACAGAAGAGCCAATTCCTCGGGTCAGGACTCAGCCGTGTATCTGCATCTTAAGGATAAAGGACATACCTTTGAAGATTGTAATGTTAACATACTGGCGAAGGAACGTGACTGGTTCAAGAGAGGTGTTAAGGAGGCCATTTATGTGAAATAAAGAAACCAAGCCTAAATAGAGGTGGGGGGTTTCGACACCAACTGTCTGCCATGTACAATGCTGTTTTAACACCTTACTCTGGGCGTTCCTATAACACCTCTTACCACTATCTAATCACACCTTAACACCCTGGCTGTGATATGCTATTGGGATTTTCCAGGGTACATAATTGCTACAGATTCTTGACAAGTCATTCTGATTGAGAAAGCCAGTCGGATGACTAGCGAAACGTCTTCAAGAACTAAACTTCAAGTCCAGTTGATCTAATTGAATACAACAGATATTCTAGTTCTACAGTTTTTTCAGACGACTTTGCATATAAAACATACATTTTAGATTATCATCAATTTACTCCCAAACTTGGATGTACATGCCTCCTTATCCTCTATGCTCCCCCCTCCCCCATTTTCACCCTCCTTATCTATTAGCCCCCTGATCCCATTCCCTCTGTCTACCCTTGTAGTCCAATGTACCCCCCATACCTAGTATGGGGGGAGGGTACATTATGTATTGCTAACATTGTGAAAGTATCCAAATCTCTGCCTTCAGTATAATCTATTTTAGTTTCCCGAAGACAAAGGGACCTTCAGAGGGGCATTGTACATTGGGAGTGTATTAAATGTGAACCGAACCGATGCTTTCACAAAGGAGTAACTGTGGTAATGACAAGGGTATTTATAGATACAATCAATCTATCAACCATCAATCGCCCCCCCCCCCCCCCCCCCCCCCACCCCATGACATCAAGCCTGTGCCCGTTCGGCGATGTGCGCACGCATTAATGCGCATGTGTGTTGCGTGCGCATTAACGTTATGCTCACGCACGCTGCACCTGCCACTTACCTTATGAGACCCAGTAAGTAGAAAATCTTGTGGGGGCGGAACTCCAGAGGCCATAACTCAGGAGGCACCTCCCTGTGAATAATAGAAATGAATGGCACATAGTTCTTTTTAGGGGTTTAGTGTTCCTTTAATTCTCAATATTATATAGTATCACTGTACCAACTAGAACTACAGTATATGGCTGGTACAGGGATACTATAATTCTCAATATTATATAGTATCACTGTACCAACTAGAACTACAGTATATGGCTGGTACAGGGATACTATATAATATTGAGAATTATTGGTATTAATACATAAACTGTAGTCCTGGTTGGTACAGAGATCCTATATAATATTGAGAATTACTGGTATTAACATATACACTGTAGTTCTGGTTGGTACAGGGATCCTATATAATATTGAGAATTACTGGTATTAATACATATACTGCAGTTCTGGTTCATCCAGGGATACTTTCCGATTACCGTTTACTGAAATCAAAAGCTACATTTGAGGGTTACAAATATCGAAGCCTATATTCGAGGGTTACTGAAATCGAAGGCTACATTTGAGGGTTACCAAAATCGATGGCTACATTCAAGGGTTGCTGAAATTAAAGGCTACATTCAAGGGTTACTGAAATCGAAGGCTACTTTCGAGGGTTGCTGAAATCGAAGGCTATATTCGAGGGTTACGGAAATCGAAGGCTGAATTCGAGGGTTACCAAACTCAAAGGCTACATTCAAGGGTTACTGAAATCGAAGGCTACATTCGAGGGTTACTGAAATAGAAGGCTATATTAGAGGGTTACGGAATTCGAAGGCTATATTCGAGGGTTACGGAATTCGAAGGCTATATTGGAGGGTTACCGATTCAAGGATTTGATAATTATTTAGGTTCGAAAATCCCAAACTAGTTTGTAGTTCATATAATTCGAGTTCACTCAAACACATAAAGCGCTTCCAGTACTGCCACCTCATCAGTGCTACCTACGGGCAGGGACTTGCTGCCCTAAATAACTTAAAGGGTATGTCAAACCGTGATTTTAATTTTCCAGTTTAACTGAAGGACAGGAGGTTAATGCGCTATGTCCTACCTCCTGTCCTTCAGTAAAACTTACAGGAGAGCAGAAGAAACTTACCGCGTATCGCTCCAGCGCCGGCTTCACTGACAGTTTCCCTGCCGTGTCCATGATCCTTTGCACTGTGTGCGCACGCGTACACAATGCAAAGGACTGTGAATCCGTCGGGGAATGTCAGTGTAGTCGGAGGCTGTCAGCAGCGCTGGAGATGCGGTAAGTTTTTTCTGCTCTCCTGTAAGTTTTACTGAAGGACAAGAGGTAGGACATAGCGCATTTACCTCCTGTTCTTCAGTTAAACTAGAAAAAAGAAAGTTAAAATCACGGTGGACATACCCTTTAATGAAAGTGCCCCTGGGACGTACCAGTGCTTTATAATGGGGGAGAATAATATTTTTCTCCTATGAATCTATTCCCCTATTTATACAAGACAATATTTTGCAAGCTGTAGGTGTTGCTGTCTGACATTGTGTGCTACAACTTGCATACGTACTCATTTATAATAATATGAATATTTATTATATATTATGGGAAAGGAAAATATATTGATCTACTCTTTCCATAAGAGACACTCAGAAGGTTAAGTCACCTGCTCCCTTTCTTCTCTCCGACTCTCTATAATCCCCTTTCCTTTCCACCTGTTGATTTTTGTGGAAAAAAGTTTTTTTTTTATACAGTTCACTGCATTAAAGGAAAAGGCAATACACAGTCTGTATAAACAGTTGTGCTCTGTATCTCCTACCTGCTAATGTGAGTGATACCAACTCCATAAGAACAACAGCATAAACGCAAACTGCAGCCTTCATTCTTGTTCCAACAAAAGATCAATCCCTGCATTCACTCTTGTGGTACTTATATACCCTGGGTCTAGCCTGGGTGGGGCACTCTGGGCGGGACTGCAAGGTCAATGGGAGCTGCCCAGTTTTCTGATAAGTGAAACACACTTTGAGCCAAATTTCAGGAAATTCTGCATTTATAAGGGGTTGTTGTGCTTGTTAGTATGTGAAATGTGAGCACACAAATCATTCACATGTAGATCAAGCAGTGCAGGTAAAGAAAGTAATAATTCAAATAATACAACCCTAATTCAATCCATACAAAATGCAGCTTATGCCTGTTCAGCTGATGGCAAACAGTCTACGTCATGCTAAACACTGGGAAATCTCCTTGTTCTTGTATGTTAAAGACACATGTTACATATAAAATTACTAGATGGAAAGACAATGCTTCTTTTAGGTTTATATAACATGTAGGAGGGGCTTTGCCTCTCTTTGGTCCCTGATGACGCAGTTCGGACTGTGAAACGCGTTAGCCTGTCCCCCTTATACTCCTCTTTGTCCTGGTATTAAAGTGGCCAAGTAAAGGTTATAGGGAATTTGCTTGTGAAGGTTCTCATTCATCCAGGTCATGGTATATCTGTTGTATTCAATTAGATCAACTGGACATGAAGTTTAGTTCTAGTCATCCGACTGGCTTTCTCAATTCAGAATTCTGAATTGAGAAAGCCAGTTGGATGACTAGCGAAACGTCTTCAAGAACTACCGTATATGCCGGCGTATAAGACGACTTTTTAACCCCTTAAAATGTTCTGAAAAGTCGGGGGTCGTCTTATACGCCAGGTGCAGGAAGAAATATTACCCAATCATTGGTGGTTCAGCCGTTCAGTTCCTTGGCTCGATGTTGGATGCGCGGCGCACAGCGCATCACTGCCGTGCACCTGCGAGTGTAAGTGGCACTGACTGCTGCTGGGCTGGGTGCAAGAAGAAGAGGAGTGCGTAATAGTTCCCAAGACCCAAGTAAGTTGCTAGAAGGTAGACCGGACAACTAGTGCACATTGGTACCATCTCTCTCCATCAATATAATTATTATTATGCAAATTTAAGCTGTATGCCCGGCAGGGTTATGGGGGGGTGGTGGAGGATATCAATCAGATGGGATGTTATGCAGCATGGCCCAGTGGGGCTTGGGGATGGGCATTTGGTATGTCTTATATGAGGGGTAGTCTTAGACGGTGAGTATATCTTAAACTCTATATTTTAACTAGAAAAGCTGGGGGGTCGCGTCGTCTTATATGCCGAGTCGTCTTATACGCCGGCATATACGGTAAACTTCAAGTCCAGTTGATCTAATTGAATGCAATAGATATGTTATAGGGAATTGAAATTATGTAGCATTACCTTTCTTTGGGATGGAGTGGAATGTTACCTTTTTTTTGTTTATTAACCTAGCCATGCTGTACATATACTGCTACATGATGGCATCTTTCTATCTCTCTAATGGAGAATTTTATGTCGTTTGCAATCCCACTACTCGATATTGAAGGGAAAACCGAGGGAATTGGTTATTGACTGGTGATTGGTGATTGAATGGATCCATATAAGACTAGTTTAAGGAACCATGGCCATGACATTGAGGATTTGCATCAAGATCACTGGAACTCTGCATTACAACTAAAGCTGGGTACACACGATTAGATATTTCGGTCCGATCGACCGATAGTTCAGTGTATCGGTCGATCGGACCGAATTATCGAATCCGAATGTGCCCATGTCCGATCACCGTTCGTCCGAATCGGACGTCGGACAGGGTGAAAACCTCGTCCGATCGTGCGGTCCTCTATGGACCGCACGATCGGTCGCGGTGACATCGGACCGGCTGCTTTTGCCGCGACACCAGTCCTTCCTCCTCCTGGCCGACCGTTCGAAAGTATCGAACGGTCGTGTCAAGGAAAAATCGCTAGGTGTGTACCTAGCTTAAGTAATTCTTTTGCATTTAAAGGGATTAAATTCATAAATGGATGATCCAATGCCCAGCTAAACATTACTGACTGTGACCCGAAAGAGAAGGGATTTATAAATATTAATGAGAGACGTGGAACATAAAGCAGGAAAACAAGTTTCCCTTGATAAGTTTCAAAATGGAATGTATTAGGTCCCTTGGTTAATGAATGGCTACATTTTCCAAACAAATTGACCTGAGCTAATTTCCAGGTTCCTAAACCATGTACATAAACCAGACATGTGCAAAGTAAGGTCACATGCGGACCGTTAGCTGTCCCCTCAATACTAGACCTGATATTCCATCAACTAGGTATATTAATTTAATATTATTATAAAATTGATCAGGCCCTTCACGACAATCCAAGTTTCTTACGCGGAACCCTGTTTAATTTAATTGACCCCCTCGACCTGAACCATCTACATCATACTGGACTCAGCAGTATTGTGGAGAAATCATTATTTTATTTTAACAGGTTTTACACTTGCTCAGTGAGCTCACCCGCTGGACAGAATTAGCCCGAGCACTCAGATTCTAGTTGGTATTTACTGGGGAAGTGGAAACTATAAATGTCTAGACAGTGCTGCTGTTGTTTAGGTACAGCAAGTCAGGAACTATATTATACATTTCTAACACTAAAGCCTTGTACACACATCCGACAAGACGAACGAGGATGGCGCCGAACGGACGTTTTGGCCTATAAACACAAGTGTATAAGTTCACTTGGGCATCATTCGTCACTCCGCCATGGCAGATTAGTGAACAACGCCAGAGCAAACACATACATGTGGGAATATAGCCTAAAATAGCCGTTCGCCCTGTGTATCTTGCGCACTGGCCGGTCCCGCCCCCTGCTTGCATTTCCCTGCAAGCAGAGGGCCTGTACAGTGGGGCGGAGGAAAGAGGGAAGGTAAGTAAGAATCGGGGGACTTTCTAACAATTATATTAATGCGGTTGGGGCTGGGGGAGCATGCCCTACTGCATATCAAAAGTTTTTATAAGGGGTGGCCATGCCCTTTAATTTACCCACTTTCTTGCTACCTGTACATAGCTCCATCCATACTGTTTCTGCCTTATCGTCTATACCCCCATCTATTCCATCTTTTAAATTTGGCTTCAATTCTTGTTTAACATACATACATACTCTCCATCCTTTCTTATTAACTCTGTCATGCCTAAATAAGGAGTACCCTTCAATATTTACTGTCTAGTCGTGTGAATCATTTAGCCATGTTTCTGCAATACCGATCACATCATGCCTTTCCTTTAAAGCTATTAGTTCTAGTTCTACATGTGAAGGTTCTCATTCATCCAGGTCAGGGTATATCTGTTGTATTCAATTAGATCAACTGGACTTGAAATGTAGTTTCTGAAGACGTTTCGCTAGTCATCCGACTGGTTTCTCAATTCAGAATGACTTGTTCAAGAATCTGTGGCAATTATGTACCCTGGAAATCCAATTAGCATATCACAGCCAGGTTTAAGGGTGTGATTAGATAGTGGCTAAGAGGTGTTAAGGAACGCCCAGAAGTAAGTGTTTAAAACAGCATTGTACATGGCAGACAGTTGGTGTCGAACCCCCACCCCCACCTCTATTTAGGCTTGGTTTCTTTATTTTCACTAAATGGCCCCTTAACACCTCTCTTGACCAGTCACGTTCCTTCGCCAGTATGTTAACATTACAATCTTCAAAGGTATGTCCTATCCTTAAGATGCAGATAACGCGGCTGAGTCTGACCCGAGGAATTGGCTCTTCTGTGCTGGGCCTACGTTGGATGCAGTTCTGTGTGGTCTCCCCACAATACAAATCAGAGCATTCTTCACTCTGATTTGATGGCCCAGCACAGAAGAGCCAATTCCTCGGGTCAGGACTCAGCCGTGACATCTGACTTAAGTAAGGACATACCTTTGAAGATTGTAATGTTAACATACTGCGAAGGAACGTGACTGGTTCAAGAGAGGTGTTAAGGAGGCCATTTATGTGAAAATAAGAACCAGCCTAAATAGAGGTGGGGGGGTTCGACCACCAACTGTCTGCCATGTACAATGCTGTTTTAACACCTTACTCTGGGCGTTCCTATAAACCTCTTGCCACTATCTAATCACACCCTTAACACCACACTGGCAATGTGGATATGCTAATTGGGATTTTCCAGGGTACATAATTGCTACAGATTCTTGTACAAGTCATTCTGAATTGAGAAAGCCAGTCGGATGACTAGCGAAACGTCTTCAAGAACTAAACTTCAAGTCCAGTTGATCTAATTGAATACAACAGATATTCTAGTTCTACAGTTTTTCCAGACAGACTTCTTGCATTTATAAACATACATTTTAGATTATCATTCAATTTACTCCCAAACTTGGATGTACATGCCTCCTTATCCTCTATGCTCCCCCCTCCCCCATTTTCACCCTCCATTATCTTATTAGCCCCCTGATCCCTATTCCCTCTGTCTACCCCTGTGTAGTCCAATGTACCCCCCATACCTAGTATGGGGGGAGGGTACATTATTGTATTGCTGAACTTGTGAAAGTATCAAATCTCAGCCTTTCAGTAATAATCTAATTTAGTTTCCCAGAATACAAAGGGACCTTCAGAGGGGCATTGTACATTGGGAGTGTATTGAAATGTGAACCCCGATGGCTTTTCACAAAGGGAGTAACTGTGGTAATGACAAAGGGTATTCTATAGATACAATCAATCTATCAACCATACAATCTCTAGACCCATAGAGAAACCTTTTGCAATATGTCCAGTTTGTTTCTTAACAAGGAGAGCTGGCAGTACATTTCCCTGATAACAATAAAGTATTTCCTGCCTCTTATGGTCACACTTGACCTGCAGCCAATAGCGTGCTGCTCCCTCCATGTTATTAAACATTCCTTTACTCTGTTAGGAGGCTTTTCTCTGAAGTTTAACAACCTGAATCCAGACACAGCTGGTTTTCTGGGACCCTTCATATAGTTACAATGATCCATTGGATAATCACTACACATTCCCACGGGGAGTTACAACATGGGCTACAGACACCAATGCTTAACATGGAGTAAAATGAATTATCAATACGAAGCTTGGCAGGACAATATATTTTGATCCAGTAAAAAGGTGAAAAATGTTGCCTGTGTTCTTAATCTGCAGCAGCCAATCAGATGTAATCAAATGTTTTCTTAACATAGAAAACGGTAGAAAGGGCATCTGATTGGTTGAGGCAAGTTAACAGCTCGGGCAAATTTTTGCATCTTTTATTGAATAAGCCAGTGACCAGTATAGATGGCAAACATTTTGTGTATAGTCCACCTTCTACCCTGTCTGTTTTATGGTTCCCCCATATATTGCCCTAGACATCTTTCCCTGTACATGTACTGTAAGGTAAAGGCCCCAATGCAAGAAATGCATATTTTGGTGCATTGCACAATATTGTGTTGCCACGCAGATTTTTATCTGTATAATGTTAGGAGTATATTACATTGACACAGAGGTTTCCATGATAAATCGCAGTATCTGTGCAGACCACAAAATGGATGCGCCATGTCCTGAACCTTCCTGGGCTGACCATTACTGTCCACCTTGGGAGAAGTGGTCTAGGACACCAAAACAGGCCTATCAATAAAGGGTTGCTCCAATGATACTGGGGGGGTTATGGGGTACGTCGCAGCAATCATCAGTTTACCCCAGATAATTATGGGAAATGTGTCTCTCCTCCTGATGGGCAGGTCATTGGAAAATGTCCAGTAGCACCTCATTATTATGAAGTGATTGATGAAAGATACTAAACATTCCCTATAGAATAAAATGCCAATTCCCACTGGATAATCATGTCTGGGTTCGGTCTCTGGTCATCATGTACCTATCCAGAAAAAACTGCAGATTGGGCGCCGGCGGCGTTCTTACTTTCCCAGCCCATTCAAATTGAAATTTCATGTCGGTTGCAAAAAAGAACGGGTCAGGCAGTTCCTCCAGGATCGCAACAATGTTCAGCTTTATCTAGGCCACTGTTTTCTATCTTCTCAGATTATCTTTACCCCAAAACCAGGCCAATATTCTGTTCAGTTAGGACTGAATGCTGTTCCCTAGGCCACCTCCTCTGTGCATGTGCAAGCACGTATAGCTTAAATGGGAATCAGCAACCTTTATAGGAGAGAAAGAGGGAGTGGATTGCATGAGACAACAAAGCCATGGTGCAATAACACACCAGACTTATGTGAATGTTTCCAAGACAATAAAATGGTAGAGTTATTTTTGCAATTAAACACAAGAATGTGGTGCTATGCCCTCATGCAAATTAAAGGGACTGTAAACTCCCCATCATCCTTAAAAATAAGTATGTGCCATCTGTTTCTATTATTCACAGGGAGGAGAGAACGCTTAGTCTCACCTCCCTGTGAATAATAGGATGCTCGGGGGACCTGGAGCTTACCTTACCACCACTCCTTCAATGAAAGCTGCTCTGTCCCGACCGCGCGCCCTATCTTAGGTGCATGCGCGCCAATACAAAAGATAGGGCGTGCGATCGGGAGAGAACAGCTGTTCAGTTAAGAAGCGGCTTGCAAGTGGAGCGTGGGAGTGTGGTAAGGTAAGTTCCAGGTCCCCCGAGCGTACTATTATTTACAGGGAATAATAGAAACGGATGCCACATAGTTATTTTTATGGGTTTAGTGTTCCTTTAAATGGTCAGTCAGCCAATAATAAGCTGAAATTGACTTTTAAACATATTGAAAGGGATACTATACAATCCTGATTCTTAAGCAATAACTGACCACTCTCTTGCCCCTCCCACAATTAGTTCTTCTGACCCCCCCATCTCTGACAAAACATGAAGGGGGCAGAGTGGGGGAGCAGGCAGAAGCATTCAGTAATATATTCCTGGAATGATTCCTTATGATAAATCAATATCATACTATAAATTTAACACACACACACACAATGATAGACATAAGGAATCAGATGTATTTAAAAAAGTATCATTTTTATTTCTCTTCTTTTTTTCATATATATTTATAGAAAATTAGGAGCCAAGGTTAAGAATATACTGACACTTTTTCTCTAGGTCTTCCACTGGAATGTGCGTCACTCCTATTGTAACAGCTTGTGATGCCAATCTAGAATCGCCAATATTGAGAAACAGGAAGGGAATCGATTAAAAACCTCATATATTTGTAGCTCTTTAACAAAATCTTTAGGCTACACGTTTTACCTGACCTATAACCTAGAAACTTATGATTAAGACAATGTCCTACTATGTGATTTCTTTACAAAAAATACAAACATGATAATCTTTCCTTAAAGTAAACAAACACCATCTTAGCACAGAGATTATTAGAGAGCTGCGCTCTCTGCCTGGTTGGATGAACTCTACTGAGCATGCCCAAGTCCTAAAATGGCTCAGGCACCAATGGCTTTGTTGTCTATTAGGAAGAAACTTTATTAGGTATTTTGTGTTTCTGTAGAAAAATCACTTGTGATGCATTGTTTAAGCAGTTTTGAGGTTGTAGGTCAGGAATAACAGTTTTCCTTTTAACAAAAAAGGCTGCACATCCAAAGCTCGATGCTGGTTGTCTGAGATCCTTAACGTGTTATTGCACTTTTCACATTTTATTTCTGCAATAATTATATGCAAAATCTAATGAATTCCTGTAGCTCCAAATGATAAAATAAGACACACAGGCATTCCAATGAAATGTATTGGCAAAGTTATCTACAAACCCGGACAGTCTTCCGACTACCAATTAATGACACAGAGAGCAGCGGGCCACTGTAATCTCTCCTGTCATAGAAGAGGTAAGCTGTACAAATGCTTTCCTAACTATGAAACTGGCACAGGAAAGATACAGGTGTCTCCAAATCTCACATATTCTGGACACAGAAACAAAGAATCGAATACAGAAGCTTAAAAGAAGAAAAAGCAACACAGTCCAGACCATTTCAATGTAACAAGCCTAACTATGCAGAGATAAGGGAAGCAGACATTCTTCCAGGGGCCCAAACACCAAGTCTTATTTTCATTGTATAAAAGCAAAAATCAAAGTTTCCTGAAATAACAGAACAAAATTCTGGCATCTTGGATACACGTGTGATGGTTCTGTGTTTAAACGTCCTCTCCGTTTTCACCGAGCCCTTTTATTAGGCGCTTCTGTCCACGTTTGCCTGCAGGTCCTTTGGGTTTGGCAAAAGCCTGTTTGAAGGCATGTTGTTTAGGGTGAACCTCATCGTAAAGAAAGTCACCAGTTAGTTCTGAGCCATCTTCAATTTCAATCTAGAACAGAAAATACTAATCATATAAATATTCTATATGTACTAACACAAGCATTTCTTTGTGCAGTGACAATTCACTGTACAGGCCTGTACACATTACACTCGCAATGACATGTAAACAGCCGTTGTCATGTAATTACAACACTTAAATTGATACACTTTTTATTGCTTTGAAACAAATTAGGCAAGCTAGCTGGACAACATATGGTAGGCCAAGAACATATCCCTAATGATGTCCGAGGGGAGTGGGTAGAAAAGGGATATACCAAAGGGGGGCTTTTCAAGTTAATTTAACAGCTGCATTCCTAAAGGGCGATGACCTAGTGTTCTAGGTCCAACTAGGAATGGAAACCTAGCCAGAAACGACCCAGAAATTAGAGCACACCTATAATAGTGCAAATAAAGTTTTATTCCACTAGGTGCATCAGAAACGTTTCGGGGGGTATTCCCCCTTCATCAGGTCATGGAAATCTTGCTCCAACCTCCTATTTAGCAATTTAAGAGCAACAGTGACTAAAGTATGAGAGGAACAGTTACCGGTAGCTGTCAGCTGCTACAAGATTATTTTTATTGACAGCTCATCGTGGATCTTAGGGGGTAAAGTGGTAGAAGTAAGGTCTATAACATCCCTGCTAAATGTAGTTTTATCTGCAAAACTGCAAACAGGGTCTTTAAATGGCTTGTGTTTAATGTTCATTCCTACCATACAATGGTCTGTGCCAGGGTTTTCCAATTCTCACCTTCTTTGCAATGTCTAGTTGGATATCTTGTTCCACGGAATCCAGAAGCCTATTCTTACAGCTAGAGTACAACATTCTCTCTTTAATACTGCATTTGTAGCCAGGCATGGAGTAGATAAAGACTGGAATAAAAAGAGACAAGTTTGCACATTTTTTCACTACTCACAAACTCATCAAAAGGTAAAAGGAAATAACAATGCGTTGCCCCCTCACCTACAGACTCCAAGTGGTCTCCTTCATGGGAGTGTCTGTAGAGGAAGAAGTGGTAACGAGCAGAGTCCTGTGGTATTCTAGAAGGCAGATCTTTAATCTCCGTGTGTTTTGTATGAACAAGGTCTACAGTCTCCTTTTCTATATCAAGTCTCTGAGGAAAACGTGGAAGAGATGGTAAATAAAACGTTATAGCAGCAGCAAGAAAGCTACAACAGTACATGGGCTGGGTAACAATGGAAGCTATTTATAACCAGTCTAGCAAACTAGATGAGCGGAAGAGAAGGTTTAAGGATGTCTATCAGGAAGCTAATTATGGGTCTTATAAGGAACCCCAAGAATGGGGTGGAAGGCAAAAAACCAAACACTATTACCAGCTGAATATAATTGATTTTCTTCTGTTTCAAGAGCAGGATTGCCTCCTCAGCTTCAGGCCTCAGTGGAAAAGAGAGTCCTTGCAGGGTTTGATGTTTACTCTCCACACTGATTTCAGTTTTCACCTTAGAGAGACAAAGAGGAACTATAAGGAATTCATTATGGTCATTTATAAAAATGGTCCTGAGCAAACTGAGACAACTAACAGGAGACTGTGTTAAGGTGCCATGATAAAATGCATATGGAAAGTACTAAACCCTTAACTTCCAAACCTTGCACAGTAAAAAAGAACAAGATTGTCTTAATTAAGGCATTTTTTTTTCTTTTTAAACTTCCTACTTTCTTTATATGGGATTTTAGCTGCAATGTCTTGATTTGCCACTACACGGAGCCCTTTCTCAATCAAACAGATCCACCTTATAAACACTTTACACAAAACCAATGCAACAGGACTAGACTAGACTATGTTAAGGTTTGCTGTGAATGGTAAGTGGATCTGAGTAAGGCTGGGTACACACCAGAAGATATTTTCGATTCACGGCACTTTCAGTTGGTCACCCGAAAATATCTCCTGGTGTGGGCGGCCGGCCGTGACCGTCTGTTCGTACGTGTCGGAAAATCCTGATCGATCGTGCGGTTCCCTTTGGGACCGCACGGTCGATCGTTTGCAAATTCGGCCAGGACGCGCTCGGTCAGGACAAAAAGTCCCTCCATGTTCATCCAGCCTAAGGGACAATAATGACCTTAGATTTTAAATAAGTGGAAGTAAACCTGAACATATCTTTTTAGTAGAGTAAGGCTAGGTATACTTGAGTAGATATTTCGGACTGAATGACCAACCGTTATTTTGTCCGGCCAACCAACCAATAACGGTTGTTCTTTTGTCCAAATCAGACGTCAGTAAATCACGGACGGCTGTGTCATCCATTTGAGACCGCACTATTGGCTGTAGACACGTCCATTCATCTGGTTTGGATGAAAGAAAGGCCATCATTGGTCGGATTGGCAGGACAAAATTAAAAAAAAATCCAGCTCCCAAAGTTTATGCTCATTAAAATATTTCCAAGTCAAGAGGGAAAGCTGGCACAAGCTGCTGGACACCTAATCACAAGCGCAGGGGCTACACTCTGGGACAAAGCTTTTGACTGACTCGGTAATCCAAGATCAGTACATTTTGGAAGTCTAAGGCAGAAATGTAGTTGATTTTCTGCCATATCCTCCTCAAAGTAGTTTAAAGTTTTATTTCTTTCTAGATAGACTTTTCACTGTTACAACTCCACTTACCTCATTTATCTTGATTTGTTGCAGTTCCCTTTCTGCAGCAGTAAGAGGGGCTGGGGCCGCACAAGAGGAGATATGCTTCTTGTAGCCACTTAATGTAACGTCTTCCTGTAAATATGCATAGTAAACAATATACATCAACCCACTTGACCTACCTAGATGCTTAATTTAACAGCTCTGCTAAGCCAGTCAAAGTGCCCAAACCTAGTCTGTGACTAATGAGCAACCCAAGCCAAACCAAAGCCTGTGACCAGCAGTGCAAAAATAAGTTGTCTGTAAACCTTTAGACTGTGCCACGTCTAAACTTTATCTATAAACCATACCTAAGCATTCAAATAATTTAGTAATTGTCCAGAATTTAGTCTGATTTTAAAGGTGCCTGTACACTGAAACCTTACCTTGCAAAGTTCCTCAAATCGCCTGGCCTATCACTTTGCAACTGACATTATTGCCATAATGTTGAACTTAAAGTGACAGTTCAGTGGAAATGATCAACATTTGTTAAATGTTAGTTTGTGTAATGCATACTTAGTTATTTAAATATTCTCCTCCATTTTGAATAATCAGTTGATTTCATACCCTTTGCTGTTCCCTGCTGTTGACATTAGTGAGCTGATATTTCAGGCTCTAACGGTCCTTCTTCTTCCCAGGATGCACCACATCCTTGGAATGTTCCTAACAGTTATTTCTACTGATTGGCTGTTGGATGGTTCAAAGATGCTCAGATCTCTACTGAGCAACTGAATCAACCCAGGTGCTGGGTCAAGGGCAAAACCATTACGGTCTCTACTAGGGGTCCTGCAAACAGGAAGTCAGTATTTTGGTTGCATTTATTTATACACAGACAAAAAGCTGAATTGGCAGATTAAGGTCATTGGGATGAAAAAATACTGCTCTTTTTTCTGAAAAGTACATGTATTTGCACTGAACTTCCCCTTTAAAGCATGTTCCTGACGGAGAACGCTGCAATGTGAGACCGGTCTCTCATGCATATGTTTGTCAAATTGATTAAACACAAGCATAACCTTCTCTGGCAATTCAACCACTAGATGGCTGCGGAAATAGGAAGGGAGGACTGCCTTATCTAAAGTAAAAAAGTTTTTGAATGGAGCAAATATTTTATAGCAAGGTCTAAAATAAGTGTGAATTTCCATTGCTGTATATTCCCAATAAAAATATACTATCACATGCCGATTTTACACCAAATGGACTCAAGGGCATCATTCAGTTTACATGTGGGGTTTCAGTCTATGCTCTTTTGAGGGAATGGTATCCATTACAATATTCCTCTAATGGAGTGTCCTATTTTAAAATATGAAAAATGATTATTCCTACATCGCTATTCCTCCATCGCTTATCTTTCCAGTTGGCACTATGCACTCTTAACAGGTAGAGACCACCTGATTTGTGTGACACTCGTCCATCCATCCAAATCACGTAACATGATTCTTCCCTCATAGGAACATGAGAGAACTACTTCAAATGCCAATGGCAGCATGCTTTAAACCATGTTGATTTAGCCTTGTATGCAGGTACCATAGCAACCCACTTAATGAAGCTCACAAAGAACAGTCCTTGTGCTGAGGTTATTTCCAGAAGCATTTTGGAATGTTCCAGTGTTGCAATGACATTCAGGTGATTTTATATGCAACACCCTCCAAAACAAGACAGGCCTCTTCTATTGGCTTTTGTGTCCTACTGCTTTCAAGGCTGAGTTGTTGTTGCTCCAATTGTAAGTGAACAGTTAGAATGTTTGCTTGAATGGGGTTATCCTATTTTGAAATAGGATGCATGTGATACATCATTAATGTATATATTGTTTTATGCAACTCAACTGCCAGCCAAACCAATTCATTGTAAGGGGTGTGCATACACTGGCCATGTATTCTAAGATCTGACTGTTTCTAGTCTTTCATATAAAACAGCATGAAAATACAGATAAAAACCTTTAGCGTCCCAAATACTTCATCTTTAATGTGCCCGCCACCAAATTCTTTCTTAACCGTAGCTCTGGTCGCTGCATAAAGCATCTTCAGTCGCACCTGTCCCCAAAGCACAGAGAAATTACGATTAATACGGCTGTTATAAAATATAAACTGGGACAAAGGTACAAAGAGGAACTGAGAAGAAACGTTTTGTGTGGGTGCTAATGGATCTGATAAAGACAATAGGATAATTCTCTGCACTGGCACAAAGGAAAAAAAGAGACATTCCTGGAATGTTCCACTGTTGATACTCCATGGCCATTTATTGTTTATGTGTGCGACTAGCTTTAAGCTAGAGATACACGTGCAAAAGCTGTTGCATAATACATCATGGAAATACATCAGAATCGGTTTTAATGTGCGACATCAGGCGCATTCACGCTCACCCAACCAAACTTCCACATTCTTTAGGAGTAGGTCGGCCAGGAGCGCATACATTTTAAGGAAAGGAGCTAATGCAGCCGGGTGCCATTGGGGAGGATGGTTTAAGCCCATTGCACCAATTGGATTTGCCCTATATTGCCAATGTGTATGGCCAGCACTAGTCTGCATTAGCAGTAGAATCAGGAAGATCTGTGGGGCTGAAAGGTTTTACCTATATGAAACAGTAAAAGGAATTAATATTGAAGTGTAAACAGACTGGAAATCTGGGGTGATCTGCCAGATGAATATAAGGTCCCACACACAATAAAGATAATAAGGATGAATATCTGGAAGCATTGATTAAAGGCTTTCATTTAAGCCATATGGCACAGAACTGCAAAAGAATAACATGTCACTGGTGATGGATACAATAACAATATAAAAAAGCATACCGGGGAATGGTCAGGTGACCATGACAAGAAGATCCACTCATAACCTTGGGCATTCTGGCTATCAAGCCGATATAGAATGTAACATGGCTGTGATTCATCTAGAAGTGGGAGAATGAATGAATCATAGTCTTGGTCCCAGTTGTGTTTTAGATCTTTATGTGCTCCCAGCACCAGCTGCTCTACAAACACAATAAAATAAGATTAGTAAATTGAAACAAGTGACTATTGCTGGAACACAACTCCCACACCTAGGCCTCTATGCACCTAACCTAATCCAGTCTACTATAATGTAGCAGGCTCTGCTTTAACCCAAGTGAACTACCAAATTCTGTCCAGCAAGTGTGAAGTGTGGGCTCTTAAAGCACAATCATACGCTATCCACAGGGGTACATTAGAATGTCCACAACACCAGAAGAATTACTAGAAAGTCTGGTCCAGCTCTGCCTCCTGCTTGTGCCTGTCCTATAGCAAGATGAAATCCTTAGAGCAATTCTTCTGTAGTATTTTGGTCAATTAAATGCACCCCCAGGAATGACAACCTAAAGTTTTAGATTTTCACCCTAAATACATTAAAGGGGGAATGGAGACAGCTGGAGTACAAGTGTCCTTCAAGACAAGTAAGCCAAAGCTGAATTTCAGGTGCAATGATCTATAAAAATACATTACAGTGGTAATTACCGAATCACGGTGAATACAGAGAGACAAACTTTACATCAGTTGATATGTTCTATCCCTACACAAGCGTGTATAAAATAACAAATGTCATAAGGTACACCCTAGGGTTTAAACTGACAATACAAATGGTTTAATAAAGCACACATAAAAACATGTTTCAGATTTTGTGGTCCTTTATCAAATGTTAATAGTGAAATTAACACACACCATAAACTATCTGCAATTTCGATTTGCATTGCTTTAGGTCCTAAGGTGTACCTTATATTACTGTTGTACCAACATAGCAATCTTAACAAAACACAATGTCATTTTTTGTAAGACTCTGTCTAGCTGATTATCATCTCCCATCTTCCTCTGCAGCCATCAGCTGACTCTGGTAGTTGTGGTTAATAGGAGCTCAGCATGATTGCTGAAATAAAAGGTGTTACTGGTGATCTTGCAATCACTTCCAGCAGAGTCACTGTCCCTCAGTAAAATCAGCCAATGTGTTTATCACTCAGCCCAGCTATTCTAAGCAGGCACATTCCAGACAGCATTACTAATATTTTCCATGTGCTGACTTTCGGCTCTGCTTTCTGTCTAGTCCTTAAAGTTCCTTTCATTTCAATGCCACATGTAAACTTTCCCATTTTGCCATTTATTTGCTTTTTTCACTGTCCTTGTACCAGGGTGTTTTAAATCTTATATTAATTAATTCACTTTAAATCAAACATCGTCTTTAAATATTGGTGCAGTTGCTATAATTCCGAAGTGACAGAATACTTATTGGTTTACCGATTGGTAGGTCTGTCAGAAGTAATATTGAGCTTAAGTCTACCTATGTGCAAACAGCATAAATAACCTTTTCTCTCTCACAAATAAAGGACAATTATTCTCATCTTCCTCTTTTGCTCTTCTTTTCATGGATTGCACCAAGGTTGAAGACCCATGGGTCCTTCTTAGATGAGCAGCGTTACTTATCTAAACTTTCCTTCACTGCCCCGGCCCTTTTTCCGGAATTTACCTGGAGCCAATAGGACGATGTGATCTGTCTTCTCTTTGGCCTCATTGCAGGTGGATCGAGGGAAGAGGAAGGGACCGGAGCAGCAAAGTAAAGTTTAAGTAGTTACCTTTGCTTATCTAAGAAGAAGGACCTAGCGGGAGGCAAGTATAGTTCTCTTCTTATTACTTTTCCCTGCATATCTCAACTGTATAAATAGCCCACAAATCATAAGGGATATCAGGGCCCAGCCAATCTCCAAAAAGATACTATTACCCTCAAAAAAGCATTACATTAAAAAGCCTTTAAAACACTGTCAGGGCTATGTACGGAGAGACGTTTTCGTATTTTTCCGTCTTAAAGTAACATTAACCAATGTACCAAGGGTTAACATAACTTAAAGACATAACTAATGGCAGTTGGGGCAGTACGCGCAGCCGCCTTAAGCTAATTACCGAGCAGATAATGGCTCTTTAAGACAGAAACTTTAATGCCAGCAGATAGCTGAAGTTAAAGTTTCAGAATGGGAAACGAAAACCCCATTCGCTATGCACTGAGAGTTGTTATCGGCTCAGTGCATTGCCTAGTGGAGGCAATAGAAAGTGATATCGTCTCTCGGTACATAGCCCTATGTATTTGGAAATCAGCATTGCCAGACATACCCACAGGTGTAAATGATGATGCAATGGAACAGATTTACTGTAAAATCAACACTAATAAACTTCTCACTTTACCCTAAACTTTCCATACAATTCACTCTCAATTTGACTGGAAGTTCACAAAAACAAGAGCCCTGGTTTAAGCTGATCTCACTCCAAGAGTCACCAGGCACTCATTTCTTTTGAACCTTTGTAAACTGAGCTCAAACTTCAAGTATTCATTTTCAGTCATTGCCAATAAAAATTGTAAAAAGTGTTAAAGCGGATGAGACAATTGAAAAGAGGTCTTTAATGTCCACAGCCGTTCTTACCAGCAACGTTCCCGGATAATACTTTACACCTGTAACGTTGGTCGTAAAGTTATTAGGTTAGGCTGTTGTCTGGAACGTCGCGGGAATGTCTGCAGGTAAGTGCCAAATATGGGCACCATTAGTCCTCTGGTGGTTTGTGAGCTTCATTCAAACACAGGATAACATTTGAACATTTGTTCTTCCTGGTGAAATGATTGTTTGTGCAGCTCTCTAAATAGCAAAATGATAAGGGATGAAGTTTGCCAAAACTGGAAAGTAAATATTCCCTGTTTGTACTAATGATTCCTTGCTCAGAGGGGAATAAAGATATGCAAAGGTGGAAATCTGTAAAGTGTTATTGGATCTTGTATGAAATTATATCACTTCCCCACACAAAGGGCACAATACACATTGCTGTATTAAGAACTTTGAAAGTGCTAACATGTTATGCGGTCAAAGCGGTTAAAGCAATTGCATTCTCTTTCTATATAAACATAAGTTCCTCAATAGTTAGGTAAGCTCCATTCATTATATACAATACGGCCGCGCACTCCGGTCAACAAAAATCCAGCAGCTTGTTCAGATAATATATTTTATTCCACACATCGATAAGACAAAAAACAAGTGTACATCAGATCCATAGCCTTACGCGTTTCGAGCCGACTGCTCTTACTCATAGGCTTATTAAGCCTATGAGTAAGAGCAGTCGGCTCGAAACGCGTAAGGCTATGGATCTGATGTACACTGTGTTTTGTCTTATCGATGTGTGGAATAAAATATATTATCTGAACAAGCTGCTGGATTTTTGTTGACCGGAGTGCGCGCGGCCGTATGTATGTATTCGATGCCTATTGGTAATTGGGACTAAGCGAAGGGTCCGGGGGCATGCAGCACCTGGGCCACCCAGGAATACGGGTGAGTGTATGACGAGACGTGTTTTTTCATCTGAAGTATTAAATCTGAGGATTGTCCTCTGCGAGTGACTCGGGGCATTTGCACCTGAGTCACCCGACTTACTAAGTAAGTCCACATATGTTAATCAATGTGAATAAGAATATACAATTCAAACCACGATCAGAATTTATGTGTATAAGCACCGTTAAAGTGCTATATTTCAGAAATCCAGTTACTAGAGTGTAAAGCTCCATTCATTATGCTACTGCCAAATTAACATCTGTCAGACTGGAGGATGTCTCCAACCATGGAGGACCTTGGAAAGAAGATGAAAAAGCAACACTCTAAACATAGTGGTGATGGATATAGTTAAATATAAGCTAAATATTTAGTCTCACACTGGTCCTATTAATGTCCACTGTCCTAAAAGGTGTAAATCTGACCTGGTTTCTTTTGTTCTTCTAATAGAAATCAGATGTGCCCAATCACGGCTAAGCCCTTGATTGTTCCCAATGACCAAGCTGCAGATCATACATTCACAGGATCATTAAATGAGAGAGAGAAGTGTTGTTGATACTAATAAAATGACCAGGAGAACTGCAATTGATTCTATTCAACCAACACAAGACTAGGGTAATTATGACTCCTATGGGAAATACATTACAGTCAGTAGAGGATGATGGGAATTTGGGCATAAAAAAAAAACATGATCTACATAAGCCAAAGTTTGTTTAGATGTTTTAATTAACTATAGAAAGCTGTTATATGTGTTTTTCACATTACAGAAGTGCTGGGGAAGTTTATTTATCTCCCAAGCCCAGTTAAAACACAATAATATGTGTTATGTGTAAGTTTATGTCATTTGCATCCCAATCTGTGTACGACCAGAGCCAATAAACATTAACATGCTATCAGGTTTCAGATTGGCACATGATGGTGCAAGACTCGCGTTATGGAAAAGGATGAAAATGAATTTGCAGTCTTACAGGTTTTGTAACCACATTATTTCAGTTTTGTCTCCTACTATAAGTTCATCTGGATCCATACACTTTCAGTTTTCCAACCAAGACTCGCTGCGTTACAGTAACTTCTGTCTGAGCAAAGATGGTCATTCCAATCTACCCACACTAGGAGACGAACCTTTCTTTACAATTCTCAGATTGCCACCAATTGTCTGACAGTTTTAAACAAACAGCTGTGCAGAATCCTGAATTCTGGCTAATCATATAAATGATCTTCCCCAGATATACACATATAAGGCTGGTCATACATTGTATTGAGTCCGGGCCATTCATTTGGTTATAGTAATAGTGTATGGACCCCATTAATCACTAACTAAGCACTACATCTATCACTATAATAACTAGATTTTATTTTCTAGGATTCGCACTGTGTCAGGTACCAACTGCTAATTTTCTTCTCCTTTCTCTTCCCCAGGCAGTTTGTTATCACCGTAGGTTAAAACCTAAGAAGCTTCTGCTTACCTTCTTCAATGACGATCTTTATGAGCCGGACAGATCCATTTCGAGCCTTCGCAAAGAATTCCTTCAGCTCTGGCGTGGCTACAAGAACCAAAAACATATTGGTAAAACTCTCAAATAAAGTCCACTGGTTCACTGAATCCCTAAGAGCAATTCGGAGAGTCTGAGGGTTTGGAAAACTATATGAGAGCATGTGCTAAACATGAACACAATCCTCACTGCATAACCATCCAAATATAGCTGAGAGCTTCTGTGAGCAGTGTTAGGGGGGGCAACAGACTGTTAGGAGGATACAGCTTTCCTTAGATAAACAGGGCACATCATTTTTTTCATCATTTCAATCAGTGATGTGTCGGACATTCCCACTAACTGGAAAATCCTGCAACTTTAAGCCATCACAGGTGTCCATAATCATTTAAACGTCAGTGACTGTCAACATCTTGTGACAGAGCTTGTAATATCTTCAAGACACACAATATATACAGATATAGAAATAGCTTATGGAAGGTGACCCTCAGGCCCTTGCTTACCAATTCCTAAGTCATAACACACTGGTTATTAGACACTTTATAGACAAAGTCCCAGCAGTACAAGGGAATTGTAAACTATACCAATTGGAAACCATTCTGTCATTGGTTAAACTCCAATCTTAAGAATTGATTTGTGGGTGAGTCCTCTTACTCCAGTTTAAGAACTGCAACCAATGGAAACACTGAATGTTTATTTCACAGATAAAGAATAATGATCTAATTATAAAGGTACTGGGAAAATACAATGATAATTTTCTACACGTTTTGGTAAAACAAAAAACCCATAGTTTACTTTTACATTAATTTAACACTTTTACATTAATTTAACCCAGTTGCATTCCAGTTATTGTTGGGAAAAGGCCAGCAATGTAACTTCCTAAACACTTCCTGTTTTCATCAGCCTCCCTACAATAAGCCCCCAGTCGCAACTGTAAAGAAAATGTCTGTCTGTGCTGGTAGGTACTTCTGATCTTTCCCAGCATTTTCTTAAAGGGCAACAGTGGTCTCAAAACAAGTGAGGGTTAAATGAAAGCCTGCTGTATTTCCTTTATAATGCACTGACAATCACATCTCTGGCTGGAGCCTGTGAGAAATTACATTGGGGTGAAAGTTCAAACTTCCTGCTTCCAGAAGGTTGAGTGACATCTGTCCCGCCCATCTGCCCCAGGAGAGAAGCATGCTCAGTTAAGACATAATGCTGGGGAAATCAGAAAGTACGTGGGGGAAAAAATTGACAGTTGAGAAGGGAAGCCTATTAATGCAGACAGGCTGGTCACGTGACTACAAGCTGGTCACATGGCTGAAAACAGGAAGTGTTCAATAAGGAAGTAATATCGCTAAACCTTACCAGGAATAACTTCTCACAAATTCTATCTAGAGATGTAAATTAGGTTTTATTTTGAAGGTGTGATGGAAGGGTTTTTATATAATTCTTATTAGTTTGGAAGAATTCAAGACCACAGTTACCCTTTAAGTGAGCATGCTCTTCCCGTACACATTGCCAATTCAACTGGGTTTGCTGAGTATCGAAAGACAATGATGCTTCTGTTGCTGGTTCTTGACGGGAAAATTTCTGTCGGTTGGTATCACCTCCCCTTACTAAGTAGAGGGAGTCTAGACCTCAGCCCTGTGTGCGGGCTGTGCACGTGGTTACAATCACACATGTACTGACAGATTTCAATGGTGTACGGATGTAGTGTATATGTCCATTACAATACACATCACATCCTGTGTAGCAGACAAACTTTTTTTGGATTACATTTCCTTTCACATGAAGCAGACCCAGGGGGGTGGTTTAAGCTGCCATTGGACCATTCCATGCTGAAATAGGGATCTCAGCTCTGTAAGTAAGTTTGTGTATTTTGTATATTTTGTGTTGTACCTAATATAAGTCAGTGCTATACTTTATATACATTTACTGATGATCATTTAAATGGTAATATTGAGATAGTACACACATACATATACACCTTTCCTATATGTAATATCCTATACCCCCCCCCCCACCACATTGGTAGCTCCTAAAAACTCAATGCAATCTCCTATGAAGATATAAATATATTTATATAATATAAGGGATATAAAGGGAAGGGATATAAAAAGTCCATGTAGGTGGACACTCACACTAGCCCGATGCTACCAAAAGTCAATGTGTACAAGTATGTTATAAAGGAATACGGTAACAGGTGCACTCCAGGGACTTTGTTTGAAACCTTTATTGGGTAAAAAAATAAAAAAAGAGAAACCCACTTTGAGCGAACTATTGTTTTTTTCTAATTAGTATACAGTGTATAACGGGCGTCTCTAGCGTGTAAGAAGATCAGGGGCACCTATGGGCACTCTACGTGCAGCGCAAACATTTTTAGGCCACGTCCTTCTCCTTCTCAGATAAAAATAGAGATCAAAGGTAAATAGAGATAAATTAAAGGGTATGTCCACTGTTTTCTTTTATCGGTTTAACTGAAGAACGAGAGGTAAGTGAGCTATGTCTTACCTCCCGTCCTTCAGTAAAACTTGCAGGAGAGGAAAAACTTACCTGTGGATCGCTCCAGCGCTGGCTCCTCTGACAGTCTCAGACACAGCAACACTCCTTTGCACTGTGTGTGCATGCATGCACAATGCAAATGACTGGGGATGTGTCAGAGAATGTCAGTGGTGTGGTCAGCGGCGATTGAGAGATCCAGGTAAGTTCTTCCTCCTCTCCTGCAAGTTTTACTGAAGAACGGGAGGTAAGACATAGCTCACTTACTTCTCTTTCTTCAGTTGTATTCAGTTAGTCAACTGGACTTAAAATTTTGTTCTTGGAGACGTTTTGCTAGTCATCTGACTGGCTTTCTCAATTCAGAATGAATTGTACAAGAATCTGTTGCCAATTAAGTACCCTGGAAAATCCCAATTAGCATATAACAGACCTTCTAAATGCAAGGTTCCCACGGTAAAGTGTTAAAACCGCATTGTGCATGGCAGACACTGGTTGTACAGGTTAGCTTAATAGGTTAAGGTCAAATGGTGTTAAAGGAGCAAAACACTCCCCACAGTGTATACAATGAAACAGAGCCTCATATTATTATAATAGCATTGTCCTAATAATCTAACATATAAACACATATTTTTTTATTCCCAGGTTACCTAGAGAAATGGGCAGGGACATGCAAAATATCTCATTTAGAACATCTCTAATACATACACATCACTTCCTGTGCAGCATACAGAAAGTTTTTTTTTCTGATTGGCTAAGATTGTTATTTTACAAACAGCACATCACTGGATGTTATACTGACATTACCACTTCCTTTCAGTATTCACACAGGGAGACCCCCTTAGCAGTGTGGTTTAAGCTCCCATTTTGACTATACCATTTTAAAATAGGAATCTCAGCTCTGTAAGTAAGTTTATAAATTTTGTATAAAAGTTGTGTATTTTGTCTTGTACCTAATAAAAGTCAGTGCTATACTTTATATACATTTATTGATGGTCATTTAAATGGTAATAGTGAGTACACACATACATATACACCTTCCTATATGTAATCTCATGTACTTCCTATATGTAATCTTATGTACTACCCCCAGCCCATTAGTAGCTCCTGAAAACTCAATGCAATCTCCTATGAAGATATAAAAACATTTATAAAATAAAAAATAAAGGATCTATATCTATCTATCTATCCATCTATCTAACTATATATATATCGCAGCCATATACTTCAGGACTTATAATTATTGAAGTTTTATTAGATCATATGCTACCTGTGGCCACAGAGTAGCAGCAACGTTTCGGGGACCGTGTCCCCTTTCTCAAGCTGAAGAGATAGCAATGAAGAAAGGGTAGGCACACCCACATTTAAACACACATTACAAGAAATGAGGTCATTTCTTTACCATCACCAATTAACATATCACATGACATAGTATTTAAGGTACCAGTCTCACAATATAGTGGGAACAAGCATCAACCTAGTGACAATGCACTATCCCAATGCACCATCCCATATCCCAGTGATATCCCATATCACTCTTTTACCATTTTATTAGAATAGAGCAGCCGATAGAAGCTTTTGCACTATCCTAGGAAGAAAACATCTGCACCTCTACAAAAAAAGATACATATCATAGTCCTTATTGAGGCCCTGTGGTGCTAGGGTGTTAAGTTTGTGCACCCACCAGACCTCCCTTTGTTTCAACTTCAGTCCTCAGTCAGCACCCCTTTGTGGCATTGTAACCAATTCCAGTGCCATAAATTTCAGTTCTAATTCATTATGGCCCATCATTTTATAGTGTTTAGACACAGAAAATTTCTCATCGTTGAGGCGGATACTGGACATGTGCAGCGATATCCTTGCCTTAAGGGGTTGAGTAGTCTCCCCTACATATAATATCTGGCAAGGGAACAGCACATACACCACATAGGAGGAATCACATGTTATATGCCTATTGATACACACTGTAGTACTCACGGGTCCGTTGGCGGCACTCCGGCCTTCCACAGCTAGTGCAAAGAAATCCCAGATGAATAGGTGCCTCCCCGCACCGGCACGTAGTAGTAATAATTAGTGTGAAAGAACGTGGGATATGCAGCTCAAGATGTAGATAAAAGTCATTCCTTTATTTAGAATACATATAAATTAAGCATACATCGTCAGGGAGTCATAGCTACCCAGTAGACAGCCTGACGCGTTTCATGGGATAACCCACTTCATCAGAGGCCTCTGATGAAGTGGGTTATCCCATGAAACGCGTCAGGCTGTCTACTGGGTAGCTATGACTCCCTGACGATGTATGCTTAATTTATATGTATTCTAAATAAAGGAATGACTTTTATCTACATCTTGAGCTGCATATCCCACGTTCTTTCACACTTATATGCCTATTGATCTTATAACTAATTCCAGATTTTGGATGCACAAACAATGCACCCTTATTCACAAACCTACACTGCGTGCAGTGCAGGCAGGGATACATACTACCTAGAAAGATGTCTTGTGTGGGCCTATGTGTCTTAAACTCAGATCTCACGATCTGTCTCCCAATTTTTTAGAAAAGGAAAAGATTTGAAGAGACTGGAGAAGTTTTTGACAAGCCCAGGTCAGGCAGACCCCGCAAGACAACCAGGGCCGGATTTCCCACTAGGCCACCTAGGCCGTGGCCTAGGGTGGCACAGCCACCAGGGGCGGAAAAAAAAAAATTAAATTAGGCAGCATTGCACAACGCACATCATTTGGCACACAGCAGAGCCATACCAGTTTCTGTTAAATGTGAAATGGGCAGCAATTGCCGATTTGCTAGGGGCGGCAGGTTCCTCTCCCACTCACAAAGCTCCACTTCAGCCAATGAATGACCGCGTATGTGTGTTTGAAGGAGGCCCACTGGCAGTACAAGTTAGTTGGCCTAGGGGAGAAAAAAGTATAAATCCAGCACTGAAGACAACTGCTCGAGAGGACCGTTTGTTGGCTCGAAAATCCAAGGCAAGCGCATTTTCAATTGCAGCAGAGCTTCAGGAGACCTGGTCACCTGAAATCCCTGTGTCAACCAGAACAGTTTGTCAGATTCTGTCTCGAAATGGCCTCCATGGTCGAATCAGTGCCCATAAGCCGGCACTAAACAAAAGACAATTGAAAAACCGTGTGGCATTTGCCTACAGCCTACTAAAAGGATGGACGCAGGAAAAGTGGCAAAAGGTGGATTTTTCAGATAAATCTTCTGTTGAATTACACCACAGTCACCGCAAATATTGCAGGAGACCTACTGGAACCCGCATGGAGCCGAGATTTACCCAGAAAACAGTGATGATTGGTGGAGGCAAAATCATGGTCTGGGGTTACATCCAGTATGGGGGTGTGCGAGGGATCTGCAGGGTGGAAGGCAACATCAATAGTGTAAAATACCAAGAAATCTTAGCTACTTCATATATTCCCAACCATAAAAAAGGCCAAATTCTGCAGCAGGATGGTGCTCCATCGCATACTTTCCTCTCCACATCAAAGTTCCTTAAGGCGAAGAACATCAAGATGCTCCAGGATTGGCCAGCCCAGTCACCTGACATGAACATCATTGAGCATATGTGGGTTAGGCTGAAAGGATACATGGAAGACGAAACCAAAGAATATTGATGAACTCTGGGAGGCATGCAAGACTGTTTTTTTGGCTATTCCTGATGATTTCATCAATAAATTGTATGAATCCTTGCCAAACCGCATGAATGCTGTCCTTCAAGCTCATGAAAGTCATACAAGATAATAAATTTGGATCTCATATCGCCACTACTTAATTTGCTGACCTATTCATATGAGCTATTTCTAACACCAATCAATCAATTGAAAATCAGGTTAGCAGGAGTTATTGCAAAATACACAGACGACAAGACTTTTGTCAGAAACTATACAATCAAAACATCTATTCCAACAAGACAGTGCTCTTGCAGATGCAGATGTGATCTTGTCAAACATTTATACAAACAAAGAAAAGATAATCAATGCACATTCCTAGGCCCCATACAATATCATATTATCTGCACACTGGCATACTTTATAAACAAAGGGGTTTAATTTTACATTAATGTGATCTGTGGGGCAAATTTTAGTTTGGGGGTTGGGGGGGTAGACACGCCCTTTAATGTATAAACTAGCAGGCAAAAAAAAAGTGAAAAATATACAGGAGAAGCTGCAAGTATTATCCTTTTCTTTAGACTGGCATTTACCTTATAGAGAATCTTTACCGCCAATGAAACTTCCTAAAGCAGTTAATTCATTTAGGCTAGAGGTCCTGGAGTAGATCCAGACGGGGAAAGGTTAAAAAGAACCCTCTATGTAAACTGCTGTTTGTTTGTAAAGTCACAACGTGCCCACTCCCACCTTGCTGCATTAGTCACAATGTTTTAACTCCCACCATGCTCTGTAATTCTGCTATACAAATTATTTGATTTTGCAGATGAAGCAAGACCATTGGCAAGCCTCAACTTAAACTGGCCATTCACATTAAAGGGTATCTCCACTCATATTTTCAAGGTTTAGGAATCCAGATCTATTGAAGAAAGGGAGGTAAAGGAGCTGTGCCCTTACCTTCTGTTCTTCAATAGAACAAACAGGAGATACCCTTTAAAGATTAACAGATTCAACATGATTTGCCCTATATCACCAAGGTGTATGGTGCTACAACAATACTCAATGATGTTGCTAAACTACCGCCATCAGCAAGGGAGCCAATACGGTTGTGACGTGTGATGTGGCCGTCAGCGCATATTGCAGAGGAATTTTGCAGGGGCTGGACCAGCAGCTGCGTCTGTGATTGGCTGAAAGGCAGCCAATCACAAACGCGGCTGCTTTCAATGTAGATGTTGCGGGAGAGAATGGGCTGTAAGTATCGGTCTAAACATTTTTTTAAAGAAATATTTTGGCAGTTGGGGGTGGGCAGGGGGTACCTACCTTATGCTAAAAGTACCTACCTTATGCTAAAAGGGGATGGGCAGTTGGTACCTACCTTTGGATAATGGGAGGGGCGGGGGCAAGGGCTCCCCTGTGCATGCCTTAGTCCTTGCTGAGGTTGAGGAAGAAACAGGCACCACTGATGATGACTCACTAACCGCTTCTACTCTTCACTTTCCTGGACTTTGAAAAGCCACAGAAGGAGAACCATAAGGAGCAGAGATGTAAGGTAAGTATTTTTTTAAATTACAGAGTGGGGCCAGTATGGGGTTAAATTTTAATTTTGGGGGTGGACATGCCCTTTAACGCCCAGCATAAAAATATCTTCTAAAACCTTTCTATTTTACTATGGGAGCGGGAGAAGTCACTAGACAAACAGAGCTGTTCCCTTAATTCATAATGATCAGCACATTGGAAATGATTTCCTTACAGCTGACGTACAAACTAATATTAGAAACTTGGTAGAAGAGTGACTTGCACAATGCAGCAGAAACATCATTTGGACAGATCCAGCTACAAAGTTCCTTCCTGTGACAGAACTAGAAGCAGAAAGCCTGAGGTTAGTATCCAAGCAGAAAGCCAACTATACTGCAAGAATTACAACAAAACAAGTCCTGTTTTGTGAAAAGAAGAATAGAAGAAACTAGAAAGGAAAAGTTTAAGTATAAACTTTGAATTTGGCTTGAGGGTCTGCATTTTGGAAGGGAATATGTGTGTTTGCTGCAGATTTTAAAACTCAATAATGGGAATGAGTTTGTAGTGAACGCTTGTTTGGGACAAAAAAAACTTTTATGTGTACCCAGCCCAAAGTGGTGCTAATTTTGATCCAATCAATCAGAAAGCTAACATCTGATTGGTTAGGGCAAAATTAGCACCATTTTCAATGATAAGAACTTTTATTAAATCTCTCTGTATCTTTTTGATGATTGGTCAAAATTAGTTTTTTTGACTTTAGTTACCCTTTAGGTATGGCTGCCACAGTAATGGATAAGTAGATCAGTAGGTGTGTGTACCTGTGTCTGGTTGGGGTTAAAAAAACAACTTTTTTGATGATTGGTCAAAATTTTTTTTTTTTAACTTTAGTTACCCTTTAGGTATGGCTGCAACAGTAATGGAGGGGTAGGTCAGTAGGTGTATTTAACTGTGCCACATGGGGGTTAAAAAAAACAAACCTTTTTTATTATTAATCAAAATTAAGTTTTTTGACTTTAGTTACCCTTTAAGTATGGCTGCCACAGTAATGGATAAGTAAATCAGTAGGTGTGTGTACCTGGGTCTGGTTGAGGGGGTATGGTTGTGTACCTGGGTCTGGTTGAGGATAAATCTAAATTAGTTTTTTTGACTTTAGTTACCCTTGAAGTATGGCTACCAACATAATGAATTAGTAGATTAGTAGGTGTGTGTACCTGGATCTGGTTGAGGGGGTATGTCTTTTTTGTGTTTACAACCATAAAACTATCTTTTATTGAGGATAAATCTAAATTTGTTTTTTTGACTTTAGTTAACATTTCGCTGCAGAGCACCTTTCACAGACATATACCAGTTGATGTCTGAGGAAGGTGCTCTGCACCGAAACGTTACATGCGGTGTTGTTTGATGTGTCAATAAACACCATTTATCATCAAAACTGGTGTGCACGGTCCTTTAAATTTATTCTTAAAACCTCTAAATCCTCACCCCTGGGTACTTAGATTGTAAGCTCTTTGAGACAGGGATCTCATTCATAATGTGTCATGGCATGCTGCACTTATCAATTTATCCATAATAATAATATATATATATTCTTAACCTATGTATGAAATTGTATTTCATTTTTATTTCTCTGTATAATTGCTTGCACTTATCTCTTTGTTTGCATACTCTGTATTTTATTATGTACAGTGCTACTTACCTAAGTGGCGTTTAATAAATAAAATTATACATACATACAGTCTCTATCTCTAAAACTTATATATATATATGTATATAGGTATATAGGTTGCCCGTATCAAAGGCCGGCCCTGTCACCAGGTCCCCTGCACTTCCTGCTTTGAAACCATGCCAGTCAATCTTCCCTGTGTCTCCTCCTCCCCTTTGCAGGCCCCCCATGGCCCATTCTCTTACAGCCCCATGTGGCCCCACGGGTGCCTAAGCCCCACCCACTTGTGGGTGACTAAGCCCTGCCCACTCGCTGGTGCCTAAGCCCCACCCTCAGGTGCCTAAGCCCCACCCACAGGTGCCTAAGCCTCGCCAACTCGTGGGTGCCATGGGGCACTCAGACACCCCCACCTCCCCACCCCAGAAAACTCTGTGGAAACTGCCTTTTCACTTTTACTGTACCACCTAGGGAGGTATGAAAAGGATTTCCTACCACATAGGGAAGGGACATTTCGACAATTAAATTTAACTCTGCAATGGTAACATTTGAATTAACTATTCATGCAAATTGCCTGATTATTACTACAGTAAGAGATTATCTGAGACTGGATAAAATTTAGAAAACAGGAAAAAAAAATTGATCTGATCGGAAGGAAAAATGTTACACAATTGGACAATATCAGAAAATCCCGATATCTTATGATTGGGATTGGTGCATGTATGGGCCGCATAACAGTTAAAAATAGATATTTCGTTCGACCATTTCATGCTACAGGAAATGTAAGAATCTCTGGATCTACCGTATATACTCGAGTATAAGTCGAATTTTTCAGGCTTTAAAATTAGCCTGAAAACCTAACCTCGACTTATACACGGGTCAAGTCCTAATTTAGATCCAAATTCTGCAATTACAGATAGTAACCATTAGGTGGCGCTGTGTTAACCTGCATAGAAAGTTACAGGAGCTGATCTGCCTTTACACTTCCTGCTTCCTGTATTCTGGCTGCTGGACTCACTCAGCACTGTCACTGGATGCTGTAAATCTGATGGGTCTCCTCAGTTTGGGGCAAAAAACAGCTGCTAGTTCAGTGCAAATGACAGCTTGAAACTACAACTCTCAGGTGAAATTTTTAACTATTTGGGTCAGAGAATCCTTTACTATATGGGGGTCAAAGGGCCCTTTACTATATGGGGTTCAGGAGTATTGTAAATGATGGTAAGCTTAATTAAAAGTTTACTGAACCTTGCCACGCCACATGCTTAGAAACAAACTCCCAGCAACAAAGCATGCTGGGAGTTGTAGTTTCCAAACATCTGGAGTGCCAAAGAATTGGAGGTTACTGGTACTGGAATTGGCTATTACTGTATGGGATTCATGTATGGGAATTCTGCTGTCCATTTAAAGGTCAACTAAAGCCTAAAAACAACACAGAATCAGAAGGCAGTAGTGGTGATAATTTCTACCCTCGACTTATACTCGAGTCAATCAGTTTTTACAAATTTTTCAGGTAAAAATAGGTACCTCGACTTATACTCGGATCGACTTATACTCGAGTATATACGGTAATACGGTAAGAACTGTCTGCAGTTGTGCCGGGCAATTTATATGAGGGGGGCAGTTTGCACAGAGTTGTATTGCTTTGCATTTGTTTCTTACCTCTCCCTTTAGGTAAATATTTACGCCTCTCTTAAAGGGGTTCTTAGTTGTGCTTTTTTGTTATTGACAGTGTAATGTAATAAGCCACATTGTGGCTTACAGTCTGACTGGTGTGCACATTGGATTTAAGCTTGAATTTACATTGACTCTTTTTTTAATACCTGCAATGGAAAAATGACTGTAGCTTTGAACACAATAAACACATTTGCCCAAATAGCTAAACTGAATAGCTAAATAGTTGTTTCTATATGGCGCACTGTGGTGTAAGTTATTTATAAACCACACTGCAGGAACTATAGATCTGAAAAACACCATTGCATTCACTAAATAAAGAACTAAGGGGGAGGCATTTGAAGGTTTAAAATTACAGATTAGGGAAATCAGGAAATCACTTGGAATGTTCTATAAAATGCCTCAGAAAGCAAAAAAAGCAGAGGGGATGTTTCTATAATAAATTCAACCAAGCATCTATAACCAGGGAGAAAAATGGCCCACGGTAGTACAGAAGTATTTATGACAAGCCCTGTCTGTCAAGTTTATTGTGAGTTAACCTCTACCAGACAGCAGTGACACAACAAACATTCTGAAGGTTTTACTGGGTGCTAATGTCTTGGTCATTGATTTATTGGGCCAGACTTTGTGCACTAGAACTAACTAGAAGATACTTTTTAGGTAACCATACATGTGTGACAACTGTGGCATATTACACAGCAGATTAGATTGGTAGCTGTTAGTAAAATGTATTAACTTGCATATACACTAACCTGATTGAGCTAACCATACAGTCGGTCATTTAGGTGCCCATACATAGTGCGTTTATTATTGGCTTCATATACATGTAGAACACTTATGGTACTCCCCCTAAAATACCCAGGGTCAGGTCCAATTTTAACATTTCGCTGCAGAGCACCTTTCACAGACATATACCAGTATATGTCTGAGGAAGGTGCTCTGCACCGAAACGTTACATGCGTGTTGTTTGATGTGTCATTCTCTTACAGCCCCATGTGGCCCCACGGGTGCCTAAGCCCCACCCACTTGTGGGTGACTAAGCCCCCCAGAAAACTCTGTGGAAACTGCCTTTTCACTTTTACTGTTCATAATATGGACCCATTTTTAGCCCAGAGATTGGAAAAATAGACTGTTACACCCAGACGAAAACTTGCTATTCCTTTTAGTTCTGTTGGGACTGTGTACACGGCACACGCAATATATAATATATATATATATATAATATATAATTATAACAGTATCTTGTACCATATCTGTTTGTCCCTTGCATACCCCCTTTTATATGACTTTGTTAATACCTTCCACCCGGATATCCATCCTTTTATCTGGTTATTTGAACTATGAGTCAAACATTGTATAAATATCAGAGAGCACCACAGCTTCATTGTATTCAGCTTGAAAAAGGAACTAGAATGCTCTGAAAGCTTGCTATGATTATCTTAGTTAGCCAATAAAGGTATCACCTTTATACCACTTTTGTTATGTTTTATTTCAAAAGGGTTACCCTGTTAACATTTTGGCTGGCAAACACGGTACACCACCTTTATCTGCGTCAACAGTTCTATAAAAATCTAACACAGGGTCAAAATGGCAGATTATACTTCTAAAGTGCAAAAATATTATAATAAGATAAAAGAAAAATCCCATAATTCTACCAAATGATGCTATGGGACCATATGGGAGCATGATGAGGCTATTCGCTAAATAGTATTAGGTTGTGTAACTGTTTTCTTTATTAACATGCTTGGGAACTTTGAAACGGGCAAAGGCACAGGGAGAAATTTACAGAGTTTGTGGCTTGTGAAAATTCTGTTTTCTGATTTTCACACCAGCTATAAACTGGTTTTAAAAAAAGTCACACAAAATTAAACAGAATCTCAGGTTTTAAACTCACAATAACTGGTTGTAAATGGGTTACTATGACTTTATAAAGAGATACTGCATTGTGGCTCTCCATTATTTGCTCCATAATGTCTATACAGTGATAGCATTATTGTACATAGGTTTTTGTTTACATTTCTTGTCTCAATTTTTTTTAGAATTTCTAGTCTTTAACCAAGTGTTGCCACATATATCTTTTTCCCTTATAAATTATATAAACAAATTTATAATTTCATGGGGAATACATTAGGTTTTTCGGAGGTACTATGTTGGTGGGGGGTGGGTAAAAGTAATATACATAGGGAGAGTGTTTATTTGTTGTTTAAAGGGCATGTCCACCCCCAAAACTATAATCCCCCCACTACTGGCCCCATCATGTAGTGTAGCTTACCTCACATCCCAGCTCCATAAGGTTCTCCTGTAGTCCCCCCTCAAAGTCCCAAAAACTACCCACTAGGAGGATAGCAGAGTCCATATAGGACTCTGCCTCCTACCTGGCCTCCGGGCGAAGTTTGGCATGCGTACTGCAGCCCTTCTCCCCCTCCCTCTCCCTCCCGATTAGGATTCCCTCCCCCTAGTGTAAAACCCTTTTCACCAAAGATTCCCCCTGTCCCCACAGCCCCAACCGCTATGTTAGTATTATTAGAAAATGCCCGAAACATTACTTACCTTCCCTCTTGCCTCCGCCGCACTGAACTCCCGGCAGCCGCGTCCGTGATTGGCTGCCGCTCAGCCAATCACAGACGCGACTGCCAGTCCCGCCCCTCTGCTTGCATTTACTCGCAAGCAGAGGGCCTGGCAGCGCGGCGGAGGCAAGAGGGAAGGTAAGTAACGTTTGGGGCATTTTCTAATAATACTAACATAGCAGTTGGGCTGGGGGGACAAGGGGAATCTTTGGTTAAAAATTTTTTTTAAGGGTGGACATACCCTTTAAGCACTATATAAATAATTTTATCAATATTAACAAATATGTAGTAATGACATTTAAGTATATAGAAATGTAAATAAGGCAAAATCTATAAATAAATAAAAGTACTTGCACAGTCCACACTCCTGCTTTGTAATGGTATCTTCAAAATGGAGTGTTAAGCCACACCCCAGGAAGTTTTATGATATATATATATATATATGATAGCAGGGATAAGCATTTTCTCTGAGACAAAGTGAGTTTGTTAATGGTTTATTGCATTATTTAAGCAATAGACTCCATAGAAGCCATGAACCTGTGTCCTGAACTGATACAATGTAATAAGATTAAAACATGACAGTGTAGTCTGGGTTCTTTATAGGACCTCACATTTACCAATAGTGATCCCTCTCTAACACATTTACCAATAGTGATTGATCCCTCTGTACACATTTACCAATAGTGATCCCTCTCTAACACATTTACCAATAGTGATCCCTCTAACACATTTACCAATAGTGATCCCTCTAACACATTGACCAATAGTGATCTCTCTCTAACACATTGACCAATAGTGATCCCTATCTAACACATTGACCAATAGTGATCCCTCTATAACGGAATCCCTGGTGACAGCTGTGAGTTAGGCCACACTTGCATGTTTTTTGCGCATATGCGCCTGCGTTTTCGCTCGTGATTGCGCCCGCGATTTTCACTAAAATGGAAATCGCAGGAACGCAAAAATTCCCACAATTTCCAATGCACAGCGGAAAATGGCAAAATTGCATGCGCAAAACGCACAAGAATCATGCACAAAATCATGTGCGATACCGCTCGTGATTGTGTGCGTTGTAGTGTGGCCTCGGCCTTAACGGGGAGGGTGAGTATTGAAAGACAGATTGATAACTTTAATTATAGAATGATCCAATGGATCTCCTATTGATCTATTATTGGTTGGAAATTTAAGGGGAAGATTGATTCAAGCTCTGCACAACAGTTGTATTTCACTGTGGTGTTTCTACTGAACTATAACACTCTATACAATGTTACAATAAATAGATCAAGAATAGAGATGGACTGGATTGCTGATCTGAACCCAGTTCTGCAACGGATTTCCGTGATTCACGGATTTTGGAGAATTCCGCTTCGCAGATTTTTTCGAGGCGCTTTCGAAAATTTGAAGAAAATTTCAAGGAGTTTTTTTAAAATTTTGTCAAAATTATACAGTAACTTACTGTAAAAAGTTTTGGGACCTGGAAAATGGTTTGGGGAAAAGACAATTAGATTGTTAGAAAGAATCTGATTGTAACCAATTCTGACTAGAAAAGAATCTGATTGGTTAGTATACCAATAAGCTGGGTACACACGATGAGATATTTCGGTCCGATCGACCGATAGTTCAGTCGGTCGATCGGACAGAAATTATCGCATCCGAATGTGCCCATGTCCGATCGACCGTTCGTCTGAATCGGACGAAAGGACGATCGGACATGGTGGAAAACTTCTTCCGATCGTGCGGTCCTCTATGTGTTGGGAGTTCATATTACATGTGTCACTGTGATCAGTGAGTGTTCCAAACATCTGGAGTGCCAAAGAATTGGAGGTTACTGGTACTGGATTTGGCTATTACTGTATGGGATTCATGTATGGGAATTCTGCTGTCCATTTAAAGGTCAACTAAAGCCTAAAAACAACACAGAATCAGAAGGCAGTAGTGGTGATAATTTCTACCCTCGACTTATACTCGAGTCAATCAGTTTTTACAAATTTTTCAGGTAAAAATAGGTACCTCGACTTATACTCGGATCGACTTATACTCGAGTATATACGGTAATACGGTAAGAACTGTCTGCAGTTGTGCCGGGCAATTTATATGAGGGGGGCAGTTTGCACAGAGTTGTATTGCTTTGCATTTGTTTCTTACCTCTCCCTTTAGGTAAATATTTACGCCTCTCTTAAAGGGGTTCTTAGTTGTGCTTTTTTGTTATTGACAGTGTAATGTAATAAGCCACATTGTGGCTTACAGTCTGACTGGTGTGCACATTGGATTTAAGCTTGAATTTACATTGACTCTTTTTTTAATACCTGCAATGGAAAAATGACTGTAGCTTTGAACACAATAAACACATTTGCCCAAATAGCTAAACTGAATAGCTAAATAGTTGTTTCTATATGGCGCACTGTGGTGTAAGTTATTTATAAACCACACTGCAGGAACTATAGATCTGAAAAACACCATTGCATTCACTAAATAAAGAACTAAGGGGGAGGCATTTGAAGGTTTAAAATTACAGATTAGGGAAATCAGGAAATCACTTGGAATGTTCTATAAAATGCCTCAGAAAGCAAAAAAAGCAGAGGGGATGTTTCTATAATAAATTCAACCAAGCATCTATAACCAGGGAGAAAAATGGCCCACGGTAGTACAGAAGTATTTATGACAAGCCCTGTCTGTCAAGTTTATTGTGAGTTAACCTCTACCAGACAGCAGTGACACAACAAACATTCTGAAGGTTTTACTGGGTGCTAATGTCTTGGTCATTGATTTATTGGGCCAGACTTTGTGCACTAGAACTAACTAGAAGATACTTTTTAGGTAACCATACATGTGTGACAACTGTGGCATATTACACAGCAGATTAGATTGGTAGCTGTTAGTAAAATGTATTAACTTGCATATACACTAACCTGATTGAGCTAACCATACAGTCGGTCATTTAGGTGCCCATACATAGTGCGTTTATTATTGGCTTCATATACATGTAGAACACTTATGGTACTCCCCCTAAAATACCCAGGGTCAGGTCCAATTTTAACATTTCGCTGCAGAGCACCTTTCACAGACATATACCAGTATATGTCTGAGGAAGGTGCTCTGCACCGAAACGTTACATGCGTGTTGTTTGATGTGTCATTCTCTTACAGCCCCATGTGGCCCCACGGGTGCCTAAGCCCCACCCACTTGTGGGTGACTAAGCCCCCCAGAAAACTCTGTGGAAACTGCCTTTTCACTTTTACTGTTCATAATATGGACCCATTTTTAGCCCAGAGATTGGAAAAATAGACTGTTACACCCAGACGAAAACTTGCTATTCCTTTTAGTTCTGTTGGGACTGTGTACACGGCACACGCAATATATAATATATATATATATATAATATATAATTATAACAGTATCTTGTACCATATCTGTTTGTCCCTTGCATACCCCCTTTTATATGACTTTGTTAATACCTTCCACCCGGATATCCATCCTTTTATCTGGTTATTTGAACTATGAGTCAAACATTGTATAAATATCAGAGAGCACCACAGCTTCATTGTATTCAGCTTGAAAAAGGAACTAGAATGCTCTGAAAGCTTGCTATGATTATCTTAGTTAGCCAATAAAGGTATCACCTTTATACCACTTTTGTTATGTTTTATTTCAAAAGGGTTACCCTGTTAACATTTTGGCTGGCAAACACGGTACACCACCTTTATCTGCGTCAACAGTTCTATAAAAATCTAACACAGGGTCAAAATGGCAGATTATACTTCTAAAGTGCAAAAATATTATAATAAGATAAAAGAAAAATCCCATAATTCTACCAAATGATGCTATGGGACCATATGGGAGCATGATGAGGCTATTCGCTAAATAGTATTAGGTTGTGTAACTGTTTTCTTTATTAACATGCTTGGGAACTTTGAAACGGGCAAAGGCACAGGGAGAAATTTACAGAGTTTGTGGCTTGTGAAAATTCTGTTTTCTGATTTTCACACCAGCTATAAACTGGTTTTAAAAAAAGTCACACAAAATTAAACAGAATCTCAGGTTTTAAACTCACAATAACTGGTTGTAAATGGGTTACTATGACTTTATAAAGAGATACTGCATTGTGGCTCTCCATTATTTGCTCCATAATGTCTATACAGTGATAGCATTATTGTACATAGGTTTTTGTTTACATTTCTTGTCTCAATTTTTTTTAGAATTTCTAGTCTTTAACCAAGTGTTGCCACATATATCTTTTTCCCTTATAAATTATATAAACAAATTTATAATTTCATGGGGAATACATTAGGTTTTTCGGAGGTACTATGTTGGTGGGGGGTGGGTAAAAGTAATATACATAGGGAGAGTGTTTATTTGTTGTTTAAAGGGCATGTCCACCCCCAAAACTATAATCCCCCCACTACTGGCCCCATCATGTAGTGTAGCTTACCTCACATCCCAGCTCCATAAGGTTCTCCTGTAGTCCCCCCTCAAAGTCCCAAAAACTACCCACTAGGAGGATAGCAGAGTCCATATAGGACTCTGCCTCCTACCTGGCCTCCGGGCGAAGTTTGGCATGCGTACTGCAGCCCTTCTCCCCCTCCCTCTCCCTCCCGATTAGGATTCCCTCCCCCTAGTGTAAAACCCTTTTCACCAAAGATTCCCCCTGTCCCCACAGCCCCAACCGCTATGTTAGTATTATTAGAAAATGCCCGAAACATTACTTACCTTCCCTCTTGCCTCCGCCGCACTGAACTCCCGGCAGCCGCGTCCGTGATTGGCTGCCGCTCAGCCAATCACAGACGCGACTGCCAGTCCCGCCCCTCTGCTTGCATTTACTCGCAAGCAGAGGGCCTGGCAGCGCGGCGGAGGCAAGAGGGAAGGTAAGTAACGTTTGGGGCATTTTCTAATAATACTAACATAGCAGTTGGGCTGGGGGGACAAGGGGAATCTTTGGTTAAAAATTTTTTTTAAGGGTGGACATACCCTTTAAGCACTATATAAATAATTTTATCAATATTAACAAATATGTAGTAATGACATTTAAGTATATAGAAATGTAAATAAGGCAAAATCTATAAATAAATAAAAGTACTTGCACAGTCCACACTCCTGCTTTGTAATGGTATCTTCAAAATGGAGTGTTAAGCCACACCCCAGGAAGTTTTATGATATATATATATATATATGATAGCAGGGATAAGCATTTTCTCTGAGACAAAGTGAGTTTGTTAATGGTTTATTGCATTATTTAAGCAATAGACTCCATAGAAGCCATGAACCTGTGTCCTGAACTGATACAATGTAATAAGATTAAAACATGACAGTGTAGTCTGGGTTCTTTATAGGACCTCACATTTACCAATAGTGATCCCTCTCTAACACATTTACCAATAGTGATTGATCCCTCTGTACACATTTACCAATAGTGATCCCTCTCTAACACATTTACCAATAGTGATCCCTCTAACACATTTACCAATAGTGATCCCTCTAACACATTGACCAATAGTGATCTCTCTCTAACACATTGACCAATAGTGATCCCTATCTAACACATTGACCAATAGTGATCCCTCTATAACGGAATCCCTGGTGACAGCTGTGAGTTAGGCCACACTTGCATGTTTTTTGCGCATATGCGCCTGCGTTTTCGCTCGTGATTGCGCCCGCGATTTTCACTAAAATGGAAATCGCAGGAACGCAAAAATTCCCACAATTTCCAATGCACAGCGGAAAATGGCAAAATTGCATGCGCAAAACGCACAAGAATCATGCACAAAATCATGTGCGATACCGCTCGTGATTGTGTGCGTTGTAGTGTGGCCTCGGCCTTAACGGGGAGGGTGAGTATTGAAAGACAGATTGATAACTTTAATTATAGAATGATCCAATGGATCTCCTATTGATCTATTATTGGTTGGAAATTTAAGGGGAAGATTGATTCAAGCTCTGCACAACAGTTGTATTTCACTGTGGTGTTTCTACTGAACTATAACACTCTATACAATGTTACAATAAATAGATCAAGAATAGAGATGGACTGGATTGCTGATCTGAACCCAGTTCTGCAACGGATTTCCGTGATTCACGGATTTTGGAGAATTCCGCTTCGCAGATTTTTTCGAGGCGCTTTCGAAAATTTGAAGAAAATTTCAAGGAGTTTTTTTTAAATTTTGTCAAAATTATACAGTAACTTACTGTAAAAAGTTTTGGGACCTGGAAAATGGTTTGGGGAAAAGACAATTAGATTGTTAGAAAGAATCTGATTGTAACCAATTCTGACTAGAAAAGAATCTGATTGGTTAGTATACCAATAAGCTGGGTACACACGATGAGATATTTCGGTCCGATCGACCGATAGTTCAGTCGGTCGATCGGACAGAAATTATCGCATCCGAATGTGCCCATGTCCGATCGACCGTTCGTCTGAATCGGACGAAAGGACGATCGGACATGGTGGAAAACTTCTTCCGATCGTGCGGTCCTCTATGTGTTGGGAGTTCATATTACATGTGTCACTGTGATCAGTGAGTGTTGGGGGTTCATATTACATGTGTCACTGTGATCAGTGAGTGGTGGGGGTTCATATTACATGTGTCACTGATCATAGTGTTGGGAGTTCATATTACATGTGTCACTGTGATCAGTGAGTGTTGGGTTCATATTACATGGTGTCCTGTGATCAGTGAGTGTTGGGTTCATATTACATGTGTCACTGTGATCAGGGAGTGGTGGGGGTTCATATTACATGTGTCACTGATCATAGTGTTGGGAGTTCATATTACATGTGTCACTGTGATCAGTGAGTGTTGGGGGTTCATATTACATGTGTCACTGTGATCAGTTAGTGGTGGGGGTTCATATTACATGTGTCACTGATCATAGTGTTGGGGGTACATATTACATCTGTCACTGTGATGAGTTTGTGTTGCGGGTTCATACTGCATGTGTCCAATTTCAATAGTTATGTGGTGCCCCAGATAGGTAGAATAGGAGGTGCACTATTTAAAACCTGTGCCAAAAAAAAGAAAAAGCCAAGTACACAACGTTTCGGGGGGGTCCAACCCCTTTCCCTGTTTCACCTGAGGAAGAGGGCTGGACCCCCCAAAACGTTGTGTACTTGGCTTTTTCTTTTTTCAGCACTTAATAAATGAGTATTATTTGAATACTTACCTGAGTGTGCCTCCCTACAAATGTTATATGACTTATCATACTGTATGTGTCACTGATCAGTAATTAATGGGGTCAATCAATGATCAATTAGTGGTGGGGGTTTATTGCATGTAACACTGATCAGTTAGTGGTGAAGGTTCGTACTGCATGTAACACTGATCAGTTAGTGGTGAGGTTCGTACTGCATGTAACACTGATCAGTTAGTAGTGGAGGTTCGTACTGCATGTAACACTGATCAGTTAGTGGTGGAGGTTGTACTGCGTATGCCACTGATCAGTTAGTGTTGGGAGTTGTACTGCATGTGTCACAGTGGATCAAGTAGTGTGGAGGTTCGTACTGGCATGTGTCACATGTGAGCAGTTAGTGGTGGAGGTTCGTAACTGCATGTGTCACTGATCAGTTAGTGGTGGAGGTTCGATTCCTAATGTGTCACTGTGATCAGTTAGTGTGGAGGTTCTTACTGCATGTGTCACTGTGATCAGTTAGTCGTGGAGGTTCTTACTGCATGTGTCACTGTGATCAGTTAGTGGTGGAGGTTCGTACTGCATGTGTCACTGATCAGTTAGTGAAAGAGGTTTGTACTGCATGTGTCACTGTGATCAGTTAGTCGTGGTGGTTCTTACTGCATGTGTCACTGTGATCAGTTAGTTGTGGAGGTTCTTACTTCATATGTCACTGTGATCAGTTAGTGGTGCAGGTTCGTACTGCATGTGTCACTGATCAGTTAGTGGTGGAGGTTCGTACTGCATGTGCCACTGTGATCAGTTAGTGGTGGAGGTTCATACTGCATGTGTCACTGTGATCAGTTAGTGGTGGAGGTTCGTACTGCATGTGTCACTGTGATCAGTTAGTGGTGGAGGTTCATACTGCATGTGTCACTGTGATCAGTTAGTGGTGGAGGTTCGTACTACATGTGTCACTGTGATCAGTTAGTGGTGGAGGTTCATACTGCATGTGTCACTGTGATCAGTTAGTGGTGCAGGTTCGTACTGCATGTGTCACTGTGATCAGTTAGTGGTGGAGGTTCGTACTGCATGTGTCACTGTGATCAGTTAGTGGTGGAGGTTTGTACTGCATGAGTCACTGTGATCAGTTAGTGGTGGAGGTTCGTACTGCATGTGCTACTGATCAGTTAGTGGTAAGGGTTCATATTGCATGTGTCACAGTGATCGATGCTGGGGGGGTTACACTGCAGTAGGATAGAGTGAAACTGCATGTGTCTCAGTGATCAATTACTGACATACAGTGTTACCAGATCATCTGGTGTCAGAGGATAATCTTAATAAATCTGAAATGTTGCAAGTACAAATCTTTAGTAGTAATAATAATAAAATAATTTGCAGGGTTGTACGGATTCAACATGCATTCATGTAGTTCTGCGCATGTTTCCAGTAGGTGTCTTCTTATTTAGAATTAGTCTGGCAACTCCCACACATATATTACACATTGGTAATACCTTTGCACGAGGAGGGGAGGTCAGATAGACACCAATGTGGAAAGATACAAATACAACCAGCTGACCAGTGACATGCCACCTGAAGAACAGTGAAGTCGAACCTTGGCAATCCAGAAGTTTAGAAACCACAGCTCACAGGATGCCTGTTGCATTCTGCTAATAAGGAATGCTGGGAGTTGTGGTTTCCAAACATCTGGATTGCCAAGGTTTGACATACTGCTGTAGGATTTTAATACTACAATACCAGCATCCCCACACAAGCCCTCATTATACTATGAGATGGGGGGAGTTATGGGCTACTGGTTACCTACACAATACAGATCCCATTCATTTGGTTAACACATTAAACCTTGGCAATACAGATGTTTGGAAACTTCATTTCCCAGCATGCCTTGCTGCACGATGGGAGTTGTAGTTTCCTGATCATCTGGAGCTATGGTTCCACACCACTGGGATAGACATAACACAATGGGTAAAGGGTAATCCCTCAGCCTATATCAGTGCAATGCCTTGGAAACATCTCCGTCCGTACAAACAACACGGGGGGCGGTTATATTTACCGTGGATCCCGGTCTGATGCGCCATGGTTCAGCTCCTGACAGCTCGGGGATAGGGAGCGGCCGCGGGCCTCCGTTGGGGCAGGTCTTCACTCGAGGGGGCGGGGTCTGATAGGACATTTCTTCTCTTTAGGGGGCATAGCGAACCCGATTCACGCTCGGTCTGGCCAAGGGAAGGGGCGGGGTATAGGGGGTTGTGCAAACCAGCTGACGAAAGCTAGGGCTGATGGGAGATGTTGAGTGCTATAGGGCTTTACTCTCCTATAACTGAGCCTGTGGAGATTGGTCAGGGCTGTACATTGCCAATAGGGGAATGAGAAAATACAACACTTCCGAGTATCTGCAGCAACCAATCAGGTGTTAGCTTTCTAGTCAACTGCAGTTACTACATCTGATTGGTTAGTTGCTGCAGGTTAAAGCTAGGTACACAGTGTGCAGGGCGAAGGACTGACGGTCGCAGCAAAAGTAGCCATGTCCATAAGGGGCAGCACGATCGCGCTGTGGTTTTCGGGTTGGTCCATAGAGGGCAGCACGATCGGCCGTGGTTTTCGGGTGGGCAGCACGATCGGCCGTGGTTTTCGGTGGTCTGACGTGTCCCATGCAATGTTGACCGATACACTAAACTATTGGTCGATCAGGCCAAAAAGTTGCATCATGTGTACACAGGCCAATAGCATTAGCAAAGTTTTACATAAGCCCCAATGTGTTTACCCTTTAGGCTGGTACACACCTGCCAACAAAATATTTTGGAAATTCAGATGAAATGTTGATGTGAATTTTCAGCTAAAACACCTAATGGTATTTTTATCACAGCTGATCCCAGTTTTCTATAGCAGGGGTTCTCAACCGGCATGCCTCTAAATGTTTGAAAACTCCCGGTATTCCCTGTTCTATAGGTTACACTACATAGTTTTAAGTTACCAAATCAATAATCCATACCGCCTTGAAGACAGCCTCCTGCAATCAATAGCTTATTGGCCAAAAATGAAAGACTGAAACAAGAATTTAAATGCTCGGTGAGTTTAATGCTACAATCATCTTGTATTAAGGCAGAAATCAGTATAGACAAGATTACAGCTAAAACGAAAGCCTCATACAACAGTGCAATGGTGAGTACAAAGCCAGAAGCTGAGTGGAGACAGGCACGTTAAAAAGAACAGTTTCAGGTGATAATCACTCATTAGAATTGCCACATCACACTTATGAGGCTAAACATTCATGTTAGGGCTACACTTGTGCCTTCTCACGTGCAAGTGAGAATGGGTGGACACATTTTATACACTACAACCTGTTTGCATTCCTTCTTCACTTCAGACTACTGTGCAAATTGCATCGCAAAAGGAGTGTACACTTAAGTTACTGTCTGGTACAGTGTGGCCTCAGCCATATTGTGGAAACAACAAACAAGTGATCGTTTCAGGGGACTCTAACTCTCATAATTAGGAAGGGAGACTGAGGCCCCCATAACATCAATCACTTGGTTGCGATTTCCACATTAACAGGGCAATGCAATAAATGAAAGCTGTGTTATTAACCTGGCCGAAATCCTGTCATGCAATAATTCGTTTGCGGGACTTACTGAATCACGAAGTCGTGGTCAGGCTCCCTGAATAGACATACTATTTCACACTTCTAGTAGCAAAAATGTATCTTTTTGCATTAGGTACCTGTGGTATTAACACAACCAGGGCAGGTACCAGTATTGCAGTGTAAAACCCATGCTAACCAGTTAAAGCATGGGTAAGTGTAGCTTACACATATTTAGCCACTTATCAGCCTTTATTGCATCACCCCATTAAGAAGCTATTCCAAATTAAAGCTGTGGGTGCTAAAGCTGTTTAAAAAGGGACCTAGTTGGTGTAACACCACAAGAAAATGTGTTTTCTTATATGCATTAACGGGGTACCTATATTATTCTAAATACTATTAAAGGCTAGCTCTCTAATTAGGAGTTTCACTCAGTCAGAAATAGAAATAAGCACCAGAAAGAACGGAGGTTCTCTTTTATTAGATTTAAAAGGGAACCCAATCTCCAACCTTCCTATATGATGAACCCAGTGTGATCTAAAACAGACTTGTCCTTGAAGAAGGTGCAGCCCATGCAGTGCTTGTTTTCGCATGGGTCATATTTCCGTTATCGGAATCAAATGTTAAACCAGTTGAAAAATTCAGATACTTTTAGGTTTTAATTTTAATAATCAGAATGGTAACCCAATCTTTTTTTATATTTATTATTAAAAAATTCAAGAAACATTGATCAGCTGTTCATGTCCAAAACCCATTAACAGTTTCACATATGTACAACAATGAAGATGGTCATTTTGAAATGGTTGGGTTTTATAAATCCTTTACCATGCAGAATAACTTGTTCAGAAACTGCTCATGAAAACATGACAAACTGAATAAACAATAATTTTTTTTTTATTGAGGGTAGGAAGTAGGCGATGCTGTAAATGTATATGCATCATTAAGATTTTATTTACCCTGAGTATTTATATCCAATTTATGAACCTCTAACCAGAATCAATTTACAAATAAAAACAGAATTGTGGCATCAATAACTGTGTACAAATTTTAGTGCATATTTGGATAAATGACTTGAAATTGTCCTATGCTCCCTTTACCTACTGCTTACTTCCAAGATCAGCATCCACACAGGTCAGAAATTAAAAGCCTTTTGCCTCCATGTTGTTGCTACAGACGCTTCAACAATTGCTAAAAACGCAACTACCAATTTGTTTACCAAAAAAAGGAACACTATGGGTTAAGGCCACACTGATGCGTTTTTAAGCACAATCCAATCGCGCTTTTAAAGTGCACACTAGTGTGGCCCATTGATGTGGCCACACTAGTGCACTATGAGGTGCTGTTAATTAGAGGTGAATGAGATCTGCATTTTTTTGCGTAATCGCATGCACAAAAATCACACATAACATGCAATGGTAATGCAGGCGCCATAGCAAGCGTTAACGCACATGCTCCGTGCGCATGTTGCAGTGTGGCCTCACCCTCACTGGTTTTGCTATATAAGCAAGAACCTATATGCAGCATACAGAAATATCACCACATGCAATAATGGACAAATAAAGGCTAAAAACAAAATTGTGCATGTTTCCCTAGATTTGAGGAGATGACTGTAAAAATTAGAACTTTTAAATTTAAAGGGTAACTGTGGTCTCAAATTCTTCCAACCACTAGAGTTATATAAAATCCTTCCATCACACCATCAAATAAAACTGAAATCACATCTCTAGATAAAATTTGTGAGAAGTTATTGCTGCAAAAGTTCAGCAATGTACTTCCTGGTTGAACTCTTCCTATTATAGCCATGTGACCAGCCTTTGCCTGCATTAATAGGCTCTCCTCAACTGTTTTTTTTCGCTTAGGTACTTCCTGATTTCCTCAGCAATAAGTCTTAACTGAGCATGCTTCTCTTGTGATGTCACAACCTACTGGAAGCAGGAAGTTTAACAGGCTCCAGCCAGATGTATTGTTGGCTCAGTGTAAAAGAAATACTGCAGGCTTTCATTTAACCCTAACTTGTTTTGAGACCACAGTTGCCCTTTAAATACACTAGGGGTTACCTGAACCAACCATTTAACACTCTTCGTTATACTTCACTGCAGAAACTGACATCCATTACTAGACAACCTGCACCATAGAAAGTAATGGGGCTGATATCAGCAAGGGAGTCCATCTTGTAAAGTATAAATGGAAAAAAGACCCTTGGTCTTGGTTCAGATCCTCGCAGCAGTGGGTCATCTGTACACCTGAACATTCTTTTTAGTTTCTATTTTTACCTCTGCGTAGGCTAAACCAGGCTTATAAAGGAAGACCACAATAGAAAATGCACCAAGACCATTTGCATATCTCTTGCCTTGGCTACATGTGCAAACACCTGCAGTTACCTATTTGGAAGGAATGGACAGCTGACCATTTGTTACAACACCAACCAGTAGGTGTCAGGGTTAATTAGTTAGTTTCGGTAGCCACCAACGACTGAAGAAAGTAAAATAAGGGAATTAAGGGAATAAAAGGATTATTGAAGAATTTTCAAAACCCTATAATCTAATGAATTGTCAACAAATGTTGATATTGAAATCACTTGTAAAACAGTGCCATGTGTACAGCAGAGCCTCCCATTTGTAGAATACTATTCCAGTATATAAAATTTAATTTGGCAACTTGAAAAACATCTGTTCCAAATAAAAAAAACTGCATATAACCGAGGAAAAGATGTGTGGGGTCACGGTCACAAGAAATACATTGTTACTCCATTGGGGTCACGGTCACAGAAAATACATTGTTAATCCTATTTGGGGTCACTGTCACAGAAAAAAAAAATTGTTACTCCTATTTATGTGGCCTATGTAAAAAGTCCCTTTGTAACCGATTAGAAAAGTTCTCCAAATGTTAAACTTGAACTCCCAAGCAATGCCCGACATCCCAATAAAGGAGGTTGTAGCAGTGGAATAGCAATGTCTGATGTTTGAACAGTTTACTACACCACTGTTTTTTTCCAGTTCTATTTAAAGGACATTTATACTTACCTACACCCTGCTCCTCTTCTTATTTCCTTTGACTGTACCCAGCATGATGACCAAACTGCTAGATCCCCAACCCTGGGTTATTTTAGTTAAGCAGCATTACTTACCTAAAGTTTCCATCTCTGCTTTGGCCCCTCTTCAGTGTTTGTGATGGGGTCAATAGGAAGATGCGCTTCTTTCAGACCATGACTTTTATTGGGCTTGTTGCCATAAAGGAGCAGAGGGGACTGATGCAATGAAGGCAACTTTAAGCAAGTAAAGCAGCTTAAATAAGAACCCAGGGGTGAGGACATTAACTACTAGGTCCTCACCCCTCGAGTTCTTCCAAAGTTGCTTCCCTGCTCTGGGTTCAAATAAAAACATCAGACCGACTTGAGACCGAACCGAACTCAGATTGTAAGCAAAAACCATGAGCACTCTGTGAGATACATTAAAATGCAAGGTGAAAGAATAGAGGATGGAATCAGGTTAAAGTGACATTACAAAGGTTATTAATAGTGCTGTAAAGCATTATGTCCATTTTTATTCATAAATTTGAAGGTGATAAAGGATGGGGGGGCATCACGTAAAATAAACACATGTAAAGATATGTGCTAATCTATGATAAACCAAAATAATAAACCACATCTATTCCACCAGTTTCCACCTTCTCTGCTCATAGAAACCAACTCTTAGTACTGAAAATTATGTTAATGATGATGATGTTAATCCCTGGAAAGCTTGATACTTATTAAAGGGAAAATTAAAACTTAACAGTTAACTGTGAACAGCTGCATTGTACACAAAGCAGAAATGGGATGGGATCCCCAAATAGTGTCCCACTAGATGCTTGCAAACTTCAGCTCCCACATTGCTTGGCTACAAAATGCATACATCTGGTATGGAGTAGATCCAGTAAAAACAGTGCCGTCTGTGTACTTAACAAAAAAAATGAAAAGCCAAGCTAAACTCGGCAGAAGGAATAAAGGGAAACTTGCATTAAAAAAATAAAAAGTTACCATATGATGAAATATGAAACATTTTTAAGGAATAAATGCCCTAACTCCATGACACCTTGACATAAAAAAAATATATATAAATATACATATATATAAAATAGGAATTACCAATCCACAGTTTTCCCAGTTCCAGGCAGAACAGATTCCATAAACCATGGAATGACTATGGGGAAAAATATCTTGGCATAAGTGTACATTTGATACTGAAACCTGACAATACTGGGAATCTGGATGAAACAAAATCTGTATTCTCCTTTTTAGATTCAATTGCGAATTCTTTTGGATTCTGGGTGCAGTGGAATCAGTTGTAAAAACACCAGCTCACCAAATATTTCAAAACGCTGGTTCATTTATTAGTTTCAGTCATCAATAGTCGGAAGCCAAAAAGCCTGTAATATGAAAGACTGTTTATTATGCTAGTCTGCATTAAAAGCACAAGCATAGCATGATAAGCTGCATTTAGGTTCTAAAAGAAATGTGTGTAGGCTGCTTAAACACTCACCAAAAATGCTATAAGGAACTAAAGAGACCTACCATGTTAGAGCAAGCACTAGCGAAAGTCATAAACTTAGGGTTGAACTGCAAGCATGTAATAGGGCCAGTGTGTTTCCCATCCAGCACAGCCCTTTCATCCCACTCTCACCATTCCAGACATGTATTTTTCCATCTCTGAGCCTATAAAAAGAAAAAATATCTGATCACTTTAAGACATTGAAAAAAAAAAAAACCTATCACCAAACATCTCCTTTTACAGCTGCAGATCTGCTCCTCAAAGTCCTTTATTAGCCAAGTGTGCAGTCCATGCAACATTACTAAGAACTTGTTTTTAGTAGTGAAAGATTTTAGTTGTCAATATTTTTCTATTAAAGGGCAACTGTGGTCTCCAAACAAGTTAGGGTTAAAATGAAAGCCTGCACTATTTCCTTTAAATGAACCGACAATAAACTCTCTGGCTTTACCCCGTGAGAATGATATCAAGGTGAATGTTCAAACTTCCTGCTTCCAGTAGGTTGACCTTACCTCTGCTAGCCCCTCTGCACCGGGGGAGAAGCATGCTCGGTAAAGACTTAATGTTGGGGAAACAGGAATTACCTGGGGGGAATAATGACAGTTGAGAAGGGAGACTATTAATGCAGACAGGGGCTGGTCACATGACTACAAGCTGGTCACATGGCTGAAAACAGGAAAATTCAAGCAGGAAGTAATATTGCTGAACCTTTCCAGCAATAATTTCTAATGACTTATCTAGAGATGTGATTTAAGGTTTTATTTTGAAGGTACGATGGAAGGCTTTTTATATAATGCTTACTAGTTTGGATGTATTTGTTACCCTTAAGTTATTCAAATTTACCTGTTAACTGTCCATCTAGTCCACCTTTACACCCTATTTTTTAACCCTACCTAACAGTTATTTAGAGGAAAGCAAAAAAAAAAAAAAAATGGCATTTGGAAAGTATCCCTGGATCAACCAGAGCAACAGCATATGTATTAATACCAGTAATTCTCAATATTTTTTTTAGTTCTAGAGACTTATCTAGCCCACTTTTAAGCTATTCAATGAACTTTCCATTACACATCTGCTGGAAGACAGTTCCAGAGTTTCAACCGTTCTCACTGTAAAGAAACCTTTCTAACCTGAAGATGAAACTTTTCTTCTAGTCTTAAAGGATGTCCACAAGTCCTCTGATATGACCTATTAATGAACAATGCCCCAGAGAGTTTCTTATAAATAATATATTTGTATAAAGTGATCATATCCACATGCAAATGTCGCTTCTCTGATTTAAACAGCCCTAACTGTCTAATCTGCCTGCATAGTCAAGCCCCTCCCATTCCCCTAATTATTTTAGTTGCCCTTCTCTGAACCTGCTTCCATTTCCAAGATGTCCCTTTTGTATATGGGATTCCAAAACTGCACCGCATATTCCATGAGGCCTTACTAGTGCCTTGTAAGAAGTAGCATTAAAACTTTACATAAGGAGTCATTCAAATCAATTACCTATTTCTTTTTAGACTCAAATTACATTAAAATAGTAATATATACACGGATATATATTTCTATTAATAAATTCTCATGATTGTGCCACATCTGGTGTCTGTAAACCAAGAGAGTAATCAATCAGTAAAAACAAAGGTATGAGTAGGGGAGGGGTAAGGGGGGGGGGGGTGTTTAGGGCATATGAGCTTAGCATCCATATGTCCATATTTATTGAAGGCTGATATTGTGTGTGAATTACGTGTTCAGACATCATCATTTAGTTGTACTATAACCTGTCCTTTAGATAAAGCTTTTCGTCTCCAATTTGCTCCTATATGAATTTTGCTTGCAAGCATTAAAAAATTAACACATCTATTTTCGCCTGGAGATTTATTTAGGAGTTATTGTATTACCGTATATACTCGAGTATAAACCGAGTTTTTCAGGCTGAAAAATCAGCCTGAAAACTCGGACTCGGTTTATACTCGAGTCACTCACCTTTGAGATCAGCGTCCTCCCATTCTGGCAGCAGCGTCCTCTCCATTCCGGCAGCCGCACGATCAGTCCGTGTACTGGCGCGCCGGCCGACGTCACCTGCCCGGCGCCAGCCCGCACCAATTAGTGATGTCAGCCGGCGCGCCAGTACATGGACTGATCGTGCGGCTGCCGGAATGGAGAGGACACTGCGCCGGAATGGAGAGGACGCTGCTGCCGGAATGGAGAGGAACTTACCAGCACACAGTCCAGGAAGCCCTTGGATGGAGGAGAGCCCACAGATCCTGGATGAAGAGAGCCCACAGGTACAAACTTAAACTGGGTTTGAGGGTGAGGGTGGCATTCAAGATCTTTTGGAAACTACAACTCCCAGCATGCTTGTTAGCTGGGAGTTGTAGTTTCCAAACATCTTGAATGCTAAGTGAGGGTGGCATTCAAGATGTTTGAAACTACAACCCCCAGCTAACAAAGCATGCTGGGAGTTGTAGTTTCCAAACATCTTGAATGCCACCCTCACTGGCCTTCAAGATGTTTGGAAACTACAACTCCCAGCTAATAAAGCATGCTGGGAGTTGTAGTTTCCAAAACATCTTGAATGCCAAGTGAGGGTGGCATTCAAGATGTTTGGAAACTACAACTCCCAGCATGCTTTATTAGCTGGGATTGTAGTTTCCAAACATCTTGAATGCCAAGTTTCTACCCTCGGTTTATAATCGAGTCAACAACTTTTATTAGATTTTAGGTGAAATTGGGTACCTCGGTTTATACTACTCGGTCGGTTTTATACTCGAGTATATCGGTAAGTTGAAAATTTGAGTCCACAATTGTCCTGTTTTGGGAATTTCCACCAAATGTCTATCAAATCTCTCTCTACTTCCACAATCCCTAAAAGAGTCAGGTTATATTAGGGAAATATTCTGTGAATAATTGTAGGGAATTTGTTGGTTCGGTAAATACTCTTGACTGAAGTTTCTCTAAAGGTTACATTAAAGCATGGCTCTTCCGATGGTCGGCCAGGAGGAAGGACTGTCGTTTGTCGTGACAGTGTGCGGCAGTTTGAGCATGGCACACACATGCAATATTTTGGTCTGATCGACTGAGTTTTTCTAACGCGACCGACCGTTCGTGTACGAACGCACGATCGCCCGTGGATTTTGGGCATGTCCGATCGTGTGTGTCCGCACTAACGGTCGGTCGCATTAGAAAAACTCAGTCGATTAGACCAAAATTGCATGGTGGGTGCCAATCTGAAACTGCCTTATCGTTCTAGAGAAAAAATTCTTGCCAGTCCTATTCTCCAGGTTCTGGGCAAGGTAAATTCTCATTGTCTCATAAATGTTTGCTTAGACAGAGGGGATTCTTTTAATAATAATTTATAAATTGTGATAAAGAACCGTTTCCATATTTTCTTTTTGCGCATGTTTCAAAATCAGACAGTTTTATCATCATTTGGTTTGAATGATCTGTTAAATTGGAACTATTGCCTGGGGGTTAGGGTTTCTACGGTAAACAGGTAGAGAGTGGTCGTATTTCATTGGTTTTAATTAAATGATGGCTATATATAGGTGAAGGATTTCCATTCCTGGAATCTGCGTTCGAAAACTTGGTGGAAATTGCTCTATTATACACGTTTGGTCAATATAGTCATCTATTTTTCACAGCTTTGAGTCGTGCATTTCGCAAGCTACACTTATACCTTTACTTACCTGGAAATTGGCTATTACCAATGATTGGCTTGAGCAGAGAGGAGGTGCTGCAGTGAGGAATCAAAGCCCCAAGGAACCCTTCTCTCCTAAACTCTACCCAGGGTTAGGATAAAATTACACTAGGCATTTACCTACCTAGGGGGTACAACAAGTACTTTGAAAAGTTACCTTCTAGGTGCCCTCTCTTCTAGTTCTGGTTTGGCCTTGCACGCTTCAAAGCCCGAACAATGGAAGGGACTCACTCGCAAGAAGCATTCCTCCACTTGTATAACATCTGGAGAAGATCAGCAAGTGCACCAGAATGTACATTTTCAAAGTACCAGTGTTTTGGTTCCTCATCCTGGGCACAGCTTGAGAGGGTTAGTATAGTATAGTATTTGAGGTTGAATAAAGACATACGTCCATCTAGTCCAACCCATCTAGTTGTTTAGTTCTTCAGTTTAAGCAGGTATTATTTAAGATTGATAAATCATTTAATCCAGTCATTTGCATTTACTTTAAATAAAATCTTTATATAAATAGCTCACTATAATCTCTCCAAGTGATATGGTGCAGGGAAAGGTTTGTAAACAAGCTCCATTCTGCTTAATGCTCAGAATAATAGTTTTTTCAGATTAAAGTATGAAGGAATGCATTTGGACCTTCAGAAACTTGTTTTAAACATATTCTTTGAGTACATGTACCTACAAAAGCCAGAGGGAAGGAAATTTACACCTTCCAACACACGTAGTTCAATAACCCGAATGGATATTAACAGTAATGTAATCTAGCCACAGAGGCTAGTGACCCAGAACAGCTGCAATACAATTCTAAAATTCTATTGATAGGTTAGGAAGCAATAAGTGCTTATATAAATAATGTACAAACATGCCATTCAAAAAGAACAGTGTAAAAAATGTTATAAAAAAAACATTTACGCAGATTTACGCGATTGGCTAAATGTACTCGCAAATATGAAAAGCAAGCTCTGAAAACAGGAAGCAGTCATTGCAAGACAATCTGTAATTCATCAGTAACTCACTTACAGACATACAAAGACAATACTTTATTTAGTAGGTACCATTTAAATTACTTTTACAAGTTTGAAACTTAAATGATAGCTAAATATTCTTTAGACCTATACAATCAACCCAGTGACTCTTGTGTTTGGAGTCTGGAAACTATAGGAACAGACATTTTCTTATGTTTATGTTGAATAGAATACATTATTACTTGTATCTTACCAATCATAATGACTGTGAATCTGGTGTGAATGACGCTTCCAAAGTGACTGCTTTACTGTGGTTGTAACCCTGAATGAGTAAACAATAAATTTTTTAGTCAAAAAAAAAATAAAATTAAAAACTTTTTAATCCTATTAAATGTACTTACCCCAAATGTGTGCAGAACAGCCCCCTTAAAAGCATCAACGTCGCAGAAAGCCCCCATTTGTGGCTATTAGATAAGTTTCCCATCGTTGCTAAACTTAAGGGAAGTCCACTCACATGTTCGGTCATCTGCATCTTAAATGTTGCGAATGGCCCCTGTAATGAATGAAAATCAGTAGCCAGTCAATACAATAAAACAGAAAGAATGTTTCTTCCAATGCTAGCAAAATTAACGTCCCAGAATGATGTTGTTGGGTACCACTTAGCTGCTCAATATTCAGCTTAATTCGACCTTCAATATCGCATCACTATTAGTGAGCCCAAGAAAAACCTTTGTTTGGTTAAGCACTTTTTAAAAAGGTTTTAAAGGAGACCATTGTATTTAGAACTAAATATTTACCTTGTCAAAAGAGCGAAGATCGTATAACTTCACCATCTCTGAATTAACTCCAGCTGCAAATAAGACTTCAGGATCAAAGAGCAAACAGGCTTTCCTGCAGATGCTAAGCCCCTATAGGGAAAAAAACACCATTCCAAGAATAATGTAAGAATTTCTAGATGATTAACAATAAGCAAATAACCTATTAAATTTGAATATTTAAGATGATGTTACAGACCTGACAATTAGGAGACCGAAGATCCCACAATCTAATGGTCTTATCTAATGACCCAGAAATGAATGTATCATCCCAGGAGACATGAACAAAGAAACTACCCTGTTAAAAAAAGACAAAATATCACATGACAACAGCAGCATTTACCATCACTTTTGGTTTGTATTTATTTTCGTGTAAAAAGTGAAGTAATTACATGATGTTTTTTCACCATTCCTGCAAAATTCAACAGTAAACTTTTGCAGGTGGAAATTATATGAACACCCTAGCAATGTTTTCTTAAAATTCCCTTTAAATGTTTATTGGGGCAAAAATGTCACGTCAGAGGCAGAAGTAATTGACTGTGATTTATGACATTAAAGATAGTGAGAAAAAATTGTGCCCTATTCAATCGCTTTTACAATGCAAAATCTGTTGTGGAAATGAGACAATTAATACAAATTGTCCCACAGAAAAATTGCAGAAGAAGGTGTCTCTAAGACAGGAATGTCCAACCTGCGCCCACCAGATGTTTGGAAACTACAACTCTTAGCATTCCTTGGTTTCTTTTGCAATGAAGAATGCTGGAGTTGTAGTATTAAAACATCTGGAGGGCCACACGTTGGACATCCTGCTCTAAGACATGCTGCAGCCATGAATTAAACTTTCTAGCAAAGAAAAAAAACAAAACACTGTGGCCACATTCCAAATACACCAGATGGTTGTCTACTGATTTAAAGGACTACCCATTGAAATGCACTGCAACATATAATGTTTTAGCTGTATACTATTTGAGCTTTATCATATGTGCCATAGGGTAGGCAAATGTGTGTAATTGTTACACACTCATTGTTTCACAGGATAGACGGAAAGCTCACCTTTTGCTATGTCTGGGAAGTAACGGATGTATTTATTATCATGAAGCGAGAGGTTCTTATTGTATATCGTAGGTAAAAGATAATTGGGTTGTAATAAATAATTAATTTAATCATCAAAAACTTGCCAAAGCATGCTATAAACAAAAGGCACACCGAATGTAACAGACTTTTAAATGTGCTTAAGTCTCTCAATAACCACAGACTCTTTTAGTTATCCATGTGAGAAGATTTGCTGTTGACAGTGCTTTGTCGTAGGCAAGGCAGTGGCCTGTACAGTTATCTCCAGTAGAGGGCGGTGTCACAGACCCTTAAACTGTAAAACAACTACCTCAGCCCAAATCCAAGCATTATCTTTTTGAAGAAAAAATCCTTAGAATACCCAAAATATTAGTTTATTTTCGTAAAAAGAAAAAAGTATTGCAAAAGCATTGTAATTGAATTAACAGCTTGGGGTATTCTGAGTTACTCGACATACCATCAATTTTGTGGAACTGTAGACCACTGTGTTGGCTGCATGTGTGTATCTGATGAGGTCAACGCCATACTTCTTACTGTATAATGTCCTCTTAGGTCTGTTAAATGAAACAAATTTGCAGAGGTTGCAAAACAGTCAATGTAAATAGTTAGGGGTGAGGTGAAAAGTTTCCAAAAATTTGCAGTTATTTAATGTGCTTGCTTTACAAACTGTATGACAACACAGATCTAGCATTAGGTACTTACTTTCCCTCTGGCAATCATAGAGCACAATGAATCATCATCACTGCTGGATATAACAGTTTCTCCATTGGGACTAATCAAAGCAGTTTATTTTATCAGAGTTTTCAACAGGAAAACCTTTGCCACTCGAAACTACGGAGCACATTGTCAGTCAGCTTCATGGTGCCCCAAGTGGACGACTATGATTCCCCTGTGAGAAAGAAGGAATTGTTAAAATAGTTCTTTAGAGCACAAATTGAAGATCGGATATTTTTAAGAGTAGTTTTAACACATCTTGTGGGTTTTGTTCTGACTTGCCAAAATCAGTGGTAGTAATACAAAACATAGAAATGATGAAGGGGACACCACACCTGCAATTATCAGCAAGTGCTATTTATATTCGTGCATCATGTTTTCGAACTACAGGATTTCTTCTCAAGCAGTGTGAACAGTGAATCCGTTAAATACCCACCCAATCCCCACAATATTGATGCTTCTTATAGGAAATAAAACAAAGTATCTAGTGCTATATTGCATCTTTCCGAATCAATCTAATACAAAGTGCATGAAAATTCTATATAATCTATATAGCACTAGCACTGTTTATTGAAATAATGAATATGAACCTTAAATAAGTAACTATTAGAGTTTTAACCTTAACAAAATAGATTTTACATAAGATTTTAACTCCACTCTCTAATGAATTATGTAATGTTATTGAATGTTGATACTGAGTCACTTTACTGGAATTTTAATTGATATCTTTGCACTTTATTGGGGATTTTATTATTACAGATTATTTGTTTTAAGAAAATCAACGATGACATCACTAATTGTTTCTGATTGGAAAAATTGTATTCACAGCTACCAATGGGATGGACTTTGTGGGGATTGGGTTGGGTATTTAACGGTTTCATGTTCACACGTTGTGTTGCTTGAGAAAGAACTCTGTAGTGCGAAACATGTCGCACAAATAAAAATCACTTGCTGATAATTGCAGTGTGGTGTCCCCTTTTATCATTTTTATGCTTTATGGCTAATTGGACCGTGGAGGTGTGGAGCAGCCAGAAGGTGTGGACCCTTATTACCTGACCGAGTGTGCAAACAATTAAATAGCTCATGTAGTAATGGATAGGCAGTCATACAAAAACAATCTCTATAAAAAAAAAACCCCAAAGAGCAATTGCTAGAACCCTAAATCATGAAGATATTGATGCCCTAGAACACGAGTGTCTAACTGGTGATCCTTTCCCATATGCCAGTCCCTATAATAAAAAAAAAAAACACAAAGAACAATTGATAGAAAACCCTTAATCATGCAGGTAATGATGCCCTAGAACATGAGTGTCTAACTGGTGATCCTTTCCCATATGCCAGACAGAATGTGCCATATTCCCGTGTAATTTCCTGTGCAGTGCAACCAGTCAGCTACAGCAATTATTCCAACACATTATACATGTACTTTGGCTGAAAAGTACAATAGAATGAAAAGCCATCTTATCCACAAGACCGACTTTATATCATAATACTCTAATGCTTTTATACATCAAGTTGACTACACAATGCAAGTAGCGTCACTGTACAATGGCTTGGTGACCCAAACCGTTGCAATCTTGATCTGTCTTGACCAAAACAGGGCTTAATACAGGTCTGTGGGGCCCCTTTAACCCTTAACCATTCAAAGCCAATAGTATGAGGCCCCCAAAATGCAGTCCTGGAATTAAAGTACTTTTTGTATTCATAGAAGGACTGGTCACTGCTATAACCACACTACATCCCTGGTCTGAAATGCATGACACTGCTTTAGCTGGGTATATTGATATATATTGATATATAAGTACACAACGTTTCGGGGGGGTCCAACCCCTTTCCCTGTTTCACCTGAGGAAGAGGGCTGGACCCCCCAAAACGTTGTGTACTTGGCTTTTTCTTTTTTCAGCACTTAATAAATGAGTATTATTTGAATACTTACCTGAGTGTGCCTCCCTACAAATGTTATATGACTTATCATACTGTATGTGTCACTGATCAGTAATTAATGGGGGTCAATCAATGATCAATTAGTGGTGGGGGGTTGTATTGCATGTAACACTGATCAGTTAGTGGTGAAGGTTCGTACTGCATGTAACACTGATCAGTTAGTGGTGGAGGTTCGTACTGCATGTAACACTGATCAGTTAGTAGTGGAGGTTCGTACTGCATGTAACACTGATCAGTTAGTGGTGGAGGTTGTACTGCGTATGCCACTGATCAGTTAGTGTTGGGAGTTTGTACTGCATGTGTCACAGTGATCAAGTAGTAGTGGAGGTTCGTACTGCATGTGTCACTGTGATCAGTTAGTGGTGGAGGTTCGTACTGCATGTGTCACTGTGATCAGTTAGTGGTGGAGGTTCGTACTGCATGTGTCACTGTGATCAGTTAGTGGTGGAGGTTCGTAATGCATGTGTCACTGATCAGTTAGTGAAGGATGTTCGTACTGCATGTGTCACTGTTATCAGTTCTTACTGCATGTGTCACTGATCAGTTAGTGGTGGAGGTTCGTTACTGATGTGTCACTGTGATCAGTTAGTGGTGGAGGTTCGTACTGAATGTGTCACTGTGATCAGTTAGTGGTGGAGGTTCGTACTGCATGTGTCACTGTGATCAGTTAGTGGTGGAGGTTCGTAATGCATGTGTCACTGATCAGTTAGTGAAGAGGTTTGTACTGCATGTGTCACTGTGATCAGTTAGTCGTGGTGGTTCTTAATGCATGTGTCACTGTGATCAGTTAGTTGTGGAGGTTCTTACTTCATATGTCACTGTGATCAGTTAGTGGTGCAGGTTCGTACTGCTGTGTCACTGATCAGTTAGTGGTGGAGGTTCGTACTGCATGTGCCACTGTGATCAGTTAGTGGTGGAGGTTCATACTGCATGTGTCACTGTGATCAGTTAGTGGTGGAGGTTCGTACTGCATGTGTCACTGTGATCAGTTAGTGGTGGAGGTTCATACTGCATGTGTCACTGTGATCAGTTAGTGGTGGAGGTTCGTACTCATGTGTCACTGTGATCAGTTAGTGGTGGGGTTCATACTGCATGTGCACTGTGATCAGTAGTGGTGAGGTTCGTACTCATGTGGTCACTGGGATCAGTAGTAAAATGGTGGAGGTTCGTACTGCATGTGTCACTGTGATCAGTTAGTGGTGGAGGTTTGTACTGCATGAGTCACTGTGATCAGTTAGTGGTGGAGGTTCGTACTGCATGTGCTACTGATCAGTTAGTGGTAAGGGTTCATATTGCATGTGTCACAGTGATCGATGCTGGGGGGGTTACACTGCAGTAGGATAGAGTGAAACTGCATGTGTCTCAGTGATCAATTACTGACATACAGTGTTACCAGATCATCTGGTGTCAGAGGATAATCTTAATAAATCTGAAATGTTGCAAGTACAAATCTTTAGTAGTAATAATAATAAAATAATTTGCAGGGTTGTACGGATTCAACATGCATTCATGTAGTTCTGCTGCATGTTTCCAGTAGGTGTCTTCTTATTTAGAATTAGTCTGGCAACTCCCACACATATATTACACATTGGTAATACCTTTGCACGAGGAGGGGGAGGTCAGATAGACACCAATGTGGAAAGATACAAATACAACCAGCTGACCAGTGACATGCCACCTGAAGAACAGTGAAGTCGAACCTTGGCAATCCAGAAGTTTAGAAACCACAGCTCACAGGATGCCCTGGTTGCATTCTGCTAATAAGGAATGCTGGGAGTTGTGGTTTCCAAACATCTGGATTGCCAAGGTTTGACATACTGCTGTAGGATTTTAAATACTACAATACCCAGCATCCCCACACAAGCCCTCATTATACTATGAGATGGGGGGAGTTATGGGCTACTGGTTACCTACACAATACAGATCCCATTCATTTGGTTATACACATTAAACCTTGGCAATACAGATGTTTTGGAAACTTCATTTCCCAGCATGCCTTGCTGCACGATGGGAGTTGTAGTTTCCTGATCATCTGGAGCTATGGTTCCACACCACTGGGATAGACATAACACAATGGGTAAAGGGTAATCCCTCAGCCTATAATCAGTGCAATGCCTTGGAAACATCTCCGTCCGTACAAACAACACGGGGGGCGGTTATATTTACCGTGGATCCCGGTCTGATGCGCCATGGTTCAGCTCCTGACAGCTCGGGGATAGGGAGCGGCTCGCGGGCCTCCGTTAGGGGCAGGTCTTCACTCGAGGGGGCGGGGTCTGATAGGACATTTCTTCCTTTAGGGGGCATAGCGAACCCGATTCACGCTCGGTCTGGCCAAGGGAAGGGGCGGGGTATAGGGGGTTGTGCAAACCAGCTGACGAAAGCTAGGGCTGATGGGAGATGTTGAGTGCTATAGGGCTTTACTCTCCTATAACTGAGCCTGTGGAGATTGGTCAGGGCTGTACATTGCCAATAGGGGAATGAGAAATACAACACTTCCGGAGTATCTGCAGCAACCAATCAGGTGTTAGCTTTTCTAGTCAACTGCAGTTACTACATCTGATTGGTTAGTTGCTGCAGGTTAAAGCTAGGTACACAGTGTGCAGGGCGAAGGACTGACGGTCGCAGCAAAAGTAGCCATGTCCATAGAGGGCAGCACGATCGGCTGTGGTTTTCGGGTTGGTCCATAGAGGGCAGCACGATCGGCCGTGGTTTTCGGGTGGGCAGCACGATCGGCCGTGGTTTTCGGGTGGTCTGACGTGTCCCATGCAATGTTGACCGATACACTAAACTATTGGTCGATCAGGCCAAAAAGTTGCATCATGTGTACACAGGCCAATAGCATTAGCAAAGTTTTACATAAGCCCCAATGTGTTTACCCTTTAGGCCTGGTACACACCTGCCAACAAAATATTTTGGACAATTCAGATGAAATGTTGATGTGAATTTTCAGCTAAAACACCTAATGGTATTTTTATCACAGCTGATCCCAGTTTTCTATAGCAGGGGTTCTCAACCGGCATGCCTCTAAATGTTTGAAAACTCCCGGTATTCCCTGTTCTATAGGTTACACTACATAGTTTTAAGTTACCAAATCAATAATCCATACCTGCCTTGAAGACAGCCTCCTGCAATCAATAGCTTATTGGCCAAAAAATGAAAGACTGAAACAAGAATTTAAATGCTCGGTGAGTTTAATGCTACAATCATCTTGTATTAAGGCAGAAATCAGTATAGACAAGATTACAGCTAAAACGAAAGCCTCATACACAAGTGCAATGGTGAGTACAAAGCCAGAAGCTGAGTTGGAGACAGGCACGTTAAAAAGAACAGTTTCAGGTGATAATCACTCATTAGAATTGCCACATCACACTTATGAGGCTAAACATTCATGTTAGGGCTACACTTGTGCCTTCTCACGTGCAAGTGAGAATGGGTGGACACATTTTATACACTACAACCTGTTTGCATTCCTTCTTCACTTCAGACTACTGTGCAAATTGCATCGCAAAAGGATGTGTACACTTAAGTTACTGTCTGGTACAGTGTGGCCTCAGCCATATTGTGGAAACAACAAACAAGTGATCGTTTCAGGGGACTCTAACTCTCATAATTAGGAAGGGAGACTGAGGCCCCCATAACATCAATCACTTGGTTGCGATTTCCACATTAACAGGGCAATGCAATAAATGAAAGCTGTGTTATTAACCTGGCCGAAATCCTGTCATGCAATAATTCGTTTGCGGGACTTACTGAATCACGAAGTCGTGGTCAGGCTCCCTGAATAGACATACTATTTCACACTTCATAGTAGCACAAAATGTATCTTTTTGCATTAGGTACCTGTGGTATTAACACAACACAGGGCAGGTACCAGTATTGCAGTGTAAAACCCATGCTAACCAGTTAAAGCATTGGGTAAGTGTAGCTTACACATATTTAGCCACTTATCAGCCTTTATTGCATCACCCCATTAAGAAGCTATTCCCAAATTTAAAGCTGTGGGTGCTAAAGCTGTTTAAAAAGGGACCTAGTTGGTGTAACACCACAAGAAAAATGTGTTTTCTTATATGCATTAACGGGGTACCTATATTATCTAAATACTATTAAAGGCTAGCTCTCTAATTAGGAGTTTCACTCAGTCAGAAATAGAAATAAGCACCAGAAAGAACGGAGGTTCTCTTTTATTAGATTTAAAAGGGAACCCAAATCTTCCAACCTTCCTATATGATGAACCCAGTGTGATCTAAAACAGACTTGTCCTTGAAGAAGGTGCAGCCCATGCAGTGCTTGTTTTGCCATGGGTCATATTTACCGTTATCGGAATCAAATGTTAAACCAGTTGAAAAATTCAGATACTTTTAGGTTTTTAATTTTTAATAATCAGAATGGTAACACCAATCTTTTTTTATATTTATTTATTAAAAAATTTCAAGAAACATTGATCAGCTGTTCATGTCCATAAACCCATTAACAGTTTCACATATGTACAACAATGAAGATGGTCATTTTGAAATGGTTGGGTTTTATAAATCCTTTACCATGCAGAATAACTTTGTTCAGAAATACTGCTCATGAAAACATTGACAAACTGAATAAACAATAATTTTTTTTTTATTGAGGGTAGGAAGTAGGCGATGCTGTAAATGTATATGCATCATTAAGATTTTATTTACCCTGAGTATTTAATATCCAACTTTATGAACCTCTAACCAGAATCAATTTACAAATAAAAACAGAATTGTGGCATCAATAACTGTGTACAAATTTTAGTGCATATTTTGGATAAATGACTTGAAATTGTCCTATAGCTCCCTTTACCTACTGCTTACTTCCAAGATCAGCATCCACACAGGTCAGAAATTAAAAGCCTTTTGCCTCCATGTTGTTGCTACAGACGCTTCAACAATTGCTAAAAAAGCAACTACCAATTTGTTTACCAAAAAAAGGAACACTATGGGTTAAGGCCACACTGATGCGTTTTTAAGCACAATCCAATCGCGCTTTTAAAAGTGCACACTAGTGTGGCCCAATTGATGTGGCCACACTAGTGCACTATGAGGTGCTGTTAATTAGAGTGAATGAGATCTGCATTTTTTTGCGTAATCGCATGCACAAAAATCACACATAACATGCAATGGTAATGCAGGCGCCATAGCAAGCGTTAACGCACATGCTCCGTGCGCATGTTGCAGTGTGGCCTCACCCTCACTGGTTTTGCTATATAAGCAAGAACCTATAATGCAGCATACAGAAATATCACCACATGCAATAATGGACAAATAAAGGCTAAAAACAAAATTGTGCATGTTTCCCTAGATTTGAGGAGATGGACTGTAAAAATTAGAACTGTTAAATTTAAAGGGTAACTGTGGTCTCAAATTCTTCCAAACCACTAAGAGTTATATAAAAATCCTTCCATCACACCATCAAAATAAAACTGAAATCACATCTCTAGATAAAATTTGTGAGAAGTTATTGCTGCAAAAGTTCAGCAATGTAACTTCCTGGTTGAACTCTTCCTATTATTAGCCATGTGACCAGCCTTTGCCTGCATTAATAGGCTCTCCTCAACTGTTTTTTTTCGCTTAGGTACTTCCTGATTTCCTCAGCAATAAGTCTTAACTGAGCATGCTTCTCTTGTGATGTCACAACCTACTGGAAGCAGGAAGTTTGAACAGGCTCCAGCCAGAGATGTAATTGTTGGCTCAGTGTAAAAGAAATACTGCAGGCTTTCATTTAACCCTAACTTGTTTTGAGACCACAGTTGCCCTTTAAATACACTAGGGGTTACCTGAACCAACCATTTAACACTCTTCGTTATACTTCACTGCAGAACTGACATCCATTACTAGACACCTGCACCATAGAAAGTAATGGGGCTGATATCAGCAGGGAGTCCATCTTGTAAAGTATAAATGGAAAAAAGCCCTTGGTCTTGTTCAATCCTCGCAGCAGTGGGTCATCTGTACACCTGAACATTCTTTTTAGTTTCTATTTTTACCTCTGCGTAGGCTAACACAGGCTTATAAAGGAAGACCACAATAGAAAATGCACCAAGACCATTTGCATATCTCTTGCCTTGGCTACATGTGCAAACACCTGCAGTTACCTATTTGGGAAAGGAATGGACAGCTGACCATTTGTTTACACACACCAACCAGTAGGTGTCAGGGTTAATTAGTTAGTTCTGTATGCCACCAACGACTGAAGAAAGTAAAAATAAGGGAATTAAGGGAATAAAAGGATTATTGAAGAATTTTCAAAACCCTATAATCTAATGAATTGTCAACAAATGTTGATATTGAAATCACTTGTAAAACAGTGCCATGTGTACAGCAGAGCCTCCCATTTGTAGAATACTATTCCAGTATATAAAATTTAATTTGGCAACTTGAAAAACATCTGTTCCAAATAAAAAAAACTGCATATAACCCGGAGGAAAAGATTGGTTTGGGGTCACGGTCACAGAAAATACATTGTTACTCCTATTTGGGGTCACGGTCACAGAAAATACATTGTTAATCCTATTTGGGGTCACTGTCACAGAAAAAAAAAATTGTTACTCCTATTTATGTGGCCTATTGTAAAAAGTCCCTTTGTAACCGATTAGAAAAGTTCTCCAAATGTTAAACTTGAACTCCCAAGCAATGCCCGACATCCCAATAAAGGAGGTTGTAGCAGTGGAATAGCAATGTCTGATGTTTGAACAGCTTTACTACACCACTGTTTTTTTCCAGTTCTATTTAAAGGACATTTATACTTACCTACACCCTGCTCCTCTTCTTATTTCCTTTGACTGTACCCAGCATGATGACCTAAACTGCTAGATCCCCAACCCTGGGTTATTTTAGTTAAGCAGCATTACTTACCTAAAGTTTCCATCTCTGCTTTGGCCCCTCTTCAGTGTTTGTGATGGGGTCAATAGGAAGATGCGCTTCTTTCAGACCATGACTTTTATTGGGCTTGTTGCCAATAAAGGAGGGCAGAGGGGACTGATGCAATGAAGGCAACTTTAAGCAAGTAAAGCAGCTTAAATAAGAACCCAGGGGTGAGGACATTAACTACTAGGTCCTCACCCCTCGAGTTCTTCCAAAGTTGCCTTCCCTGCTCTGGGTTCAAATAAAAACATCAGAGCCGACTTGAGACCGAACCGAACTCAGATTGTAAGCAAAAACCATGAGCACTCTGTGCTCACCCCTCGAGTTCTTCCAAAGTTGCCTTCCCTGCTCTGGGTTCAAATAAAAACATCAGAGCCGACTTGAGACCGAACCGAACTCAGATTGTAAGCAAAAACCATGAGCACTCTGTGCTCACCCCTCGAGTTCTTCCAAAGTTGCCTTCCCTGCTCTGGGTTCAAATAAAAACATCAGAGCCGACTTGAGACCGAACCGAACTCAGATTGTAAGCAAAAACCATGAGCACTCTGTGAGGAAACTGCCCTTTTTCACTTTACTGTTCATATATGGACCCATTTTTAGCCCAATTGGAAAAATAGACTGTTACAACATCACAGACGAAACTTGCTATTCCTTTTAGTTCTGTTGGGACTGTGTACACGCACACGCAATATATAATTATATATATATATAATTATAATTATAACATATCTTGTACCATATCTGTTTTTCCCTTGCATACCCCCTTTTATATACTTTGTTACCACATTCCACCCGGATATCCATCTCTTTTATCTGGTTTTTTGAACTATGAGTCAAACATGGTATAAATATCAGAGAGCAACCACGCTTCATTGTATTCAGCTGAAAAAGGAACTAGAATGCTCTGAAAGCTTGCTATGTATCTTAGTTAGCCATAAAGGTATCACCTTTATACACTTTTGTTATGTTTTATTTCAAAAGGGTTACCCTGTTAACATTTTGGCTGGCAAACACGGTACAACCACCTTTATCTGCGTCAACATTCTATAAAAATCTAACACAGGGTCAAAATGGCAGATTATACTTCTAAATGCAAAAATATTATAATATAAAAGAAAAATCCCATAATTCTACCAATGATGCTATGGGACCAATGGGAGCATGATGAGGCATTCGCTAAATAGTATTAGGTTGTGTAACTGTTTTCTTATTAACATGCTTGAACTTTGAAACGGGCAAAGCACAGGAGAAATTTACAAGTTTGTGGCTTGTGAAATTCTGTTTTCTGATTTTCACACCAGCTATAAACTGGTTTTAAAAAAAGTCACACAAAATAAAACAGAATCATGTTTAAACTCACAATAACTGGTTGTAAATGGTGTTACTATGACTTTATAAAGAGATACTGCATTGTGGCTCTCCATTATTTGCTCCATAATGTCTATACAGTGATAGCATATTGTACATAGGTTTTTGTTTACATTTCTTGTCTCAATTTTTTTAGAATTTCTAGTCTTTAACCAGTGTTGCCACAATATCTCTTTTTCCCTTATAAATTAATAAAAATTTATAATTTCATGGGGAATACATTAGGTTTTCGGAGGTCCTATGTTGGTGGGGGTGGGTAAAAGTAATATACATAGGGAGAGTGTTTATTTGTTGTTTAAAGGCATGTCCACCCCAAAACTATAATCCCCCCACTACTGGCCCCATCATGTAGTGTAGCTTACCCACATCCCAGCTCCATAAGGTTCTCCTGTAGTCCCCCCTCAAAGTCCCAAAAACTACCCACTAGGAGGATAGCAGAGTCCATATAGGACTCCTGCTCCTACCTGGCCTCCGGCGAAGTTTGGCCATGCTACTGCAGCCCTTCTCCCTCCCTCTCTCCCCCCGATTAGGATTCCCTCCCCCTAGTGTAAACCCTTTTCACCAAAGATTCCCCTGTCCCCACAGCCCCAACCCTATGTTAGTATTATTAGAAAATGCCCGAAACATTACTTCCTTCCCTCTTGCCTCCTGCCGCACTGAACTCCCGGCAGCCGCGTCCGTGATTGGCTGCCGCTCAGCCATCACAGACGCGACTGCCAGTCCCGCCCTCTGCTTGCATTTACTCGCAAGCAGAGGGCCTGGCAGCGCGGCGGAGGCAAGAGGAGGTAAGTAACTTTGGGGCATTTTCTAATAATACTAACATACAGTTGGGCTGGGGGACAAGGGGAATCTTTGGTTAAAAATTTTTTTTAAGGGTGGACATACCCTTTAAGCACTATATAATAATTTTATCAATATTAACAAATATGTAGTAATGACATTTAAGTATATAGAAATGTAAATAGGCAAAATCTATAAATAATAAAGTACTTGCACAGTCCACACTCCTGCTTTGTAATGGTATCTTCAAAATGGAGTGTTTAAGCCACACCCCAGGAAGTTTTATGATATATATATATATATATGATAGCAGGGATAAGCATTTTCTCTGAGACAAAGTGAGTTTGTTAATGGTTTATTGCATTATTTAAGCATAGACTCCATAGAAGCCATGAACCTGTGTCCTGAACTGATACAATGTAATAAGATTAAACATGACAGTGTAGTCTGGGTTCTTTATAGGACCTCACATTACCAATAGTGATCCCTCTCTAACACATTTACCATAGTGATTGATCCCTCTGTACACATTACCAATAGTGATCCCTCTCTAACACATTTACCAATAGTGATCCCTCTAACACATTTACCAATAGTGATCCCTCTAACAACATTGACCAATAGTGATCTTCTCTCTAACACATTGACCAATAGTGATCCCTATCTAACACATTGACCAATAGTGATCCCTCTATAACGGAATCCCTGGTGACAGCTGTGAGTTAGGCCACACTGCATGTTTTTTGCGCATATGCGCCTGCGTTTTCGCTCGTGATTGCGCCCGCGATTTTCACTAAAATGGAAATCGCAGGAACGCAAAAATTCCCACAATTTCCAATGCACAGCGGAAAATGGCAACATTGCATGCCAAAACCCACAAGAATCATGCACAAAATCATGTGCGATACCGCTCGTGATTGTGTGCGTTGTAGTGTGGCCTCCGCTTAACGGGGAGGGTGAGTATTGAAAGACAGATTGATAACTTTAATATAGAATGATCCAATGGATCCCTATGATCTATTTTGGTTGGAAATTTAAGGGGAAGATTGATTCAAGCTCGCACAACAGTTGTATTTCACTGTGGTGTTCTACTGAACTATAACACTCTATACAATGTTACAATAAATAGATCAAGAATAGAGATGGACTGGATTGCTGATCTGAACCCAGTTCTGCAACGGATTTCCGTGATTCACGGATTTTGGAATTCCGCTTCGCAGATTTTTCGAGGCGCTTTCGAAAATTTGAAGAATTTCAAGGAGTTTTTTTTAAAATTTTGTCAAAATTATCAGTAACTTACTGTAAAAAGTTTTGGGACCTGGAAAATGGTTTGGGGAAAAGACAATTAGATTGTTAGAAGAATCTGATTGTAACCAATTCTACTAGAAAAGAATCTGATTGGTTAGTATACCAATAGCTGGGTACACACGATGAGATATTTCGGTCCGATCGACCGATAGTTCAGTCGTCGATCGGACAGAAATTATCGCATCCGAATGTGCCCATGTCCGATCGACCGTTCGTCTGAATCGGACGAAAGGACGATCGACTGTGGAAAACTTCTTCCGATCGTGCGGTCCTCTATGTGTTGGGATTTCATATTACATGTGTCACTGTGATCAGTGAGTGCTGGGGGTTCATATTACATGTTGTCACTGTGATCAGTGAGTGGTGGGGGTTCATATTACATGTGTCACTGATCATAGTGTTGGGAGTTCATATTACATGTGTCACTGTGATCAGTGAGTGTTGGGTTCATATTACATGTGTCCTGTGATCAGAGTGTTGGGGTTCATATTACATGTGTCACTGTGATCAGGGAGTGGTGGGGGTTCATATTCATGTGTCACTGATCATAGTGTTGTGGAGTTCATATTACATGTGTCACTGTGATCAGTGAGTGTGGGGGTTCATATTACATGTGTCACTGTGATCAGTTGTGGTGGGGGTTCATATTACATGTGTCACTGATCATAGTGTTGGGGGTACATATTACACTGTCACTGTGATGAGTTTGTGTTGCGGGTTCATACTGCATGTGTCCAATTTCAATAGTTATGTGGTGCCCCAGATAGGTAGAATGGAGGTGCACTATTTAAAACCTGTGCCAAAAAAAGAAAAAGCAAAGTACACAACGTTTCGGGGGGTCCAACCCCTTTCCCTGTTTCACCTGAGGAGAGGGCTGGACCCCCCAAAACGTTGTGTACTTGGCTTTTCTTTTTTCAGCACTTAATAAATGAGTATTATTTGAATACTTACCTGAGTGTGCCTCCCTACAAATGTTATATGACTTATCATACTGTATGTGTCACTGATCAGTAATTAATGGGGTCAATCAATGATCAATTAGTGGTGGGGGGTTTATTGCATGTAACACTGATCAGTTAGTGGTGAAGGTTCGTACTGCATGTAACACTGATCAGTTAGTGGTGAGGTTCGTACTGCATGAACACTGATCAGTTAGTAGTGGAGGTTCGTACTGCATGTAACACTGATCAGTTAGTGGTGGAGGTTGTACTGCGTATGCCACTGATCAGTTAGTGTTGGGAGTTTGTACTGCATGTGTCACATGTGGATCAAGTAGTGTGGAGGTTCGTACTGGCATGTGTCACTGTGAGTCAGTTAGTGGTGGAGGTTCGTAACTGCATGTGTCACTGATCAGTTAGTGGTGGAGGTTATTCACTAAATGTGTCACTGTGATCAGTTAGTCGTGGAGGTTCTTACTGCTGTGTCACTGTGATCAGTTAGTCGTGGAGGTTCTTACTGCATGTGTCACTGTGTCAGTTAGTGGTGGAGGTTCGTACTGCATGTGTCACTGATCAGTTAGTGAAGAGGTTTGTACTGCATGTGTCACTGTGATCAGTTAGTCGTGGTGGTTCTTACTGCATGTGTCACTGTGATCAGTTAGTTGTGGAGGTTCTTACTCTACTATATGTCACTGTGATCAGTTAGTGGTGCAGGTTCGTACTGCAGGTGTCACTGATCAGTTAGTGTGGAGGTTCGTACTGCATGTGCCACTGTGATCAGTTAGTGGTGGAGTTTCATACTGCATGTGTCACTGTGATCAGTTAGTGGGTGGAGGTTCGTACTGCATGTGTCACTGTGATCAGTTAGTGGTGGAGGTTCATACTGCATGTGTCACTGTGATCAGTTAGTGGTGGAGGTTCTACTACATGTGTCACTGTGATCAGTTAGTGGTGGAGTTTCATACTGCATGTGTCACTGTATCAGTTAGTGGTGCAGGTTCGTACTGCATGTGTCACTGTGATCAGTTAGTGGTGGAGGTTCGTACTGCATGTGTCACTGTGATCAGTTAGTGGTGGAGGTTTTACTGCATGAGTCACTGTGATCAGTTAGTGGTGAGGTTCGTACTGCATGTGCTACTGATCAGTTAGTGGTAAGGGTTCATATTGCATGTGTCACAGTGATCGATGCTGGGGGGGTTACACTGCAGTAGGATAGAGTGAAACTGCATGTGTCTCAGTGATCAATTACTGACATACAGTGTTACCAGATCATCTGGTGTCAGAGGATAATCTTAATAAATCTGAAATGTTGCAAGTACAAATCTTTAGTAGTAATAATAATAAAATAATTTGCAGGGTTGTACGGATTCAACATGCATTCATGTAGTTCTGCGGCATGTTTCCAGTAGGTGTCTTCTTATTTAGAATTAGTCTGGCAACTCCCACACATATATTACACATTGGTAATACCTTTGCACGAGGAGGGGAGGTCAGATAGACACCAATGTGGAAGATACAAATACAACCAGCTGACCAGTGACATGCCACCTGAAGAACGTGAGTCGAAACCTTGGCAATCCAGAAGTTTAGAAACCACAGCTCACAGGATGCCCTGTTGCATTCTGCTAATAAGGAATGCTGGGATTTGTGGTTTCCAAACATCTGGATTGCCAAGGTTTGACATACTGCTGTAGGATTTTAATACTACAAATCCAGCATCCCCACACAAGCCCTCATTATACTATGAGATGGGGGGAGTTATGGGCTACTGGTTACCTACACACAATACAGATCCCATTCATTTGGTTAACACATTAAACCTTGGCAATACAGATGTTTGGAAACTTCATTTCCCAGCATGCCTTGCTGCACGATGGGAGTTGTAGTTTCCTGATCATCTGGAGCTATGGTTCCACACCACGGGGTAGACATAACACAATGGGTAAAGGGTAATCCCTCAGCCTATAATCAGTGCAATGCCTTGGAACAATCTCCGTCCGTACAAACAACACGGGGGGCGGTTATATTTACCGTGGATCCCGGTCTGATGCGCCATGGTTCAGCTCCTGACAGCTCGGGGATAGGGAGCGGCCGCGGGCCTCCGTTGGGGGCAGGTCTTCACTCGAGGGGGCGGGGTCTGATAACATTTCTTCCTTTAGGGGGCATAGCGAACCCGATTCACGCTCGGTCTGGCCAAGGGAAGGGGCGGGGTATAGGGGGTTGTGCAAACCAGCTGACGAAAGCTAGGGCGATGGGAGATGTTGAGTGCTATAGGGCTTTACTCTCCTATAACTGAGCCTGTGGAGATTGGTCAGGGCTGTACATTGCCAATAGGGGAATGAGAAATACAACACTTCCGAGTATCTGCAGCAACCAATCAGGTGTTAGCTTTTCTAGTCAACTGCAGTTACTACATCTGATTGGTTAGTTGCTGCAGGTTAAAGCTAGGTACACAGTGTGCAGGGCGAAGGACGACGGTCGCAGCAAAAGTAGCCATGTCCATAGGGGCAGCACGATCGCTGTGTGGTTTTCGGGTTGGTCCTAGAGGGCAGCACGATCGGCCGTGGTTTTCGGGTGGGCAGCACGATCGGCCTGGTTTTCGGTGGTCTGACGTGTCCCATGCAATGTTGACCGATACACTAAACTATTGGTCGATCAGGCCAAAAAGTTGCATCATGTGTACACAGCCAATAGCATTAGCAAAGTTTTACATAAGCCCCAATGTGTTTACCCTTTAGGCCTGGTACACACCTGCCAACAAAATATTTTGGAAATTCAGATGAAATGTTGATGTGAATTTTCAGCTAAAACACCTAATGGTATTTTTATCACAGCTGATCCCAGTTTTCTATAGCAGGGGTTCTCAACCGGCATGCCTCTAAATGTTTGAAAACTCCGGTATTCCCTGTTCTATAGGTTACACTACATAGTTTTAAGTTACCAAATCAATAATCCCTACCGCCTTGAAGACAGCCTCCTGCAATCAATAGCTTATTGGCCAAAAATGAAAGACTGAAACAAGAATTTAAATGCTCGGTGGTTTAATGCTACAATCATCTTGTATTAAGGCAGAAATCAGTATAGACAAGATTACAGCTAAACGAAAGCCTCATACACAGTGCAATGGTGAGTACAAAGCCAAAGCTGAGTGGAGACAGGCACGTTAAAAAGAACAGTTTCAGGTGATATCACTCATTAGAATGCCACATCACACTTTGAGGCTAAACATTCATGTTAGGGCTACACTTGTGCCTTCTCACGTGCAAGTGAGAATGGGTGACACATTTTATACACTACAACCTGTTTGCATTCCTTCTTCACTTCAGACTACTGTGCAAATTGCATCGCAAAAGGATGTACCTTAAGTTACTGTCTGGTACAGTGTGCCTCAGCCATATTGTGGAAACAACAAACAAGTGATCGTTTCAGGGGACTCTAACTCTCATAATTAGGAAGAGACTGAGGCCCCCATAACATCAATCACTTGGTTGCGATTTCCACATTAACAGGGCAATGCAATAAATGAAAGCTGTGTTATTAACCTGGCCGAAATCCTGTCATGCAATAATTCGTTTGCGGGACTTACTGAATCACGAAGTCGTGGTCAGGCTCCCTGAATAGACATACTATTTCACACACTTCTAGTAGCACAAATGTATCTTTTTGCATTAGGTACCTGTGGTATTAACACAACACAGGGCAGGTACCAGTATTGCAGTGTAAAACCCATGCTAACCAGTTAAAGCATGGGTAAGTGTGCTTACACATATTTAGCCACTTATCAGCCTTTATTGCATCACCCCATTAAGAAGCTATTCCCAAATTTAAAGCTGTGGGTGCTAAAGCTGTTTAAAAAGGGACCTAGTTGGTGTAACACCACAAGAAAATGTGTTTTCTTATATGCATTAACGGGGTACCTATATTATTCTAAATACTATTAAAGGCTAGCTCTCTAATTAGGAGTTTCACTCAGTCAGAAATAGAAATAGCACCAGAAAGAACGGAGGTTCTCTTTTATTAGATTTAAAAGGGAACCCAATCTCCAACCTTCCTATATGATGAACCCAGTGTGATCTAAAACAGACTTGTCCTTGAAGAAGTGCAGCCCATGCAGTGCTTGTTTTGCATGGGTCATATTTACCGTTATCGGAATCAAATGTTAAACCAGTTGAAAAATTCAGATACTTTTAGGTTTTTAATTTTTAATAATCGAATGGTAACACCAATCTTTTTTATATTTATTTATTAAAAAATTCAAGAAACATTGATCAGCTGTTCATGTCCAAAACCCATTAACAGTTTCACATATGTACAACAATGAAGATGGTCATTTTGAAATGGTTGGGTTTTATAAATCCTTTACCATGCAGAATAACTTTGTTCAGAAATCTGCTCATGAAAACATTGACAAACTGAATAACAATAATTTTTTTTTTATTGAGGGTAGGAAGTAGGCGATGCTGTAAATGTATATGCATCATTAAGATTTTATTTACCCTGAGTATTTATATCCAACTTTATGAACCTCTAACCAGAATCAATTTACAAATAAAAACAGAATTGTGGCATCAATAACTGTGTCAAAATTTTAGTGCATATTTTGGATAAATGACTTGAAATTGTCCTATGCTCCCTTTACCTACTGCTTACTTCCAAGATCAGCATCCCACAGGTCAGAAATAAAAGCCTTTTGCCTCCATGTTTTGCTACAGACGCTTCAACAATTGCTAAAAAGCAACTACCAATTTGTTTACCAAAAAAAGGAACACTATGGGTTAAGGCCACACTGATGCGTTTTTTAAGCACAATCCAATCGCGCTTTTAAAGTGCACACTAGTGTGGCCCATTGATGTGGCCACACTAGTGCACTATGAGTGCTGTTAATTAGAGTGAATGAGATCTGCATTTTTTTGCGTAATCGCATGCACAAAAATCACACATAACATGCAATGGTAATGCAGGCGCCATAGCAAGCGTTAAACGCACATGCTCCGTGCGCATGTTGCAGTGTGGCCTCACCCTCACTGGTTTTGCTATATAAGCAAGACCTATATGCAGCATACAGAAATATCACCACATGCAATAATGGACAAATAAAGGCTAAAAACAAAATTGTGCATGTTTCCCTAGATTTGAGGAGATGACTGTAAAATTAGAACTTTTAAATTTAAAGGGTAACTGTGGTCTCAAATTCTTCCAACCACTAAGTTATATAAAATCCTTCCATCACACCATCAAATAAACTGAAATCACATCTCTAGATAAAATTTGTGAGAGTTATTGCTGCAAAAGTTCAGCAATGTACTTCCTGGTTGAACTCTTCCTATTATTAGCCATGTGACAGACCTTTGCCTGCATTAATAGGCTCTCCTCAACTGTTTTTTTTCGCTTAGGTACTTCCTGATTTCCTCAGCAATAAGTCTTAACTGAGCATGCTTCTCTTGTGATGTCACAACCTACTGGAAGCAGGAAGTTTAAACAGGCTCCAGCCAGATGTATTGTTGGCTCATGTAAAGAATACTGCAGGCTTTCATTTAACCCTAACTGTTTTGAGACCACAGTTGCCCTTTAAATACACTAGGGGTTCCTGAACCAACCATTTAACACTCTTCGTTATACTTCACTGCAGAACTGACATCCTACTAGAAACCTGCACCATAGAAGTAATGGGGCTGATATCAGCAAGGGAGTCCATCTTGTAAAGTATAAATGGAAAAAAGCCCTTGGTCTTGTTTCAATCCTCGCAGCAGTGGGTCATCTGTACACCTGAACATTCTTTTTAGTTTCTATTTTTACCTCTGCGTAGGCTAACACAGGCTTATAAAGGAAGACCACAATAGAAAATGCACCAAGACCATTTGCATATCTCTTGCCTTGGCTACATGTGCAAACACCTGCAGTTACCTATTTGGAAGGAATGGACAGCTGACCATTTGTTTACACACACCAACCAGTAGGTGTCAGGGTTAATTAGTTAGTTTCGGTATGCCACCAACACTGAAGAAAGTAAAAATAAGGGAATTAAGGAATAAAAGGATTATTGAAGAATTTTCAAAACCCTATAATCTAATGAATTGTCAACAAATGTTGATATTGAAATCACTTGTAAAACAGTGCCATGTGTACAGCAGAGCCTCCCATTTGTAGAATACTATTCCAGTATATAAATTTAATTTGGCAACTTGAAAACATCTGTTCCAAATAAAAAAACTGCATAACCCGAGGAAAAGATGTGGTGGGGTCACGGTCACAAGAAATACATTGTTACTCCTATTTGGGGTCACGGTCACAGAAAATACATTGTTAATCCTATTTGGGTCACTGTCACAGAAAAAAAAAATTGTTACTCCTATTTATGTGGCCTATTGTAAAAAGTCCCTTTGTAACCGATTAGAAAAGTTCTCCAAATGTAAACTTGAACTCCCAAGCAATGCCCGACATCCCAATAAAGGAGGTTGTAGCAGTGGAATAGCAATGTCTGATGTTTGAACACTTACTACACCACTGTTTTTTTCCAGTTCTATTTAAAGGACATTTATACTTACCTACACCCTGCTCCTCTTCTTATTTCCTTTGACTGTACCCAGCATGATGACCAAACTGCTAGATCCCCAACCCTGGGTTATTTTAGTTAAGCAGCATTACTTACCTAAAGTTTCCATCTCTGCTTTGGCCCCTCTTCAGTGTTTGTGATGGGGTCAATAGAAGATGCGCTTCTTTCAACCATGACTTTTATTGGGCTTGTTGCCAATAAAGGAGGCAGAGGGGACTGATGCAATGAAGGCAACTTTAAGCAAGTAAAGCAGCTTAAATAAGAACCCAGGGGTGAGGACATTAACTACTGGTCCTCACCCCTCGAGTTCTTCCAAAGTTCTTCCCTGCTCTGGGTTCAAATAAAAACATCAGAGCCGACTTGAGACCGACCGCACCAGATTGTAAGCAAAAACCATGAGCACTCTGTGAGATACATTAAAATGCAAGGTGAAAGAATAGAGGAATGGAATCAGGTTAAAGTGACATTACAAAGGTATTAAATAGTGCTGTAAAGCAATTATGTCCATTTTTTATTCATAAATTTGAAGGTGATAAAGGATGGGGGGGCATCACGTAAAATAACGACATGTAAAGATATGTGCTGAATCTATGATAAACCAAAATAATAAACCACATCTATTCCACCAGTTTCCACCTTCTCTGCTCATAGAAACCAACTCTTAGTACTGAAAATTATGTTAATGATGATGATGTTAATCCCTGGAAAGCTTGATACTTATTAAAGGGAAAAATTAAAACTTAACAGTTAACTGTGAACAGCTGCATTGTACACAAAGCAGAAATGGGATGGGATCCCCAAATAGTGTCCCACTAGATGCTTGCAAACTTCAGCTCCCAGCATTGCTTGGCTACAAAATGCATACATCTGGTATGGAGTAGATCCAGTAAAAACAGTGCCGTCTGTGTACTTAACAAAAAAACATGAAAAGCCAAAGCTAAACTCGGCAGAAGGAATAAAGGGAAACTTGCATTAAAAAAATAAAAAAGTTACCATATGATGAAATATGAAACATGTTTAAAGGAATAAATGCCCTAACTCCATGACACACTTGACATAAAAAAAATATATATAAATATACATATATATAAAATAGGAATTACCAATCCACAGTTTTCCCAGTTCCAGGCAGAACAGATGTCCATAAACCATGGAATAGACTATGGGGAAAATATCTTGGCATAAGTGTACATTTGATACTGAAACCTGACCAATACTGGGAATCTGGATGAAACAAAAATCTGTATATTCTCCTTTTTAGATTCAATTGCGAATTCTTTTGGATTCTGGGTGCAGTGGAATCAGTTGTAAAAACACCAGCTCAGTCCAAATATTTCAAAAACGCTGGTTCATTTATTGAGTTTCAGTCATCAATAGTCGGAAGCCAAAAAGCCTGTAATATGAAAGACTGTTTATTATGCTAGTCTGCATTAAAAGCACAAGCATAGCATGATAAAGCTGCATTTAGGTTCTAAAAGAAATGTGTGTAGGCTGCTTAAACACTCACCAAAAATGCTATAAGGAACTAAAGAGACCTTACCATGTTAGAGCAAGCACTAGCGAAAGTCATAAACTTAGGGTTGAACTGCAAGCATGTAATAGGGCCAGTGTGTTTCCCATCCAGCACAGCCACTTTCATCCCGCTCTCACCATTCCAGACATGTATTTTTCCATCTTCTGAGCCTATAAAAAGAAAAAATATCTGATCACTTTAAGACATTGAAAAAAAAAAAACCTATCACCAAACATCTCCTTTTACAGCTGCAGATCTGCTCCTCAAAGTCCTTTATTAGCCAAGTGTGCAGTCCATGCAACATTACTAAGAACTTGTTTTTAGTAGTGAAAGATTTTAGTTGTCAATATTTTTCTATTAAAGGGCAACTGTGGTCTCCAAACAAGTTAGGGTTAAAATGAAAGCCTGCACTATTTCCTTTATAATGAACCGACAATAACATCTCTGGCTTTACCCCGTGAGAAATGATATCAAGGTGAATGTTCAAACTTCCTGCTTCCAGTAGGTTGACCTTACCTCTGCTAGCCCCTCTGCACCGGGGGAGAAGCATGCTCGGTAAAGACTTAATGTTGGGGAAAACAGGAATTACCTGGGGGGAATAATTGACAGTTGAGAAAGGGAGACTATTAATGCAGACAGGGGCTGGTCACATGACTACAAGCTGGTCACATGGCTGAAAACAGGAAAAGTTCAAGCAGGAAGTAATATTGCTGAACCTTTCCAGCAATAATTTCTAATGACTTATCTAGAGATGTGATTTAAGGTTTTATTTTGAAGGTACGATGGAAGGCTTTTTATATAATGCTTACTAGTTTGGATGTATTTGTTACCCTTTAAGTTATTCAAATTTACCTGTTTAACTGTCCATCTAGTCCAACCTTTACACCCTATTTTTTAACCCTACCTAACAGTTGATTTAGAGGAAAGCAAAAAAAAAAAAAAAAATGGCATTTGGAAAGTATCCCTGGATCAACCAGAGCAACAGCATATGTATTAATACCAGTAATTCTCAATATTTTTTTTAGTTCTAGAGACTTATCTAGCCCACTTTTAAAGCTATTCAATGAACTTTCCATTACCACATCTGCTGGAAGACAGTTCCAGAGTTTCACCGTTCTCACTGTAAAGAAACCTTTCCTAACCTGAAGATGAAACTTTTCTTCTAGTCTTAAAGGATGTCCACAAGTCCTCTGATATGACCTATTAATGAACAATGCCCCAGAGAGTTTCTTATAAATAATATATTTGTATAAAGTGATCATATCCACATGCAAATGTCGCTTCTCTGATTTAAACAGCCCTAACTTGTCTAATCTGCCTGCATAGTCAAGCCCCTCCCATTCCCCTAATTATTTTAGTTGCCCTTCTCTGAACTGCTTCCATTTCCACAAGATGTCCCTTTTGTATATGGGATTCCAAAACTGCACCGCATATTCCAAATGAGGCCTTACTAGTGCCTTGTGAAGAAGTAGCATTAAAACTTTACATAAGGAGTCATTCAAATCAATTACCTATTTCTTTTTAGACTCAAATTACATTAAAATAGTAATATATAACACGGATATATATTTCTATTAATAAATTCTCATGATTGTGCCACATCTGGTGTCTGTAAACCAAGAGAGTAATCAATCAGTAAAAACAAAGGTATGAGTAGGGGAGGGGTAAGGGGGGGGGGGGTGTTTAGGGCATATGAGCTTAGCATCCATATTGTCCATATTTATGTGAGGCTGATATTGTGTGTGAATTACGTGTTCAGACATCATCATTTAGTTGTACTATAACCTGTCCTTTAGATAAAGCTTTTCGTCTCCAATTTGCTCCTATATGAATTTTGCTTGCAAGCATTAAAAATTAACACATCTATTTTCGCCTGGAGATTTATTTAGGAGTTATTGTATTACCGTATATACTCGAGTATAAACCGAGTTTTTCAGGCTGAAAAATCAGCCTGAAAACTCGGACTCGGTTTATACTCGAGTCACTCACCTTTGAGATCAGCGTCCTCCCATTCTGGCAGCAGCGTCCTCTCCATTCCGGCAGCCGCACGATCAGTCCGTGTACTGGCGCGCCGGCCGACGTCCACTGCCCGGCGCCAAGCCCGGCACCAATTAGTGATGTCAGCCGGCGCGCCAGTACATGGACTGATCGTGCGGCTGCCGGAATGGAGAGGACACTGCTGCCGGAATGGGGGACGCTGCTGCCGGAATGGAGAGGAACTTACCAGCACACAGTCCCAGGAAGCCCTTGGATGGAGGAGAGCCCACAGATCCTGGATGAAGAGAGCCCACAGGTACAAACTTAACTGGGTTTGAGGGTGAGGGTGGCATTCAAGATCTTTTGGAAACTACAACTCCCAGCATGCTTTGTTAGCTGGGAGTTGTAGTTTCCAAACATCTTGAATGCTAAGTGAGGGTGGCATTCAAGATGTTTGAAACTACAACCCCAGCTAACAAAGCATGCTGGGAGTTGTAGTTTCCAAACATCTTGAATCCACCCTCACTGGCCTTCAAGATGTTTGGAAACTACAACTCCCAGCTAATAAAGCATGCTGGGAGTTGTAGTTTCCAAAACATCTTGAATGCCAAGTGAGGGTGGCATTCAAGATGTTTGGAACTACAACTCCCAGCATGCTTTATTAGCTGGGAGTTGTAGTTTCCAAACATCTTGAATGCCAAGTTTCTACCCTCGGTTTATACTCGAGTCAACAACTTTTATTAGATTTTTAGGTGAAATTGGGTACCTCGGTTTATACTCTCGGGTCGGTTTATACTCGAGTATATCGGTAAGTTGAAAATTTGAGTCCACAATTGTCCTGTTTTGGGAATTTCCACCAAATGTCTATCAAATCTCTCTACTTCCACAATCCCTAAAAAGTCGGTTATATTAGGGAAATATTCTGTGAATAATTGTAGGGAATTTGTTGGTTCGGTAATACTCTTGACTGAAGTTTCTCTAAAGGTTACATTAAAGCATGGCTCTTCCGACTGGTCGGCCAGGAGGAAGGACTGTCGTTTGTCGTGACAGTGTGCGGCAGTTTGAGCATGGCACACACCATGCAATATTTTGGTCTGATCGACTGAGTTTTTCTAACCGCGACCGACCGTTCGTGTGACGAACGCACGATCGCCCGTGGATTTGGGCATGCCGATCGTGTGTGTCCGCACTAACGGTCGGTCGCATTAGAAAAACTCAGTCGATTAGACCAAAATTCATGGTGGGTGCCAATCTGAAACTGCCTTTACTCGTCTAGAGAAAAAATTCTTGCCAGTCCTATTCTCCAGGTTCTGGGCAAGGTAAATTTCTCATTGTCTCATAAATGTTTGCTTAGACAGAGGGGATTCTTTTAATAATAATTTATAAATTGTTGATAAAGAACCGTTTCCATATTTTCTTTTGCGCATGTTTCAAAATCAGACAGTTTTATCATCATTTGGTTTGAATGATCTGTTAAATTGGAACTATTGCCTGGGGGTTAGGGTTCTACGGTAACAGGTAGAGAGTGGTCGTATTTCATTGGTTTTAATTAAATGATTTGCTATATATAGTGTAAGGATTTCCATTCCTGGATCTGCGTTTCGAAAACTTGGTGGAAATTGGCTATTATACACGTTTGGTCAATATAGTCATCTATTTTTCACAGCTTTGAGTCGTGCATTTCGCAAGCTACACTTATACCTTTACTTACCTGGAAATTGGCTATTACCAATGATTGGCTTGAGCAGAGAGGAGGTGCTGCAGTGAGGAATCAAAGCCCCAAGGAACCCTTCTCTCCTAAACTCTACCCAGGGTTAGGATAATTACACTAGGCATTTACCTACCTAGGGGGTACAACAAGTACTTTGAAAAGTTACCTTCTAGGTGCCCTCTCTTCTAGTTCTGGTTTGGCCTTGCACGCTTCAAAGCCCGAACAATGGAAGGGACTCACTCTGCAAGAAGCATGTCCTCCCACTTGTAAACATCTGGAGAAGATCAGCAGTGCACCCAGAATGTCATTTTCAAAGTACCAGTGTTTTGGTTCCTCATCCTGGGCACAGCTTGAGAGGGTTGTATAGTATAGTATTTGAGGTTGAATAAAGACATCGTCCATCTAGTCCAACCCATCTAGTTGTTTAGTTCTTCAGTTTAAGCAGGTATTATTTAAGATTGATAAATCATTTTAATCCAGTCATTTGCATTTACTTTAAATAAAATCTTTATATAAATAGCTCACTATAATCTCTCCAAGTGATATGGTGCAGGGAAAGGTTTGTAAACAAGCTCCATTCTGCTTAATGCTCAGAATATATTATTTTCAGATTAAAAGTATGAAGGAATGCATTTGGCCTGTCAGAACTTGTTTAAACATATTCTTTGAGTACATGTACCTACAAAAGCCAGAGGGAAGAAATTTTACACCTTCCAACACACGTAGTTCAATAACCCGAATGGATATTAACCAGTAATGTAATCTAGCCACAGAGGCTAGTGACCCAGAACAGCTGCAATACAATTCTAAAATTCTATTGATAAGGTTAGGAAGCAATAAGTGCTTATATAAATGAATGTACAAACATGCCATTCAAAAAGAACAGTGTAAAAAATGTTATAAAAAAAACATTTACGCAGATTTACGCGATTGGCTAAATGTACTGCAAATATGAAAAGCAAGCTCTGAAAACAGGAAGCAGTCATTGCAAGACAATCTGTAATTCATCAGTAACTCACTTACAGACATACAAAGACAATACTTTATTTAGTAGGTACCATTTAAATTACTTTTACAAGTTTGAAACTTAAATGATAGCTAAATATTCTTTAGACCTATACAATCAACCCAGTGACTCTTGTGTTTGGAGTCTGGAAACTATAGAACGGACATTTTCCTTATGTTTATGTTGAATAGAATACATTATTACTTGTATCTTACCAATCATAATGAACTGTGAATCTGGTGTGAATGACGCTTCCAAAGTGACTGCTTTACTGTGGTTGTAACCCTGAATGAGTAAACAATAAATTTTTTTAGTCAAAAAAAAATAAAATTAAAAACTTTTTAATCCTATTAAATGTACTTACCCCAAATGTGTGCAGAACAGCCCCCTTAAAAGCATCAACAGTCGCAGAAAGCCCCCATTTGTGGCTATTAAGATAAGTTTCCCATCGTTGCTAAACTTAAGGGAAGTCCACTCACATGTTCGGTCATACTGCATCTTAAATGTTGCGAATGGCCCCTGTAATGAATGAAAATCAGTAGCCAGTCAATACAATAAAACAGAAAGAATGTTTTCTTCCAATGCTAGCAAAATTAACGTCCCAGAATGAGATTGTTGGGTACCACTTAGCTGCTCAATATTCAGCTTAATTCGACCTTCAATATCGCATCACTATTAGTTGAGCCCAAGAAAAACCTTTGTTTGGTTAAGCACTTTTTAAAAAGGTTTTAAAGGAGACCATTGTATTTAGAACTAAATATTTACCTTGTCAAAAGAGCGAAGATCGTATAACTTCACCATCTCTGAATTAACTCCAGCTGCAAAAGATAGACTTCAGGATCAAAGAGCAAACAGGCTTTCCTTGCAGATGCATAACCCCTATAGGGAAAAAAACACCATTCCAAGAATAATGTAAGAATTTCTAGATGATTAACAATAAGCAAATAACCTATTAAATTTGAATATTTAAGATGATGTTACAGACCTGACAATTAGGAGACCGAAGATCCCACAATCTAATGGTCTTATCTAATGACCCAGAAATGAATGTATCATCCCAGGAGACATGAGACAAAGAAACTACCCTGTAAAAAGACAAAATATCACATGACACAGCAGCATTTACCATCACTTTTGGTTTGTATTTATTTTCGTGTAAAAAGTGAAGTAATTACATGATGTTTTTTCACCATTCCTGCAAAATTCCAACAGTAAACTTTTTGCAGGTGGAAATTATATGAACACCCTACAATGTTTTCTTAAAATTCCCTTTAAATGTTTATTGGGGCAAAAATGTCACGTCAGAGGCAGAAGTAATTGACTGTGATTTATGACATTAAAGATAGTGAGAAAAAATTGTGCCCATATTCAATCGCTTTTACAATGCAAAATCTGTTGTGGAATGAGACAATTAATACAAATTGTCCCACAGAAAAATTTGCAGAAGAAGGTGTCTCTAACAAGGAATGTCCAACCTCGCCCCACCAGATGTTTGGAAACTACAACTCTTAGCATTCCTTGGTTTCTTTTGCAATGGAAGAATGCTGGAAGTTGTAGTATTAAAACATCTGGAGGCCACACTTTGGACATCCTGCTCTAAGACATGCTGCGCCATGATAAAACTTTCTAGCAAAGAAAAAAAACAAAACACTGTGGCCACATTCCAAATACACCAATGGTTGTCTACTGATTAAAGGGACTACCCATTGAAATGCACTGCAACATATAATGTTTTAGCTGTATACTATTTGAGCTTTATCATATGTGCCATTAGGGTAGGCAAATGTGTGTAATTGTTACACACTCATTGTTTCACAGGATAGACGGAAAGCTCACCTTTTGCTATGTCCTGGGAAGTAACGGATGTATTTATTATCATGAAGCGAGAGGTATCTTATTGTATCTGTAGGTAAAAGATAATTAGGGTGTAATAAATAATTTAATTCATCAAAAACTTGCAAAGCATGCTATAAACAAAAGGCACACCGAAATGTAACAGACTTTTAAATGTGCTTTAATTCTCTCAAAACCACAGACTCTTTTAGTTATCCATGTGAGAAGATTTGCTGTTGACAGTGCTTTGTCGTAGGCAAGGCAGTGGCCTGTACAGTTATCTCCATAGAGGGCGGTGTCACAGACCCTTAAACTGTAACAAACAACTACCCAGCCCAAATCCAAGCATTCTTTTTGAAGAAAAATCCTTAGAATACCCAAAATATTAGTTTATTTTCTAAAAAGAAAAAAGTATTGCAAAAGCATTGTATTGAATTAACACTTGGGGTATTCTGAGTTACTGACATACCATCATTTTGTTGGAACTGTAGACCACTGTGTTGGCTGCATGTGTGTATCTGTGAGGTCAACGCCATACTTCTTACTGTATAATGTCCTCTTAGGTCTGTTAAAATGAACAAATTTGCAGAGGTTGCAAAACAGTCAATGTAAATAGTTAGGGGTGAGGTGAAAGTTTCCAAAACTTTGCAGTTATTTTAATGTGCTTGCTTTACAAACTGTATGATCAACACAGATCTAGCATTAGGTACTTACTTTCCCCTCCTGGCAATCATAGAGCACAATGGAATCATCATCACTGCTGGATATACAGTTTCTCCATTGGGACTAATCAAAGCAGTTTATTTTATCAGAGTTTTCACGGAAACCTTTGCCACTCGAAACTACGGAGCACATTGTCAGTCAGCTTCATGGTGCCCCAAAGTGGACGACTATGATTCCCCTGTGAGAAAGAAGAGGAATTGTTAAAATAGTTCTTTAGAGCACAAATTGAAGATCGGAATTTTTAAAGTAGTTTTAACACATCTTGTGGGTTTGTCTTGACTTGCCAAATCAGTGGTAGTAATACAAAACATAGAAATGATAGAAGGGGACACCACACTGCAATTATCAGCAAGTGCATTTATTTCGTGCATCATGTTTCGAACTACAGGATTTCTTTCTCAACAGTGTGAACAGTGAATCCGTTAAATACCCACCCAATCCCCACAAATATTGATGCTTCTTATAGGAAATAAAACAATATCTAGTGCTATATTGCATCTTTCCTGAATCAATCTAATACAAAGTGCATGAAATTCTATATATATCTATATAGCACTACCACTGTTTATTGAAATAATGAATATGAACCTTAAATAAGGTAACTATTAGAGTTTTAACCTTAACAAAATAATTTTACATAAGATTTTAACTCCACTCATCTAATAGAATTATGTAATGTTGATTGAATGTTGATACTGATGTCACTTTACTGGAATTTTAATTGATATCTTTGCACTTTATTGGGGATTTTATTATTACAGATTATTTGTTTTAAGAAAGATCAACGATGACATCACTAATTGTTTCTGATTGGAAAAATTGTATTCACAGCTACCAATGGGATGGACTTTGTGGGGATTGGGTTGGGTATTTAACGGTTTCATCATGTTCACACTTGTGTTGCTTGAGAAAGAACTCCTGTAGTGCGAAACATGTTCGCACAAATAAAAATCACTTGCTGATAATTGCAGTGTGGTGTCCCCTTTTATCATTTTTATGCTTTATGGCTAATTGGACCGTGGAGGTGTGGAGCAGCCAGAAGGTGTGGACCCTTAATTACCTGACCGATGTGGCAAACAATATAAATAGCTCATGTAGTAATGGACTAGGCAGTCATACAAAAACAATCTCTATAAAAAAAAAACCCCAAAGAGCAATTGCTAGAACCCCTAAATCATGAATATTGATGCCCTAGAACACGAGTGTCTAACTGGTGATCCTTTCCCATATGCCAGTCCCTATAATAAAAAAAAAAAACACAAAGAACAATTGATAGAAACCCTTAATCATGCAGGTAATGATGCCCTAGAACATGAGTGTCTAACTGGTGATCCTTTCCCATATGCCAGACAGAATGTGCATATTTCCCGTGCTATTTCCTGTCAGTGCAACCAGTCAGCTACAGCAAATTATTCCAACACATTACATGTACTTTGGCGAAAAGTAAATAGAATGAAAAGCCATCTTATCCACAAGCCGACTTTATATCATAATACTCTAATGCTTTATACATCAAGTTGCTACACATGCAAGTAGCGTCACTGTACAATGGCTTGGTGTACCCAAACAGTTGCAATCTTGATCTGTCTTGACCAAAACAGGGCTTAATACAGGTCTGTGGGGCCCCTTTAACCCTTAACCATTCAAAGCCAATAGTATGAGGCCCCCAAAATGCAGTCCTGGAATTAAAGTACTTTTTGTATTCATAGAAGGACTGGTCACTGCTATAACCACACTACATCCCTGGTCTGAAATGCATGACACTGCTTTAGCTGGGTATATTGATATATATTGATATATTAGCCCAATATGCAAAACAATTTTCTGACCACATTTAACAATTGCTTTCCTATCAGGCCAGCCGGAGAAAAAACCATTCCGCTGGCCCCTCTGATCGTACTATCCGTACCATTGTGTTGTAGCTTCTATGGCCACTTAACTCTGACCTCTCTGCACAGTATAGGGAGAGGTGATAATGTATGTTAGAGTATAACATTACACCATAAATCAAACATCCAGCTGCAATGCTCAAAAGGTGAAATAAATAAAAAGTAGGGACTAGTTAATTACCGTATATACTCGAGTATAAACCGAGTTTTTCAGGCTGAAAAATCAGCCTGAAAACTCGGACTCGGTTTATACTCGAGTCACTCACCTTTGAAGATCAGCGTCCTCTCCATTCTGGCAGCAGCGTCCTCTCCATTCCGGCAGCCGCACGATCAGTCCGTGTACTGGCGCGCCGGCCGACGTCACTGCCGCGCGCCAAGCCCGGCACCAATTAGTGATGTCACCGGCGCGCCAGTACATGGACTGATCGTGCGGCTGCCGGAATGGAGAGGACACTGCTGCCGGAAGGGAGAGACGCTGCTGCCGGAATGGAGAGGAATTACCAGCACACAGTCCCAGGAAGCCCTTGGATAGGAGAGCCCACAATCCTGGATAAGAGAGCCCACAGGTACAAACTAAACTGGGTTTGAGGGTGAGGGTGGCATTCAAGATCTTTGGAAACTACAACTCCCAGCATGCTTTGTTAGCTGGGAGTTGTAGTTTCCAAACATCTTGAATGCTAAGTGAGGGTGGCATTCAGATGTTTGGAAACTACAACTCCCAGCTAACAAAGCATGCTGGGAGTTGTAGTTTCCAAACATCTTGAATGCCACCCTCACTTGGCCTTCAAGATGTTTGGAAACTACAACTCCCAGCTAATAAAGCATGCTGGGAGTTGTAGTTTCCAAAACATCTTGAATGCCAAGTGAGGGTGGCATTCAAGATGTTTGGAAACTACAACTCCCAGCATGCTTTATTAGCTGGGATTTTGTTTTCCAAACATCTTGAATGCCAAGTTTCTACCCTCGGTTTATACTCGAGTCAACAACTTTTATTAGATTTTTAGGTGAAATTGGGTACCTCGGTTTATACTCGGGTCGGTTTATACTCGAGTATATACGGTAAGTTGAAAATTTGAGTCCACAATTGTCCTGTTATTGGGAATTTCCACCAAATGTCTATCAAATCTCCTCTACTTCCACAATCCCTAAAATAGTCAGGGTATATTGAGGGAAATATTCTGTGAATAATTGTAGGGAATTTGTTGGTTCGGTATAATACTCTTGACTGAAGTTTCTCTAAAGGTTACATTAAAGCATGGCTCTTCCGACTGGTCGGCCAGGAGGAAGGACTGTCGTTTGTCGTGACAGTGTGCGGCAGTTTGAGCATGGCACACACCATGCAATATTTTGGTCTGATCGACTGAGTTTTTCTAACGCGACCGACCGTTCGTGTGGACGAACGCACGATCGCCCGTGGATTTTGGGCATGACCGATCGTGTGTGTCCGCACTAACGGTCGGTCGCATTAGAAAAACTCAGTCGATTAGACCAAAATTTTGCATGGTGGGTGCCAATCTGAAACTGCCTTTACTCGTCTAGAGAAAAAATTCTTGCCAGTCCTATTCATCCAGGTTCTGGGCAAGGTAAATTTCTCATTGTCTCAAATGTTTGCTTAGACAGAGGGGATTCTTTTAATAATAATTTATAAATTGTTGATAAAGAACCGTTTCCCATATTTTCTTTTGCGCATGTTTCAAAATCAGACAGTTTTATCATCATTTGGTTTGAATGATCTGTTAAAATTGGAACTATTGCCTGGGGGTTAGGGTTCTACTTGGTAACAAGGTAGAGAGTGGTCGTATTTCATTGGTTTTAATTAAATGATGTGCTATATATAGGTGTAAGGATTTCCATTCCTGGAATTCTGCGTTTCGAAAACTTGGTGGAAATTGGCTATTATACACGTTTGGTCAAATATAGTCATCTATTTTTCACAGCTTTGAGTCTGTGCATTTCGCAAGCTACACTTATACCTTTACTTACCTGGAAATTGGCTATTACCAATGATTGGCTTGAGCAGAGAGGAGGTGCTGCAGTGAGGAATCAAAGCCCCAAGGAACCCTTCTCTCCTAAACTCTACCCAGGGTTAGGATAAAATTACACTAGGCATTTACCTACCTAGGGGGTACAACAAGTACTTTGAAAAGTTACCTTCTAGGTGCCCTCTCTTCTAGTTCTGGTTTGGCCTTGCACGCTTCAAAGCCCGAACAATGGAAGGGACTCACTCTGCAAGAAGCATGTCCTCCCACTTGTATAAACATCTGGAGAAGATCAGCAAGTGCACCCAGAATGTACATTTTCAAAGTACCAGTGTTTTGGTTCCTCATCCTGGGCACAGCTTGAGAGGGTTAGTATAGTATAGTATTTGAGGTTGAATAAAGACATACGTCCATCTAGTCCAACCCATCTAGTTGTTTTAGTTCTTCAGTTTAAGCAGGTATTATTTAAGATTGATAAATCATTTTAATCCAGTCATTTGCATTTACTTTAAATAAAATCTTTATATAAAATAGCTCACTATAATCTCTCCAAGTGATATGGTGCAGGGAAAGGTTTGTAAACAAGCTCCATTCTGCTTAATGCTCAGAATATAGTATTTTTCAGATTAAAAGTATGAAGGAATGCATTTGGACCTGTCAGAACTTGTTTATAAACATATTCTTTGAGTACATGTACCTACAAAAGCCAGAGGGAAGGAAATTTTACACCTTCCAACACAACAGTAGTTCAATAAACCCGAATGGATATTAACCAGTAATGTAATCTAGCCACAGAGGCTAGTGACCCAGAACAGCTGCAATACAATTCTAAAATTCTATTGATAGAGGTTAAGGAAGCAATAAGTGCTTATATAAATGAATGTACAAACATGCCATTCAAAAAGAACAGTGTAAAAAATGTTTATAAAAAAAACATTTACGCAGATTTACGCGATTGGCTAAATGTACTGCAAATATGAAAAGCAAGCTCTGAAAACAGGAAGCAGTCATTGCAAGACAATCTGTAATTCATCAGTAACTCACTTACAGACATACAAAGACAATACTTTATTTAGTAGGTTACCATTTAAATTACTTTTACAAGTTTGAAACTTAAATGATAGCTAAATATTCTTTAGACCTATACAATCAACCCAGTGACTCTTGTGTTTGGAGTCTGGAAACTATAGAACAGACATTTTCCCTTATGTTTATGTTGAATAGAATACATTATTACTTGTATCTTACCAATCATAATGAACTGTGAATCTGGTGTGAATGACGCTTCCAAAGTGACTGCTTTACTGTTGTTGTAACCCTGAATGAGTAAACAATAAATTTTTTTAGTCAAAAAAAAATAAAATTAAAAACTTTTTAATCCATATTAAATGTACTTACCCCAAATGTGTGCAGAACAGCCCCCTTAAAAGCATCAACAAGTCGCAGAAAGCCCCCATTTGTGGCTATTAAGATAAGTTTCCCATCGTTGCTAAACTTAAGGGAAGTCCACTCACATGTTCGGTCATACTGCATCTTAAATGTTGCGAATGGCCCCTGTAATGAATGAAAATCAGTAGCCAGTCAATAACAATAAAACAGAAAGAATGTTTCTTCCAATGCTAGCAAAATTAACGTCCCAGAATGAGGATTGTTGGGTACCACTTAGCTGCTCAATATTCAGCTTAATTCGACCTTCAATATCGCATCACTATTAGTTGAGCCCAAGAAAAACCTTTGTTTGGTTAAGCACTTTTTAAAAAGGTTTTAAAGGAGACCATTGTATTTAGAACTAAATATTTACCTTGTCAAAAGAGCGAAGATCGTATAACTTCACCATCTCTGAATTAACTCCAGCTGCAAAGATAAGACCTTCAGGATCAAAGGAGCAAACAGGCTTTCCTTGCAGATGCATAAGCCCCTATAGGGAAAAAAAAACACCATTCCAAGAATAATGTAAGAATTTCTAGATGATTAACAATAAGCAAATAACCTATTAAATATTGAATATTTAAGATGATGTTACAGACCTGACAATTAGGAGACCGAAGATCCCACAATCTAATGGTCTTATCTAATGACCCAGAAATGAATGTATCATCCACAGGAGACATGGACAAAGAAACTACCCTGTTAAAAAAAGACAAAATATCACATGACACAGCAGCATTTACCATCACTTTTGGTTTGTATTTTATTTTCGTGTAAAAAGTGAAGTAATTACATGATGTTTTTTCACCATTCCTGCAAAATTACAACAGTAAACTTTTTGCAGGTGGAAATTATATGAACACCCTAGCAATGTTTTCTTAAAATTCCCTTTAAATGTTTATTGGGGCAAAAATGTCACGTCAGAAGGCAGAAGTAATTGACTGTGATTTATGACATTAAAGATAGTGAGAAAAAATTGTGCCCATATTCAATCGCTTTTACAATGCAAAATCTGTTGTGGAAATGAGACAATTAATACAAATTGTCCCACAGAAAATATTGCAGAAGAAGGTGTCTCTAAGACAAGGAATGTCCAACCTGCGCCCCACCAGATGTTTGGAAACTACAACTCTTAGCATTCCTTGGTTTCTTTTGCAATGGAAGAATGCTGGAAGTTGTAGTATTAAAACATCTGGAGGGCCACACGTTGGACATCCCTGCTCTAAGACATGCTGCAGCCATGAATTAAACTTTCTAGCAAAGAAAAAAAACAAAACACTGTGGCCACATTCCAAATACACCAGATGGTTGTCTACTGATTTAAAGGGACTACCCATTGAAATGCACTGCAACATATAATGTTTTAGCTGTATACTATTTGAGCTTTATCATATGTGCCAATAGGGTAGGCAAATGTGTGTAATTATGTTACACACTCATTGTTTCACAGGATAGACGGAAAGCTCACCTTTTGCTATGTCCTGGGAAGTAACGGATGTATTTATTATCATGAAGCGAGAGGTATCTTATTGTATCTGTAGGTAAAAGATAATTAGGGTGTAATAAATAATTTAATCATCAAAAACTTGCAAAGCATGCTATAAACAAAAGGCACACCGAAATGTAACAGACTTTTAAATGTGCTTTAAGTCTCTCAATAACCACAGACTCTTTTAGTTATCCATGTGAGAAGATTTGCTGTTGACAGTGCTTTGTCGTAGGCAAGGCAGTGGCCTGTACAGTTATCTCCAGTAGAGGGCGGTGTCACAGACCCTTAAACTGTACAAACAACTACCTCAGCCCAAATCCAAGCATTCTTTTTGAAGAAAAATCCTTAGAATACCCAAAATATTAGTTTATTTTCTAAAAAAGAAAAAAGTATTGCAAAAGCATTGTAATTGAATTAACAGCTTGGGGTATTTCTGAGTTACTGACATACCATCAATTTTGTTGGAACTGTAGACCACTGTGTTGGCTGCATGTGTGTATCTGATGAGGTCAACGCCATACTTCTTACTGTATAATGTCCTCTTAGGTCTGTTAAAATGAACAAATTTGCAGAGGTTGCAAAACAGTCAATGTAAATAGTTAGGGGTGAGGTGAAAAGTTTCCAAAACTTTGCAGTTATTTTAATGTGCTTGCTTTACAAAACTGTATGATCACACACAGATCTAGCATTAGGTACTTACTTTCCCTCCTGGCAATCATAGAGCACAATGGAATCATCATCACTGCTGGATATAACAGTTTCTCCATTGGGACTAAAGTCAAAGCAGTTTATTTTATCAGAGTTTTCACGGAAAACCTTTGCCACTCGGAAACTACGGAGCACATTGTCAGTCAGCTTCATGGTGCCCCAAAGTGGACGACTATGATTCCCCTGTGAGAAAGAAGAGGAATTGTTAAAATAGTTCTTTAGAGCACAAATTGAAGATCGGATATTTTTAAGAGTAGTTTTAACACATCTTGTGGGTTTGTCTTGACTTGCCAAATCAGTGGTAGTAATACAAAACATAGAAATGATAGAAGGGGACACCACACTGCAATTATCAGCAAGTGCTATTTATTCGTGCATCATGTTTCGAACTACAGGATTTCTTTCTCAAGCAGTGTGAACAGTGAATCCGTTAAATACCCAACCCAATCCCCACAAATATTGATGCTTCTTATAGGAAATAAAACAAAGTATCTAGTGCTATATTGCATCTTTCCTGAATCAATCTAATACAAAGTGCATGAAATTCTATATATATCTATATAGCACTAGACACTGTTTATTGAAATAATGAATATGAACCTTTAAATAAGGTAACTATTAGAGTTTTAACCTTAACAAAATATTAATTTTACATAAGATTTTAACTCCACTCATCTAATAGAATTATGTAATGTTGATATTGAATGTTGATACTGATGTCACTTTACTGGAATTTTAATTGATATACTTTGCACTTTATTGGGGATTTTATTATTACAGATTATTTGTTTTAAAGAAAGATCAACGATGACATCACTAATTGTTTCTGATTGGAAAAATTGTATTCACAGCTACCAATGGGATGGACTTTGTGGGGATTGGGTTGGGTATTTAACGGTTTCACTGTTCACACGTGTGTTGCTTGAGAAAGAACTCCTGTAGTGCGAAACATGTCGCACAAATAAAAATCACTTGCTGATAATTGCAGTGTGGTGTCCCCTTTTATCATTTTTATGCTTTATGGCTAATTGGACCGTGGAGGTGTGGAGCAGCCAGAAGGTGTGGACCCTTAATTACCTGACCGAGTGTGCAAACAATTAAATAGCTCATGTAGTAATGGACTAGGCAGTCATACAAAAACAATCTCTATAAAAAAAAAACCCCAAAGAGCAATTGCTAGAACCCCTAAATCATGAAGATATTGATGCCCTAGAACACGAGTGTCTAACTGGTGATCCTTTCCCATATGCCAGTCCCTATAATAAAAAAAAAAAACAACAAAAACAAATTGATAGAAACCCTTAATCATGCAGGTAATGATGCCCTAGAACATGAGTGTCTAACTGGTGATCCTTTCCCATATGCCAGACAGAATGTGCCATATTTCCCGTGCTATTTCCTGTGCAGTGCAACCAGTCAGCTACAGCAAATTATTCCAACACATTACATGTACTTTGGCTGAAAAGTAAAATAGAATGAAAAGCCATCTTATCCACAAGCCGACTTTATATCATAATACTCTAATGCTTTGATACATCAAGTTGCTACACAATGCAAGTAGCGTCACTGTACAATGGCTTGGTGTACCCAAACAGTTGCAATCTTGATCTGTCTTGACCAAAACAGGGCTTAATACAGGTCTGTGGGGCCCCTTTAACCCTTAACCATTCAAAGCCAATAGTATGAGGCCCCCAAAATGCAGTCCTGGAATTAAAGTACTTTTTGTATTCATAGAAGGACTGGTCACTGCTATAACCACACTACATCCCTGGTCTGAAATGCATGACACTGCTTTAAGCTGGGTATATTGATATATATTGATATATTCAATCTGATCAACGGAAACTTCAGTGATTCTGTAGATTGGGAAGAAATATGGATGGTTCTTTGATGCGGCTATGACCAACCATTCGTTCAACCAAATAGGAGGAATGAACAATTGGACGCGTCTGAAAACCATCGCTTATATGGACTGCACGCTCAATCACAGCAAAGTCGGCTGCAGCTACATTTACGTCTGAGGACTGGAAGGTTTGTACCCACCTTTTTCTTATTTTACAAAACAGCCCAGCTTTAATCTACTAAAGGTAGCACATCTATAGTGGCTTTTTGTAAAAAGAAAAAAACAAACTTCATACAGATGTAGTAATTTGAGAGTCAAAGCCCTGGAGAATGTTCAAAGACCGCTTCAGCATACAATCTTACATGTGTAGCGGCTCCTGTTTAATGACTTACATGTGTGTGGGACTTTTACCACGAGATTGGATTGCAAACTAGTGTGGCACAATTGGAGTGGCCACACTAGGTGCGCTGGGATTGTTTGCGCTGCGATCCGTTGATCAGAGCACACGCGATCCGATCCACAAAAATGACAGTTTATGTCTGAAGGTGTCATGTGACACCGAAATTTCATGTGTGAATAAAACAATTTTGTTGTTACAAGTCTGGTGTGCGCTTTTAAAGGGAATGTCCACCTCTCTCTACAAATACAATACCCCCCAAAACCTGGACATCGTTTTATGTAAACTTTTTAATTCAGCTCCCAGCCAGATATTATACTGACAAGCTCCTCGATCCACCGCCACTTCCGTTCTCCTCAGTCTCTTTCCACTGCGGCTGCTGTGTTCTTTTTGTGTTCCCGAGCAACCACAGTGGAGACAGTGAATGGCAGTCAGTGATTGGCTGTGATGTCACTGTCACGGCCGACACTGACTGCCTTACCCGGAAGTGCAGAGCCACGGCGGAGGATCGAGGAGGAACGTGTAAGTATAATATCTCTGGCTGGGAGCTGAATTAAAAAGTTTACATAAAATGATGTCCAGTGCACACCAGACTTGTAACAACAAAATTGTGTTCACACATGAAATTTCTGTGTCACATGACACCTTCAGACAAACTGATGATTTAATGATAGATGTCAAACATGACAAGGATTGCAGCGCCAAGTGGGCCTTGTAGGGGGACAAAAGTCACTTTCACTTGACACTTTTTACCATCGTTAATATCTAGATTTATTAATGTCTTTTAAAGGGCATGTCCAACCACACCTAAAACTTGTACACAAGAGGGCCCCTATTCCCCTCGATACCCTACGCCAGCTCTCCTATTCCTGACACTTCTAACTGGTTAGAAGTTCACAAGGCTAAGAGAGGAGGCGTCAACTTCAGCGGAGATCATGAGGGATAAATAAGTTTAAAATGTCCGTGAATAGGATAAGTATTTTTCCATCTATACAAATCATAGGTATTGGGTGGACATGCCATTTATGTTTTTTTTTTTATTTATAAACAGATTAAAAACAGATGCAAAACATGTAAAAGTACTAGAGGAAAATTAGTGTTAGAAATTAGTATTCACAGCTGATAATATTACAATATATTGTTGTTATAGCACGACTGGTAATAAGTGGTCCTAAATTTCCACAGCAACAAGCTGCTTAAAAGTGGCCTTCCTCCTATGACTACACGATATACATATTGATATTAACATTAAAGGGTATCTCCACTCGTTTTTAGAAGTTTTGGGAATCCCATTCTATTGAAGAACGGGAGGTAAAGGAGATGTGCCTTACCTTCCGTTCTTCAATAGAACACACAGGAGCCAGGAGAGAAGGTAAGAAACTTACCCGCTCGCTCCCCCGGCGCTCGATAATCCTCTACTTTCGATAATCCTCTACTTTCGATAATCCTCTGCTTTCGATAATCCTCTACTTTCGATAATCCGCTACTTTTGATAATCCGCTACTTTCGATTTCGATAATTATCACATTTTCGATAAAAATCAAACTCAGAAAATTCGGGTTTTGTAAATTCCCAGAGTTCCGAAAATTTCGTCGGGACTTTGAAACCCTCGGATTCGATTCGAAACTGGGTTCTAATAGAACCCCACAGTACATCTCTAATGTTATATCGTTAGCGTGACTTTAACTTCATCATTGTGGCACCTAAACTGTTCATGTGGAAGTAAACTACGCATCCCCAGCAAGCGATGCTTTATCCCCTTAGTGACTTATCTTTCGGGGACTTTTTAAAGTCCCACAATAGTAAAACCCACATACGAATGCACGGGGAGCTACTATGGTAATACAGCATTGCTGGAGCGATTGCACGGGGGAACCAATAGCGTCTCTCCACACAATGCACTCTTTGTAGCCAGAAAATCACTGGCTACAAAGTATAAAAATAAATAACCTTAAACTTCAGAAAAAGTAAGGAAACAATCCAGCCCCACCAATCACTGCCTTATATTTCTTTCAATTCTGACCAGCTTCCAAAATAGCTGACGATATACAGTACATGTTAATTATAAGAGTATTACATTACACTATTGATTCCTGGTAGAGCTCAGCATTCTCATAGACTTGTAGAAATGTGTCTAAAGGTTGTAGGTTATGATGATTCTGCTTGTTATTTAAAGTTGCTAAAAGAACATTTTATTTTGTCATATTAACCTGATAGGATTGGTCTTTTAGTATCAACCTATGTACTATGGCTATGAACTAACACAATTGGCCACAAGAAAGAATTTGGACAGAAATGAGTTTACAGGCAGAAAGCGCCAAATGCCCCAACACACACACACTCTCTCTCTCTCTCTCTCTCACACACACTCACTCACTCACACACACACACACACACTCACACACACACTCACACACACTCTCTTAATGGATGTCTTCAGACATTTTTTTTTTTTTTAATTTCAAGCCCCCGTAACGTACAGATATAACTTCGTCTAAAAAGTAAAATGTTGAGTGGTTAAACATGGTAATGACTCTATTCCTGATAATAGCAAAGGGAATTTCAAAGTGTTTGTGTCATGATAAGATTATACAAATATAAAAGGAGTTTAAAGACTATACGAGGGTTTTACAGCTGGTTATTCAGCTCTCGTTACTTACCCTGGGTATCCCAGGTGTCAAATCTTAGTACGTGCTGCCATGTAATGAATTCTATTTCTCACCCTTTTATTCTATGGACATTTGCCTTTTAGGAGCATTAGAATTAAAATGTTTTGTTTTTTTCATTCTCGGGTATTTAGCCTTGTTTAGAGAGAAGCCATGTGCAGGTCAGCCAGCAATGACTTGAAAACTATGACGAGGCATGAAAGAGGAAGTGGTGACCTTACCGAGTATGTGTAGATACTACAATGTTAGGATTTAAAAATCATATCCAGGATCATTTAGAGTTTTGCTTTACCTTTAAGGCTGTTACAGACATATATGTAAGGTTTGTAATAATCCCCTGATACCCCAGATCTATCGCTGACCTTTCCAGGGTCCAGCAAATGTGTTAGAGATGAGTTTGTAGCAGTTGGATAAAAGGGGATGTTAAGGAAATTAAGGCATTATAACTGTATCCCATATAAATCCACAATAATAATATCCAATCGGATATAGTTTTCCATTCTGTACAAGGCCTACAGGAAAGGCAGTTTGCAGAACATGATGGGACTGAAAACTCTTTATGGAGAGGACAGTTGGGCGTCTTTCCCACCTATTAAGAAGGGCAGTTACGATTGGAACAGTATTGTACAGCCTCGTGCCCATTTACTGCATGGATACAGACTGTGTTATTGGATATTCTATATTGGATTAACCTCGTCATCCAGAGTAAACAGGACCAGGTGCCTTCCTGCACTATAACTTTCTATTGTCTATCGCATTCTGGTTTCCTCTCTCTACAAGACATAAGCAGTGATTGACAGGGAAATTAATGTTACAACCTCGTCAGCCCTCGGACTATTTCACCAGTCAGGTGGAGTCAGATTGTGAGCGTGTTAAAGATATAAATAAAGACTGGGAGCAGGGGAGCAACTGCAATGGGGCCCAGGAGCCAAGGGGGCCCGATCTTATTTTTCCTATGACAGATACAGCCTCCTCCCAAAAAAACACTGTGAATGAAGCACGAATAGGGGGGGGGGGGGGGGGCACAGTGATTCCTAGTTATGCCACAGGCTGCCTCTATATGAACTGACGGGATACTAGGAATCATCAGCCCTCCCGGCCTTGTCATGTTTTACTTGCAAGTGTAACTGTCAAAACCAAGTTTGTTCCCTTTTCGTGCTGATAATAACACGATAAAAGGTTTGTTAATTGAACAATCGGCCATACAGACCTGTACAGACAGGCTGGTGCGCTGGAGAAGCCCTGCAGATAATTTATGGTGTGATATATGGTTCATTGTAAGTATGGGAGGTACTTTAGCTATACAGCTGTGTGGGAATGTGCAACGCAGAGCCTACAGCCTTATGCCTTATGTATGTGTGCCAGTGAGCACACACATTTCTCACCAGTATAAACCCAGACTTTTATTGGAATGTTAACTCCTGGTTGTGCCATCATTCCTTATGGTGTAACAAACCACACATCTATATACAGTAGGACATTCAACCATAGTGCAGCCATCATGTCTGTTAATTTCCTACTGTTCTGGTCCTAAAACTCCTTCCCCAGTCAGACCAATCAAATTTCATAAGCACCATTTACTATATAATGTGCTGCAATGTGATTGGTCCAAGCAGATTGGTCTTTTATGCTGTGGTTTATTATCAAGAACTGTGCCTGTTTATACCATAAATGATTATTAGATACTTTCATATATTACAGATTATATTTAGTTGGAAAATGTGTGAATCAACCAGTATATTCCATCCATTTCATCCATATGCCCTAGTGCATTTATTAGAATAAAGATAAAATGAGCAAGTTAACATAAGTGAAAATGAATACCAAAGGGGAACTCACATCTAAAACATTTCTCTGGCCTATACGCCAGATCCGGCTGATTTAAAACAAGTGATTCCTACTCAAAGATACACTTGTGTGAAGTTACTATAATCTTCCACTACAGCAGCCCTACATTTATCGGATCGGTCGGAAGGTGAGTTCAATGTATGGGAACCTTATGTAGCAAGTTGAGCACTAACAGCTTCTATTTCCCTCCCTGAGCACATCTGTACTACCGGGAAATGTAGGAAAGGGAAATAGAAGGTAAAGATTTTACTGATTTGACATAGGTGATACAGAATATGATAACCAATGATAACTAGTTATAACAATGATGACATAACCTCCTGTTCTCTGCAGCCTGTGACATCATCCACACCTGGAGTGGTAGTGACCTAATACAATGATAACTAGTTATAACAATGATGACATAACCTCCTGTTCTCTGCAGCCTGTGACATCATCCTATAAAATCAATGGTTCAGATCCATTTCTAAGGTGAAGAATCACTTAGTCTTTTACAAAAGGCAGGAATCCCCTGCAACAAGGATAAAGCGATAACATAGTGTTTATGCACAAATCTAAACAAGTCATAGTTGTTAAACCTTCATAAAAACTCTTGCCACGTATTGCACATTTCTTTTTAGTTCGGTTGTAAGATAGATTGTAGTTGTGGTACAAACACACATTTGGAATTCTGGGACCAGACCATACAGGTCTCCTTCCATGTTGGATTGATGAATGATCAATATGTGGGCGTTTAGCAGCCACTGTGGTCTAGAATTACACCGTCCTGATCTCAAGAGGCCCAAAAATGACATCCATCAAAATTAGTAATTTGTATATATACATGAACAGGATATACATCGTGTGCCCCCACACCCACACGTGGAAATGCTGGAAGGAAGGAGGGCACTTTCTATTCCCTTCAGCACAAGATGTTTTTCCTAATTCCTGAAAACTACTTTAATATTAAGAATAAATAGAATCCCAGTACATCCAAGAATCCGACCCCCCTCATCTGGTCTTCGTTAATTATTAAAAAGAAAAAGAAAGGGATATTTTTCATGTGTGAATTAGTTTCTTGTTAATCTTGTAATTTTATGTAAAAAATATTCGTACAATTAATAAAGGATGTTTTGCTGTATTGCACGCATGTTCTTCCCGCCCACAAGGAAAATATTGGCTCAGAGGAACGGTACCCACAACCCATCCTGCTCTCTCCAATGACTTCTCTTGACTCTCCACTTTACCTTTCATCTTCTCCATTGGCCTCTATATTTTCATCTCTCCATCTTGTCCTTTTTTTTTTTTTTTTTTTAACAAACCTTTACATTTGGATTGGGTACGAGGTACAAAAGCATCTACGCTGCTTAGTTCAGTTTGACTGAGGCCTAATAAGAAGCCTCCTAGTATCCTGTACACCAGTGGGACATTCTATATCATTGGATCTCCAATCTTTCCAGACCGGTTTGTGGCACACATGGCGATTAGGGATGGACTTTAACTCGAACCTGAGTTTGAGACGTATTTTATGAGATCGTATGAACTCGGACGCTACATTGGGGGATATCGAATGGTGCATTTGAGGGTTGAGGCCCGAATTCCAGGGTTAGTGAATGGCGATAACACTCAAATGTAGCGTCGCTAACCTTTGAATTCGGCGATAACCCTCAAATTCACCCTTTTGTCCGGACTGGATGAACGGGCAATCGGGCCTCTTGGTAATCAATCATGTTTGATTGTGCAAACTGTTAGCCACAGCCACTATTGCCGCGACCAACAGTCATTTGTCCTAGCTGCTTGCTCGTAGCGAACGTTCGGTAAGGAAAAATGGTCACTTCTTGTGTACCCATCATTTAAGGTTTGTAAACGCGTGCGAATGCGGCAGATCGGGCAACGATCTTTGAGCGAACAGCTGCTTCAGTCGATAAAGTGTGTGCGGCACGTGTTGGCACCCCCGTGATCACACGTGTGTACGAACCTTAAAGGGTATCTCAATATTTGGGAACCCAGTTCTATTGAAGAACGGGAGGTAAAGGAGCTGTGACTTACCTTCCGTTCTTCAATAGAACAAACAGGAGCCAGCAGAGAAGGTAAGAAACTTACCCGCTCGCTCCCCCGGCGCGTAGTCTGACAGGTCCCGACGGACCTTGTCTTCTATGCGCATAGATCGCGCATGTGCATAGAAGACAAGGTCCGTCAGGACCTTTCAGACTACACACCGGGGGAGCGAGCGAGCGGGTAAGTTTCTTACCTTCTCTCCTGGCTCCTGTTTGTTCTATTGAAGAACGGAAGGTAAGGCACAGCTCCTTTACCTCCTGTTCTTCAATAGAACTGGATTACCAAATGTTAAAAATACGAGTGGAGATACCCTTTAAGTTTCCACAAGGCATCCAGGAGCATAGCAGGTATAAGCTAATAATTCCAGAGACAAGGTAGGATATCTAATCTCAACATACTGTAAAATGGCCATTGTTTCTACAAGATGTCATTATGAGGCTTTAATGTTTTGTCACCCAGCCTGCCATGCTTCAGGTATTGATTGTACATTATCTCCCAGAATTCCTTGTCCTTGTTCTTCTGTATGGACCATAAATAGTGTTTGTACCATATGACACCCCACGTTGGTGCTTTATAAATAAAGCATTAAATAATAATTGGCCCTGCACTTTTACTCCAAGACACATCCGATTCCTTGTATTCTATGTCTTTTAACCTCGAGTATATAAATTTGTAATAGGAATCCTGTATGTGCCTAATTCCCATCTGTATGGCACCAATCATTATGAATGCAGTTTATAAATAAAGAATGCGGATCATTCTAATGAGCATTTATTACGATTTATGAACATGGTGTACACAATTACATCTAAATATCCAAGGATTCCTCAGCCTAAAGGATAGAAAACTACATCCTATTCACCTCCTGTAAACAAGTTCAATTACACATGTGAATGAGCATACAGGGTTATTCAATAAAAGTTCATATCGTTAAAAATGGTGCTAATTTTGCCCCAACCAATCAGATGTTAGCTTTCAAATGTTAAATAAGATCTGATTGGTTGGGGCAAAATTAGCACCATTTTTAGCAAAAAGAACTTTTATTGAATAACCCTGATAGTGAATAATGCGCCCCCTATGGTAAATATAAGGATAGGGATGTACAAGGTCGCAGGGAAAGTTATCAAGTTCATGTTAGAATACTGGGTAAATAATTTCCTACACTACAAAGCCAAGCATCGATTATAAGAATATAACATACAAGGTATTAATTGCTTTATTATATAAGGTATAATGTACTGTCTTTGCTTAATGCAGTTACTAGATAGTTCTGGCTTTTCCTTACATTAAAATCTGCCTGTTCTGCAAGCAGTAACCATGCACAGAGTTATTTAAAGCGAGTTTCTAAATATACCACGTTCCAAGTACAATGTCATCTGAATTCCGTGCAAAACAATGACATTGCAATGGACCCTTTTATTGCCTTTATGTGTGATCACACCATCTCCTGCTTCTATCTAGTTTGCTCTGGTTACAGGATGGAAGGACAGAGTACAGCACAAGGCAGATGTTTTGCAATAAAGACGTCACATGGTCACGCTGCTCTTTCTGTCTGCCGCAAACCAATAGGGTCAGCACTTCTCCAAATCCCTTGATCCACCTATCAGCCGGCAGTAACTGGCACCAGACCTAAATGTGTCTTTATCTCTTTAACTGCACTTGTAGCAGTCTTCTGACCTACTGAGATCATTGGATAGCACTTCATGCACTTGTAGCAGTCTTCTGACCTACTGGGCATGTTATAGTAAGGCAAAGTAATTTAAGGCTAATAGAGAAGTGGTAGGGTCAAATATTTACAAAGTAACACTAAAGGTTCATACACACTTGTAATCGCGGGTGCCGACCTGTGACGCACGATGTGTACGAACGAGCGTTTTGCCCGATAATCGCCCCGTGTATGGGCACTTTATTGGCTGAAACGGCCACTCGTTCTCCGAACCTGACTTTTTAAAGGGATAAGGGACATTAGCCATCTATTGTAACTCCCTCAAAGCAGCTATTTAAATTGTAACGCTGAGAGTGGATTTAATTCAACACTCTAAGAACAACCAATCGGATGTTGGCTGTGCTACACTTTTAAAAGCAAAGTGGGTTTGCAACTAAGGAATGCTGGGAGTTGTAGTTTTTGATTTAAAGGTAAAAATGCCCTTAGGGGTTAGGAGCCCTGCCGCAGTTACCCTGTTTTCTCCTAAGGTTAAACCATCCTTGGATGTGAGAAAATAAAAACTATTAATTAGATTGTAAGCTCTATGGGGCAGGGACCTCTTTCCTTATGTTACATGGTTTGAGGACTTGTATACTTTTTTGATGCGCATACTTATTTATATAGTTATATATAGCTGTGAGATATGTTAATCTGATCTCTGCCAGTCTATATCCTTTGGTAATATTCCTACCCTTCATCATGAAATACATTACACAGAGCTGTGCTAAGATCAGGTTCACTTCATTATCCTCCACTTCCTACCCTCCAACATTCCCCTTTAAATAGATACACTATTGATAAATACATTACACAGAGCTGTGCTAAGATCAGGTTCACTTCATTATCCTCCACTTCCTACCCTCCAACATTCCCCTTTAAATAGGTACACTATTGAGAAATACATTACACAGAGCTGTGCTAAGATCAGGTTCACTTCATTATCCTCCACTTCCTACCCTCCAACATTCCCCTTTAAATAGGTACACTATTGAGAAATACATTACAAAGAGCTGTGCTAAGATCAGGTTCACTTCATTATTCTCCACTTCCTACCCTCCAAGATTCCCTTTTAAATATGTACACTATTGAGAAATACATTACACAGAGCTGTGCTAATATCAGGTTTACTTCATTATCCTCCACTTCCTACCCTCCAACATTCCCCTTTACATACACTATTGAGAAATACATTACACTGAGCTGTGCTAAGATCAGGTTCACTTCATTATCCTCTACTTCCTACCCTCCAACATTCCCCTTTAAATAGGTAAACTATTGAGAAATACATTACACAGAGCTGTGCTAAGATCAGGTTCACTTCATTATCCTCCACTTCCTACCCTCCAACATTCCCCTTTAAATAGGTACACTATTGGGAAATACATTACACAGAGCTGTGCTAAGATCAGGTTCACTTCATTATCCTCCACTTCCTACCCTCCAACATTCCCCTTTAAATAGGTACACTTTTGAGAAATACATTACACAGAGCTGTGCTAAGATCAGGGTCACTTCATTATCCTCCACTTCCTACCCTCCAACATTCCCCTTTAAATAGGTACACTATTGAGAAATGCATTGTACAGAGCTGTGCTAAGATCAGGTTCACCTCATTATCCTCCACTTTCTACCCTCCAACATTCCCCTTTAAATAGGTACACTATTGAGAAATACATTACACAGAGCTGTGCTAAGATCAGGTTCACTTCATTATCCTCCTGGGGCAGGTAGGTAGGATAGATAATTTATACCTCCAAATATCATTTCATTGAGGAGCACCAGCATGTCCATTTTTCCTCTGCCAGGTATCATTCTCACACACTATATTGGGAGGTAGGAATTACCAATCCTGCCTCCCTGCGCCAGACACTTTACATTTCATTTGTTTGGTTTTTTTCAACTTTATATTGGCTACAGTTCTCCTTTATATGTATGTTCATCACAAATGATAATGTAGTGAAATAGCACATACCCTCCATCATTCCCTTTTTTAAATAATTGCACATATAGAAACAACATGAGAGGGTAGCCAGGGAATGGTGAGAGTTGTAGTTTTCCAACACCTGCTGGGCTACTGGTGTCTGCACTATAGCAATGTCCTGTACGGTCGAACTATAGTTGAATTCCTCCTGGCCACTCCATGTGGAAATCCATATCTCACCCAGTGTCTCCAGTTGTAGATCTCATTACAAGGTCACTGTTCCCTTGTTTACAAGTCACATTTGCTGAGCCACTAGAAATATGGCTCCTTTTGTGCCACTCCAGCAGTATTAAAGGGAAATGCTGACCCAGTTACAATGGATTTGTTCTGCCATAAAATCACTCAAGACTGTAAGTCCTGCCCGGCAGAGTGTAATCCATTCTATGGTGTGATGTTCCGCTGGGTCAGGCCTGCTTGGCATGGAAAGGAGTGTGAAGCCTCCTGTGGTATTTAAACCGCAATGATTATGTCTCCTGGCCCCAGGGTATAAAGGGGCAAAAATGCGATGATGGATCCTGGAAGTTCTGTGCCAAAACTATGAAATGTTGATGTTGAAACCAATTTTTGATTGTCATCCAGTACATAATAAAACCAGACTCCATCTGGCCAGGGCTAAAGGGGATCCGACCTCCACTTTAATGGCTGTAATGTGAGTTAATCTGAGGTCCTTTTAAAGGCAACATGTTACTATAGGTAACTGCTATTTTACATGGTCGATGACTCGAACTACTTTCAGATATAATCCAGTTGCTGTAATGATGCAGAGAGGGGACCCCGTTATAGTTTTGTAGGGGGTAGGGCAGTAATTTCTATCTGGGATTCAGGCAATGGTACCTCTTGCAATCCCATTAAGGTGGCCTTGATCAGGGGTCCTTAGGGCTAGATCACACAGGCATGTTTCTTGCTCACTTCAGATTACGTTTTGCAATCCGTTCGCTTGTGACAATCTCATACATTGCAATGTGAGTTCCAATTCGATTACAGATCACATGCAATCACCTTTGTGGTGCAGATACAACATAAGCAGGGGGCCACACTTTAGTACTGCAGCCAATACAGTACAATACGAGGGCCCCAAATGTCAGAACTTGGTTCATCTCTGATTGCATGCGCTACAGAATTTCCATCCCTGGTAGAATGTGCTCTGGGTCTCATAGAGATATGTGTTAGTTTGTCCCAGATTGCGTGCTGGGTAGCTAAAGGGCACTGTGTGCCACCTTTCCACACCTCTGTGATTGTCCTGAACCTTTCTGTTTAAGACATAAATGCAAAGCATCTCCAGCTAGCGCAGAGCCCTTTAATAAATAACCACAATGGGAACCTTTTTAAAGGGGCAGCTGCAAAAATTTCTATCAATAAAGACCTTACCTCACATCCCAGCTCCATAAGGTTCTCCTGTAGTCCCCCCCAAAGTCCCAAAAACTGCCCACCAGGGGGATAGCAGAGTCCATATAGGACTCTGCCTCCTACCTGGCCCCCCGGGAGAAGTTTGGCATGCGTACTGCAGCCCTTCTCCCTCTCAGGATTTCCTCCCCCTAGTGTAAAACCCTTAATATATATGATTCCCCCTGTCCCCCCAGCCCCAACCGCTCCATTTTTTTTCTTAGAAAGCTCCCCAAACTTTACTTACCTTCCCTCTTTCGCCCACCGAAATGAACTCCCGGCAACCGCGTCCGTGATTGGCTGCCGCTCAGCCAATCACAGACACGACTGCCGGTCCCGCCCCTCTGCTTGCATTTTCTCGCAAGCAGAGGGCCGGCAGCGCGGCGGAGGAAAGAGGGGAGGTAAGTAAAGTTTGGGGAACTTTCTAAGAGTAAATATATAGCGGTTGGGGTTTGGGGGACGGGGAATCATATATATTAAGGGTTTTACACTAGGGGGAGGAAATCCTGAGAGGGAGGGAGAGAAGGGCTGCAGTACGCATGCCAAACTTCTCCCGGGGGCCAGGTAGGAGGATGAGTCCTATATGGACTCTGCTATCCTCCTGGTGGGCAGTTTTTGGGACCTTGGGGGGGGACTACAGGAGAACCTTATGGAGCTGGGATGTGAGGTAAGGATTAAACTACACTACACAATGGGGCCAGTAGTGGGGGGGGATTATAGTTTTGGGGGTGGATATGCCCTTTAAGTATAATTTGAAGTTACTAGGCATCTACTCAATCATGATTTTAAGGGTGGACATACCCTTTAATAAAGGGGAAGTTCAGTGCAAATACCTATGCTTTTAAGAAAAAAGAGCAGTATTTATACCTCCTAATGACCTTAAACTGCCCATTCAGCATTTTGTCTGTGTATTAATAGAGACCATTATGGTCTAGCCCTTGACCCAGTGCCTGGGTTGATTCAGTTGCTCAGTAGAGATCTGAGCATGTTTCACCCATCCAACAGCCAATCAGTAGAAATTACTGTTAGGAACATTCCAAGGATGTGGTGCATTCTGGTAAGAAGAAGGACTGTCAGAACCTAAAATGTCATCTCACTAATGTTAACAGCAGGGAATAGCAAATGGTATAAATTCAAATGATTTTTTAACATGGAAGAGATTATGTAGAATAACTACTGTGGTTGGTAAAAATATTCAGCCCCCTTGAAGTTTTCCACATTTTGTCACATTACTGCCACAAACATGAATCAATTTTACTGGAATTCCACGTGAAAGACCAATACAAAGTGGTGTACACGTAAGAAGTGGAACGAAAATCATACATGATTCCAAACAATTTTAACAAATCAATAACTGCAAAGTGGAGTGTGCGTAATTATTCAGCCCCCTGAGTCAATACTTTGTAGAACCACCTTTTGCTGCAATTACAGCTACCAGTCTTTTAGGGTACGTCTCTACCAGCTTTGCACATCTAGAGACTGAAATCCTTTCCCATTCTTCTTTGCAAAACCGCTCCAGCTCAGTCAGATTAGATGGACAGCGTTTGTGAACAGCAGTTTTCAGATCTTGCCACAGATTCTCGATTGGATTTAGATCTGGACTTTGACTGGGCCATGGATATGTTTTGTTTTAAACCATTCCATTGTTACCCTGGCATTATGTTTAGGGTCGTTGTCCTGCTGGAAGGTGAACCTCTGCCCCAGTCTCAAGTCTTTTGCTGACTCCAAGAGGTTTTCTTCCAAGATTGCCCTGTATTTGGCTCCATCCATCTTCTCATCAACTCTGACCAGTTTCCCTGTCCCTGCTGAAGAGAAGCACCCCCAGAGCATGATGCTGCCACCACCATATTTGACAGTGGGGATGGTGTGTTCTGAGTGATGTGCAGTGTTAGTTTTTCGCCACACATAGCGTTTTGCATTTTGGCCAAAAAGTTCCATTTTAGTCTCATCTGACCAGAGCACCTTCTTCCACATGTTTGCTGTGTCCCCCACATGGCTTGTGGCAAACTGCAAATGGGACTTCTTATGCTTTTCTGTTAACAATGGCTTTCTTCTTGACACTCTTCCATAAAGGGCAACTTTGTGCAGTGCACGCTAATAGTTGTCCTATGGACAGATTCCCCCACCTGAGCTGTAGATCTCTGCAGCTCGTCCAGAGTCACCATGTGCCTCTTGACTGCATTTCTGATCAGCGCTCTCCTTGTTCGGCCTGTGAGTTTAGGTGGACGTCCTTGTCTTGGTAGGTTTACAGTTGTGCCATACTCCTTCCATTTCTGAATGATCGCTTGAACAGTGCTCTGTGGGATGTCTTGGAAATCTTTTTGTAGCCTAAGCCTGCTTTAAATTTCTCAACAATTTTATCCCTGACCTGTCTGGTGTGTTCTTTGGACTTCATGGTGTTGTTGCTCCCAAGATTCAATTAGACATCCTCTGAGGCCGTCACAGAGCAGCTGTATTTGTACTGACATTAGATTACACACAGGTGCACTCTATTTAGTCATTAGCACTCATCAGGCAATGTCTATGGGCAACTGACTGCACTCAGACCAAAGGAGGCTGAATAATTATACACACCCCACTTTGCAGTTATTGATTTGTTAAAAATGTTTGGAATCGTGTATGATTTTCGTTCCACTTCTCATGTGTACACCACTTTGTATTGGTCTTTCACATGGAATTCCAATAAAATTGATTCATGTTTGTGGCAGTAATGTGACAAAATGTGGAAAACTTCAAGGGGGCCGAATACTTTTGCCAAACACTGTAGGTATGTGTAATATAAAAAAATTGGTATTCATGTGCACTCCGAAAATCAATTGGATGCTATGTGGCCACCCACATTGGAATGCTCTGTTATGCTCTGCCCTGCAATTTTCATATGCAAACGCAATCATAAGGATGTGACAAAACGTGCATGTGTGGCCTAGCCCTGCTAGCACATTTCTCATCATGTTTTGCAATCTGTAGCGAATGTCAGTGCATGACAGTGTGGGTGGCGATGCACACTGTCCGATCCAGTGTGGCCTCGGCCTAAGGGTTGGCACATTTCTCAGCTTGAGAAAGGACTCCTGTCCGAAACATGTAGCACACATGTTTCAGTGTTAAATAAACTTGTTTCACACAGCTACAGTGTGTTATTGCTACTACACTTTACTACTTGTTTATGGAGTAGTATAATATTGTAGTATTGAGGTTGAATTAAGACATACGTCCATCTAGTTCAACATACTCAGCAATACCCACATTTCCCGCCTATCTGCTGATCCAGAGAAAGGCAAAAAAACTTAGTATGAAGGGGGAAAAAAATTCTTGCTGATTCCAACTTTAGAAATCAATACCAGTAACTTGCAACATTCTTTGTTTGCAGAAACTCATCCAGCCTTTTTTGAAACTGTCCAATGAGCCTGCCATCACCACGTCTAATAGAAGACAGTTCCATAGTTTCACCGTTCTCAATGTGAAAAACCCTTTCCGAACATGAAGACTAAACTTCTTTTCTTCTATTGTTAAGGGATGTCCTTGTATCCTCTAATATGTTCTATTGGTGAGCAATGCACCAGATAGTTTATTGCATGGCCTATGATCATATACCCCCTCAAGCCCCTTTTCACTAGAGTTCATAATTGTAACTTTTTCTGTATCTTCATATTCAAACATTTGGCAATCCGTTAGCAAGCGAGAATCACATGTATCACAATGTGAATTGCCACAATGTGTGCGCTGCGATTTGTTTTCACTGTGCGTGTGCTCATGCATTTTTTATGCACTCTGATAATATTACTTTGAAATCATAGTGCACAGTAATGCATTTCACGTGCATCATGTTCTGTCAGTATTGCTCTTTCACGTGGAATTCCAAAAAAATTGAATCATGTTTGTGGCAGTAATGTGACAAAATGTGGAAAACTTCCAGGGGGGCCAGTATTCCAAAGTTGTGTACACGTGAAAGACCAATACAAAGTGGTGTACACTGTAAAACTGCTGCTCCACTTGACATTACTATTTGTAATCGTGATTGAAAAACAAATCAACCTAATGTCGAGACTTTAGGCTCACTGGACAGGACGGTAATGCGTATGAAAATCGCACGTGCATGGCACATTATTAACGCACTTTTCTGTCCATTTGTGCTTTGATTTGCACAATGCTGTGTTATTGCAGCACATTCAACGCACAAAAAAATGGTGATCGCATGAAAATACAGCGCAGTGCATGCAATGTGTTACATTAAAAAAATAATCACACAGGAATCAATCTTCAATTCCTTAAAGGGCAAGTCCAGCCCCAAAATGAAAACTTACATACAGGTAAATCACCCCTAAACGGTAATAGTTTGAAATCTGAAGTATATAAGTCTAACCTGAAATCCTGCACAATGTCCTGTTTCCCATTTCTGCTTCCTGGTTCTTCCAGTTAGCAACTGTCAGTTATGGATTGGACAGTTGACATCACAGCCAATGACTGAATGTTAATCCCCTGTCTTCTGAGCATGCCCAGGCTCAGTACAGGCTCAGTATAGGTTTCTAAATTGCTCAGTTTCCAGAAGCATAGCAGCCATACAGTAATGAATTTATAGGACAAACTATGATATATCAACATATTTTAAAGAGGCCATTCTTTCTAAAATATGTTCTTAAGAGGGTGGAGTTGTCCTTTAATGACCTGATTCCTTATTGATTACCTTAAAAGTGCATGCTTTTTAATACAAACAAAAAAATTGCCATTTCATAAACCTTTCAGATACGTATCAATTAAGGTTCAGTTAATCCAATCTGTAATGTTTGGTTGATCAAAAATAGGTTTTTGAAAATAGTTTTTTACGCAATTCAATTGAAAACACTGATATGAAAAAAATACAACCTTTGTATATAGCTAGTCTTAAAACAGAGGGAAATAAATGGCTACATGGAGCTTATAACCCCTCATGTGTAATGGTATATTGATGTCAGGTAACTCTCTCATAATAATTAGTCTGAAATCGCCTGTGTGTTACAGGCCTTAGTGAAGCAATAGTGTACAGTGGGCCTAATGCAATAAGGGGTGCAAAAGTTTGCCCCTGCTGTTCACTTTTTGCTTAAGGTGGCCATACACATGCGATTCCCATTGTGCAAACACATGACATTGGTATCTGTCGGCACAATGTACTGGGAACCACACACATTGACCCAACCGATATGGATATCGGTCTGCCATGAGGCCATACACAGTCCAATAGTATCTTCTCTCTTTACTTAAACTAACAAGAGCCAATACAACAGACGGAAATTTTCAGTCTTTCTCGACCGACCATAATGCCAGCTACGTATGCTTTCCAGGGTTACGGTTGGTCGATTTCGGCCCCTACACACTGCCGATATTAATAATTACTAATATCGCTTATATGTATGGCAACCTTAATTTGCTGCAGATTAATCAGATTAATAGAGGTTAATAATAAAAGGTTCAAAAATAACTTTTGAACCTTTTATTGCATCAGCTCCAATGTTTTTCTGTCTTGATTGGAGTTAGCTAGACATCTGGTTCTACAGTTTTAATACGATGGGCAAGGGTGCCTTTGATGTAATGTAATCAACTTTCCTACAGTATTTCACTGACAGATTAGCATAGATAAGGCCTTGCCTATCACAAAATGGGAATAATTAACGTTAGAAATATGCTAAATGGCATTATCAATTAATTAGCAACTACATGCAGAAAGACAGCAGAAAGACAGCAGCCAGAAGCTGGTACAATACATTAGGCTGGGTACACATGAAGGGACTATTTGTCCAGGCCGAGCGCACGGCAATAGTGGCCCCGGCCGACATTTCATACGTCCAAACAGACGATCGAGGTCGGTCGCGGCTGGCTGCCCCACACCAGCAGATATTTTCGGACAACCGAAATATCTGTTGGTGTGGGGCAGCCAGCCACGATCGACCGACCTCGCAAAGCTGGTATTAAATAGCTTGTGCTGGCTGCCTAGGTGTCTTGTGCGATATACACACTGATGAAAGTAAGGGGTTAAAAGTCGCATTAACCGTTATTGAATAGGTTAGCACAATTTTAACCCCATATATTTCTGCTGTGGCTCTCAGTGACTTAAGGTTCATACACACCATAGATTTTCCTTAGACCTCCGCGCCCCAACCGACCCCCGATCCCGAGAAACACCGCGACGGAGGGACGTTTCGGCGATAATCCTGCGTGTGTATGCGCTCGGTCGGGGGTCGTTCGCCGAACTGCTTTCATTACTTTTGCTGTCTCCCTGCTGTTAATACAAGGCAATCTCTCTTAATAATTTACAGGGGAATTCTTAGCCTTGTGTATAATCATCTATAAACTGAACTTTAGACTGTGGAAAACAAAAATGATGATCTGCACGGTACGGTTCTCATTAGATTATTTTGTTTTTAAAACAGCTTCATAGAAAAGGATATTTCATATAAGGAAACCAGAGCATTTGTGTTGCTTCATTTTAAATCAACAGTGCTTAAAGGAAAAGGTTTGAGGTAAAGTGTATAATTATTTTCAAAACCTCTCCTGTTATTTTATGTTTATTTGTCCATAGTTATTTCCAAACGTTGCTGATCATTTTCTAATATATAATATAGAGATTCTTTCTAATTGTTCCATTATGCCTCATGGCCTGGTTTCTATTAGTCAGCTATTTGTAAAATTCAATTTGAAAACATAAATTTATCCATAATTTATATATATATATATATATATATGTATGTATTCTTAACCTATGTATGAAATTGTATTTAATTTCTATTTATCTGTATACGGTAATTGCTTGCACTCTTGTTTGCATACTCTGTATATTATAATGTACAGCACTGCGTACCCAAGTGGCGCTTTATAAATAAAATTATACATACATATACATAGCTTTGGAGAGTGCACCAGTTGTTTTAATATATTTTTTGAACTGTTTTGGAGCTAACGACTTCCTTTAAAGGCAAATTGTCCTGGTGCACTTATAATCACAAGAAAGAAATAAACATCTCTACTTAGAGATACACTTTACAGATGTTCCATTCACATTTGTCCCTGCCTCTAAAGGGTTTATCTAAGTACAAACCTATTGTTATAAGCTTATGGTTGGGAAGGCAAAGAGATATTGTTACACTTTCTTCCGATCAGATTTACAATCGAGGACAACGATCAGAAATCTTATCAGAAGAACCTTGAGCCCTCGATCTTTCTGCAGATTTCAGCTTAAAACTGGTAGAGAGATTGGGAGAGAAGATAGGGTAGACAGAAAATTTTCAGCCTGGCCCCATCTTTGTTTTTCCGATAAATTGCTTGACATTGTCGAGGGGTCGATTGGGTCTCGACATATGGATCTTTCCGATGTGAATGTCAAAATCGCTCCAAATGTGGAGCCCATATAGAGGGTGCTTTACTGTTTGGTATTATGAGGTGTGTAGCACTAAGGAAGTATTATAACTTATGAGTATGAACTATTGGAGAAACCAGGAGTTAGAGTGGGGTGGCTAAGGAAAGGAGCAGCGATGCTGTCAGCCACTATTGAATAATGGAGGTAGGAATGTTATCTCCTACTTCTCAAGCAATTATAGAAACAGTTTTTTGCCATTGATTCCCTTTATAAGTATTTCTTCTGCAATGCATTTGTATTTCTTTAACACAAACAAATATTTTCTATTACCATATCTGTTGTATTCAATTAGATCAACTGGACTAGAAATGTAGTTCTTGAAGACGTTTCGCTAGTCATCCGACTGGCTTTCTCAATTCAGAATGACTTGTACAAGGATCTGTGGCAATTATGTACCCTGGAAAATCCCAATTAGCATATCACAGCCAGGTGTTAAGGGTGTGATTGGATAGTGGCTAAGAGGTGTTATAGGAACGCCCAGAGTAAGGTGTTAAAACAGCATTGTACATGGCAGACAGTTGGTGTCGAACCCCCCCACTTCTATTTAGGTTGGTTTCTTTATTTTCACATAAATGGCCTCCTTAACACCTCTCTTGAACCAGTCAGAGACCAGAAAATTTTCAGCCTGGCCCATCTTTGTTTTTCCGATAAATTGCTTGACATTGTCGAGGGGTCGATTGGGTCTCGACATATGGATCTTTCCGATGTGAATGTCAAAATCCTCCAAATGTGGGAGCCCATATAGAGGGTGCTTTACTGTTTGTATTATGAGGTGTGTAGCACTAAGGAGTATTATACTTATGAGTATGAACTATTGGAGAAACCAGGAGTTAGAGTGGGGTGGCTAAGGAAAGGAGCAGCGATGCTGTCAGCCACTATTGAATAATGGAGGTAGGAATGTTATCTCCTACTTCTCAAGCAATATAAGAAACAGTTTTTTGCATTGATTCCCTTTATAAGTTTTCTTCTGCAATGCATTTGTATTTCTTTAACACAAACAAATATTTTCTATTACCATATCTGTTGTATTCAATTAGATCAACTGGACTAGAAATGTAGTTCTTGAAGACGTTTCGCTAGTCATCCGACTGGCTTTCTCATTCAGAATGACGTCAAGGATCTGTGAAGTGTATAATAGCTATGGCTGGAGCTGAATTAAAAGTTTACATAAAATGATGTCCAGTGCACACCAGACTTGTTGTAACACAAAATGTGTTCACACATGAATTTCTGTGTCACATGAAACCTTCAGAGACAAACTGATGATTTAAATGATAGATGTCAAAACAATACAGGATGCACGCCAGGGGCCTTGGTAGGGGGACAAAAAGTCCCTTCCACTTGACACTTTTTACCATCGTTAATATCTGAGATTTATTAATGTCTTTAAGGCATGTCCAACCCACACCTAAAAAACTGTAACAAGAGGGGTTCCCTCACTATTCCCATCGAGCCCCCCAGCTCCCTATGTCCTGACACATTCCTAACGGTTAAAGTTCACCAGGCATAGAGAGGAGGCGTCAACTCACGGAGATCATGAGGGATAAATAAGATTTAAAATGGCCGTGAATAGGATAAGTATTTTTCCATCTATACAAATCATAGGATTGGGGGTAGGACATGCCCTTAGTTTTTTTTTTTATTTATAAACGATTAATTAAAAACAGTGCAAAAAACATGGAAAAGTACTAGAGGAAAATTAGTGTTAGAGAATTAGGTATTCACCAGCTGATAAGTTATTACAATTTAATTGTTGTTATAGCACGGACTGGGTAATAAGTGGTCCTAATTTCCACAGCAACAAGCTGCTGTAAAAGTGGCCTTCCGTCCTATTGACTACACGATATACATATTGATATAACATTAAAGGGTACTTCTCCACTCGTTTTAGAGTTTGGGAATCCATTCCTATTGAAGAACGGGAGGTAAAGTAGATGTGCCTTACCTTCCGTTCTTCAATAGAACCACAGGAGCCAGGAGAGAAGTAGAAACTACACGCTCGCCCCCCGGCGCGTGTTCTGACAGGTCCCGACGGACCTTGTCTTCTATGCGCATGAAGATAAGGTCCGTCAGACCAAGCGCCGGGGGAGTTTCTACTCTTTTCTCCTGGCTCCTGTGTGTTCTATTGAAAGAGGAAGGTAAGGCACATCTCCTTTTCCTCCCGTTCTTCAATAGAACGGGATTCCCAAAACTTCTAAAACGAGTGGAGATACCCTTTAACAACTTTTAATATAATGTTCTGCTTTGTCCCCAGCCCCAACTGCAATATTTTTATTGCTAGAAACTTCCCCAAACATTACTTACCTTCCCTCTTTCCTCCAGCGCACTGCCCGGCCCTCTGCTTGAGTGAAACTGCAAGCAGAGGGGCAGGACAGTCAGCTGCGTCTGTGATTGGCTGAGAGGCAGCCAATCACGGACGCGGCTGCTGGAAGTTCTTAACGGCGGAGGGAAGGTAAGTAAAGATTGGGGAAGTTTCTGGCAATAAAAATATTGAGGTTGGGGCTGGGGGACGAAGCAGAACATGACATTAAAGGGATTTTGAAATAGGGGGAGGAAGTCCAAAACGGGAGGAATGGCTGCAGTGCGCATGCCAAACTTCTCCCGGAGGAGAGACAGGACTCTGCTTATCCTCCTGCTGGGCAGTTTTTGGGACTTTGGGGGGGGGGGGGGGGGGGGGGGGGTGTTTGGTGTGGTTACAGGGACCCACTATGGAGCTGGGAAGTGAGGTAAGGATTTTTATACACTACAGAGTGGTGCCAGTAGTGAGGGGAATTATATTTGGGGGTGGACATGCCCTTTAATGACCAATCCAACAAATCTAGACAGTAACATAGACATCAACCAAAAAGTGCCTTTTAAGTTATCAAGCAAAAATAAATTCCTAGGTGCATTTGGATACCTAGGAACTGAGAATGATTATTCACAAGACACCTGCCTTGGCCCAAAAAACTTCAGCGGGCCCAGCATATTCTAATCTATACAATATATAAACCAAAGATGGGGGCCCTAAATGACAGCCCATCTAGGGGCCCCATATGCTCTTAATTGATCTCAACCCTGTCTTTCAGCATGTTATTGTAGGTCTTGTTTTTAAAAGCAGATCCTCACCCCAAAATGATGCATCACAAGGGAGGGCAATTAAATAAAATTTCACCGAGGGCTGAACAAGAAACTTGGATTGTTGTGAAGGGCCAGATCAATAGGTTCAACTCAATTCTCATTATAGAGATAGCAAAACGCATTTATAAAAAGATAAATTAATATCCCTGGTTCATCAGATGTTTAATATAACTTGCAAATTTTAATTGGTGTGTAATATATTCAATCCATTCCATCAAACTCAATTGATAATTAAAAACATTTTTTAATAAATTAATTTAATAACTTAATAGCAATAAATCCATTATCCACTGGGACAATCAATTAATATTAGGATGAGGGGCAAGTCAAGGGCAGCCAAAGGGCCACATGTGGCCCTCGTGCCTTACTTTGGCCAAGTCTGATGTATAATGTCTTTCTATGCATTCCTGCCTTAAGTCATGCCTTTTTAATCCGTAAAAACAATTTACTTCAGAAACCCGTTTCTCTCTCTTTAGAACAAGAATGCCAAACTTACAGCCCTCTAGATGTTTTAAAACTACAAGTTACTGCAAACGGAATGCTGGGAGTTGTAGTTTTCAAACCATCGGGAGGACTGCAAGTTTGACACTCCTGCTTTAAATTTATCCGTCTGTAGGGGAATCACAGTGCGCATGTCTGACCTCTGAGCTAGAAGAGGTAGCAGTCACTCACACAAGCAGATTTCCTTGTAGGAATCACATAGAACAGGCACGTGTTCCATTGGTGATAATGGGGATTTACTGTAGTGACCATAACAAGACCCCGGGTCCATCCATGTGGGAGCGGGCTATCAACGGAGGGAAAAATACAATACTAAGGAAATAACCTGTTAGGGAGAAGGGACCGGGAACACAATCCCCTGCTCAGCCCAGTCACGTCCCCACGCTGATCCCCAACATCCAAGTCCCTAACCAGCGATGTCCCCCCGGTGCACTAAACAAGGAACCGGATCTTCTGGGGATACCGAGTTCTCTCCAGCCGGTCACCGGATAACGTTCAGGCTGACAACTCGCACGGTTCCAACATTTTCATTGTCTCGCCATGTTGTTTCTGTGGGACCGGGAAAGAGAACGCACGTTACGGAAAACGTCTACAGCCATTGGCTATTAGGATTTGACGTCTTACGCCCGCCTCCTTTGTAGCGGCCATTTTGGATGGGGCACGATGCTACAGGCTCAGAAGTGTCAGCAGTAAGGGCGTGTGTGAAATGGGGGTTCACGCGTCAGTAATGTGATTGACAGGGGGCACGGAGTTCTGTATCGTGATTGACAGGGGGCACGGAGTTCTGTCCAGTTCGGGAGGGGGATAATGTGGTGCAGTGTCATTATATAGACTGTGTTAATGGATATGGGACCTATTAATGTATATAGGGGCGGGACCCTTATTATACACACCCAGCAAGTAGTTTCCTCCCAGAAACCCACTGTAGATGAAGCAGGGAGAAGGGCACCATCATAGTTTTGCTGGCCTTTTGTTTCCTATTTGCACCACTGCCAGCATGATTGAGTAGATGCCTAGTAACTTCAAATTATACTTAAAGGGCATGTCCACCCCCAAAACTATAATCCCCCCACTACTGGCCCCATTGTGTAGTGTAGTTTAATCCTCACATCCCAGCTCCATAAGGTTCTCCTGTAGTCCCCACCAAAGTCCCAAAAATGCCCCACCAGGGGGATAGCAGAGTCCATATAGGACTCTGCCTCCTACCTGGCCCCCCGGGAGAAGTTTGGATGCGTTACTGCAGCCTTCTCCTCTCAGGATTTCCTCCCCCTTAGTGTAAAACCCTTAATATATATGATTCCCCCTGTCCCCCCAGCCCAAACGCCTCATTTTTTTTTTAGAAAGCTCCCCAAACTTACTACCTTACCTCTTTCGCCCACCGAAATGAACTCCCCGGCAACCGCGTCCGTGATTGGCTGCGCCTCAGCCAATCACAGACACGACTGCCGGTCCCGCCCCTCTGCTTGCATTTTTCTCGCAAGCAGAGGGCCGGCAGCGCGGCGGAGGAAAGAGGGGAGGTAAGTAAAGTTTGGGGAACTTTCTAAGAGTAAATATATAGCGGTTGGGGTTGGGGACGGGGAATCATTATATATAGGGTTTTACACTAGGGGGAGGAAATCCTGAGAGGGAGGGAGAGAAGGGCTGCAGTTAAGCATGCCAAACTTCTCCCGGGGCCAGGTAGGAGGATGAGTCCTATATGGACTCTTGCTATCCTCCTGGTGGGCAGTTTTTGGACCTTGGGGGGGGACTACAGGAGAACCTTATGGAGTGGGATGTGAGGTAAGGATTAAACTACACTACACAATGGGGCCAGTAGTGGGGGGGGATATAGTTTTGGGGGTGGATATCCCTTTAAGTATAATTTGAAGTTACTAGGCATCTACTCTCATCATGATTTTAAGGGTGGACATACCCTTTAATAAAGGGGAAGTAGTTCGTGCAAATACCTATGCTTTTAAGAAAAAAAGAGCAGTATTTTATACCCTCTAATGACCTTAAACTGCCCATTCAGATTTGTCTGTGTATAATAGAGACCATTATGGTCTAGCCCTTGACCAGTGCCTGGGTTGATTCAGTTGCTCAGTAGAGATCTGAGCATTGTTTCACCCATCCAACAGCAATCAGTAGAAATTACTGTTAGGAACATTCCAAGGATGTGGTGCATTCTGGTAAGAAGAAGACTGTCAGAACCTAAAATGTCATCTCAATAATGTTAACAGCAGGGAATAGCAAATGGTATAAATTCAAAGATTTTTTAAATGGAAAGAGATTATGTAGAATAAACTACTGTGGTGGTAAAATATTCAGCCCCCTTGAAGTTTCCACATTTTGTCACATACTGCCAAAACATGAATCAATTTACTGGAATTCCACGTGAAAGACCAATACAAAGTGGTGTACAGTAAGAAGTGGAACGAAAATCATACATGATTCCAAACAATTTTAACAAAATCATAACTGCAAAGTGGAGTGTGCGTAATTATTCAGCCCCTGAGTCAATACTTTGTAGAACCACCTTTTGCTGCAATACAGTACCAGTCTTAGGGTACTCTCACAGCTTTGCACATCTAGAGACTGAAATCCTTCCCATTCTTCTTTGCAAAACCGCTCCAGCTCAGTCAGATTAGATGGACAGCGTTTGTGACAGCAGTTTTCAGATCTTGCCACAGATTCTCGATTGGATTTAGATCTGGACTTTGACTGGGCCATGGTATGTTTTGTTTTAAACCATTCCATTGTTACCCTGGCATTATGTTTAGGGTCGTTGTCCTGCTGGAAGGTGAACCTCTGCCCCAGTCTCAAGTCTTTTGCTGACTCACAGAGGTTTTCTTCCAAGATTGCCCGTATTTGGCTCCATCCATCTTCTCATCAACTCTGACCAGTTTCCCTGTCCCTGCTGAAGAGAAGCACCCCCAGAGCATGTGCTGCCACCACCATATTGACAGTGGGGATTGGTGTGTTCTGAGTGATGTGCAGTGTTAGTTTCGCCACACATAGCGTTTGCATTTTGGCCAAAAAGTTCATTTTAGTCTATCTGACCAGAGCACCTTCTCCACAGTTTGCTGTGTCCCCCACATGGCTTGTGGCAAACTGCAAATGGGACTTCTTATGTTTTCTGTTAACAATGGCTTTCTCTTGACACTCTCCATAAAGGGCAAACTTGTGCAGTGCACGCTAATAGTTGTCCTATGGACAGATTCCCCCACCTGAGCTGTAGATCTCTGCAGATCGTCCAGAGTCACCATGTGCTCTGACTGCATTTCTGATCAGCGCTCTCCTGTTCGGCCTGTGAGTTAGGGGACGTCCTGTCTTGGTAGGTTTACAGTTGGCCCATACTCCTTCCATTTCTGAATGATCGCTTGAACAGTGCTTGTGGGAGCTGTTTGGAAATCTTTTTGTAGCCTAAGCCTGCTTTAAATTTCTCAACAATTTTATCCCTGACCTGTCTGGTGTGTTCTTTGGACTTCATGGTGTGTGTGCTCCCAAGATTCAATTAGACATCCTCTGAGGCCGTCACAGAGCAGCTGTATTTGTACTGACATTAGATTACACACAGGTGCACTCTATTTAGTCATTAGCACTCATCAGGCAATCTAGGGCAACTGACTGCACTCAGACCAAAGGAGGCTGAATATTATACACCACCCACTTTGCAGTATTGATTAAATTGTTAAAAATGTTTGGAATCGTGTAGATTTTCGTTCATTCTCATGTGTACACCACTTTGTATTGGTCTTTCACATGGAATTCAATAAAATTGATTCATGTTTGTGGCAGTAATGTGACAAAAATGTGGAAAACTTCAAGGGGGCCGAAAAATACTTTTGCCAAAACACTGTAGGTATGGTAATATAAAAAAATTGGTATTCATGTGCACTCCGAAAATCAATTGGATGCTATGTGGCCACCCACATTGGAATGCTCTGTTATGCTCTGCCCCCTGCAATTTTCATATGCAAACGCAATCATAAGGATGTGACAAAACGTGCATGTGTGGCCTAGCCCTGCTAGCACATTTCTCATCATGTTTTGCAATCTGTAGCGAATGTCAGTGCAGACAGTGTGGGGCGATGCACACTGTCCGATCCAGTGTGGCCTCGGCCTAAGGGTTGGCACATTTCTCAGCTTGAGAAAGGACTCCTGTCCGAAACCTGTAGCAAACATGTTTCAGTGTTAAAATAAACTGTGTTCACACAGCTACAGTGTGTATTGCTACTACACTTACTACTTGTTTATGAGTAGTATAATATTGTAGTATTGAGGTGAATTAAGACATACGTCCATCTAGTTCAACATACTCAGCAATACCCACATTTCCCGCCTATCTGCTGATCCAGAAAGGCAAAAAAAACTTAGTATGAAGGGGGAAAAAAATTCTTGCTGATTCCAACTTTAGAAATCAATACCAGTAACTTGCAACATTCTTTGTTTGCAGAAACTATCCAGCCTTTTTTGAAAACTGTCCAATGTGAGCCTGCCATCACACGTCTAATAGAAGACAGTTCCATAGTTTCACCGTTCTCAATGTGAAAACCCTTTCCGAACATGAAGACAACCTTCTTTTCTTCTTGTTAAGGGATGTCCTTGTGTATCCTCTAATATGTTCTATTGGTGAGCAATGCACCAGATAGTTTATTGCATGGCCTATGATCATACCCCCTCAAGACCCCTTTCACTAGAGTTCATAATTGTAACTTTTTCTGTATCTTATATTCAAACATTTGGCAATCCGTTAGCAAGCGAGAATCAACATGTATCACAATGGTGAATTGCCCACAATGTTGTGCGCTGCGATTTGGTTTCACTGTGCGTGTGCTCATGCATTTTTTATGCACTCTGATAATATACTTTGAAATCATGTGCACAGTAATGCATTTCACGTGCATCGTTCTGTCAGTATGCTCTTTCACCGTGGAATTCCAAAAAAATTGAATCATGTTTGTGGCAGTAATGTGCCAAAATGTGGAAAACTTCCAGGGGGGCCAGTATTCCAAAGTTGTGTACGTGAAAGACCAATACAAAGTGGTGTACACTGTAAAACTGCTGCTCCACTTGACATACTATTGTAATCGTGATTGAAAAACAATCAACCTAATGTCGAGACTTTAGGCTCATGGACAGGACGGTAATGCGTATGAAAAATCGCAAGTGCATGGGCACATTATTAACGCACTTTCTGTCCATTTGTGTTGATTTGCGCACAATGCTGTGTTATTGCAGACACATTCAACGCACAAAAAAATGGTGATCGCATGAAAAAACAGCGCAGTGCATGCAATGTGTTACATTAAAAAAATAATCACACAGGAATCAATCTTCAATTCCTTAAAGGGCAAGTCAGCCCCAAATGAAAAACTTACATACAGGTAAATCACCCCTAAACGGTATAGTTTGAAATCTGAAGTATATAAGTCTAACCTGAAATCCGCACAATGTCCTGTTTCCCATTTTCTGTTCCTGGTTCTTCCAGTTAGCAACTGTCAGTTATGGATGGACAGTGACATCACAGCCAATGACTGAATGTTAATCCCCTGTCTTCTGAGCATGCCCAGGCTCAGTACAGGCTCAGTATAGGTTTCTAAATTGCTCAGTTCCAGAAACAAGCAGCCAACAGTAATGAATTTATAGGACAAACTATGATATATCAACATATTTTAAAGAGGCCATTCTTTCTAAAATGTTCTTAAGAGGGTGGAGTTGTCCTTTAAGGACCTGATTCCTTATTGATTACCTTAAAGTGCATGCTTTTTAATACAAACAAAAAATTGCCATTTCATAAACCTTTCAGATACGTATCAATAAGGTTCAGTTAATCCAACTGTAATGTTGGTTGATCAAAAATAGGTTTTTGAAAAATGTTTTTACGCAATTCAATGAAAACACTGATATGAAAAAAATACAACCTTTGTATATAGCTAGTCTTAAAACAGAGGGGAAATAAATGGCTACATGGAGCTTTAACCCCTCGTGTAATGGTATATTGATGTCAGGTAACTCTCTCATATAATTAGCTGAAATCGCCTGTGTGTTAAGGCCTTAGTGAAGCAATAGTGTACAGTGGGCCTAATGCAATAAGGGGTGCAAAAGTTTGCCCCTGCTGTTCACTTTTTGCTTAAGGTGGCCATACACATGCGATTCCCATTGTGCAAACACATGACCTTGGTATCTGTCGGCCACAATGTACTGGGAACACCACCACATTGACCCAACCGATATGGATATCGGTCTGCCATGGGCCATACACAGCCAATAGTATCTTCTCTCTTTACTTAAACTAACAGAGCCAATACAAAAGACGGAATTTTCAGTCTTTCTCGACCGACCATATGCCAGCTACGTATGCTTCCAGGGTTACGGTTGGTCGATTTCGGCCCCTACACACTGCCGATATTAATAATTACTAATATCGCTTATATGTATGGCAACCTAATTTGCTGCAGATTAATCAGATTAATAGAGGTTAATAAAAAAGGTTCAAAAATAAACTTTGAACCTTTTATGCATCAGCTCCAATGTTTTTTCTGTTCTTGATTGGGTAGCTAGACATCTGGTTCTACAGTTTTATAACGATGGGCAAGGGTGCCTTTGATGTAATGTAATCAACTTTCCTACAGTATTCACTGACAGATTAGCATAGATAAGGCCTGCCTATCACAAAATGGGAATAATTAACGTTAGAAATATGCTAAATGGCATTATCAATTAATAGCAACTACATGCAGAAAGACAGCAGAAAGACAGCAGCCAGAAGCTGGGTACAAACATTAGGCTGGGTACACATGAAGGGACTATTTGTCCAGGCCGAGCGCACGGCAATAGTGGCCCGGCGACATTTCATACGTCCAAAACAGACGATCGAGGTCGGTCGCGGCTGGCTTCCCCACACCAGCAGATATTTTCGGACAACCGAAATATCTGTTGGTGTGGGGAGCCAGCCACGATCGACCGACCTCGCAAAGCTGGTATTAAATAGCTTGTGCTGGTGCCTAGGTGTCTTGTGCGTATACACACTGATGAAAGTAAGGGGTTAAAAGTCGCTTAACCGTTATTGAATAGGTTAGCACAATTTTAACCCCATATATTTCTGCTGTGGCTTCAGTGACTTAAGGTTCATACACACCATAGATTTTCCTTAGAACTCCGCGCCCCAACCGACCCCCGATCCCGAGAAACACCGCGACGGAGGGACAGCTTTCGGCGATAATCCTGCGTGTGTATGCGCTCGGTCGGGGGTCGTTCGCCGGAACTGCTTTCATACTTTTGCTGTCTCCTGCTGTTTATACAAGGCAATCTCTCTTAATAATTTACAGGGGAATTCTTAGCCTTGTGTAAATCATCTTATAAGCTGAAACTTTAGACTGTGGAAAACAAAAATGATGATCTGCACGGTACGGTTCTCATTAGATTATTTGTTTTTAAAACAGCTTCATAGAAAAGGATATTTCATATAAGGAAACCAGAGCATTTGTGTTGCTTCATTTTAAATCAACAGTGCTTAAAGGAAAAGGTTGAGGTAAAGTGTATAATTTTTCAAAACTCTCTGTTATTTTAGTTTATTGTCCATAGTTATTTCCAAACGTTGCTGATCATTTTCTAATATATAATATAGAGATTCTTTCTAATTGTTCCATTATGCCTCATGGCCTGGTTTCTATTAGTCAGCTATTTGTAAAATTCAATTTGAAAACATAAATTATCCATAATTTAGATATATATATATAGATATATGTATGTATTCTAACCTATGTATGAAATTGTATTAATTTTATTTATCTGTATACGGTAATGCTTGCACTCTTGTTGCATACTCTGTATATTATAATGTACAGCACTGCGTACCAAGTGGCGCTTTAAAATAAAATTATACATACATATACATAGCTTTGGAGAGTGCACAGTTGTGTTTTAAATATTTTTGAACTGTTTTGGAGCTAACGACTTCCTTAAGGCAAATTGTCCTGGTGCACTTATAATCACAAGAAAGAATAAACATCTCTACTTAGAGATACACTTTAAGATGTTCCATTCACATTGTCCCTGCTCTAAAGGGTTTATCTAAGTACAAACCTATTGTTATAAGCTTATGGTGGGAAGGCAAAGAGATATTGTTACACTTCTTCCGATCAGATTTACAATCGAGGACAACGATCAGAAATCTTTCAGAAGAACCTTGAGCCCTCGATCTTTCTGCAGATTTCAGCTTAAAACTGGTAGAGAGATTGGGAGAGAAGATAGGGTAGACAGAAAATTTTCCAGCCTGGCCCCATCTTTGTTTTTCCGAAAATTGCTTGACATTGTCGAGGGGTCGATTGGGTCTCGACATATGGATCTTTCCGATGTGAATGTCAAAATCGCTCCAAATGTGGAGCCCATATAGAGGGTGCTTTATGTTTGGTATTATGAGGTGTTGTAGCACTAAGGAAGATTATTAACTTATGAGTATGAACTATTGGAAGAAACCAGGAGTTAGAGTGGGGTGGCTAAGGAAAGGAGGCAGCGATGCTGTCAGCCACTAGAATAATGGAGGTAGGAAGTTATCTCCTACTTCTCAAGCAATTATTGAAACAGTTTTTTGCCATTGATTCCTTTATAAGTATTCTTCTTGCAATGCATTGTATTTCTTTAACACAAACAAATATTTCTATTACCATATCTGTTGTATTCAATAGATCAACTGGACTAGAAATGTAGTTCGTGAAGACGTTTCGCTAGTCATCCGACTGGCTTTCTCAATTCAGAATGACTTGTACAGGATCTGTGGCAATTATGTACCCTGGAAAATCCCATTAGCATATCACAGCCAGGTGTTAAGGGTGTGATTGTGATGGATAGTGGCTAAGAGGTGTTATAGGAACGCCCAGAGTAAGGTGTTAAAACGCATTGTACATGGCAGACAGTTGGTGTCGAACCCCCCCACTTCATGTTAGGTTGGTTTCTTTTATTTTCACATAAATGGCCTCCTTAACACCTCTCTGAACAAGTCACGTTCCTTCGCCAATATGTTAACATTACAATCTTCAAAGGTATGTCCTTTATCCTTAAGATGCAGGTACACGGCTGAGTCCTGACCGAGGAATTGGCTTTCTGTGCTGGGCCATACGTTGATGCAGTTGCTGTTTGGTCTCCCCCACAACAAATCAGAGCATTCTTCACTGCAATGCACTGCATATATGATGTCGCTTTCTTTGTGTTTTGGTATTGGGTCTTTTGGATGTACCAATTGCTGCCTCAGTGTGTTGTTCGGTTTAAAGCAGACAGGGATATGATGTTTTTGAAAATCTTCTTAATTTCTCGGAGACCCTGCTACATATGGGATGACCATGTCTTCCTCCTGTCTTGCTTTTCCCCCTCACTGTTGGTATTTGTGTTCTTTCTTTCCTTCTACTTCTTTTGACAAAGGCCCGTCTGGATATCCACAAGTTTTAAGGGCCTCCGAGATGTTTCATTTCTTAGCCTTTGCCTCTGTGCTAGTGGGGATGTTCTCGGCTCTGTGTTGCAGGGTTCTGATGACACCCAGCTTGTGATCTAAAGGGTGGTGTACAATGCTGTTTTAACACCTTACTCTGGGCGTTCCTATAACACCTCTTAGCCACATCCAATCACACCCTTAACACTGGCTGTGATATGCTAATTGGGATTTTCATAATTGCCACAGATTCCTGTACAAGTCATTCTGAATTGAGAAGCCAGTCGGATGACTAGCGAAACGTCTTCAAGAACTACATTTCTAGTCCAGTTGATCTAATTGAATACAACAGAATACCATGACCTGAGGAATGAGAACCTTCACAAGCATTTCTATTACCTATTTATTACTGGTTGACGTGTTATTTCTTTGTAGGTAATTTTGGTACGAATGGCCAGAGCATTGCAAGTCCTGAAATTCAGACGTGACCTGTCTACCAAGATAAAAACATCATCACTAGCATAATGTCTCAGCAAGAGGAAGCCAAGCAGATATTTATGACTGGAGTTACTTCTGTGCTGCTCCTAGTATGTTAGGAAGAAACTTGTTGTAAAGGATAATTGTGGCTCTCTGTCTTGCAGTGTGGTGGCAGAGAGTTTTCTTACATAAAAACCTCTACTGGTTGGATTTGGAAAAGCAGTTCTAGGAATGGCTGCTGCAGTAGAGAAAATTGTAGGAAAACACCTCTTGCAGGGGGTAATCAGCATCCCTCGAGGCATGCAGGACACAATGAAACATGCAAAAAATGGTAATGTAACAATACTAGTATTGTCAATGTATCCACAGTCCTTCATATTTCCCTTTTTGGCACTGCAGTGAAATACACTCTTACCTCCTTTTCTGTCCACATGCTATAAATGTTGCTTCCATTGACTAAAATGGGTAGATGTTTCATTGACTGCTGCTCCCGTGAAAGTAGCCTTAAGATTCAACTTGGATTTTTAACAGTAAAAAACAAATTCTGTTTCAAAATTTATCAACTTCAGTTTCTAACTCTAGACTCTGAAAAACACTGGTTATATCACAAAAACAGGTTGAGGATGAACCTATGTAATATTTTTAAGAAAAACAACAGTATCCTGTGTAACTCTGTGCCTACTACATCAAACACCTATACATAGGTTCAACAAGATTTGATGATAACCAGGCATGTGATGCCTTAAAAATGTAAAGCCAAGGCAGACAGCCTGCAAATCTGGATAATTGGCCGTGGGAGCAGTCAGTCTGCAAAAAAAATTGTAAATTGTCACAAATTCATGGCAGATTTTATTGGAATGTCGCATGTGTATGGGCAAATATAGTAGTTAGCCCTTCTTTATTTGTTATGAAAACACAACATGGCCTAGGATTAAAATATCTACCATGTGTAACCAGCTTAAAGGGTATGTCCACCCGTAAAAATTTTTTGATATAGTATTCCCCCTGTCCCCCCAGCCCAACCGCTCTATTTATTTATTAGAAAGTTCCCCAAACTTTACTTACGCCCTCTTTCCTCCGCCGCACTGCCAGGCCCCTGCTTGCGAGATAATGCAGCAGAGGGGCGGGACCGGCAGTCGCGTCTGTGACTGGCTGAGCAGCAGCCAATCACGGACGCGGCTGCCGGGAGTTCAGTGCGGTGGAGGAAAGAGGGCAGGTAAGTAAAGTTTGGGGAACTTTCTAAAAAATAAATAGAGGGTTGGGGCTGGGGGGACAGGGGAATGATTTACCTAAAGGGTTTTATGGTAGGGGGAGGGAATCCTATCGGGAGGGGGAGGGAAGGGGAGGGAGGGGGAAGGGCTGCAGTACGCATGCCAAACTTCTCCGGAGGCCAGATAGGAGGGAGAACCCTATATGGACTCTGCTATCCTTCTAGTGGGCAGTTTTTGGGATTTTGGGGGGGGGGGACTACAGAGAACCATATGGAGCTGTGGATGTAAGGTAAGGATTAAACTACACTACACAATGGGGCCAGTAGTGGGGGATTATAGTTTGGGGGTGGACATGCCCTTTAAGGCATGTCCACCCCAAACTAAAATTAACCCACTACTGGCCCCACTGTAAAGTGTTAAAAATCCTTACCTTACCTCTCTGCTCCAAATGGTTCTCCTGCAATGTCTGTCTAAAGTCCCAGAAAGTGAATAGTAGGAGCTTGTAGTGAAAAGGTTTCTGCCTCTTACCTTTCCTCTGAGAGGTTTCTGGTATGCACAGTGAATTGCTTTCCCCACTCCCTCCCTCTCTGGATCCCTCTTTGCAGCCTTGTGCCCTTCCAAAACATTTTGCTGTAGTGGACCCTATCCCAACCCCAAACGCCCATGTTCATTTGAAAAAAAAATAATCCGAATGTACTTACAGAGCTCCGTTCCCCTGCCTTCTGCACTGACGGCAGCCACATCTGTGATCAGAAGCGGCTGCCGGTCTGCAAATAGGGGCTGAATCAGAATGCCGGGGGATACTGAGAAGCTCGGTAAGTACGGTACTTTTCTGATTATTTGCTGCAATGAACATGGCTGGGGGTGGGATAGGATCCACTGCACTACAGCAAAAACCAGTTTTAGAGGTGGAGATACCCTTTAAACACCTACACTTTATAAATCTGTGCCTAATACAGCATGAGTAGTTCTATTAAAGGAACTGTAAACCAAAACGTTTCTATTATTCACAGGGAGGTGAGAACGCTTATTCTCACCTCCCTGTGAATAATAGTTTGCTCAGGGGACACAGCCAAACTTACCTACCTGGCGCTCCACTCCCTCCTTCTGATCTGACAGCCACGTTGCCCGTCTCACCCACGCGCCTAATATAATACAAAAGATAGGCGCACGATCGGAGAGCAGGACAGTGCGGCTGTCAGATCAGAAGGACCTGCGAGTGGAGCGCCAGGTAAGGTAAGTTCGGCTGTGTCCCCTGAGCAAACTAATTCACAGGGAGGTGAGAATAAGCGTTCTCACCTCCCTGTAAATAATAGAAACGATTGGCAAACACTTTATTTTAAGTTTACAGTTCCTTTAAATAGTGTGGATACTATTAATTGATTTAAGGAACATTTGCTTCCTGGCTTCTGGGATTTGTCCAGTCCTGTATAAAGCTGGGTACACACGATGAGTTATTTCGGTCCGATCGACCGATAAGTTCATGTTTTGTGCAATTATGTACCCTGGAAAATCCCAATTAGCATATCACAGCCAGGTGTTAAGGGTGTGATTAGATAGTGGCTAAGAGGTGTTATAGGAACGCCCAGAGTAAGGTGTTAAAACAGCATTGTACATGGCAGACAGTTGGTGTCGAACCCCCCCACCTCTATTTAGGCTTGGTTTCTTTATTTTCACATAAATGGCCTCCTTAACACCTCTCTTGAACCAGTCACGTTCCTTCGCCAGTATGTTAACATTACAATCTTCAAAGGTATGTCCTTTATCCTTAAGATGCAGATACACGGCTGAGTCCTGACCCGAGGAATTGGCTCTTCTGTGCTGGGCCATACGTTGATGCAGTTGCTGTTTGGTCTCCCCCACATACAAATCAGAGCATTCTTCACTGCACTGCACTGCATATATGATGTCGCTTTTCTTGTGTTTTGGTATTGGGTCTTTTGGATGTACCAATTGCTGCCTCAGTGTGTTGTTCGGTTTAAAGCAGACAGGGATATGATGTTTTTTGAAAATTCTTCTTAATTTCTCGGAGACCCCTGCTACATATGGGATGACCATGTTCTTCCTCCTGTCTTGCTTTTCCCCCTCACTGTTGGTATTTGTGTTCTTTTCTTTCCTTCTACTTCTTTTGACAAAGGCCCAGTCTGGATATCCACAAGTTTTAAGGGCTCCTCCGAGATGTTTCATTTCTTTAGCCTTTGCCTCTGTGCTAGTGGGGATGTTCTCGGCTCTGTGTTGCAGGGTTCTGATGACACCCAGCTTGTGATCTAAAGGGTGGTGTACAATGCTGTTTTAACACCTTACTCTGGGCGTTCCTATAACACCTCTTAGCCACTATCCAATCACACCCTTAACACCTGGCTGTGATATGCTAATTGGGATTTTCATAATTGCCACAGATTCCTGTACAAGTCATTCTGAATTGAGAAAGCCAGTCGGATGACTAGCGAACCTGGCTGTGATATGCTAATTGGGATTTTCATAATTGCCACAGATTCCTGTACAAGTCATTCTGAATTGAGAAAGCCAGTCGGATGACTAGCGAAACGTCTTCAAGAACTACATTTCTAGTCCAGTTGATCTAATTGAATACAACAGATATACCATGACCTGGATGATAGAACCTTCACAAGCATTTTCTATTACCTATTTATTACTGGTTGACGTGTTATTTCTTTGTAGGTAATTTTGGTACGAATGGCCAGAGCATTGCAAGTCCTGAAATTCAGACGTGACCTGTCTACCAAGATAAAAACATCATCAACTAGCATAATGTCTCAGCAAGAGGAAGCCAAGCAGATATTTATGACTGGAGTTACTTCTGTGCTGCCTCCTAGTATGTTAGGAAGAAACCTTGTTGTAAAGGATAATTGTGGCTCCTCTGTCTTGCAGTGTGGTGGCAGAGAGTTTTCTTTACATAAAAACCTCTACTTGGTTGGATTTGGAAAAGCAGTTCTAGGAATGGCTGCTGCAGTAGAGAAAATTGTAGGAAAACACCTCTTGCAGGGGGTAATCAGCATCCCTCGAGGCATGCAGGACACAATGAAACATGCCAAAAAATGGTAATGTAACAATACTAGTATTGTCAATGTATCCACAGTCCTTCATTATTTCCCTTTTTGGCACTGCAGTGAAATACACTCTTACCTCCTTTTCTGTCCACATGCTATAAATGTTGCTTCCATTGACTAAAATGGGTAGATGTTTCATTGACTGCTGCTCCCGTGAAAGTAGCCTTAAGATTCAACTTGGATTTTTAACAGTAAAAAACAAATTCTGTTTTCAATAGTTCTGTCCCCCTCTAATCTGGGTCATGGCTGATTGTTTACCCCTAGTTATTTGAATGAGGTAGATGATCGACTTATAGTGGAAGTGATCTGTAAATGAGGTTTGTGAAGTTGAGCTGGTATATGTATTGGCATGCCACTGTTTAGATTGATTGATCTTAAATTCAGAGATGGATCCAAAGTTTTTTCAGATTTGTGCAAGAAGGGTAGGGATATTCCGGGTTGTGTCAGCGACGAGTGTCACTGCAAAAGATGATTTTTGATTCCATTCCGTAGATATTAGTTGAGGAGCATATCATTTCGGCAAGGGGTTCCATACACTGTGGACAAGAGCAAGGAGAAATGGGGCAAACCTGACTGGTCAATTCTTGATAGGAAAGAGGTCTGATGGGGTATGCCGTGTTACATACTTAAGCTTTAGGGCTGGAATATAAGCTCAATATTGCATTTCATATAGATGGGGGAATCCAAATTATAGAACTTGTTTAAATATTTTGCCAGTTGACTCTGTCAAAAGCTTTTTCGATGTTCTAGGACTGGGTGACTGTGGGGTCTCTTCTGTGATCGGTAATTTGAGTGAGGATGCTTCCTTTATTGCCGGAGTGTCTGCTTGATAGGATCATTGTTTCATAATTCACTAGGAGCGTAGGATGATCTTTTTTAAGTCTATTGGCCAGTAACTTGGAGAATATTTTCACAACACTGTTGATTAGTGAGATAGGTCTGTAATTGGTCACCTGTGTAGAGTCTCGGTCTGGTTTAGGGATAAACTTAAGGTGAAGTAACTATCGGGACACTTTCTAAGAATTCTATTATGGTGGTTGGGGCGTGGGGAACCAATATCTTAATATATGAAAAGTGTGAAAAAAGGGCTGGACATGCCCTTTAAGACACTGTTTTTGCTTAACCCTTGTGGGAGTTAGCCTAAAGACACTGTTTGTAAACTTAAAACATTGTGGGATGTAGCCAAAGGCAGCTGTTTTTTGCTAAACACATTGTTGTTTTTTGGGATTGCATTCTACACTGTTGTAAATTTAACAAATTTGGAGGTAGCCTAGTCACTTTGTAACTTAAACATTGTGGGATGTAGCCTTAAGACACTGTTTTCGTTTAACACATTGTAGGATGTAGCATTAGACACTGTTTTTAGTTTAACACTTGTAGGATGTACCTAAGACTTACTTGAAATAAAACTATTGTGGGATGTAGCCTTAAGACCTGTTTTTAGTTGAACACATTGTGGATGCCTTTCTCGCAGTTTAAATTAAAAATTGTGGGATTGGTAGCCCTAGACACTGTTGTATAAACTTAAAACATGTGTGCATATAGGCCCTTAAGACACGTTGTTTTGTAAACTTAAAACATTGTGGGATTGTAAGCTTAAGACACTATTTTTTGCTAACGCTGTGTGGGTGTAGCCTTAGACACTTTTTTTTAAGCTTTAAGCGTTGCGGGGTGTAGCCTTACGACACTGTTGTAAACATAAACATTGTGGGATGTAGCTTAAGACACTGTTTGTAAACTTAAAACCTTGTGGGATGTAGCCTTAAGACACTATTTTTTGCTAAACACATTGGGGGATGTAGCCTTACCACACTGTTGTAAACTTAACAAATTGTGGGATGTAGCCTTAAGACACTGTTGTAAACATAAAACATTGTGGGATGTAGCCTTAAGACACTGTTTTTAGTTTAACACATTGTAGGATGTAGCCTTAAGACACTGTTTTTAGTTTAACACATTGTAGGATGTAGCCTTAAGACACTGTTGTAAACTTAAAACATTGTGGGATGTAGCCTTAAGACACTGTTTTTAGTTTAACACATTGTAGGATGTAGCCTTAAGACACTGTTTTTAGTTTAACACATTGTAGGATGTAGCCTTAAGACACTGTTGTAAACTAAAACATTGTGGGATTGTAGCCTTAAGACACTGTTTTTAGTTTAATACATTGTGGGATTTAGCCTTTGTACACTGTTGTAAATTTAACAAATTGTGGGATGTAGACCTAAGACACTGTTGTAAACTTAAAACATTGTGGGATGTAGCCTTAAGACACCTATTTTTTGCTAAACGCATTGTGGGATGTAGCCTTAAGACATATTTTAGCTTAACGCATTGCGGGATGTAGCCTTACGACACTGTTGTAACATCAAAACATTGTGGATGTAGCCTTAAGACACTGTTGTAAACTTAAAACCTTGTGGATGTAGCCTTAAGACACTATTTTTTGCTAAACACATTGGGGGATGTGCCTTACTACACTGTTGTAAACTTAAAAATTGTGGGATTTAGCCTTAAGGCACTGTTTTTAGCTTAACACATTGTGGCATGTAGCCTTAAGACACTGTTGTAAACATAAAACATTGTGGGATGTAGCCTTAAGACACTGTTTTTAGCTTAATGCATTGTGGGATGTAGCCTTAAGACACTGTTTTTAGCTTAACACTTTGTGGCATGTAGCCTTAAGACACTGTTGTAAACATAAAACATTGTGGGATGTAGCCTTAAGACACTGTTTTTAGCTTAATGCATTGTGGGATGTAGCCTTAAGACATTGTTGTAAACTTAACACATTGTGGGATGTAGCCTTAAGACATTGTTGTAAACTTAACACATTGTGGGATGTAGCCTTAAGACACTGTTTTTAGTCTAACACATTGTGGGATGTAGCTTTAAGACATTGTTGTAAACTGAACACATTGAGGGATGTAGCCTTAAGACATTGTTGTAAACTTAACACATTGTGGGATGTAGCCTTAAGACATTGTTGTAAACTTAACACATTGTGGGATGTAGCCTTAAGACATTGTTGTAAACTTAACACATTGTGGGATGTAGCCTTAAGACACTGTTTTTAGTCTAACACATTGTGGGATGTAGCCTTAAGACATTGTTGTAAACTTAACACATTGAGGGATGTAGCCCTAAGACACTGTTGTGAACTTAACTTATTTTGGGATGTAGCCTTAAAACGCTGTTTTTAATTTAACATACGTTGAATTAACCTTCTTTTTTAACTAATAACATTGTGGACAATACCCTTAGAACAGTGTTTTTAGCTAACACATTGTGGGCTGTAGCCTTAAAACACTTTTTAACATGTCACCTTGTGGACAATGGCCTTAAATTAACTTGACACATTGTGGACATTCACCTTAAGTCATTGTTTTTAACTTATCACATTGTGTGCAATATCCTTGAATCGTTGTGTTTAGCTAATCACATTGTGTGCAATATCCTTATATCGTTGTGTTTAACTTATCACATTGTGTGCAATATCCTTATATCGTTGTGTTTAGCTAATCACATTGTGTGCAATATCCTTAAATTGTTGTATTTAACTAATCACATTGTGTGCAATATCCTTAAATTGTTGTATTTAACTAATCACATTGTGTGCAATATCCTTAAATTGTTGTATTTAACTAATCACATTGTGTGCAATATCCTTAAATGTGTATTATAATCAATTGTGTGTTTAATTGTTGTATTTAACTAATCATTGTTGCATAGCCTGCAAAACCAACTGGTTTTTAACTTAACACTTTGTGGATGTATCCCAAAATCATTGTCTTTAACTTAATTCATATGGACAGAGTCATATAACATTGTTCTAACTTTGTCACATTGTGGGCCATAACCATAACACACTTTGTTTTAAACTATCACATTGTGGATAATAGCCTTAAAGCACTGTTTTTGACTTAACCATTGGGGAAGTAGCCTTAAAACAATGTTTTAATATTACACATTGAGGGATGTATCCTTAAAATCCTGTTTTTAACTTATCACTTGTAGATAAGAGGTTTTAAAACAGTCAGGGTTATTCAATAAAAGTTTTTCAGGGAGTCAATAAAAGTTCTTATCGTTTAAATGGTGCTATTTTGCCCCAACCATCAGATGTTATTTAACATTTGAAAGCTAACCCTGAAACAGGGTTATTAAATAAAAGTTTCTTATCGTTAAAATGGTGCAAATTTTGCCCAACCATTCCAGATGCTACTTTCAAATGTTAAATAAGATCTGATTGGTTGGGGCAAATTAGCACTATTTGTAACGATAACAACTTTATTGAATCTCCCTGACTGTTTTAAACTAAACCTGCATGCATAGTAACATAGTAGTAACATAGTAATTGAGGTTGAATAAAGACATACATCCCTTAAGTCCAACCTATTCACTTTTATTTTTTTTTTAACCCTTCTAACAGTTTTATCCAGAGAAGGCAAAAAAACTAGTAAAAAGGGGGGGGGATCCTTCCTGACTCCAAACGGCAATCGAAAGTATCCTGGATCAACCAGATCTACATATATGTATTAATACAGTAATTCTCAATACTTTTAGTTTAGAAACGTACCCAGGCCTAGTTTAAAGCTATTCAATGAACTTGCCATTACCACACTCTGGCTGGAAGACAGTTCCACAGTTTCAAGTTCTCACTGTAAAGAAACTTTCCTAACCTGAAGATGAAATTTCCTTTCTTCCAACCTTAAAGGATGTCCACGAGTCCTCTGATATGACTATTGTGAACAATGCACCAGAGAGTTTATTGTATGGCCCATTTATATTTGTATAGGTTATTCATATCCCCACTCAAAGTCGCTTCTCCGAAGTAAAACAGCCCTAACTTGTCAATCTGCTGCCCAATTTAAGCCTCCACTCCCTTATTAATTAGTTGCCTTCTCTGAACTGCTTCCATTTCCAAAATGTCCCTTTTGTATACAGGATTCCAAAACTGCACTGCAATTCCAAATGAGGCCTTACCAATGCCTTGTAAAGAAGGAGAATAAATTTTCTCTTTGAATCTATTCCTCTCTTATACAAGACAATTTCTTGCAGCTCTTGCTGTGGCTGTCTGGCATTGTTTGCTATAGCTTAGTTTGTTATCTATCAGAAACCCTCAAATCTTTTTCCATTAACTTTGAATCTCATCTGCCATTCTGCTGCCCCATTTTGATAAATATCTAGGTCTGCTGCAGCACTTGCACATCATTAAAGTTTCCAAAGCTCAGCATAGTTAGTGTCATCAGCAAACATGAGATCTTGCTCGCAATTCCCCCTTCAGTCATTTATAACCAGATAACAGAAGTGCCCGTACGAACCATGCGGCACTCAGATAGAACTTTAGCCCACATAGATGTAGCTCCATTTACCACCACTCTCTGTTTGCAATCCAACAACCATTTCTATCCATGAACAAAGTGTTTTCTTCATAGGACACAGTCCTCAGTTATATTAATATTAGTCACCTATGTGGCACAGTATCAAAAGCTTTCGCAAAATCCAAGTATACTACATCCCTGCTGTGCCTAAATCTAAATTCTTTCTCACTTCTTCCATAGAAACCAGTTAAATTTGTCTACACATCTATTCTCATAAATCCATGCTGACTACTACTATAGAAGATCAGTTGGGGCAAACCTTCCCTACTGCTGATGTTAGGCTTACAGGTTTATAGTTACCAGGCTGTGAACGATCGCTTTTTTGAATAATGGTATTTACTCTTGGATATACAAAATATAATTGACGCCTAATGTATTGAGTTTATCTAACAATCTATGTGAAGTAATTTGTTGTTTATTGTATGGAGACCTTATATATTAATCAAATTGGACTAATTCTGTGTCTCTGTATGTCACTTGGCGCTCGGTATAAAGAAGCTTAAACCCCTGTGCATATTTTTTTTTGATATATTGAGGTTATATATACTTATATAAGTGTTGCAGCTGTCTAGTAGTTACCCACATTGATATCACGGGGGTGTGTTAGAACTGCTTCGTACAGATTTGATTAGTATTGGGCACTTTAGTATGTGGGCCTGTTTGGTAAAGTCACCAATGTATCTGTCGGCACAGGCAAGTTCCCATAATCAAGTATATTGTTGACACTAGGACTGTAAATGTACTTGCGTTTGTTGTTTGGGTCAATTCAGTTTAAGGGGTCTCCAGAGTCTCCCCTTTTGGAATCTCTGGGGTTAGGCTGGGCTACTGACCATGCAGATTTGTACTCCTAATTTCTTTAACGAATCCAGATTTTGTTCTATGGAAGTAAGAGAGAGATGGCCCTGCTGCCAATGCCATTATCAGGCGGAATGGAAAGCCCCATCTGGTACTAGGGTCTTGTTTTTAAGAAGTATATCGGGTTTACAGGGCGCACAGTACATATTCTTGCGAGTTGTGGTAGGTGGAGAGGTCCTAAAAATAATTTTAGTGGGCTCACTCAACTTCAAAACGTCCAGGTTTCTAGCGGTCAACATAATAGCTTTCTATGTTAAGTAATAAATGGAGCCTGCAAATTATGTCTCTCGGGGTTCGTCTGCTCGAGGAACGGTGGTTCTTAGGGTTCGATGGGCTCTGTCCATTAGTAGATCAGGCCTCTGTCTTTCTGGAAAGATATGACGGAGGTTTTTGCAGGTAGGTAGAGATCTGCGTCACCTCCAAAATGTTATTTGTGTCTGGAATGGTTTTCTGCATTTCTTGTGTGGCCCTTATCAGAGATATATCAAGTCTAATTCCTGAAGCTCTATTTGTACCTGTTGACAATAGGAGGATAAATCATCAGTAGTGTCTCGAGGGGTAGCGACCCTCTCTCCCAGCTGTGCTATTTCCAGCCATCTTGGATTTGCTTAGGGTTCAGGTTTATTGAGAAATCCGTAATATCTCCTTTTGCAACTGTGGATTTTTCCTAGGACCATCTCTAGTAAACGTCCGCCCTCAGAAGTTTCTGGGGTAAAATCAGGGAAAGGAAGCTATATTGGAAGCGAAGTAAGCCAATTATGTAGAGCTCAGTTCAGATATGGCCCTCACATCCCCCCCCCCCTCTACTTTCTTTCTATGTTCTGTTCTCTCTTTGTTTTATAGTTAAAAAAGGCTTGGAAAATCATGATAAAATTTTACTTTTTATTGTAACATTTCGTGTATTTGAGGTACCTATCATCAGACAACCTGTTTTTATGCTCCCTCCTTAAATTGCCTTTAGCCTCTTTCTCCTTTCATCTTCCCATAATCCCATATTTCTATAACCCTTCTTGTCTTTTCCCATTCTTTCCATTTGTTCTTCTCTCCTTTAAGATTCAGCTTCTCTTTCTCACTTCCCTCTCTTCTCTCGAACTTTTTTGGTTCTCCCATCTCTATTGCCTACTGCTCTTCTTTAAACATTCACCTCTTACTTCTCTCGCTGCACCTTTCCATTCTACTTATGATTATTATTTAGCCTCCTCCATGGCTGTTACTTTCAGATCTACTTTCTCCTACTCTTCTGTACTTTATTTTGCTGGATATGTGCAGGAGGGTCTCTGCTGGAACTGCTTCTAGTTTTAGTAAGTCCTGGTACTTAATGCTTCTCTAGTAAGGCTGCTTTGCTTCCTGAGTACCCATATTTTCTTAGTAAACAATGTAACAAGCACTATACGTCCCTGTATGACCGCAATGGTAACTAAACTGTTGGTATACCACCACTGTTTAGTTACATTGTGATCTTACAGAGATGATCTGTGCCCGTAACAATTTTACAAAGAGAATGTCGTGACAGTGTCTTTTTTAAATATCAATTTGCCAGTCTGTGGCTGTCCTGTGCAAAGGGCCCCATAAAATAAAAATGTCATTAAACAAATACAGCATCTCATTCAGCTTATCACTAGTTCTTGCATTTTGTGCAGTTACCGGATAGTGGGTAGGTGATCTCCCACTTGCAACCAACTAGCACTCCTGTGTGTGACCCTAATGAACAGCAGAATGTACAACTGCAGTCTGCAGGGGGATGATCGGTAAGTGAACAAGACTATAGAAAGGTGTTGGAGGGTGTGTTGTGGAATGTTCTATGTTGTGGGGCCCCCTCAGATGGTGAAGGGCCCTGGGACATGGCTATTGCCCTGCCCAAACATTTTACATCTCTACATCTTATCAAAGACCCAAAGATTATTTACATATACATTTAAGATACACAAAAGTGTAGGATACACTATCATATATAATATATACAAATGGATTAATTTATACATTTTCATACGCAGTAAAGTAAACCATAAATTAGAAAGGCATAGATTGGATAGATTGTTGTAACCGATCAATAGATGTGATGAAATATCCATCTCCTGTTTAATCCTTTGGCATATGGAATCAAGTTCCACAATCCAAAAGGTTTCCGTTTATTTTATTTTGTAGGATATCACCACCTCTTACATTTAATATCCAATCTTTCTATACTGTACCCTTGTACCTGGCAGTATCTAGAATTGCCACCTTATGCAATATTAAATGTCCTCCTATTGGCATGGGCCTGGTGGCAAGTGCCTGGGGGGGGGGTTGGTTGGTAGGGGAGGGTTGTTTATGCTGCAGTGTGCATAAATACAATGTGTGGTGCGGTGGTGCCAGGGGGAGGGGGATGGTTGTGGTGATGCCAGGGTGTGTGCTGGTGGTGCCAGGGGGTAGAGGGATGTGTTGGTGATGCCAGGGGGGGTGTGCTGGTGGTGCCATGGGGAGATGTGCTGGTCATGCCGGGGGATGTGCTGATGGTGCCAGGAGGAGATGTGCTGGTGGTACCAGACGGGAATGTGCTGGTGTGCCAGAGGAGAGTGCAGGTAGTGCCAGAGGTGTGCTGATGGTTCCAGGGGGAGGTGTGCTGGTGGTGCCAGGGGGAGAGTGGTGCGTGGTGCAGGGTGATGTGCTGTGTGCCAGGGGAAGATGTACTGGTGGTGCCAGAGGTGATGTGCTGGTGTGCCAGGGGGTGTGCTTGTGGTGCTAGAGAGGATGTGCTGGTGTGGGGGAGGAATGATTTTCTAATGTCTGACAGAAATTATTAATTGTTATTAATTATAGTTATTGGCAATGTGCATTATTACAGTAGTTATTATGGTTTTTTTTAAAGTTCGTTGGGGGGGTATTTAATGGTAATGTGCTTTTTAAAAGAGAACTAAGCCCCTTAGTCCTATTAAACAGTTACATACTCTAATCCATATTTTTTTTTCAAGAGGACTAACTATAGCCCCTTCTTGCAACATGTCATCTGCACATAGGATAAATGAGAGGGGGACTTTAGCTTAGAATTCCCAGTTTGCTTTACCATGTTATACAGACAGTATGGGTAGGGTATAAAGGTCGGACTAGATGGAAGAATACTATATTACTACATTGGCAATGTGTGGATGTACATTGGGGGTATTTTTATATAATATACTGGGCAATGTGTGTATAGACATTGGGACATATATTTCATTTTTATGGGTCTGCGCGCGGATTTTTGAATTTTTCGAATTTTTGCGAAAATCCGGATCCTCGAGCGGACCAGATTTTGCGAAGTTCGGACATCTCTAGATGTAATGTACCTTGCTACTGACGAAGTTCGGGGATACCGTAGAATACGCGTCTAGCAGTTTGTTTTTAGATGGCTCCCACTTCACATTCCCACTGACTGACACTCGGTATTGTATCTCTTTACCTTCCAACTCATGCTGACTCTATGACTTGGTCTGCCAACATCTTTACGTGAGGGGTATTAGGTCTACCTACAGATATGCAGAGGTTTTTATTAACTGTTTGATTAATTTAACCCTATTTACTGCTAGCACTGTACTAATTAGGATTTATAATTGGATTGTATTTATATAAAGTGTTATATGTCCTCATCCAAGGTTAGAATAAGGGAAATGGGGTAGTTTGGACTTTAGTTTCCCTTTAAAGGATGAATGCCTAATCTTTTATCTAAAAAACTAAAACTAAGATTTTTATTCTTTCAGTCCATCTCTTTTCATACTACAGACACATTCTAGCAGTTGTTTTTTGCGTTGATGAAATAAATGTAATCCTTTACTTCTTCCAACATAACATTGGGATACGAGATTTATGACTCTTGTTCTATGAAGATAAAGCAATGGAAGGAACTTTGAAATTACTGTCAGGACACAGGATCATATTCCTGGTTATCATGTAGAGATCCAATGGCATCCTTGCTGGAATAATTGGTCCATGTGTCATCGCATACTACATATAATATGGGACAACTTACAGAGTATACAGATATCCACAGTGAGTACTGATACAATTGTTATTATTATGGGCTTTATAGCGGCAACATTCCATCATCTTATACAATACAATACAATAACATTTGTAAAGCGCTTTTCTCCTAAAGGACTCAAAGACCATCTTTACAATTATATCACTGTCCCAGTGCCAAAGACCGCCATCTGTTGGGAGAAAGCCACGATGGAGCACCTAGGTAGTTTATCTCTGTTACACCAGGCGTTCATTATTCATAGGAGGTGGAAATATGAGATTTCCCCTCCCTGTAAATAATAGATACAGAATAGACTGTACTTGATAATATCGGTTTTAGGTCACCCTTTAAGTAAAAATAAATCGAACCTGCAGCCTTCCTAAAAGAAAGCTCTTCTACCACTGTCCCAAAAGAGCTACCAGGTAAATGTAATACATGTAGAATCTTATCTTTTACTAGGAACATACATAATGTTAAAAAAAATAACAGGTATTTACACTGTAGTTGGATAGCTGTGTTTTTTAAATACCAGAGGTATATACCTTTTTGTTCTGTTCCCCTCCCATAGCCTCACTTACTCCTTGAATGTTGCTGGCTTCCTCATCTTCTGAAATGCTGTTTTTAGCTCTGCCCATGAGATATGCAAATCTTTAACATCTTGCTGTGTCACACACATGCACATTCGCGCAATGTCAACCAGACACACGTGCATTAATGTCATGTGCCGTGCACTGATGTCACGTACATTGTGCAGTAACGTCACACGCTCGCACTACAAACAGCTTGCAAACTACCTGAAACAGCAAGATGTTGGAGATTTGCACAATCTGTGGGGGTGAGCTTAAAATGGCATTTCAGAAGAGGAGGAAGTCAGCAACATTTAAGAGTCAACGAGACTGGGCTAAAGGTAGGCTCTCTATTGCCCTCTTAGTACATTCAGTACATTTCGACGGAGTTTGCCTTTTGCAATCTTAAACGCCAGCTATCTGCAAGCATTAGAGATTATGGGGCATATTATAAAGAAACGAAAATTAGCGCCCAACAATTATAACGACTAGCGCCTTTCCCCGATAGTATCTGGGCCGCATGTGTTGCGGTAATTTTAAGCCCCTTTGCGGCGATACTATAAGTAACGCGCGAAGGGACTTAAAATCCCTTCCCGGCGCCTCTCTAAGGGGCGGGGCAATACGCCCACCCCCACAACCCCCCCGCGCGGCGAGACCACCCGCCGCCGCTTCCCAGAGCCCTCCCAACCCCTTCCCCGCTCGCGGCGATCTCAGAACGAGGCAAGGAGGGGCTGCCGGGAAGGGGCCGCAGCAGGTGTCGCGACCAACCGCCGCGCACCCCCTCCCCAGTAAACCCCTCAAGCCCCCAGCCCGGCCGCTTCCCCCCCGCAGAGGAAATACCACAGAACCAGGAATTGGAACGCCTCTACATGAGCTCCTCTCCATCCATCGGACCCCCGATGCTTTGTCGCTACTTATGCAGCACCTCTGACAGTTAAGTAGGTACTGGACTTTATGACTATTGGGAAAGGTCTCTGTGCACTTGCTATACTGATGTGTAGAGGTTTAATACCGAGTTGTGATATATGTTTTTAGAATTTTAATCTTTATCTATCTCTATATATGTACCCCCACTTTTGACCCTTAAGGGTCTATCAATAAAGGGTTTTACTTACTTATATACAGAATTTTCGAGTGCGGTACTTCTCTTTTCCTTTTCTGTTCTATATATTATTCACTAGTTTTTGTACCTGCACCCTGGTCCTTTGGGACTAGTACTTGTGTATCCTGATTCTCATACTAATACCTGTTTTTGTATAAATTATAGTTCCTTAACATCTAAATCTGCCTAAAACTAAATGTGTGTGCAGGGTGGTAAAATAATACTATCCTGAAATACCATTTTAAAGGGAAGTTCAGTGCAAAAACATGTGCTTTTAAAAGGCATGTCCAACTCTAAAACTTACATTTTCCCCACTGCAGGCCCGATGTGCAGTGTAAAAATTCCTTAGGGCTAGGCCACACTAGTGCAATTTCCGTGCAATTGAACTCGCGTTTGCACATGCAATTGCGCAAGCATTTTTTAATAACATTAATTGCAGCAATGCACCGAAATCGTGCTGTCTAGAGTATGTTTCAAGAATGACCTTAAGTAGTAATCAACATGGATTTAGGAAGAATAGATCTTGTAAACTAACTTGCTTGGCTTTATGATAAAGTGAGTAGGAATTTAGACTCTGGCATATGAAAGTATGATATAGGTATAGGAAAACATGGTTGAAAAATTCTCATGACTGGCTGTAAATTTAGAAGGATACTCCTAGGTTAGACAGGATAGAGTAAATAGGAAAGGGAGGAGCATTTTATGTTAAACAGAGTTTAAGCTAAATTTAAAGAAAGATACCGTATATACTCGAGTAAGTCGAGGTTTTCAGGCTGTAACAACAGCCTGAAAACTGAACCTCGATTATACTCGGGTCAGTCACTCACTTGATAGAGAAATCCGGCTGCCGCATCCAGTGATGGTCGCATCCACTGACGTCACTACTCGGCGCCGGAATGAGACCGGCGTGAGTAGTGACGTCAGTGGATACGACCATCAGTGATGCGGCAGCCAGATTCCTCCATCAGTGAGTAATGTCGGGGGCCCGTACTCTCCTGCAACTGTGACAAAAAAAGGTAAGAATACTATAAAAGGAACTATAGTGGCAGGGTGAGAAGATGGGTGCAGGGAAATAGGTTTTATTCCTGGGGGGGGGAGAGTAAAGGAGTCATTTGGGGATAGGATATAAGATAGTTTGTTTTGTGGTTGTTAACATGTTTAGAGTCTGTAGTTCCCCTACAGATGTTTGTAAACTATAACTCCCAGCATCTAAAGCATGCTGGGAGTTGTAGTTTCCAAACATCTGGAGTGCCAAGGAATTGGGGGTTACTGTTAATTTAAGGGCAACTAATGCCTGAACATACTGAGGATGGTACCTATTGTTACGGTAAATAGATTGCCTTCTGATTCTGTATTGTTTTGAGGCTTTAGTTGCCCTTTAAATGGACAGCAGAATTCAAATACAGTATTTCCATACATTAATAGCCATATTGGATTTGGCTATTACTGTATGGGACTATGTATGGGAATGCTGCTGTCCATTTAAGGGCAACTAAAGCCTCAAAACAATACAGAATCAGAAGGCAGTAGTGTTCATAATTTCTACCCGACTTATACTCGAGTCAACAAGTTTTTACTCATTTTTGAGGTAAAAATAGGTACCTCGACTATACTCGGGTCGACTTATATTCGAGTATGTACAGTAACTAGGATATGGAGGTTAAAGTGGAGGCAATATGGGTGTAATTAGGGGGGGTAATTTCATTGTTGCCGTCTGCTACAGGCCACAAATGCCAGCAGGGAGGAAATGAGTCTGCTTCAAATGCACATGGCAATGGCTGCAAGTTTTGGGAGTGTTCTGATTATGGGGAATTTAATTACTCTGACATTGATGGTGGTATTGGAATTGCCATCACAGAAAAGGGTGATGGGTTCGTGAATAGTGATGGACACAAAACCGAACTTGAACCTGTGTTCGGACAAACTCGAACTATTCAAACTCGTTTGATTCCGAACTTGCGTCTGTATTTATCGAAATTTAAATTTGTATTTATATCAAAAATTATCGAATTTAAGAGCCAATCGCTAACCCTAGAATGTATCTTTGCTAACCCTCGTATGTACCGTTATTTCCAGTATCCCTCGAATGTATGGTTAGTTTTTCTCTAACCATAGAATGTATCGTCGCTAACCCTTGAATGTAGCCTTGACTTCGGTAACTTAAATGTATCATTTGATTTAGATAACCCTCGAATGTTAGTTCTATTTTCAGTAACCCTCGAAAGTATCGTTTGGTAACCCTTGAAACTGGCCGAAACCCTCGAATGTAGCCAACAATTGCCCAATAATAAAGTAAGATGTGTTTAAACAGGTTTTGGTGAAGTGACAGTGTTCCCCGAGACATTCCAGGTGCCACAGACCATTTACAGTTATATACCATTGTTGTTTATCTGTAAAACATCCAAGCTTTTCGAACTATTAGCTCCCCATTGATTTTAATGGGTTTCGTTTCCGAATATCTATATCTATTGCTGAATTTGCTGCAGGACAATTTTCTCTGAAGTTCCTACTAGAAAAGAAGCTCTGTTGTATCTGGTAATATCTAACATCGAGGAAAGTATTATAGATATAAGGTAACTGGATTGTAAGAAAACAATTAAGTTAGCTTAAATTATTAAGAAGTTAGGATATCTGAACTAAGCATCACTAACCTTAATAATTTTTTTTAGTATATTAATAGAAGATGAAGACTGAAAATGTGGCACCATTAATTAATGGGGATAAGTTGTTACAGAGACTGGTGATAAAGCAAATGTCTTGAACAATTTTTTCTCTGTATACACAAGATCAAAGTACAGATAGCATAGAGTATAGTAGCAATAATAGTGTAACATACAGGTGCACTTTGGTTAACCGAGGATATGTTACAGAAACAACTAAAAGGTTATTATTAATAAATCCCCTGGACCAGATAAAATGCATCTTCAGGTTCTAGGGAGCTACGTTCAGTTTTATTCAGGCCCATTGTTTCTTATTTTTGCAGATTCCCTCATGTCTGGAAGTGTGACTCTGGATTGGAAAAAGGCTGATGTAATTCTAATATTCAAAAAGGGTGTCGTCCAGCCGGGTAATTACAGGACTGTAAGTTTAACTTCAGTGGTGAGGAAGATCATGGAAGTTTAATAAGGGAACATGTTCTAGAGTATGTTTCAAGGACTGACAGTACAAGTAGTAACAAGATGGATTTAGGAGGAATATATCTTGTCCAACTAACTTGCTTGGCTTTTATGAGGAAGTAAGTAGAAATTTAGACTCTGGCATAGCAGTAGATGTAGTTTACTTAGATTTTGTAAAGGCTTTTGATACAGTCCCCCATAGCCGACTAATGTACAAGCTAAGGTCTTGTTGGTTGGGGGCACATTTGTACATGGTAGAAAATTGGTTAATGAATAGATGCAGAGAGTAGTTGTTTATGGGGCTTCATCATTATGGACTAAAGTGCTAAGTGGGTGCCACAGGGTTCTGTGTTGGGGCCGCTTCTATTTAATATTTTATTAATGATTTGGAAGTGGGTATTGTCAGCAAGGTTTCTGTGTTTGCTGACGACACAAAACTTTGTCGACCATTAAAAACTTCAGAGGATGTGCAATAGTTGCAGGGGGATCTAGATAGATGTTACATTGGGCTGCTAAGTGGCAGATGAGATTCAATGTTGATAAATGTAAGATGATGCATTTTGGACTTAAAATCTTGTGCTACTTATACTATATAGTCTCTGTGGTAAGTGAATCCCTGTTGGAAAGGGATCTTGGAGTTTTGGTGGATAACAAACTTAAGGTAGCAACAGTGCCAGGTGGAACAGCCAGAGCCAGCCAGGAAAATGTAATTCTCCCTCTTTGCAAAGCATTGGTAGGCCTCATTTGGATATTGCAGTGAAATTTTGGAATCCGTGTACAAAAAGGACATCGTTGAAATGGAAAGGGTTCAGAGAAGGGCAACTAAATTAATAAGGGAATTGGGGAGCTTGAATATGAAGAGAGACTGGAAAAGTTACAATTATGTATGCTGGAGAAAAGGTCTACGTGGGGATATGATTACGTGTATAAATAATAATGGGCCATACAATAACTATCTGGGGCATTGTTCACCAATAGAACATGTCAGTGGACACGGGACATCTCTTAAGACTTGAGAAAAAAAGGTTTAGGCTTCAATTTTGGAAAGGGTTTTTCACTGTGAGAACGGTTAAAGCTATTCCAGTGGACGTTGTTATGGCAGGTTTATTGGTCAGTTTAAAAAAAAAGCTGGATGATTTCTGCAAAAAAGGAATGTAGCAAGTTACTGGTATTGATACATAAAGTAGAGTTGATCCAGGGAAATTTGCGATTGCCACTTGGAGTCAGGAAGGAATATTTTTCCCCCTTATAAATTGGTGGTTTTTTTAGCCTTCCCTGGATCAACAGTTAGGCAGGAAATGAGGATATTGCTAGATGGGTGGACTGGATGAACGTATGTCTTTATTCAACCACAAATACTATACTATACTATACTATGTGTGATACCCCATGGGTACGGAGGAGGACAAAAGTTGAAAGCACCAATAGGACAAATTTAAAACCCTTATATCTTCACTGTCATTGAGCTGATGTGACTCTTAACAGGTGCACTCTGTTTCTAGTATTATTTTCCCTTTAGTTGCCCTTTAACACTAGATTTTTGGCAAAGTTAATACAGAATTTTGTTGCGGTGAAAAATATGGGTGTAACGTTCACCTATTAAATATAACAGTTATAAAAATTGTGGAAGTAATCACTATGGAGCATTGAGTGTGAAGAATATGGGTTGTGCTGTCTGGACAAACCCTGTTTGGGATGGAAGAATTATGTAATGGTTGTGTGTATATAGATGGTATTCATTGTGGTGTTCTTGTAGCTTAGCTTCTTAAGAAGTGGTGTAACCACGAAACGCGTCAAGAGGGAAGCCACTTTCATTTTGTGGTGTCGTTTCACGTCTGCCAACATGTTCTATAAAGGCATTTTAGCACAGATTTGGTGAGTAGCCTGCTTTGATTTTGACTCTCTCTGACATTACGTTTGGTGTTATTTTGCCTCTTTATAATACAGTTTTAAAAATTGTGTTGATGCCTGGCAATAAAAAAAGTATAAAATACCGCCCCTTTAAAAAAAGTCCTAAGTGATTCCAATGTAATCAAACTGTAAAATATATGTTTATAATCAGAATGCTACTACATATTAGCAAGATGATTATATCATTACAGAAGTGACTTCAGCTTCCCAACCCCCCCCCCCTTCCCCTACATGCACACACACACACTCCAGTCTCACATGGTGGCTACGAGTGTCAGCATGGTCTGGTAGAGTAAAAGGGTGCTTTGCGGTACTTGCTTGGAATGAAAGGAGCAGACACCATGGAGAGAAGGGTAACTGATACATACACCCCCTGGGAGTTAATTGATGAACATTTTTGTGTCACAACTAGTGGGAGAGAAAGAGAGGTGGAGAAAAAAATATGGTAACAAAAATATTTGTACCTGCATACCTGTAATTGAAGGTGCAATGAGGAGGGAAAGGTAAATCAAGTGAACAACCATAGGATTAAAGTGTGTGGAGAGAGGGGGGGTTTATTTTTGACTTAAAATCTAGGGGGATTTATTTTATTTAGCAATTATTGCATCTCCCTAATAGGGTGGGCATGGATTTATTATATAATGTAACCCCTACTGTAAATTATAAGGATATTTGAAATCCCCTAATCCGTGTCCTTTAGAAAAGCACTCAGCCTGTGGCCTGTGCTGTTTATTGCCACTAAACTCCTTTCAACCAGAAATTCTTCATTAATAGGTATATAGGAATTTTAAACTGCACTAGCATGTGCCTATCCTTTCACCTATGATGCTTAATCACCTAGGCAGCTAGTCATGTCCCTGTAATCTCTGGGTGTAAATGAAGACAGGAAAAGCACACATAGACCAACATTTGATGAAAAAAGAACTTTAAAACCATTCAATGTAATAAAAAAAACTTTGGTGGGATATGCCTGCCTGGTTATATGCACACATTATGCACACTAAATTTAAACTACTGATCACCCAACACACCCTTAGACTCCTTCCTTGTTTAGAGTAGCTTCATAACCCTTTCCAGAGTAGAAATTCCATAGTGTCCTGCCATATCCAAACTTAAATCAAGTTGACTTTAGACACTTGAAGGACACTATTGACACTTTTGTACCCTTGAAGGGTTAATAGAGCTACTCTAAACAAGTAAGAGCCTGTTGGTGTGTTGGGTGATCAGTAGTTTAAAATCAGTGTGATAATGTGTGCAATATAACCAGACAATATCCCCCAAAACTTTTTTTTTTCCCTTGAATGGTTTAATAAATTGGTTAAGACTTTTAACCAACAAGGGTGTAGGTCTATGTGTACTTTCTCTGTTTATTTAGACTGTATATAGGAAGTCAGTACCATTAATTTAACAGAAAATTCACTTGGGAGGGACATAATGTATTAAGGTTATTAGAAAGAGAAATTACTTATTTTTCCCCCCATAGAAATGTGTGTTTACACTGAACTTCCCCTAATGTATTGACCAAACTAGGGGGGTTATTCAATAAAAGTTCTTATCATTTAAAATGGTGCTAATTTTGCCCCAACCAATCCGATGTTAGCTTTCAAATGTTACATAAGTTCTGATTGGTTGGGGCAAAATTAGCACCATTTTAAACAATAAGAACTTTTATTGTATCTCCCAGTAGATGTTTTGATGCTTCTATGATAATCTAAATGAACATTTCATTATTAATTTATAATGTGTTGTAGATTAGTTATGGAGCCCAGGATCCAGTTTTAGATGATAAATATTTGTTTCCATCCTTTTTTCGGACAGTACCTAATGACCGTACTCAGTATGATGGTTTCATACAGCTGCTCCATTACTTTGGCTGGACATGGGTGGGTCTTGTTGCATCGGATGATAAACGGAATATTCAGTCTTGTGAAGAATTCAGGACAGAGCTTCTAAAAAATGGAATCTGTGTTGCATACTTTACAATTCTTACAAACAAAAATCCTGTCAGTTACTGGCAAGTGTCCAATACCATAGGGCAGTCTAATGCCAATGTGGTTATCATTTTCTGTAGCCATGTCTATTTTTTTTCATTAATTCATTCTGTTGAGAGATTTCCCCGACTTGGTACAGTATGGATTGCATCAACAACACTATCAAACATAGATGTCAGTTCTCGCATAAGTGTGTTAAATGGCTCTCTCCTGTTTTCATTACATAAAGGAGAGATTCCTGGATTAAAAGAGTTTCTTCACAAAGTCAATCCCATTTCACTCCCTTATGATATTAATACTGCTGCAGTATGGAAGGCATCATTTTTTTGTTTACCTGCAAATGAAACTATAAACAGGGAAAAACTTGGTCCAGCCCCCAACTGTACTGGGAAGGAGACATTAAGATCATGATTCATCATTGATGTCAACTCATTCAGAATAACATACGCTGCTTACAAAGCTGTCTATGCATTTGCATCAGCACTTCATAATATGTTTTCCCATTGCAAAATAAGCAAGGCTCTAAGTTCTGGTTGAATCTAAACTTAACCTTCCAAGCTTCAAAGGTAAATATGATAAGGAGAAGAAGGTTGATAAATGTATAATTACAGATTTATCATAATATTTGTTTCATCTTAATGTAAAATGTATATTAAAAAATCTGTTATTATCATACTGATCGATACAAACGAATCCAATTTAAATCTGCGTATACATAGTAATGATCATAGGTTAATCCCTGTTTGTCCGAGGGGACTAGCCTATTATTGGTAGATATAGATATCTGAATGGGACTATATGTCCACTTCTGTGGTAGAATCTAATGGAATCTACTTGGTACTGTGTGCACCCTGATTTTGTACTGCAACAAAATGGTTGATTTGATTGAGCAAAAACTGTGATAACACTTACTGTTAACAAGGCTATTAACATTGTAAATATGTGTTTTTTTCTTGTTTTTCCGTTTGACAGCTTAACCGTTACCTGGAAAATGTCCATTTTCAAACAAAGTCTGGTGATAAATTCTACTTTATCAATGGAAATCCTGCAGGGAAATATGATATTATAAACTGGTATATTTCACCAAATAACACAGTTTTCAATACTCTGGTTGGTAGTTTTTATTACTCTGAAAAAAAAGGGCAACAATTCTTCATAGAAGAAAATAACTTAAAATGGAATCAAGACTTTAATCAGGTAGCCAATGGCTATAAAAATAGGAAATTGAGGGGTTCTTTGAGATTAAATGTATCCCCAAGAACGGGCAAGTTTAGAGTTTTAACCAAGAAATACAATGTAATGAAATAGATTTTTTGTGATAATATCTGTATTAAAATGTACATTTCAGAACTTACCAAGACTTTGTGAACATATTGGCAGAACAAAACCCAAGGGGTTTGAGAAGGTTCTCATTCATTCAGGTCATGGTATATCTGTTGTATTCAATTAGATCAACTGGACTTGAAGTTTAGTTCTTGAAGACGTTTCGCTAGTCATCCGACTGGCTTTCTCAATTCAGATTGACTTGTACAAAAATCTGTGGCAATTATGTACCCTGGAAAATCCCAATTAGCATATCACAGCCAGGTGTTAAGGGCGTGATTGCATAGTGGCTAAAAGGTGTTATAGGCACGCCCAGGGTAAGGTGTAAAAAAATCACATAAATGGCCTCCTTGACACCTCTCTTGAACCAGTCACATTCCTTTGCCAATATGTTAACATTATAATCTTCAAAGGTATGTCCTTTATCCTTAAGATGCAGGTACATGTCTGAGTCCTGACCCGAGGAATTGCATCTTAAGGATATTCTTCTAATAATAAATAAATAAATATATTTATATATTTATATACATACTTTTTATTTTAACTCCTTATACATATATTTTTATGGTCTTATTAATCACTTAGTGATCTATTTAGCAGGGTGTGTGTCCTCCTGTTAGGAGACTTAGTAAACACCTGTACTGTCACCTATATCTATTTATCTATATGAAACCATAGAAGCCCTCCATGAGGCCCAACTAGACACCTACAAAACGAAAAATTAGCCTTTCAACTTGAAGATCTTCACAACAGATCGAGATGCAGTAACCTACAAATAAGAGGACTACCAGAAACATTTATTGACACCGCCTCTGTGGTTCAGGAGATTTTCGAACATCTACTCTCAGAAGAAGAAATTGCACAGCTTGAACGTGACCTTGCACATAGAACCTTGGCAAAGATACCAAAAGAACATATGTCACGTGATATAGTGAAATTACATTATCATTCCATGAAGGAAAAGCTTTTACAGTGTGCAAGAAAAACAACCGCACTGAAATATAAAGGATATATATACCAAATATATCCAAACTTAACACCTTGAATTTTACAAAAATGCAAATCAATGCAACCCATAACTAAGGTACTTATTGCTAAGTAAATCGCTGGGGATACCCATTCAACTTATCATTTACATGGAACAATAAAACATATACTATGTCTTCACTGGAAATGGGCTTAACTACATTGAGAAATAGGATTGTTACAACAACCCTCCATGATGCAAATTGAAGAATCCACACCACGTAAACAATTCCAAAGAAATTGGACCACCGTTCCCAGTCATAGAAGCCTTTTTGGAAAATGCACCTGGTTTGGAGATCTATCTTCTGACTCAGTGCAAGTTCTGGTTACTAAACCATCAATGTCAGTGCGAATAACTATACTGTATATAAGTATATATTAAATACAAACTCTTTTATAATTAGTAGACTATCACATAATCTACTTAACAATTTACTTATGTTCCTTCTTCTCACTTTTCCTATAATGCGGACATATAATTTTCAGTATGATGGAACTATATAAAGATGCTTTACTACAATCTACAGAACTTCTGACTACATGAAAGTACCTATTATATTGCATCTTAAGAAAACTACACCGCAAAGACATTATTAGTAAAACAATAGCCCTGGCATAAAACCTCTTGGAACAAGAGGTTAAGCAAACGCAAGAGGTTAAGCAAACACAATTGTGTTGTCACCACAATCTAATTTTGTTTTTCTAAAAATCCACCTATAAACCCTGCTCTCCCTTTGTTGGGTTCTAATTCATATTCTTATACATGAAAATAAATTGTTAAATGTTGTTTAAAAAGTAATATTTTGGGGGTTGGGTAAAAAAAACGCATCCCCACTTTGAATCTCCCCTGTCTAAAAGAGGCATAACCTACTGTTTTACTGTTTATATCAAGTTAAAGGGGAAGTTCAGTGGAAATACATGTACTTTTCAGAAAAAAGAGCAGTATTTTTTCATCCCAATGACCTAAACCTGCCCATTCAGCATTGTGTCTGTGTATAAATAAATGTTTCTGAAATACTGACTTCCTGTTTGCAGGACCCCTAGTAGAGACCGTTATGGTTTTGCCCTTGACCTAGTGGCTGGGTTGATTCAGTTGCTCAGTAGAGATCTGAGCATCTTTGACCCATCCAACAGCCAATCAATAGAAATTACTGTTAGGAACATTCCAAGGAAGTGGTGCATCCTGGGAAGAAAAAGGACCATTAGAACCTGAAATGTCAGCTCACTAATGCCAACAGCAGGGAACAGCAAAGAGTATTAAATCAACTGGTTTTTCAAAATGGAAGAGAATATGTGGAATAACTAGGTATGTATTACCGTATATACTCGAGTATAAACCGAGTATATAAATCGGTTTATACTCGAGTCAGGAGCTTACCTGGGCATTCCGGCAGCCGCGCAATCTTTTTCTGTACTGGCGCGCCAGTCTGACGTCACTGGGCAGTGACGTCAGCCGGCGCGCCAGTACAGGAATGCGCGCGCGGCTGCCGGAATGCCTGCCAGAATGCCGATACAGGGAGAAGAGAGCCCAGAGGGAGAAGAGAGCCCAGAGAAGAGAGCCCACAGGGAGAAGAGAGCCCACAGGTAAAGAGAGCCCACAGGAGAAGAGAGCCCACAGGTACAAACTGAACTGGGTGGGAGGGGGAGGGGAGGGGGGCATTCAGAGTTTTGGAAACTACAACTCCCAGCATGCTTTATTAGCTGGGAGTTGCAGTTTCCAAACATCTTGAATGCCAAGTGAGGGTGGCATTCAAGATGTTTGGAAACTACAACTCCCAGCTAATAAAGCATGCTGGGAGTTGTAGTTTCCAAACATCTTGAATGCCACCCTCACTTGGCATTCAGATGTTTGAAACTGCAACTCCAGCTATAGGGTGGAAAACCTCGTCCGATCGTGCGGTCCTCTATGGACTGCAGGATCGGTCGCGGTGACTATCGGACGCGGCTGCTTTTGCCGCGACCGACAGTCCTTCCTCGGTAATGTCCCTTTCCTTACGATGCAGGTACACGGCTGAGTTCCTGACCCGAGGAATTGGCTCTTCTGTGCTGGGCCATACGTTGATGCAGTTGCTGTTTGGTCTCCCCCACTACAAATCAGAGCATTCTTCACTGCACTGCACTGCATGTTGATGTCGCTTTTCTTGTGTTTTGTATTGGGTCTTTTGATGTACCATTGCTGCCTCAGTGTGTTGTTCGGTTTAAAGCAGACAGGGATATGATGTTTTTGAAATTCTTCTTAATTTCTCGGAGACCCTGCTACATATGGGATGACCATGTTCTTCTCCTGTCTTGCTTTTCCCCTCACTGTGGTATTTGTGTTCTTTTCTTTCCTTCTACTTCTTTGACAAAGGCCCAGTCTGGATATCCACAAGTTTTAAGGGCTCCTCCGAGATGTTTCATTTCTTTAGCCTTTGCCTCTGTGCTAGTGGGGATGTTCTCGGCTATGTGTTGCAGGGTTCTGATGACACCCAGCTTGTGATCTAAAGGGTGGTGTACAATGCTGTTTTAACACCTTACTCTGGGCGTTCCTATAACACTCTTAGCCACTATCCAATCACACCCTTAACACCTGGCTGTGATATGCTAATTGGGATTTTCATAATTGCCACAGATTCCTGTACAAGTCATTCTGAATTGAGAAAGCCAGTCGGATGACTAGCGAAACGTCTTCAAGAACTACATTTCTAGTCCAGTTGATCTAATTGAATACAACAGATATACCATGACCTGGATGAATGAGAACCTTCACAAGCATTTTCTATTACCTATTTATTACTGGTTGACGTGTTATTTCTTTGTAGGTAATTTGTACGAATGGCCAGAGCATTGCAAGTCCTGAAATTCAGACGTGACCTGTCTACCAAGATAAAAACATCATCAACTACGATAATGTCTCAGCAAGAGGAAGCCAAGCAGATATTTATGACTGGAGTTACTTCTGTGCTGCCTCCTAGTATGTTAGGAAGAAACCTTGTTGTAAAGGATAATTGTGGCTCCTCTGTCTTGCAGTGTGGTGGCAGAGAGTTTCTTACATAAAAAACCTCTACTTGGTTGGATTTGGAAAAGCAGTTCTGGAATGGCTGCTGCAGTAGAGAAAATTGTAGGAAAACACCTCTTGCAGGGGTAATCATCAATCCTCGAGGCATGCAGGACACAATGAAACATGCCAAAAATGGTAATGTAACAATCTAGTATTGTCAATGTATCCACGTCCTTCATTTATTTCCCTTTTTGGCACTGCAGTGAAATACCTCTTTCTACCTCCTTTTGTCACATGCTATAAATGTGCTTCCATTGACTAAAATGGGTAGATGTTTCATTGACTGCTGCTCCGTGAAAGTAGCCTTAAGATTCAACTTGGATTTTTAACAGTAAAAAACAAATTCTGTTTCAAAATTTTACAACTTCAGTTTCTAACTCTAGACTCTGAAAACTACTGGTTATATCACAAAAACAGGTTGAGGATGAACCTATGTAAATATTTTTAAGAAAAAACAACAGTATCCTGTGTAACTCTGTGCCTACTACATCAAACACCTATACATTAGGTTCAACAAGATTTGATGATAACCAGGCATGTGTTGCCTTAAAAATGCTAAAAGCCAAGGCAGACAGCCTGCAAATCTGGATAATTGGCCGTGGGAGCAGTCAGTCTGACAAAAAAAATTGTAAATGTCACAAATTCATGGCAGATTTTATTGGAATGTCGCATGTGTATGGCAAATATAGTAGTTAGCCCTTCTTTATTTGTTATGAAAACACAACATGGCCTATTGGATTAAAATATCTACCATGTGTAACCAGCTTAAAGGGTATGTCCACCCGTAAAAAATTTTTTTGATATAGTATTCTCCCCTGTCCCCCCAGCCCCAACCGCTATTTATTTTATTAGAAAGTTCCCCAAACTTTACTTACCTGCCCTCTTTCCTCCGCCGCACTGCCGGCCCTCTGCTTGCGAGATAATGCAAGCAGAGGGGCGGGACCGGCAGTCGCGTCTGTGACTGGCTGAGCACAGCCAATCCGGACGCGGCTGCCGGGAGTTCAGTGCGGTGGAGGAAAGAGGGCAGGTAAGTAAAGTTTGGGGAACTTTCTAATAAAATAAATAGAGCGGTTGGGGCTGGGGGGACAGGGGGAATGATTTACCTAAAGGGTTTTATGGTAGGGGGAGGGAATCCTAATCGGGAGGGGGAGGGAAGGGGAGGGAGGGGGAGAAGGGCTGCAGTACGCATGCCAAACTTCTCCCGGAGGCCAGATAGGAGGGAGAACCCTATATGGACTCTGCTATCCTTCTAGTGGGCAGTTTTTTGGGATTTTGGGGGGGGGGGGGATACAGGAGAACCATATGGAGCTGGATGTAGGTAAGGATTAAACTACACTACACAATGGGGCCGTAGTGGGGGGATTATAGTTTTGGGGGTGGACATGCCCTTTAAAGGGCATGTCCACCCCAAAACTAAATTTAACCCACTACTGGCCCCACTGTAAAGTGTTAAAAAATCCTTACCTTACCTCTCTCTCCAAATGGTTCTCCTGCAATGTCTGTCTAAGTCCCAGAAAGTGAATAGTAGGAGCTTGTAAGTGAAAAGGTTTCTGCCTCTTACCTTTCCTCTGAGAGGTTTCTGGTATGCACAGTGAATTGCTTTCCCCACTCCTCCCTCCCTCTGGATCCCTCTTTGCAGCCTTGTGCCCTTCCTCTAAAACATTTTGCTGTAGTGGACCCTATCCCAACCCCAAACGCCATGTTCATTTGAAAAAAAAAATCCGAAATGTACTTACAGAGCTCCGTTCCCCTGCCATTCTGCACTGACGGCAGCCACATCTGTGATCAGACGCGGCTGCCGGTCTGCAAATAGAGGGCTGAATCAGAATGCCGGGGATACTGTAGAAGCTCGGTAAGTACGGTACTTTTTCTGATTATTTTGCTGCAAATGAACATGGCTGGGGGTGGATAGATCCACTGCACTACAGCAAAAACCAGTTTTAGAGGTGGAGATACCTTTAAACACCTACACTTTATAAATCTGTGCCTAATACAGCAGTAGTTCTATTAAAGGAACTGTAACCAAAAATCGTTTCTATTATTCACAGGGAGGTGAGAACGCTTATTCTCACCTCCCTGGTGAATAATAGTTTGCTCAGGGGACACACAAACTTACCTTACCTGGCGCTCCACTCCCTCCTTCTGATCTGACAGCCACGTTGCCCGTCTCCCGACCACGCGCCTATATATAATACAAAAGATAGGCGCACGATCGGGAGAGCAGGACAGTGCGGCTGTCAGATCAGAAGGACCGCGAGTGGAGCGCCAGGTAAGGTAAGTTCGGCTGTGTCCCCTGAGCAAACTATTATTCACAGGGAGGTGAGAATAAGCGTTCTCACCTCCCTGTAAATAATAGAAACGATTGGCAAACACTTTATTTTTAAGTTTACAGTTCCTTTAAATAGTGTGGATACTATTAATTGATTTAAGGAACATTTGCTTCCTGGCTTCTGGGATTTGTCCAGTTCCGTATAAAGCTGGGTACACACGATGAGTTATTTCGGTCCGATCGACCGATAGTTCAGTGTATCGGTCGATCGGACCGAAATTATCGCATCCGAAAGTGCCCATGTCCGATCGACCTTCGTCTGAACCGGACGAAAGGACGATCGGACAGGGTGGAAAACTCGTCCGATCGTGCGGTCCTTATGGACGCGATCGGTCGCGGTGACTATCGCGCGCTTGCTTTTGCCGCGACCGACAGTCCTTCCTCCTGGCCGACCGTTTGAAAGTAACGGTCGGTCAGGAGGAAAAATCGATAGGTGTGTACCCAGCTTTACTGTCTAGTCTGTTTACAAGCTGGTAATGGTAGAGACCACTGAAATAATTTCTAGTTACTTAATTTCCCATTAATTGTATGTTGTTTGCGCTCTCTTGTATGCTTTTAATATTATTTTGTTGTGTAATCACCAAGAGGCACATTTTGCTAGTTATTTCTATATTGTATTCAATGCAGAGACTTACCCTGTAATAATTCTAAAAGAAGATAGATTTGTGAATGACACATTTTCCCATAGGAACAATTGGAATTAAATTCAAACCAGTGGTGTATGTGCCTTTCCCACAAACAAGAGCAATGCATGAATATTTGTCTAGGGAAAACTTGGCACCCCACATACCCATCTCATCTCAACGCTAAACAAATGTCAAAGTACCGTACATATCTTTGGTTATGGTATAATAAAAGTGATACATGTATAAGTTTTATTCATAGTGAATTATCCTTATACCTTATTTACACCTTCCCTGCTTAATCTTTCAATGCCAATATTTTTTTTTTGCAGGGAAATGCTTTTGCCTCTTGACTCAAGGATCCGTGTAATGGAAGGTGCAGAACACAACTTGCCAGATAAAGCAGCATTGGCTGCAGCTAGAGAAATAAAAACCCTTGCAGAGAAACTGTCAGAAAAAGATCTACTCATTGTCCTGATCTCAGGTAGGAAACTAAAATTAAGTCCAGAATATAGCATAGCCATAGGAAGCTAGCAAGGAACATTTGTATTTACAGAATCATACTTACCGGTATGCAGTAATCAACTGCAAAAGTGATTTTTGGCTCCTCCCACAGACATTGTCACTGACTATTTTCCCAATTGTGTGATTCTGCTTTAAATACATTAGCAATGTATTTAGTATGCTTTGTGTCTGGTCTGGTGTAACTATAGTCTCCTTTGTCTCTTTGACTCAGGGGGTGGTTCAGCACTATTACCTGCACCAGTCCCTCCACTTAACCTACGTGATAAGCAAATGATAACAAAACAGCTGGCTGAGAAAGGAGCAAACATCCATGAACTTAACACTGTTCGCAGGGCCCTGTCACAGCTGAAGGGCGGAGGCCTTGCCAGAGCAGCATATCCAGCTCAGGTCAGTTATTATTATTTACAAAATCCAATTTAAAGTATAATTGTCACATCCTCTGTTGCATTTTATTTTTGCTGCTTAGGGTTCCTCAGGCACAGAGTGCTGTTACCTCTCTGTGTTATCACAATGTGTATCACACTATTTTTGGGTATTTAAAGGTTTTGTGTTGAAATTTGTTATTGAATAACTTCCATACTCTGATCAGTACAGCAAAGAATGTTTATGTACTAGTGGGCCTGACAATATTGCTGTATCTAACATTCCAGCGTTGCTAGTGTGTGTTTATTCCATAAATATATTCCTGACATTATAAAATCCAAATTTGTTTGCTTAGAGTAAAGGTTCAGGCTAAAATTCCCTTTACATAACTAATCGTCCAAATGTATTTCATTCACCTGTGCCAGCCCTGTAGTTCCTTACCCTTCAATGAGCTAAATAGGATAACGTTTTGCCAAGGGGAGTGACCTTATTTTTTAAGTATAATTCTTCAAAAATGTGTAATTATAAGAATATTAAGTTGTTTGTAGAAAGAATAACTGCACAACAATTGTTTTGTTAACTGTAATAGAAACAGTGAATATAATGAAAAGCAAACCATTAGATATACCTTTAATTCTGGGTACACCAGGAGGGATTTTTCGTCCTGACTGACGGTTCACCACCAGTAAGTGGTTGGCCGAGACAAATTACCGTTGGTCGTGTCAAAAGTTGCCAAGGTCAACAGTTCACCACGACCGATTGTGCAGTCCATAGGAGAATGCACATTTGGCAGTGATTTACCTGCATGTCCGATCATCTGTTCGTCTGATACGGGACGAATGGGCGACCAATATCGGGGTGATCCAGCGCATCCAAATAGCAATAAGTCCACTCAAGCACACCACATGTGGCAAGGCCTTTTTTGATAGGTGCAATCCTCTCTACCCCCTTCCCAAGGGGGTCACAATCTTCCAGAAAACATGATGGAGATAAGCACACCAAGTGTCCAATTCTTTATTAACAAAGCATACATATCATCCAGCGCATCATCAACAATGCCCTGACCAATCACTAATGCATCTACTGATAGTTGACTGAGACGGCCGTTCATATACCATGTGCGCGCAGGTTTGCAGGACACCTAAGGCTACTTACAGACGAACGACAGGTTTTCGTTTGCTGAAATTTTCAGAGCATTTCCCTGATGGTTGCCGCTGGAAGTATTAATCATTGAACATGCGTTTAGGCACTATAACTTTTCCTGATAATGCCTGCATCACAAATAGTAACCAATTTGTCTATATCAGCCTTCTCTGTGAGAGTTGGTGTCAATTATTTTCAAAATAAAATACAGTATTGTCATTAATAACATTCATTTCTTCTTCTACAGGTGGTAAGTCTGATCCTTTCTGATGTAATTGGAGATAACCTTGATATCATTGCAAGTGGTCCCACAGTTTTCTGTACACAGAAAAAGCAAGAATGTCTGCAAATATTGAGCAAGTACAGTTTACTAGATTCTGTGCCAAAAGTGCTTGAGCAAGCGCTACTCAACATACCCCAGGCACCGGCAAACAATGGTTTTAGCCATGTTCATAATTTCCTGATTGGTTCTAACCTCATTGCACTGAAAGAAGCCGAGAAGAAATCCTTAGAGGTTGGTTATCATCCATTGGTCCTGTCTACATGTCTTAATGGGGATGTAAAAAAAGTTGCCCGTTTTTTTGGCCTTCTTGCTCAAATTGTTTGCGCCATCATCACCTGCAGACCTAAGGAAAAATTACTGGAGCAGGAGATCTTAGTACTGGCCAATGATTTGTCAATTCCTGACTTAAACATTTCTGAGAAACTTCTGACATTAAGAGCATCTGGAACAGTAGAATCAGTTTGTATCTTGTGTGGAGGGGAGACCACAGTACTTGTGCAAGGAAAAGGAAAAGGAGGCAGAAACCAGGAACTAGCATTGCGGGTAGCACAAGAGTGGCATAAATCTTCATATGATCTAAAAGGCTGTGAAGTTTTGTTTTTAAGTGGAGGCACAGATGGGCAAGATGGGCCCACAGAAGCAGCTGGTGGATTTGCTTATCCCTCCATGGTAGCACATGCTCAAGAGAATGGACTTGATGCAGAATCCTTTCTAGATCACAGCAACTCCAACACTTTCCTCTCTCGCTTTCAGGATGGCAGGTATCTTCTCAATACTGGATTGACTGGGACAAATGTGATGGATGTACAAGTGTTGTTGATAAGGAAAACCAAAAATGATTAATCATAGGTAGAATCTCTCTCATAAGAAATAACACGTTTATAAGATATTTTTTAAACATGACTGCATTTACTCCCCTTCCTCAGCCTACACTGTGTTCTTGTGTACTAATAAAGTGCATATTGATGCAGAAGATTCATAGAACATGAGTTATACAAAATAAACTTTTGTCTATATGTACCAATGGTGAAACATTTGTTCTATGAAAATAAAGTTAAAAAACATCTTGTGATCTGCCATCATACCTTTCACCCTGATATTCCTTTTATCTGTTTATTTGAACTATGAGCCAAATGTTGTATAAAGATCAGAGAGCCCCACAGCTTCAGCTTGAGAAAGGAACTAGAATGCTCTGAACTTGCTATGATTATCTTAGTTAGCCAATAAAGGTATCACCTTTATACCATTTTGTTATTTTTTATTTCAAAAGGGTTACCCTGTAAATGTTTTTTTTGTAACCAAATTTTAGTTATTTTAGTACTCAAACATGAAAAGTATTGAAAATAAATTTTATCATCAATATTTCATTAAAAAGACATGTATTGCTAATTCTTCTTGATCGGTCCCCTGCTTTTGATACTGTTGATCACCCTCGACATCTTCAGACCTTCTAGCCTATAAAGTGCAGTGTCCTGGATGCCTGTCTTCCTATCTCTCTAGTAGGACGTTTAGTGTCTTCCGCTCTGGAATTAGCTCCACCCCTCGCCCCTCCCTGTGGGGGTCCTGCAAGGTTCTGTACTTGGCCCTCTTCTTTCTCCGTTTACCCCTATTCCTTGTACAACTCATTAGTTATTTTGGATTCCGGTATCACCTGTATGCTTATGATACCAAAATATACATCTCTGCCCCAGGTCTCCCTACACTGGCATCCCAGGTCCCCAACTGCCTTATTGCCATTTCTGCCTTCATGTCCTCTAGCTTCCTTAAACTGAACATGGACAAGACTGAACTTGTCATTTTTCTACCCTCATGATCTGTTCTAGTCTCACTATTAATGTTAATGACACACCTATATCCTCATCTCCTCATGTCCATTGCCCGGGAATAATGCTAGATTCCAATCTTTCCTTCAAACCCCTTGTCAACTCCTGTCGGTTCCAACTCAGACACATCTCTCGCATTCGTCCCTTCCTCTTGCATGATGCTACCAAAATCCTAGTTCATGCCCTAATCATATCCCGTCTTGACTACTGCACTATCCAATACATCCCCTCCATACATCTCAGAGCTGATCCACAGATACTGTCCAAGGTGCAACCTCCACTCTGCTAACGATATTCTCCTCTCGTTCACCCTTGCCACCTCTTCCCATTCTCGCAAATATTACTTTGCCCGTGCTGCCCCTCTGCTCTGGAACTCATTCCTCCTTCTGTCATTCACCATCCCTCAATATCTTAAAACGCAGCCTCAAAACCCACCTCTTCAGGCAAGCATATTATCTGGCTAGCTAATCAAACTCCACTGCCAATCTACCGTATATACTCGAGTATAAACCGACCCGAGTATAAACCGAGGTACCCAATTTCACCTAAAAATCTAATAAAAGTTGTTGACTCGAGTATAAACCGAGGGTAGAAACTTGGCATTCAAGATGTTTGGAAACTACAACTCCCAGCTAATAAAGCATGCTGGGAGTTGTAGTTCCAAACATCTTGAATGCCACCCCACTTGGCATTCAAGATGTTTTGGAAACTACAACTCCCACATGCTTTATTAGCTGGGAGTTGTTAGTTTCCAAACATCTTGAGGCCAGTGAGGTGTGGCATTCAAGATGTTTGGAAACTACAACTCCCAGCATGCTTTGTTAGCTGGAGTTGTAGTTTCCAAACATCTTGAATGCCACCCTCACTTAGCATGCAAGATGTTTGGAAACTACAACTCCCCTAACAAGCATGGCTGGGGTTGTAGTTTCCAAAGATCTTGAATGCCACCCTCACCCACTCAAACCCAGTTAAGTTTGTACCTGTGGGCTCTCTTCATCCAGGATGTTGGGCTTCCCTCCATCCAAGGGCTTCCTGGGACTGTGTGCTGGTAAGTTCCTCTCCATTCCGCGCACGCGTCCTCTCCATTCCGGCAGCAGTGTCCTCCCATTCCGGCAGCCGCACGATCAGTCCATGTACTGGCGCGCCGGCTGACATACTAATTGGTGCCGGGCTTGGCGCCGGGCAGTGACGTCGGCCGGCGCGCCAGTACAGTACACGGACTGATCGTGCGGCGGCCGGAATGGAGAGGACGCTGCTGCCAGAATGGAGAGGACGATCTTCAAAGGTGAGTGACTCGAGTATAAACCGAGTCCGAGTTTTCAGGTGATTTTTCAGCCTGAAAAACTCGGTTTATACTCGAGTATATACGGTATACACCTTCCGATTCACTCCCCTTATGTCTCACCCTTATTACCCATGTAATGTATGATTATGTAAATGTAAGCACCACAGAAGATGTTGGCGCTATATAAATCTATAATAATTTATTTAGCATTGATTTGTTCATAGACTTTAGGTATACATCATTGATTGCCATATGGACTTTTTATCAACAATAAATAAATGAAAAAACAAATACTTATGTAAACATTCTAAATATTTATTTGCTGTGTTAAGGTGATTCAATTTAAGGGATAGTGTGTTCCTTATTCAACAAGGCAAAGATACAGTTTATACAGTTTTCATAGTGCTGTCAGGTCTAAGGTTCGTACACACATGCTATCGCGGGTCCTGACCGGCAACTCACGATGTGTACGAAGAATGTTTTGCCCGATAATCGGCCTTGGTGTAGGCGCTTTATCTGCCAAAATGGTCGATCGTTCAGAATCGCCATGTCGTTCGTTAAGATTATCTTACAATGGTCTATTTTCCGTAGGTAAATTGCAATTATATACCGGGGGATCCATTACCACTATCACGTAACCCAATGGTGTTTTAGCCAATAGATTTATACCAGGGGAACCAAATTTTCTAAACTTAGAACACATCCTATATAAGCCTAAGGAAGTGAGTAAGAATTTAGATTCGTGCTATAGCAGTAATGTGTATACTTTGGTAAAGCTTTTGATACTGTGCCCCATAGGCGACTAATGTATAAACTGAGGACTGTTGGTCTAGAAAAAAACATTTGTACATGGATAGAGAATTGGTTTTGGACCGCAAACAGAGGTGGTGGTAAATGGAGCTACATCTATTTGGGCTAGATTCTAAGTGGAGTGCCTCTGGTTTTTGAAGGCAAGGTCTCTGTCTATACTGATGACACTAAATTGCAGAGCTTTGGAAACTTCAAAGAAATCTGTAATGGAAAAAGATTTGGGGTTCTGGTAGATAACAGACTTAGCTGTAGCAAATAATGCCAGACAGCCACGGCTAGAGCTAGCAAGATATTGTCTTGTATAAAGAGAGGATAGATATAAAAGAAAAAATATTATTCTCCCTCTTTACAAGGCACCGGTGATGCCTCATTTGGAATATGCTGTGCAGTTTTGGAATCCCATATACAAAAGGGACATCTTGGAATGGAAGCAGTTCAGAGAAGGGCAACTAAATAATAAGGGAATGGAGAGGCTTGACTATGCAGGCAGATTAGACAAGTAGGGTGTTTACATTGGAGAAGCGACGTTTGCGTGGGGATATGATCACCGTATACAAATATATTAATGGGTCATACAATAAACTCTCTGGTGCATTGTTCACTAATAGGTCATATCAGAGTCTATATCAGACTCGTTGACATTCTTTAGGGCACAGCCACTCGCATACATCGCGATTTCATGTGCGATTTTGTTGCGTTTGCGCATGCGTTTTTTCATTAACTATTGATTTACGCGATTTAAAATGCAGAACGCAAATCGCAAAAACACGCGTTTTTGGTGCGTTGCCGTGTTTTCAATGATATGAAAAAACGCAAACGCATGCGCAAATGCAAAAAAAGCGCAGCAGTGTGGCCTAGCCCTAAAGGTTGGAAGAAAAGAAGTTTTACCTTCAGGTTAGGAAAGGTTTCTTTACAGTGAGAGCAGTGAAAACATGGAACTGTCTTCCAGCAGATGTGGTAATGGCAAGTTCACTGAATAGCTTTAAAAGTGATCTAGATAAGTTTCTAAAACTAAAACATATTGAGAATTACTGGTATTAATACATATACTGTAGTTCTGGTTGGTACAGGGATATTATATAATATTGAGAATTACTGGTATTAATACATATACTGTAGTTCTGGTTGGTACAGTGATACTATATAATATTGAGAATTACTGGTATTAATACATATACTGTAGTTCTGGTTGGTACAGGGATACTTTCCGATTGCCATTTGGAGTCAGGAAAGAATTTCCCCCCCTTTCGAGCTGTTTTTTTTTTGCCTTCTACTGGATCAACTCTTAAGGCTCGCTCACACGCTCGATTTACGAGCGAGGGACGACCCCTGACGGCCGAGCACTACACACGACAAACGAGAATCGTCCATGTGTATGCGTTCGGTCGGGGGTCGTTCATTGATCCGAGCGAGGAACGGCCCCCAACCGATCGCATACACACGAACTATTCTCGGCCGAAACAGCCGTTCGTTGCGTGTAATGCTCAGCTCGGGGGTCGTTCCTCACTCGGAAATCGATTGTGTGTGCGAACCTTTAGGTAGCGTTAAAAAGGAGGGTGCAAATTTGGACTTGATGGACGTATGTCTTTATTCAACCTCAATTACTACGTTACTATGTGTGTCCCTTGTGTTCCATATTTTAAGTTTTGGAGGAATCAGGGACATCAATGCTAGAACAATTGCTCGCCTGGCGTAATATAGAATCTTTCTAAGGAAAACTAGTTGGGCAATGTTCCAGTAATCAGGTATTCCCAGAAAACATAGTTTGCGAACCATTTTTATTGGGGTCTGACATACTCCGGAGAGAAACACTTTATTCCAAAATCTGGTTATTTTAGCACACTGCCAGCTAGGATGCCAGAAATCTGCAGGTACATATTGGCACCTGGGGCTGAAGAATGGGTAGGTGATATTTTAGCCAGTCTATACGGGGATAGATATACTTAGTGGGGGATGTAAAAATGCATAAGCTTATTTGGAGCAGCTGGGGAGACATGCAGGTGTGTTTCTGCCAGATCTTCCCAGTCTTCTTTCATTACAGTTGGATACATATAAATGTTAAAACAAAGGTGTAATTACCTCCTATTTTATCTCCCATGAATTGAGAAGTACCAAAGTAAGGGCAAAACACAATTGTGTCTATTTATGCAGAGCCACAGCACTCTCTTCCGATCGGTGATGCTAACCCAATTGTGCGCAAGCAATTTAATACTGAGTTTGAGTCACTTTCTGTGTGACTAATGGCATCTAATAGCTACGCTGATATAGCCGCTTTGATTTACCCAAATCCACAAGCACACTAACTAAATCTCCCTGTATGGATTATTCAGAAATGGCTACTGGTTGGTACCACCATGCTAAAACAAAATAGATAACATCTGATTGGCTGCTGCAGATTCCCGGTGAACAAGTGGCTGAAGAATGGAATTGGGGCAATAATCTCTTGTGTTTTTGTTTTGCAGGAAACACCGTTTTGTAGAACAGGGATATAAAAATAACATATATGGATAAAAATTCCCTGCTGTCTCCAGCAAAAACATAAAGAAAACAGACTGGTGTTTTTATCAAGGTAGGCCCATGCGCATGAGAGCAGGCAGGGTGGTGGGACATTTTCCTATCGGTTTCAGGCGTATTACTGCTTGCAAAACGATACATGTAGCATCTTGCTCTCATTAACGCCAAGGGGCCACTCAGAAAACGAACTCAGAATGACTGCATCCATGTGAAAGTAGGCTAAGGGGGCTTTAAATATCTGCATTTTTAGTGAGCGATAGATGCACTATGAGTGCATGAGATGGAATTTTTTTAAACTTCCCTGTTGGAAAAGGATCTTGGAGTTTTGGTGGATAACAAACTTAAAGGTATCAAGCAGTGCCAGGCAGTAGCAGCTAGAGCCAGCAAGGAGAGATATGGATTCAAGGGAGAAAAATCGTATTTTCCCTTTTTGCAAAATCTGGTAAAGCCTCATTTGGAATATGCGTATGAATCCTGTGTACAAAAAGGACAACTAAAATAATAATAAGGGAATTGGGGAGCTTGAATATGAAGACAGCTTGGATGGGGATATGATTACTGTGTATAAATACATTAACGGGCCATACATAAAAAATCTGGGGCATTTGTCACTAATAGAACATGTCAAGGACACCGGAATATCTCTTAAGACTTGAAGAAAAGAAGTTTAGTCTTCAGGTTCGGAAAGGGTTTTTCACTGTGAGAACGGTAAGGCTATGGAACTGTCTAACATTGTAAATTGTGATGGCAGCATGTTCATTGGATAGTTTCAAAATCAAGTTGGATGAGTTTCTGAAAACAAGAAATGTTTATGTTGATAGTAGAGTTGATCCAGGGATATTTCCTATTGCCACTTGGAGTCAGGAAGGAATTTTTCCCCCTTCATAATTCTGGTGGGGTTTTCGCCCTCTTCTGAGTATGTTGGACTGGATGGACGTATGTCTTTATTCAACCTCAAATACTATACTATTATACTAATTTGCAAGATTATTTAAAGGTGATTTAAACTTCCATGCCTCTCCATTTACAAAGGTAAGACATATTGCTTTAGGGCTGTCAAAGACCAGGTCCCCAGTCAACCATCATGATCGATATTTCGCAGCCTGTTACAACATCCCAGACCGCCAAGCTATGTTCCTAAATTGTATTAGTTTAGAGAATGGGGAATGGGGCTGTAGTCCAGGGCGATGATGAGGTTTGGATGTGTGGCACCAACAGGGCCAGTCTTGCCCTGCTTCCTCTTGGATTAAATTATGAGATATTGGAAATACCTTGCGGGTTTTTCACATATGATTCTACTTTACTCATCCATTAAAGAACAAAAATGTTGCAATCAAATGTTAGAAGAGGGTAAAAAACAGGAGAGGTCTGGATAAATCAGGTGGGCAATTCATTTTCACAGGGGGCCGCGTGAGAAACTTGGATTTAAAGATAATGAAAATAAATCAATTATCTAACCTGAGACAATCAATTAATATTGAGGGGTTAGTCAGGGGAAGCCAACGGCCATGGGACCCTAGCGCCTTAAAGTTCGTACGCACGTACGATTTTGCAGCAGACCTCTGACACTCAATCACGACTTATGAAAGGGCCGTTTCAGATGATAGTCGTCGCGCGTGTGTATGCGTTCAGTCGCACACAAAATGGCCGTTCATCACGGGTGTGAGTCGCGATCGGGGGTCAGAGGTCTGCAGCAAAATCGTACTTGCATACGAACTTTAAAATCATATGTTATTTGCCCAGGTCTGGGATAAAAGATAAGACATTCTCTGGTCTAACGGGGAACAATTAAACCATTTATTACTAATACCATGAATAACTGCTATTGGTTGTCCACTTGTCAAGATAAAATGGTGGGATAAACAAACAAGTCTCAGGGTGTAATGAACAATGCTAACAGAGAATGCTGGGAGTTGTAGTTAACTGGATTGTAATTACCTGGAGAGCAGCAGGTTTGACATCTCTGCTCTATGGCTTTATGGTATGTTTACATGGTATGCATGTTGCACTCCATATAGTTTTCCCCATAGGGGATTATGGGTCCAATTTGTATATTGCAGTAAATACATGACAAGTACTAATTTATTCCTCTATGAGGAAATTGATAAAATCTATTTTTTAAAAGAACATTGCTTTCACAAACATTTAGTAATTAGATCTTTTCTTTTTGCTAACAAACCTCCCCATTAAAAGGAACCACTGGACATCGCTCATCTTGCAAAGTTTCATTTAAAAAGGTTTTAACCAGTAGGGGGCAGCATGTTCAATGTCCAGATTGGATTAAACAAAGTCTCCCCACAACAGGGGGAAGAAGCAGCCGGGTTCGAGAGGCTAGATGGGGGCGTGGCAGCCTCATTTTGACTGTGAGTTTATGGCACATCCCTAGCAACGCTCAGCGTCCTACTGTGTGGTTACAGCGGTGGAGGAGGAAGTAGAGGTACAGTGAGTGTAAATGCTCTATATTCTATTTATACTACAAATGTGGGAGGTTGTTACCAATAGAAAGGGTCATGTTATGGGGAGTAACCACGTGTCAACCTTATATTGTTATATATATCTGTCCATCTCATTAGTCTATAGCTAGAAGTCTGTCCATCTCACTAGTCTATAGCAAGATGTCTGTCTATCTCATTAGTCTATAGCTAGAAGTCTGTCCATCTCATTAGTCTATAGCAAGATGTCTGTCCATCTCATTAGTCTATAGCTAGAAGTCTGTCCATCTCATTAGTCTATAGCTAGAAGTCTGTCCATCTCACTAGTCTATAGCAAGATGTCTGTCCATCTCATTAGTCTATAGCTAGATGTCTGTCCATCTCGTAAGTCTATAGCAAGATGTCTGTCCATCTCATCGGTCTATAGCAAGATGTCTGTCCATCTCATCGGTCTATAGCAAGATGTCTGTCCATCTCATCAGTCTATAGCAAGATGTCTGTCCATCTCATCAGTCTATAGCTAGATGTCTGTCCATCTCATCAGTCTATAGCAAGATGTCTGTCCAGCTCATCAGTCTATAGCAAGATGTCTGTCCTTCTCATCAGTCTATAGCTAGATGTCTGTCCATCTCATCAGTCTATAGTAAGATGTCTGTCCATCTCATTAGTCTGTCTGTCTATAGCTAGATGTCTGTCCATCTCATTGGTCTGTCTATAGCTAGATGTCTGTCCATCTCATTGGTCTGTCTATAGTTAGATGTCTGTCCATCTCATTCGTCTGTCTATAGCTAGATGTCTGTCCATCTCATCAGTCTGTTTATAGCTAGATGTCTGTCCATCTCATCAGTCTGTCTATAGCTAGATGTCTGTCCATCTCATCAGTCTGTCTATAGCTAGATGTCTGTCCATCTCATCAGTCTGTCTATAGCTAGATGTCTGTCCATCTCCATCTCATCAGTCTGTCTATTTCATCGGTCTTTCTGTCTGTCTATTTGTCTATCTTATCTAGCTATCTGTGTGTCTATGTCTATCAGTCTGTTTATCTATCCATTTATCTGTATGCCCAACTGTTTAACTGTCTGTACCTAAATACTGTATCTATTCATTTATCTGTCTTTACCTATTATCTGTCTATCTCTCTGTTTATGTATCTATTTATCTATCTATCTATCTATCTATCTATCTATCTATCTATCTATCTATCTATCTATCTATCTATCTTTCTCTAGCTATATGTCTGTCTATCCATCCATTTATCTGTATCTGATCCATATATCTATCTAGTCTGTCTACATATTTATCTATGTATGGCCTGGTACACATGGCACTGCTAATCCAAAAATCAATCGTTAGTCTGCTGTTCGAAAGGAAAAACGTCACTGCCTATATTTTGACTCAACCAGTGTGACAGCAAGGGCAGTAAGCTCCTTGAAATGTGTTGTGTGTAAAAATAAAGAATTGAAATCGAACTTGGAGTGTGCCACCTGTGTCATAAAGATTGTGTCTGGAAATAGAAGACACAAGGAGTCTGCATCTAATATTATTCTGGCAGGATTCTAAATCAGAATACATGGACTAACTTAGTATTGTGTAGACTACCTTAAATGGGAACTGTGGTCTCCATACAAGTGGTCTTTATTAAAAAGGGCACACACCTACTCTAGCACTTCTATTTATATAATGTATATATTTATGTACTGAACTATCTATGTATTTATCCCTCTTGTATGACTTTATTGTATTTTGTTACTGTACAGCGCTGCGTCCCCAAGTGGCGCTTTATAAATAAACTTAACATACAAAATGACTCCAGGATCATGCTATTGCTTCTAGCTGCAGTCTTTCCAAAGTTACAGCAGTATAGAGGGTGTTTTCTTTTTCTTTCTAGTTTGATCTGTGGCATCACCAGCATCACTGCTCTGTCTCAGGTTGAAGCATGCCCACTTCTGGGACAGAGCATTAACAGCTGCATCATAAGCTCTGCCACTGATCTTCTAAATTATTTTAAAGCTAGTCACAAGAGACAGAGAATGGTTGCAGGTCTGTAATTAGCTTCAGAAAAGAAACCTTTTTTGTGGGTGGGGTTTATTACATAGCATATCATGTGACTGTCACAGATTCAGACATAGTGTAGCTTTGCAAGTCTACAACATAAACTAGTTACACACAGTACCGATTAAACCCCAATGCTGTTGGATCCAATAGTATCAGGCTTTATCGGTACTGTTTGTACCTAGCTTTGCCAAAAGAGCGTGCGGCAGCCGAACATTGGGTCGGCTGAGGCCTGAAATGTGCATGCCAAACTTATCCCGGAGGGGAGACAGGAGTCCTATATGGCCATTTTTTGGGGGGGAGGGGGGATTACTGGAGAGCCATTTGGAGCAGGGATGCAAGGTAAGGATTTTAATACACTACAGAGTGGGGCCAGTAGTGGGGGGGATTATAGTTTTATGGGTGGACATGCCCTTTAACCTTTTCTGCCTTTTGTTGCATTTTTTTGCAGTTTTACCAGCATTTTCGCCAAACATTGTTTATGCAATTTTCATAGCATTAAGCCAAAATCAATGCGGTATTTATAAAGTGGCGTAAATTCATCAATGGGGAATGGCCCAGAAATGGGTTCTTTTACTTACTGGAATGTTCCATTAACATGACTATTTACACAGCACTATGGTATGTTCCCATATTACCGGTAATGTAACTGGTTTGATAATTAGCTGCAGTTTGCTGAAAATAAGCAATACAAAAAAAATAGTCCTATTATAATTCACCCAGGCAAATTTTCTCGGTTTATCATATCTTTTGCTGAAAAAAACACCACATGTGTTAGGCTATTTTTAAATAACAAAGATAGGTGTTCAGTGTGTATTAACCAATTTGACACTATGAAAATCCACCAGGGAGTGTTACCTACATATGCGCTGAACTTAACTTTTTCATTAATCAAACAATAGTGAATCCAAATAACCACTCAATGTAACTGAAGGTCCTCAATCCCGCCACAAAGTCCAATTTTCACTTGCAAATACAACAAACGACGGAGTCCTCCAGATTCTTGTGCAAAAATTGATACATTTTAGTACACAGCAGGGCAACGTTTAGGGCAAAACTGTGCCCTTTGTCAAACCTTAACAAGTGCTTATAGGTGATGTCCACAGCCCTATGGGGTGTTGGCTTTAATTAGTCCATTAACCAATAATCCTCTTGGATAAAACATTTTTCCTTGTACCGGTACCTAAAAAGTTGAAAATAAATATTAAAAATATTCAAAAATTACACTATATATATATAATAAAATGTAACAACTCTTTTTTTTTTATATTTGCAACTGAACTTAACTTTTTGCCACAGTTAAAAGTTTAAAAAATTGTGATGAAGTCTGGTGGAAAAAAAATAGTGAAAATAAAGCCCCTTTATACATTTGTCCCTTAGACCCCCATTTGAATTTTCTGGTAAATAAAGAAAATCGGAACCTTAAAGAGCGATCTTAGAAATAATCGATTTAAGTAAGGGCTAGGCCACACTGAATCGTTTTTAAGCACAATGTGATCGCGATTGGAGCGCACACTAGTGTGGCCCAGTTGATGTGGCCACACTAGTGCCCTAGGGAGTGCTGCATTGCGAATCGTAAATTGCAGCGCATGCGTTCCGCTTTTTGTGTGGAATTGCGCTGGGTGATCGCAAACGCGAGCGCACACCAATGCGAGCACGGTTTGGCCATTTATGCTTTTTCGCCACCTCAGACGAATTTGAATGACTGAACTTAACACAATAAAACACTTTTCACTGTTTTATAAATATGAGCAAACAGTTGTATGTCGAACAGTTGAAATTTGTCGAAAAAGCGGCAAAAGTAGTGGCCAAAAATGTAACAAAACTTTATAAATATGTTCCTTAGTCTGTAAAATTACCCTAATTTAGTTTAAAAGCTCAGAGTATTTTCCATATATATGGTAAATACAATATCAAATAGGTCCTTAAAGATGATATTGCAGCTTGGGGGAAATCAGGCATTAATAGTTTCTTAGTTATATCTAACATATACTTCAGATGCATAGAAATTCTCCCACTTTCCCTCTGCTTTTGCATCATTTAATAGTGTCAGGGTTATACCAATGAATCATCACTCAAAACATCTTCCACACTTACGCATCTTCCCCACCACCTACACTATACAACTTTCTCTTACAGTAATTAACACCATCTGTTTCATAGGAGATTCACTAGGCAATGAGCATTTTGAACTGCAACAGCGACAAATAAGCCCACTGATATAAACCGTAGGAACAATCCTATTAACCCCTCTATTTTATAACTGCCTTCAAACTAATATGTCCCAGCATGTTTTATATGTAATAGATCCTGCCAAACAGTGGCGTTGTGGTGCCTGGATCTCGGCACAGGTTAAAAAACGAAGCTCAGACTGCAACTTTTTCCTTCTGCAGTTTATATATTTACCAGTCTGTGGGGGAAATAATATTTATTTACCAGTCTGTGTGGGCAATTATCTTTAGCAGTCTTTGTTTGGGGGACTTATATTTTCCAGTCTATATCTCTCTATAGCTGTCTGTCCATCTGTTTGTCTGTCTGACTATCTATCTATCTATCTATCTATCTATCTATCCAAGCATATAGTGTGCACTCTACCTTCCTGCCTCCTTGCAGCCTTGCCTGGGTGCCTCCAGCCTGGATCCCAAAATGTAGTAATATATCATATAACATCCATCCATCCATCTATCATCCATCCATCCATCTATCTATCTATCTATCTATCTATCTATCTATCAAAACAAATAATGTGCACTCTACCTTCCAGACTTTTTCCAGTCTTGCCTGTGTGCTTCCAATTACGATCCCATAATGCATAGCAGTACACATACAGGAAGATTCAATAAAAGTTTAAAATGGTGCTAATTTTGCCCCAACCAATCAGATCTTATTTAACATTTGAAAGCTACCATCTGATTGTTTGTGGGAAAATTAGCACCATTTTAAACTAAAGGCTCGTACAGATATGTGATGCGTGCACATGACTGGCAACGAATGCTGCAGTGAATGATAATTGTATTGTGTGTGGTCAGTCATCGCTCGCTGATCCATCAGGTCGGGCCACCAACATCATCCAATATGGCTGTTCGTTGCCGGTCATAAGCGGAATTGCATGTGTGCATTTTCTGGTTGGACCAGTGCTGTCACTTGTCAGTCACGTTCCTCTTTATCAGATCAGTTCCGATAATAAACACGTCAGGATAATCTGCTCTATCTGCTCTATGTTCTACTGTTCTTTTTATTCTGGACTGAATAAAGGTGAAGTTTTTTGTGAGTGAAGTTGCCTTCTCTGCATTGCACTAGATTCATTGACCTTTTTTAGGGTGGATTTTTTTTTACCTTTAGTATCAATATCATTTACCCTTTCTGATTGTTATACTCTCTGATTGTTTCATATTTAATACTAAAGCCCCAACAGAAGAATTGTTGGGAAATCTAATGAACAAATGCATTGTGTGTAAATGATGTTCTCTGTTAGACCAGAATACCTTTGTAACTATTGCCCGTTATACTGTTTCACTATAATTTGGCCTTAGCATACAGATTAGGCCAATCCAATAATGTTTACATTTGTATACATTTTCTATATAGATACAGGATGAATAGGGTAAATAAAAACCCAGACTGTTTGGAAAGATGCCATTTCCCGACACACAGCAGACTTTCTCCCCAACCTCCACCTTCTCTACTGGGCTCTTCATCAGTTAATAAACTTGCCCCTTCTAGGAAATATCCAATCATGAAACAAAGAGGTTTCTACTCTGATATTTTGACAAACAATGCTTCAACGCTGCTAAGGGTAAGGCTGATTTTTGCTTATGTGAATTATACCTTGACCAATTCTAATGAATTAATAAGTATAGTAGTATAATATTAGTAGTGTGTAACTCATTGCTGGTAATAATCATTAGTTACGTACTACTAGGTCAAACCTATAGAACAGTGCTGACCAGGAAAATCAACAGTGAGGACACTTTTCTGCTTGGTTTGTCTGCTCATTCTGCACCACTGAGGTCATTTATTTATAAACGTATTAATAATATTATAAAAGTACAGAGCACTTAGGGCTAAGCCACACTTGTGCGATTTAACACGTAATCTGATTGTGATTGCGATACGATTGTGAGTTAAAAAGAGCATGCTAGTTTTGGCCAATCGGACTGGCTACACTACGTGCGCTGGGGCCCATTGCTCCGATGATCGAAGAAAATACGATCACCATATAGGGTTTTGCTCACTATCTAATATCTATTAACATTCCACTTTTATTGTTGCTTAACCAACAAATATAATACCACTTTTACCATCCAAAAAAGGAGCCAAGGACAAACAAGCATAATTTTTTTCTGGAACTACACTCTGTGTTATCTGAGCCTGTCAAAGTTTTCTGCTCCCAGAAATCCCATTTGTAGAATCATCACCACTAATACAAATACAGTTAAAAGTCATCAATCCATCTAAGGGATGGATAGGTTAGCAGCCCCTTTTGTCTAAATAACCTTAAACATTCAAAATATTCTGTCATTTGCTTTACAAAAAAAAAATATATTTTCGAAAAATAAATTGGAGGGAGAAAAATAACACTAATTGTAAATAAGCTTATTAATAAAGTTTTATTTCTAGTGAAATTAAAGTTATTGTATAAGTAAATATGATTATTATCCCCCCAATCCACACCCACCCCTCCCAACAGCTGGAGCAATGCATGCAGACAGATAGCACTCACTTGGAATCTGAAAAACCAAATTCCAGTTCCCAGAACTCAAAATAAGTAGTACTACTTGCTTCCAGATTATTACAGGAAAGACAACACACTGAGCAGTACCATCCTGAGAGCCGATGTAGACAAAGATTGTCTTATAAGCGGCTATACAATCCAGAGATTTTATCTTGACCATAACAAAACTAGCAATGATTGGAGCAAGTCTAGCTCTGCAGCAATTAGACAAAGTTATTGTTGAATAAGAACACAGTAATACGTTACATACAAGGGTTATGCATATTATACTAGTCATGTATATTACATACAAGGGTAATGCATATAACATAAGTACACAAACTGATTAGTTAAAGGACAATTATACTCACTTTTCTCCCGATCCATGGCAGCATAGTACCCAGGGTGAGGACCTAAAATCACTAAGTCCTCACCCTGGGTACTTTCCCTAACTCCTGCAATACTTACTGAAAACCTGTTTCAGCGATCCGCTAGGTCCCTCCTCTTTTCCACTGTCAGTGACAGCTGCGGTGCAGCCAATTGGAAAACACACCTCCTTGCAGAGCGTGTCTTCCTATTTGTGCAATCACGATCTGTCACTGAAGCAGGAAGAGCGGAGGAATGAAGAGATCGCCAAAGCAGATTTTCAATAAGTACTGCAGGAGTTAGGGAAAGTAACCAGGGTGAGGATTTAACAATTTTAGGTCCTCACCCTGGGTACTATGCTGCCATGGAGGAAGAGGTTCGAGGGGGAGGTGAGTTTAATTGTCCTTTAATTTACAGCAATACACATATTGGGACCCATTGGACTAGAAATGTTTGTGTTGCATTTTGAATACTTGGTTTTACCAACATAATTTTAATTAATGACCAAGATGTAGTCAAACTATTAACTGCAAAAATGTCATCATACAATTACATGTGGTGTAACTCACTGAAACTTTTCCCCATTTACTATATTTAGGATGTTAGCACAGGTCCTTGTGTGCAACCAAGCCTACTTAGACAATGCAACCAGGAACACAATACACCTAAAGGTACGTGCATTCCTAGCTAAAACCTCCAATGTATATTTTGCTTTTTGGTTGTGAAATTGGCCAATAATTTGAAAGACAAAATTGGCACATTGGGCGCTTAGATGCTGTTACCCTCATGAAGAAATATGAAAGGGTTGGATGTTGTAAATATTATTCAGTTCCATGTATCCCGTTGTTCTGACTTTCTCTACAAATAATTGCTGGCAAAAAAAATGTAACTGTAACAGAAGCGAGACTGGATGAATATATATAAAAAAGAAGGAGAAAGGCAAAAGGCACATTCAACTGAATGCAGGTAAGGGTCAGGATTGAGAAGGCCTTGGTTTTAGTTTAGCATAGGGTACAGGAGAGGGAACAAAGGGTTTCCTTACCTGAGCCAGGTAGAAAAAGGGGACGGATTTAGCGAGTGGAGGGAAAATAAGGGGAGGAGCTTTAGGTATATAAAGTGAGCCTGTGAAAGTTGAAATCAGAACTAACCCTTTTTCTTTTTTTTTGCAGTTACACAAGAGACAGCAGAAATAGCAATTATGGACAAAACAGTTTTATTCTGAATACATATATAACCCTTCATTAAAGGGATAGAGAAAAAAATTTAGTAATGTCATGTTGGATGCATCTCAGGAATCATCCCTTTAACTGTGTACACCCTTTTTTCACTCACCTTATATCTTTCTCCTACATTCAAAGTCTTCTTTTGTCTTGTTCATTTTTTCCTGCCATTTGTAAATAGTAGATATAAACACTTTTCCCAGTCTAACTTAATCATACTCTCACACTCTGGATTTCAGTCAGATCTAATTCCCAGGTTGTCAGTGTCTTAGGTGCTTTGTTTAGGATACTACCAAATATGGAGCCGGATTGATTTGCTCTGAAGGTTTCATTCACATTCTCACTGATAGCGCTGCCAGTCTTTTTTCATTGGTAGTGCTGGTGACTTGCAAGAACTGACACTTTATTTATATTTTTCTTTTTGCTGTGTTGTCCTTGTTGCATATGTTTTTTTTTTATCACAGATTGTTATAGAGTGGCATATGTCAATAAATTATTAAAGTTGAAAATAAAGACAAACATTTCAAATTTCTTCTTTTCCCTTAGTGACAAGTTTCCAAACACCTTCAGATTTTCAATCTTACCTGGACCAGCAGGTTATTGGTTCCTCAAACGAAGCGCAGGTGGAATCAGATTTCTCAAAGAGTGGTTATGAGCCAAAAGTACAACTTGCTTTCCAGGTGGCACCAGGGCAATGTCCTCGTAAAATTGAGCTAGAGAGGTGAGATGTGGGATTTATAATAATTGTATCTCCAAATGAATGCAAAATCCTGCATAGAACCCTTCATAAGATTACTCGGTTATGTAGCTGTGTGACTAATAGAAAATATTTCAATGTTCGCTCCTTTATAATTTTGTTTGTGTAATATAATACTGTATATTCCTTGTTAGTGATATAAACTGTAGTGGTTTCATTTTTAGGAGAAGACGACAGTATCTGAAGTTGGACATTTCTCAGCTTTTGACCAAAAAAGGCATAGATTCTAACTTACTGATGCCTCGTCACACAAATCCAGAAAAAATGCCTTGCATTGGACAAAGAACTGGAGCCCTCCTCCCAATGTATCTACCTTTAGAGGTAATATGTCAGAGGTTTAACTGGCTCCTTTTAGTTTTTTCCTATAACTCTGGTACTAGCAATAATGCTTTAACATGTTAAATTTAAATAATGCTTGTTTAATAAAGTATAACTTCTCCCAAGGATATTAGAAGATTATTGGTACCATATTTCTTGTTGATTAGTTAATGATAATTACTAAGGCCTAGGCCTGTGCGTTTCTGGTGCATTGTAGTGTGGCCTTAGCCTAACTGTTTCCATAGAAATATAGTTTATAAAATCCTTACCTTATCCTACGTGTCCCATTTTATTTGTTGATTATGTGAGCTCAGTTAAGCTTTACTGTTTTCAGGTTTACTGGTTCTATTAAAAATTGTTCCTGGTTTCTTTTAGCACAATATCATGCTCTATCTAGTCTCTTAAAAAAACCTAAAAAATAATTCAAGGTGGTGCCTGTAGACAAATACATATACACACATTATTTTTAAAAAAGTATCTACTAATTGAAAAAAATGCAAAACGACCAGTTGCATAGTGAAACCTACCACCTGTACTTTAATCATCCTCGGGGCTCTGAGGATGTGTACCTGACACGGGTACACACACCTACTGATCTACTTATCCATTACTATGGCAGCCATACGTAAAGGGTAACTAAAGTAAAAAAAACTCATTTTGACTAATCATCAAAAAAGTTAGTATTTTATCCCCCAACCTGATATGAATACACACACACCAACTAACCTACCTTTAATGCATGTGACATATTTAAAGGATAAGTAAAAAAACAACAATATCCTCATCATTGACATTATTGAGTTTTAAAATCTGCAGCACAAACACACAAATTCCCTTCCAAAATGCAGTCTTTCAAGCCAAATTCAAAGTTTATACTTAAACTTTCCCTTTCTAGTTTATAAAGGCAATTGTACAATACTATTGCAGCAGTCTACTACCACGGCTGCACATTAACCATAATCTGGGTTAGCGTATTTGTCCCATTGTGTTTAGATCATATCTGTGTATAATATGTTTTGTACAATGTATGTTTTGATGTAGATAATAGTGATATTGCTTTACTGAGAACTGGATTCCATAATTTAAAGGGGCACTATACTGAAAAAATGACTTTGCCTCATCTTAATCTATAATTGAATACATGTAAGTAGCACTTACTCTGATCTGTGTGTGTTGCTGCATGTCTTCAATCCAGCACACATTTTGTTTAGGAGCAGTATCCCCCTCCCTCTTTTAACCACTTCCATCCGACCTGACTTTTTCCCCACAAACCAACTGTCAAGCCTGCACACAGCATTCCAACTGTCACCATTCCAGCTACATTAAAACTACTCACAGAAGAATAGATTTTGAGAGTAAGGAACTTAATTGACAGCTGAAATATAAGAAGTTTTAGATTGGATATATAAAGAAATAGGGGGCAGATCAACAAAAAAATGATACAGTGGTGGTTGGGAAGAATTATAGTTTCCAGTTATGGTCAATTTAAAATAACCTATTTTTCGGTATAGATGCCCTTTAGGTACAGGTGGTATGTTCCACCATGCATCTGGTCGTTTTTTGCATTTTTTGGATAAGAGTGCCATTAGTAGATACTATTTCCCTATGTAGTGTGTATTTCTGGATTCTATTGATGTGATTTTCGGAATTAGTTTGATATTCAACAGAACAGCATCTCTTACTATATCAAAAGTATCTTCATATGAGTGCTGGGTAGGGGCTATTACAGGGATGTCCAACCTTCAGCCCTTCAAATGTTTGAAAACCACAATACACTACTTCACTTTTTAAAATCTGGAGAGCCCCAGGTTGGACATCTCTGTAATAGCCCCAACCCAGGGCCGGGGCTTGAAGTCTGTGCCTCCCACTCCATGCTCCTAAAGCCAATGTTTTTTTTGCTGGCAAGGTAGAAACCCTAGTTTCAATGGATACAGAGAAGGAAACCAAACATTTATTTATACACCCTGTGTAAAAGACTTACTAAGAGCGAGCATATTTAAGATGATGCCTCAGAGGATAAAGCATAATGTTCTCCTTTTTTTTTACAGTGGTTGATTAGTTAAATACATTGCTGTACTGTGCACTGTTACATGTGAAATACAATTATGTTCCCTTGTCTGGATTTGTCACCAGGTGTTTGACGATGAAGAGTTTGATGTTCGAACATCGGCTGACTGGCTCGGTCTGGGATATGAGGAGGGATCTGCTGAACGGAAACCTGTCCCTGGCAAAGCATTGTTGCCTGTGAATGATGTACTTGGACATGGTTAGACACAGTCCACGCACCCCCAATTTGGCATATCCTGCACTAGCTGTAAAAGATTTGTTTCCAAGGAGGAATAATACTTATTTTAATTCAATGCCCAAAACATTAAATAAATATGTGTGTAGTGCAGTACTGCTCCTTTCTTTCTCATGGGGCAGGGAGATGTTACAGAGTAACATACATAGAATACATTACATAGCAGTCACTCTACCCATGATTCTTCTGTAGCTTAAAGGTAATCCAGAAGAAAGCTATAAAAATTTGAATGAAAAAAAAATAGTTTCCCAGTGGTAATAAACCTAATCCAGGGATTAATTTAAGTTATTAATACCAGTAACCAGTACAAGTGAATGTTCTTTAATTTTAAAAAGATATCAGGCCCTCTAACCACTCTCTAGTACACTGTTCAGTACAATACAATGTTCTATAGTTCCACAGTTACTGGTTAAAAAAACCCAACCCTTTCTGCTTCTTAAAGTGAATCCTCTTCTATCTTTTTTTTTGAGTTCTATATGGAAACGATCCCCAGAGAGAATATTGCAAAGCCTATTATAACGTGTACATAATAATCACATATCCTTAGCAAGAGCCAAATGTAAATATATGTGTTGCCAAACCAACAATTGGAAGCTTTTACAGGTTTTTCCTAGTTCAGGACATATCTAGACAAAAAATAGCAAACAATAGCATGGACAAAATTAAATTAAAGGGGAACTGTGGTCCAAAAATGACTTAAAATTGATAGGAATTGCTCCCCTGAGAATTTTTGCAAATTATTTTCATTGTTTATTTTTGTTATTTTTGAAGATATTTACATTTTTGTGTGTGATATGGCAGCAGCATCACCAGGTCCCCTGCACTTCCTGCTTTGAAATCATGTCAGTGGATGACAGTCAATCTGCCCTGTGTCTCCTCCTCCCCTTGGCAGCCCCCTCCGCTTTCAAGCCCCCCTGGTCCCTCCCACTCATGGCCCCATGGACCCTCGATTTGCAGGGCCCCCTTGGCCCCTTCCTTTACAGATCCATGTGGCCCCGCGTACTCGCGGTGCCTTGGCCCCGCCCACTCATGGATGCCAGGGCCCCGGCCACTCGCGGGTGCCGTGGACCACTCCGAACCCCCCCCCCTACAGAAAAAGGTGAAAACAGCCTTTTCAGGCGGAGTGAGAACTGTTTTCGCTGTTTTCAAATAATGGGAGGGTAGGGCGTAGATTCCCTTACCTTCTCGTGGGGGATCTTCACACAGCAGGAACGAGGAGGGTCTCCTGTCTTCTGTCCTGTCACTCAAGTCGAGGCTGTGCTCCGCGGTGGTGAGATGGAGGAGCAGTCTTAGGAATGTCACCTGTCAGCCTCCCACCCATTAACTTTCTGGTCAATAATTTCTTTATATCTTGGGCTGTGGAGTACATAGACATGTGGTTGATGGCTCGTTTTAAAGGTAGGAAACTGGCCTTTCATTTAAACCCAACTTGTTTGGAGACCACAGTTCCCCTTTAAATAAGTTATTGGGAGCATTCCATCCAGTCTAGAAGCTTTATTGATGTTATTTGTAGTTAACTTTCTTCTTACAGTGTTCAGTTATTTGTAGTTTTTAGATGTTTTTTCTGTGCCCCCTTGTCTTATAGATAGTTAAGACCCTTTTCTTTTTTCTGTTTCTCTTCTCATTTATGTTTATATTTACAGTGCCACTTGGCTACACAACGCTGTATTATTATATAATTAAAAAGCCGTAAAAGGGGGACAAAATATATAAATAAATACGTTAAGTATGTGCATTGATAGGTATACAAGGGCTTATACCAGTGCGTATGCCATCTAACATGAGTAGAGAGGTCTTAGTCCCATAGAGCTTACAATCTAGTCAAAGGTACACTAAACTGTCATATAAATGTACCTTGCAAATGTATCTCTTATTCATGGGGAGGTGAGATCACTTATTCCCACCTCCCTGTGAATAATAGAATGTCTGGCTTACACAGATAAACTTACCTACCAGCGCTCCACTCACGTGTTTACTCCAGCTCAATCAGATGGTTAATAGCACAGGAAAACTTTTGCACTTTTTATTGTATCAGTATCAACCGTACATGCATGCCAATATTAAAGATAGGAGAGTGATCGGGACAAAGCACTGATCAGCTGGAGAAAATCCACGAGTTTCCGTCCATTGTCCTGTTCTGCACTACAACACAAACTTTAGTTCACAGAAACTGCTCTAAATTCAATCGGCTGAATTTTTAGTAAGGAACCAGAAAAACAGTGATTATAATAGGGTAGGCAAAGAAAGCCTTTTTTTATAACTAAAGCTACCAATACACGGGCATCCGTTCTTCCGATCGAGTTTAACGATTGGAAATCCAATCCAATTGATTGATTGAAGCCTCCCACCTTAAGGTTCCTATCTTACTCGCATTTCTACTTGAAATCTGAGGAAAGATGCTGATTGAAGATGGGGTCAGTCCGCAATAACCCAGAAATACTTTTCGACTTTTCGAGGGATATGATCAATTTGATTGGATCGCTCTAGATCGCTCTAGAAGGTCGATCCCATCACCTGGATTGAGATAGAAACATGTTGGTAAAACCATAGTACTCCTGTTATGGGCTCTTCACCAGTGTTCCCTCTAAGCTGATTGCTTGTGTGCACACCAATAACTCGTCAGGTAGGTGTACACAGGTTAAAGTGGTACGTACACGAAAATCTGCTGCAGTGTAAGCACTGTGGTGTGTAGATAATAAATAGATAATATGCCTATGCACACACAACTCATATTAGAGGGAACACAGGTAGATTGCCAGAGGTTTCCCGTACCTGAACCTGGGGAATTGTGTTTGAAAAGATTTGTTTGATTTCAATCTTTTCAAATAAGAAATGTATGCATTTTATAAAAAACCTGCTATAATATATATATCAACAATATTATTATATTAACTAAAAGGCTTACAAACAACCTGTGCAAACTGCAAACGTTAAGAGCATCATTATATTCATACCACCGCTTATAGCCGTACACCTTTACATATCCATACACCTATCCATACACCTACATATCGTACACCTTTACATATCCGTACACCTTACATATCCGTACACCTTTAATCCGTACACCTATACTATCCGTACACCTTTACATATCCGTACACCTTTACTTATCCATACACCTATACATATCCATACACCTTTACATATGCTGACACCTGTACATATCCGTACACCTACATATCCATACACCTTTACATATCCACACTTATACATGGATCCCCGTCCATGTACACCTTTACATAGCCAGACACCGGACATAACCAGAATCCGTAACAGAGCCGGACACCGTAACAGAGCCATACACCTACATACCATGACAACCAGAAGATCCGGACAAGCACTCGACAGAGCCGACACCGGACTGAGCCTGACAACCAGATAAATCAGGACACCTGTGACACTCCGTACACCTTACTTAGCCAGGAAACCTTAATATCCGTACACCGTTACGATCGTACACCGTTACGTAATACCTATACATATACCGACGTTTACAGAGCGTGACACTTCGAGCGCACAGCATAGCCAGATCACTAAGATACAACAAGCCATACACCGGGACAGGATGCCATAACCTGACATAGCCGTACACCTGGAAAGCCACACACGATACAGGAGCCGTACACCTTACAGAGCCGACACCTACGATCCAGACACCAGACATAGCCAGACACCTACATATCGATACAACGAGAAAGAGCCAGGACACCGGGACAGAGCCGGGACCTGGACAGAGCCGGACACCGGACAGAGCCAGACACCGATAGACAGAGCCAGACCCGAGACAGAGCAGACACCGGGACAGAGCCAGACACCGGTACGAGCCGGAACACCGGGCAGAGCCGACACGAGACAGGAGCCAGACACGGACAGGCAGACACAGAGACAGAGCCAGAAACCGGGACAAGCGACCAGAGCATTCACCAGACGACAAGCCAGACCGTGAGCCAGACACCAGGACACCGTGACAGAGCCAGACACCTACAGATCCGTACACCCGTAAAGAGCAGACACGGTACATACACCGGGACAAGACGTACACCTGTACAGAGCCAGAAACCGGAAGACCGCAGACCATACCAATCCCAGACACAACAGAAACCGGGACAGAGCCAGACACCAGACAGACCATACACCGGTGAAAGAGACAGTACACGTTGACAGAGTCCATACACCGGGTACATGACACCGTTACAGAGCCGTACACCGTACAGATCCATGACACCTACATACACCTGGACAACCGGTACACCGTGACAGGTAGAGATCCTACACCTTGACAGACACCGTGGACAGACCAGACACCGGGACAGCCAGCAGGACAACGAGAGGAGAGCCGGCACACGAGACAGAGCCGGACAACCGAGACAGATGCCAGACACCGAGACAGAGCCAGACACCCGGGACAGAGCCAGACACCGAGACAGAGCCAGACAGCGGGACAGACCAGCAACCGAGAGAGAGCCGGACGACACGGGACAGAGCCAGACAGCGGGACAGAGCAGAGACCGAGACAACCAGAAACCGGGAAAGAGCCAGGACACGGGAACAGAGCCGAACCGGGACAGAGCAGACACCGAGACAGAGCCGGGACACGGGACAGAGGCAGACCCGAGACAGAGCCAGATACACCGGGACAGCAGAGCCCTACCCCGTAACAGAGCCAGACACCGGACAGAGCCAGAACCGGGAACGAGCAGAGACACCGAGACAGAGCCAGACACGGCACATATCCATACACCTTTACATATCCATACACCTTTACTATCCAGACACCTTTAGACCAACACTCATACCATACACTATACATATCCATACACCTATACATATCCATACACCTTTACATATCCATACACCTTACATATTCATACACCTATACATATTCATACTATATCCATCACAGTGTAAAAGGCGGGTTGGATCATATTGGGTAGTAAGATGTAATGTCTAGGCCAGGTTATATGCTTGCCGGAAGAGGTGGGTTTTAAGGTTATGTTTGAGGGTATTAAGGGACAGTGAATGACGAACAGATGGAGGAAGGGAGTTCCAGAGCAGAGGGGCAGCACAAGCAAAGTCCTAAATGCAGGAATGGGAAGAGGTGACAAGGGTGGATGAGAGGAGGGTATCATTTGCGGAGCTGAGGTTGCATCTGGGACAGTATCTGTGGATCAGCTCTGAGATATATGGAGGGGCTGTGCTGGATAGTGCTTTATAGGATAGGGTAAGCAGCTTGAACTGGATCCTTTGCTTGATGGGCAGCTAGTGGAGAGACTGACAGAGAGGTTGACCTATACATCGCTTGAAAAATAAGTAAGGAAACAAAATCAATATCCCCAGGAATGTTGTTTAGATTCAAATCATTCAGACAAATCATTTATAGACGACCACATGAACGTTTAATTTAACCTGTCTAAAAACTATTCTAAACAAATACTAACTAGCAATCATTGTATAACAACAAATGTCATTTGCAAGTTGGGTTTCCCCTATGCAGCCAATTTATATAACTAATTGAGTATGACAGATGGTTTTATTTCATCATATGCAAAGTTGCAGGGCTGTTTATATGGTGTTTTTCTATACCAGTTTGGAAAGGTCATTGACTTATTACTGCTCATCTAATTGCCTAAGATCCTTTCTTTGTGGATGTTTTGTTCACTTTTCTTTATTGATTTTTCTACTTCAGAGGATCCTAAAAGCCCAGATTTGGTTTATGAATGGTGCAATGTTGGTGTCTTGGCGTATGATCAGAAAAGAAAGCTGTACCTTGTCCATAAATCTACAAATAACAGGCTGATAAGAACTGAACACAACAAACCATCCAAGAGAAATGGATGTCCAGGTAAGGTTTGTGTTGTCATGTTAAATATTTCTGGTATCCAGTCACGTTTCAGAGATTTTATTGTAATCCCTAGAGACAACTGGAAGTTCCCTTTTATTTATATATCAACTTGAACCTTTAAGTTACTTATTTTATTATTCATTATATATCAGTGCCAGGTCCAGAGAAGGGTAATTATTCAAAGAAGAACTTATCTGAAATTGTTATACTCCATAATCTCAAATCTTCCCCCCAAGAACACCAATAAACCATAAATTAATACCCCATTAAATGACATTAAAATAAATGTAATCCGCTGAAGAACTGGATAATTTAAATGTGTTTATGTGCACTGTCTGGCCACACCTTCTGCCTCTAGTCACACAGTCCTCTGCCTAATATGGACTGTAACAAGATAGTCAAGGGACTACTAGCTTGTGTGACTTGCTGTTACAAGTTCCTGCAGTAGCTTACAACTGGGCATGTAAAAGAACACAATGGTCAGTGACCACACTGGGAGGTACTAGAACGCTGGGAAATAAAACACAAACTACTTTGTTAGAAAGGTAAATTTCCCAGCACCCACATCAAAATGAGAGGTGGGACACAGATTATCGCTTTTATTTCAAAGTGCTCTTCCTTCTTATTCAGTGTTGTTCTGAGACTTTAGTTGCCCTTTAAGGAAAATTGAATGGATGGGACAACATGGAAAGCCAGGTTTAAGTAAGTAAATAGATAAAAACAAACTTCCATATATATACTCTTCATTTACTTTCCCTTTGCATTATAAAAGAGAATAAAGATAACGTAAAGACACAGATGAATAAAGAGTACAGCTAGGTACACATCGTACCGGTGCTAGGAATGGTATATTAAAATATACAAAATAGGAGTAGGTAACAAAGATACCACAGTACCATTCAACACCCAATCATATATGATGGGGGCACTCACGCTGTTCAATACATAAGTATATGTCATATGGACTAAAGTAGTGACTAAAATAGTCATCAAAGGTGGTGGGTAAAACATGAGCTTTATTTACATACAAAAAACCAAACCCCTTCCTCAAACCCAATTTCAAATTTGTAAAATACATGCATAAATATACTAAACCAACCCAGACGAACTGAAAGAAAAATATATATGTCAACAGGAAGTTGAAAGCACTCTTAAAGTCAATGAAGGCTGCAAAAGCTGGCAAAAAAAAAGGTCAGCTTGGTGTTATTACCCTAGTCTAATGTGCTGGACCCAACAGTTATGTATAGCAGTCTACACTAACTTCATTTATTTGTGGCCGCAACTACTGTCCCCTGCTCGGCCGTTGCTTGGAGCGGGAGGTAGAGACTTGGTCCGGGTTTGGGTTAGGATTGGGTGAATATCAGATGATTCACTTAGCGTCCGCCCCCGGTCTTTGTTCACTACCAGACTAGTTGTGTTTGAAGTGCTTCGAGACATATGGAGACATATTTCGATATTACACATGATGTAGCATTTCCCATCGATTGTTACTTACTTGCAAGATAACATAAGTGTACACACAGGAAGGAACAGTCCATCTGTATCGTGTATTTGCTACACCATCAGATCCACGTCTCCGGTGATGGGTGAGATCGTCCATATATCTGTTCTCTGATGTATTAACTTATCTTAGCACTGGTCTCCTAAATTTTTTTTTTGCCAGCTTTTGCAGCCTTCTATGACTTAGAGTAGAGTACCGTTGGGACATATATATTTTTTTCAGCTCGTCTAGGATTTGGTTTTAGTATATTATGCATGTATTTTACAATTTGAAATTGGGGTTTGAGGAAGGGGTTATGGTTTTTTGTATGTAGAATAAAGCTCATGTTTTACCCACCGCACCGTTGATGACTATTTTAGTCACTACTTTAGTCCATATGACATATACTTATGTATTGAACAGCATGAGTGCCCCTATCATATATGATTGGGTGTTGAATGGTACTGTGGTATCTTTGTTAACTACTCCTATTTTGCATTATAAAAGACCAGGATAAATGCAAACCTGTCTGAGTAGCTTTTCAATTTGGTTAAAATCCAGTGATTTTGCATTGGATTGTATTTGTTGCAAATACTGTATATTGTTGTTGTCCTTGATTAAAGATTTTATATATATTTTCATTATGTAAGAAAGATATTGCTTTCATTCTACTTAATTTACAGAAACTAAGCCAGCTGATATTCACCAGTATTCGGTGCCACGTATCAGGCTTCTCTTTTGCGCAGAGGACCCGTGTGTATTTGCAAAACGCATTGCAGCTGCTAATGAACTGCGCAAGAAAACAGAGGCTTTGCTTTTGTACAACTTGTACGTAGACTGCATGCCTAATAGTGGGAAGTGTTTTATTTCGGCAGAGACTCCAAGCAAAATAAAACAGCGAGTGCTCAGTACACCACATTTAAAACAAGATGATGAGTATGTAACAGATCCAGATGACTTTTCCTTATAATTTAAGCATTAAAACATTAATGAGAATAGACACTTTAACTTTGTATTATTGTCCTTGAACTGGAGATGTGATGTAAATAAAGCCAGGTGTAAATTAAAAGGCTGTCATCTTGTGCAGATGAGTTTAGCAAAGAATTAAATGGCAAGTCCAGCCCCAAAATGAAAACTTACATAGTAAATCACACACTTACAGGTAAATCACCCTCAAAACCCTAAACAGTAATAGTTTGAAATCTGAAATATATAAGTCTAACCTGAAATCCTGCACAATGTCCTGTTCCCCTTGTTTCTGTTTCCTGGTTCTTCCAGTTAGTAACTGTCAGTTATGGATTTGACAGTTGACATCACAGCCAATGACTGAATGTTAAAGGGCAAGTCCAGCCCCAAAATGAAAGCTTACATACAGGTAAATCACCCCCCAAAACCCTAAAGGGTAATAATTTGAAATGTGAAATATATAAGTCTAACCTGAAATCCTGCACAATGTCCTGTTTTGTTTCTGCTTCTTGGTTCTTCTAGTTAGTAACTGTCAGTTATGGATTTTACAGTTGACATCACAGCCAATGACTGAATGTTAATCCCCTGTCTGCCTATTCTGAGCATGCCCAGGCTCAGTAAAAGCTCAGTACAGGTTTTTAAATGGCTCAGTTTCCATGAGGCATCCAGAAGCATAGCAGGCATACAGTAATGAATTCATAGGACAAAGTAGGATATATCAACATATTTTAAAGAGGCCATTCTTTCTAAAAGATGTTCTTATGAGGGTGGAGTTGCCCTTTAAAGAAATGGTCCACTGAAAGCTAGGGGGAGCACTACCCCTTCGAAGCATAGCTACCTAGTGCTTCTAGCTATTGGGGGCCACAGCCTCAACTATATATATAATTCCAAATGTACATAGATAGCACTCCATTTCTTGCGACTCATGCCCGGGTGCTAGTTCAGTAAACTTTATCCATAGCGAAGAGCAGTAGAATGCTAGATTTATCTAACTAGATTGTAAGCTCTACGGGGCAGGGACCTCATTACATCTTGTGGCAAAGCCCTAGCACTTCTATTTATATAATTTATATACTTATGTACTGAACTATATTTATTATCCCCCTTGTATGACTTTATTGTATTTTAATACTGTACAGCGCTGCGTCCCCAAGTGGCGCTATATAAATACACATATACATACATTTATGTAAAGACCTGAGAGTGCGTTCTACTGCTCTTCACTATATATATATATATATATATATATATAGATAGATAGATATATGAGATATTTATATATTCTATATCCATGGAAATCTGAGCGGTGATTCATAAATTTTGCAGGCTGTACCATCAGGTGAAGAATTTGGAAATGGAGATCAGTCTAGATTATGAACGCACCATGAACAAACTTACCTTTGATCGAATTGTGTCTTTAAACCCTCAGAAGTATAATTATGTTACTGTCCCAGACAGAGCACTGGAAAAAGTTCCTAAACAAGGTACATAGGAAATGAGGTGTCAACTGACACCACTGAGGATGTTTAATTCCCTCCTCATTCATGTATTATCCTTCCCCTTTTCGTTGCAGGATTAGTTGATGTCCCACAATATAACTTTGAAAAGAACAGAGCTGCTTTTACATTCAAAACTCTTTTAACACGGTCAGAAGTAATCACCTCCCTTTGCAAAGTGCGTGTTAAATGTAACAGAGTTTCTTCCATGACTTTATTTAATTCAAACATGGCTAAATGTGTCCGACTGGAAGAGTTTGAGCAAACTCAGTCACAGACCTTCTCTCAGGTACATCTCATTTTACAAAAAATGTTATAAAAAAGTTATGATGAATTAGCTATGTATTCACAGAGGAAGGAGCAGTGAACTGTCATTGTGGTGCAATTGGATCTTTGACAGTTTATTTCTCATGAAAGCAACCACTTACCTACAGTACCTCCCTGGGAGATGTACTTCGCAACTAAAAAAGTTACTTTTAAGCATGAATGTCCTTTTAATAATGTTTTATTTTTTTAACATTCTATTGTTTTTTCTAGGTGTATTTTGCAAATCTTTTTTCACCAGTGATCACCTTTACACAAAGTACTAAGTATATCCTCCTGATATTCTTCTTTACAGGTTCAACTGTTCCTCAAGGACAGTTGGGTGAGTACACTAAAGAACGCTGTGCGCAGTAGCTTGAGGGATATAGGTAAAGGTTGGTATGACCTACACGAGTGTAACTGGGAGGTATATCAGATGTCCAAGCTGCGCCAACTCATGGAACTCATCAAGTTCAGCCTGCAGGACACTCTCCGTTTTCTAGTACAGGACTCTCTGGTCAGCTATACCCAGCTTATAATGGATGCATGTTGCAGTGTTCTCACATGCGTGGAGGGAATGGACTGGGGAAAGGACCTTGTCAACAGCCCATTCAGGTATAGAATATAGAGAAAAAATAATCTATGCTACACTGTATTGACTAATTTATACTTACATTTTTACATTTAGGGGGGATTGCTGAATGACATCTTGCAGTATACACAGCACACGTTTCTTAGCCCTGTAAAACTGTAGTTCTCTAGCAATTGACCTCCAACATTGTATTTGCAACATACAGAGACACTAAATTGAGACAGTTTGTATAAGAAACATCTTTGTAACATCTTATTACTTTACTTCCATACAGACCTCAGAAAAATCCGCTATTCTTATTGGATTTAGTACTGGACAACTCCGGTGTTCATTTTAGTACCCCCCTAGAAAACTTTGAGGCTACTCTGTTGAGTTTGTTTGACAAAGGAATATTAGCGACCCACAGTGTACCCCAACTAGAAAAGGTTAGTACTGTATATCCATGTTCCTTAACACTGCTCAGATTGTGTGACTCCAACTCCTCTTGTATTCTGTTCATTATTATTCCTGATTTTTTTTGCTCAATGTCCTTATTTCCCTATTCCTATCTTCACACCCCATTTTGCTACTGAACCAATTATTATAGTTTTTTTACTTTATCATGCCAAATCTTGTGTTTTCAGTTTGTACTAGAAGATCTTTTTATCAGCGGCACCCCATTGCTGGAGTCTGTGGGTTTACATGAGCCCCCAGTTGAGGAGTTGCGTAAGAACATGAGCACAGCCATATGTAAAGCGCTCATTCCCTTGAAAGCTTATGCAAAGCAGTACGAGACATATCTTGATTTGAATAACACGGATGTAGAGACTTTTATAAGGTAAGTCTTCATTAATATAGATTTAGTGGGCCCCTCAAAGAAATGCTTGTGTTTTCATCTAGCACCTTCCTTGAAATGATAAATAGTGCTACTTTGTTTAGAACTTCTCATGATCTTCATGGCAGACCATTTACATAGCCGAGGTCATCTTGTGCATCTGTCATATTCCTACAGACAATTCCAGTCTAAGAACTGTTCAGCTCTAGAAATAAAGATGGCAGTTCAAGAGAATCTTCTTGAAAAGGAACGCTTGGACAATTCTCTACCCAACTCCATCATCGTTGGGCCTTTTCATATCAACATTGAAATAGTGAAACAGAACTTATCCCGCAAACGCAGAAATATTTCTAATGCCTTGCTGGATTTACTGTCTAAAAGTTTACATAAAGAAATGGATGAGGTGAGTAAGACAGCGACTACAAAATCTAGTTTCCTAGCAACAAACCCCATTGCTTACTAGTGAGGGTCTGAAAAAAACATTCCCCATGAATTCCTTTAGAAGTTGCCATTCTAAGCTTTTCTGTATTCACTGAAGCACACAAAGTGATTTATTTTCCAACAGTCTGGTGCATTATAATGGATCGCTGATGACCTTATGCTTTAGGGGGGAGGGCAGAAAGGTATACAAACTCCAAAATATTATATTGAGTCTGCAGACAGTCCAAGATGGGAATAAAATAAGACTAGCCATAACATTGGTTTATTTTTCTGGATAATTGACTAGTTTGTCCAATTCTTTCAACCAATTCTTATTCTTTTAATTAACCAAAAGTGATCATTATCGATGATCAATTCTATTCAGTCAGATCTGAATAGTTTTGGAAGCTTTGAGCTTTCTTTTAGTAAAGATGTTCTCAATGATGTGTTGTCTAATGGCTTCTACCTATTCTCTCAGGTCTCCAACCAATTCCGTGCTATCAGCCGCAGTTTGTATGAGAAGCCAAACAGCATTGAGGAACTGACAGAACTGAGGGAATGGATGAAGGGAGTACCTGAACAGATGAAATCACTTGAGGTATAAAGGAAGAGTTGTTTAAATCCAATAGACAAACACATGTCTGTCTAGGTCCACGTGAAAGTGGTATAACATGGTATATGTGTTTTTTCACTCTTTGTCTGCAGGAACAAATAGCTAAAGTCCTTTTAGATTATGATGTCATTGATGAGTTTTTGTACAACCTATCCCAGGAGGATTTTTCAACCAAGTAGGTCCAGAACTGAAGCAAGTATTTCTTCTTTGCATATCCTATGGATACGTCTTTTGCATCTGTTACCTTCTCTTACAGGTGGAATGTCATTGCCTGGCCCCAAAAAATCTTATCACTCATGGATTCCATTCGTGAGCAGCATACAGAGGAAGAAGAGAAATTTCACAAAATCCAAGTCATGGATCAAACCAATTTCTTGGAGCGTCTGGATTCCTTGCAGGTTTATATATTTAATTGTTATTGTCTTATGGCTGTGTACAGCTTTAAAAACAGTTATGTTTACAGTATCATCATAATACTGCCATTTTAAAAGTAAATAAGTACAAGAAACTGCTCTCCGCATGCAAATTGCATTGTGGGTTAGAACTACCACTGATTTTCGGTGGATTAATCCTAGTTAGTTGACCTGAGCTTGGGAAAAGAAAGTAAACCATGGTCATTTTCTTCTACTTTTAAACAACAACATGCCAATGCCAATGCAAATCAGTCATGCGTAAATAGTTTTCACACATCCACCTAATCCGAAATGTATTTAACTGTTTATTCCTACCCAGCAGTAAGCATTAATAAATCAATAATATTTGAAACTAAAAGGAGGAAGGAGTTTCCTGTCTTACAATCTTTTAAAACCTTTTGAATGTCTAATAAATCAATTAAATATGGTGATGTCTCTATTATACAGTACCTGTATCCAGTGGATGTGTGTCTGGTAATGTTTGCCTCATTTAATGGGGATGTTGTCAAGAATATTTGGTTGGACGACACATAATGGCTTGGAAAAGAAGATGAGGAGCAGTTGCATAGATTAAAATGTAGTTTAAAAATAAATGGGCTGATGCAATAAGAGGCCCATGTTTTTAAAGGAATAGTTCACTCTCGAATTGAACTATTCATTTAATATACTGATTGAAGATTGGGAGGTTAAGGAGCAGTGCCTTACCTCCCGATCTTCAATCAGTATTGCAGGGCCCGAGAACGAAGATGGGAGCTAACTTACCTTTTGCGCGATCTACCGCGGCCAAGCTGGAATCTCCTACCGCTTCACTCTCCTGTACAGCCGTAGCGCGCTGATCTTCAATCAGTATATTAAAGGAATAATTCGAGAGTGAACTATTCCTTTAATTTGCAGCATAAAATTAGATGTTAGCCTTTTAGTGGTTTACTGCTGTTAAGTCTGATTGGTTGCTGCAGATAAATAGCACAGGCAAACTGTTGCAATTTTTATAGCAACAGAATATAGTTGTATACCTTATATGATTGTTCATTCTTTATCTTTTCGAATTTCAGATGGTTGTTGCTGGGTTTTCCAGTCACACTGATGTCACGAGAGCACATGAAATTGCTAATGAAGTCAGGAGAGTCCAGAAACAGCTTAAAGAATCTCAGCAGATGGCTCAGCTCTACAACAACAGGGAGAGGCTCTTTGGGCTTCCTGTCACCAATGTAAGTGCCACTGTGCCTCAGATTTTGCCCATACTTGTGCACCACTCCCTGGGAATTTGTTCTTATTTGTGAAATTCTATGTGGTCCTCTGAGGCTGAACTGTATTTCTCCCTTACAGTATGACAAATTGGTGAAAATGGTTAAAGATTTTCAGCCCTTTCGTGATCTATGGACCACAGCATCAGATTGGATACGCTGGTATGAGAGCTGGATGAATGACCCTATAACAACCATCGATGCAGAACAGCTGGAAAAGAATGTTACTGAGTCTTACAAAGCTATGCACAAATGTATTAAACAGTTCCGGGATATTTCAGGTAAAGTTCCATATTCCCTATGAACAATTTCACTGCAGATCAATTGGGTGTTACATATTTTCTACTGATGACTAAGGGCATGTCACAAAAGGTAAAACGTTAACATATCCAGATAAGGTGTAATCCCTCTGGACAAATTTCCTGTAGTATTAAAATTCTACAGTACTATAGAGATCGGAGCATGTGTGAACCATTCAGTAGAAATGAACGTTAGGAACATTCCAAGAGTGTCCTTTTGGTGCAAACATGGGGCTATTATTTGTCCTGACTGAGAGCTCGGCCAGGACAAATGACTGTCTGTCGTGGCAATAGTGTCAATCCCATAGAGAATCATACGATCAGCCGTGATTTACCAACGGTTACGAGCTCGGTCGCAGCCAGTTGCCCCACACCATCTGATATTTCCCGCCGATCGATCTGTCTGTCAGCAACCCCTATGTGAGAGAAATCTGTCATTTTCCATACCTTCCTAATTATTTTTGTTAAATTGTCCTTTAGAAGGTTGTTTGTAATGTAACTGCAGGTGTGCAATTAAATGGTAAGCTTTTACGTGACTATAAGAAAACCAGGTGTACATATGGTTTCTGGAATAGTCATAATGTGGTAGATTGGTTAGATGTTTTAATAGATCTATATTGTTCTCAGTATCGGACTGGCCCACAGGGTTACAGGGGAATCCCCCGATGGGTCAACAGCACATTCACCCAAGAAAACAGAGAAAACTGCTACAATATAAATACTGCACCAAAAGGACACTAGGAAATGTATTTTAATAAACAATACAATAGAGGTTTGAAATGTTAGGTGTGCCCCTAAACTTGTCCTGGTGGTGCTCAGATTGTACAATTGGCCAGACCATATGCTATAACCTATAGGTTAACATTATTTATTTTTAGAATTTATATTTTTTCCAGTCTCTCTCTGAGGTCTCTTTCTCCCTATATAGTTTGACCTGTGGCTTTCCAATAAACTGATATACACTCTTTACTGTAGCATGCCAAGAAGTGGCACAGGATATAAAAGGACGAATTGAAGAGTTCAGGCCCTACATTCCTTTGATCCAAGGTTTGCGAAACCCTGGAATGAGAAACAGGCACTGGGGTCTTCTGTCTGAACAAACAAAGATTACCATTAAACCCAAGGCAAATCTGACATTCACTCGGTGCTTGGAGATGAATCTTCAGGATCACATAGACAGCATCGCCAAAGTAGCAGAGATTGCTGGCAAGGAATTTGCTATAGAGCAGGTATTGTTTGGATGTGTGTATGGTTCATTTACTCCATTTGTTATTTGTATGTAATTGCTTCTTGTTATTTTGTCACAGGCATTAGACAAGATGGAAAATGAGTGGACATCTGTTTTATTTACTGTATTACCATACAAAGAAACTGGAACCTTTATATTAAAGAGTCCAGAGGAGGCCTCCCAGTTGCTGGATGATCACATTGTAATGACACAGAGCATGGCCTTCTCCCCTTTCAAAAAACCATTTGAAGAAAGAATCAGCACCTGGGAAGGGAAACTCCGTTTAACCCAGGTATTTAACTGACCAACTGTATAGGCATGAATGGAACTCTGTCAGCAACACATGTCATAAGTAGAAATCTTGGAAACCAGTGAGTTTCCTTCTGTTTTCGGTTTTTGGAATTTCGAAAAAATGTTAAAATCTGAAAACAGACCCATAGAAGTCAATGGAAAAAAATAAAACTAGTAAAAGCATGTTAACTCACAGTAGATGGCTCAGGCACCTAGGAGAAGGTAAGGGGAACATGTACAAATCACCCAAACATAAAAAAAACCCAAACTTCCGATTCACGTAAGCTATTTTTGCGTTTCCGGTCGTACTTTCAAGGGTCACTGAAAGAAGCCTTGTATGTTCCGTAACCCTTGGATGTACAGTTGGAAACTCAAAAATAGTTTCCGATCAAACTTTCGTAAGCAGTTTGAGTAACCCTCATAGTAGCTCTGTACTTTAGTGAATTATCAGAAAGTACAGACGTTCCATATTCCGAAGGTTCAGACAAAATCTTTTCTGGATTTTAAATAAGAATGCGTTTGGTAAATATAAACAAATGGTCTAATCTTTGCCTAGGGCTTACCTATACCAACATATACAAGATGGTAATGATGTCTGTTGGGTTACACTGTATTAACAGAGCAATATGTTACTGTCACACAGTAGATTAAATAAATCCTCTTATGACTAGTGATGGAGTGGACATGCCCTTTATTAGGGGTTGTTATACTGTTTATTCTCAATAGGACGTACTAGAAGAGTGGTTGGCTTGTCAGCGCTCCTGGCTCTATTTAGAACCAATCTTTAGCTCAGAAGATATTAACAGACAGTTGCCTGTAGAAGGGAAGCGCTACCAGACCATGGAAAGGACATGGAGAAAGGTTATGAAGAATGCAGAGGAAAATAAGCAGGTGAGCAAATAAATGTAATATAAAAAATAAACGTGTCTTGCTTGGAGCTAAACAGAAATGGTTACTGTTCTATAATTATCTATATATGAATTGATGAGGGCTACAACCACCATCATATCTAGCATCCAATCTAGATCGAAGAAAGGGTAATTCCAGTTGCAGTTGCCTATTCCTGTTATATGTATACATGTAATCAGATCTATCGTATGAGACGTTCTCCTAATCCTACATTAACTTACTGGTAGGTAATATCTTTGTGCCCGGAGCCACGCCTCTTGGAGAGTCTGCGCGAATGCAACAAATTGCTGGAACTGGTACAAAAAGGACTTAGTGAATATCTGGAAACGAAGAGAGCTGCCTTTCCAAGGTAAATGAAACATTTCAGCTGACATCATTCAGTCCCATTACCCCCAATGTTTAACATATCATTTAGAACCTAATTAATGCCTATTGTATGTATCTGCATTCAGGTTTTACTTTCTTTCCGATGATGAGCTCCTTGAAATATTATCTCAGACTAAGGACCCCACAGCTGTACAGCCCCACCTGCGCAAGTGTTTCGAGAATATCGCACGGGTGAGATCGGGGAATCTAAATCAAATTATACTTATATTTTCTAATGAAAGTAAATCTGGGTTATACTGGCTTGTAAACAGCGTCAGACTGAGCTGTTGGGGTCCCACTAATAAGTATAAGATCAGGGGCCCACCAGGAAGCAGTATGGGGCCACTCAACTTTTATCTCTTCCTTTTTTTTCTCTTTTACATCTGTCTTGCTCCTCCTGACTCCTTAGGCTTATTAACTTTCTTAATCTCCCTTTGCCTCTGTATCTAAATGTTAACAGTATTTATGGGCGAATAGCCTGTGTGCCCCCCAGCAGTTTCCCTTGTACCATGGAGGGCCAGCTCAACAATGCTTGTAAAAGTAGTATCATTGAAATGGAACTGGTGTATGATTAAAAGCTGTGGGACTCTGAGCATTACCATCTGTTCATCCAAAATATTACAGATCTAACATATTAGAAATTCCCCCTTCACCCCATCAGACCAATTAATCCAACAAGAAATTCCCCAGACTTTACAATAGGCATGAGTAAATGTTTCTACACGCTCTGGTTTTTGCATTGTATTGGTAGGGTAAGCCCAGTTAGGTACAATGAGGGACGCACTCAAACCTTCTTATGTAGCTTTTATTGTGAACAAATATGTGCATAAAACAACATACCTCTGGCTGGTTTAAATACCCTTATTTGGGAGGGGTTTAGTACATCCAATACAATTCTTAACAAACAGGGAGATTCAATAAAAGTTCTTATCGTTAAAAATGGTGCTAATTTTGCCCAAACCAATCAGACGTTAGCTTTCAAATGTTAAAAAATATCTGATAGGTTGGGGCACAATTAGCACCACTTTAAACAATAAGAACTTTTATTGAATAACCCTGATAGTGCTTTAAGTGCTTGAATGATAAATTACAGTAAAGTGCTTATACTTTTATGAATTAGTAGTCATGTTTAGTAGTCACAAGTGAAATCTTATTCTTAAAGGACAATTATACTCACCTTCCCTCCGCTCCTCTTCTTTGTGCATTAGCTTTTACCCAGGGTGAGGACCTGAACCGCTAAGTGCTTAGGTGCTTTTTGTAAAAAGAATACATTAATCATTTTAAAAGTATGCAGTATACACTTTAAAAGTGTTCACCATTGGTAATAAAGTGTGAGGTATGTTCACAGGTATGTTTTTTTTTTATGCACTCGATAAAGGGGAACACCATGAAAGCTTGTGCACATATCATTTCACAATAAAAGCCACAAAAAGTAGCTGTAAGTACCTCCCTCATTGTAAATAATTTGGATATGATGGCTGTTTGTGGTTAGCAGCCTAGAGGATATAGCACCACCAAAAATGAAGTGAGGTGCAAGGAGACTCTAATCTCTTGAATAATAAGCCCATTTAGGTCTATTTGTAATAATATTTACAGGCAGAGTTACCTCTGAATATTTGCACAAAGTCAAGAAAGAATTTTGTCTTCATTTATATACTCTCACAGCTTAGACTGATTTTGGATACTGAAGCTCTTTACCCATTTCTCAATGTAAAAACAGAAGTCTTCATGGCCATCCTAGACTGTCTACCTGGATGGTGGGCCTTAGAATCTTCTCTGCATCTGGAATAAAATTTGCCTAAAACTTTGAGCAACAATTACCATACATTTAAACAAATTGCTTTTCAGCCAACAGATATTTTTAATTAAAGGGCATGTCCACCCCCAAATCTAGAATTTCCCCCACTACTGGCCCCACTCTGTAGTGTAATAAAATTCTTACCTTACATCCCAGATCCATATGGTTCTCCTGCTATCCCCCCCAAAAAACTGCCCAGCAGGAGGATAGCAGAGTCCATATAGGACTCTGCCTCCTGTCTCTCCTCCGGGAGAAGTTTGGCATGTGTACTGCAGCCATTCTCCCTCCCTCTCCCACCCTCTCCCTCCCAATTTGGTCTCCCACAGCCTAGCTCAAAAAACTTTTAACATAATGTTCTGCTTCCTCCCCCAGCCCCAACCGCTATATTTGTATTGAGAGAAAGTGCCCAGATAGTAACTTACCTTCCCTCTTTCCTTCGCTGTTCAGGACTATAGGCAGCCGCGTCTGTGATTGGCTGCCTCTCAGCCAATCACAGATGCGGCTGCCGGTCCGGCCCCCTTCTTGCATTTTCACGCAAGCAGAGGGCCTGGCAGTGCGGCGGAGGAAAGAGGGAAGGTAAGTTACTATTGTGGCACTTTCTCTCAATACAAATATAGCGGTTGGTGCTGGGGGAGGAAGCAGAACATTATGTTAAAAGTTATTAAGAAGGGTGGACATGCCCTTTAATGCAGGTGTTGTTAAGCAATTTCCTCTAGCTTAATAAAATGTGTTTACCAACGGACAGTAAATTACATTATTCACTCTGAGGACCTAAAACCCATCTCTTCCTGATTTATTTTGCCAGCTGCACTTCCAGCCAGATCTTCAAATCACTCATATGTATTCAGCAGAAGGAGAGGAAGTAAAGTTGTCTACAGCAATCTACCCATCCGGAAATGTAGAAGATTGGTTAAGGGAAGTAGAAAAGGTTATGAAAGCAAGTTTGCGTGATTATATAGAACGTTCTATCAAGTTGTATCCAGAGGTGAGAAACACAGTTCCCTGTGTATTTTATTATAGCCAAATTTTAACCTATTATATTCAATACAGGTTTTTTTTTCTTGTTAGACCTCTCGAACAGAATGGGTACTTCAATGGCCTGGCCAGGTTACTATAGCTGGATGCCAAACGTACTGGACCAAAGAAGTATCAGAATCCCTGGAGGCTGGAGACTTGTCCAGTAGACTTTTCCCACAGCTTGAAGATCAGGTCAGTGTCTGTTCTGTATAACGTGAATTGTATTTATAAAACCGTGGTGAGAATAATATGCCTTGTAGTTGTATATTTTTTCTATACACCTTTGATGGAAATATCCCCCCTGTATTTTCTGTTTAGCTGAATGGACTTGTTGCTTTAGTGAGAGGAAAACTGTCCCGCATGCAGCGCTCTATTCTTTCTGCTCTTATTGTCATTGAGGTCCATGCTAAGGATGTGGTTGCACAGCTTGTAGAGGAACGTGTAAGCAGTGTAAATGATTTTGAATGGATCTCCCAGCTCAGGTATTTTACTGTTTAACTGTGATAAGTTTCTCATTGTACGTTAATGACACATTTATTTTTCATGAAGTCATTTATTTTATAATTTTTGCTTTAGTGGTAGTTTATAGTAACATTAGCTATTGGCTTTACAGATATTATTGGGCCAGGGATGATCTGTATGTAAGAGCTGTGAATGCTGAATTTCTCTATGGATATGAATACCTTGGGAACACAGGGCGTTTAGTAATAACACCTCTCACTGACAGGTAATTCTCCTGATTCGCTTTTAGGATTGCAGAAAAGGTAACTTTTTCCTGAAGGACCAATAAGAATGTTAATCCCCTCCCCTTTCTGACATTAATAGGTGTTACCTCACTCTGACTGGGGCACTACATCTAAAGTTTGGAGGTGCCCCTGCTGGTCCAGCTGGGACTGGGAAAACAGAAACAACAAAAGACCTGGGGAAAGCCCTTGCCATCCAAACTGTAGTGTTTAACTGCTCCGATCAGCTGGACTTCATGGCAATGGGCAAATTTTTCAAAGGTTTAGCCAGGTAAGTGAACAAGCCCAATAATCAATGTATCTCTCTGGTTTTAGTTTGGAGAAACCTGGAGACTGTTTATCTTTACCATGCCTTATTATTTCTGTGTATAGTTCTGGGGCTTGGGCTTGCTTTGATGAATTTAATCGCATTGACATTGAAGTGTTGTCTGTGGTGGCCCAGCAGATTACTACAATCCAGAAAGCACAGCAGCAAAGAGTAAGCGTCTTTCCTTCTTTAGTTTTCCTTGTTTTCACTTCCCACCACTTCCTTTATCCGCCTGTTTTCCTTTATAAATATATATATATAATAATATATTTCCTTTATAAATATATATATAATATATATGTGTCTTTTCTGTTTTCATTCCCCTAATATATGGTAACACTTGGTATTTCATTTCAGATGGATCGTTTTATGTTTGAAGGGGTGGAGATTCCATTGGTTTCAACATGTGCTGTCTTTATTACAATGAATCCCGGCTATGCTGGACGAACTGAATTACCTGATAATCTGAAGGTTAGAAGGCAGACCCCACACCCTCTTGTGGAACAATAAATGGGGCATTTATCTCCAATAAAGGCTTATAGTGCCTTTCAGGGGGAACGCCATCATAGCTACACATTTGTCCTGTCTATGGTTTTGTACTATGTGTTTCTGTCTATATATACAGTATATCTTACAAATATCTTATACAGAGATATTTATAGGGAGATTCAATGAAAGTTCTTATTGTTAAAAATGGTGCTAATTTTGCCCCAACCAATCAGATGTTATTTAACATTTGAAAGCTATCATCTGGTTGCTTGGGGCTAAATTAGCACCATTTTTAATGATAAGAACTTATATTGAATAACCCTGTTAGTATCTATTTATAATATATACACTTTGGTCTCTTGCAGGCACTTTTTCGCCCCGTAGCAATGATGGTGCCTGACTATGCAATGATTGCTGAGATCTCCCTCTACTCGTTTGGCTTCAACAATGCCAAAATACTGGCAAAAAAGATCACCACAACCTTCAAGCTATCATCAGAACAGCTCAGCTCCCAGGTAATACCCTGATCTTCCGATTACTTGGCCTTTTGTTGCTTACAAACGTCTTTGCTTGTATTTTCCAGATGCTTGAACAGTTGCACCCTAACCGGTCAATGAATTAACCACTGTCCTCAAATATATAAAAAGATGACAAATAATTAATTGCAGTATTAAGCTGCCCTTAATGAAAACTTTGGTCTAATTCATTTATTCTTTACTTTTACTATATATACCCTACTTCTTCTTTCAGGACCACTATGATTTTGGTATGAGGGCTGTTAAAACTGTGATCTCTGCAGCAGGCAATTTAAAGAGAGAAAACCCAACTATGAATGAGGTATGAAAAGCATGGTGGCAGGGGTAGAATTACACATCAGGATCCTGTAGGCAAAAAAAGCCTTGTGCCCTTAGCCCCACACCTTAACACAGACAACATTCCAAACCACACCCCTTTTGTGTTTGGTTGTTGTTGAAGAAAATAGACTATAGGGGGTGGAGGGGTGGGGGAAGATTGACAGTCTCCCCTCCAACCACAGGCGCTCCTATGCACAGGCCTACGGTGGAAAAGTAAAACAGGTTAATGTAATTAAGTAAAATCAATTGTGCTTTTAATAGTGCAAGTTGAAATGTTGTAAATTGTAACCAGTTTCAATAGAAGTATTACATGGCCTAACTACAAACAGGCAAAATACTGTCAGGGAGATTCAATAAAAGTTCTTATCGGTAAAAATGGTGCTAATTTTGTGCCAACCAATCAGATGTTAGCTTTCAAATGTTAAATAATATCTGATTTGTTGGGGTAAAAGTAGCAGCATTTTTAACGATAAGAACTTTTATTGAATCTCCCTGTATGTTTATTAACATTGACTTTAAATTTAACAGCAACTGTGTTTAGATTGATCCCTTTTTCTTTCTCATAGGAACTAATTTGCCTGAGGGCAATCCGTGATGTCAATGTCCCCAAGTTTCTACAAGATGACCTTAAGTTGTTTAGTGGAATTGTATCCGACCTGTTCCCACGAATTGAGGAGGAGCCTATTGATTATGGCACTTTGGAAAAAGCAATTCGAAATACCTGTATCCAAAAGAATCTAAAGGATGTAGATGGTGAGGAGATTCGTTACATGACATGTGATAATTTGTAGCTTATTGACATTATTAGGACAGTCTCAAATACATATTTTAAATATTTATTATACACTCCCCAAACCCACATTTCTGTTATACTCACGTATCCCTCTTAAAGCGACCTATAGAACCCAATTCTTTGGTCGCCAATACAGTCAGTCGGGAAAGACCGGAAATTTCCCTTGGTCGTTATTGCCGATACGATCGTACCGTGTATGGCCGCAAGACCAACCAACCCCCATACTACTTATGGGGATCGGTCGGATATATGTATGCAGTTCCCACAAAATGTGTGGCGCAGATACCAATGTGATCTGTCGGTAAACATGCTGCACAAATCAGTGGCGTAACTACCACGCCTGCCACCCCCGCGACTGTGGGGGGGCCTGGAAGGTAGTAGGGCCCGCCACAAGCCCCTAATTTGCGCAGGATGAGCCGGTTTTAAACAGGTGATCGCGCGTATAAATGAAAAAATACGCTCGATCAGCTTTTTAAAAGACCGGACCCTAACTTCCGGTTCAGTTCTGGAAGTTCGGGTCTGGTTTTAAACAGCAGACCGCGACCACCTTTTTAAAACCGGCTCATCCTGCATTCGAGTCTTGCAGAGGGAGGAGGGAGTCAGGGGCCCAGCCCGGCCCCCAAACTTGCGGCGGGGGGGCAGGGTCCTTTCAGGTACGCCTCTGGTACAAATCGCATGTGTACGGCCACCTTAATTCTGCAAAGGTAAAATAAGCTTGATAAGAAGTGGAGTCATCAGCAGAGGATTGACAGCTGCATTATTTGTACTAAACCAAGCAGTATACAGGATGCCTTGATTGATTATTGATCAAATTTCTACTAAAATGTAATAGAACATTTTTGGCTCCCCACTGATTGTTTGTACTAGCCACGATACATTATTATGAGTATGACTAGATGTTAGAGATGCTGTTGGTTATATGCCTGTTTCTGTAAATTTATTTTCAGGTATAGATAACTGTACTCTTCCCCCTTCTAGCATTTATAACAAAGTGCATCCAGCTGTATGAGACCACAGTGGTACGTCATGGCTTAATGCTTGTTGGACCCACAGGATCTGGAAAGACCCAGGTAACAGGGAGGGGACATTAATGTGTATGTGTAGTTTCCCAGTCTGGTTTTATATATATCTATTTACCAATGGTTTTACTTGAATATTTTCTCTGTTTTATGGTCACATGCTTCAGATGTGCAAGAGTTGCTCTGTGTATGTATCCAACCATTGCCTTTTTTTTTTTGTGGAATCATTTCATTACTTTTTTGCCTTAATCTTGCGTTATCCTTTTATTATGTTTAGTACATCCGTTTTATTTCTCTCCTGTCTGTCCTATTTTGTTATTGGTGGGTTTCTTTTGCTGATACTGTACATTTATTATTATTACTGTAGAATTTTATTAAAGCTTCCTGAAGTTGGTTCGCTTGTATGCGCTTCCTGTTTGTGTTAGTTGTCCCAGATCTGTGGCTAGGATTGTATTTAGGGATCCAATGTGTAATTGTCTTTGTTTAGTGTTATAAGGTTCTGGCTGCAGCCATGACATCGCTTAAAGGTCTTCCATCAGTCAGTGGTGGGATCTACGAGACTGTTCATTTCTATGTCCTTAATCCCAAGTCTATTACTATGGGCCAGCTGTATGGAGAATTCGACCTTCTGACACACGAATGGTAGGATAATAAGATATTGTAGACAATTTCACACAGCACCACAATTATCCGGGCTGATCTATCTGATCTTTATTATTATTTTATAGGACGGATGGGATCCTCTCTTCTTTAATCAGAACTGGAGCTACATCCACGGATTCTGATAAGAAGTGGTACATGTTTGATGGGCCGGTAGATGCTGTTTGGATTGAAAATATGAACACAGTGTTAGATGACAATAAAAAACTCTGTCTGAGTTCTGGGGAGATAATCAAACTTACTGAGGTGCTTCCTTTATATATAATTAATCTACATTAGATATTGGGTTGAGTTATATTGCATTATTTTTACCAAACATCTGAAGGGCTGCATGTTGGACATGTTTTAGATTAATGCATTTCTGTTCTGTTCTCCAGGCAATGACAATGATGTTTGAAGTTCAAGATCTGGCAGTTGCATCACCTGCTACCGTTTCCCGTTGTGGAATGGTGTATTTGGAGCCCAGTATCCTTGGGCTGACTCCCTTTACAGAATGTTGGTTAAACTGTGTACCAGATGTAATCAAACCCTTTACGGAAAAGCTAGAGTCTCTTTTCTCACGCTTTTTGGAGGTTAGAGCATTCTGCTATATTATTAAATAAAGTTATACAGTGGGGGAGGAGTTTTAAAAGAATTCGGTGATTATGGAAACACCCAATATGATGTAAAGTAAAAAAAAAAACATATGTTAAAGGTCATGTCCACCCTTAAAACAAAAAACTGGTGAATTGTCAGTTATCTGCCCGCAACCCCAACTGCAGCATTTGTAACCAGATATTTAATAAGGTATTCGCCGCCTCCCTCTGCTCAATGAGCTTTTTAAACGATTGAGAATGTGCTTTTTATTGGAGATATTTTAAGACACATGGTCCTTTCTGAGTCTGGATCCCAGAGCCAAAATTTGCCTTTTCCTAAAACAGCCCTTCTTCAAACAGGTATTATAGTTATATAACGAACATAACTTCAGTATCCACCTTTTAATCTCTGCAGGATTCTATCACGTTTGTGCGGCGCTCTGTAAAGGAAATGATCACATCCACAGACAGCAATTTAGCCATGAGTCTGCTTAAATTACTGGAATGCTTCTTCCAACCCTTTATTCCACAAGAGGTACTAGATAAAGACCTGTGCACTAAGAGAGATCTTACTGTATAGACAGACTTTGGGGCTTTATATATAACAAATATTGTACATTTATATTTTTGATTTTGAATTGTGATTTATATTAGCTATTTATATAATAGTGTTTTTTTCTGGATTACAGTGTTGTAAGTGCCCTATTTTGTCTGGCTTTACCTTCTTTATACCACTGTGTTCTTTATTTTGGTGGACAGTAGTTATGTTGTTGTTGGTGTATTGCATGGAGTCCATTCTAACAATATTCTGTGATATATTTTGTGCTGCCCAGTAATAAGAATGTATTAATGATTTATACCACCAGGGGCATAAGAAATTTTCTCAGGAGAAGTTAAACCGCATGGTGGATCTTATTGAGTCTTGGTTCTTCTTCTCTCTGGTTTGGAGTGTTGGGATCACAGGGGATTCTGAAGGACGTGTTCTATTCAGTACATGGCTAAGAGATAAAATGAAAGCAGAAAAGGTACTAAGATCACAATATGAAAAAGACATGATTAAATAAATAGTGGGTACACCAAGAGATAAAACAGTGAAAAATAAAAAACCCAATATCAAATATAAGGAAAATAGAAGATAAGAACCGTTCATAGAACTTTAAAATAAGGAAAGCATTATTTCTTATTATACAAATGTTTTGATGAGTCACGTGATACTGATGACATTACTAATTGATATTTATGAATCTTTTATATTATAACTGGTATATTAAAATATAAAGACTAAGGGGCCAGGCAAGTTGTAGGTCATTTTTTAAAAAAAAAATTAAATTTATTATTGGATGAGTTTTTTTATGGTTCTGATGTAGTGGGAGATTCAGCTTAGATCCAAATAACCTGGGAACTATCTACTATATAAAGTAGAAAACGTGTAAGTATGTATGAGCTTACCTCTGCCACACCCCCGAATGCTTCCACATGAGGTCACATCCCCTGGCCAGGCCAACAAAGTGGCCACACCCCCTATGGGGGGCTCCTTGGATGGGCCGATTTCATGGCCACACCCTTGGGACACGCCAGCGTCACAGGCACACCATGCAGTATTTCACCTTTTCCTTCTTTTACCTTGCTCTCAAGCGCTAACAAGAACTAACACCCAATACTAATTACTTTGGTTGGTGGTCTCATTTTAGATCACATTGCAGTTTCCAGAACAAGGATTGGTGCATGACTACGTGTTAGATGATGGCGGAATAAGCAGTACTATTGAAGAAGAAGAGGAAGATTTACAAAAACCGGTAATAATGAGTAGAAATTCTGTAGGGTGGCAAGATTCGGAATTATATTAAAAAGATAAAAATAAGGAATTTTCTTCTGCCATTGTTTGTTACTAGGTCCTCTGGGTAAATTGGATGGATTCAGCTCAAAGCTTCGTCATTGCCCCAGAAACTAGTTACGCAGATATAATTGTTCCTACATTGGATACAGTTCGAATGTCCCATCTTCTCGGATTGCTTCTCACCAATAAGAAACCGGTAAGGATTTGAATAACACTGATGGACTTGAACCTACAATGATATATCTATGATTTATAACGCATGTCCACACTTTAAACAAAATACTGGTGACTTGTCAGTTATCTGCCTGCAACTCCATCTGCAATTTTTACCATTTTATTTTATGCATTAGTAACCAGATATTAGTTTTATTATTTTCTGGCAAAGCTATCTGCCTCCTTACTCTGCTCAGTGAGCTTTTTATAAGCTTGAGCATGTGCAAATGAGACAGCAGGTGAAACAACAGTCAATCATTGAGCGTAATCTCAGTTGTCATGGCCTTGATTGACTGCATGGAGGGAGGAGCCAGCTTACTCTGCCAAGATTGGGGAGAACAATTATCCTCAACAATCAGGTTTGTATTGCAGGTAATAAGGTGCAAAATATATTAATTTGGTTTGGGGGCAGGTAACTGACAATTGACTATTTTTTTGTTTTAAGGGTGGACATGCCCTTTAAATATCAACAACTTAATTACTTATATGTATTTACAGCCAAATACCTTTTAAACACAATGAAACTAAAATGTCAGTATATTTATGGTCCCCCTTTATAATACATTTCATTATTTTCATGGCCTAGATATATAGAATGTATGTCCTTATTTAAGCTAACAATGTCACATGATCATTTCTTATTTTAAAGGGTATTTAAACTGGATTAATATGAAACAAAGCCAATTTTTCAGTTTACATTCCCTTTAAGCTATAAATAAAAAATATCTGTTTGGGTCAGAGTTGATGTAGGAATGACTGGTGATTAGTTTTCTTATTCTGTTGCTCCAGGTTCTGTGTGTGGGTCCTACTGGTACTGGAAAGACATTGACCATAAATGATAAGTTGCTCAAGAATTTTCCCTTAGAGTATATCAGCCATTTCCTCATGTTCTCAGCTCGAACCTCAGCCAACCAGACACAAGACCTTATAGACAGCAAACTGGATAAAAGGTAAGAACTCAAATTTACACACAGAAAACTGCAATGATTGCAAAGAAAATAGTTACAATCCTCAGTCCCTTCATCCATCTACAGTATACACAGATTTTTCAGACTATCATAAACTATTTCAAATAACCAGACTATAGTAAATGCCAAGGCTGTAATGTGTAATCTAACAAAAACAAAATTAAACAGAAGATATTTGGGATCATATCTGTATGTTCAAATCAAAAAACAACAAACACATAAAAAAAATCCAAGAAGGCAAGCTCCAGTATAGTGAAATATGAATAGGGTTTACAGGCAAGGTCCATAAAACCAACAGATACATCAGTGGGCAGGGGACACGAGGAATAAGAGAACCTACTCAGATAATGTAATATTTATAATAGTGCAACATCAAGCTAAAATATTTATAACGCCTGACTGTGCCAACTTATTTCTGTACTTGCAGGAGGAAAGGGGTGTTTGGACCTCCACTTGGACGTTACTTTATCTTCTTTATTGATGATCTAAACATGCCATCTTTAGAAACATACGGGGCCCAGCCTCCTATTGAACTATTGCGTCAGTGGATGGACCATGGAGGATGGTATGACCGAAAGCAGATAGGTATGACAAGAATCTTTCACATTGTGTACTTAGTAATAAAATTAAAAGAAAAAAACTAATTCGCCATTGGGGGAGATTCATCTAGAGCCACAAACAGTCTGAGTAAATTTCCCTTCTGGTATTTAATATGCGATTTGCACCTGTGGAAAAATCCCGAAAGGGATTTAATCTCAGCATGATTTTATAAATAATCGCGCAAATTCCATACTGAATTTGTTACGCCAGCTGCGCGGGTGTCTTTTGCAATATCTATGCAAGCAAGGGTTTATATCCACCGGATGTGTTTAATGAATAGATTTGTTTAAAGGTATCTCCACTGGTAAAAGCTTTTTTTCTATTCAGTTTTATTGAAGAATGTGAGGTAAAGGAGCTGTGTCTTACCTCCTGTTCTTCAATAAAACCATCAGGAGCCGGGAACGAAGGGAAGTTACTTACCCGATCACTCGGTCCTCCACCACATAGTCTGACAGGTCATGACGGACTTAGTAGTCTATGCGCATGCGCAAATGCGATGCGCACGTGCAAACAGTAGAGAGTCCGTCAGGACCTGTGAGATGAGCGAGAGACCGGTAAGTTACCCTTTAAGTACAGGGAATTGGGAAATGTTAGACAAGTGTGACAGTTGGTATACATTTTAATTCATGCCATACAATGCCATTGGAGCACTGGATCAATGTCATAGCACTCAGTACAAAACAGACATCCTTCTAGTGCTGCTTATTGGATCTGCAATTTATTAATTATCAGATATACACCAGTTGTTTTGACTATTTCTTTAGCTATTTTCTTAAATATATATATATATATAAATTTGTCTATTCAATATATAAACATATTTAAATTTTATTGAATCCATTTATATATTTACCTTAATCTAATTACGTCTATTTATATAGTATACACCTAAACACTGTCTTTGTAAAATACTTATTCTTTCCTTCCATTAGGAGTATTTAAACAATTGGTGGACATTAATTTTCTATGTGCAATGGGGCCCCCAGGAGGGGGGAGAAATCAAGTATCTCCAAGGCTTACAAGACACTTTAACTACTTGTCCTTTACCGAACTGGAAGACAGCAGCAAGAGACGGATTTTCTCCAGCATCCTAGACAGCTGGATAGGTAAGTATCTGTGACAAGGGAAAGATTTTGTAACATATAAAGAAGCAAAAGAGAGGGGAAACTGGTGGCGAGACAAACATCCAAAGCATTGTTACCTGTATGAGTACTACTTGAAGGATTACATCAGATAAATTCTATTATAGCCAATAGCACAGATTTCAGATAGTGGCTTTGACTTTTGCAATCCTATTGCTAGAAAACACCACAAATAGCATTAGCTTAGTCATTCTTCCATATCACATATCACTTGCAGAGAGACAGGAATGTCATTGCATGCAACATTGGGAGACACTAAAATGCAGAGGAGCAGCCAGAGAGCTTTGATGTTATTAGGACTATTTGCTGGCTAGTCCAATTCTGTGCGGCCTTGTGGCATCACACCAGCAACCATGGCCCAAATAGTGGAGCAAAGAGTAGACCTGGGGGGTGGAGTGTTTAATTGCTCCTCTGCCTATTGGCCCATTCCTTTCCTGAGGCTGGCCAATGATCAACTGCATTTTTCCACTTCTATGGAAAGTCAATTCAACTTGTTTTAGTAAAAGAATATGTCTCACCACTCACAGCACATGCCTTCCTCAGTTCTTAGTGGTCGGACATTCCCTAGTATGTATAGAAAGTATATAAAGGTTTATCTTAATTATCCTATTGCATAACTGAACGTGTGAAGATCCAATTAGCAGAATTCAGTCACCATGGGTGAGTAAATATCTTCCATTGCTAAAACAAGTCCAGCTGAATTGACCTAATATAATTAGATGTACAATGACCAGGTTGACCTTTATAGACATATTCTCCTACTTCTGGATCTCATTGGTTCATTTTCAATTAGGCTGAACTGATCTTTCAATATTGGATTCTAGCCAAAACGATCTTCTGTATGAACCATGTTATTCATCTCTAATGTTATTTATTACTGGCCGTTAAATAACACAATATCATTCATAAACATAACCTTTATTTGCATTTCTACCGTATCTGACTTTCTATTCCTATATATGACATCCTACATTCCTATAAATGTGTATGCTGACTACTCACCAAATTCATTCAACTTAACAACAAAAGCAACAAAATATTGGCACCGGGTACACAGTAAGGGTCAGATACTGTATTAGTGCAAAACCCACTCTACCCAATGTAATATCAGGTTAGCGTGGGCTTTCAACTTATTTCAAGCTGGCCGTGCCATTTACAAAAATTTTTGGAAACAGCGTAACAATAGTAGTAATGGCTAATTTTAGATTAACACAACAATTTTTCGATAATCTTACCACGTACGGGGCTGATGTAACTCAAAAAGTTACGTCTTACCTGGGATCTCGCGATGCAAGCCTCACAAGGGACTTTAAAGCATGGGAAACCATGGCCAATTACCTCATGTAGAAGAATTGATATGGAAATAAAAATGACATTACTTTGTGCTGCCTATAAAACTACTGCCCCTACAATCTCTATGTAAATACCGAACCCTCATTGTCAATCGATAAATCGATATACTGCTGTTTTTCAGTTGGAGCCCCAGCAGTGAAGAGCCTGACAGAGCAGCTAGTAAGCGCCACCATTAAAGTGTATAATACAATCACTTCTCAGCTTCTTCCGACCCCTGCAAAGTCACACTACACCTTTAATCTCCGTGACTTGTCAAAGGTCTTCCAGGGGATGCTTATGGCAGATTCAGCCAAAATCGAGGTAGGTGTTGTTATGTCTTGGACGTAAGCCTTCTTTAATCTGTTTGTTTTATTTTTCCATGCTAAATCCCATAAATGTATTCCCTAGGACAAGTTTCAACTATTGAAGCTGTGGTACCATGAATCCTGCCGGGTCTTCCAGGATAGGCTTGTAAATGAGGAAGACCGTAGTTGGTTTGACGAGCTGTTGAAAGGCAGGATGGAGGAGTTTGGGGCAAGCTATCAGGATGTTGTCCCTCAGCAACCAGTTTTGTTTGGTGACTTCATGACACCTGGGTCTGATAATAAACGTTACCAGCTTATAGAGGATCGGGATAAGGTAACTGTTATTTTGGTCTGTGGGTGGGAATGGCCTTTAACCTAAAGCCAAGATGACATGATGCACTCCTGCCCTCCTGTTTAGCTGGAATAATCATGTCTATGTTTATTTTACTGACTAACTTGAAATCATCTTATACTTTAGGGGTTATACACAAAACACCCCAATCCTTATACACTCAGACAGAAAATAGCTGATATCAGCACAGAAATAATATGGCACATTTTTGACCATGAATGGATAACCAGACACCAGGCGACCCAATTCAGTGCTGGCCACAGCGCAGGACACAGGGATAAAGTCATGCTAACTGGTTCAACAGTCGGCTGCGTGGGCATCACAAAAGACACCCACACAGCTATCGCAAGCTATTCTACAGGGGCTTTGCGGCTCTTCCTGCATGAGTGGCTCTGCCTCTCCAGTCCATGTTTGTGTGCATTACTGTCTCTGTATTGGGTGTGTGTGTGTGTGGGAGGGTAATGCAAACCTTGCAGTTTTTATTTGTGTTTTTTTACCCATATCATTCAATTCACTTCGGGTTTTGTGCTTTGCTTTTTCTTAGCTTAATCGAGTGATTGAAGAATACATGGAAGAGTATAACCAGATTAACACAGCCAAGATGAAGATTGTTCTATTCCTAGACGCCATTCAACACATTTGCCGGATTAGCCGCGTCTTACGCCAGCCACTGGGCAATGCGCTTCTACTTGGTGTAGGAGGGAGTGGCAGACAGTCACTTACCAGACTAGCAAGTCACATGTAAGAAATTGTGTTAAAATTAAATGTAAAAAATTTCACTTGAGTTCAATTGGCTTTGATTAGACTTTTTGCTTCTGCGGAACACGTTCCTTACTGGACCAAACCTCGTCCCATGTGTGTTGCACACTGAACATGGGTTACACTGTTTTGTTATTTATTCCTGTAAATCAGGTTCCAGTGACTTTTCATTCTTTTTCAGGGCAGGATATGAATGTTTTCAGATTGAACTATCTAAGAACTATGGAATGTCAGAGTGGAGGGAAGATATTAAACGCATTCTGCTGAAGGCTGGACTGGAAAATTTGGCTGTCACCTTTCTCTTTACAGACACCCAGGTACTTTCGTTTATAACTTGCCCTCTTTTTGCATTAAATCACTTCATGCCTAGATTTCTTATTCCAATTCTCACATCACTCTGGAGGAGAGCACTTTAAACAAAAGAAAATAAATCAGAAATAGTTCATTTAAATAGACTTTTAAGGCAAGGCCACACTAGAGTGTTTCTCACGATTATGTTTTGTGAAGCGTAAGAAACGCGAGCCAGGCTAACACAATATGCGATGCTCTGCGATCCATTTTCAGAGCACATTCACCCTTTTTTGGAGATCGCATGTGCTCCGATAATGGAATATTGTCAGAATCGCAGCGCAAACGCATGGTAACACATATAAAACACGGGATTTTTTTCAAAATTTCCCTGTTAAATCAAGCAGTACATAAAACGGAAAGGAAAACCAAGACACATTGGCTGTAGGGGAATGTTTATAAAGGAGTGCTATGTCCAAATTGTCATCAATGGTTCTGTAAAATACAGATTGGTATCAATGATTTTGCGGCATTGGCAGTAGATAGCTGCTGTGGCTTTTACTGACCTCGCCGAGATATTACAGCCACAGTTGGAGTGTTGAGACTGAGGCTGTAAAATAATGATGGGGCCATGTTTGATGATTGGTGATATTTGCCTGTGGTGTAAATCTCCAAAGGGGCCAGTATAGATCTGTGGTATTGGTAATGACTGAATAGAAAAAAAACAAATCAATATGTATAGGAACACATTAAAGGATTTACCATATATTAGTTGTTGGCTGCATTTAACATGATATGTGGTTGTTCCCAATGCTGTCTTCACACTCTTTGTTATATTATTGTATTCCATGGACATATTTCCAAAACTATTTGCTGGATGTTGTCCTGTCCTTGTCACTGGCCCATTTTCTTACTGGCACATGGGATGTGACACTGTACGTTATGCTACAATGATGAGATGCTCTTCTCATTGAGAATGAACTATTTCCTGTTCAATGCTTCCTTGTTCATTAACACATATTAAGATTTAGATGCTAATCTAGTCAACATTTTCACTGTAGATTAAGGACGAATCATTTCTGGAAGATATAAACAATGTTCTCAACTCAGGAGATGTCCCCAACCTCTACGGACCTGATGAATTGGATCAGATTGTGACTGCAATGAAGCCCATTGTACAAGACATGGGAGAGCAGCCAACGAAAGCTAACCTAATGGCTGCCTACACTCGCAGAGTGAAGGGAAATATCCATACTGTGCTGTGTATGAGGTATTATCTTGTCTTTGATTCTGCTGGCCACATATTTTATATAATTAATTCCACCCGATTGCACAGCTACTTTATCAGCTGTTGTGCGTCACCATTGAGGTGGTGCTCCCAGTGTATATTCAACTATTTAAACCCAAAAAAATAGAAGACCACAAGGTCCTCAAAGTACACTGACGGGGCACAAGCACTGTTAAACAGCCATTTGAAAATATTTATTACACCTTACACAATACACCATCAATTATAAATATGCACAATATAAATACAAAACCATCCATATAAAACCCAATATAGCATACGGGGCGTCCCCCGAATTAAGATACAGTAACTCGGAATCCTCCTCCCGACCCTCTCACAAATGTTAGCGTGTGGAGTTTGAAGTCCCGGACTGAACACACCAATGGGGCCATACACATGAATCGCTGAAGTGATGTTATACTCACAACCCCCGGGTTTGCGGCTGTGTAGAAGGGGACTGAGCCGCCACGTGCCTCCAACTTGCTACTCTCCTTTGATGAATCCTAGCCGTCTCCTTGCTGTGTATCGCTCGGATCTTCACCCGGCTACACAACCTGTCCCGCACAGGGGTTGCGAATGGAATGCAGTGCTATTCCCTGTTTACGTCCGACCATACCATGTGAATCTGATCCTTGTGGAGGGATTCCACCTGCACCGACGCGCGTTTCTCCCTTACAGGGTTTCCTTACAGGGCTTCCTCAGGGTGCTAAGTCACTGATACCTTAGCGTCCTTTTATCCCTGCCTCTTAAAGCAACAATGTCATTATTTCAACAATATAATTGATTTTTACAGATGTACCAACAATGTATCCAAACTTTGTTAGAATCGACTGGGACCTGAATGCAACAAGCATGTTTAAAGACAAAATTGAATCTCTTTGAACCCAAACCAATGACACAGATTTCCCGACTTTTACAAATAACAAGCATATGAAATCTCCTCATTCATGCCAAACGGGGTCACCGTGTTCAAGTTAAACATCCATTTAGTTTCTGCTTGCAACAGTTTCTTTTCCAGATTACCCCCTCTAATGTCCAAACTGATTCTTTGTATTCCCATAAATTTTATACTCGGGGTTCTACCGTTGTGGGCCTCCACCATATGTTTGGCCACACTACTCCGCTGGATATCCCCTTTCTTAATTGCATGGATATGCTCACCTATACGTGTACACAATTTTCTGCGTGTCTTTCCTATATATTTGGACCCGCACTCACAGGTCACCAAATAAATCACCTACATACTCTGGCAAGTAATCAACTCATTGATATTGTATAATCTACCACTGGGGTATGTCACGCTATCCCTTCGATCCTCCATATAGTCACAACATATACACTTTCCACACCTCCTATTGCCTCTTATACAAGAGCGGTTTAACCAGGTCTGCCTACTTTTAGATGTTTCCATATAGTGACCCCTTGTTACCTTGTCTCTAAGGTTTCGTGCCCTTTTGGCCGTTAATAAGGGGTATTTACCCACCTTGTCCCCTATTTCTGTGTCCTCTGCCAGCAAGTACCAATGTTTATGTAAGATCTTTTTGAGTGTTGCCCACTCCTGATTATACGGGGAAATCAACCTAATTTTAGACTTTTCAGTATTGGCTGGTGGCCTTTTGCCAAACAGCAAATCATGTTGTGTAGTGGCTTGTGCCCTTTTCCAGCCCTTTTCCAGAGCCCGATGGCTGTACCCTCTTTGTTTTAATCTCACCCCCAAATCTTGAGCCTGTGTTTCGAAAATGCCATCCTCCGAACAATTCCTCCTAATTCGGAGGAACTGCCCTACTGGCACACCCCTTATCGTACTTGCTGGATGATGGCTACTTGCATGTAGCAATGAATTTACTGCTGTGGACTTGCGATAAGTGGACGTTGATAACCTGTCACCCACCTTCTGTAATTTCAAATCCAGAAAAGTAATTTCATGTTCACTTGCCTCATATGTTAATTTGATATTCCGGCTATTTTCATTAAGTTTTTGAACAAACAACTTCCCTGTGCGGACCGTTCCATAGCAACAATACATCGTCTATGTACCTTATCCACATCAGGATATGGTCTTCCACACCCATACTGGAGAGTATGTCTGGCACATCTAGATGTTCCCACAGCCCTAGGTGGAGGCAGGCATACGAGGGCGCGCAAGCCGCCCCCATCGCCGTGCCTCTTACCTGTCTGTAGTACCTGTTATTAAAGACAAATACATTATTCTCCAGTATGAATTTTAATAGCCTCAAAACAAATTCATTTTGGCGAGTGTACCTTTGTCCCCTGGATTCCAAAAAGTGTTGACAGGCTGATAATCCAACGTCATGAGGTATCGACGGATATAGCCCTTCTACATCCAGGGCCACCAACCATGTTTCTTCCCCGACTCTTACATCATTGAGTCTCCTTAATACATCAGAGGAATCAAGCACATATGAACTTAAATTTTTGACAAACGGTTGTAATACCGCGTCGGGAAATCTGTGTCATTGGTTTGGGTTCAAAGAGATTCAATTTTGTCTTTAAACATGCTTGTTGCATTCAGGTCCCAGTCGATTCTAACAAAGTTTGGATACATTGTTGGTACATCTGTAAAAATCAATTATATTGTTGAAATAATGACATTGTTGCTTTAAGAGGCAGGGATAAAAGGACGCTAAGGTATCAGTGACTTAGCACCCTGAGGAAGCCCTGTAAGGAAACCCTGTAAGGGAGAAACGCGCGTCGGTGCAGGTGGAATTCCTCCACAAGGATCAGATTCACATGGTATGGTCGGACGTAAACAGGGAATAGCACTGCATTCCATTCGCAACCCCTGTGCGGGACAGGTTGTGTAGCCGGGTGAAGATCCGAGCGATACACAGCAAGGAAACGGCTAGGATTCATCAAAGGAGAGTAGCAAGTTGGAGGCACGTGGCGGCTCAGTCCCCTTCTACACAGCCGCAAACCCGGGGGTTGTGAGTATAACATCACTTCAGCGATTCATGTGTATGGCCCCATTGGTGTGTTCAGTACGGGACTTCAAACTCCACACGCTAACATTTGTGAGAGGGTCGGGAGGAGGATTCCGAGTTACTGTATCTTAATTCGGTGGACGCCCCGTATGCTATATTGGGTTTTATATGGATGGTTTTGTATTTATATTGTGCATATTTATAATTGATGGTGTATTGTGTAAGGTGTAATAAATATTTTCAAATGGCTGTTTAACAGTGCTTGTGCCCCGTCAGTGTACTTTGAGGACCTTGTGGTCTTCTATTTTTTGGGGTCCACATATTTTATGTTTTATATCTTAACTTTATGGAATTTTGTTTTAGTAAATATTTGATTTAATACGGTTAATTCTCTTTAGCCCAATTGGAGAAGTATTCAGGGCTCGGTTGAGACAATTTCCATCACTGGTAACCTGCTGCACAATTGACTGGTTTGATGAGTGGCCAGCAGAAGCTTTGCAGTCTGTGGCTTCCTCCTTCCTCAATGAAATTCCTGAGCTGCAGTCCAGGGAGGATGTTATCCCAGGAATGGTAAGTCTCTAAGCCGACAGCTGGATCTTTTGTTTGAAGGGACACTTAATGGAAAGTCTTCATTTTTGTGAAAAATTATGTAGAAATCCAGCTCCCTTTAAAGTTGGATGGTGTTGTTCAGTGAAGCCGGGGAAGTGCCATCATCAGCTCCCATGCTCTACCAGTTGCCAGGCCTTTTGTAGGGGGAGCTGGCACATTTCAGCCTAATGACTAAAGAGTTGCTGCACATAAAGACTGAGCTGCGTGACATCACTTCCTCTGCTTCTTGCGGTAACACCATCAACCCTGACAGCAAATGTAAAAGTCGGGGAGCCGGACTGCTGAATTATCTTCCAAAAAGATACATTTTCAATTTGTTATCCTTTAAAATGAAAGGAAAGTGAAAGGGAGTGACTTCTCCCTTCACATTACTGTTTTTTGGTTCACAATTGGTTGTTGAACTTCTTGTATTAGATTTAAGCGTACAACAGACAACTGCAAAAAAGTAAACATATTGGTTACACTCTCCCTCTGTGCAGATCCAGATGTGCGTGGAGATTCACCAGTCAGTGGCAGTGAAATCTAAGCAATACTTGTCTGAACTCTCCCGGCACAATTACATCACACCGAAGAGTTATCTCGAGTTGCTTGGAATCTACTCCAAACTAATTGGCAAGAAGCTAATGGAGATAAAAACGGCTAAAGACAGAATGAAAAGTGGTCTGGACAAGGTAAAGGAAATGGCTCCCTGTTCAATCTCAGCTATTTCCCCTTTTCTAATTTATTAAAAATCCCTCACATCGCATCTCTGATTTTCTTAAGAATAAGTAAGTTTTTGTCTTAATATTGTCATCCACAATCTAGTTATTATTAGTTTTTTATTACCAAATATTTCTTTGTGCGGCTCTAGCTCCTTAACACAGCTGAAGATGTTGCGAAGATGCAAGAAGAACTAGAAGTAATGCGCCCCCTGTTGGAAGAGGCAGCACAGGATACAGTGACTACTATGCAAAAGATTGAGGTACTTTAAATTTCTGTCCATTGTCACTTGCTTCATAACCTATGACTTCATGACTTGTCCCTGTATCTGTTTATTCATGACTTGTCCCTGTATCTGTCTATTCACGACTTGTCCCTGTATCTGTTTATTCACGATATGTCCCTGTATCTGTTTATTCACGATATGTCCCTGTATCTGTCTATTCATGACTTGTCCCTGTATCTGTCTATTCACGACTTGTCCCTTAATGCTGTTTTTCACGATATGTCCCTGTCTGTTATTCACGTATGGTCCCTGTATCTGTCTATTCATGACTTGTCCCTGTATCTGTCTATTCACGACTTGTCCCTGTATCTGTCTATTCTAGACTTGTCCCTGTATCTATCTATTCATGACTTGTCACTGTATCTGTCTATTCATGACTTGTACCTGTATCTGTCTATTCATGACTTGTCCCTGTATCTGTCTATTCTAGAATTGTCCCTGTATCTGTCTATTCACAACTTGTCCCTGTATCTGTCTATTCATGACTTGTCCCTGTATCTGTTTTATTCACGACTTTTCCCCTGTATCTGTCTATTCATGACTTGTCCCCTGTATCTGTCTATTCATGACTTGTCCCTGTATCTGTCTATTCGACTTGTCCTATCTGTCTATTCTGACTTGTCCTGTATCTGTCTATTCATGACTTGTCCCTGTATCGTCTATTCTATGATGTCCCTGTATCTGTCTATTCAACAACTTGTCCCTGTATCTGTCTATTCATGACTTGTCCCTGTATCTGTTTATTCACGACTTGTCCCTGTATCTGTCTATTCATGACTTGTCCCTGTATCTGTCTATTCATGACTTGTCCCTGTATCTGTCTATTCATGACTTGTCCCTGTATCTGTCTATTCATGACTTGTCCCTGTATCTCTGTCATGAACTGTCCCTGTATCTGTCTATTCATGACTTGTCCCTGTACTGTCTATCTGACTTGCTACTGTCTATCATGACTTGTCCCTGTAGCTTGCTATTCATGACTGTCCCTGTATCTGTTTATTCATGACGTGTCCTTTTATCTGTATTCATGACTTGTCCTGTATCTGTCTATTCATGACTTCCGTATCTTTCTGATTCCTGTATCTGTCATTCATGACTTGTCCCTGTATCTGTCTATTCATGACTTGTCCCTGTATCTTTCGTATTCATGACTTGTCCCTGTATCTGTCTATTCATGACTTGTCCCTGTATTCGTGTCTATTCATGACTTGTCCCTGTACTGTCATTCATGACTTGTCCCTGTATCTGTCTATTCAGACTTTCCCTGTATCTGTTATTCACGACTTGTCCCTGTATCTGTCTATTCATGACTTGTCCCTGTATCTGTCTATTCATGACTTGTCCCTGTATCTGTCTATTCATGACTTGTCCCTGTATCTGTTTGTTTCTTTGTTTAAATCTTTTTGCTACCTTCTCTATTAGGAAGATACAGTGGTTGCTGAGGCCACTCGACGTTCAGTTCAGGTGGAGAACTAAGGCCACTGAAAAGCTAACACAGCTCAGGCAATTGCAGATGATGGCGCAAAACCTGGATGGGCTCTTCCTGCATTGGATGCGCATTGGCCAGTTTGAAGTCCCTCAACAGAATGATGTCACTGAGGTGGGTGAACCCTAAATTAGATAGATAGTATAAAACTGTCAGGAAAGTGAAAGCACAATGTAGCAATGGGAATGAGGGAACAGGCATATCAAACATATGATTGTAGAGAGTAAAAATATTCTTAATGGAGAACTAATTTCTAATGATAAACGAAGTTCAGCTGATTCTACGTGTTATTTTAGAAATTGTAATACATACCTTGAAAATGATTCGAACATTGCTGCTGTCTTTTTAACTGTTTCCTGTGTCTCAGTTGAAGTGGTTATCATCATTAAAGTCTATGAGGCCTGGTGCCAATACTAATTGGCAGACAGGAAGGTGTTACCAGCAACAAAGGATCTTGGGATAAGATGGAGAGACAGCAACTAAATCATATCATTATTTAGCACCATATAGGCTTTTTAGATGTAGAAACATAATGCCCGCCTCATCACAGAAGAACGTTTTTAAATAAGAACGAATTTTGTGCACGAAAATTGTATCCAACTTTAATGTATTTTGTGAATTGTAGTACAGATGCAAGTTCTCACTGTTTCATTATCAACATATAGAAGATTAAACCATAAAAACATTCATGTGTCTATAAACTTAATGTTCCTTACAAGATTTGTAATCTGATCTCAAACACACTGGAGTTTAGTGCTCTAATAATATATAGTAGTGTAAAGTGTTTTTTGTTCCTATAGGTGAGAGCTATGCAGCGCCCCCCACTGGAGTTAAACTTGTTGTAGAAGCAGTGTGCATCCTGAAAGGCATAAAGCCAAAGAAAGTGACGGGAGATAACCCAGGAAAATAATGGATGACTATTGGGAACCAGGAAAGGGGCTTCTGCAAGACCCAGGAAAATTCTTGGAGGGCGTTTTAAGTTTGACAAGGGTGAGAAACAAAAAGAAAGTAATGTAAAAATGTAAAAAAGAACTAGAATTGCAAAAATTCAAAGATCAATAAAGATGGTGGTAACGACACAATGACTGATATGGGGGGTTTTACTGTTCGTTCTTACCTTAGGAAATATTCCTGATGCTGTAATTAAAGCCATCCCCATACATCGATATGAAGAGTTTCAACCAGCAGCCATTGCCCGTGTTTCCAAAGCCTGTCAATCTTGTTTGTCAGTGGGTGAGAGCAATGCACAAGTACCATTTTGTGGCCCGAGGTGTAGAACCTAAACGGGTGAGTATAATGCAAAGGACCTTACACCCAAATCCCTTTAATCATTAATATGGATCCAACAATTCTGCTAATTTCCCTATGCACTCTACGCATACAGGTTTACCAAGTTACCTTTAGATACCTGTAGTAGTAGAGAATTGTATCGTGTTAGCCATCGATGAAAGTGAAGACATCTTGGATATAAAATAATACCTTTTATTGAAAATGCAAGTTTTCAATCACTTAGGCTTCTTCCTCACGTATTGTATTAAGTGCTTGTATTTTCAATCATTTGTTAGCCAATAAAAGTATTATTTTATTTCAAAGATGTCTTCAATTTAGATACCTAGTAAGACATAACACAGTATTGGAGGTTGATAAAGACATACGCTCATCTAGTCCAACCTTACTAAATACATCTAATAAAATACACCCTAATGGAAGAAGCTACTGCCAAATCAGTGTAAAACCCATGCTACACAATGTATTGTTGGGTATGGGCATTTTATCATCCAAAACGTCCATTCAGGATTGTTGCCTGATCCGCCGGGCGAGCGTCTGTTTTGGCCCAAAAAGTGCCCATACACGGGCCGATTATCACCCGAAATGGCCATTTGTACACATCGTGTGTGCGAACCTTTACACTTACTTTGCAGTGCCTGTGCCATTCTTGGAAATAGTGTGACACAGCCTATGCAATAGAGGTTAAGTTTTGCACTACCATGTACTGCTGCTTTTAACCTGACTGTGATTCCCACTGCAGTAAACTATAAAAGGAAATATGGCATTGCAGGATCTCGGGGAGGTAAGAACCATCAATTGTGCATATTATATCACCCTGTAAATCTGCCAATGCACAGATACATTTAGCTATACAGTTAACAACAAACACCATACACGGTTTTCTGAATTTAAAGGAATAGTTCACTACCAATGAACTATCCCTTTAATGTATTGTGTGAAGAACGGGAGGATAAGGAGCTATGCCCTACCTCCCATTCTTCAATCAATGCAAGTGGAGCCAGGAACAAGGTAGAGCAAACTTACCTGTTAAGCGATCCTCCGCATCAGCACTGACAGGTCCCAACGCCTCCGCTATAATGCCCGCTATAATTAAACAGAACCCGAAGCAGTTGGTGTGACGAACTACAGCTCTCAACCTCAGACCAAATGGAGCTTTCCCAGCTCACAGGGTCAAAACCAGGTTGAGGGCTGCCGTCACTTACCATTACCACTTACCAGGTATATAAACACTGCCACCACCCCACACACTAACGGCTGTGGGAACCGATACCATGATGATAACCACAACTTTCAACCTCAGACCAACAGAGCTTTCCCAGCTCACCGGGTCAAAACCAGTTTGAAGGTTGTCTCACCTAACATATACCCCTTACCAGGTATATAAACTACTGCAAAAACCCACTTACTATGGCCGTGGAAACCGATACCAGCCTTAACGGCTATTATGTAAAATAATACTAATAACCTGTACCTCGCTGCCACACTCAGGCAGGAATAGTACCGATATACAACAAATACTAAATACAATTACTATACGTAGCGTCTCAGAGGACAGGATTCTTACTTAGTTCTGTTAGAGCATTAGGAGAATCAGCTTAGCGATTTTGTATAATCTCTGTTTAATAAAAGAAACAATAACGTTGCAATAGAATTTACAAAAAAGATTAACAAACAGACATAAAACAAGCAACAGTAAAATAAGGGATAAAGAGAGAAAAATACTTATATTCTGGTCAAAGTCCAAGTCCTTAAAAGAATAAGTCCATTTGTGTAAAAGAGTTCCTTGGCTCCAAAAAGGTAACTCGCTGTAATCACTTTGATGTTTCATAAGATGTAAAATCAGGAGCTCTCCTCCAGTAGCTTGTGACTCCTTACTACCCCCGGCAAAAGGAGGGCAAATGATTTACCCAACCAATCACCAACAGGTGTAGGCTGGACTGAGGGTGTGTCGATATGTATTACCTATGGAAGACACACCCGCAGTGACATTATGTATTAGAGAATTCATATCTCTGTGGCCCAAGGTGCTACCAACTGGAAATCACTAAATTAGTTATTGTCATGAATTTACCAGTTGATAGACACCAAACATGACAGATATGGAAAATATAGTTGACCAGAATGACATACTGTAGGTTTCCAGCCTCTACTAAGGCCTACATACTGATGTTTTGGTTGTACCGACTGGTCTCCACCTACCTGGAACCATATTTATCATATCGGCATGCCATGTTCTATTACATAGGTAGAGTTATGTATGGTTATGGAAAAGGGGATTGTGCCTTTATCATAGGTAAACCAAAGGTCACATTCCCAGGTCTTTTGACCTCCTGCTGAGATCAGGAGACTCTAGTCTACTGTATCCTTAAAGTAAGATCCAAGGAATAACAATCCTTGGCACCCTGCTGAGTTTTATGACACCAAAATGGTACAGAAATACAGAGTGAAGGGGGAAAGCCACAGGTACAATAAATAAAACAAATGGAATCCTACTATTACAGACATTATATAATTATAACTATACTAGATCTGCTTACAGCAGGATCCATATCATGACAGTTGGGAATTTCATTGCTGCTGCAGAGGATCGCGTACCAGGTAATTTTGTTCCTGGCTCCACTTGTTGCATTGATTTAAAGGGCAACTATAGTGAAAAAAAACTTGTGTCTGTATCCAATGTATAGATCACTTAGTATAAGCTGCCTTACTTTCATGTTTCTGTGTGGGTTCGTTTCTTCACACTGGCAGAAGTTTGTACCAAGCTGTGTGTCCCCTCCCCTCACTGTCTACTCCCCCTCAAGCAGTGACGGGCTGTACAGAGTCCGAGAATTGTCAGTTGAAAGGACTTTAAATGAAGTGCTGACATCCTGTTGAACCCCTCCCTTCCAGAGCTAGACTGCAAGCAATCAAAGTGTGGAATAAGTAGCAATATGCTGAAGGGAGGGGCAAGGGGGAGAGAGGAGGACAAGTGGTGCTGAGATTCTTTCAAGTAAGTTACTGACTCTGCTGTTTTCTAACTTTGCTAATTGTTATTTACTTTTTACCTAAAGTTCATATCTCTCCCCCTGCTTAGCTGAGATCATAATCACTGAAGAGAGAGTCAGTGTAACAGCAGCTTGTAGTGAGACCTTCACAACACAGTGACACTGCTTGTTGTCCTGTTACATTTCATTTGCTTTTCTATATATTTCATAGATTGCACTGTGTGTCTTGTTTGGTATATAGTCTGTTATCTGTATTATATATACTGTATTAGTGTTCCATTTGAGTCACTGGTTTTGTATGTATATAAGATTTTGTTTGGGGGGGAGGGCTGTTTTATAGTGTGTTATGCTCATATTGCTGTGTTAATGGTTATTGATTGTGTTTAACACTACAGCATTTGACTATATGTTGCACATGGTACATATAGTGGTGGGTGAGAGAGTGTGTGACAGTACTGCAGGGGAGCTTTGGATTTGTGGGTGTGTGCCTTTGAGTGACAGATGAGGTGTGCAGCTCCTACAAATCACAGCATATTCAAGGCTTATATCTCGGGGACTATGTAGAATTTAAGAAACTAAAGGTACCCTGGTGGATGGGATGACTTAGGATACATTAAAAGAAATTAAAAAAAAAACAATTTTCTCACAATAATTGCCCTTTAAGTATGAGAGGTAAACATAGCTCCTTGTCCACCTGTCAAAGTGAACTATTACTTTAATGCAATCAATGCATTAAAGGAATAGTTCACTTTGGTATCTATTCCTTTAAGTTGAAATATCCTGGAAACACTCATTTGTGACTTGCAGAGAGCCATAATTGCTTAACTGTGAGCAGCCAATTTAACCCATATTCTCCTTTGTGTTTCCCATAGCAAGCCCTGCGAGAAGCACAAGAAGACTTGAACGTCAACAGAAGATTTTGATGAAGCCAAAGCTCGTCTGAATGATGTAGAAGGGAATAGCTACTTTACAGGCCAAGTACAGAGACTGTGTATCAAGAAAGAAGGTTGGAGACACAATGTGAACAATGTGAACAGAAGTTAGTCCGGGCTGACAAGGTACCGACTGGAGGATTAAACACAAACTGCACAGTTGATTTATATATTTGTTTGAGTTAATGTTCGTCTTGTGCTTCTTATTCTAGTATCACTAACCTTCTCTCTATTTCTTATTATTGCCTGAGCCTTTATATTTCTTATTTTCTAGTTCTGGGGTGAGGGAAGGGACTAGAGAACGCAAACACAGAGCATGTGCACCCCTGCACCGTTCCAGGATACACTCTGGTAGGGGGCTGCAGACAGGGGCATAACTAGGGGCCCAGGGGGCCTCCCGCAAGATTGGAGGCCGCGTCTCTGACCCACCTCTCCTCCACAATCAGCTGTTAAACAGATAGTCGCGCATATGAATCAACAATGCACAATCAGCTGTTTAAAAAAACGGACCCAAACTTCCGGTTCATTCTGGAACAGCTAATCACACGTATGTTTCATTCATACACGATCAACTGTTTTTAAGCAGGTAACAGGGACTTGTGGCCTCCTACCGTCTGGGCACACATCGGCCACGGGGTTGTGGGGGCTGTATTTACACCACTGGCTGCAGAAATCAGAATAAAACAGAAACCTGCAGAATTAATACATGATTTCTCTACAATCCTGCCATTGTCAGAGGTGAGAGATACAGCTATTTTAGTTCTATTTAGATTAGTAACCTAACCCATAAAACAATAATCAAGTTACTTATGAAGGATAATGAAGCTATTATATAGTAACTGCTTTCTGACCACCTTTTCCTGGTCTTTATTCACAGCTCATAACAGGGTTATCTGATGAGCGGCAGCGATGGCAGATACAGTTCTCAACCTGGAAAACTTGCTTGTCAATGTGACCGGAGACCTCCTGCTCTGTGCTGGTTTCCTGGCGTATCTGGGCCCCTTTACAGTAAGGATCCAGTTTGATACGTACATAAAAATGAAGCAATGGCCTATAGCCTCAAAATGTTGTGGACCAATAACTCCCCTGTCTCTAACAGCTGTTTAATGAGTGGTGGGAGACGCCAGGGAATCCTTTATATCATGTATTTTGTTTTTTGTTCCCTTCCGTATTGTATTTGCTGGTTAAGATTTCTTTAAGGAATTTAGCACAGTTGGAGAGGAGACTGTTTAGGAATAAAGAACTTAAAACCAATTACATTTTTAAAAAATGGTACAAAATGGCACATCCAATATTTTGTTTAATGCATGTATATAGATATAGAGTATAAAGATAATAAAAGTGAAGTGCCTTGAATAAAAGAGGCCACAGTCCCAAAGAGCTAACGGTCTACTATAATTTAAGGAATATCCAGGAACATATCGGGACAGGGCAGAATGTACTCTGGTACACCTAACTGAAGGGACTTGATTGTCCAAAAAGGAGCCTGCAATAGTCCAGGGGGGCACAGATAAGAACATAAATGAGCATATTGTTAGTAATTTTGTATGTAGATATGAACGAGAATTCCACAATTTAAAATTCCCTCCAACATCACATGAAATAGTGTTAGAAGTCTCCAGTCAGAGATGATTTGTTTGCTTAGGCAGGAGTTCTTTCATTTGGTACAATATATTTTATTACACACACACGACTTTTATTACTAGGCTACTGTTGCCAGTAGCTGCAGTGAATAACCAAATTCAGTTGTTTATGCCATTTTCCCTTTAATATGGTTCAGTGCAAGTGCCATTCAGCATTGGTTTTTCTTCAATATGAGAACAGTATCTGTGTACTGGTATCTGCAGTATTTCTTTCCCCTGTGTCACTGTGGGGTGTGTTCATATTGATCCTTTTTGCTGATACATTTTTATGGATGCTTTACACATGTAAATCTTTTTATGTTTTTCACTTTTCCTGTATCCAAGTGCAGTAATTGTTTTTTTATTGTCTCTCTTATTTACAGGGTCCCTATCGAATATCGCTGTTTGATCATTGGACTAAAAAAATGAAACAGCTGAAAGTTCCCTGCACACAGGAACCATCACTAATAGGGACATTGGGAGACCCAGTCAAAATACGATCCTGGCAGGTTAGACAGACGGCTATGGGCTAATTAAAGGAAATGAGAATTTAGAATATGGGGCTAATGAAATGCAAACCTAAACCTATTTTATTATGTAAATAAAAAGCTGATACTAACCTAAAGTATAGTTAAAACTTTAGTGATACCTAGATCTACAGTATGCAGTGACGTAACCACCCCCACGTCACGGGGAGCCCAATGGTAGGAGGGCCTGCCACAAGCCCACAACCTCCACGGTCAGCTGTTTAAAGACAATACCCCATACCCGACAAGACCAGACTTTAGGTCTGGTCTTTTAAACATTCATCCAGGTCATGGCATATCTGTTGTATTCAATTAGATCAACTGGACTTGAAGCCCTTAACACCTGGCTGTGATATGCTAATTGGGATTTTCCAGGGTACATTATTGCCACAGATTCTTGTACAAGTCATTCTGAATTGAGAAAGCCAGTCGGATGACTAGTGAAACGTCTTCAAGAACTAAACTTCAAGTCCAGTTGATCTAATTAAATACACAGATCAGATCGTGTGTATGTTTTCCTTCACACGCCTGGTTAGCTGTTTTAAAATAGCTGATCATGAAGGGGGTGGGTCAGGGGCCTGGCCTCCAATCTTGCGGGGGGCCCGGACCCCTGCAGTTATGCCCCTGAAAAGTACATGGGGCTGGGAGATATGAATGATTATTCCTTTCTGCTAATATAATATCATTGAGGAGCACCAGCACGTTCAGTTTTTCATCTGCCAGGTAAGAGTCCTGGACTTTCCTGTATTAAAGATAGTGTTGAAAAGCCTGGCAGAAACATTTTCTTTGTACTGGCGCTTTTCTCAGAAACAATATTGTGAGATAGGAGTCAATATCCATCCTTCCTCCCTACCCCAGGTACTTTTCATTTTAACTCTTTTAAACAAAAACATATTCACTATAGTTATCCTTTAACTGAATATAATAATAACTAGAATAAGGTAATGAATTTTATACCTGACATAAATGGATAACTTAGTTATCACCTTAGATTGCAGGACTTCCAAATGATACACTATCAGTGGAGAATGGTGTGATTACAGAATATTCCCAACGATGTCCCATTGCATTGATCCTCAGGGGCAAGCAAATAATGGATCACAAAACACGGTAAGTTGATGTAGCCATTGGGTTTGGGGTTCATCATTATGGGCACCTTCATTCATCATTTATCATTTGCAGGAAAAGGACAATGGTTTTGGAGGTTGTGAAACTCAGTGACCGTGACTTTTTTGCGCAGCTTGGAAATGCTATACGTTTTGGGAAACCATTTTGTGCTGGAAAATGTTGGAGAGGAACTGGATCCAGCTCTGGAGCTTGGTTGCTTAAACAGGTATGAAATAGTGTGTTTACCAAGGGAACTGAGCACTGTGCAACGGTCCTGTCATTTGATTGGCTAATATGTTTTCCTTCCATTTTACAGACATATAAGCAACAGGGAAGTACAGTGCTGCGTTTAGGAGATACCGTCATTCCCTACCATGAGACTTCAGAATGTATATTACTACCAAGCTCCCTAACCCACATTATCCACCCGAAGTCTGTACCAAGGTCACACTCATCAACTTCACTCTTTCTCCAGGTACCAGACCACCTTAAAATAATTTGCAACACGTAATATTACAATTTTATTTAGATCTGTCTAGAACAGATTAGCAGTTATTAATTCACTTTTTCTGCACATGAATCATCTCATAGCTGCCCCTAGAACTACGCGAACCTTCTTTGTGATTTTTGTTGTGTTCATCACTTCCCCTTATTACAATAAAGGATTTTATTAAATTTTCACATAGTGGACTAGAGGATCAACTCCTTGGACAAGTGGTTGCAGAAGAGAGACCTGACTTGGAAGCTAAGAATCAACTGATTCTGTCAAATGCCAAAATGAGACAAGAACTAAAAGAAATTGAGGACCAGATCTTGTTTCGCCTAAGCTCCTCCCAGGGAAATCCTGTAATGATGATGTGGATCTTATAAAGGTCCTGGAAGCCTCCAAGCTAAAGGCTGGGGAGATCAAGGTAGTTTTTGATTAAACCGACAGAGGCAGAGTGAGATTAAGTTGCGTGTGATCTAATAACACTATTATCTAGGTTTATCTCTACTACATAAAGTACAATAGACTCTGGTTAATAACTTCATTTTATTCTTTGCTCTCATAGGCTAAGGTGCATTTGCTGAACAACCTGAGCGAGACATAGACAATACCAGACGGCTGTATTGTTCCTGTAGCCGTTAGAACCCAGATCCTTTCTTTTGTGTCTCAGATTTGTCCAATGTTGACCCAATGTACCGTATTCCCTGGAGTGGTTTTCTGGGCATTTTCATTTCATCTATTACCAACTCTGAGAGAGCAGGTACATTGTCTGTTGTTTTTTTTTAACATACCAATGACATTGTACATTATTACACAGTTTCTCCAGGATGTCACCCAAATAACATAGGAAATTCAGTCCATTTCATTTCTCTTTATTCTGTATCATTTATAATTTTCCTTTAGGTTAAGGTTATGCTGTACTGGGCGGCAACGAGAGTGAAAAGTTCCACGCGAGTTACCGTCCGTTTGCACTGCGATCCATGCAATAGTCCATTATCTGAGCGTGTGCGATCTGCAAAAAAATGGTGATCGCATGTGGGCCACCCACATTGACATGCACTGTGCTGCAATTCTCACTTGTTAGCATGTGAGAACCCACGTGTGCTCATCACGTTAGAGGGCCTAGCCCTTAGGAAGACATTTGTAGACTTGTCTTGATCAGATCCCTTACTTTAATCGAAAACCCTACACAATCCCCACAGAAATGCACCAAAGCTACCTGAGGATAATTGATGGGGGAAGAGGCTTGAGTAACCAGTAGGGTCTCCCTTGCTGAACATGTCTGTGATGAAATGCCAGACAAAGCAATATCTTTAATTGCAATAAGTGGCTGTGCTGATTATTTCACTGGGAAGACATGCCAGTTGCAGCACAATAGCGGAAGGTAGCATTAAACTAACCGGTAGATAAGGTTGGTTCAGATGTTCTACTATCTACCACTTCTATTGTTAGGGATTCATGTAAAAACCACAATAGAAAGCCTAGGGCATGCTGGGAATGCATCTTTAGGAATAAGTGGAAATAGACCCAAGAGCAGGGGAGTCTATGATATTGCATTCTGATCTTGTCTATACAAAAATTAAGGATGGTATATTCAATAATATCCTTTAAAATAAACCTGCACCTTACTATGTATTTTATTTTCAAAAAGAAAACCTGTCATTAAAAGTATAGGATATTGGCTAAAGTGTATAGAGCAATGATGTTGAACTTTGGCACTCCAGGTGATTGGAAACTACAACTCCCAGCATGTAATTTCTAAACATCTGAGTGCCAAGGTTTGACATCACTGGCATTAGTATTACTGAGACCTAACCACGTAGCCGGGTATATACTTACCATGTTGGATTGAAATGATTTTTTTCCCTTTGTTTTAGAAATGGTGGAGAAACGTATTGAAGAATATAATACATATTTCACCTTCAGCTTGTTCAGCAATGTGTGTAGAGTCTCTTTGAGAAGCACAAGCTTATGTTCTCCTCCTTCGTGTGTGCGAATCCTTATGAACCAGGGACTTATCCACATGGTAAGGGCAAATCATTACAAATGACTCATGTAAAGGGGACTGGCACTAAACTGCTACCTGGGGACAACCATTCAGGGAAATAACATGCAAAGAATGTGGAGCCTCAATAACCAGCATGAAAACATAACCCAGGCCCCGTTTTTGCATAGTTTGTTTGCACCGTATTGATTAAATGTGGAAGTTCCTATATTAATCTATTAGGGGACTCTGTAACACAGTCTAAGGGCACGGCCACACTGCACTGCAAACGCTATCACCATTCCGCTGCGTTTGCATGCCATTTCCTTATTTGAGATAGAACAACCGCATGCGATTGCGCTTTAAAATGGTGATCGCATGTGAATGCATATCGGAAACGAAAAGCAATTGCATGTGTTGCCACGATTGTTGTGTTAGAAGAAAAAAATGCATGCACAATCGCAAAAAAGCGCGATAGTGTGGCTTAGCCCTTATAGAGGGTTTTGTTGCAAAATTTGTCTTATTCTTTATTTAAAGGGAACTATAGAGTGTGTAAGTTTTTTTAAAAACAGTTAAAATAAAAGTACCTGAGGCAGGGAGGTAGGATTGGTGCTTTTTACCAAATATCATTTCTATGAGAGCAGCAGGACAAAGAAAACTGCTTTTTCCCAGTCTTCCTGTATGCTTCACACTATCTTTAATATGGAATGGCCCAGGTCCATACCTGGCAGAACTCTATCTGCTGTAGCTCCTCAACAAAACAATATTGGGAGGTGGGAATAATCAATCCTATCTCCTTGTCCCAGGTGATTTCATTTTATTAAGTTAATTTTTACAGTATAGTTGTCGTTTTAATTATAGTTTAACTAAAAGATTGATTAAATCACACCAACCCAATCTGGGATGATTGCATGATAGGTATTGTAAGGGCCACAAACAAACTACTATACTCTATCTACGGAATTAGTACATCTAACACTCTTCACTATGGACTCTCTTAATACATAGTGGATACCAACATTATATCGAGACCTTGACCCTTCTGGTAGCAAATTCAGAATCAATTATAGAGATATTGTTTTATTGTTGTTCCCCATTGTAGTCATGTAAGGTGTGGATATGTAATTAGTGGTGCAGAGGTTTGCCTGTCCTAATAATCTATAACACAATTAGACGTTATCTAACTGCATTAGTCCTACAAAAGATAACATCTTGTTGGTTGCTGCAGATTAGCATAGACAAACATTTGCACCTCTTATTATATATAAGCCCCATTATGGATTCCTATTTTTTAGAATTTACACCTTTTCCTATTACACACCATATCGATAAGGCTACTTACTTCCATTTCATAATACAGATTCAGAAATTCTCAAAAACAACAACAAATCAGTATTAAAGGGCAACTATAATAAAAGACCAGACTTTCTATAATGGCAGCATAATCAGTAGTAATTATGAGGCATCATTGGAATGGAATATTTCCCTCATCCATTCACACATATCAACTGTTACCATTCCAATTACAGCAAAACTACACACAGCAGAAAAGTTAACGATAATAGGCACTTGATTGATAGATAAACTGTAAGATATTCAGATTGAATATCTAAAGATGAACAATTAATATGGTACAGTGATCGTTTGGAGGAATTATAGTTTACAGTAATGGTCAATTTAAAAAAATTTTTCCATTAGAGATGCCCTTTAAGGAAATGTCTAAATCTAGCCATAGACTAACAGACATGACTGCCCTATTAAGCGTTTTTGGTCAATAATCTGCACGTGGGTTATTGAAAGACAGGTCACAGTCATTTCATATAAATGAACCAATTTCAACAATCAGTCAGTTAAACATCTTCACTGTATGCAACATGATAATGTGTACCAGTAGAATCATAAAAGGCGTATTACTTAATCTGGCCATACACTTGGCTGATATACAGCATTTCTGTTAGAATACTTAGGATAAGGCCTCTATGAGACCCCCTCTGGACACGGAATCTAAGTACCCTGCTGGTCTTCACCAGAGCATTAATGGTGAGGATGTTTTGGCGGCGGACAGGCCACCAGGTCGCGGCTCCAGAAGAGAGAATCACAAAGACCAATCCCACAATGGGGAGATGCGGACCGAGAGGTAGAAGCTGTGGTAGATATACAGGCCAGAGGTAACTGGAGGATAAACTGTAGTAATAGGCAGAGACCGGAGGAGAAGCAGTGGTAGTTATGCAGACCAGGGGTACTGGAGGTAGGAGCTGGAGTGGAGATGCGGACCGAAGGTAGGAGCTGTGGTAGATATGCAGACCGAGGTAACTTGAGGTAGGATTTGGAGTGGGGATGCGGACGGAGGTAGGGCTGTGGTAGATATGCAGACCGGAGGTAACTGGAGGTAGGAGCTGGCTGGAGATGCGGACGGAGGTAGAGCTGTGGTAGATATACACACCGGAGGTAAACTGGAGGTAGAGCTGGAGTGGATATGCGGACCGGAGGTAGGAGCAGTGGTAGTTATGCTGACCAGAGGTAACAGGAGGTAGGAGCTGAATGGAGTGCAGACCGGAGGTAGAAGCAGTGGTAGTTATGCCTGACCGAGGTAACAGGAGGTGGAGCTGAAGTGGAGATGCAGACCGGAGGTAGGAGCAGTGTAGTTTGCTGACCGGAGGCAACAGGAGGTAGGAGCTGAATGGAGTATGCAGACCGAAGTAGGAGCATGTAGTTATGCTGACCGGAGGTAACAGAGGTAGGAGCTGAAGTGGAGATAATGCAGGCAGACGTGGACCACAGGAGACAGGACAACTGGATACCAACACTAACGCTAACCAGGAGCTAGGAGTTCAGAGCAACAGACTCTGAACTGGCAGCAAGAGGCCAACTGCCAGGAGGACCTAATAGGCCCCTGTGACCCATCCCTGCTGGCCATGCCCCGGAAGAAGATGGCCACAACAGAGTAAAAGCCTGCGCTGCCCATGTCCTCCGCGTCACTGAGGCGCACGGGCTGCGCGCGAGCGGCAGATCGCGTCATCGGCGCGCTCCCACTCTCGACCTCGCCGGAGAAGATCCCCAGGCCCGGGAAAGGTAAGTTCCTGACAATTTCCCATCAGCTTCAATGGAACTTGATGATTGTTGTTCATTTGTTTGAAAAGAAGAAAACCACAACTGAAATGTCAGTGCAGATGGACAATTTTTACATTGGGTAATTTATAAGTATAGGGAACTAAGGCCCATATTTATAAATCCACGGTATCGCATGTTAGTGATACTGCACGTTATCGGTAATGTACGGCAGGCGGCCGTAATCGTACATTTACGGCGAACGTTCGTTAATTTGCGGTAGTAATAATACCACACAGTGGCATCTACGGGCGATTGTATATTTATTTTGGGCGATCATTTTAACAATCGGTAAAGGCACAGATATCTCTAAAAGCTGTACCACACCTTTAATAATAGGCCCTAATAACCCCTTAGTGTGTGGCCCCACAGAACTGCTTCATATGCAGAGTAGATCTGCTAGGGCTTATGCCTGCCAGCTCTAGGGAGGTTGGGGATTTGGTGGGCATGGGGTGATAGGGTAATATTTGGTAAGGATAATATTTTGTTATTGTCTTCTCTGCTTTCACTGTCAATAAGGTTTTAATCATAAAACCCTAGTAACAAAGAATTTAATTATCAGATTAAATTTTCCAAAGATAGCTGATAGGTAGGATTGTGCTAAAGTATGGAAAGACTTGTGCTCATTCCACTCCATCAAACAGGTTCTTCTTAATTCGTGGGGGTCACTGGTTTTACCACTCACCCTATAGACTGTGTGGTGGACTCACACTATAGACTGTGTGGTGACCACCTATAGCGGACTCACCTATAGACTGTGTGGTGACTCCACACTATAGACTTTGCAGTAATTGCATTTTTAATATAACACCAACTGCTTCCATTACTGTGGTATAAGCGCACATGTCATTGTGGTACATTGCCCAAAGCATCTTTGAATTCTGTTCAACATCTTGCTAACAACCGTTTTTCAAATAGTTCAAGGAAATTTCCATTCCTGACATTTAAATACTCAACTTTGACTGTTGAAATGCAAAACCATTCATTGTGTTACAGGATGATGGCGCTTCTTGCTATCAGGAGGTACAGCCGTACTCTGGCAGAGAATCCATTCCAGAATGGTTAACTGGAGGGCGTGGAGGGATATCCAGGCCTTGAGCGCACCTCAGTAACTTCAGCATGTCACAGAGCAACTACACTCCATGCCGAGGCTTACAGGAAAATCTCTGACAGCCCCGAGCCACACCTGAGATTATGGGTTTGTTCTGGAAATGCAGCTTATTTTACTTGTGTGAACATTAATGTTTGGTGGGAGTTGTCTCTGGACTGTACTTTCCCTATACAAGTGTCCACTTTACTGAAATCTATTGGATTTGCATGTGGTATAGTTTAGCATTGGTCTGTTTCAATTTCTGGGTTAGAAAATGGTTTTAATTGTTGCAGATTTAAACTCCATGGTGCTTATTTGATTTTTTTTTTAAAAATCTCATTTTGAATTTGTATTTTGTGATTTATTTTTTATTTAAATAAGTAAATAATAATAAAATGGAAGATATGAGAAGGCTATCAGACTCCTGTACAATGACAACTTTCGCATTGCAATGATAAATTGTGTCGTTTACAAATGAACTAAACACCAACACCTGTATAATTATAGGTCTATTATGGTTCTATTTCTGTATTGGCTTTTATCTGCTTCTAAACTGACACTGTGTCCTATTGTCCTGTACTCAGCGAACAGCTTCCTGGGGAGTGGGGAAGACAACTGGATTCCTTCCAGACGATTCTAATTCCTGAGATGTCTCCAGGGGACAAGTAACAAATGCCATGCAAATTTGTTTGTCAGCACCTGGGACAGCGGTTTATGAACACAGGTATGAAGGAGACATATTAACTTTACAATATAATTTGCTCAGTTTTGCCCAGTACACAGGAATCACTAATAACTGTTAATGACATAGTAACATAGGATCAATATAGTAATTGAGGTTAAATAAGACATACGTCCATGAGTCCAACCTATTCCATAATCACCCTCCTTTTTTAACCCTACCTAACAGTTGATCCAGAGACGCAAAAAAAAAAAACCACAAAAAGGGGGGGGGGGTGAAATCCTTCCTGACTCCAAACGGCAATCGGAAAGTATCCCTGGATCAACCAGAACTACAGTATATGTATTAATACAGTAATTCTCATATTATATAGTATCCCTGTACCACCAGAACTACAGTATATGTATTAATACCAGTAATTCTCAATATTATATAGTATCCCTGTACCAACCAGAACTACAGTATATGTATTATACCAGTAATTCTCAATATTATATAGTATCCCTGTACAAACCAACTCAGTATATGGTAATAATACCATAATTCTCATATATATATCAGTATCCCTGTACAACCAGAACTACAGTATATTATTAATACCAGTATTCTCAATATTATATAGTATCCCGTACCAACCAGAACTACAGTATATGTATTAATACCAGTATTCTCATATTTAATAGTATCCCTGTACAACCAGAACTACAGTATAGTAATGTAATACCAGTAATCTCCAATATTATTAGTATCCACTCCCTGTATCTGTCTATTCATGACTTGTCCCTGTATCTGTCTATTCATGACTTGTCCCTGTATCTGTCTATTCATGACTTGTCCCTGTATCTGTCTATTCATGACTTGTCCCTGTATCTGTTTATTCATGACTTGTCCCTGTATTGTTATTCTAGAATTCTCCCTGTATCTGTATATCTAGACTTTCCCTGTATCTGTCTATTCATGACTTGTCCCTGTATCTGTCTATTCATGACTTGTCCCTGTATCTGTTTATTCACGACTTGTCCCTGTATCTGTCTATTCTAGACTTGTCCCTGTATCTATCTATTCATGACTTGTCACTGTATCTGTCTATTCATGCTTGTACCGTTTCAGACTTGTCCCTGTATTGTCGTATTCATGACTTGTCCCTGTATCTGTCTATTCTAGAATTGTCCCTGTATCTGTCTATTCACAACTTGTCCCTGTATCTGTCTATTCATGACTTGTCCCTGTATCTGTCTATTCATGACTTGTCCCTGTATCTGTTTATTCACGACTTGTCCCTCCCCTGTATCTGTCTATTCTAGCTCTCCCTGTATCTGTCTATTCAACTGTCCCTGTATTGTGCTATTCATGACTTGTCCCTGTATCGTCTATTCATGACTTGTCCCTGTATCTGTTTATTCACGACTTGTCCCTGTATCTGTCTATTCTAGACTTGTCCCTGTATCTATCTATTCATGACTTGTCACTGTATCTGTCTATTCATGACTTGTACCTGTTTATTCATGACTTGTCCCTGTATCTGTCTATTCATGACTTGTCCCTGTATCTGTCTATTCTAGAATTGTCCCTGTATCTGTCTATTCACAACTTGTCCCTGTATCTGTCTATTCATGACTTGTCCCTGTATCTGTTTATTCACGACTTGTCCCTGTATCTGTCTATTCATGACTTGTCCCTGTATCTGTCTATTCATGACTTGTCCCTGTATCTGTCTATTTCAGACTTGTCCCTGTATCTGTATTATCATGACTTGTCCCTGTATCTGTTATTCACGAATGTCCTGTATCTGTCTATTCTAGAATTGTCCCTGTACTTTTGCTATTCAATATGTCCCTGTATCTGTCTTCATGACTTGTCCCTGTATCTGTTTATTCAGACTGGTCATGTATCTGTCTATTCAGACTTGTCCCTGTATCTGTCTATTCTGACTTGTCACTGTATCTGTCTATTCATGACTTGTCCTGTATCTGTTATTCATGACTTGTCCCTGTATCGTCTATTCATGACTTGTCACTTGTATCTGTCTATTATGACTTGTCCCTGTACTGTCTATTCATGACTTGTCCTCTGTATAGCTGTCTATTCATGACTTGTCATGTACTGTCTATTCATGACTTGTCCCTGGATCGTGTATTCATGACGTGTCCCTTATCTGTATTCATGACTTGTCCCTGTATCGTCTATTCATGACTTGTCCCTGTATCTGTTTATTCATGACTAGTCCGTATTCTGTCTATTATGACTTGTCCCTGTATCTGTTATTATGATTGTCCTGTATCTGTCTATCATGACTGTCCGTATTGCTATTCATGACTTGTCCCTGTATCTGTCTATTCATGACTTGTCCCTGTATCTGTCTATTCATGACTTGTCCCTGTATCTGTTTATTCATGACTTGTCCCTGTATCTGTCTATTCATGACTTGTCCCTGTATCTGTTTATTCAGACTTGTCCCTGTATTCTGTCTATTATGACTCTTTGTCCCTGTATCTGTCTATTCATGACTTGTCCCTGTATCTGTTTGTTTCTTTGTTTAAATCTTTTTGCTACCTTCTCTATTAGGAAGATACAGTGGTTGCTGAGGCCACTCGACGTTCAGTTCAGGTGGAAGAAGCTAAGGCCACTGAAAAAGCTAACACAGCTCAGGCAATTGCAGATGATGCGCAGAAAGACCTGGATGAGGCTCTTCCTGCATTGGATGCTGCATTGGCCAGTTTGAAGTCCCTCAACAGAAATGATGTCACTGAGGTGGGTGAACCCTAAATTAGATAGGATAGATAAAAACTGTCAGGAAAGTGAAAGCACAATGTAGCAATGGGAATGAAGGGAACAGGCATATCAAACATATGATTGTAAGAGAGTAAAATATTCTTAATGGAGAACTAATTTCTAATGATAAACGAAGTTCAGCTGATTCTACGTGTTATTTTAGAAATTGTAATACATACCTTGAAAATGATTCGAACATTGCTGCTGTCTTTTTAACTGTTTCCTGTGTCTCAGTGCAGATGGTTATCATCATTAAAGTCTATGAGGCTGGTGCCAATACTAAATTGGCAGACAGGAAGGTGTTACCAGCAACAAAGGATCTTGGGATAAGATGGAGAGACAGCAACTAGAATCATATCAGTATTTAGGCACCATATAGGCTTTTTAGATGTAGAAACATATAATGCCCGCCTCATCACAGAGAGAACGTTTTTAAATAAGAACAGAATTTTGTGCACGAAAATTGTATCCAACTTTAATGTAATTTTGTGAATTGTAGTACAGATGCAAGTTCTCACTGTTTCATTATCACATAATAGAAGATTAAACCAATAAAACATTCATGTGTCTATAAACTTAATGTTCCTTACAAAGATTTGTAATCTGATTCAAAACACACTGGAGTTTAGTGCTCTAATAATATATAGTAGTGTAAAGTGTTTTTGTTCCTATAGGTGAGAGCTATGCAGCGCCCCCCACTTGGAGTTAAACTTGTTGTAGAAGCAGTGTGCATCCTGAAAGGCATAAAGCCAAAGAAAGTGACTGGAGATAAACCAGGAAGTAAAATTGATGACTATTGGGAACCAGGAAAGGGGCTTCTGCAAGACCCAGGAAAATTCTTGGAGGGGCTTTTTAAGTTTGACAAGGTGAGAAACAAAAAGAAAGTAATTGTAAAAATGTAAGAAAAAGAACTAGAATTGCAAAAATTCAAAGATCAATAAAGATGGTGGTAACAGACACAATGACTGATATGGGGGGTTTTACTGTTCGTTCTTACCTTAGGAAAATATTCCTGATGCTGTAATTAAAGCCATCCAGCCATACATCGATAATGAAGAGTTTCAACCAGCAGCCATTGCCCGTGTTTCCAAAGCCTGTACATCTGTTTGTCAGTGGGTGAGAGCAATGCACAAGTACCATTTTGTGGCCCGAGGTGTAGAACCTAAACGGGTGAGTATAATGCAAAGGACCTTACACCCAAATCCCTTTAATCATTATATATGGATCCAACAATTCTGCTAATTTCCCTATGCACTCTACGCATACAGGTTTACCAAGTTACCTTTAGATACCTGTAGTAGTAGAGAATTGTATCGTGTTAGCCATCGATGAAAGTGAAGACATCTTGGATATAAAATAATACCTTTTATTGAAAATGCAAGTTTTCAATCACTTAGGCTTCTTCCTCACGTATTGTATTAAGTGCTTGTATTTTCAATCATTTGTTAGCCAATAAAAGTATTATTTTATTTCAAAGATGTCTTCAATTTAGATACCTAGTAAGACATAACACAGTATTGGAGGTTGAATAAAGACATACGCTCATCTAGTCCAACCTTACTAAATACATCTAATAAAATACACCCTAATGGAAGAAGCTAACTGGCCAAATCAGTGTAAAACCCATGCTACACAATGTATTGTTGGGTATGGGCATTTTATCATCCAAAACGTCCATTCAGGATTGTTGCCTGATCCGCCGGGCGAGCGTCTGTTTTGGCCCAATAAAGTGCCCATACATGGGCCGATTATCACCCGAAATGGCCATTTGTACACATCGTGTGTGCGAACCTTTACACTTACTTTGCAGTGCCTGTGCCATTCTTGGAAATAGTGTGACACAGCCTATGCAATAGAGGTTAAGTTTTGCACTACCATGTACTGCTGCTTTTAACCTGACTGTGATTCCGCACTGCAGTAAATCTATAAAAGGAAATATGGCATTGCAGGATCTCGGGGAGGTAAGAACCATCAATTGTGCATATTATATCACCCTGTAAATCTGCCAATGCACAGATACATTTAGCTATACAGTTAACAACAAACACCATACACGGTTTTCTGAATTTAAAGGAATAGTTCACTACCAAAGTGAACTATCCCTTTAATGTATTGTGTGAAGAACGGGAGGATAAGGAGCTATGCCCTACCTCCCATTCTTCAATCAATGCAAGTGGAGCCAGGAACGAAGGTAGAGCAAACTTACCTGTTAAGCGATCCTCCGCATCAGCACTGACAGGTCCCGAACGCCTCCGCTATAATGCCCGCTATAATTAAACAGAACCCGGAAGCAGTTGGTGTGACGGAACTACAGCTCTCAACCTCAGACCAAATGGAGCTTTCCCAGCTCACAGGGTCAAAACCAGGTTGAGGGCTGCCGTCACTTACCATTTACCACTTACCAGGTATATAAAACACTGCCACCACCCACACACTAACGGCTGTGGGAACCGATACCAGTGATGATACCACAACTTTCAACCTCAGACCAAACAGAGCTTTCCCAGCTCACCGGGTCAAAACCAGGTTGAAGGTTGTCGTCACTAACATATACCCCTTACCAGGTATATAAACTACTGCAAAAACCCACTTACTAATGGCCGTGGAAACCGATACCAGCCTTAACGGCTATATATGTAAAATAATACTAAATACCTGTACACTCGCTGCCACACTCAGGCAGGAATAGTACCAGATAATACAACAAATACTAAATACAATTACTATACGTAGCGTCTCAGAGGACAGGATTCTTACTTAGTTCTGTTAGAGCATTAGGAGAATCAGCTTAGCGATTTTGTATAATATCGTTTAATAAAAGAAAACAATAACGGTGCAATAGAATTTACAAAAAAGAATTAACAAACAGACATAAAAACAAGCAACAGTAAAATAAAGGGATAAAAGAGAAAAATACTTATATTCTGGTCAAAGTCCAAGTCCTTAAAAGAATAAGTCCATTTGATGTAAAAGAGTTCCTTGGCTCCAAAAAGGTAACTCGCTGTAATTCACTTTGATGTTTCATAAGATGTAAAATCAGGAGCTCTCCTCCAGTAGCTGTGTGACTCCTTATCTACCCCCAGGCAAAAGGAGGGCAAATGATTTACCCCAACCAATCACCAACAGGTGTAGGCTGGACTGAGGGTGTGTCAGATATGTGATTACCTATGGAAGACACACCCGCAGTGACATTATGTATTAGAGAATTCATATCTCTGTGGCCCAAGGTGCTACCAACTGGAAATCACTAAATTAGTTATTGTCATGAATTTACCAGTTGATAGACACCAAACATGACAGATATGGAAAATATAGTTGACCAGAATGACATACTGTAGGTTTCCAGCCTCTACTAAGGCCTACATACATGATGTTTGGGTTGTACCGACTGGTCTCACCTACCTGGAACCATATTTCATATCGGCATGCCATGTTCTATTACATAGGTAGAGTTATGTATAGGTTATGGAAAAGGGGATTGTGCCTTTATCATAGGTAAACCAAAGGTCACATTCCCAGGTCTGTTTGACCTCCTGCTGAGATCAGGAGACTCTAGTCTACTGTATCCTTTAAAGTAAGATCCAAGGAATAACAATCCTTGGCACCCTGCTGAGTTTTATGACACCAAAATGGTACAGAAATACAGAGTGAAAGGGGGAAAGCACAAGGTACAAATAAATAAAACAAATGGAATCCTACTATTACAGACATTATATAATTAATAACTATACTAGATCTGCTTACAGCAGGATCCATATCATGACAGTTGGGAATTTCATTGCTGCTGCAGAGGATCGCGTAACAGGTAAGTTTGTTCCTGGCTCCACTTGTTGCATTGATTTAAAGGGCAACTATAGTGAAAAAAAAACTTTGTCTGTATACAATGTATAGATCACTTAGTATAAGCTGCCTTACTTTCATGTTTCTGTGTGGGTTCGTTTCTTCACACTGGCAGAAGTTTGTACCAAGCTGTGTAGTCCCCCTCCCCTCACTGTCTACTCCCCCTCAAGCAGTGACGGGCTGTATACAGAGTCCGAGAATTGTCAGTTGAAAGGACTTTAAATGAAGTGCTGACATCCTGTTGACCCCTCCCTTCCAGAGCTAGACTGCAAGCAATCAAAGTGTGGAATAAAGTAGCAATATGCTGAAGGGAGGGGCAGAGGGGGAGAGAGGAGGACAAGTGGTGCTGAGATTCTTTACAAGTAAGTTACTGAACTCTGCCTGTTTTCTAACTTTGCTAATTGTTATTTACTTTTTACCTAAAGTTCATATCTCTCCCCCTGCTTAGCTGAGATCATAATCACTGAAGAGAGAGTCAGTGTAACAGCAGCTTGTAGTGAGACCTTCACAAACACAGTGACACTGCTTGTTGTCCTGTTACATTTCAGTTGCTTTAGTCTATATATTTCATAGATTGCACTGTGTGTCTTGTTTGGTATATAGTCTGTATTACTGTATTATATATACTGTATTAGTGTTCCATTTGAGTCACTGGTTTTGTATGTATATAAGATTTTTTTTGGGGGGAGGGGCTGTTTTATAGTGTGTTATGCTCATATTGCTGGGTTAATGGTTTATTAATTGTGTTTAGCACTACAGCATTTGACTATATGTTGCACATGGTACATATAGTGTGGGTGAGAGAGTGTGTGACAGTACTGCAGGGGAGCTTTGGATTGTGTGGGTGTGTGCCTTTGAGTGACAGATGAGGTGTAGCAGCTCCTACAAATCACAGCATATTCAAAGGCTTATATCTCGGGGACTATGTAGAATTTAAAGAAACTAAAGGTACCCTGGTGGATGGGATGACTTATAGGATACATTAGAAGAAATTAAAAAAAAACAATTTTCTCACAATAATTGCCCTTTAAGTATGAGAGGTAAGACATAGCTCCTTGTCCACCTGTCAAAGTGAACTATTACTTTAATGCAATCAATGCATTAAAGGAATAGTTCACTTTGGTAATCTATTCCTTTAAGTTGAAATATCCTGGAAACACTCATTTGTGACTTGCAGAGAGCCCATAATTGCTTAACTGTGAGCAGCCAATTATACCCATATTCTCCTTTGTGTTTCCCATAGCAAGCCCTGCGAGAAGCACAAGAAGACTTGAACGTCACACAGAAGATTTTAGATGAAGCCAAAGCTCGTCTGAATGATGTAGAAGAGGGAATAGCTACTTTACAGGCCAAGTACAGAGACTGTGTATCAAAGAAAGAAGAGTTGGAGAACAAATGTGAACAATGTGAACAGAAGTTAGTCCGGGCTGACAAGGTACCGACTGGAGGATTAAACACAAACTGCACAGTTGATTTATATATTTGTTTGAGTTAATGTTCGCCTTGTGCTTCTTATTCTAGTATCACTAATCCTTCTCTCTATTTCTTATTATTGCCTGAGCCTTTATATTTCTTATTTTCTAGTTCTGGGGGTGAGGGAAGGGACTAGAGAACGCAAAACACAGAGCATGTGCACCTCTGCACCGGGTCCAGGATACACTCTGGTAGGAGGGCTGCAGACAGGGGCATAACTACAGGGGCCCAGGGGGCCTCCCGCAAGATTGGGAGGCCGCGTCTCTGACCCACCTCTCCTCCACAATCAGCTGTTAAACAGATAGTCGCGCATATGAATCAAACAAATGCACAATCAGCTGTTTAAAAAAACGGACCCAAACTTCCGGTTCAGTTCTGGAACAGCTAATCACACGTATGTTTCATTCATACACGATCAACTGTTTTTAAGCAGGTAACAGGGACTTGTGGCCTCCTACCGTCTGGGCACACATGCGGTCACGGGGGTTGGTGGGGGCTGTATTTACACCACTGGCTGCAGAAATCAGAATAAAACAGAAACCTGCAGAATTAAATACATGATTTCTCTACAATCCTGCCATTGTCAGAGGTGAGAGATACAGCTATTTTAGTTCTATTTAGATTAGTAACCTAACCCATAAAAACAATAATCAAGTTACATATGAAGGATTAATGAAGCTATTATATAGTAACTGCTTTCTGACCACCTTTTCCTGGTCTTTATTCACAGCTCATAACAGGGTTATCTGATGAGCGGCAGCGATGGCAGGATACAGTTCTCAACCTGGAAAACTTGCTTGTCAATGTGACCGGAGACCTCCTGCTCTGTGCTGGTTTCCTGGCGTATCTGGGCCCCTTTACAGTAAGGATCCAGTTTGATACGTACATAAAAATGAAGCAATGGCCTATAGCCTCAAAATGTTGTGGACCAATAACTCCCCTGTCTCTAACAGCTGTTTAATGAGTGGTGGGAGACGCCAGGGAATCCTTTATATCATGTATTTTGTTTTTTGTTCCCTTCCGTATTGTATATTGCTGGTTAAGATTTCTTTAAGGAATTTAGCACAGTTGGAGAGGAGACTGTTTAGGAAATAAAGAACTTAAAACCAATTACATTTTTAAAAAATGGTACAAAATGGCACATCCAATATTTTGTTTAATGCATGTATATAGAGTATAGAGTATAAAGATAAAATAAAAGTGAAGTGCCTTGAAATAAAAGAGGCCACAGTCCCAAAGAGCTAACGGTCTACTAATAAATTTAAGGAATATCCAGGAACATATCGGGACAGGGCAGAATGTACTCTGGTACACCTAACTGAAGGGACTTGATTGTCCAAAGAAGGAGCCTGCAATAGTCCAGGGGGGCACAGATAAGAACATAAATGAGCATATTGTTAGTAGATATTGTATGTAGATATAATGAACGAGAATTCCACAATTTAAAAATTCCCTCCAACATCACATGAAATAGTGTTAGAAGTCTCCAGTCAGAGATGATTTGTTTGCTTAGGCAGGAGTTCTTTCATTTGGTACAATATATTTTATTACACACAACAGACTTTTATTACTAGGCTACTGTTGCCAGTAGCTGCAGTGAATAACCAAATTCAGTTGTTTATGCCATTTTCCCTTTAATATGGTTCAGTGCAAGTGCCATTCAGCATTGGTTTTCTTCAATATGAGAACAGTATCTGTGTACTGGTATCTGCAGTATTTCTTTCCCCTGTGTCACTGTGGGGTGTGTTCATATTGATCCTTTTTGCTGATACATTTTTATGGATGCTGTTACACATGTAAATCTTTTTATGTTTTTCACTTTTCCTGTATCCAAGTGCAGTAATTGTTTTTTATTGTCTCTCTTATTTACAGGGTCCCTATCGAATATCGCTGTTTGATCATTGGACTAAAAAAATGAAACAGCTGAAAGTTCCCTGCACACAGGAACCATCACTAATAGGGACATTGGGAGACCCAGTCAAAATACGATCCTGGCAGGTTAGACAGACGGCTATGGGCTAATTAAAGAGAAATGAGAATTTAGAATATGGGGCTAATGAAATGCAAACCTAAACCTATTTTATTATGTAAATAAAAAGCTGATACTAACCTAAAGTATAGTTAAAACTTTAGTGATACCTAGATCTACAGTATGCAGTGACGTAACCACCCCCACGTCACGGGGAGCCCAGATGGTAGGAGGGCCTGCCACAAGCCCACAACCTCCACGGTCAGCTGTTTAAAAGACAATACCCGAATACCCGACAAGACCAGACTTTAGGTCTGGTCTTTTAAACATTCATCCAGGTCATGGCATATCTGTTGTATTCAATTAGATCAACTGGACTTGAAGCCCTTAACACCTGGCTGTGATATGCTAATTGGGATTTTCCAGGGTACATTATTGCCACAGATTCTTGTACAAGTCATTCTGAATTGAGAAAGCCAGTCGGATGACTAGCGAAACGTCTTCAAGAACTAAACTTCAAGTCCAGTTGATCTAATTAAATACAACAGATAGATCGTGTGTATGTTTCCTTCACACGCCTGGTTAGCTGTTTTAAAATAGCTGATCATGAAGGGGGTGGGTCAGGGGCCTGGCCTCCAATCTTGCAGGGGGCCCGGACCCCTGCAGTTATGCCCCTGAAAAGTACATGGGGCTGGGAGATATGAATGATTATTCCTTTCTGCTAATATAATATCATTGAGGAGCACCAGCACGTTCAGTTTTCATCTGCCAGGTAAGAGTCCTGGACTTTCCTGTATTAAAGATAGTGTTGAAAAAGCCTGGCAGAAACAGTTTTCTTTGTACTGGCGCTTTTCTCAGAAACAATATTGTGAGATAGGAGTCAATATCCATCCTTCCTCCCTACCCCAGGTACTTTTCATTTTAACTCTTTTAACAAAAACATATTCACTATAGTTATCCTTTAACTGAATAATAATAATAACTAGAATAAGGTAATGAAATTTTATACCTGACATAAATGGATAACTTAGTTATCACCTTAGATTGCAGGACTTCCAAATGATACACTATCAGTGGAGAATGGAGTGATTACAGAATATTCCCAACGATGGTCCCATTGCATTGATCCTCAGGGGCAAGCAAATAAATGGATCAAAAACACGGTAAGTTGATGTAGCCACATGGGGTTTGGGGTTCATCATTATGGGCACCTTCATTCATCATTTATCATTTGCAGGAAAAGGACAATGGTTTGGAGGTTGTGAAACTCAGTGACCGTGACTTTTTGCGCAGCTTGGAAAATGCTATACGTTTTGGGAAACCATTTTTGCTGGAAAATGTTGGAGAGGAACTGGATCCAGCTCTGGAGCCTGTGTTGCTTAAACAGGTATGAAATAGTGTGTTTACCAAGGGAACTGAGCACTGTGCACGGTTCTGTCATTTGATTGGCTAATATGTTTTCCTTCCATTTTACAGACATATAAGCAACAGGGAAGTACAGTGCTGCGTTTAGGAGATACCGTCATTCCCTACCATGATGACTTCAGAATGTATATTACTACCAAGCTCCCTAACCCACATTATCCACCCGAAGTCTGTACCAAGGTCACACTCATCAACTTCACTCTTTCTCCAAGGTACCAGACCACCTTAAAATAATTTGCAACAACGTAATATTTACAATTTTATTTAGATCTGTCTAGAACAGATTAGCAGTTATTAATTCACTTTTTCTGCACAATGAGTCATCTCATAGCTGCCCCTAAGAACTACGCGAAACCTTCTTTGTGATTTTTGTTGTGTTCATCACTTCCCCTTATTACAATAAAAGGATTTTATTAAATTTTCACATAGTGGACTAGAGGATCAACTCCTTGGACAAGTGGTTGCAGAAGAGAGACCTGACTTGGAAGAAGCTAAGAATCAACTGATTCTGTCAAATGCCAAAATGAGACAAGAACTAAAAGAAATTGAGGACCAGATCTTGTTTCGCCTAAGCTCCTCCCAGGGAAATCCTGTAGATGATGTGGATCTTATAAAGGTCCTGGAAGCCTCCAAGCTAAAGGCTGGGGAGATCAAGGTAGTTTTGATTAAACCGACAGAGGCAGAGTGAGATTAAGTTGCGTGTGATCTAATAACACTATTATCTAGGTTTATCTCTACTACATAAAGTACAATAGACTCTGGTTAATAACTTCATTTTATTCTTTGCTTCTCATAGGCTAAGGTGCAAGTTGCTGAACAAACTGAGCGAGACATAGACAATACCAGACGGCTGTATGTTCCTGTAGCCGTTAGAACCCAGATCCTTTTCTTTTGTGTCTCAGATTTGTCCAATGTTGACCCAATGTACCAGTATTCCCTGGAGTGGTTTCTGGGCATTTTCATTTCATCTATTACCAACTCTGAGAGAGCAGGTACATTGTCTGTTGTTTTTTTTTAACATACCAATGGCACATTGTACATTATTACACAGTTTCTTCCAGGATGTCACCCAAATAACATAAGGAAATTCAGTCCATTTCATTTCTCTTTATTCTGTAGTCCTTTATAATTTTTCCTTTAGGTTAAGGTTATGCTGTACTGGGCGGCAACGAGAGTGAAAAGTTCCACGCGAGTTACCGTCCGTTTGCACTGCGATCCATGCAATAGTCCATTATCTGAGCGTGTGCGATCTGCAAAAAAAATGGTGATCGCATGTGGCCACCCACATTGACATGCACTGTGCTGCAATTCTCACTTGTTAGCATGTGAGAAACCACGTGTGCTACATCACGTTAGAGGGGCCTAGCCCTTAGGAAGACATTTGTAGACTTGTCTTGATCAGATCCCTTACTTTAATCGAAAACCCTACACAATCCCCAACAGAAAATGCACCAAAGCTACCTGAGGATAATTGATGGGGGAAGAGGCTTGAGTAACCAGTAGGGTCTCCCTTGCTGAACATGTCTGTGATGAAATGCCAGACAAAGCAATATCTTTAATTGCAATAAAGTGGCTGTGCTGATTATTTCACTGGGAATAGACATGCCAGTTGCAGCACAATAGCGGAAGGTAGCATTAAACTAACCGGTAGATAAGGTTGGTTGCAGATGTTCTACTATCTACCACTTCTATTGTTAGGGATTCATGTAAAAACCACAATAGAAAGCCTAGGGCATGCTGGGAATGCATCTTTAGGAATAAGTGGAAATAGACCCAAGAGCAGGGGGAGTCTATGAATTTGCATTCTGATCTTGTCTATACAAAAGATTAAGGAATGGTATATTCAATAAATATCCTTTAAAATAAACCTGCACCTTACTATGTATTTTATTTCAAAAAGAAAACCTGTCATTAAAAGTATAGGATATTGGCTAAAGTGTATAGAGCAATGATGTTGAACTTTGGCACTCCAGGTGATTGGAAACTACAACTCCCAGCATGTAATTTCTTAACATCTGGAGTGCCAAGGTTTGGCATATAGTATTACTGAGACCTAAACCACGTAGCCGGGTATATACTTACCATGTTGGATTGAAATGATTTTTTTCCCTTTGTTTTAGAAATGGTGGAGAAACGTATTGAGAATATTAATACATATTTCACCTTCAGCTTGTTCAGCAATGTGTGTAGAAGTCTCTTTGAGAAGCACAAGCTTATGTTCTCCTTCCTTCTGTGTGTGCGAATCCTTATGAACCAGGGACTTATCCACATGGTAAGGGCAAATCATTACAGAATGACTCATGTAAAGGGGACTGGCACTATAACTGCTACCTGGGGACGAACCATTCAGGGAAATAACATGCAAAGAATGTGGAGCCTCCAATAACCAGCATGAAAACATTAACCCAGGCCCCTGTTTTGCATAGTTTGTTTGCACCGTATTGATTAAATGTGGAAGTTCCTATATTAATCTATTAGGGGACTCTGTAACACAGTCTAAGGGCACGGCCACACTGCACTGCAAACGCTATCACCATTCCGCTGCGTTTGTGCATGCCATTTCCTTATTTGAGATACGAAACCGCATGCGATTGCGCTTTAAAATGGTGATCGCATGTGAATGCATATCGGAAACGGAAAAGCAATTGCATGTGTTGCCACGATTGTTGTGTTAGAAGAAAAAAAATGCATGCACAATCGCAAAAAAGCGCGATAGTGTGGCTTAGCCCTTATAGAGGGTTTTGTTGCAAAATTTGTCTTATTCTTTATTTAAAGGGAAACTATAGAGTGTGTAAAGTTTTTTTAAAAACAGTTAAAATAAAAAGTACCTGAGGCAGGGAGGTAGGATTGGTGCTTTTTACCAAATATCATTTCTATGAGGAGCAGCAGGACAAAGAAAACTGCTTTTTCCAGTCTTCCTGTATGCTTCAGCACTATCTTTAATATGGAATGGCCCAGGTCCATAACCTGGCAGAACTCTATCTGCTGTAGCTCCTCAACAAAACAATATTGGGAGGTGGGAATAATCAATCCTATCTCCTTGTCCCAGGTGCATTTCATTTTTATTAAGTTAATTTTTACAGTATAGTTGTCGTTTAAATTATAGTTTAACTAAAAGGATTGATTAAATCACACCAACCCAATCTGGGATGATTGCTATGATAGGTATTGTAAGGGCCACAAACAAACTACTATACTCTATCTACGGAATTAGTACATATAACACTCTTCACTATGGACTCTCTTAATACATAGTGGATACCAAACATTATATCGAGACCTTGACCCTTCTGGTAGCAAATATTCAGAATCAATTATAAGGATATTGTTTTATTGTTGTTCCCCATTGTAGTCAATGTAAGGTGTGGATTATGTAATTAGTGGTGCAGAGGTTTGCCTGTCCTAATAATCTATAACAACCAATTAGACGTTATCTAACTGCATTAGTCCTACAAAAAGATAACATCTTGTTGGTTGCTGCAGATTAGCATAGACAAACATTTGCACCTCTTATTATATATAAGCCCCATTATGGATTCCTATATTTTTAGAATTTACACCTTTTTCCTATTACACCAATATCGATAAGGCTACTTACTCCATTTTCAGATATACAGATTCAGAAATTCTCAAAAACAACAACAAATCAGTATTAAAGGGCAACTATAATAAAAGACCAGACTTTCTATAAGGGCAGCATAATCAGTAGTAATTATGAGGCATCATTGGAATGGAATATTTCCCATCATCCAATTCACACATATCAACTGTTACCATTCCAATTACAGCAAAACTACACACAGCAGAAAAGTTAACGATAATAGGCACTTGATTGATAGATAAACTGTAAGATATTCAGATTGAATATCTAAAGATGAACAATTAAATGGTACAGTGATCGTTTGGAGGAATTATAGTTTACAGTAATGGTCAATTTAAAAAAAATGTTTTCCATTAGAGATGCCCTTTAAGGAAATGTCTAAATCTAGCCATAGACTAACAGACATGACTGCCCTATTAAGCGTTTTGGTCAATAATCTGCACGTGGGTTATTGAAAGACAGGTCACAGTCATTTCATATAAATGAACCATTTCAACAATCAGTCAAGTATGAACATCTTCACTGTATGCAACATGATAATGTGGTACCAGTAGAATCATAAAAGGCGTATTACTTAATCTGGCCATACACTTGGCTGATATACAGCATTTCTGTTAAGAATACTTAAGGATAAGGCCTCTATGAGACCCCCTCTGGACACGGAATCTAAGTACCTGCTGGTCTTCACCAGAGCATCTAATGGTGAGGATGTTTTGCGGCGGACAGGCACCAGGTCGCGGCTCCAGAAGAGAGAATCACAAAGACCAATCCCACAATGGGGAGATGCGGACCGGAGGTAGAAGCTGTGGTAGATATACAGGCCAGAGGTAACTGGAGGTATAAACTGTAGTAGATAGGCAGACCGGAGGTAAGAGCAGTGGTAGTTATGCAGACCAGGGGTAACTGGAGGTAGGAGCTGGAGTGGAGATGCGGACCGAAGGTAGGAGCTGTGGTAGATATGCAGACCGGAGGTAACTTGAGGTAGGAGTTGGAGTGGATGCGGACCGGAGGTAGGAGCTGTGGTAGATATGCAGACCGGAGGTAACTGGAGGTAGGAGCTGGCGTGGAGATGCGGACCGGAGGTAGGAGCTGTGGTAGATATACACACCGGAGGTAACTGGAGGTAGGAGCTGGAGTGGATATGCGGACCGGAGGTAGGAGCAGTGGTAGTTATGCTGACCAGAGGTAACAGGAGGTAGGAGCTGAAGTGGAGATGCAGACCGGAGGTAGAAGCAGTGGTAGTTATGCTGACCGGAGGTAACAGGAGGTAGGAGCTGAAGTGGAGATGCAGACCGGAGGTAGGAGCAGTGGTAGTTATGCTGACCGGAGGCAACAGGAGGTAGGAGCTGAAGTGGAGATGCAGACAGGAAGTAGGAGCAGTGGTAGTTATGCTGACCGGAGGTAACAGGAGGTAGGAGCTGAAGTGGAGATAATGCAGGCAGACTGGACACAGGAGACAGGGAACAACTGGATACCAACACTAACGCTAACCAGGAGCTAGGAGTTCAGAGCAACAGACTCTGAACTGGCAGCAAGAGGCCAACTGCCAGGAGGAGCCTAAATAGGCCCCTGTGACCTCATCCCTGCTGGCCATGCCCCGGAAGAAGATGGCCACCAGCAGAGTAAAAGCCTGCGCTGCCCATGTCCTCGCGTCACTGAGGACGCACGGGCGTGCGCGCGAGCGGGCAGATCGCGTCATCGGCGCGCTCCCACTCGCGACCGCCGGAGGAGGATCCCAGGCCCGAGGAAAGGTAAGTTCCTGACAATTTCCCATCAGCTTCAATGGAACTTGATGATTGTTGTCATTTGTTTGAAAAGAAAGAAAACACCAACTGAAATGTCAGTGCAGATGGACAATTTTTACATTGGGTAATTTATAAGTAGAGGGAACTAAGGCCCATATTTATAAATCCACGGTATCGCATGTTAGTGATACTGCACGTTATCGGTAATGTACGGCAGCGGCCGTAATCGTACATTTACGGCGAACGTTCGTTAATTTGCGGTAGTATAATACCACAGTGGCATTCTACGGGCGATTGTAGATTTATTATGGCGATCATTTTAACAATCGGTAAAGGCACGATATCTCTAAAAAGCTGTACCACACCTTTATAAATATGGCCCTAATAACCCCTTAGTGTGTGGCCCCACAGAAACTGCTTCATATGCAGAGTAGATCTGCTAGGGCTTATGTCTGCCAGCTCTAGGGAGGTTGGGGGGATTTGGTGGGCATGGGGTGATAGGGTAATATTTGGTAGAGGATAATATTTTGTTATTGTCTTCTCTGCTTTCACTGTCAATAAGGTTTAATCATAAAAACCTAGTAACAAAGAAATTTAATTATCAGATTAAATTTCCAAAGATAGCTGATAGGTAGGATTGTGCTAAAGTATGGAAAGACTTGTGCTCATTCCAACTCCATCAAACATGTTCTTCTTAATTCGGGGGTCACTGGTTTTACCACTCACACTATAGACTGTGTGGTGACTCACACTATAGACTGTGTGGTGACTCACACTATAGACTGTGTGGTGACTCACACTATAGACTGTGTGGTGACTCACACTATAGACTTTGCAGTAATTGCATTTTAATATAACACCAACTGCTTCCATTACTGTGGTATAAGGACACATTGTCATTGTGGTACATTGCCCAAAGCATCTTTGATTCTGTTCAACATCTTGCTAACAACCAGTTTTTCAAATAGTATCAAGGAAATTTCCATTCCTGACATTTAAATACTCAACTTTGACTGTTGAAATGCAAAACCATTCATTGTGTTACAGGATGAGTGGCGCTTCTTGCTATCAGGAGGTACAGCCGCTACTCTGGCAGAGAATCCATTTCCAGAATGGTTAACTGAGAGGGCGTGGAGGGATATCCAGGCCTTGAGCGCACTCAGTAACTTCAGCAGTGTCACAGAGCAACTACAGCTCCATGCCGAGGCTTACAGGAAAATCTCTGACAGCCCCGAGCCACACCGGTGAGATTATGGGTTTGTTCTGGAAAATGCAGCTTATTTTACTTGTGTGACAATATAATGTTTGTGGGAGTTGTCTCTGGACTGTAACTTCCCTATACAAGTGTCACTTTACTGAAATCTATTGGATTTGCATGTGGTATTAGTTTAGCATTGGTCTGTTTCAATGTTCTGGGTTAGAAAATGGTTTTAAATTGTTGCAGATTTAAACTCCATGGTGCTTATTTGATTTTTTTTTTTAAAAATCTCATTTTGAATTTGTATTTTGTGATTTATTTTTATTTAAATAAGTAAATAATAATAAAAATGGAAGATATGAGAAGGCTAATCAGACTCCTGTACAATGACAACTTTCGCATATTGCAATGATAAATTGTGTCGTTTACAAATGAACTAAACACCAACACCTGGTATAATTATAGGGTCTATTATAGGTTCTATTTCTGTATTGGCTTTATCTGCTTCTAAACTGACTGTGTCCTATTGTCCTGTACTCAGCGAACAGCTTCCTGGGGAGTGGGGAAAGACACTGGATTCCTTCCAGACGATTCTAATTCTGAGATGTCTCCGAGGGGACAAAGTAACAAATGCCATGCAAGATTTTGTTTGTCAGCACCTGGGACAGCGGTTTATAGAACCACAGGTATGAAGGAGACATATTAACTTTACAAATATAATTTGCTCAGTTTTGCCCAGTACACAAGGAATCACTAATAACATGTTAATGACATAGTAACATAGTAGCAATATAGTAATTGAGGTTAAATAAAGACATACGTCCATGAAGTCCAACCTATTCCATAATCACCCTCCTTTTTTTAACCCTACCTAACAGTTGATCCAGAGGAAAGCAAAAAAAAAACCAGCAAAAAAAGGGGGGGGGGGTGAAATCCTTCCTGACTCCAAACGGCAATCGGAAAGTATCCCTGGATCAACCAGAACTACAGTATATGTATTAATACCAGTAATTCTCAATATTATATAGTATCCCTGTACCAACCAGAACTACAGTATATGTATTAATACCAGTAATTCTCAATATTATATAGTATCCCTGTACCAACCAGAACTACAGTATATGTATTAATACCAGTAATTCTCAATATTATATAGTATCCCTGTACAAACCAGAACTACAGTATATGTAATAATACCAGTAATTCTCAATATTTTATAGTATCCCTGTATCAACCAGAACTACAGTATATGTATTAATACCAGTAATTCTCAATATTATTAGTATCCCTGTCCACCAGACCAAACTACAGTATATGTATAATACCATTAATTCTCAATATTATATAGTATCCCTGTACAACCAGACCTACAGTAATAGGTAATAATACCAGTAATTCTCAATATTTTATAGTATCCCTGTATCAACCAGAACTCACGTATATGTTTAATATACCAGTAATTCTCAATATTATATAGTATCCCTGTACCAACCAGAACTACAGTATATGTATTAATACCAGTAATTCTCATATTATATAGTATCCCTGTACCACCAGAACTAAAGTATATGTATTAATACCAGTAATTCTCAATTATATATGTATCCTGTACCAACCAGAACTCAGTATATGTATAATACCATGTATTCTCAATATTATATAGTATCCCCGTACCAACCAGAACTACAGTATAGTATTAATACCAGTAATTCCAATATTATATAGTATCCCGTACCAACCAGAACTACAGTATTATTATTAATACAGTAATTCTCAATATTATATAGTATCCCCGTACCAACCAGAACTACAGTATATGTATTAATACCAGTAATTCTCAATATTATATAGTTCCCTGTACCAACCAGAACTACAGTATATGTATTAATACCAGTAATCTCAATATTATATATATCCCCTACCACCAGAACTACAGTATATGTATAATACTAGTAATTCTCAATATTTATAGTATCCCTGTACCAACCAACTACATGATATGTATTAATACCAGTAATTCTCAATATTATATAGTATCCCTGTCCAACCAGAACTACAGTATATGTATTAATACCAGTAATTCTCAATATTATATTGTATCCCCGTACAACCAGAACTACAGTATTATGTATTAATACCAGTAATCTCAATATATTAGTATCCCTGTACCAACCAGAACTACAGTATATGTATTAATACCAGTAATTCTCAATATTATATAGTATCCCCGTACCAACCAGACCTACAGTATATGTATTAATACCAGTAATCTCAATATTATATAGTACCCTGTACCAACCAGAACTACAGTATATGTATTAATACCAGTAATTCTCAATATTATATAGTATCCCTGTACCAACCAGAACTACAGTATATGTATTAATACCAGTAATTCTCAATATTATATAGTATCCCTGTACCAACCAGAACTACAGCTGGGTTATCCTCAGATGTTTCAAAACTATAACTCCCTGCATTCTGCAACCAAGTAATGCTGGGAGTTTTAGTTTCCAAATATTTAGTGGGATGAAAGTTAGACATCCCTGACCTATATAATGAGCATGAATGATGCAAGGCTGATCAGTATTCCCATTAGAATATGATAAGGGCTCTATTTCAATGTAATAATACTGCATGAGTTTAAAGGGCATGTCAAACCTTTAAAGTATTGGAAAATCATTAATAATAATTGACTAGAAAAAATAGCACACATTTAAATTTTCCCCACCACCAAATTTCATCCCGTCCCACACGACTGGAGATAAATTCTAGGGAGAACACAGAGTTTTTTGTTTTAAGGATACAGAAGGAGAGAATTGAAGTATGTTCTTGATGTTTAGCAATCGTATTTATCTGAATGTGTTGGTTTATTCTAGGTGTTCTATAATGCAGAGATCTCACTCATTAGACCATAGGCCCATTGCCCTGTTTACCAGAGGTATCCCTTGGTTCATCCAATATTAGCATGTAAGGGGAAAGAAAATCTTGACATAGCAGTACAATGACACTGGGAATGAACATTTTTTTAAACTTTGTTTCATGTTATTGCAAAATCACACTGACATTTAAGACCCAGTAAAGCTACAAAGGCACGCTAGATGGATGTCATTAGGAACAATCAATATAAAATATCTAACAGTGATGTCTTATCATGCAGACAGCTGATCTTGGGGCTGTGTACAAAGAATCCTCACCTGTCACTCCACTTATTTTCATCTTGTCCCCTGGCACCGATCCAGCTGCAGATCTTTATAAATTTGCAGAAGAGATGAAATTCTCCAAGAAACTGAGTGCCATATCACTAGGTCAAGGACAGGTTTGTATTGCCATATTAACCTTATATTCCTCCATGCACATTCAAATACTCATAAAGGGATTTTCATCAAAATACATTAGTTTCACTAAGTTTTTAAATTTTGCTTTGTGATGATTTGTCACGTCAATTCGATTTTATAGCCTAAAGATGTCAGATTAGATTATCCACCTGTAGGCAGAAGTGCCCATCCACTGTATAACACCAATAACCATATTTAACAATGGTAGTAAAAGCACAGTATGGTAATTTGTCTATACCACCCTTTATAAATACACCTTTTTCTGTATTTGTATTTGCTTCCTAATAAATCTATACCTACTGGAGATGCTGCATGCCCCCGGTATATAAATACAAATCTAAAGTTATTTTTCCTTTATAATCTTTTCTGGTTTGTGCAATGACAGGGTCCGCGTGCAGAAACAATGATGCGTAGCTCTATGGAAAGGGGAAGGTGGATTTTCTTCCAGAACTGCCACCTTGCCCCAAGCTGGATGCCGTCACTAGAGAAACTAATAGAAAACATTGATCAAGACAAGGTTTGTTCATGGCTGTAATTTCATTTCAATTTACCTCTCTGTAGGATGCAGCCCTACTCACATCCATCCACAACCACGAATCCCTTTTCCTTCACCACGAATCCCTTTTCCTTCACCACAAATCCCTTTTCCTCCACCACGATTCCCTTTTCCTCCCTTAACTCAAATTCCTCTCTGTTCTGCTTTGTGTAATGTTCTGTAATGTATAGTAATATTTGATTTTTGACCACTTTGCTGTCTCTTAAGGTGCATCGGGATTTCCGCCTTTGGCTAACCAGTATGCCCAGTAACTGTTTCCCAGTTTCCATTCTGCAAAATGGTTCTAAACTCACCATCGAACCTCCCAGGGGGGTGAAAGCAAACTTACTGCGCACATATTTAAGTTTAAGTGAGGCTGAACTACAGGAGTGCAGTAAGGTATGTGTCGGTCCACATGCACTTTTCTTACCAGAATGTATGGATATTTCTATTTGGATAGCGCTGTATATTTTAACCAAACCGAGGATACAAAAAAATAAGTCCAATTAAAACATAAAATAATAAAAATCGGCAATAAATACATATGCACATATATAAAACAAGCGATGTGCCTTAATAATAAGGAATAAGATCCCTGTCCAAAGATCTAACAACCCTACAAGTGGGTGGGTACCATAGAAATACAAATATGAGGTTTAGATTTAAACTCATTATGGGATATTTCTTGGCAAAGAGAGATAAAACAAGTCATTGGTGAGTGCATTAAAGGTTCAAACACAATGTGTAATAAGCATTCATTTTGGCCATGGTTTATAGGTGCAATGAACCCCGTCCGTATGCCCGTTTCAGCCCACCGGACTCCCATACATGGAGTGATTGTTGGCCGAAAAGGACATTCATTACACATTGTGCATCCCGGGTTGGTCCCCACGATTTTGTGTGTGTGTGTGTGTGTGTGTATATGAACCTTAAAGTGTATGTATACTGAAAAAATTACTTTGCGTTATCTTAATCTATAAATAAATATGTGTAAGTAGCACTTACACTGAGGTGTGTGTGTTGCTGCATGCCTTCAATAAAGTACTTATTTTGCTCAGGCTCTGACTACTGACCTGAATATTTTTCCCCATACCAACTGTCAATACTGCATAGAGTATACAGCACACCAACTGTCAAACCATTCCAGCTATAGCAAAACTGCTTACAGAAATGCTGAAATATAAGATGTTTCAGACTGGATATCTAAAGAAATATGGGGCAGATCAACAAAAATGTTACAGTGATAGTTGGGATGAATTGTAGTTTCCATTAATGGGCAATTTAAAAAAACATATTTGCCAGTGTAAATACCCTTTAAAGGTGGCCATAGGTGCAATCTTATCGTACAATAGGATTGTAGCGTCTATGGCTACCATAAGTAACCAAATTGACTAATGAATTTATTAACATTATGTGCTATTGCAATGCATGTAACTCTTTATGTATTAACATGCTTTGTTTTCTTAATATATAATGGAATTTTAATTTCAGACCTCTGAGTTTAAGGCTCTCCTGCTGTCTCTGTGTCTGTTCCATGGAAGCACTCTTGAAAGACGTAAGTTTGGACCTTTGGGTTTCAACATTCCCTATGAATTCACAGATGGAGATCTAAGGATCTGCATCTCCCAACTTCGGATGTTCCTTGAAGAATACACAGACATTCCATACAAAGTGAGTAGGCCCTCAGCATGAAAATATAAGCAACATTTCTAAACCAGATGCATATTCCTTACCACAGATTTTTCTTGACAGGTTCTGCGTTACACAGCAGGAGAGATTAATTATGGGGGTCGTGTTACGGATGATTGGGACAGACGTTGCTTACTAAACATCTTACATGATTTTTACCAGCCATCAGTTTTAAATGATGATCACAAATTCTCTGAGTCGAACATATACCATCAAATTAGTCCAGCATATGACCAGAATGTAAGAAATTCCTAACCCAATATCCTACAGTAGTTATTGTTTATTTCCATTCCCCTGACCCTTGCACATGTAATTGTTTTTATTGGGAACTGCAATTTACGGTTATTTTCTCTTCTGTTGCCTTAGGGTTACCTTCAGTACATTCGTTCTCTCCCTCTCAATGATTTAACGGAACTGTTCGGACTCCATGAAAATGCAAACATCACTTTTGCCCAGAATGAAAGCTTCGCTTTGCTGGGATCGCTTGTTACTCTACAGCCAAGAACACAAAGTAGTGGAGGAAGTCGTGATGAGGTCAGTGACCGATTTATGGAGATAGCTGTGCTCAAATAGGGTTAATCTTGTGCAGGCCCCACACCAAAATAGATTTAATGGATCCTAGGGGAAATATCCTCAAACTCTGTAGGTATAGCAGCCATTTAGATTTAAAAAATGTGGGAATGTGATGTAGGGAATTTAGGCACAATATCAATATTTCATCAGAATCTGCCAAGAAATAAAATATGCTTAACCAGCTTTAGAGTGAAGTTATCTGATGTGCTGCTGTAGGTTGTATCACAGACTATATCCAATTCCACCCTATCCACTAGATGGTAGAAGAAATTGCTGAAAACATGCTAAAGAAAGTTCCTCAACTCATAAGTGTGAAGGAAGTTATGGAAAAGTACCCAGTCATGTACCAGGAATCAATGAACACTGTATTGGTTCAAGAAGTTATCAGGTTGGTACCAAGCACAATTCTAAAACCCTATATTACATCTTTGGGAACAAATGATCAAGGCCACTTTATTGTCACAGCCCCCCCCCCCTCCCCCCCGTTTTTTTATTTATTTGTTTTTGTCATGTTTATAAAGTAGCAAAATTTAGCCGAAAAATAAAATGCCAATACAGGCATTTCCGGGGTTACTAACCAGGGCGCATATTTAAAAACCCAAGGTATCGCAAACTTGCGATTCTGCGGGTTATTGTAAAGGTGAAACTTATGTCCTTGAGTTAGGCTGAGGCCACACCACAACGAACCCGAATCATGTGCGTCAGGGTGCAACTGTTCTGCGAACTGCCAAATGTGCATTATCGAAGTGCATGCGATGGCGCAAAAAATGGTGATTGCATGCGCTCCAGTAAGCTGATAGCAGTGCAGCTCACCTAGGGCCAAATTTATAAATGAGTAGTATGGCAAATTAGCGATACCGCGCCCCATCGGTAATGTACAACCGCTGATGTACATTTACTCTGAACGTTTGTTAATTAATTAGCAAACAATGGTATTCCAAATTTGTAAATTTATGATCGCATTATTGTAGATTTACGTTATAACCATCGTAAATAAACGATCGTTAAACCGATCAAAAATTATTGATTGGTTTAACCATGCTTTTATAAATATGGCCCCTAGTTTACTTCCGTATTCTCTTCTACGACTTAATGTAGTTTAATTTAATAAAAGGGAGTGGAAATGATCAATATTTGTTGAATTGTTAGTTTGTGTGATGCCTTCTTAGTTATTCTACATATTCTCTCCCATTTTGAAAAATCAGTTGATTTCATACCCTTTGCCAGGGCTGCCATCAGAATTTTCAGGGCCCCATACTAGGTAAATTACTGGGCCCCAGCTGCACCCCCCCCCCTTTACAGCCTGAGCCCCTGCCCCAAGCAAAGTTAGTTGGCAAAAGCAAAATCAATAAATCATCAATATATCTACATACAATTTGTGGATGCCAGGCAGGGCTGTGTGCTGTGCAGGTGCGGTCTCACCGGTCTGACTCGGATGTGACACACAAGTTGTGAGACTGTGACATGTTGTGCCAGTTGTGAAGTCTGTGGTGTCATGGTCTGGTTGGTCTGAGGTCTCTCTGGACTCAGTGGACTGTCTGTGGCACTGACTGTGCTGTGTGTGAGCTCAGCCTGTCAGTGTCACTTTGTCTTTGCCGTGCCGCTCAGGTTCAGCCGTTCAGGCAGCTCCTCCTCCTTCCGAATCTTACCTCCACCTCCCCGGCGTCCTGAATGGAGGAGGAGAAAAGAGGAGGAGCAAGCCAGCCAGGTCTTCCAGTTCCACTAAAAGTAAGTTGAGTACAGCGCCGGACGGCCTTATAGATTGACTATCTATTGACTATCTGGCGGCGGGCGTGCGTAACGACGTTGTGAGTGACGTGTGAAGTCACGTCATTCATTCACCAATGGATGCCGATGCCATACCGGTAGTTGTCGCCCGACTCTTACGTTACGTGTGTCGCGTAAAAAAGTTTAACATAGTGGGCCCCACATGTGGTCTCCCTCTCTGGGCCCCATAAGCCTCTCGGGCCCGGTACAGAAGTATCACCTGTACCCCCCTGATGGCGGCCCTGCCCTTTGCTGTTCCCTGCTGTTGACATTAGTGAGCTGCCATTTCAGGTTCTAACTGTCCTTCTTCTTCCCATGATGCACCACTTCCTTGGAATGTTCCTAACAGTAATTTCAACTGATTGGCTGTTGGATGGGTCAAAGATGCTCAGATCTCTACTGAGCAACTGAATCAACCCAGGGACTGGGTCAAGGGCAAGACCATAACGGTCTCTAATAGGGGTCCTGCAAACAGGAAGTCAATATTTCGGTTGCATTTATTTATACACAGACACAATGCTGAATGGGTAGATTAAGGTCACTAGGATGGATACCGATAAATACTGCTCTTTTTTCTGAATAGCATATGTATTTGCACTGAACTTCCCCTTTAATATGTTAATTAATGTACATTTACATCCACTGTTGTACATTACTAATACCACTTTTTATAAATATGGCCCCTAGTGTGGCCAGTTCAACTGGACAACCCTAATGAGCACTTTTTAGCACATAATCGGATTGTGTGTTGAAACGGGCTGGTGTGGCCGCCTAGCCCTTAGGAATGTACATTCAGAAATGTATACACATTCATGTGTACAATACCATTCGGTACCAAAATACCAAAATGGTATTGGATAGAAAGGTGAGGCAAAATACTGGCAGAATCATATATCCAAGTCTCATTCCTCCATCAATGAAGCATTCCACCAATCTCCAGTATACACATAAATCCACAGGTAGATGGGGAGAAACCAAAACTTGCACAGGCTATGCTGTCATAACACATAAAGTGTCACACTTGATAAAGGTTGTATGACAACCGAAACATGTTATGTGTAAAATAAACACAAGTTATCACACAGCCTGTGCACGTTTTGGTTTCGCCACAATGGTAATGTATGGGAGATCTAAAATCTACAATTGTGGTTGTAAATCTACAATCCTACATTTGCAATTGCGGCAACGATTGTTAAAGGCACCGTATCGCAAAATACCGCTATCCTGCCCTTATGTATATGGCCCCGGGTTCTGTAGGTTTGTTGTTATGTTGAATTTGTACAGTATGTAAGTTGGAATATGTATATACCTATTAAATGCAACTGAGACAGATGTTTGCAGCATTATTTAAAAGGGATTGGGAGTGTCGATTAGCTTTGCGATCAGCAGTTAACAGCTGCTTCCGGTACAGTGCAAGGTGGATAAAGGGGATGGTTGGGGCCAACGGTGGTGGGTAGCCAACCAACAGTGGACCCTCATGCTGTACAGTATTTGCCTGTAATGTAAAAAATTTGGCACAAGTCAGGATACCAAGGCGAATTAAAAAAAGGGCATACTGATGTTAAACAGGTAACATACTGGTGACTTTACAAAGTAGTAAGAAATAGTCATGATGTACAACGAATGATGGGGGTGTTGGAAATTTCCGAGATCATGGGTTATTGAAAAATTATGACCGCAACCTTACAATACGGCAATCATAAGTGTACAACCGTTTAACTCCATATAACAGTTGCTATTTGAAATTCCGACATCCCTTGTTATTTTTCTAGTAATAGATGTTCATTTTCTCTGTTAATACACCGTGGTTGATTTTCTCTGTTAATAGGGTAATACACCGTGGTTGGTTTTCTCAGTTAATAGGGTAATACACCGTGGTTTGTTTCTCTGTTAATAGGGTAATACACCGTGGTTGATTTTCTCTGTTAATAGGGTAATACACACCGTGGTTGATTTTCTCTGTTAATAGGGTAATACACCGTGGTTGATTTTCTCTGTTATAGGGTAATACACCTGGTTGATTTTCTCTGTTAATAGGGTAATACACCGTGGTTGATTTTCTCTGTTAATAGGGTAATACACCGTGGTTGATTTTCTCTGTTAATAGGGTAATACACTGTGGTTGATTTTCTCTGTTAATAGGGTAATAAACCGTGGTTGATTTTCTCTGTTAATAGGGTAATACACCGTGGTTGATTTTCTCTGTTAAAAGGGTAATACACCGTGGTTGGTTTTCTCTGTTGATATGGTAATACACCGTGGTTGATTTTCTCTGTTAATAGGGTAATGCTTGTGATGGTTCTCATTCATCCAGGTCATGGTAAATCTGTTGTATTCAATTAGATCAACTAGACTTCAAGTTTAGTTCTTGAAGACATTTCGATAGTCATAGGATAAAGGACATACCTTTGAAGATTGTAATGTTAACATATTGGCAAAGGAACAGGACTGGTTCAAGAGAGGTGTTAAGGAGGCCATTTATATGAAAATAAAGAAATCAAGCCTAAATAGAGTGGGGGGGGGTTAACACCAACTGTCAAATACAAGTACAATGCTGTTTTGACACATTACTCTGGTCGTTCCTATAACACCTCTTAGCCACTATCCAATCACGCCCTTAACACCTGGCAGTGATATGCTAATTGGGATTTTCCGGGGTACATAATTGCCACAGATTCTTGTACAAGTCATTCTGAATTGAGAAAGCCAGTCAGATGACTAGTGAAACATCTTCAAGAACTAAGTGCAGTTGACCTAATTGAATACAACAGATATTTAATAGGGTAATACACTGTGGTTGATTTTCTCTGTTAATAGGCTAATACACCGTGGTTGATTTTCAGCATGGTATATAAATAGGGTAATACATGTGGTTGATTTTTAACATGGTATATAAATAGGGTAATACACCGTGGTTGATTTTCAGCATGGTATATAAATAGGGTAATACACAGTGGTTGATTTTCAGCATGGTATATAAACAGGTTAATACACTGTGGTTGATTTTCTGCATGGTATATAAATAGGGTAATACACCGTGGTTGCTTTTCAGCATGGTATATAATATATTTTTCGCGATTGCATTTTTTTTTATAACAGCAATAGTGGCAACGCAAGTGACTGAGATTCCATTTGCGATACGTAATAGCATGCGATCACTATTTTAAAGCGCAATCGCATGCAATTTCGTATCTCAAATGAAGAAATTGTATATGCAAACACAGTGGAATCCGTTTGCGGTGCAGTGTGTCCGTGCCCTCAATGCAGGGCCGCCATCCGACTTTTCTGGGCCCCATACTGAGTACATTTCTGGGCTCCCATAACACAAACGAACTCAGACACGTCGCATACCTCCCAACATTTTAAAACGCAAAGGAGGGACACATGGAGAGAAGAGAAGCGGTGAATGCAGATTTTTTCCCACGCTCACTTCATTAAGACCACGCCCACTTTAAGGTTACGGAGTGGCATTATTGCAGGGAAAAATGGGTTTTAATTTTTCTCCTTCCTCTCACTCTCTGGGCCCCATACTGAAGTACCCCCTTCCCCCCTCTGATAGCGGCCCTGTCTCAATGTGCTAAAAGTAGCACATAATAACACCACCGTATTAGGGCTAGGCTACACTAGCGCATGTAAATGTGGGTAGCCACATTGCATGAGCCAAGATACGTTTTTGGATCACATGCGATCACCATTTTTTTGTGTGCGTTGCCATCTGTCGTAGTGTGGTCTCAGCCTTACTGTTATTGCTGACTTTCCACCATTTACTTTACCACAAAATGCAGTGGAGGATTTTTAAACAATCTTTAGTGCCGAAGAATGAAATAAAGTGTAGATAATAGTGGCGATGAATGCCGCTAACTGGCTAAATCAGTGCAATGTGTAATGATTCTCTCTCTCTCTCTAGGTACAACCGCCTTCTCTCTGTCCTTTCACAGAGTTTGTCTGATCTGCTGAAGGCTATGAAGGGACAAGTTGTTATGTCATCTCAGTTAGAGCTTATGGCAAACAGTCTATATAATAATTCAGTGCCAGAAATGTGGAGATCGAAGGTGAGCAATTCAGTTTGTAATGTACTTACATCACTTTATTTAACTTTTTTCACTTGCCTTCCATATCCCTTTGTCTTATTGTTTTCACCCTTGCTTCTTTTAGGCTTATCCTTCCTTGAAACCACTGGCCTCCTGGGTGATGGACCTGCTGCAGCGCATTCAATTCCTCCAGAAATGGATCTCTGATGGAATTCCTGCTGTATTTTGGATCAGTGGCCTGTTTTTCCCACAGGCATTCCTAACCGGCACACTGCAGAACTTTGCCAGGAAACATGTTATTTCTATTGACACCATTTCCTTTGATTTTAAGGTAAGAATGATTTAAAGGATAATACGATAGTGGGTTTTTGGAATAGTGTTCTGGTTAATGGTCTGCCCATTGTGAGTTCAAAGGATATGTACACTGTAAAAACACTTTAGCTTACTGGATAGCTGTGGCTTTAAATATAAAGGTATATCATTTTTTGTTCTACTCCCATAGCCTATCTTTTTAGCTCCACCCTGCAAGATTGTGCAAATCTCATCTTGCTGTGTCAGGTTAGTTTGCAGCCGTTTGTATAGCGCACGCCTTCAGGTAAAGTTGCTGCGAGTGTGCGCACATTCAACAACACCGCGCCACACTGGATCGCGGTGTGATGTCGCACGCGCACTATTTAATTGGCTGAAAACTAACCTGACACAGCAAGATGGAGATTTGCACAATCTCGTGGGTCATGGGGGCGGAGAAAAAATGCCATCTTAGAAGAGGAGGAAGTCTGCAACATTCAAGGAATAAAGGTTATGGGAGGGGAGTAGAACGAAAAAAAATTATACATCTTTATATTTAAAGCCACAGCTATCCAGTAAGCTAAAGTTGTTTTAACAGTGTACATATCCTTTAAGTACCATACACATTTGTATTTATCTTTCTTAAAATGCTTTCAGGTTATCAAAGCAACAGTTCCCGAGCTAACAGAACGCCCCTCTGTGGGCTGTTACATTCATGGGTTGTTTCTAGAAGGGGCACGATGGGACAGAACTACATCGATGCTCACGGAGTCTAAACCTAAAGAGCTTTACACAAAGATGGCAGTTATCTGGTTGGTCCCAGTGCCTGAACGCAAACCCTCATCATCAGGAATCTACCTCTGCCCTATTTACAAGACTCTGACACGAGCAGGTAAGAGCCTCTTTGTCCTTACAGAATTGCAAAACAAATACCAGACTTAATCAATCAGACTTTTCCAGGAGCGGAGAGAACTTTATATATTACATAAATTAATAGAATAGGTCTATGGGGGACCCAGGGTCATGCAACATATTCACATTGTAGAAAAGCACACTGGAATTGTGAGAGAACCACATGTCTGCATAATTGAAATATTGACATAGTTTACTAATATTGTAATGGTTTATACATAGTAAATGTAGTATTTATAAAGGATCGATATTGATCATGTCTGATAGCAATCCTTTATACATGGGGAAATGCTAGAGTCCGTATAATTTTTGTCTGAAAATGATCACCGCAGCCAATAATGCAGTACCGTCTGTGATTAGTGGGATTTGTTTATTATGGCCTATACAATATATAAATATGCAGATTAAAGGGTATCTGTACTTCCAAAAATCGAATTTAAAAAAAAATTACCTTTAGATAGTGTACTGGGCCACTACTCCAACACATTATTCAGTTTTGAAATCAGAGCTGTAGATTCCCAGAAATCTTCATTTTAAATAACTTCATGTACAGGGAAAGACCTGTCACTCAAACCAGATATGCTAATTTGTGTCCCTCCAGTGACCTCTTACTAGGATCTCCCAAAACATTTGTTAATACAACCCTAAATATAATGAGCTGATTAATCATATTGGTCTCCTGTCTATTATATATCAATCTATATATCTGTCTTTACATTATATATCAATCTATATATGTATCTGTCTATCTATCTTCCTACCTACCTACAGAAGGGAGAAGTAATTCACACAGCAGCAGCCCCTCCCCACCCACTTTCATAGCATGTACATAGAAAGGGAGGAGTGTCTAACAGCAGCAGTAGCCACACCCACTATCAGCAGTGTCAGGAAGATATGTTAATGGGATGTATAGTGTCGGGCTGAATAGGCTCATTATTATGTAAATGAATGTATCCAGTGTCGGCTGGATTACAAGTGGGCTGTGACAGACAGGTGGGGGCCAGATTGGAGCAGTTACTAAACATTGAAAATTCACTAACAAAGAAGGCACAGACACACATGTAAGTAACATCATTGTACTACCCTAACGTACTTTCAGATTATACAAAGTTGTTTCAGTGAGTAGTGACACTTTAAATATTACCCTATCCTATATATGAGTATATGATATAAAGTGCATTGCTATGTATATGGAATCCAATATCGGCTCTGGTTAGTAAAGTGCTGTGCAGTAGATATAGCAGTTTGATATCTCCCTTTTTCCCTAAGCCATTTCCTACAGAAAGTAGAGACAGTTTTGCAATACCACACACCTTTACTGATAGTGTACAATACTGTACTCATTGTACAGGTCTGTAATTTGCACTGCAATTATCGACAGCAGAGCAAAATACCGATATTGTACATTGCATATCTTGTTATGCGCTGCCTCGACCATAGGTGGCCTTTTTTCCCTTTACAATGTATAGTGTGGCAGATAATAGTAATGTGTATAGTTAATGCAGGTTTGTGTATATTTGCTTCTTTGTGATGCATTTTATCTGTTCCAGGAACCCTCTCCACAACAGGACATTCTACCAACTACGTTATTGCTGTAGAACTACCCACAGATAAACCACAGTCCCACTGGATTAAACGAGGAGTAGCCCTGATCTGTGCCCTTGACTATTAATTTTGCTGAAACACCCTCAATTGGTAGAACCAGAACTACAGGAAAAAACAGGATAAAATCCATTATGATGCCATCTTACCATGTTTTACTGTACGTCATTTGTCTAAGCTCTGGATACAGTTCTCCCCTGGTTGTTTGAATAGTCGTTTTAAATTTATAATTATAAATGCCTGTTTCAATTTTAACAATGGTTTGTGACTGTTCAACCACAATTTGCCTAAAATCTATAACCTCCATGTTCTTAGGAAAAAGGTGTAACACCAAACACAAGCACACACACCAAGCTTTCAGGCTTCATAAAAAAATGACACTAACCACGCCGTGATTCACCCAATTGGCATGTATGTACCCCAAAATACTGCATTTCCAGCATTTATTAGATCATGAAATAATTCAGTACTAGCAGCTCGAGTGAATTTACTATTGTAAAATAGGCCTTGGATCCAGCATTCTAATCACTTAAGATACATCAACTTCATAGGAGTTGAAACATCCGGATTGTGCACAGAACTTATAAATTGTCAATACAGTAAAATAATGTTAAAATTCTGCAGCTGTGAAATACCGGTCATTCATAAAATATTTTACTAAACATTAGCTTTATAAATACAGTCCTGTGTGTTCTATTTAAAGGGCAACTGTGGTCTCCGAACAAGCTAGGGTTAAAAAAAAAGTCTTTCCTTTAAAATTAGCCCTGAATCATATCTAGCTGGAGCCTGTGAACAATTCTATTGTGATGACTGTTCAAATTTCCTGCTTGGTTAAGTGAAATCACCTGATCTCTGGTCCTACCCTTCGCCCTGAGAGAGAAGCACGCTCAGTTAAAGGGCATGTCCACAACAAAATGGAACTTTTAGGATAAGGTAGGTGAACTTAAGTAGTAAGTTTGGAGACCACAGTTATCCTTTAAGAAACTAGTTCAGATTTCTCACGTAGCAGTAACAGTGAATGTACAACCAACCAATATGGCAAACAAAAGTGTAATCTATTTATAAGGGGTATAAAAACTATTTATGTACATAATTTACACAGAGTGCAACCAAGAAATACTGTATACAAAGGAGAAATGCAAGATCTTGATAAAATTACTAAACATAGAAACCATAAGGGACTGGTTCTGACGTGATAGGAATAGACTTGTTTAGGATTTCTAAGAGTCCATGATTTTTACAATCTGAAATAACATTATCTAAAACACAAGAGTATTTTTTCCCCTACAATTAAATAGAGACCATATGTAATGACCATTTTTAGGAAGTCACTGCCGTTTGGCCTTGTAAGGACGGGATCGTTTACGTCTGTCTGGCTTCCTCTGTTTGTGCAGTCTCCCAATGCTTACACCTTGACGTCTCCGCACAGAAATATTTTGCTCAACTAAGCTCGCCAGCATCCCTAGAGGGAGAGAATGAAATATACATGTCATTAGGCACTTTACCATATGGCATGGAAAAAAATAAATGACACCGGTAACAACATTAACCATGTGAAGTGTTAATAGAGAAAACTCTGGTTCCAGAGATCTGCACAAAATGTGCTGCATGTCCACATGGAGCAGGAATCTGTCTCCCCGCTTTGTAAGAAAAGCCTTTTGGCAAATTTCCTAACAGAGAAACTAAACTGAATATGTATTCACCTGGGAACCTAAATGGTTGGCCAACAGCGTACAGGGTATCCAATACAAACAAAGCACAACCTTTTAAAAAAAAGTAGCCCAAGCTCACAGAACTGTTGGACCTGTCTATTTGCTCCCTCAAGACTTAACATTAAAGGGTAACTGTCGTCTCCATACAAGCGCTCTTTATGTGAAAAGAGCACCAGGATCATGCTTCTAGCTGCAGTATATCCAAAGTTACAGCTGTATAAAGGGTGGTGTTTCCAACTAGCATATTTGCTCCATCCCCAGTTGTATCCTACTGCTGTAACAGAGCATCATAAGTCCCACCCCAATCATCTTTAAAGCTAGCCACAACCATGAAAAGAAAACTAGGGAGAGGTATGGATAGAGAAAGGTGTTTAAATAGCTTCACATGTGACTGTCACACTTGTTCATCCTGACTGTCTTAAGTGTAACTTTAAAAACCCATAGATCATGCTAGGTTTGTTTAAAATGTATGAGAGAGCCCTATTAAATAGAGGACATGTGTGTGGAGGCCACAGTTACCCTTTAAAACGAATATTGTTATTAAGATTATTTTTTTTTTAATGCACACACTTACCTTCCTGAGCCAACATTGAGATGAATGCACAGATAAATTCATCATAGTTATGTGTTCTTCTTTGGTCATCAATCTGTAAAACAGTACACATATGTATGAATTACTACGGATGGAAATAAATGGTATAGAAGGGCCACAGAGAAACTAAAATGAAGCCTGGTTGGAATATGAAGGGTGGGGGGACTGTAAGGAGACCTTAAATTTCTTGCGCTTCTCAAGTTCCTCCCTCAGACAAGCTTCAGATGCAGCAATTTCAGTTTCAACACATTTCAGTAAAGCCAACAGCTCCTGAAATAAGAACAAACTAAGAGGGTAAACGTCAATTGTACATTTTAAACATTCATTTCACAGGAATCAAAGCGAGTATTGAGAAACAAATGGGCTTAATCAATAAAGCTCCTTATTGTTTAAAACGGTGCTAATTTTGCTGCAACCAATCAGATGTTAGCTTTCAAATGTTAAATAACATCTGATTGGTTGGGGTAAAATTAGCACCATTTTAACAATAAGAACTTTTATTGAATCTCCCTAAAACTGTATAAACTAGTTACACTTGTATTTTCTCAACCATCTTTTATTTGTAATACACTAAGATACCTTGCTGGTCTAATACACACACAAGCAAAAAACATAAATGCAACAAAATCTTAGCATACGATAATTATAGACTTTAAAAGGTCTACTTGGAGTAACTGCAATAGCAACAATAAGAATGAGAAAGCCAGTCGGAATGACTAGCGAAACGTCTTCAAGAACTACATTTCAAGTCCAGTTGATCTAATTGAATACAACAGATTACCATGACCTGGATGAATGAGAACCTTCACAAGCAATAACTCACTTTCTTTTTAACCTTTCATTGTGTATATTGTGTTTTTTTTAAATGTTTTCTTATGTTTGATGAATAAAAAAATAAGTTATATCATAAGCACCATAAAGGTAGCCAGACTGAAATTGTGGTGTTGTGGTGAACAGACCAATCCAGGAATATCGTATGGCTGCTTACGTTTCGGCAATTTAGAAACCTTTCATTATAATCCACCTGCCCCAAAAGGGGTCCGTATGGAATTACACCAGCAGAAACCCATACACAAATGTCCCCCCATTAATTGTGGAATCATTTTAAGAATTATACTGCCCCCTCTTCAGAGATGAGGTGTTTTTAAACAGCTGCACAGAAGGAATCCAAATAAAACCTCAAAAAGGCCTAGATGTAGGCGAATAATATACAGTAGCTGTAATGGTTATACTATTCACTATACAAGCTTATTAAACAAGCACAAGCTATAAGAATAAAAACACATGTTTGATTAACAGATACAACTAACGGGATATGAAATTCTACTTAGGAGTTGAAAAAGCCTTAAAGGGTAACTGTGGACTCCAATGCTTTCAAACTAGTATGGGTTATATAAAAAGCCTTCCATCACACCTTCAAAATAAAAACCTAGATCACATCTCTAGACAAACATTTGTGAGAAGCTATTGCTGGAGAAGTTTAGCAATATTACTTCCTGTTTAAACACTTCCTGTTTTTAGCCAAGTGACCAGTCTCTGCCTGCATTAATAGGCTCCCCTTCTCAACTGTCAATTTTTCCCCCCAGGTACTTCCTGATTTCCTCAGCATTAAAGGTTCATACACACGTGCGATCCCGGGTCCCGACCCGGGACGCACTGTGTACGAACGTTCGTTTCAGCTGATAATTGGGCCAAGTATGGGCACTTTATTGGCCCGAAACGGCCAGTCGGGCAACGATCCCCATCCGAACGGCCGTTTCGGTGCGATAAAATGCCCATACACGTGCCGATTATCGGCCGAAAGGAATGTTCGTACACTGTGCGTCCCGGGTCGGGACCCGCAATCGCACGTGTGTACGGGGCTTAAGTCTTTACTGAGCATGCTTCTCCCCTGGGGCAGAGGTCAGGTGATGTCACTCAACCTACTGGAAGCAGGAAGTTTGAACATTCACCCCAATATCATTTCTCACATGCTGAATCCAGAGATGTGATTGTCGGCACATTATAAAGGAAACACTGCAAGCTTTCATTTAATCCTAACTTGTTTGGAGACCACAATTGTCCTTTACAGGGCATCTATACTGAAAAAAAAGTTATTCTTACTATAACTGTAAACTATAATTCTTCCCAACCACCACTGTATCATTTTTTTGTTGATCTGCCCCCTATTTCTTTAGATATCCAATCTAATCCAATTTCAGCTGTCAATCAAGCTCCTTGCTCTCAAAAAATATTCTTCTGTGAGTAGTTTTACTGTAGCTGGAATGGTGACAAGAGTTTTGACAGTTGGAATTCTGTATGTTGCGTGAAGGCTTGACAGTTTGTGGGGAAAGTCAGGTCCGATGGAAGTGGGAGTGGTTAAAAGAGGGAGGGGGGATACTGCTCCTAAACAAAATGTGTGCTGGATTGAAGTCATGCAGCAACACACGAAAATCAGAGTAAGTGCTACTTACATGTATTTAGTTATAGATTTAAAGGTTTTGTCCACCCAAAAATAAACTTTTTATATGTTCTTTATATAATAGCACCAACCTCAAACGCCGTGTTCATTTTTCTAAAAATCATTTGCCTTGCCCGATATTTAATGAGATATATATCAGGCTGCACTTCCGCTCCACTTCCTCTTTAGATGACCCCGAGCTGCAGCTTAGGGGGAAAAAAAATTCTTGCCTGTGTGTGTGTGTCTCTCTCTCTCTCTCTCTCTGGGCTGGCTGGCTGCAGCTGTTGATCCTGGATTTCTTCAGTACACATAACTTTACAGCTGTGATTGGTTGAGAGGGAAAAATCCAGGGATCCAGGGGTCAGACCATTACTGATGCAACTTCCTCTGTTCTCACTGCTGGATGCTAACAGACATGCTCAAGAACATGAAAAGAACAGAGGCAAGGTAATGTAACCTGTCTCTGTTCATCACTGTATTGGTCCATGCTGCAGGATTAAGCCAGCTACAAAGGTCTGTAACTTCTGAACCACTGGACCAATTTACATGCTGTAAAGTTTGTTTTGGAGCACTTATTTGGGCCAAATAAATATAGAAAGTTAGTTTTGGGGGTGGACATGCCCTTTAAGATGAAGCAAAGTATTTTTTTCAGTATAGTGTCCCTTTAAAAGTACTTAATGAGCCCTAATATCCCATCAGAGACATGGGTAAAATAATATATTAGCAGATTGTGGTCACTATTTCTGGTGGTAACAATAATAGTTTAGCTAACAGTTTGTTCTACATTTGATCATCTCTGCTTCAATTTCTCACCTTAGGAGCAAATCTTTCCCCTGCTGGAGCCTCTGTGACTTTGGGACGGTCTGTGTCTGGCTCAGAACTCTCTCTTCCCTCCTCCATTTTGATGTTCTTGGGCGATACTTTTCCTGTATCTTTATTAAAGAAACAACATTAATGGTTTAAGTTTTTCTATATACAGAAAGCTAAAAAGCAATTTGTATCTGCAATGTTTATATCTGCATTAAATAAGATAGGACAACTGGCGCCTCCACTTAGAGCTAGGCTTAAGGTGGCCATACACATGCGATTTGTACAGCATGTGTACCAACAGATCACATTGGTATCTGTCGGCACATATGCTCTGGGAACCGCACACACATAGCCGACCGATCCCCCGTCTTTCCTGACCGAACGGAGTGCCAACGAACATCTGTAACCGCCACTACTGTTAGTCGGAAAAGACGGGTCGTTATCGGCTCCCTTTACTTTAGTAAGTCGGGAGAAGCCCATAGACATGAACGATAATGGGTAAATCCTGTGTGGAACGACGGGATTTACTCATTATCGTTCGTATGTATGGCCACCTTTAGTCACTGGGAAACCAATTAACTGTACTCCAAAGGAGGCAAAATGCTTCCCTGCAGTCTACGCTGTTGACCACCACTTCACGTCTCTACCCATCAGTCTATAAAACTGTTTATACCAAGAAACTATCACAGTTCCAAGAATGTACAATGGCACACCGCTGTTGGCTCCTAGGCCAGACAAATATGGTAGGTGCAATCCTCTCAGCCCCCTACCTCCAGGGCTTCAACATCCAAGCAAGGAAAAAAGTAGAGGAGCACACTACTATGGTGAATGCTTCTTTTATTGGTGCAAAAACAACATACAACGTTTCGAGTATAAACTGAGTTTTTCAGGCTGAAAAATCAGCCTGAAAACTCGGACTCGGTTTATACTCGAGTCAACCGCTTACCTGGGCATTCCGGCAGCCGCGCAATCTTTTTCTGCACTGGCGCGCCGGCCTGACGTCAGGCCGGCGCCAAGCAGTGACGTCAGCCGGCGCGCCGGTACAGGAATGGGCGCGCGGCTGCCGGAATGCCGATACCGTACCTGCCAGGAAGCCCTTGGATGGAGGAAGAGCCCACAGGAGAAGAGTCCACAGGAGTCCACAGTAAGAAGAGTCCACAGGGAGAAGAGCCCACGGGTACAAACTGAACTGAGGGGGAGGGGGGCATTCAAGATGTTTGGGAACTACAACTCCCAGCATGCTTTATTAGCTGGGAGTGAGTTTCCAAACATCTTGATGCCAAGTGAGGGTGGCATTCAAGATGTTTGGAAACTACAACTCCCAGCTAATAAAGATGCTGGGAGTTGTAGTTTCCAAATATCTGTAATGCACCCTCACTTGGCATTCAAGATGTTTGGAAACTACAACTCCCAGCATGCTTATTAGCTGGGAGTTGTAGTTTCAAACATCTTGAATGCCAAGTTTCTACCCTCGGTTTATACTCGGGTCAATAACTTTTATTAGGGTTTTTAGCTGAAATTGGGTACCTCGGTTTATACTCGGGTCGGTTTATACTCGAGTATATACGGTATGTTGTTTTTGCACCAATAAAAGAAGCATTCACCATAGTAGTGTGCTCCTCTACTTTATACCAAGAAACCCATTACCATTTAGTGAACATTCCATGCGACCCAAACCATATGTATGTAGAATGGATAAGCGGTATTGATTTTTTCACATTGGGTTGTGAATCTGATTTTGCTTAATGTACAGATCCAATCTACAGCAAAACAGTGTCATTGTGAATTCAACACTAACAGAAACTATGCTCCGTGAAAAAGCAGGGACACTAGACACAGGTTTAGGTACAGTGCTGCAGAGCCTTGTGAAGACAATTGGCGTAAATGCAACATAGACATAGATAACAAGACAGTAGTTACAAAGAAAAGGCAGTAACCATGTTTAGGCCTCATACACACATTAGATACTGGCAGCCATATCAGCTGAGGAAGTTCAAAGACCGATAACCTGCCAGATCAATGAACAATGCTGCCATTTATTCATGGTCTATAAATAGGACTGTTGTTGTTTGTGGGTGAATATCCCTTTTACTATTACAAAAGAAAAGATACCCCAAACTGCCAGATCCCAATATTCAGAGGTGTAAAGTATATGGACCAAGGATAAGCACAAAATAAAAAGCATTTATGTTTACGTTAATCTACTAATGCAAAGAAAATTTTGGTTTGGTTGTTTGGTCATTTATTTATCATCATTAACAGCAATACCAATAATCTTTCTCTTTAGCTCAGATAGAAAGTGAAATGAGAGTTCCACTATACAAATCAAACTTTGTTATGTCTTTTTTAATCCTCTACTTACCTAGCCTGCTAAGTGGGCACAGGTATCCATCTTTGCTTAAATGCAAAATCCCAGTGCTAATATGAGGTCCAAGCTCCCGTACTGCTTTGTTGTAGCGCACACAATCCACACGCAAAAGTGGTTCCTCCTCACCAAAAAGGACTTTTGAAAGCTGAGAGGTAACAGGACTAGAGGGTCTTGTTGGGTTAGCAGATCTCAGGGGGGATCGCAGTGGGGAGTTAAATGCACTTCCAATTTCTGATGCAGTGTCTGTGCTCTCATTACTTGGAGTAGGTGAGGGCTGTGAGTGGGGGACAGTTGGGGCGCCTGTTTTTATAGAAAGGGGGGAACACAACTCCCTCTGTGTCTCTTTTAATTTCTCTGCTAAGACACCAGGAGTCAGTTCAGGACCTGGAGGTGGAGGTAAAGTCTCAGAGTTTCTTTTTTTAATCCTAAAAAAGGCAATAAAAGAATTAGTGATATCGGATTTAGATTTATATAGCAGGTCATTGAGCATAAAACTGCGCCCGGTTTTACCCTGGTGGTGTCAAGGGTCTCCTAACTTTCTCAGTTTCTTCCTCCTCCTCTTCATCTGTGTCTGGAGTGGGTGGTGGGGCACCCCGGGATCTGCCCACTCCAGCAGCCAAGTCCTCCTCCTCCTGTAATCACAGATAAAGGCAATCTAACTATTTTTGTCTTTTCATAACCAATGTAATATTGTCCTATACAAAAGTCTCTCTCTGTACAATTCTCTGACCTGCATTGGTGATTTGGCATAGTTATGGTTATCAAGAAAAGCTGGGAGCCGGGAAGCAGGAGCAGGGACTGTACCACCATTCTGTGGAGGGGGATTGGATTTATTGTAAACTGACAAGCCAGAGCTTCGGTGGAGGGTTCCTGTTGACTCTGCACCCAAGTGTAAAAAGAAAAATTCATTAACATAAAACAATTAATGGTTGTTGGAAGTTAATGTTGTTTCAGGAAAGAAGATTCCTACCTGTCGCGCTTTTCTGGGACCCAAGGTGTGTCCGAGGGCTCTCCTGGGCTACGAAAGGCTTCACAGCACCACTCTTAGTATCTTCGGGGTTCTGACCATCTACAGGCTTCTGGGTCTGAATCAGTTCTGGCTGTGTTACTCGTATTAACTGCAGATGGAAAGGAATATTATATTTATAATACAGCCTGGAGCTTTCACCTTCTCCTGTTAGAAGATTTCCAAGAAACACATCCATTGTGAGACGCCCAGGTGCCAAAACCAGGCAACAGGTTTGCAGTCTATAGTTCTCCGTGTGTTGCTGCATTATATCTGCCGGTATCCTATATATGCTTTTGGGTGTGTTTTTTCCACCACCCACAGTGATTAACATATAGTGTAAATTTCCACAGATGGAATAAGGAGGAGGATTTACCTGCTGCAATGCTTCCAGCACAGTCTGTCTGTTCATCTTTAAAATATTAAGTTTACTCTCATATTTTAGCCTTCGATCCGGCACCACGGCCATTAGATTAAATCGAATGTCATGATAAGGTTCCCTGTACAAACAATAATCTTTTGTCACTCCCACAAATAAAGGCATTAAAACCCAACCCACAATATACCACATCCTGCTTTTTACCCTGCTGTAGCAAGTCCAATCCTCTCCATGATGACCCTACGAGCTTTATCTGTCCACTCTTCATCCTCTGCCCAGGGGCCTGGGATTACAAAAACAATGACATCACAGTCAATATACCCAGCACAACTTGTTGATATACAGACAACCTGGCCTATAGAATACATCTTATTTACTTTCTGTTAAAGGGGAGGTTCATCTTCAGATACTGCGAAGAGTAAAGCAGATTTACTGCAATTCTCTTTCATAAATGGATACAAAAAGAATGTGGCATTTAAAATTTTACCCACTAATTAGAAATTGTTCTATTAGTCCATGGGTCCAAATTAAATGCCTTGGTTATTTCTAATGTAAATGATCATTTTTTTTATTCCTGTTCAATTAGGTGTAATTTTCCTTGGATCCACATATTAATCCACATTTTTCACCACCACACTTGCGTGCGTGCACACCCACACAGAGTTAAACTTTCCCTAAGGTTAGGAACTTGGAATAACTATTAACCATAGGCAGTGAAATATTCAAGATCCCACATGGAAACAGAATATTTTTATATTTATAACTAGCAAGTGTGTGCACGTTGGTGCGCACTGGGAATTATGTGAGTGTGTGTGTATGTGTGGATAGTCTAAGACAAGGCTATGTTTCTTATAAATATTATTACTGGAGATTATCATTTGGGTTTGTGTTTGAATTACTGAACTGGACTGAGCATTTTATTACAGTTACACATCATCAAGGGCCTCATTTTTCAAGAGACGCAATTGCTCTGGGTAAATATGTGTTCTGGTATTTAGTGCCAAAAATCCCAGCAATTAGCATAAATGTCATTACCGACTACCTTGCGGCTACACAGGTATCTTTTATGGTACACCCACATGTCAGTCACAAGGGAGGGGGTAAACTCCCACTCACCCAATTATTAGCCGTTAACATTACATTAACCCCTAATTTTGAAACAGCGCCCATTGGTAAAATATTTATATTCTACATATGAGTAATGAATTTTGTAAGTGTAGATGGGGGGTTATTAGAAATGGTACTGAACCTGGAACTAAATACCAGAACACATATTTACCCAGAGCGATGGCGTCTCTCGGTAAATGAGGCCCTTGATGGTGTGTAACTGTAAGAAAACATGGTGATTACCAGAAACACACAAAGTGAAAAAAATACATATTGGTTATAAGTTAACAACCTAGTTAACTGATGCTCCCATTGTTTAAAAAAAGATAAAGGGATCAATCATAGCATCTGCTATTTATCAGAATAAAACTAAACAAACACTAAATATATGATTAATTAGTATGACGTGATGGAACTATATATTCCTTTACAGTATAGAAACCTTGTATAAATTGTGATCAGCAGAAGTCTGCTCATTCAGTGCAGTGGGACATTCCTTTGATGGGAAGTTATAGAGAGCACACTCTTTAGCTAGGTACACACAGTATTGATAAAGCCCCGATACAGTCGGATCAGGTATCAGGGCTTTATTGGTACTGCATGTACCTAGCTTTTTCCGAACGGTAAGGGCTAGGCCACACTGCTGCGTTTTTTTTTTGCGTTTGCGCTTGCGATTGCGCTTTTAAAAAATCATTGAAAATGCGGCAACGAAAAAAAACCGTGTGTTTTTCGGTGTAATTGCGATTTGCGTTCTGCATTTTTAATCGCAATCGCATGCAATTTCCTATACTTATTGAAGAAATCGCAAGCGCAAACGCAACAAAATCGCACATGAAATCGCATGCGATTGCATTTGCGTTTCAGTGTGGCCTAGCCCTAAAGAGGGAAACTTCCCTTGGCCGCGATAGACTCCCTATGGGGGAGTTTGCTGCGGCCGAGGGAAACACACAGTCCTGAGCATTCTCCCTATGCTGTGTATATGCTCCGTATAGGTAGAACGCTCGGGACTGTGTGTAGCCACTCTGTGTTTGAAAAATGTTTACAGAGTGTACCCAGCTTTAGTTATCTTCACTTTAAAATCCTAGCTGTCACCAGAGAGTCTGTATGGGAATTCTCACAATTAGAACCCTGGGATAAATTTTGTAAAATTCACCCAGACTGTTCCAACAATTTTTTTTTTTGTGGAAAGCCCAGAGTCACTGTGTTAACGCACAAACACCACTATGAACACACAAGTGCTTAGTGCGGTGGTTAAGACAGTCTTCTCCTCTCTGTTGGCGAACTGCAACTGGACCCACCAAGATGGAATCCATAGACTGTTCCAACACAATATCATATGGTTCAATCATGTTTGATTGAATTAGTTTAAGAAACAGTTTAGGGACTTGTGTGATTGGATTTGGGACCACTATTAAAAATCCTTTATTTATCTCTATATATAGGCCATATATTCAGCCAATTGACTTTCCTCATCCCAATAAAATATAGCACATAAAAAGGCTTAACACTTTATCACATTAGTACTTCAATCAGTCAATATCTAGTCAGTATTTAAGGTAACAGTCAATAGGGTACATTTCATAAGTTAAAGTCACAGTCCTTTGTAGAACATTGAATGGTATCCCGAGTAGGGATGGACTAGAACTTGAGTTTGAGCCGAGTTTGGACGATTTCAAACTATTTAGAACCCTCCAAACTTTCTTGTTTTCCAAACTCAAGCCTATTTTTTCGATTATTTCCAAATATTCGAGGATTCTCATATTCTAAAATTGAATCTAAATCTAAACCCTCAAATTTAGCACTCCATAACCCTAGAATACACCATTCGGTACATTCGAGGGTTCTCGCCAAATTCGAGGGTTACCGAACACCACATTGGAGGGTTACTGAACACTACATTTGAGGGTTAGCGCAAACGAGGGTTACTGAACGCTACGTTTAAGGGTTAGCGCACGCTAAATTTGATGGTTATCACAAATTCAAGGTAATTTGCCCTTACTCTCGAATGTAGCGTTCGGTAACCCTCAAATTTGCGATAACCTTTGAATTTACCCAAAACTCAATGTGGAAACCTAGCAATTGCCCGATCAAAACTTGTTTAAACAAGTTTTGGTGATATGGACATGTTCCCCAGGTGCCAGAGGCATTTACAGTAAGTTACCATTGCTATTGTTTCTGTATTTTTTTTAAGAATTTTCCGAACTTTTCCCCCCATAGATTTTAATGGGTTTGTTTTTTTGAACTATAGTTCAGAAACTAACCGAACTTAAGGAAGTTCGGCCATCTCTAGTCCCCACTAGTATCAGTGTCAGTTAGGGAGGTTAATTAAAAGATGGCAAGTATCGCTGGGATGCATCTCGCTCTGTTCCTGTGTGTCACTAGAGATTCCTGACTCTCTTCTAATTAGACCATGAATGGCAAGACACAAGATGCCGCTATATGTAATAACGTGTGACGTGACTTGCGGGCTATATATCTCTATATACACACACACACAACTGCAACGCCTTTTGGAATGTACTGGAAGTGTCAGTTTTGTGTGCACAACAGTAGGTCAGTGTGGCTGATATTAATAAAGGCACGGAATTGCTATTTTGGGATACCGCATCTTTAAATATGCGTGTCGCAACTGTAAATTTACGATGGGGTGCATAAATCATTAATAGGTATTGTACATCTACGATTGTGGTCATAAATTTATGATCCTTTTCGTAGATCTACTACTGCGATCGTAGGTTTTGTATTCGCCTATACTAATGCTCGAAAATGTAGTAACGTTCGTTCATAAATGTACGTTCACGGGTGTAAATGCACTCCTGCAATCGTACTTTTACGATAACCCACGGTATTGCATGTTTACGATACCGCGGGTTATCATTAATGTACGATCGTGGCCGTAAATCGTAGAATACCAGGCGGTAGTAAAATACCCGGTCGCAATTGTTAATTTATGCTATTGTAGATTTACATCCATTATAAAAGATTTATGAACAAAATCGGAAATTTCAAATCGCGGCAATGTTTGGTAAAGGTGCGGGATCGCAAAAGAGCGATACCATTCCTTTATAAACATGTTCCTATTAATCAAATAAAACATTTATATATTAGAGTGCTTTAGAAATACATTGGGGAAAATATACAACAAATTTAAGATGGTTAATGTCTACCTTATCCTATATTCATCGAAATGTTAATTTGCACTTTATGTATAACTATTGGAAAAATCTGAGGTCTATCCTACCAAAATTTAATCTTGTAAGGTTACATTAGTGCAGAACACAGGTTAATGACTTCTATGGGGTAGGACTTGGGAGCATAAGATTCCAGTCAGCTATATAGCTGAAGGTGAGGTGGGCTTAAATGAGGAAAAAGCCCTCAATAGTGCACACAAAATATAATAGAGCCTTCTTAAAACAAAAGGTACTTCACAGCCTCATCCTTTTAAATTACCAAGAGTCCAACAGAGGAAAAAAACTGCCCAGTTCTCTGAGAATGCTGGGAGTGAGATTTGCAAAGTTTTTCCACAGAGCATACAATGAAATAGATCGTTTTTACAACAAAAGTTATTTCACTGTCTCATCCTATTAATATATTAATATTGGAAAAAAGTCACTCTCAGCATTTTCAGAGATATGGGCCGAGACATGCAAAGTTTTTCCTATCTGTTCTTTTATCATACACAAACTTCACTTGCTGGATTCTCTCTCCTAATGGAAGTCTTTTTTTCTATGGAGAAGGGAGGGGTAAGAGTGAATGAGCAGTGTGTGTCTAAAGAATCTTTTGATTGGCTAAGACTGTCACATGTTTTACAAACAGCACATACGGTAATTGGGCGATATACAGGAACACATGGAGATGTTTTAGCAGTGACAGAGGTGTGGCTTAACCATTTTGACAATTTGATATTAAAATAGGGTTTCAGCTCTAAGTACATTTATAAACTTAGAAAATTATAATTATATATTTTGCAATGTACCTAATGAAAGTGAGTGCTATCCTTTAAATGCATATATTTATGGTAATTTAGATGGTAATAGAGTGAAATGCCAAACATACTTATACACCTCTCCTATATGTAATATTATATGCCCCCCACCTCATTGGTAGCTCCTAAAAACTCAATGCACCCTCCATAAAAATATAAATGTTCTTATACAATAGGAGAGATGTACAATAGACAACATTTTTGAACTAATTTCCCTCCCACTATTTATAATGTTCAATAGACAAGATTGCGGACTAATTTTCCTCCCACTGCAGCTAAGCAATAAACATAAGAAGCTGTATTGGTTATTCAAAACACCACCCACAGTTCTTGCTTTACTCTAACCCTTACCGTGGTCAATAGGGTAGACTTTCAGCCCATCAAGCTCAAAAAGGCGACCTTTAATAGGAACATAACTAACAAAATGAAATGCTTCCATGGTGCGGACTGCACTGATTCCATTCTGTTTTTCAGGCAGATGGCGAGGTTCTGGCCTAAAGAAAAATAAAAAAAAATGATTAGGGAGGTTCAATAAAAGTTCTTTTTATTAAAAATGGTGATAATTTTGCCCCAACAAATCCGATATTGTTGAACATTTGAAAGCTAACATCTGATTGGTTGGGACAAAATTACAATCATTTTTAATGATAAGAACTTTTATTGAATAACCCTGTATGAGTTTTGGGGGAGGGGAATTATCAATGAATGGTTTGCGGTTTTGTTTTGCTTGATTCTGATTAGAAGAGATTTTTGCCTATTAAAATTGGCATTGAAAGGGTGGCTAAATCTGAAGGCATAAATAACGATCAGGGAGATTCAATAATCAGATATTATTTAACATTTGAAAGCTAACATATGATTGGTTGGGGCAAAATTAGCACCATTTTTAACTATATGCACTTTTATTGAATGACCCTGTATGTTCATAGTAGTAGTAAGATCAGTAAATGGTAAAAGTCTAATGAATTGGTTAATTAAAAAACTTTACTATTTAGTATTAAACAGAATTCATAAGGATATTATGGAATCAAATTAGCAACACTAGAGGGGAAAACCTATCCCACAATCCTTCCCCTAATCGTACACAGGCTTTTAGGTCATTTGCCCTAAATTCAAATCACCATGCTGTCAATGTCTGGATCATGGTGCAGTCTAGCCCCGCACACTTAGAGTCAAGACTGTGAGAGGTGGGCTAGACCGGCATTGCAACCCACACTTTGCAAACCCAGGGGTGAGGACTTCACACTGGGTACAATTAGGGATGGGGAATGGGTTTCGTTGTTAAGAGACCATTATAGTGCTCCTGCTTGTTTGGTAAAATTTATTCAAAAACAGGATCAGTTTTTCCTGTTTACAGACTGTTTTTGAAATGTCCTGTCTGGCTACTTTATAAAGTTCCTGCTGCATAATAAACAAACTTGTTAATTATTCTGTTGGAAATTGCATGTGAAGGTAAAGTGTAACTGATTTGAAAGGACAATCCAGAAAAGGGCATAGGTTCGCATTTTTTAATGCTGTACATCCTATATAATAAAATGCAAGTGTGCGTCCCTGTGTCAGTGTGTGTGTGGCTGTTCTGGAGTAAAAGAAGCAGACAATCTACCTGTTTGGCTGCTTCTTTTCCCTTCAGAGCAGAACAGCCAATCGGATCACAGTTTGCAGAAAGGGGCAGGGGCAACAGGAATGCTGGCTGCTCTGGGTGGGTTGATTTCTTAAGTTAACTCTTCACAGTGCGAAAATTCCTGTCCATGCTGCATTACTGGGTCTGACACCAATAAACTGTACACACACCAGTTATGTTCTAAGATCTCTGGGTGGGGGACAGTGAGGCAGGGGGTAGCTGGTGGGGTGTGTGTTTGTCCTGGACCCCAATGATATTAATCATGTGTCTGTGGGGGGTTGTGAGGGAGAGGGTTGCACTAGACATCAACGTCTGGGTGAGGGTGGGGGGAGTCAGAACTGCTCACTGACATGACACCATGCTAAATAAACCTCCTATTAACCAAAGGTGTCAGGGTTGGCTGTAAAGCAGAGTGACAGACGGGGGGGGTGTCTGGGACAGAGGGGGTGGGACCTGGGTCTGGGGCAGTGTGGGGGGCCCTGGGTCTGGCACAGAGGGGGGGGGGCCAAAGACATGATTATTTGCATGTTTAGGAAAGCTGAACAAAGAATATTGCTCATTGGAAACTCTTCATTCAACTCTTTTTGTGTCCCTAACATAGTTGGTTAATTATTAATACCAATTTTATGTAGGAAAAAGTAAAAATTAGTTAGGAGGAATTTGCAGACGCCCTTTATACCAAGCAGTCCAAGATCTACACATTTCTTAATATTACCCTACCTGGCATGGCTGTTGTGAGCTTTTGCCAATTCTGGAGCATTTCCAATAGCATAACCTTTACTCTATAAAATAAAGAGGAATTGAAGGATTAATACCCTTAATATGTATGCTTTGTCCATTCACACTTTTACATGGAACTAATATATATCCAAGTCTTTTATATGTGTATAGGGATATTGTGCAATCACAATATTAACAGGCAGAGCATTCCCCATCCTTACTGCCCTCACATTTAAAAACAATTTGGTAGCTTTGGCCCAAAAATATCACCTGCTAGTTCGATATAAAATATTTGTGAATAGTTATATTATTCCTCTTTTACAGAGAGAATAAACTTTGCTAGTCTGTCCTCATAACTTTCCTCTACACCATTTCCTATTCATCAATCTCTCTCCTATGAGCTGGAACTTAAAACTGCACATACTCAGACCTTACCGGGGATCTTTAAAAGGGCAGAATATTGTTTTCCTCCCTCAACACTATGCTCCTCCTTCCACAGGAAACAATTTGAATTGCTTTAGCAGACAAAGCTATACCCTGCTTAGGTTACAAGCTACTCCTTTTTAGAATGATGCCACTAGATACAGTACAATACATAATCTGGTAGCCCCAGGGGTAAAATACCATACAGTCCTGGGCCTTTGTTTACATATAGTTGATTCAGTCCCTTTTAAACGTCCTACTGGTACAGTCCCCTGTTTCTCTAGTACAAGAAGCGGACCCCCCCCATTTCTGTTGCAGCTTTTACAGGATATTGAGCCTTAAAAACTCCAGAAAAGTCTAGGCTAGAACAGAATAAAAAGGCAATTTAGGTCCTTATTTTTTGCTTAGGTCCTCAGCAAATGTGAACCCATAGAACCTTCTATAATATGTATTAAACAAGATATGGTAGTGATATGTGGTGCAGAAACTACAAATAAAGCCTATACAGCACAGACTGTTCTCAGCTGTCAATCTATCATATCTTATGTTTAATATGTGCTGTTTTGGGTATGAGTGGAGACCCTGGTAGCCTTTGGAGACAAGCAGCAGAAATGTTCCAACCAGTTGTTGATTAACAAACCTTCTATAATACGGTACCGCTGTTCCACATGTAGGTCGACAAGTCTCCCACATGACTAAACGTTGGACCTTTTAATTCCCAATTATTTTTTTACCTCTGGGCTAAACCCTTTAGTGAACTCCTTGATTCTGCTCAGATTTGGTCCAAGATGAACCCCACTACAGTTTAGCAGCACACTGAGAAGGGCATGGGTTGCACAGGAATTAGGGATCAGCTGGGAAGAAATATGAAAAAATTAAAGTAGTGAGCCACATTAACAAAGCATTGGACACTTATTACTTCCTCCCACTTTCAACATACCTGATGAGCAAAGAACATATTATTAACAACTTCATCTTCCATAACTGATGTGTCATCCAGCAAAGTGGAGACTTTTCTGCGTGAGCGCCGCTCCTCGATCCATTTAAACAGAAAGATGAAGCCATACACAGGCCTACAAAGATATTTATAAGCTTACAATTAAGTTGAGTTGAAGTTCAAGATGTTCCTAAACTGGTGTAAACACAGCAACACACAGGAAAGTAATGGATGTCACTATAAAAATCATACCCTGGGCACTTGCTCTGTAGGTCATAGATCTCCTCTACCTGCACACCTTTCACACCTGTGGGAAAACCAACAACTGTTTAAAAACAATCCACAGTGGCCCCTGAATAGACTTTCTGTACCTACTATACTAGTTCATCCTTTTGTTAATCACACACAATATCAATTCATGCTCTCAACACAGACAATACCAATTAGTTATTTATTTACATTTCCCCAAATTCCCAAATTCTTACTTACCAAAATCCTCCACCAGTAGTGTAAAAAGTCCTGAAATATAGAAAAAGGACAATGTTTACACACAATTAAAAGGTGCAGATGGTTTTTATTTTCTTATGAGATTCCACATCTTAATAATAATTTGGTTCAGTATCCGTGTTGCTTTTACATAGGCAAATTAAGTTGGGCATTAAACCAGAAAAACAAGAATATATGGCCACCTAATACAAACTAATTCCCTAAAGAGAAAAACAAAAAGGAAATAACGGGGCTACATTCTAAATTACTTTTATTTGTAAAATTATGTTCAAATTATTCAAATATTTAAAACGCCTCCTAAAGCCCAATATACTAGCTATTAACATAACTGCTGGGAGGCAGATTACTGTGCAAACAGAACAGACCCAATAAAGTTCAATATAATGAAGTGAAGTGCAAAAAACAACAGATCATATTCTACTGACTTAAGGTGGCCATACACTATTACGATCGTAATTATGATCTTAAACCAACCGATACTTTGATAGACAGATGTACAGTGTTAATTGTACTAAGATGTACCATAAATATTGTTCGACATTCTATTTGTTTTGTGATGAATGTTGAACGTTGTCTGTTGTACATCAATGCAATAACGTGAAGCGTGCACCACTTAATATAAGGTATAGCAACGCACAGTAGTGCAGTGCATGCAGGGACCTAAATTAACATAATAAAGTGTAAAGCACCGGAGCACCGGTGTCTATGCTCCGGTGCTTTACACTTTATGTCATCTATTGTACATTAACATTTAATCGGAACTTCCGAAAACACTACAATTCGACTTAAAAAACAACTTTCCCAATCGTAATTACGATCGATTTTACAATCTAATGTCGCATGATAAGAATGAGAATATGTACAATTTTTCGGCCAATCTATGGAAATGTCGGATTGTATGTCGAATTGTACATACAATCGGCCTAATGTATAGTCACCTTTACAAGACATTCAAAGATCACAGGCTTGAGAGGATAGGAATAAAGAATGTGATATGCATTCTGACAGTGTAAATGGAATTCTTTAATGGCAAAAATGAGAAGTCAGATACTGGCCAGTACAGGCAGTGGCCTCCTCCCCATTAGAGAAAAAAAATCCCCTGATTTTCTTTAAAGGGTATGTCCACTCTAAATTTGCTGTAGTGTAGCTTACCCCAGCCCACCCCCAACCGCCATGCTAGTTTTTCAAAATAAGCACAAGAAACATGCATACGCTCCTTCGTTCCCTTGGCTGTCTGCTCCTGTCTCTCTGATTGCCGGAAGCAGCAGAGAGGGGCCCGACTGGCACCTGCGATTGGCTGAACAACAGCCAATCACAAATGCAGCTACCGGCTATGCAGACAGCAAAGGGGTTTAAAGGTAGTGGAAGAAGCAGCCATAAGGAGGGGGGCTCCCCTGTGCATGCCAGCGTTCTCAGGGAAGACCGAGAAGAAGCAGGGACCAGATGACACACAGACAACTCATACCCTTTACTTTTCAAACTTTTGGAAAGACACTGCAGGAGAACCATAAAGAGCAGATATGTAAGGTAAGGATTTTTTAACACTACACAGTGGGGCCTGTGTTGGGTTAAATTTTAGTTTTGGGTGGACATGCCCTTTAATGCCCTCATAAAAGTTCTAAACCTTAAAAAGCTTCACAATACAAACTCCTTATCAGTTTACCAGCTATCCCTGTAGCCCTTTCATTTTAATGATCTTCTTCCTGTGGATTGGTGCCCACAACTCCACAGCATGCTCTAGGTGTGGCCTTACAGTGGTTTTAAACAGAGGGATAATTTTTCTCAACTCTATGCTCTTTCGTTTACAAAAAAAGTATTTTATCTGCTTTAGCAGATACTGCCTGGTACACTGTTTAGAATAACTAAACAATAATGACCCCAAGTCTTTGTCCATTAATTCAGCTCTTAATACTCTTATTTTGTTTAGTGACCAGATGCATTTCTCAACAAACTTCTTTTGCTATTTATAGCCCAGTGCCGAAAGTAGGCCCTATATTGCAATCGCATGGGTACGACTGGTGGCAACTGCATACATAACCCCAACCATTCTCCCATTTGCGGTTTGGTCGGATGATCGCCTTGGCTTTCTCTACTTAAAGGGGAAGTTCAGTGCAAATACATGTACTTTTCAGAAAAAAAGAGCAGTATTTTTTCATCTCAATGACCTTAATCTGCCAATTCAGCATTTTGTCTGTGTATAAATAAATGCAACCGAAATACTGACTTCCTGTTTGCAGGAACCCTATTAGAGACCATTATGGTCTTGCCCTTGACCCAGCACCTGTGTTGATTCAGTTGCTCAGTAGAGATCTGAGCATCTTTGACCCATCCAACAGCCAATCAGTAGAAATAACTGTTAGGAACATTCCAAGGATGTGGTGCATCCTGGGAAGAAGAAGGACCATTAGAACCTGAAATGTCAGCTAACTAATGTCAACAGCAGGGAACAGCAAAGGGTATGAAATCTGATTTTTCAAAATGGGAGAGAATATGTAGAATAACTAAGAAGGCATTACACAAACTAACAATTTAACAAATATTGATAATTTCCACTGAACTGTCCCTTTAAAGTAAAGGGAGCTGATACTGGCTGCTGGAAATTTTCCATCTGGAACGTCTAACCACAATGCCAACACTGATAGTTTTCCAGCCCCACTCCGTCAGTTCCAACACGTAAAAAGCACAGAGATTGTCTGTCCAGCGGTTCCCAAACTTTTTCAGATTGTTGCGCACCTGGCAATACAAATTTTTCACAAGTCACACCGGTCTTCTTAATTTAATTTTAAGTTGTAATTAGTTAGTTTGTATTGAAATTAACGTATTGTAACCTTACACTACATTGACTGTAGTATACTGGTGAAAATATTTCCAGTAACAAAATTCTGAGACACACCTATGATTCTTAGAATTTATTCTGACTAACCTCCAACATCTGCTTAAAGTAAATGTTTGCACAAACAAAACATGCACCTGGTTGTCTGTTTAGAAACTGTTGCAGCATACTGGTCAAGACATTGCACTGAATTGAAAATAGTTAATAGAATAGTTTTCCGTGAGTAAGAGAATACATTGTATGATCACCAAAGCAGAAATTGCCACATCAATACTTGAGGTCTTAATGAAATACAGAACACAAAGTCATTGTTCTACAGTAAGTGTTGGGGGGGTACATATTTAAGCTCTTTGGACAGGGTCCTATCTCCTATTGGATCATGGTATTGCTATAAGAAACTCATCACTCTGTTTACTCATATTTTGTATTACCTGTGTATGTAATATGTATGATGTTTGTATAACATGTATTACCATGTATGTAATGTATGACTATGTAATTGTAAAGCACCACGGAAGATGTTGGCGCTATATAAATCCATACTAATAATGAACCCCCCCCATAATGTCATTGACAATCCTATAGTGTGCGTGGGAAATACAGAATGGGATCATGTAATATCTTGTAAACAGTGCAGCACGTCCTCCTGTTCCACACTCACATTACAACATTGATGTTCTACACCAGTAATGTGGAACCTTGGCATCCCAGTGTTCGGAAACTACATCTCCCAGCATGCCTCGTTGTTTACAAGCAGCTAGAGTGCAAGGTTCGGCATGACTGGTGTAGAACATTAATGGTATAAACAGGAGACGGTACAGTAACTAAAAAGCCAGCATGGGGCTGATAAGAGTCTATCCTATCACACATTAGCGAAGTGCAGAGACGTTAGACATCGCTATACCGGAAGCCTTGCACACTGATACCTGGATCGCTCTCCAGCTCTAACCAGCCTTTATTCATGTTGTCTCCTCCATACCGCCGAACGTCTACGTCATCGCGACGCGACGGAAACGGTCTCTATTGTTTAGATTGGATCTCGTTTCCGCTTTGGTATCACGTGACTCATGTAAGACCCGGAAGAACCTTTCAGATTTATGTTTTGGTGGGAAGACATAGAGACCCTCATGTATTATTCATGTGAACCTGTCACTCTCCTTCTACAGAGATCATCAGCTAGAGACCATATATGAAAGGTACAGCTACCAACACAGTCTCTATCCTCTCTGGTGCTTCTAGGTCTCTTCCAAGATATAATGATCATAAAGTAGAATATAACTTGTCAGAGAATTGCCAAAAAACACCGTAAGTGCATTTACTGTGCTAACACAACATGTTTCAAGCGCCACAACCCATCAGAAAAACCGCAACCGCTCTGGGAATTGCCAAAAAAACAATGTGGATTTAATGTGCTAACACAACATGTTTCGGATGTCTAGGTCTGAAACATACGATAAATGCACTCATGCAACTAATATTCTACTTCATCAGCTAGAGTCCTGCGTGGGTCTAATTCCCCAGACCCGCAAAAAAATGTGTTATGTATACCTTATACATAATCTATTGTATTAGATTATACTGTGTATGCACTTTATTAACACAATGTATATGCACTTTATAACCCTTATTGATTATATTTGTTTTTTTAGAAAGTCGCATCATGAATTTGTCACTGTATCACTATGGCACTTTATGCATCTGTTTAACTTGAAGTGGGTGTGTCCACAGCATTATGGGTATTTAAAGGGATGGGAGGATCCACTTTTTAGCACGTGATGAAGGGGCGGAGCCCCCCGAAACGCTGTGCGTGTTATGTTGATGGTTCAATAAATGTTTCTTCACTTTACTACGGTGTGCGATCCTTTAAAATTGCTTTGACTATATTGGATATCATTAACCCTTTAGGGGTAAGGGTTGGAAGAATCTGCACCGTGCTCTTGGATGTGCTTAGGACATTTCTTGTTCAAATACTGATAGGTTGTGTGTGTCAAATAAATGTGCTTTGATTGTAAGCTCTTTGGGGCAGGGCCTGATGTGAATGTATACATGCAATTGTAAAGCAAGATGTAGGCGCTATATAAATCCACAATAATAATAATAAAAATGACTCATGGTTTCTTCTAACTGCTTATATATGCTCATGTGTTTTGTGTATGTTAAACCATGAAGGCCACAATAATTATCTAATTAGTTAATTAGCTTCTAATCTAAAACCCATACACAAGGTACACCTTTTGAACACATTACTTTTTTTTACATTTTTATTTACGCTTTAATTTTGTTTACAAAGTAATATGCTGTAGTTCTTGTACATTTCATGTCTATTTATATATTACAATACACTTTATTCTACATAGATTACATTTTTGGTCAAGCAGCACATTCATATTATATGTATTGTTTGCAGTAACAAAAGATTAGAATTGAACATGAATCGGACAAATTAAAGTGATTATAGATTGTGCAACTGACTTTGGTAACTGTTGCTAGAAGATGCAGGGCTTGTGGTGGGGAAAAAGTCAGATCTATGTGTTGTAAAGCAAGGTGCAGGGATATCTCCGGGCAGTCTATTGAACACAAGAAACTCAACCTGTGAATGACCTGCCTGAAGCTTCATACACAGGTGCAGTCGCGACACTTAATGTGTATGCATGGTTGTTCGGTTGGGGATCGCTGCCAGACTGGCCGGATCTTCAACCGAACAGCCGACAACGTACCCATACACGGCAATTGGCACCCACGACCGCACGTGTGTGTGAACCTCTAGTCTCTTACTGAACCTCTAGTTCTCATTTTATACTTATTACACACCCACACATTACCAGCTGTTTTTCTGGTACCACTTTAATCAAGTATTTTAAACTTGATTAAAGCCCAGAAAAACTTAAGTTACCCTTTGTTAACCCCAGCAAGTGTGTTGTTGGAACAATCCATTGCTGAAATGAAATCTGAAATTTGTATCTAGAAGCAAAGGTTATTGTTTATATTTGTTTGCAATGCTGATTTTATTGGCAAGGTCTGCTCTTTCTGTTGGTGAAAAATAGTGATGCTAACGAAGCACAAGTACTAATTAAAAGGCATAGGAAGGTATTTGATGAAAAGTGGAAAAATTAAACGCAAATCAACATTTAAAAGTGATTTTCTAATAGGCACTTGATTTCTCTACCTAGAACGCAGCGCTATTAATCATGGTACACACCTTGCAATATTTGGGGCTGATCGACTCATAGTTCAGTGTATCGGTCAATCTGGCTAAAATAATTGCATAATTTCCCGGGCACGTCCTACTGGTCGCTCGTCTGACGAACACACGATCAGATATGTCAGAAAACCACGTCCAATCATGCGGTCCTCTATGGAGCGCACTCACGGTGGCAGCAAATTGTCGGCCGAAACCATTATTGCCTACCGGTTCGGAAGAGCCTAACAGTTGGTCATGAGGAAATGTTGCATGGTGTGTACAATGCTTTAGGTTTCTTAGGTTGCAATCTTACAAAGGGTTGGCTTTAGGGCTCATTGGTCCTTTTATTATGTAAGCCTACACACATCTGTAATCCAATACTGCCATCTTTGTGTCAGCAAATAACAGTAAATTAAAAACCAAGGCCGTACACACGTGTGATTGCAGGGGCAACCTGTGGCGCACAATGCTTTTTGAACAGCTGTTTGGTCAGGCACCATCGTGCATTGCTGGTCAGCCCCACGATGGCACATGTGTACGAAGCTTTAGTCTCTCTTTACAAACAAATCACTTTAGATTTAAAGCTGATATAGTTAATTACTATTTAACAGTCAAGTTTTTTTTTTTTTAATTTGAAGATTCTAATGGCCATCTGATAAACACCATCAGGGAGATTCAATACAAGTTCTCATCGTTTAAAATGGTGCAAATTTTGCCCCAACCAATCAGATCTTATTTAACATTTGAAAGCTAACATCTGATTGGTTGAGGCAAAATTAGCACCATTTTAAACGATAAGAACTTTTATTGCATAACCCTGTATGTAACTCCCATGGATATATCTTCTGTTAGTGTTCTTTAGCAAGGCGAGGAACACTGGAAAGTGATGAGATGATCCGTGTATATATATGGATCCCACGCAGGAAGATGGCTTCATTTAGATGCTCATTGTGATCATGAAGTAAAATTGGTGTGTGGTTCATGGGAGAGAACCCAAGGGCATCATAGCCAGCCTAAGAATAAAGAAGTAATACTAGATAACTAGATAAATACAATACAATGACAAGTAAGTGATACGGCAGAAGATAATAAAAAGGGAGTATCAACAGTTATTAGGATATAGTGAACAAGAAGGTAATAGTTATGAAGAAATACAGGCCAACTGTGCATTAGTCCAGTAACTTAGAGCAGCCAATCATTTTATTAATAAGCCAATTGCTCTAATATAAAACTGCCGGCTGGTCTTAACGCTGTGTTTCCATGCGTCCACACCTTCGTATCAACACCATATTACACTGTTATATTGTATTGTGAATGACTGCTACCCCTTCCGAACTGGTTTCCTTTCAATAACGCTTATAAACACATGGATATCTGAAATAACTCGCCTATGAGTAAGGGAACAGTTATTCCCCGAAACGCATCAGGTGTTCTGATTTTAATTTTGTTACAAATAAAGTAATATGTTTTAATCAACTGCCGAGTGAGCTGTTATATCGTGATTGGAAGCCCTTTGTCTACTGCAGCAATCATTTTATCACAATAATTTCTCTAGAACAATAAAATGAAGCTACTGATTGGTTTCTGTGGATTACTAGCCTGAGGAAACATAGGAAACATTTTCTCTATTTCACAATCACAAAATAATGTCTAGTGTTTTTGTACCCATGTTAGGGGTATCAGTAATTTTAATGGGCAATGAATGCAAATCCCTTGCATTTATGGCTTTTTTTACATCATATATAAAACAAGAAAACACAGCACTGCCACTTTTATTTAAAAATATTTTTCTTCTATACTTATGCGTATAGTCAATCTCAAGTTCAGACTATGTTTACTCAATATATTAACACATAAGGGAAGTGACAGATTCCCACAGGAAATGACTTAATAACGTATAATATATACACATTCCCTATCCATTATACGTATATGTTCTCATATACTATCCCATAATCTCTGTATATAATATCTTTTCATTATACACACTTTATATTTTATTGTCATTTACATTCTTATCACTATCTGCAAAGAACAAAAGCGGACATATACACTATTTCTTACAACCTGTATGTCTAAGAATATATTTAAGTCATAGTCACCACTTAAACCATGAGGTGTCAACAAATTTAACCTCTTTATCCACATCACTTCACTTCTTTTCGGTAACAGCTTTATTGCCTGTCCGAATAGAAGAGCGGTGTTGGGCTATCCTTGACTTTATCGCCTGTGTGGTCTCCCCAACATAGATGAGACCACAGGCGCACCATAATACATAAACAACATATGTAGGATTACATGTATAGTTATTCCAAATCTGATACTGTTGTCCAGTCTGAGGGTGCACACTGCCACACTGGACACAAGACAAACAGGGAAACATTCCCCTTAATTTTGTACCAAAAATACCACGTGCCTGAGGTGTCTTCACCTTGGAACCTGCATGGACCAAGCTATCTCTGAAAGACCTCCCCTGTTTATATGATATTAACGGTCTATTTCTAAACCCTTCTGTTCTAGAGTGCGCCTCTTGTAACACGTGCCAGTGCTACAAGATGTTCTAGTTATATATTTAAATTTAGTTCCATTCCATTTACCATACTACTTGTATTCAAGATGCTACCAATGCTCTGTGCCTCTGTGCTCCTCCCCTACCAGTGTCCCAGTATTAGACTTTTGAACATTGCATTAAATTCTATGGGTCACAAGTTTAAAGGTAAATGGTTAGATAAGGATTCTACAGTCTAGTAGCCAGAAAACAAGGTATGTGAAGTCTTAAGTGCAGCTGTAAGTATATTGTAAATGAACGATACATCTGAATGGGTACTATGACAGGATTTACTTCTCTCTTAACAGACATGCCTATAAAATTAACATCTAATAGACATTGTAACCCAGTGTTGAATTGTATTGTTATAATCTGTAACATTATGACAAGGGCGCATTGTAAATAATGGTGATGCCTTTCTGTCACTCACTGTTCGAATGTAACGACTGTCAGTGGCTGCTGGGAAAATCTCTGGCTTCAGCTTTAGGCCTCTGAAAAAAAGAGCCAGAAGAATGATAAATAATTGATTAAAGTACATATAGATCTGTGACGACAGATTACAATGAATTTTTCTTTAAGTTAATGAATTTGTTTAGTAAACCCTCTCATAGCACAGTGTTCTTGTATTTAAATGACAGGTTATTTTAGGTTTATGAATAAGAACAGTACATTTTCCCCTCCTCCAAACAACATGTTTACAATATTTTTCTATTGAAACAGCAGTTCTAAAGCCTCGTACACATGTGCAATTGCATGCTCGACCCACAACGCACTTGTGTCAAATCCATTGGAGTTAATGCATTACATAGTAATGCATTAGGTGCACGGCACTGTTTCTATACATTTTTGGAAAGGTACAGGCACATATCCAGGCGATAGTGCCGAAGGTGACATTAGCCTCTTAATCTTCTCTCCTAGTGTTCTTTGATTTATAAACAATTAAACATCTTTGTCTCACTCACAGCTCTTTACATGGGGCACTGAATGCTTTCCACCAAGGGTTTGTATCATCTGGAGGTGTCATCCTCTGATTCATACATTTCTAGGAAGAAAAACCTACAGATCAGTGTTTTGTTTACATAACTGGGAATACAGCACATTCACAATTAAATAAAAATTCCTTCCTGACTACAAATGGCAATTGGAAAGTATCCCTGGATCAACCAGAAATACAGTATATGTATTAATAATTAATCTTGGGTGATCCGGCAGGTTGGATCCTCAATGTCGCCTGACTGATCGTCCATACACGAACGTGTTATCAGCCGTGACGGACATTTGTTGGGCGTTGTGAAGGAATAGGGTGGCAGAGACCATAGGATGGCAGAGAAAAGTTAATCTACCATTTTACAGCACTAAAAGGATAATTGTGTTTTCACTGCACAGCGACAGCATAATGCATGTGCCTCTTGTAGTGTAGTGAAAAACATGACAAGCAGGAAATCCCAAGGCATGATATACCTTTATATATAGTATATATATATAGTATACATAGTGTGTGTACAGGTAATAATGTTTGATTCTTCATTGATCCAATTACTTTCTGACTTTATTAAATCAAACCAAAATCAACTGAAATTTGTAGTCAGATACCTATACAATCAACTGAAAATTTTACTGACTTAAGTCTTGATTTCAATCACCTTTGGTCAATCAAATGCAAAAAAATCAAGTTGATTTTGAAGCAAATTGATTGAAAGAATTACATCTACTAAGCAATCAAATGGAAGAACTGGTTCTACGAATGGCTAGCCCACTGCTTCCCTTATTCCTAGGGAACAGCTAGCAGTCAATGCTGTTAATATAGTGAAAACAGAGTAAATGTTGCAGCCCTGGTTTAAAAAATATTAATACCTGATGATATTCCAAGGTCACTCCATCTCCAGCAGCTTGGCACCAATTCTCCAACTGACATTCAAACTCCTAGAAGGGGTGAGATAGAGTCCAGATATATATGAGTTCCCAGGTAATCGATACCCCAGAAGATAAATAGGAGCAAATTGGTAATATAGGATGATTTAAACGATTAAAGTAAACAGAATGCACAAACTATGGGGAGAGGAGGGTTTGTAAAAAATAAACTACAGGAGACCTTGGAAAGGGCTTTCAGACTGAAAGATGTTTATATACAATAGGATTTTGTTGACAGGTGTGAATTTGTTCACAAAGACAGCGATAGAGCCTACACAATGGAACAAAGAGATATTGCCACAGTCATGCTTATTGTCCTGGTGCCAGTGATAAGCTTGGATCTAACGGTATCGGGGCTTTATCCGCACTGTGTGTGATTGTTTTCCCGAAGGAGCGTGCGGCTGCCAAACATTCGGGTCAGATGGGCGGTCATTCGGGAAAGACCGTAAGTTTCCCTCGGCCACGGTAGTCCCCCTACAGAGATAATCGGCCATGGTCAAAGGAAACACACAGTCCCGAAAGTCCTCCTTATGCTGTGTATATGCTGGGTACACACCATAAAATTTTTACGACCAATAGTACCGTGCATTGGTCAGTTGCAAATATTCTATGGTGTGGGTGGGGGCGGGTGCCCACTCAGATATATTGGTAAATCAAGGCCAATTCTTCAGTCCCATATGGGTCTATGTATACAGGGACAAATGGGCCAATATTTTTGCACTGTAACTAGTACTTTTATGTCATAGAACTCCTAAGTGACTTTTAATATCCTTATAATTTGTAAAAGGGAGTTCATTATTTACTATATATAGCATATCACAGTTTTGCCCTTTACCTTACGGAAAAGACTTAACAACAAAGGAACAGAGACTTCTGGGTAATTTCTATGTTTCCACGGTAGCCCTTACAAAATGCTTTACCTAATAAAAAGGTTTTACAGCATTCCACGAGCTAAATGCAAAACCAGTAGATCACACATTTTCGTGTGAGCTACTCCCCATGAAAACCATTTCAGAAATCTCCCTTGGAAATCCTGGCCCCTAGAAGTGACCGATGTATCAGTGAAGTTTGCTCCAACTTACAGTGGGTACAGGAGAGTAAGAGCCACACTGGTGTGTTTCTCACATGCTTCCGATTGCATGCCAGTGCATCACAATGTGGGTGGCTGCAATCCATTTTTGGAGCACATCCAAATATGGATTACTAGAGGATTTGCTTCACAAACGCATGTTTACATGTGAGAAACCTGCTAAATTGCCTTTACGGTTTCACTCATGTTAATTTGTGCTGTAGATTCCAAATAAAGAGAAAAAGGAAAACATTTTGGAGGAAAAAGAATAAGCAATAAAAACAACAAAGGGAGTATCCGAAAAATAGTTTGCAAGAAACCTTTAGGTTGACAGTAGGTGGTATTCTGAGGTCAAACGTTGCACTCATCGTAGATGGGACAACATTAAAGGAGACACCCCCACTGACTTTGGTCATGTTTACAGTAGTGACATCACCAAGTGTGAGATTAGGATCTGACAATAACCTGAAAAAGGAGACCAAAGGAAAGTGAAGGGCTCTTCCAGCTTATGTAAATATCTATAACTGGTGTATTGCTACCTACAAAAATTGCCCAATGTGGGCGTAATATACCATTACTAGCAGTATTGTTTGAATGCGATAAAGGATTGATATTGGTAATTACCGATATCGATCCTTTATATATACCGTTCTTTGAAAACTTTCTTCTACTACATTATTAGATTAACAATAATGCTGTTAAAATAAATAATCCAAGAATATTTTTTCCTAAGGGACAACACAAACCTTTTAAACTATAATCCTTATCTACATTATGGTGAAAAAGTATCTTTGTGACTACAAATAAGGTCCAATCTTGTAGAGATAAGTTAGTGATTTAGTGCTGAACGTGTTAACTCTAGCAGCCAAACACCACCTCACAGCAATGGGAACACTTGCAAACCCACTTTTCACAGCTTTGTGACTTCCTATTGCCTTACTCAACCCTCCCCCCCAGAAATCCAAATTGAAAGAAGAGATGGCGGAAGCACCAACGTTATGTGTGTGGTAAAAAATAAATCCCAATGTTTATTTCACATATTTGGTAAAAAGTTGCAGATGGCGTATAGCAAACAGGAGGTAAATGTGGGGATTACACTGATGTCATAGTGTCCATATATCTATGATTAAGGAAGCTATCGCTGTCCGAAACGCGTCAGGTTAACCCCCCCTTTTACCATCTGCAACTTTTAATGAATATTGAAAATAAAGCTTGTGATATTTTTACCACACGCACACCGTTGGTGCTGCAGCCTGTGCCTCAACATATTGGTTGAACAAATACTTTCAACAGAATAATTACATTTTGTTTTGATGTACATAATACACATATTATGATAACATTTCAATGCAGTGAGTGTAATAAAGATTCTACGCTAAATTGATTATAATCAAATTCCAATACAGTAAGTAAAGGTGGGTACACACAATAACGATAAAGGGCTGATACCGCACTTTATTTTTAGCATGTGCAGCACACTTTTGAATGTTCATCGTCGGCCCAAGGATCAGATATGCCTGAAAATTTCCCTTGGTTGCCTTCCTGTACTAAAGTATAGGGAGTCGGCCGCAGCTGAGGGAAATCTGCTGTCCCGAGCATTCTTCCTGTGCTTCACATAGAACACTTGGGACTGTGAGTAGTGCGATCGTTAGAAAATGAATCTTGCAGATTCTGTCTGTCATTTTATAAAGATTGTGCATGTGTGTACCCAGCTTTAGGTGAATAATTAAAACATTAAGTCCAACACTAAGAACACAGGTGTGCCACGACAAAATTACATTGTCAAGTGGGCCACGGTCTGAAAAAGTTCTACAGACACGGTTTAGTTATATGGTACTGGGTTACCTATTTTGCTCTTTTTCTCTGAACTCCAGAAAACGTGAAATCACAAAATGCTGTAAAGGAAACAATTGCATAGAATTATAAACATCATATGTATATATCCCTCTATACTATACTGATTACCAGATGTACATGGATATCCTAGTGTATGTATGTCTTCTTCTATATACAATACATTTATGTATATGGCACCTCTATGTACCTCCCATACTGAATAACATTCTCTTACACATAACCACCCAAAGTGCACTCTCTATAAACTATCCACAAAGATTTGTCCAGATTAGCAGCCACTAAAAACAAAGCGGTACCTATGTTTATTTCCTTTTGTTACTGGCTCTTCTCTTGTTCACTATCTATATATATACAACTCCTGGTAAAATATGCCAGTGTGTGGGTAGCACTTTCTCACAGTGATCAGGTGTCTGTCACAGAAATAAATGTGGTAACCTTGACACATAGGCATGACTAGTTTTCCAGACATGGCACAGCCAGAAAGAGCAGTACACTGGCAACTGCCAGCTGTTACTACCTATCCGAGTCCCTCATTACTAATATGTACTTACAATACAGGGATTCAAAATCAAAAACAGAAGACATTCTGGAGAAACACTATGTGCAGGGTAACCAGAAGTCAAGATCAACTTGGTACCATTTAATAAGGGTACAGTATAAATCCAAGCCTCATTAGAACAGGTGCCTATATATTGTGACAGTTTACTGAATTCTGCAGGGTTGTGTGTCAGAAGTTTGACTTCTGCAAATCCCTACATGGAGGTCAAGCACATACAATCATAAGAAGGCTGCCTAACATGATGGGAAGTGAAACACAAAAACAGTTTAATTACAAATAATTACTTTGTTTCAGAATTATCCTTATTACATTCAATTGTCCTGCCTTCCAGTGTAGTAAAAGTAAAACAGGTGGGACTAGTGTGTGGCATTTTGGCAAGGTGCAGTAGACAACACATATTTATTAGGGTGTGAGTAGAAATAGCAGGAAGGAAAAATATTGGGACAGCAAAAAAAAAAAAGTATAAATTCAGCACAAACAAGACAGTAATGTAAAACTATGAAACGAAAACCTGGAGATTTCTAGTATTAATGTACACAGCGGCCCAAGTCTAGTATCAGGAACGTCGCCTTAAAGGCCCACTAAAACTGTATGTTTCTATTTAAGAAATTGTTAAGACATTTACATATAACTGTTTGGCTTTCTTAATGTCTATAAAGATAGATTTTATGTCTTGTACAAGCTCTGATAAAAACACGGTAAACATCCTAGCAGAATACAATACCTGGTGGGTGTGACTTTATTGCCATGGCAGACAGATTCCATTGGAAGTTGTCTTTCATTGGCTACAGATCTGGGTACACACTGTACAAAATATAGAGAGATTGTATGAGTGGCCCATAGCAGCTACTGGCTCCTTATACTAATGTATAGGGGCCAATAGAATTTGTTGTAGTAGATGATCGGCCATGGGATTATTCCTTTTTGGCCACACATGTGCCTGATAACAGGCCAATCCTGTTGGATACAACTGGATAAGCCTTATATAGATACTGTGTGTACATAGCTTTAGCCTATTCAATCTCACTAAGAACTACTAAATCCAACCAAACAATCATTAGAATGGCTTTGTCATTACTGACATATGTATAAAATAACCGTATACTGTGCACTATTATCACCCTTTATTGAGCACACTGTATATCTGTGCATCAGAGTGTTCAGCAGTTATCACCCTCCCATATGCCTCTAGTGGAACCTTAGCATGAAAGGATAACTATCATGTGTGTAAAGTTTTTTATAAAATAGTTCAAATAAAAAGTACTTGGCATAGGGATACAGGATCAGTAATCTCCCAATATTTTTTCTGAGAGAGAGTCATCCCAAAGAAAACTGATCCTGCCAATCTTCCTCCTGGCTTCAAGACCATCTTTTATACAGGACTAGTCCAGAACTAACCTTGCAAACGAAAACTGTACGTGCTGTAGCTTCTTAAAATGATATTGGGAGGTAGGAACAATAAATCCAACCTCCCTGCCCCAGGTACTTCACATTTTAAAAAGTAAAATTTCGTAGAATAGTTATCCTTTAAGACAATCCATTTCTAGTGTCCCAATGCACTCACTAATTTGGATGCAGCTGTGTTTTCTATGAAGCGAGAACCATGTCCAGGGTCACCCACACAGTGGACTGTTATCCCTGGAGAAGACATGAGGGTTACATGGTAAAGCTGTTAATTGTAGTAAGTAATAGGAATGAGATAGAGTAAAAGGGCCGCGGGGATAAAAAACTTACACCAGGGACATTTTTCCCCATAGAAAACACTGAATTCTTCTGAGGGGTTTGCAAGACCTGAAAAAATCAAGTGGAGGACATGTGAGGGGAGGAGAACTCATGGAAAGTGTGGCTTCTGTGAAAAATAAATATGGGGTCAGAAGACAAGTTGAGAGCCTACAAACAGGAAACAAAGGGAGGACAAACACAGAAACACAAATGTGTATGGGGTAAAGAAAGAGAAAAAGAGTTGCATAAAAAGGAATTAACACAGGGATGTTTGGCAGATATAAAACAGGGCTACTAACTTAAGGTGGCCGTGGAACAGCGGGATTTACCCATTATGGTCAGTGTGTAAGGGCTCTTCCCGACCGATCATAGTGCCAACGAACGACTGTAGTGGGCATTACGGTCGTTTGGGATTGACAGAAAATCTCCATCGGTCGGTTTTCGTCTCCCTTACTGTGTATAGCCGCATGGCCAACCGATCCCTATACCGTGTGTATGGATCAGTCGCGTCCATGTGTGCGGTCCCCACTGCATGTGTGCCAACAGATACCAATGTAATCTGTCGGCACACATGCTGTGGAAATCGCATGTGTGTGGCCACCTTTTAGATGCAGAACTTAAATAAAGAAATCACAATCCTAATAGACGTGTGGAATTTTTCACCTTCATCCAGCGTTATTCCAGGGTTAAGTGCTTGGAATTCTGGGTGCTGTACAAACAGCTCCATTCCGGTGTGACCTCCAATTTCTTCATCTGCAATAAGAAAACCTGGAAATTGACACTTATTTCTAAAAAAAATATTTATTGGTAATACAGCATTGAAAGTTTTTGCAAAAAATCATGATCGCATCCGAAAACAGACAGCAGCGCATGCAATGTGGCCACCCAGACGATTTTTCCATTAGACGCACAATTGGTAAACTCGCTCAGTATTCCGTCTAAGTTGTACATTTTCGTTACTATTTCACCTGGTTGAGCACTAAAACTGAAATATCGCCCTATGTGTACACAGTCTTAGGCTACAAACAGGAAAGCTTAGGATAAGCTATAGACAAGATAGAAGGCACAGTAGACAGTCAGCAATAGACAGCACAAATGAGAGTAAAAATTGGGGTTTGAGGGAGTTCTATTTCCCACCCATCAGTTATATAAACCCATCAAGACCATTCTATTGCGTCTTTCCAAACTATTGTATTTATCGCTATACCTCCCAGCTTTTCTCACCTGGCACTAGTGTGAGATGGATGGTGCGCGGAAAGTGGCGTCCTTCAGATTTCAGTTGCCGTATGGCTTCTAGATACCTGTGTGTGAGTGTTGGGAAATGCAAAAAAACTCAAAACAATGACAACCTGTATTTCCATCACACAAAATGTAATCACCTTCTGCTGAAACCGAATTTCAAATAGGGTGTAGAGGAAGGTTAGAATCTAAAGCAGCCCATACACCAGTAGATGGTTGCAAGATAGTGTAGTCAAGTGTTATATTAATTGGTGACAATCAAACTACACTACACTAACTTGTGTCATCTATTTCGAAATCTGTTCATGGTAAAACAGTGATTGTTGGGATAGTAAGAACATTTCCTGACAGGTCCCATCTGTAATTGGATGCCTTATACAGCTTATTTATATAGCTGTATAATAAATATTATTATTATTAAAGGTAGTTATTCTCGTACAGCTACACAAAGATTTATTAAATCTACACAGACATTGCACTTATTTCAGTCACTTTTACTCAGGGCTGCTATGTTTGACAACACTGCATGCTGTATTCTTACTAATCACCATGAAGCAAATACAGTGCTACCTATATTACGCCTCTTATGGTAAATCCCCAAGATATATTACGCCTCTTATTCTAAATCCCCAAAATAATGCAGGGCATTCTGTTATTGATAACATTGCCTGGATGTGGATACTAACAATGTACAGTTTTTGTTAAAGTGTAAATATGGGTACACACAGTACCAATAAACGTCTGATACGAACGCCCTTTTAGCAGGTGCGTGTGGCTGAAAAATGAGCATTGTCAGCCGAGAGTAAAAATCTCTATCTGCCCCTATGCTTTATAGCTGAGAGAACCCCCTCAATCGCCTCAAAAAGGGAGAACATCAATACTGTGTGTACCCAGATCTGTAGCCAATGACAGACAGCCATTGGATATAAATCTGTACTGTGTGTACCCAGCTTTATTCTTACTATACTATAAACTATTTAGAAATGTGACCCCTTTCTCAGTCTACAGTCAACCAAATCCCCTCTTTATATGACAATAAAACCAACGCGATAAATGTTTCTATTGTGATTGTTTAACATTGACTTTTTACTAAACATGTCTAAAATAACCAGACCACCTCACTATGTTGCATAACATTATCTAGTTAGTAGAAGTTATTCTTGATGGGTATTTTGCCAGGTATGAATATAAAACGTGTGTACACACTGACACATGCGATCATACCAGTAACTACTACCACCCACTATTAGTAGTACCCACTATAAGTATTTTATTTTCTTTATTCTCTTTACCTATTTTTTTTTTTTTATATACTTTTCCTCTTCTCATTACTTACTGTATTGTAACACACTTCATATCCTGGCTCCCTCGTGCATAGATGTTTCCATCGTTATCTTTATGAGCAGAAAATGGTGGATACTTCCAGAATTCCTAGAGAAGATCGACATATGTTACTTTGTTTCCCTCCCCTCATCCCACTATTAAATATCATATCCTAGCACCATAGGTTAGTCTACCAACCTCAAATACAGGAACCACATCTGTGTGAGAGTTTAGTACCACAGATCCAAGCTGAGGCTCAGTTCCTGGCCAGGTAAGGATCAGTATTACACGACCTGGGGCAAGCTTGCAGAAGAAAATGTTGAGAAGAAAGGCATCAGGATTATACAAAAATAATATGAAACATCTTTAGGCTTAACCCCCCAACACAATATTCGCTATACTTACCTTTACCAAAAATGCTTCTAATATTACTTAGGGCACGGGCACTTTGTGCCACACACGGAAACGCATGTGATTTCGTGTGCAGTTTTGTTGCTTTGCGCATGTGCGTTATAGAAAAACACATGCAATTGCGATAAAAAATGCGGAACGCAAAGAGCAATCGCATGCGCAATCGCATCGTACCCAAAAATGAGTGGTTTTGGTGCGTTGCCACAATTTCAATGATCGAAAAAAATGCATGTGCGATCAAATGCGCAAATGCAAGAAAAACGCGATAGTGTGGCCTAGCCCTTACACTTATCCCTCGCCGAGGCTCTTCTCTTTTCTCTGCAGCCAGTCTAAACCGTGACACTTACATCATGGCCAATAGCTAACTGTGATACCCAGAAGCCTCCTCTGCTGCTGTGTGGCACATAGATTACAAGTTCAGCAGCAGAGGAGGAGAGGGACCAGACTGTGTAAGCAATGATAGAAGCAGTTTTGGTAAAGGTAAATATAGCAAAAAACATGTTTTTTTTCTGGCCTTGTCTGTCTAAAGCCTGTACAGCAATAAGATTCTGCCAGCTGACTAATGGCTAAAGACTGTTCACCTTGACCGGCAATCTTATATGTAGGTATCATTTGTGATCAGTTATCAGTCCTGATAGAACATTAAACAACATTGATGCGAGCCACCACACACGTACGATGTAAGATGTAAGACAGCTGTAAGATGTTTTTCAACCACTCCTATAATTACAGAGCAGGACCCAAACTATTAACTTCAGCTTACACTATTATAGTGTTCTGCACTAACACGCATGTTGTCACTTCTCTAGACAACTACATTTCTTTGTCTATTATAAGCTGGAACATTTATTACCTCCAGTTTCTTGATTTCCAATCCAATATCTTCAGCTGCTTGAACAAGAAATTGTACTGCCCCATCTGTAACACATACAGTACACATATTGGGGTGTAAGTGTTTAGAACATCTCTGGATTAACATAAACCGATCAACTGAAAGCATTGTAGGTATTTTATTCAATCTCCACCAGAATGTTTGAGTTACTATGTGAAAGCCTACACCAATGTGTTATGATTCCCCAGGCAAGAGGATTGGGGGAACACCATTGGGAGAATTTGAAAATAGTAAATTCATTTGAGTTTACTCTATGTTAGGACCCACCCCCAATGCAAATGCATGGAATGCTCTAATATTGAGAGTGGGTCCATTCTCCTCTATCTGGGCTAATGTCCGTGTCGGACAATGCACGTGATCACTATTTTTTGTGCATTGCTACTGTATTTAACTTAATTTAAATGTAAAACAACGGAGGTGCATGGACTAATGCACAACATTGTGCAACCTACTGCTCAAAATATGATTTTTGGGGCCTTACCCTGAACCACATGATGTTTGCTTTAAGAGATAATGCAACTGACCGCTGCCATGGAAATATTGTGCCAGCTACCTAGGGAACAAAACATGACTGCATATGTAACCTAATTCTCATTACTGCTTTTGTTTTCCATTCTAAGGAAAGTGACCCATCATCAAACAAGGGCAGCATTCCCTTTAATCCATCACCTCTTAAAATGAAGGAAAGTAAAGACTGAAAGCTATTTTACATTATGTATCACACAGACCGTGATACATAATGTAAAATACACTGTGCCATACTATGTTATTATCTTAACAGTCCATCTGCTTACAAACATACTTGTATGTTATGCTTGTCAACCTATTCAAAAATCTTCTAAAATGAATAGCTGCTGAAATCGCTGCAGCTCCTTCTCTGTCCCAGTAAGGTAACGTATGCATTACTCCCAGTGAACTAGAGAGTTGGTAGCTGTAGTTCACTACTGGAGCACTAGCTGTGTGTTTACAATCTTCTTGTTCCCTACCCTGAGGTTATTATTTGCTGACACAAGACTTTGAGGTTAACGCCCTGTACCAGAGTCTAGTTTTACAATCTAGCTGTATTAGCACTGACCTACTTTTTCTGACAACAAAATGACTGACAGATTATAAATTGTATTTTAAATACTGGAACACTAGAAGCAAGCAAGGAATGCTGGGAGTTGTAGTTTTCAAACATCTGGAGGGCCACAGCTTGGGCATCTTTAATTTCTTTCTTTTTTTTTTTTACAAAAAATAACTCAACCCAATACACAAAACATGTGTTTCTCTCCATGTATAAGGAGAACTGGAGTAACAAATACTAAAGATGTTACCGTAATCTGGATCTGGCTGTACCGTTCGGATCTTTAGATATTGTTGGAATAGTCTCGTGGCAGGATCTTCCGACATTGTCTCCATATCTGTGGGGAAGAGAAATCCATTAGCAATATACTGTGCATTGCAGGTTCCCTAGTCAAATCCATTATTCCCCCTTTCATTCATTTAACACTGTAACGTGCTGCCAGTTCCCTGTTGTCTTCAGCTGTTGAAGGATGATGGGAGTTGTAGTCCAACTGGGGGCTACTGATCTCTATCAGCAGGAAATAGAATCTGTCCACTGACACTGTTGACAAGAACTTCTAACATTCTCCTTACCGTCAGGTCTCCACCAATGTCTGTAAGTCTATCCGATCATTTAATAGTTACAATGTGTCAGTCAGTGTCACATGACAGTTTGTGTATTCCAGTGACACTCGCCCTGATTCCCCCTTCTCAGTGTTCTATCCACTTACCATCCAGGTTATGTCCAGTCTATAATTATCAATCTGTAGATAACATCCACCGCAGCTCTTCTTTTGCTGCTGTCTCTGCCTTTCACTCTGCAGTGTTTCTCATCCTCAGGGAACTTCCCAAGCAGAAAAAAAGTGCCCGGGAGCTCAGGGCCTGTCAGACATTACTAATGGAACCAGGAAAGGATTCAGTCTGAGCCATCCAGTCAATGGGAATAATGATTTTTAATGAGGACAGTGAGTACATGGCAGTGTTACTGTAATGTACACAGTCTCATGTAAACTAACACCAAGACCTTATGTTCTGAAAAATGTTACTTTTTAGCTGTTTTGCATCCTGTGCTCACAATTAGTCCCGACCCAGAAGCCATTATCGACCCGTGTGTGCCTAGCCTAGGGGTCAGTCTGGCTCAGCCTAAAGGCACGTATAATAATATAATCGCACATGTATATGTGTGTGTGGTTCATTGATCCGCCATGCCTTTGCCCGTGTCAACATCGTATGTACTGTATATAAAAGCCTTAAAGGAGAACTAAACACAATTTTTTATACTCCAGAATCTGAAAACAACCCCCCTAAAAACACCAATAAGCTATAAAATCCCACTTCAGTAAATTGGATTAAAGTACATGTAAGCCTGTCAAGAACCGGATTAAGTATCTGTGTTTATGTGCAGTGTCAGACCACACCTCCTTAACTCAGTCATATGCTTCCTTGCTTTATCTGTCCTGTAAAAGGATTGGCTAGAGATTGTTAATGGGTGTGACCAACTGTAACAAGTTTCTGCCATAGCTAAGGACTGAGCATGTGCAGAACATAATGGTCGTTGACCAAACTGTGTGATACTAGAATGCTGTGAAGTAAAGCACAAACCATATGTTATTTAGGTAAATTCCCCAGTGCCCCTATCAAAATCAGAGGTAAGAGACAGATTACTGGTAATATTTCAAGGTGTTCTGCCTTCTGGTTCAGTGTTGTTCTGTGGCTTTAGTTGTCCTTTAACTGACCCTTCTGGCCATCCTCAGGCAGTACTTAAAGGGTTAACTCCTATCCAGAAAGATAGACACTGCCAATCTGTTAACTAGGACCCATTTACCACAGGCTGGGAGTTGTAGTTTGGTGTTCTGCCCCTGGATTCAAAAAGTGCACTCTGAGCTTTTCCAGCCACAGTTCTCCCGAAGTACCAACCATTGTGAAGGTCTTAGCACCCTCTCAGGCTAGGGAACCACCTGCAAGATCCCCTCTAGTGACTGCAATACACGAATGTTTGTGCGGCCGGATGACATCATACCCATAAGTCGTGGGACTCCCGAGAATGCATAAACACAGGTAAGGCAAATTTGAATGCTTTAACTCACGGCTGACACACTGATCAATGTTTTTCTGCTGTTGAAAGGGTCCCTACCACTTTAGCCGGCCGCCAATGGAGTCTAGCTAAGAGGGGAGGTGGTAAGTTTCTTTCTCTGCATCTGTGAAAAGAGTGTTGCTGTGGGCTACTGAAAGCTTCCTGTTTTATTGCAGCCAGAGTGTACATTCGGGGGGGAAGGCAAAGAATAATTACACAGACAGTGAAGAGCAAATTCAAATTCTGTGAAAAGTATGGGCAGATTGCATGGCAGAGATTCTGGAGGAAGAAAGTATGGGAGCAAGACCTTAGGTTAAGGTCTCTAAAGCTAGGTACACACCTAGCGATTTTTCCTCCTGACCAACCACTTTCGACCGGTCGGCCAGGAGGAAGGACTGTCGGTCGTGGCAAAAGCACGCGACCGATCGTGCGGTACATAGAGGACCGCACGATCGGACGAGGTTTTCCACCATGTCCGATTGTCCTTTCGTCTGATTCGGACGAATGATCGGTCGGACATGGCTACATTCGGATGCAATAATTTCGGTCCGATCGACTGAACTATCGGTCGATCGGACCGAAATATCTCATCGTGTGTACCCAGCTTAAGGCTACCTCTTCACCACAGAAGTCTTTGGATGGATAACCCAGGCGATGGAACAAGACTTTTAGAATCCGACCCTACAGCCACAGCCATCCACATCTGAAACCCTCAGACATACTGAGGAGACACAGTTAGTACCTCAGATTCTTTACCATCTAGTGAGGATGAGTCAGAGGATTCAGGTTTTGATATGAAGCAGATTTAACCATTAATTAAAATAAGGCAGACTTCTCACGTGTACACCACTTTGTATTGGTCTTTCATATGGAATTCCAATAAAATTGATTTATGTTTGTGGCAGTAATGTGACAAAATGTGGAAAACATTAAGGGGGCCGAATACTTTTGCAAACCACTGTATATACGGATGCATCAGGTCTGGGATGGGGAGCCCTTACTCTAGACTGTCTAGCCCAGGGAATTTGGGGGATGGATCTGTCCAGTCTGTCGTCAAGGGTCCTGGAATTGAAGGCAGTATATCAGGCCTTGTTAGCTTTCAACTGCAAATTTGAGGGACAAGAGTTTGTGTGAAGACGAGGGGAAATGAAAAGTTACAGCATGATGGAACTGATGAAGTTGATAATGAGTTTTGCTCAGGACAACTTGTTAGCGCTGATGGGGAATCTAATGGAGTCTGGACAATCAGGTATATTAATCGCTGATAACCAGGTTTGGAAAGCCTGGTAGAACTGATGGTGATGACAGCGAACAGGAAGTTGGAGAAATTTTTGTTGAGATGCTACAACAATCAAGCAGAAGCAGTGGATGCGCTATCTCAGGATTGGAATTCTCAATGCTTATGTTTCCACCAGTTCCTTTAATATCAAAAAATTCAATTTGATTTTCAAGCAGAATTAGGATTGTTGTTTTTTACTCCCTCCCTAATTTGATTGCTTGGGTATAACCCATTAAGTGCTGCCTGAGGATAGCCAGGAAAACTGAAACTCCTATCATACATATTTCCTGGTCATCCCCTCAGGCAGCAACTTCACCCTTGTATTTTGTTGCTTGAAAACTGACAGCCTGTGCTAAGTAAGTGGGTCCAATTTAACATATTGGGAAATTTTTATCTTTCTTCTGTCCCAGGTAGCAGGAGGAGTTAATCCATTAAGTGCTGCCTAAAGGGATTGGCAAGAAAAGAAACTCTCGGTAGGAGGGCACGCTAGTGTTGGCCAAGTGGACTAGCCACGCTAGGTGCCCTGGGGCCCGTTGCGCATGCACTCTCATCATCGAATCGCAGCGATCAGAATTTTTGGTGCTATTCGATCCCTGAAAAATTACAGGGATTGCAGCGCAATCGGGCTCCAACGTACACGAAGCTTTGTGCTCAGTTTGGCCTTGTCCTCAGACAACGGAGAACGTGTTAATGAAGGAGGGAGCTTGAAAACTGTCAGTTACTAAATCTGGTGATCAAAAATGAAATAGGCTGCGGCCACACTACCACGTGCTCCTACTCACATGGAAGCGTGGTTGCGATCAGGCAATGTTGTGCAATCAGAGCACATGTGATTGTGCAAAAAAATGCGAGTTGCATGTGCTCCGATTAACGGATCGCACGCACAGTGCACTAGTGTGGCCACATCGCATGCGCTGTGATAGGGTAGCATCAAAGCAATTGCAGAACAGGGTAGCGCACATGAATCACACAATGTTGCAATTTCACTGCTTCGTGTGATTCTTGCACGCTGCCTAGTGGGGCCTAGCCTTAAAAGACAGCTTCCAATAGATTACCACAGCATTTTTTGTGCGAATCGCATGCTCTCCTATAATAGATTACTGGCAAAATTGCAACACAAACACACGGTAACATGTTTCCATCTTTAGGACACTTTTTGCATTTTATTTTATAATTATGAAATTATTTGCCTTTTAAGACTCATACCATCAAGTCTGTACCTTTTATCTTTATGCTGGCTCGCTTTTCCATGTGCTGTAGTGTGTGGCCTTAGCCTTATAGTATAATTTAGATCCTATCTTACCTTAAACAGCTTTGATCTGGATGACCAGTAAAAACATCTCTCTTAATCCAAAGTCCACAGCAAAAAAAACCTAATTGTACTTTAACCCCTATAGTCAGTAGTGAAATGCTGCATGCAACGAAATGTAGTTTTCCAAGTGCACAAGCTTCTGCAATAAACATATTAACTGTATATATATATAGTTACCCTAATTAATTAGAGTTAGGTGTGACTATAAATATACCTTATTTTAACACTTCAAGTTACTGGTTACTCACCAAACTAAACAAGGTGGAAAGCCCATCGGACTCCTGTTATCGTAGTAATGTGAAGGGTTCACGGGATATGGCAATTTCGGATATTTACACAAGCAACTAGCACAGTTCTTGCAATGTTAAATGTTCTAAATTGCAATTACTGTCACAATGGTAAATTGTCTAATTCATTGAGCATTTTAAAGGAACTAAACACATACATTAACTTTTGAGGTTAGATAAGGCAGTAATGCAGCACACAGTTCCCCCTAATTCATGGACATGACTAACTTAATAGCCAATGATTGACCTGGGATTGTGACAAAATTTGCCCTGTGCAACTCATATTGAGCTCAGCCAGTGCAGGGTGCATGCTTGAAAAGCAAAAGGCGAGCATTTTAGGGGACACAGGTGACCTTTGGTGTTGTGATTTTGCCATTAATTTCAGCCGTAAAAAGTAATTGGGTTTTACAGAGAATCAGAAGAAATCTGCTAGTTTTGGACATGCCCTTTAATGCAGACATCATGGATGCTTAATTTCCTTACCCTAGAAGTTAAAGGGCAAATATACTGGAGACAAATAGAAGTGTACTATCGACTAATTCCCTTTAATGGGTAGAACCTTTAAGCGCAAACATTCTGAGGTTTCTAATTTAATGTATGTTTGTATAGTTTATTTATAAAGCGCCACTTGGGGATGCAGCGCTGTACAGCAAGTACATTTTAATAATTATATAAATACATTTTGCCTGTGTCCCTAACCTGCAGCAACCAATCAAATGTTAACAGACTTTTTCTTGTAATAGATCATAAAAAAGTTACCATCTGATTGGTTGTTACAGATTAGTGTGCCCGTTGGTGCACAATGGAAATTATGTGTGTGTATGTTTTGCTATGTGTGGATATAGAATCTTTACACAGGTATATTTTAAACTGTTACTCAGACAGTCACCAGCTTCCAGGGGAACCAAACAGGATAATCCTGCAGGTCTGAGAGTAGACCCAGGCAATCCTGCCACACTGTGTGGTTCAAACTAAACATGCTAGGTTAATACTTATTAGTATTCACCACGGCAAGTGGTGATCGTACCTCATATACTATAACAGTAGGTACCTCACAGCATCATGTTATTATAATAGCATTGCCCTAATGTAATGCCCTCACAAAAATGAGCAGCATAAATCAGATATTAGATTGAAAAATGTAAAACTACCTGTACCTGCTCATTTTGGTGAACTGAAACATTCAGAAAAAGACCTCAGGTTTGCAGTGTTGGAATCTGTGCCACCACTTAAACGTGGAGGGGACAGGGTACTTCGTCTCAAACAGAGGGAAGCTTGGTGGGTCAAGCAACTAGGGACTATGTACCCTAAGGGCTTGAACAGGGATTATGATGGCAGTTTTAGGGTTGTGTAATTATTCATGTTGCAGGTGTTAGTGAGGTGAGGGACTTAGAAGGTGATGATGTATTTCCTGTGATTACCCTATATATATATATGTGAATTGTATTGACACCTGTGTACATGTCTACCTGTTGCTGTGTGCCTGAGGAAGAGGGATTTCCCCCTCCAAACATCGCTATTTAAGCACAGCGGGTATGGAGTGCTGTGGATATATATATACACATACATAAATGTTATATATACTTTATATATCAATACCAGTAACATGAAACATTCTTTGTTTTTAGAAACTCGTCCAGCTTTTTTTTTTCTTCCAACTATCCAATGAATCTGTCATCACAACGTCCAATGGAAGACAGTTCCATAGTTTTACCATTCTCACAGTGAAAAACCCTTTCCGAACTTGAAGACTAAACCTTTTTCCCTCCAGTCTTTAGGGATGTCTGTGTGTCCTCTGACATGTTCTAATGGTGAACATTGGTCCAGATAGTTTATTGTATGGCCCATTAATGTATGTATAAACAGTGATCATATCCCCACTCTAGCACCTTAGCTCTAGTATGCATATTTGTAACTTATCCAATATAACGTTTCTTCATATTCATCTTCCCCCGGTCCCCTTATTAATTTAGTTGCCCTTCTCTGAACCCTTTCCATTTCCAAGATGACCTTTTTGTACACAGGATTTCAAAACTGCACCGCATATTCCAAATGAGGCCTTATCAATGCTTTGTAAAGAGGGGAAAAAATATTTTTCTCCCTTAAATCTATACCCCTCTTATAGGGTATAGTCTTATATAAGACAATATCTTTCTGGCCCTAGCCTGGCACTGCTTGCTTCATTTAAGTTAAAGCAAAATGCATCACCTTACATTTATCAACATTAAGGGCTTGACAGCGTTTTGTTTGCTCTTTGCAAACTCCGAGACCTTACTGATAATAACCACATCCAAATCAAAAGCACAAACAAAGGTAAGTCTCTCTGCCATAAACACAAGTTCAAAAATAAGTCCTAAAATTACAAAATAAAAATGTGTTTTAAGGCCATAAACTTAAAAACATACCCTCCACCCTACATAGACACACACACACCTATTGGTGCACCCTACACCCACCCTCTTTTGGCAGCTGCCACATCCAGGAATTCGTCCATGTGCTACATCCCAGGTGATTGCTTGCCTGTGAGCTTAGTAGTACTGTGGGCAATTTTCTATTTCTTCAGACACATTCCCTTCCAAAATGCAGTCTGTCAAGTCAAATTTAAACTTTAGACTTTCCCTTTCTAGTAGTACAAACTACTAATGATGGTATACACATGCATAATACTGGTATACACATGCCCGATTTATCACCTGGGTCAACATTTTATTCAAATAGGTCGAGTTATCGATTTTTCAGCAAATCAAGTTGATTTGGACAAACGTCCTTATTGCTAAATCCCGTGTGATTAAGCGTGCACATCGGTCAGTCCGAAGTTATCGCCCATGACAGTAGATTTTTCAGTCGATTAGCCTATGTGTATATTTTGAGTAAAATTCCTGCTTTTGTTAAGACCAATAATTGGACTGCATAATAATTTAGCAATGGTGTTAATCTTTTAATTTATTTTTAAACACTTTATGTACAGTATTAACATTTTTTTTCCTTTATAACCCACATACATAACTTAATATTTACTATATCCCCAAGTAAAACCTGTAAATTCCCATACACCATCATGTGCCTTACCTCTTTTCTTCAAATGTTCGTACCCAGCTCACCAAAAATATCTGATAAATGTAACCACTCTCCCTTATATTTGAGTTTAACTTACCCATAAAGTTACACACCACATCTCAGCAATAGGCAAATGTTAACTGCCAAATCACTATTGCATTTCTTGCTCCAGTTATCCGCATTTTAACATCCCTATTCTCTGGCAGCAAGACTTCAAACTGATCTCTGCAGCCACAAATTACTGTGCATATTGCAATCTTGTCTTGGCCGATCACAGTCTGCTAAGGAACATTAGTAAATTTGTGTGAAATTCTTCAGGTCTATCCAGGTAGCATGCATGCCCAGCCCCCTCTAGTGGGCAAAGCTTGTGATTAGGCAACATCTGCAGACTCTCCAGGGACTGGCTGCCCAAGTTTGTATCCAAAGTCCCGTACACGATAAGGGTGGGAACCTGTATCACACATACAAATGGTTATTTTACTTGGCTATAAGGTAAATTCAGTACTTCAAACAACACAATCTACAAGATACATGAAAGGGGCCAGCAGGAATGCTATGGCTACTTTCACACAAATTACAGTCCCCCAACGATTCCCACTAGTAAAGCGCTACAGAGTTTCTCCAACGAAAACAAACGATACCACTCATTTGTGTGAAAGTAACCCAAGTTACAATTGCATATAGTTGAGCCGATTTTGAACTGACCAAAACATTAGAACAAATTCAACAAAAATTTAAAGGAATAGTTCACTGGAAAAGTGAACTATTCCTTTAATCCACTGATTAAAGAACGGGAAGTAAGGCATAGCTCCTTTCCCTCTCATTCCTCAATTAATAGATTAAAGCAATAATAAATAATAAAAATTCACTTTTTCAGTGAACTATTCCTTTAAGACAATAATTCTGTAATTTATACACTGACTGTCTGTACTTACTGCTCCTGGCTGGTCTACTGCTAGCACAGAGTAGGTGTTTACATGTTTTTAAATTACACTGATTTATTATGCAATATTTTTTTTTACAGTAAACCATTACATCTGTTGTTTTGTATTCTCATTCCCTACCTCCTTATTTGTTTCCCCTTAACATCTGTCCATTGACTGAATCAAACCCACAATAAAAAATGGTAACATAGAGCACCCACATCATCTATATCATCTGAGCTTCTGTATGGTAACATCTTGGATTTCCTGTCGTGCAAGCTTGGTAACCAGCTCAAAAAAACAAATAATGGAGTCTTAGGGCTGGCCACACTGCTGTGATTTTACTGCGTTTGCGCTTATGTTAGTGGTTTTTTCAAATCATTGGAATCGCGGCAACGCACCAAAAACGCGCGTTTTCGGGTGCAATGCGATTGCGCTTTGCGTTCCGCATTTTAAAACGCAATTGCATGCGTTTTCCAATACTTAATGAAAAAGCACATGCGCAAACACAACGAAATCGCACGGGATTCCGTGTGCGATTGCGTTTGTGTTGCAGTGTGGCCGTGCCCTTAGGCTTATTTTGTTTCATGAATACATGGACATTGCAAGCAAAAGGGCATTCACACCCATATCAGAGGCAGTGGCCTGGAACAATAGATTACACCTTTGTGCATTGTGACAAAGCAGTAGGAAAGACGAACCAGATTTTTTTAAAATGTAGAATTAACTGTGGAAATGTAAAAAGTGCATTTTATACAATATAGGATTTGTCTTTCTAATTAAATCACTTTTATACCTTACTGTGATAAAAATCAATCCATCTGCTACAAACAGAATGAGCCAGCCCTTTAATTTAAAGTGTATGTACACTGGGGAAATGTTTTTTTTTAATTGCCCATTAGTGGAAACTACAATTCATCCCAACTATCACTGTACCATTTTTGTTGATCTGTCCCCTATTTCTTTAGATATCCAGTCTGAAACATCTTACATTTCAGCTGTTAATCAAATACATTACTGTCAAAATCTTTTATTCTGTAAGCAGTTTTGCTGTAGCTGACATTATTTTAGAGTAGGTGTGCTGTATACAGTTTTGACAGTTGGTATGTGGGAAAATAGTCCGGTCAGTAGTCAGAGCTTAAAACAATTACTGTATTGAAGGCATGCAGCAACACATACATTATCATAGTAAGTGCTACTTACACATTTATTTATAGATTAAGATATGATGGAAAGTAATTTTTTCAGTATACACACATAAAAAAACAGGAACGAAGTCAGGGTTTCTGCTCTTTGCAAAAATTTGAGGAGGGATAGGACGCCATTGGAGGATTCACTTAAAACAACGGAGCTGATGTGTGAGAAGAATGCAATCTATATATTTCCTCTTATTTCATGCCTAACCCCTTTGGTATAAAAGAGGGCAGGATTTTCAGAGCTGACCCTCATTCCTACTGTGAATTAATATTACATTACATATTAAAAAGTGAAATGTCACAAACCTTTATTTGCTGATACTGCTGCTGTTTGAAGCTCTTGGTTCCTACAGGAGCAATGGGAATGAAGCCTCTGAGTCGGTCTGGGTGCTGTATAAGGAGAGGCAAAGAGAAGAGGCCACTCATAGAAGGACTGACCAAGACTATCTGACGTAAGCTCAGAGATTCAATGACATGAAGCAGATATTCAGTGCGTCCTTTTTCAGAAGACACGGGCTGGGAATGAAGAGAGTCACCATACCCTAGTGTAGAAGGGAGAAATGTATTAGCAGTAAACGAGCTGGGAATGGGATGAAATAGTGTTATCAATCCTACACAAAAAATATATTAAACTCGGTAGCCTACTTAATGATAAATCTCATCTCCTTGTTCCTCTTATTCTGGTGCAGGGTAAACTGGACATGGGTAGAAATTCCTCGCTCAGTACAGATAAAGATTGATTAACTATGCATCATGGTAATTTGTTTTCTAGATAGGATAGTGTTCAGGCACAAAAATAAAAACTTTCTGGCTTCGCTTCCTGCCTTATTGAACCAAATCTCAATTCACTAATCCACAAAATATGAAGGACATACACTTTCAACATTGGCACAAAAGTTATTTACAATAATTCAAAGTGACATATTTTACCACACAACAATTCGGGGCTGGTTCCCTTTCTCATGTACAAAACCCACAAAGTTAAAGGTCATGTCCAACCCCAAAAGTATAATTTCACCCACTACTGGACCCACTTTGTAGTTTAAAAAAATCCTTACCTTATATCCCTGCTGCTTATGGTTCTCCTGTAGTGCTTCTTCAAAGTCCAGGAAACTGTAGGATAGGAGCTGTCTTCCTGTCCAAAAGGTTTCTGCCTCTGCTCTGTCCTCTCAGTTGCTGCTGGCACTGCGCAGAGGAGCCCTTTCCCCCCCCCCCCCCCCCCCCCAAAGCCTCTCTGGCTAGCCTTCATCTAGTGTAAAAACCTTTATATATCTTGCAGGCCATGCCCTTCCACCCCAACCGCTATATTGCAAGTTTAAAAATAGATTACAATCTCTACTTACAGATCCTCGCTCCAGCTGCGTTCTGTATTACTGGAAGCTGAGGCTGTGATTGGCTGCCTCTCAGCCAATCACAGCCGCGGCTGCCGTTCCGGCCCCCTGCTTGTAGTTCCGGCAGGTAGGGGAGCCGGACCAGAACAGCGCTGGAACGAGAAGCTGTAACTAGTTTCGAAGCTATTTTTAAAGCATTAAATGGCATGTCCACCCAAATCTAAAATTTGCTCCAGTGCTGGCCCCTCTGTATAGTTTTAAAAAATCCTTACCTTACATTCCTGCTCCTTATGGTTCTCCTGCAGCCTACAGTATGTCCAAAGTCCAGGAAACTTCCTGTCCAATGCAGACATGCGCAAGGGAGCCCCCCCCCCTACCTCCGGATCCCATCTGTCTGCCCCTTCTCCTAGCGTGAAACCCGTTTAATATAATGATGCTTAGACTTGCCCATCCCCAACCGCCGTTTTACTACTAAAAAAAAAACTTTCCAATTTATACTTACAGCCCTTCGCTCCCGCAGCTGATTCTGGTTAGCAGAGAGGGAAGATGATAGCCACGGAGCATCCGGAAAGGTTTTATTTTAGTATTACTATGGTGGTTGGGGGTGGGCAGCCCTAAGATTCATTGTATTAAAAGTTCGTTTTTTAGGTGGACATGCCGTTTAATAGGCAGCAAGGTGGTTCAGTGAGTTCGATTCAACCCTTGGAAACATCTGCAAGGAGTTTGTATGTTCTCCCCATGCTTGTGTGGGTTTCCTCTGATCACTATTTTCCCCCACAATCATAAAGACATACTAAAAGGTTGTATGTGTCAAATAAATGTGCTTAGATTGTAAGCTCTTCTTGGCAGGGCCTAATCGGAATGTATACATGTAATTGTAAAGAGCGGAAGATGTTGGCGCTATATAAATCCACAATAATAATAATTAATACACTGACTATCTGGCTCCAGAGATTTGTCCAGCCTAGGGCTACATAAACTGTAATTATCAAAGGCACACTTCTGACAATACTTTCTCTCTGTGAAATGCCGGTCTAAAAATCACTCAGTTACCTGGTAAATCAATTGCCACAGCCCGGTACCCATGGTCTGCCAAGATGTTTAGGGTACCCAGATCTTCCCAAGTTTTGGAGGTAAAGGAACGACCATGTAAAAGCAGCACTGCAAACCTGAAAATGTGAGAGGGAGGTGTAAGAGAAACTGTGCAATCCTATATGGAGGTTACTAGATCCTATTAACCCATGTAAAGCTATGGGACATACTACACCCCAGGCAACCCTATAGCCACTACTAAACCCCATCACCCATGTTACCCTATAGGGGCCAATACTAAACCCCATTACCCATATTACCCTATGTGGCCACTGTTAAAACCCATCACCCATGTTACCCTATAGGGGCCTCTACTAAAGCCCATCCCCCATGTTACCCAATAGGGGCCACTACTAAAGCCCATCCCCCATGTTACCCTATAGGGGCCACTACTACAGCCCATCCCCCATGTTACCCTATAGGAGCCAATACTAAACTCCATTACCCGTATTACCCTATGTGGCCACTACTAAACCCCATCCCGCATGTTACCGTATAGGGGCCACTACTAAACCCCATCACCCATGTCACCCTACGTGGCCACTACTAAACCCCATTCCCCCATGTTACCCTATAGGAGCCACTACTAACCCCCCCCCCCATGTTACCCTATAGGGGATACTACTAACCCCCATCCCCCATGTTACCCTATAGGGGATACTACTAACCCCCATCCCCCATGTTACCCTATAGGGGATAATACTAACCCCCATCTTACCCTATAGGGGCCACTACAAAACCCCATCCCCCATGTTACCCTATAGGGGCCATTAATAAACCCCATCCCCCATGTTACTCTATAGGGGATACTTCTAACCCCCCATCATCCATGTTACCCAATAGGGGCCACTACTAAACCCCATCCCCCACGTTACCCTATAGGGGCTACTACTAAACCCCATCACCCATGTTACCCTACAGAGGCCACTACTAAATCCCATCCCCCATGTTACCCTATAGGGGCCACTACTAAACCCCACCCTCCATGTTACCCTACAGGGGATACTACTAACCCCCATCCCCCATGTTACCCAATAGAGGCCACTGCTAACCCCCATCCCCCATGTTACCCTATAGGGGCCACTACTAACCCCCATGTTACCCTACAGGGGCCACTACTAACCCCCTACTACTAATACCCTATGTGGCTATTACTGCACATTGTCCCCATGTACCTCTATGTACATTTCGCCCATTTCTTGATCATTGCGCCCAGTGCCTATCACTCACCTTTCTGGTCCGGCCCCCTCCAGCCCGTCCCGCGGGGATGTCTCCCTATAGAAGGTGGGCCAGTCCCCCGATAAGGTGGCGGTTCGGATGGTCACATTGCTTAGAGGATCTGGACGTAACCTGGGCTCGGGTCGGTGCTCCGTGGTTCGCTCGGACTGCCCGGAGGGTAGAAGCAAGTAGAGCAGGACCGAGACGGACAGGACCAGGACCAGCGCCAGGACTTTATACCGACCCAGTCCCATTGTGCAGTACTAAGGACAACCGCTGCGAGGTCTACCCCAATCACAATCCTGAGAATGTGACTGAGCGCCCCCTGGCGCAGTGTCACTGTAATACAGCTACGGATTGTCACATCGCGTCACTGTAGCAACAGCGACGTCACGTCTGCCCTCCTTTCCCAGACTCCTTTGCGCAGTCTCCTCCCCTAATATAATATACTCTCACTCTCTCTCTCTCTCTCTCTCTCTCACTCGTGTTACATTCATGAGGTGGTAATTGAAATTCCAGATGTTTAGAAATCACAACTCCCAGCATGCCTTAGTAGCATTCCACGTCATGCTGGGAGTTGTAGTTTCTAAATAGAGACTGAGATTCAGAGCTGCAAGAACTCACTGACTAAACTGCTAAAGCTAATTACATTAAATTGACAGGTAGGAACACCTCCTACCTCTTATAGAATTAAAGATTGAGAGAGGGAATTAGTTTTTTGGCTATAGTTACCCTTGAAATGTGCTCAGTTTTAGGTCCCACTACTGCATGTCAGATTACGATTTGCTTCCATGCGTCGCTGTGCGTGATGGTGGGACCTTATAGACAGGAAGTGACAATTCTGCATTGACAGATCCTGCTGCACCTCAACTAGTGGCAGATCCATCCAGGGCCGTGGTGCTGCACCAGTAGTGACAATAGGGGGAGCAGATTGCCTCAGGTGCCTCTTCCCTTACAAAAGAAATCAATGGTGGTGCACTGACAAGATCGCAAACACGCCACATTGACTTGTACAGGATCGCTCGCCGTACCGTGAGCAGGATTTTCACCCTGCTTTATGGACCTGTGCTGCATCCCAGAAAGATTTGTTTATAGATTGAAATCTCCAACATCTGACAAACAAAGGCTGCAGGAAACATAAGATCTCACATTAACAGCTGCAACATGAAGATGTTTCTTTACTTGTAGCTGGTATGTTTGGTGCATGCGAAGTCCAGCTTCTCCTGCTGCCAACAATTGTTGGAAAGTTGTAATACTTCTGGATTGAGCTGGGTGATATTATTTCTCTAGCTCCCTTAAGAAAACATTGGTGATCTTTTAATGTTTGATCCCCAAGTACAACTTATGATAAGTTGCAAACCCCAGGGCTGGCATTTACCCAGGGGCCGACGTCCTTAGGGGGTTCCCTACTTGCACAAAAAGGTTTGCGGGTGCTGGAAGAGTATGGGGGCACCATTCAAGTACCCCCAGTGCCTTTTGAACACCCATTGGTTTAGTCTGAAACCAATGTATGCTGGATCATATAGGGAGCTTGCAGAGGCACAGCGGTAAGTGAATACATGTGATGCCAGAGGACTTCCTCTAATGCTGGGGACTTCCCTTGGTCTTCCCCCAAAGCAACCCTGGTGGTCTAGTGGAGGAAGCAAACTTGTAAGATCACAAGTTTACTTTCTGCTATAGTAAGATTATCAAAGAGATCCATTTACAAATAGAGAAATTTTGCTAGATAAAGATCTGTACTGATCACCTGTGCCATTGGAGTAAAGTGAAGGGGCCCCATATAGTCAGCAGCATCAAGGTCTATAGTCAACATACAAGGTGGCAAAATACCTAGCCAACATCTTAGGGCCATTGGTTGGAAGTTCTAAGCATCACATCCAGAACTCAGAGAATTTCACTAATGAGATTTAAGATGTAGTTCTCGGTGCAGAAGAAACTATGGTATCTTATGATGTGACATCTCTATTCACCTGTATACCCACCAAGGAGGCTGTAGAAATGGTGAGAAAACTGCAATGCCAAGACAGCCCCCCTACCAGCAGAACAGATCTTAAGAAGAATTTTCAAAAAACACTGTATCCTGGTCTGCTTTAAACCAAACAACACACTGAGGCAGCAATGGGTACATCCGAAAGACCCAATATCAAAACACAAGAAAAGCAACATCATATACGCAGTGCAGTGCAGTGAAGAATGCTCTGATTCGTATGCCGGGGAGACCAAACAGCAACTGCACCAACGTATGGCCCAGCACAGAAGAGCCAATTCCTTGGGTCAAGACTCAGCCGTGTACCTGCATCTTAAGGAAAAAGCGATATACAGAGATGTGTGTATATCCTATACCCTAAAAACAGGAGCCCCTGAGATCCACACTCAGGAAAAAAGGACCCAGAGAGACAAAGCAATCAAAGGACTAGAAAATATATAATATATAGTCTTAAGGAAAAAGGACATACCTTGAAGATTGTAATGCCAACATCTTGGCAAAGGAACATGACTGGTTCAAGAGAGGTGTCAAGGAGGCCATTTATGTGAAAATTAAGAAACCAAGCCTGAATAATGTCTGCGTGATTGAGATTGTGTCTGTGTTACTGAGATTGTGCCTGCGTTACTGAGATTGTGTCTGTGTGATTGTGTCTGTTACCAAGATTGTGTCTGTGTTACTGAGATTGTGTCTGCGTTACTGAGATTGTGTCTGCGTGATTGTGTCTGTGTTACTGAGATTGTGTCTGCGTTACTGAGATTGTTTCTGTGTGATTGTGTTTGCGTTACTGAGATTGTGTCTGCGTGATTGTGTCTGTGTTACTGAAAATGTGTCTGTGTTACTGAGAATGTGTCTGTGTTACTGAGATTGTGTCTGTGTCATTGTGTCTGTGTTACTGTAGATTGTGGTCTGCGTGATTGTGTCTGTGTCATTGTGTCTGTGTTACTGAGATTGTGTCTGCGTTACTGAGATTGTGTCTGCGTGATTGTGTCTTGTGTTACTGAGAATGTGTCTGTGTTACTGAGATTGTGTCTGCGTGATTGTGGTCTGTGTTACTGAGATTGTGTCTGTTACTGAGATTGTGTCTGCGTACTGAGATTGTGTCTGCGTTTGAGATGTTCTCTGTTGATTGTGTCTGCGTACTGAGATTGTGTCTGCGTTTACTGAGATTGTGTCTGTGGTTGTGTCGTGTTCTAAATGTGTCTGTGTTACTGAGATGTGTCTGTGTTACTGAGATTGTGTCTGCGTGATTGTGTCTGTGTCATTGTGTCTGTGTTACTGAGATTGTGTCTGTGTTACTGAGATTGTGTCTGCGTGATTGTGTCTGTGTCTGCGTGTCTGTGTTACTGGAATGTGTCTGTGTTACTGAGATTGTGTCTGTGTCATTGTTCTGTTTTACTGAGATTGTGTCTGTGTCATTGTTCTGTGTTACTGAGAATGTGTCTGTGTTACTGAGATTGTGTCTTGTCTGTGTCTGTGTTACTGAGATTGTGTCTGTGTCATTGTGTCTGTGTTACTGAGATGTGTGTGTACTGAATTGTGTCTGTGTTACTGAGATTGTGTCGGCGTGATTTGTCTGTGTCTGTTCGTGTTACTGAGATTGTGTCTGTGTTACTGAGATTGTGTCTGCGTGATTGTGTCTGTGTTACTGAGAATGTGTCTGTGTTACTGAGATTGTGTCTGCGTGATTGTGTCTGTGTTACTGATGATGTGTCTGTTCTGAGATTGTGTCTGCGCTATTGAGATTGTTTTCTATGTGATTGTGTCTGCGTTACTAAGATGGTGTCTGCGTTACTGAGATTGTGTCTGCGTGATTGTGTCTGTGTTACTGAGAATGTGTCTGCGTGATTGTGTCTGTGTCATTGTGTCTGTGTTACTGAGATTGTGTCTGTGTTACTGAGATTGTGTCTGCGTGATTGTGCTGTGTTACTGAGATGTGTCTGTGTTACTGAGATTGTGTCTGCGTGATTGTGTCTGTGTTACTGAGATTGTGTCTGTGTTACTGAGATTGTGTCTGCGTGATTGTGTCTGTGTCATTGTGTCTGTGTTTACTGGAGATTGGTGTCTGCGTGATTGTGTCTGTGTTACTGAGAATGTTCTGTGTTTACTAGATTGTGTCTGCGTGATTGTGTCTGTGTTACTGAGATTGTGTCTGTTTACTGAGATTGTGTCTGTGTCTGCGCTACTGAGATTGTGTCTGCGCTATTGAGATTGTTTCTGTGTGATTGTGTCTGCGTTACTGAGATTGTGTTCTGCGTGATTGTGTCTGTGTTACTGAAAATGGTCTGTGTTACTGAGAATGTGTCTGTGTTACGGAGATTGTGTCTGCGTGATTGTGTCTGTGTCATTGTCTGTGTTACTGAGATTGTGCTGCGTGATTGTGTCTGTGTCATTGTGTCTGCGTTACTGAGATTGTGTCTGCGTGATTGTGTCTGTGTTATGAGAATGTGTCTGTGTTACTGAGATTGTGTCTGCGTGATTGTGTCTGTGTTACTGAGATTGGGTCTGCGCTACTGAGATTGTGTCTGCGCTACTGAGATTGTGTCTGCGCTACTGAGATTGTTTCTGTGTGATTGTGTTCTGTGTTGTACTGAGAATGTGTCTGTGTTGGGTATGAGATTTGTTGTTACTGAGATTGTGTCTGCGTGATTGTGCTGTGTCATGTGTCTGCGTTACTGAGATTGTGTCTGCGTGATTGTGTCTGTGTCATTGTGTCTGTGTTACTGAGATTGTGTCTGTGTTACTGAGATTGTGTCTGCGTGATTGTGTCTGTGTTACTGAGAATGTGTCTGTGTTACTGAATTGGTGTCTGTGTCATTGTGTCTGTGTTACTGAGATTGTGTCTGCGTGATTGTGCTTTCGAGATGTGTCGTGTTACTGAGATTGTGTCTGCGTGATTGTGTCTGTGTGTACTTACTGAGATTGTGTCTGTTACTGAGATTGTGTCTGCGTACTGAGATTGTGTCTGCGCTATGAGATTGTTTCTGTGTGATTGTGTCTGCGTTACTGAGATTGTGTCTGCGTGATTGTGTCTGTGTTACTGAAAATGTTTCTGTGTTACTGAGAATGTGTCTGTGTTACTGAGATTGTGTCTGCGTGATTGTGTCGTGTCATTGTGTCTGTGTTACTGAGATTGTGTCTGGGAGCGTGATTGTGTCTGTGTCTTGTGTCTGTGTTACTGAGATTGTGTCTGCGTTACTGAGATTGTGTCTGCGTGATTGGTGTCTGTGTTACTGAGAATGTGTCTGTGTTACTGAGATTGTGTCTGCGTGATTGTGTCTGCGCTACTGAGATTGTGTCTGCGCTACTGGATGTGTCTGGTAGCTGAATTGTGTCTGCGCTACTGAGATTGTTTCTGTGTGATTGTGTCTGTGTTCTGAGAATGTGTCTGTGTTACTGATATTGTGTCTGTGTTACTGAGATTGTGTCTGCTTGTGTGTCTGTGTCATTGTTCTGCGTACTGAGATTGTGTCTGCGTGATTGTGTCTGTGTCATTGTGTCTGCGTTACTGAGATTGTGTCTGCGTGATTGTATCTGTGTTACTGAGAATGTGTCTGTGTTAACTGAAATTGTGTCTGTTTACTGAGATTGTCTGCGTGATTGTGTCTGTGTTACTGAGATTGTGTCTGTTATTGAGATTGGCGTGCGTTGCGTGATTGTGTCTGTGTTACTGAGAATGTGTCTGTGTTACTGAGATTGTGTCTTGTGTGATTGTGTCTGTGTTACTGATATTGTGTCTGTGTTACTGAGAGTGTCCTGTGTTACTGAGATTGTGTCTGTGTGATTGTGTCTGTGTTACTGATATTGTGTCTGCATGACTGCGAGTGTGTCTGCGTGACTGAAAGTGTTTTTGCGCGATTGAGATTGTGTCTGTCTGAATGAGATTGTGTCTGCTTGACAATGTGTATCTGCGAGACTGAGAGTGTGTGAGTATGTTAATAAAACGTAAGGGACCCCATGTGCTTTTTTTGCCCAGGGACCCATTTTACTTAAAACTTAACCTGGCAGACCCCACTCCCAACCTACAAGACTACTATACTTACCTATTGTTGCAATGACCAGCTTGAAGATTTGGCACCAGAGGAGATGGGGAAGGATACCAGACTACAGGGACATAACAGAAATAGGTATGGGGTGTGCATTTAAAGGTAAGTTTATTGGGGGGGGGGGGGGGCAAACAAGCACAGAGAATCAAATCAGACACAGATATAAACAGTTTTTTTTATGTGGGTCACATATTTCCCACTGGGTGGCAGTGTTGCACACTTTCACATTTGTATATACACCGTATACGTGTTGCTGGTTCCTGTCTGGACTTTGGATTTTAGAGGCTGTGATATCTTTGCACGGTAGGTTCCACCTAATACTTTCAGCTATTTTCCTATTTATCACGCTGTGAACATATGGCAGACATAATGCATGCATGTGAAAGTTGCTGTGTTTACCTATCTTGTATGTATGGTGGAAACTGCAAATTTGTTTCACTGTGTAGGAGAGTAAATATCCATCTAGTTCTGTCTAACTATTCTATATTTCTATATATACCAAGGCACAGCATAACGTGTGTCTGTAATGTGTGCTTCTAATACCTACCCGCGCCGAGTAATTACCCGCAGCTACAAAAGTTTTAGTTGTAACAGTAAGTGTGACATGTAGTATGTAGTGTGCAGCCACAATGTAAACAGAAACACAGCTCCATCTAGTGGTTGGATTTGACACCCTCTACCATTAATTTCTTGTGTTGCTTGTTAGGGCCAGGTTGTGGATTTTTGCGCTGCTGTACATGATACTCTGTGTGCACTGCGTTCTAGGCCATATGTTATTGGCATATTCAACCTGGAAGTGTGTTTCTCAAACGGGTCTGGGGGCCCCTAGGAGTCAGAAACTATGGATCCACCATTTTGGTGAATACGGATATGTTTTTCTACATATTTATCAATATCCTGTATGAATTATGTGTTTGGAGGATTGATGTCGGAGAGATAAATAAAAATATGTTGTTTCCATAATGTTTTTATGTAAGCCCCCCCCCCCCCCCGCGGTGATTTTGAGTGCATTTTTTAAATAGAGATCTATTTATAGGTCGATCACTTATTATTTGTATAAATTATTTACTTTGAAGATTTGATAAGCGAGAAAGTAAATGAAAATTAATAATATATAATCCTTATTTTATGTAGGGGGTTCCCCGAGATACATTTCTTGCAGTCTGATATTATAAGGATATTATATATGTACACACAAATTATATTCTGTCTGCACCACTCATACAGGGTATGGTAACACACAATAGTGTGGTGCTGGGAGAGACTAAATAAATTGCATCACTATAAACCCTCAGGCATAGAAACCCTCGGAATAAAAGGTCTCTTATAACCCGCACAGTACCATGATGTACACCCTAATTATTAAGACTAATTTACAACTTTAATTGTCAGAACAGTAAAAAACCTTTATTCATCACAATATCACATAACAACACACCATATAAATATATTAAAACCAATCTAAACACCCTTGCTGGTTAAAACACACATACGGGGTGTCCCCCGTGTAGCTTAGTTCATTGCCATCCACTTGTCCTAGGAAGTAAGTACGAACATCCACAGTCAATTGTGGGATAATTCGTGCGGAGCCGCACCAAATGATACAGACACCTCTGCTGTGGATACAACCTCAATCCAAGCAAATCAGTCCGGTCGCTAGGAGGATAATACACCAAACTGTTGCGGTGCGGGTACAAACAAATACAGTTAGATTAACGATGTCCCCCCAGTAAATAAATACAGTAAATATATACTGTTCTGACAATTAAGTTTGTAAATTATAAATAGGGGATCTTTTTACTGTTTATCTCTTAATTACTTTTGGAGTTTGCTTGGCCTTCCACGCTTTCCATCTCCTACTTGCCACAATATGGTAAGATTTTGAGCTCTGATTGCAATCCTATGTGTGTGTGTAACCTTACTAGCCTGTTCGATGTCAACTCGAATGCTATGCAGGTGTCTTTAGAAATCCTAGTGACAATAAACATGAAACGGTTAAAGGAGACCAAGCAGTAGAACCAAACAAGGGACTTTATTACAACATGTTTCGGTCCACACACGGACCTACGTTAAGTGCCTCATTTTTAAATCACTATTCTGTCTCCATTCAGCTACTGTTGTAAAATGCCACAATGTTCCCCATATGGTAATACTGCATGGATGCGAAACACAGTGCAGTATCAGTATGTTGCATCTTGTGGCGCAACATGGGGAACGTAGCTTTTTCGGATGCGTAATCACTGTTTTCCAATACATGAATATTTATAAATTGGTCTCCAAATGCTATGCATAGTAATGGATGTAATACTGTTGGTTTTCTCACTTCACACAGTGGCCAAAAATAATTTTCAGGGAGATGTAATAAAAGTTCTTATTGTTAAAAATGGTGCTAACTTTGCCCAAACCAATCAGATATTATTTACTATTTGAAAGCTAACATCTGATTGGTTGGGGCAAAATTAGCACAATTTTTACGATAAGCAAGGAAAGTCAATAAAAGTTCTTAGCGTTAAAAATGGTGCTAATTTTGAACACCATTTTTAACAGAAAGAACTTTTAATACATAGCCCTGAAAAACTTTTATTACATCTCCCTAAAAAAAGGTTTTCAAAATAGGATTAATTAGGAATGTTATTTGTCAAAATATAATTAATTAGGAATGTTATTGTCAAAAGTCTTTGGCATTTATATGGTAGTTCATTCTGGGGTAAATATACTCCATTTTCTCTTTCCTGGAGATAATGGCAGAGATGCAGATAAAGGAGAGCACCGTGAAGGTTTTGGGACAGACACTGTTCTACCGTGAGGCCATTCCAATGCACTCATCTCCCTCAGACAAACCCCCAGTCCTACTACTGCATGGGATCAGATTCTCGTCTCTGGAATGGCACAAGCTGCGCACTTTACACACATTGGCGGCCGCAGGTCATCGTGCTTTAGCTTTAGATCTGCCAGGTAAGTCTATTTTTTTGTCTGCTATTGCAGCAACTATTGACCCAGAACTGTGCCCGTGTTTTACATTTCACATTCTTTCATTATACTGCTTATCACTCATCTTAGATCTGCAGACATTGTGAAATAGTGGCTAGATGCTTTTTAGAATTGACATAAACCAAGTTCATATTGTTGGCTCTTCTAGGCTTTGAGAAAGTTGTATTTCAATAAAAGCTTGAGGGCTGCAGACTGGATATCCCTGAATCTCTATTTACCCGAAGATAATCAGGAGGTTTTCTCTGTAGTTAGATAACATTTAATTAATTTTGTTTTCTCACTATTTATATGTTTGTTTTTCCCCAAATCTTGCCTAGGGCTGGGCCATTCCTCAGATGCAGTGGCTCCCAGTCCTTTGGGTGAACCGGCTCCCGCAGGATTCTTACAGGAGGTACTAGAGACCCTAAACATGGTCCCTGCTGTTGTCATCAGTCCTTCTCTCAGTGGAATGTACTCACTGCCACTTCTTCTGAACAAGCCACAGAGCGTTGCAGCCTATGTGCCTGTCGCACCAATTTGCACTGACAAGTTCTCTGCACAAGAGTATGCCAATGTGCAGGTAATGAAACCCCATGAACAGATCAGTATAAAGACTAATAAGTATATATCTAGAGATGTAAAACAAGAGTATGCAAGCCGCTTCTTCACTGAACAGCTGTTCTCTCCCGATCGCGCCCTATCTTTTGTGTTGGCGCTCATGCGCCTAAGATAGGGCGTGCGGTCGGGACAGAAAACGGATGGCACACAGTTATTTTTATGGATGATGGGGAGTTTACAGTCCCTTTAAGCACATTTACTCCACTCCCATGATGCAGTTGGTCTGTTTAGCCTCATATTCCATTCTGATTCTCTCTAATCCTTTGTGTGTATTTAAGGCCCCAAACTCTAGGTACACACAGTTATTAAAGTTTCCATGAATGCTGCAACCGCCACCAATCTCTTTCTGATTCCAAGTGAAATCCATCAAACTGTTTAGCTTCTGGGAGACAGTTCAGTTTGGCTCTAACAATGGATCACTCTGCTTAACACCATTGACCCCCATAGAGTATAGAAAAGACGATAATGAGAATCTAAATGAATACATGTTTCTTACAATGTCTGTAAGTTAAGAACTTCATAACCAATTACATTTGACCATTGCAGGTACCAGTTTTAATTGTGTACGGTGACCAAGATGAGCAACTTGGAGAACTGTCACTACGCAATCTGAAAAACCTTCCCAATCACACGGTATTTTGCATGAAAGGAGCAGGACATGCCTGCTACCTAGATAATCCAGAGAGCTGGCATGAAGGGCTTATGGGATTTCTCAGTAATCTTAAATAAGTGATGGATTTACACACATTCCAAACCTAAACAGGGTAAAGCATGATCAGCCATATTGTCCACTTTAGTTTGCATTTAACTAATAAACAAATCTAAAAAGTATCATTGTCATAGTTGCTTGGTATTTATTTAAAGTGTATAGTACAAGAGGCGTAACTTTTTGTGCCAGGATTACGTGCATGAATACAGCTTATATTATATGAAGTTAAAAAAAAGAATCATCAGTTCAACCGGAAACTACAGTCATTTGTATTAATGCTTCTCCGAAAAATATTATGACTGCAGCCTGCAAGTTGCCCTGAAACCCACAGGCCAATATTTGGGTTCAATCAATGATGCCAGACTATATTTTGATCAAATTGTCCAGGTAATCAAGTTGATTTAAAACATGGCCATATTTAAGCAAAATTGATTGGTCGAGAAATGTCAGTAAATTGCAGCCAATTGTGTGGTATTCAATTGGCTGCAGGATTGGTCAGGACAAAATATTGTCATGTTCTACTTTAAATTCTACCAACAGACTTCCAATCGGTAAATTGAATAATGCATCTGACAGTCTAAATTACAGGGCAATTAAACCCTTCTAAGTGATCCCACTCACCCAATAGTACCCAAGGTAAGGACGTAAAGTGCGGGGTCCTCAACCACAGGTGCTACCTAATTTCTTAAAACAAGCTCTGCAAACTTGGATTTGTAAAGTCGCTTTGTGGGTTATGTCAGGACTGACCAATAGAAAGACACGCTCCTTGTAGGGCTAGTTCTTAGTAATAAGGTAAACCTAGTTATTTAGGTCCTCACCCTGGGTAATATAACTGGGAGAGGTGGGAAAGGGTGTACCAGGCTTTATGTCTATATAAACCATAACATATATCTTTTATCATATGAAGGATCCATCTACCTACCTTAAAATCATGTATATATTGCACTTCTTTCTGGGATCCTTAACACTTACCGTAACTGCGACCAAACATGATTATGTTTCAATGTTTGTTCTTAATATTTAGGGGATGCAATACAAGGTGCCAAGGTTTGCCCTTGTTATTAATCTGCAGCAACCAATCACATGTTCTCTTACTGCAATAACACAGAAAAAGCTAACATTTGATTGGTTGCTGCAAATTATTATTATGGGCAAAGTTTTGCACCTCTTAGAGGTTGGTCTTTGCTGTGCAATTACACAATTAAAAGTGCCTTGGTGGTGTAAACTTTTATTATAAATTAAAGGTGTTAAATAGATATACTAATGTAAACATTACAGTAATATTGCAATACATGTGCATTTTGGACCTGAATTTTGGCTGAAAAGGAGTAATGGTTAACATTTGCAGTAAGGATGTTTAGATTGTGGCTTCAAAGGGCAAATATAGCCTTTTCCCCACCCCTGGCAATAAAAGTACCCAGCGCTCAGCCGTCGGGGGTCGATCCTCGCTCAGAAATTGAGCCTTTAGTCTGGGGTATGGCTGGTCAGAAGACTTTGCTAGAAGAGAGTTTAGTTCTTGAAGACATTTCGCTAGTCATCCGACTGGCTTTCTCAATTCAGAATGACTTGTACAAGAATCTTTGGCAATTATGTACCCTGGAAAATCCCATTTAGCTTATCACAGCCAGGTGTTAAGGGCGTGATTGGATAGTGGCTAAGAGGTGTTATAAGAACGCCCAGAGTTCACCTCTTAGCCATTACAGGGTATGTTTCCAGGGTACATAATTGCCACAGATTTTTGTACAAGTCATTCTGAATTGAGAAAGCCAGTCGGATGACTAGCGAAACGTCTTCAAGAACTAAACTTCAAGTCCAGTTGATCTAATTGAATACAACAGATATACCATGACCTGGAGGAATGAGAACCGTCTCAAGCTCCTGCAATGGTTCCTAAAATGCCTGGGCCAATCATTTTGCGATCAACATTACAGCATTATTGTATATGGTTGTTGGCCTGAGACTAGGAGGTTTTGGGCAGTGTAACTGTAGCTCTTTTACCCCAGAAACTAATGTATGGCCACCTATAGGGTTGTAGATTTTCATGGCAGGGATAATCTTATTGTGGAATATTTCCATGGCTATATAAGAAAATAAATACACACTCCATGCTGAAATGTCAAGAACAAAGGCCATGTACTGTGCTGGGAACAGCTGATGATAATCTAATGTGGTGATAACTGTTTACCAAACAAGGAGAATTGTTAATATTATTCAGTTTTTGTTAATAATATTCTTCTTCACATCACTCCAGCTACATTATTTTAGAACACAGTCAATGTAATAGTGCTGTAGAGGACTCTTCTGCCCATTTTCAATTGCAAATCTTTATGATCTCATCCTGGGAAACTTTTAATACACACACACACAGATAGATTAGATCATAGGTTCCCAACCCGTGGCCCTCTAGTGCCCCCCCCCCCAGTTGGGCCAGGTTGGGCCGGGCCAGGATTAGCTACAGTAGTTAGATAGACAATAGATAATGACATATATAACTGTTTTACAATGTTTGATACATGATAAAGCATATCTGTACATTTAGTCCTAAATATATTAAGCAAAACAGGAGAGGAAAGGAAACATCCAATCTGGAGAGGGTTTTCAGAACTGAATCAGCAGCAGGTATCTCAACCGGGCCTGGCTTTCTTTATACACCAAGTACTCACTCTGACTAAAGCTGCTTTCTTTGTACTTTGCTATCTCGATTGGACTTCCTTGTGGGACTATAATCTTACGACCATCTAACATCATCATATGATCTTGAACAGGGTCTGTAAGCAAAACCAATACCAAATGAGACTAATTACAAATCTTGGAGAAATGCTGGTGTTTTAGCTTTAAACAAATTATAGTTAGGTTTTTAAATTTGCCCTTTAATCAATATCAGGTATAAATTAACTATTTGAGACATAGGGCTAGGACACACTGGTGCATTTCTTGCTCGCTTATCATCACATTTTGCGACCTGTTAGCGCATGAAAATCGAATGCCAGTGTATCACGGTGTGCTGCGTTTTCCAAGCGCAAGCAGTCACGATTTTTTGTGAATTGCAGGTGTTCTGATTACGAATTATTATTCTCAGCGCAGATGTACAGTTAAGGCTGGGCCACACTAGTGCGTTTTTCATGCGTTTTCGTTCGTGATTGTGCCTGTGATTTTCGCTAAAACAGAAGTCGCAGGAACGCGAAAATTCCTGCGATTTCCGTTGCGCATGCGATTGCACGTCCATATTTAACCATTTTTTTGCACAAACACATGCGCTTTCTCTTTGTAAATAGCGAACACGCATGCGCAAATGTGAAACAACGTGCGCAAACACACAGAAATCACGCACGTGATAATGCTCGCGACTTTGTGCTTTGTAGCGTGGCCTTGGCCTTACATGCGCAATACGCTCTACTTTGAGTTTGTGCGTTGCTTGAATGTGACTGATTCTGGATGCAGCCACATCTTTGATTAATTGAATGATGCAACCAGTAGTAGGTACGATTTATTTTTTACTAACACGTTTTTCACGGGATTGTGCACGTGATTTTGGTTAGAATGGAAATGTCGAGAACATTTGTGCATCCATTTTCGTTTTGCAATCTCCATTTTTTGTGCAAACGCATGCATTTCTATAATGTTAAATTGAAAAATCGCATGCGCAAACAATGCACAGGAATCACGCACGCAATAACGCTTGTGAATGCGTGCGCAATTTGGTGCGTTGTAGTGGGGCCTCCGCCTGAAGGGCAATAATACCCTAAAAATCCCCCCCTCCCCAGTTAATAGTACTCAGGGTGAGGAACTTAACTGTGTGGTCCTCACCCCTGGGTCTAACTTAATTTTAGTAATAGGTCTCCCCTGCCATAGTCCTGGAGCTCTGCAAAAAGCGTGTCTTCCCATTGGTTTAAAACTCGGAAGTGAAGGACCTTGGCTGGAGCAAGCTTTGTGCACTGAATTAAGGTAAGACCCTGGGTACTATCAACAGGAGGAAAAAGGGAGAGAGGGCGATAATTGTCCTTTAAACTGCATGTCCAACTTTATTGTGGATGCAGGTATCACCATGAATAACTCCTTTTAGAAGCACTTTCATATTACATTACAGTTTCAGGGTTTGGGGGTGCCTTACATGTAAATTAATTTTTTTTGGGGGGTGGACATATAATTTAACCATCTTTTTGTATAAACATGAATTTTGCAATAAAGATTGAATAACCTTTGGTTCCTTTTGCAGTGTCGTGTATACTTATATCTACTAGTAGCACTTTAATATTCAGTAGTCACAAAAACAACTGTATTTCAATGCCTTTATTACCTGGCTCAGTTATTCCACGCGCCACCACACTGTCAAACCCCTTTGGAGGAGAACGTAAGGAGGAATCATCGCGCGTTATGTGGCACTCCTTCCCCAAGGCAACTTCATTCAGGAACATGATTCCAATTGACTTAGAAGTCCACCCAACTAATTAACAGAAAGAATCTTTGCATTTACTTCACATCCTAAAATCAATTTTGCTCAACAACCTTAATCAGACACTCCCATGGCAGATGGATACATGAAGTTTTATGCACAATTAATTCCCACGGTGCATTCCCACACAATATGCATTAGAGTCACATGTCCACATACTTACCATATCCCGCAGATTTACTGTTCTCGGAGGCAAAGTAGATTCCTCTTCCCACGCGTCCCCCAGAATGGGGCATAATGCGCAAACCACTTTTTAAAATAGCAGCTACCACTGCAACGTTTGTTCCGTGCCAAAGCAGACGGCGGTTTTTAATATCTTGGTGAATACTCATTCTCTCCTCCTGTCAGGGGAGCAAAGTCAAAGTCATGTAATTAAAGTTGGATTAAAATGCAATTTAAGAAAATTCAAGGTATTAGAGGATCTCGGTCAAAATGGAGTTGTTCATACTGGATAGAGACACAAAGGAGAGCTAACGTTAAAAAATTATTTATTTAAAGGGCATGTCCAGCCAGAAATTTTTTATCACTCCCCCAAACCTAAGTTTTGCATTACCTATATGTTTCAAAGATTCCCCTGAAGTGACTTACATGACCCGGTCACTTGCCCCCTGGGCACCACCCCCTGCTCCTGTTTCGAGCAAAAACAGGAGCAGAGGGCTTCTGTGCTGAAAGCCACGCTACTTCCTGGTGGCGGCTGTCAATGCAATTGGGCGTGATGTCACATCACACCTTTACTGACAGCCACAACCAGGAAGTGGAGCGGCCATCAGCTGTAGAGAAGAGGAGGAGCGGCAAGGGACTGGGTTAGGTAAGACACTTTAGGGGAGTGGCAGAATCTTTGAAACATATAGATAATACGAAACCTAGGTTTGGGGGGGTGAGAACAATTTCCAAGCTAACTTTATTTTAGGCTGGACATACCCTTTATGAGAGTTATACGTAAAGGCTTCCTGAGTGCTTCAGCACTATCTTTAATACAGGAAGGCCCAGGGCCATAACCTGGCAGATGAAAACTCTATCTGCTGTAGCTCCTCAATGAAACAATATTGGGAGGTGGGAATAATCAATCCTACCTCCCTGCCACAGGTGCTTTTCATGTCTAAAAAGTAAATTTTTACAGTATAGTTGTCCTTTAAGACATCCATCTAGTCCAAACGTTTTAGCCAACCCTCTAACTCTACCTAACAGGTACTGTATAGCAGTTTAGACTTTCATGATGTGGGGAACCTCCTGACTTTGATATAATTATCAGAAGTTATGATCATTTTGTATAACTATTATACAGCTTTATAATATCATTCTGGGTGTCTGTTCACCAGTAAATGTTGCCACAGGACAACATATCTCAGAATAAAGCAATAAAAGGGCCTGTCTACACCATTAACAAAATAACCAAGACCCCCCATAAAGCTATTTATACCTTTATACCAGTATAACATGAAACTGAACACAAACCTCATTTTCTCTGTTCACACGCCACACATTGAGAATTTTCGGGGGTCTGTATGAAGCGCCTGTGTTTTCCACATAAGTTCGTATCACCTAAGTTAAAGTACAAAGCAGTTACCAACATGGGATTCTTTATAGATTGCGACTTTGGTCTTCACCCTGGTTTCTGCACCATGTACCTTGTAATCATCAGTAGAAGGTTTCAGAAGACTTAGGCCACATTTGAGGAGCTGATAATTAACGTCCAGTGGATGAGGGACTTCCTCTTCCTTAGGCTCTTGCTTCAGTTTCTCCGCCTGCAAGGTCTGAGCTAGCTCTATGTCTGCCAGCACCTAATATCAAGGCCAAAAGTCTATCAGAGATGGATCTGAACACCACGGAGAACAAATGGCTGTAAAATACAATGCCTGCTAAATAGGAATATTTACATGGTATTGTATGTTTACAAATCTGACAAATGACGCCCGAGCAGGTGCACAAGCGTCTCCTCAGGTGTCATTTATTGGGCTTCTAAAAATACAATACAATAGAATGATGAGCAGCAGATTAAACAGTACAATAGGGAGATGCAATAAGAAGACACAAGAGCAGACATAACGCTGGGCACACACGAGGGAATCTTTCGTCCTGACGGACCGTTCGCCACTAGTCAGCTGCGCTCGAGCGATCATGCGGCCCAATAGGAACTGCACAATCGCCTGTGATTCACCAACACACCTGACCGCCTATTTGACCAATATAGGCAAACGAGAGACCTAGGGCCCTATTTATAAAAGATTGTTATTGAAAAAATAACGATCGCTGTCGTAAAATAACGACCGTTATTTTCCGATAACGCCCGGTATTTTCCGATAATGTCCGGTATTTTCCGATAATGCCCGGTATTTTTCGATAACGCCCGGTATTTTCCAATAACGACCGGTATTTCCCGATATCAGAAAATAACGGTCATTATCGGAAAATACCAGTCGTTATTTTACGATAACGATCTTTTATAAATAGGGCCCCTAGATAGGTTGCAGTCACCCCCAGACACACCATACAATATTTCCGGTGCTATCGGTAGTTCAGCCGTAAACATTGTATGGTGTGTATCCAGCCCTAGACTAAAGAGGCGAACTGAAAAGACAATGGAGGTTTGTTAGGGATTCATAACGAGCCACAAAGAGAGACAGAATGAAAGCTGCAAACCCCAGTCAATACACGTAAGGACATTTACCATTAGCATATCCTTCTTGGCTTGCAAGATTTCCTGAGTGTCAATAACTGGTGGTGTTCTACGTCCGAAGTTATGTGGTATGATGGTATAGAATTGGGAAGTGAGATCACTCAGCTCCTTCTTAGTCGCTTTCCTCTCGAATGCTTCCTGCAACTTCTCCAGAGCATCAAAACCTTTAGCAATCTGGGCTTTGGTCAACTTCCCTAATGGCATCTTCTTAACGTCTGCAAAAAAAGGCTGTTTAGCACAGTACCACCTGCTACGTAGTTACAAATAGTGCAGCAAAGTACTTATCCACTCCATGTTAGTGCTGATATACACATTGAATAGGTGCCTCCTGTATTGTTTGTAGCTGTATATTTATTCACAAACCCCCCTGCTAATTACAGCACCCACCTAAATTCATGGTCTGCATTGCTTCCTTAAACATGTCATTGCTAAAGATCAGAGTCATTAGGTCCTGAGTGGGTTTGTCTAGGGAGCAAGGAAGAATTTTCTTGCAGACTCCATCCACTAGATCTACCTGAAAAGGGAAATTATTAACACAGTTTGGGAATGGAGACATAGAGTAATGGAAATTGGTAACAATAACAGAACATAAATAATACATTTACAGTATTGGGTATTACACTTTGTTTTTTATTTTCCTTAATATTTTTTCTTCTTATTTTATTTGGAGAATTAATGTGACTAAACCTAAAAAAAGTTGTTGCTAATGAAAGCAAATAAAAGGGAACTAGGTACTCACTATCTCTCAGAGTTACTTACAGCAAATGTAATCAGCGAGGGACAGAACCATTGCTACGACACATCCCCAATGCAACGCAGCACCATCTATTACATAGCCACATATGTGCAGAAAATGGAGATCTGGGGGGCCTGCATATGTGCACTTAGACTTAAGCTGGATACACACTTGCACGATAGTTAGAGATTCTCAGGGAGATTCAATAAAAGTTCCTATCGTTTAAAATGGTGCTAATTTTGCCCCAACCAATCAGAACTTATGTAACATTTGAAAGCTAACATCTGATTGGTTGAGGCAAAATTAGCACCATTTTAAACGATAAGAACTTTTATTGAATAACCCCCTCTGTCTGTATTTTCTAGTGAGTGCGCTATACAGTCCCAAACGTTCTCCCTATGAAAAGCATAGGGAGAATGCCCGGGACTGCAGATTTCCCCCAGCCGCAGCCAACTCCCTATACATTTTCAAAACACCACAGTGAACATTCGTCAGGCTCGCATTCATTTAGAAAATGCGCAACACACAGTAACGATGGCCGAAACCGCTGGATCCTATGGCATCGTCCATTTCTCGTTATTTGTGTACCCACATTTAATACAATACCAATTCATTCTAAGAGAACATTAACAGGAGATCCTAACTGGTAACTAAAATCTCAATATCAATAAACAATCTAACCTTAACGGAAGCCTCTCCTGACTCCTCATTGTCATCATTGTGCTGCACCTCGATCATTGTGTATTTTCCGGCATGGGGAGTGAAATTTCCCTTTTCTGACCAGGAATTTTTGGTTTTGTCTTTGAACTTCTTCTCAAAATCTTTCCGAGCCCCTTCTAGATTGTTGAATGGGGTAAGTTTGGACTGTCCTGTCTCACCCTACAAGCAATACAGATATAAATTCCATGATCCGTAGTAATCTTAGAAATCTGCCCTGTGCATTAGGAGAATTGAAGTACAACATGATCAGATTCTATTACTCACCACTCGGCCCCAGCGGTTCCAACAATAATATGTTTTCCCACATTTAATGAGCTGGATAACGTAAAACTTATTATTGTTACTTCCAATGTTGGTTTGGTTTAACATACAGTCATAATCTTCGTACACCTGAAAAAGGAGAATGTGACACCGAAATGGTCAACCAACAGGCATTCAATAACGTTTACTAAAATATGGGAGGGCTGAAAAATGAAACCATTAATAGTGCATGTAAAATGCTACATCAGAGCTTTTCCACTGAAACTTTTGCTAGAATCGGTGAAAAATAGACAAGTCGGAAATTTCTACCAGATCACGTGCGCTATGCCAAATCAAAATACCGGCAACGCTACACACCAGTTTTAGAAATACTCAGTACTAAAGGTCATGAGTTAAAATCTCCATACTTTAAAAAAATATTTTGTGCCTAGCAAAGCATAAAGATTCTACATGTACTAGCATGCCACATAGTAGCTCTGATTGGTTAAGGGTATGAAGATTTGCTTTTAGCAAAACAAGAGGTTGCAGGTTCAATTCCCCAGACTTACTTTTGATTTTTACTAAAATGTTAAAATTCTGTTTCTTACATTCATGCTGGCTAAGAAATAAACTGAACATTTACTTTTTTTTGTATGAAAAGCAAAGGAAAATGTCATTGTTGTGGACAGGATAATTGGATGCACTGGAATCCTTGTTCTGTGTCAGGGAAAGGAAGGATCTCTGAGCTGTTATATAGTTTCTGACAAAAGTCTTGTCGCTTTTGTACAAATAGACCTAAAGTGCCGCTTAACAATAATTCTAATGCAGATTTTGTTTCAAGAAATGTTTCATTTTATCCCAAACAGTTTTTGTAATAATGTTTTAATGCAAACAAAACTAACAACAAAAGTATTCTAATATTCACAGCTTGGTAAAGCCATTGAGTCAATTTTTGCAAAGACATAAGTGTTGTCGCCTGTCATAGGGCTTCACCTGTGACTAATAATGGATCAATTGGGTTCCGGCGCCTGATGTAACGGCCGCACAATCGGAGAGCTACGCGCGCCCGCTCTAAATACCTGACCGGACCCGACACGCCGTGCCCACCGCCGCAACATAACCCTCTGCCTACACCTAGGAGAGCCCCAGACGTTGAAGAGCGCTTCCTGTCGCCAACAGAGGCAACAAACACAACAAACAAAAAAAAACAGACCGCAGAGGAGAGGAGGATTCAAGATGGCGCCGGGAGAAGACTCACAGAACCTGCCTGATGCTGCCACAACCTCAGCACACACCAACAGGAGAACCCTATCACCTCAAACATCTCCACTAAAGACTGCAGGAATCGCACAAGAGGTACGAAAATTTTCCCAATTCCTGACCTCTCTGAATGCTTGACAAAGCAATATCAAAAGCAATTACAGTACACAAGAACTGAAATCACATACAGCCAGAATAGAGGAGGTGAGGCAACAGGTGGCGGGACGGAGACGGAAAACATAAACCTAGCTACAGACCTGGGGGAATTACAACAAGAAACTAAGACTCCATGAAAAATTGGAAGACTTAGAAAACAGGTCAAGACGTAAACACCTGCATAGTAAGGGTACCAGAAAACGTCAAGGGCTTGGAACTACAACTCTGGTCTCCAAAACACATCCCACAGGCACTGGGTCTCGAACTAGAACCACCTGTAGAAAGAGCACACAGATTGGGCCAACCTCGCCAAAACTCCAACAACCCAAGACCACTATAGCTGATACCTAAACTACGCACACAAAGCACGGTCCTAAGATCATACAGAACCCAGAGGACTTTATCTGCCAAGGCCACAAAATATTACTTTCGCCGACTATTTATAAAAATGTCAAAAAAACGCAAAGCATACCAAAAAATATGTACTGAATTACACGCACGAAAAAAATTAAATTTACACTACTATATAGCCATCTTATCCATCCGCAACTCGGATGGAACAACAACAAACTACCAATCACCAGAAGAAGCGGAATTGGCCCACATATCCACACACAGCTCCCCACACATAACAGAAAATCTATCAACATCAAAAAAGACAAAACACATCCGGATCCAGAAATCAACCCCCCCCTCATTACCTAAATAAAAACCTTAACACAAACCACACGGCGCAGCACATGGACTGCCGACCCACCGATAATGGCATACAGGAAAAAAGGAAAAGTCCCCGGGGATTAAACTCAACAAAATCCCCCAAAGACGGTAATTAGAAGAAATTCTGAAATGCTTTATAACCTAACAAAACAACTTAAAACTATCCCGACCCACCAACTGTAAGTCGGAAACACCAACACACGTTTAATGAAGATGTAAAATAGTTATGCATGTTGGTTGTCAATACAAGAAACCTTCCCACATCCATCATAAAATATATACCTGGATGAGAATTCTAGTGACCCACTGTTTAAATATAATGTAATGTCTCTTTTGGGCCGCTGATATATCAATGAGTCGAGATGCCAAGGGCCTGCGGTGACTACCTGGAATGTCAAGGGACTTAGATCCCCTATAAAACGAACCAAAATACTAGCCACCTTAAACGGCTTACATATGATTATAGCGTTCAGAAAACACCTGGTCCAAGAGGACATGTTCCGTATGCATAGATTCTGGGTGGGGGCAGGTGATGGCTCCAGCAATAGGCAAAAGGCCGGAGTCATAGTTTTTGCTACACACAAAATCTCCAGGCCCAGATTTGTCAACGAGAACATGACACGAAGGTAGATACTTCAACTAGTATTAAAACTCCAAGACAAAACCATATCAATCCATAACATATACGCCCCCAACAACCGACAGGCCCATTCTACCAGGTGCTCACCCGCAGGATCCTAACAGATAACTGAACAATATAATATAGGCAGGTGATTGAAACAAATAATGTATACGTCCGAAGATCGCTCCAGCCAGAGCTCCAATCGCACACCACACGCCACACTCATCATAAGACCTAACACACTACCAAACCTCACGAGACTAATAGACACTGGAGAACACTCAACCCCAGAAAGCGAAATAACGTTCTTCTCGCACGCCCACCACCTTGACCAGAATTGACCATATTTTTACGTCCCCACAACTAATAAAACAATTACAATCGGCCCAAATTGAAGACATCCTGATATCAGATCACGCCCCAGTATCAATAACAATCAAAACTAACACGTACACCTCTAGATATCTCCCACCTGGAGACTGCCCAATATCTACTGACAGATGAAAAATTACAACTCCAAATACAAAAACTGGTGGTCAATATACTCAGAAACCAACCAACAACATATAAACAAACCCAACACTATTCTGGAAACAGCCAAAGCAGTCTTTAGAGGACACTTCATATCATACTCAGAAACATACGAAAACAAACAGGATAATAAACTATTTCTCGACTACCGATGAACTACGTAAAACATATACAACTTCAAATTAAAGCCCAACCCAACACCAAAACAGAATGGGCTGAACCCCAAACAAATATACGAGCTCTGGCTGGACCGATATATATACAGAGGGGACAACATTACTACGAAACTACATAAATATGGGGACAAGCGGGAAGACTCTGGCAAACTAGCAAAAGGGAAAAAAACACCCGAAATATCGCAACAGAAACAAGCAAAATAAATAATTCACTCCCCAACAGAAGTAACAAATACTTGCGGGACTACTACAAAGAACTCTATACCACAAACATGAAATCCACAAATAACCAAACAACTGGTTACAAAAGTCCCCTCCCAAACCTAACCCAGACCAAATAGAAAGCCTGAACGCCCCCATCACCGAAGCAGAACTCACCAAGACCATCAAAAACCTACACAACAACAAAGCCCCCAGCCCTGACGGGTACCCTACAGAATTCTACAAGTGCTGCTGCAACCACAAATAAACACCTATTACTGGAAATATACAACAATGTACTGCAAACGGCCATCTACCCCCCCACATGGAAAAGAACCCACATCAAACTAATCCCTAAAAAAGAGAGAAACTGGAAGACCCAGGCTCCTTCTCCTTCGCAATATCTTATTAAACGTGATGCAAAAAATACTATCAAATAATGGCGGAAAGACTAGCCAACTTTATGCCAACCTTGATAAAGAACAACAAGTAGGATTTATACGCCACCGATCTGCAATCACAAATATACGCAAGTACTGGGCAGTGCTACACACCGTGGCCATAAAAAAACAACCCCCAATGCAGCCCTTTAACCATCGATGCGGAAAAAGCCTTCGATAACGTACAATGGGAGTGGCTCTTCCTGATACTAAAAAAAATGCAATTTACAGGACGTTTCTAATTGTTGAAGGCCATTTACAACACACCCTTAGATGAATACAAATGTGGGGACATTTATCCAAACAGTTACTTTGGAAAAGGGTACCCGCCAGGGCTGTCCCCTCTCTCCTCTGCTGTCAACCTAGCCTTAGAACTTAGCAAGATACATAGCGACCTCAGACAAAATCAAAGACATAAACATAGGCAATAAAGAAAAAAGGCGACATTGTTTGCGGACGATCTACTTTTATTCCTTTCACGACCCCAACAACAACTCAAAAAAACTCTTCAGACTATTGGACCTTCGGATCCTATCAGGCTTTAAGTAAACCTTCAATAAATGGCGGAACTACTTCCCCTAAATTTCAATTACACCCAAAAAGACCTAGGACCAGACTCCCCACCGCTAACAATAACTAACACAAGCATCAAATACCTGGGAATCAACATCAGCAATCCACAACACGATAACTCGATCAATTACACCACCACTCCTTAACAAAATCTTCAAGGAACTCAAAAACTGGACCAACCTCCCAATAACCTTAGCAGGCAGATGCCAATTAATCAAAATGATCAGTTCCCGTCACTATACCATCTACAAAACATACCAATTGCTACTACTTCATAAGGACCTAAAAGACCATCATTCAGCATTCACAAACTTCTTGTGGAATGGCAGGAAACCCAGAATCGCCATCTCCAAACTACAACTCCCGAAACCAGAAGGAGGCTACGCAATCCCAAACATAGGGCCTATAAATTAGATGCCTTTTACGACAGCAGTGATTTGCTAGAAGAAACCTCATGCTTCTCCGATCTAGAACTGGAGAAAGAACTAGTGTCCCCTACAAATAAACTGGAGTACTAACACTCAACAACCCAAAAACTACCATACCATCAAAACAACATATTAATAAGGACACAGTAGTGGCCGAGAGAGAAGCAAGAAAAAAGACTCAAGGTACCAATGAATATCTCTGAATCATCACCTTTGAGGGCAAACCCAGTTTCCCCCAAGGTGACACGTTTTAAGGATACGACATATGGGAAACAAAAAAAAATAACTAAAATAAAGATCTGAAACATCCAGAAACACCTGACTATATACATTCTAGGAAATCGTAAGACAATACAACTCCCACACTCACACTTCCTTCTATACGCACAAGTACGAAAACCACATAAGAAGCAAAACCAAAGAAATATCAGACGTCTTCCAAACCAACCCACTAACACAAATACTAAACTCGAAGAACCCCAAAGCAAAAATTTAAGAATTAAGAATATACCAAGTCATACACATACTCACTTAAACCACTCACATCAACAAACGTAAATGGTCCAGAGACCTCGGAGTAGAGGACGCAAATCTCACTCATCCTGAAGGGATGGTCAATAATACGAAAGACAGTAGTTAATGAAAGATGGGAGAGAAAACTACTTCAAGCTCTTCCACAGAGCATACATCGCATTCAACACCAAAACCTCAAAACCAATAAAAATCAGGAGTCACAAAAACCAATGTCCCAAATGCCAGAAACCAAATACATCATTATATCAGCAGTATGGGAGTGTCCTTCTCTCCAACATTTTTGGAGAAAAGTCCAAAACTATATAAAAAGAATCAAGGAGTAAACACTCCACTACTCCCAGCAACCATGTTATTCCACCACATCCCAGACTCAACAGTACCACGCTGGACACACTGGCCCTTCTGGCGGCCAAGAGAGCTATAATGCGTAATTGGCTATCCTCAAAGCCACCCGAATAAAAGTATCCCCAAAGAACTAAAAAAACTAATGATGCTCGAGAAGTTTGAAGCGGAATCTCATATGGAACAGCACACAAAGAAATTTTCAACACTTGGAAAAACTTCATTATATGGTCCTACTCCAAACAAAGCATCTCAGAACTGGTGAAGGTGTTCCAATATTCCTCTTGGTACTCAACAGACAGAACACTACATGAAACTCTGGGAGCACTGGAGATCCAGGAAAATTAAGATAATCCCCCAACTACATAACTTATAGTATCAAATAAAAACAAACCAGACATGCATTGTTTAATGTTTTAATGTTTTTATACTGTTCAAATGTTAATAATGTTCATTGATGAGCCTTCGAACCACGAACTATATGCTTTCGAAAAAGGCACAAATAATAACATCACAAAACAAACTGTGTCTTTACAGAGGCAAGGCCGGCCAATGCAAAATTGAATAAAAAAACCACTGGATAAGGAAAAGCTCGCCTGCGTGCAGCCAATACGTATAATGCAGCAATGATTTCAATAAAAAATTTTATTATAAAAAAAAAATAATGGATCAATTAGGTGTCAGGTGGTATAAAAGAACCCCAGTACATAGACCTTCAATCAACTGCTATAGACCTCTGCAAACATGCCTATGATTCACCCTGAGACTAAAGTGTTGATTATCAAGAGGCTGAAGACCAAATCCAATGCTGATGTGGCGCACACCTTCAATGTCTCTCAGCGTCAAGTTCAGAGGATAAAGAAAAGATGGTGAAGAGGACTGGAGAAGTTTTGACCAGTCCAGGTCAGGCAGACCCGCAAGACAACTGCTCGAGAGGACGTTTTGTTGGCCAAAAATCCAAGGCAAGCCCATTTTAACAGCAGCAGAGCTCCAGGAGACCTGGTCACCTGAAATCCCTGTGTCAACCAGAACAGTTTGTGGATTCTGTCTGAAATGGCCTCCATGTTTGAATCAGTGCCCATAAGCCGGCACCTAACAAAGACAATTGAAAAACCGTGTGGCATTTGCCAAGTCCCACAGCCTGCTAAAAGGATGGACGCTGGGAAAAGTGTCAAAAAAGTGGATTTATCAGATGAATCTTCTGTGAATTACACCACAGTCACGCAAATATTGCAGGAGACCTACTGGAACCCGCATGGAGCCGAGATTTACCCAGAAAACAGTGAAGTTGGTGGATGGTTTTTTTATTTATATTTTTTAAATTATTCAATTAGTTTAGTTTATTAATTATTTTTCTTGTTTTTTTTTTTTTTTTTATTTATTTTTTTTTAATAAAATCATGGTATGGGGGTACATCCCAGTATGGGGGTGTGTGAGGGCTCTGCAGTGGGAAGGCTAACATAAACAGTGTAAAATACCAAGAAATCTTAGCTACTTCATATATTCCCAACCATAAAAAAGGCCAAATTCTGCAGCAGGATGGTGCTCCCTCACATACTTCCATCTCCACATCAAAGTTCGTTAAGGCGAAGAAGATCAAGATACTCCAGGATTGGCCAGCCCAGTCACCTGACATGAACATCATTGAGCATATATGGGTTAGGCTGAAAGGATACATGGAAGACGAAACCAAAGAATATTGATGAACTCTGGGAGGCATGCAAGACTGTTTCCTTGGCTATTCCTGATGATTTCATCAATAAATTGTATGAATCCTTGCCAAACCGCATGAATGCTGTCCTTCAAGCTCATGGAAGTCATACAAGAGCACCACTACTTAATTTGCTGACATATTTTTGGATTGGCTGTAAAGTAGATCATTTTCTGTATAGGCGACTACACTTTTGTCTTGCAACATTTTGACCTTTCTGTCTTGATTAAATGATAAATCTTTCTTCAGTGAAACAATTTTTTACAAGTACATTTAATATTCTATAGATCTTTAGCAGTTGAGATAATTTTATAAACATTTATTTAGCTCTGCTGGTAAACCTGCACTCAGCAGCAAGGGCTGGTTCACATGGGTTAACTAAGGCCAGATATTCCCAACAAAAGACCTAGTTATCACTATACACTCCTATGTCAATATGGCTCTACCAATTTTGGGGTTTGTTGAAGTCCAACGAGATTTACCAATAGTTTGGACCAACTAATTTCTGAGTCAGAAAATATGTGTGAAATATTGGACCATATATTAAAGGGCATACCCTGCCTAAAATAAACTTAGCTTAGCAATATTTACCACCACCCCCAAACATAGGTTTTGCATTATGCATACTTATGCCCCATAAGTGACTTACCTAACATGGTCCCTTTCCGCTTCTCCTCTACTCTGTGGCTGACAGACGCTCTACTTCCTGGTTGCAGCTGTCAGTTAAGGCGCGATGTGATGTCACACCCAATTGCCTGAACCCCTTTAATAACGAGTTCAAAACAGGAGCAGGGGACGGCACCCAGGCGGTGAGTTAGGTAAGTCACTTCAGGGGCATCTTTGGAACATATGATACCTATGTTTGGGGGGGGGGGTGCGCTAAACATTTCTAAGCTAAGTTTATTTTAGGCTGGACATGCCCTTAAATGAGTAGGATAAAAGAGCACACAGAAGCAGTGCACCCACACCCTGTACTATGCCAACTGCTTACTAGTGCATCGGTCGCTGTCTTTAGCACTTTAAGATGATTTATATACAATAACCTCTATTCTTCCTAATGAATGGTTACCTAATATGTAATTATGTATGAAACTGCAGATGTGCAGATCTATAACATGAGCTGGCTATGTACAATGTATGAAAGCATCTATGTATGTATAATTTTATTTGGGGGTGGAGCCAGCAGGCAATGGAGTAAGACGTGCCACCCCATAGCTCCTGCTCTGATAACAGATCCGAGGCTAATACAATAAGCTAAGCCACATAAATAGCACAAATACAGTGCAGGAATGGGTACTACCAATACCTGTGACCAGAACAAAGACTCAAAAAGCCATGGCCAAGGCAGAGCGGCTGCAAAAGTTCGCAAGCGCCAAACGCGAGAGACACGTGGGAGAAGAGTAGTCCAATTCCCCCAAGCTAAATTAATTACTATGGTAGACTTCAACGATGTAATGAATAAAGAATTAGATAGATTCCCACCAGTATCTAATACCCCTACTCCACTCTCCAAATTCATCACAGAACTTAAGCTAGGTACACACAGTCCAGATTTCTGAAAGATGACAGACAGGATCTGCAAGATCCTGTCTGCCATCTTTCAAAGATCTGCATACACACAGTCCCGAGCGTTCTCCCTATGAATATCATAGGGAGAACGCTCGGGACTGTGTGTTTCCATCGGCCGCGCTAGACTCCTCTATAGGGAGTCTAGCGCGGCCGATGGTCTCTCTCTCTCTCTCTCTCTCTCTCTCTCTCTCTCTCTCTCTCTCTATATATATATAAATATACACGGAAACATTATGGCTTACAATAATTATAGTTAATAAAAATGATATTATTCTTTACTATCTTAGCTCAGCCCCCTTCATATTCCGAGTTCCCCATGTGGTTAGAGTTCGTGCAATCTGTATATTTCTGCCTTTGGCTACTCATTACCAGTATCAATATACATAGACATAGAAATGAAGATTCTAAGCTAGTCCTTAGTCTTTAATCCATATGAACTCCCCCATGTCACGTTGGTGTGCATTACCAGGAGATAATGAGATCGCCTAATGGATATTTTCTGCTAAGTGAAGCTTCAGACTTCCAGTCCCAAAACAAGATTTATATGGATATACTAGACTGTTAGAGGAAAAGCTTTCATTTAATCAAATTACATTACAGGTTACTAAATAAATTACAGCAGACCAGAGGTTTCCTTTATCTTTGTCTGGGCCTTGAGTAATGAGATTTTGGGAAAGGTTAAACCTGATTCTCCAATCAGAACTGAAGAGCCACCAGCAGTGTCTATACTCTATATACCCACAGAGAAGATCAATCAAACATGTGAACCTGGGATAATTATCCCTCCACCATTCCCTTGCGTTAACAAGTGGTTAAAGAGAAATGACATTAAATAAAATAACTTTTTGGATTGATTCCTTTTTAAACATAAGTTAGCAGAATCCCAGCATAGTTAGAGATTATCCATAGTAATTAATAGCCAATAGGTCACACAGCTTTATGTAGACACTCATCTCGTGGCATTTCAATAATTATCTGATAAGGAAGGTCCAGTGCACTTGTTAGTGGGAAGTTGGAACACAACTCTTAAGTCAACAGATTGTCCACAGAAGGAATTTCAGGGAAAGATCTTGCAAACAATTCTGTATTCATGCTCTGGGTAGGTCAGTCCTGTTGCTTGTACAATGTTTATATCAGCCAAAAGAAAAACAATGCAACCCAGGTAGAAAGGAGTGTCAAGTTTATTGAAAAACAGATGATGAAATATCACATGGTTACTGCATGGCAGAACCCCAGTGTCTTCATATATGTTATATTCTAGTAAGGAAATATTTCTAACTTGTGAACTTTCAACACAACACAGGAACTTGCCATGTATTTGCATACCGTCTTGGGATTGTTTACACCATGCATCCATTTATTTGAAACACTAGGTTTCTGTTGAAACCTATAGGTGACCATATACAGTAAAATCATTGGGGCCTGTGTGGACTAGATCTATCAGTGTGGTGTTGATTGGAAAATTACCAATATAAATACAACCTACAGACTCCAATCTCTCCAATCTCTCTCTCTCTCTACTAATTGTTAGTAGTTTATATTTCCAACAAAGTAATCTATGTTGTAATATCTCCTTATATTCTGTATTGTGAAAAATATGGTACGGAATATGGTTTCCTTTCTGGTTGAATGTTGGTTGGCTTCTGGGGCAGGTGGAACGGCCTCATCCCAGACATGTGGATATGGGCAGGACTGCACCAATAGCAGAGAACAAATTCCTCTTTTGACCCTGTTTGAGGAGGACCCAGAGGAATTTGTTCTCTGCTATTGGTGCAGTCCTGCCCATATCCACAGGTCTTATAACCCTGGTAGTCAGAAGATATCTTCAACCCTAGCACTCTCTAGTAGCAATAGTAATTATCTCATACGTAGTGCAAAAATTTGGCTTTACATAGTATTGGAGGTTGAATAAAGATAACAATGTAGATAATTCCAAACGCAGACTAGACCTGGATGGGTGCTGATCCCTCAAAGCCCCCCACCCTCAAGGGATAAGCGATATAGGAATCACATGAATACGAGGGTTGCACTCGCACAAGCAAATAGTTTAATAGTGAACCACACACATAAAAGTATACTTTTTTATGTCTAACCTATTTAGCATACCCCTGAACCCTACCTAACAAGTTTAACCATAAGAAGGCAGAAACAAAACCTAGTTTTAAGGGGAGAAAAAATCCCTTCTGACTCCAAATGGCAATGGGAAAATATCCCTGGATGAAAAATAACCCAAGGGCTCTTGTGCTGCCCCCCTTGCTATCACTCCTTATAGGTGAGGAGGGAGACACATACATAGACTTCTATTGTAAAGGTAGAAAATGTCCTGAGCAATTTCTTAATTAGCCTCATGGACGGGGCACCCCTGACAAAAGGTGAATTGCTGCATGTCTTTAATCCAATATTTCCCCTTGCTCAGGCTCTGTATCCTCCTACCGCTCTTAACTGATTCCCCCTTTATCAGACTGTTCTATCGTGCATTCTCAGTAATCATTATGAGGCACCACTAGGAGAGGGAATTTCCCACCCTGCAAATCTCACATACCAACGGTCACCATACCTAACAAAAATAAAACTTCGGATTTGTCTTAAAAGGCTGCACTTTAGTAGGGAATATGTGTCTGTGAAACAGGTTTTAAAACTCAATAATATTATTATGGCAATGAGAGGGCGTTAACATCTTATAATTTATTCTGATTATATACATATATTTTTTATCATTATGTGTTTGGTTGCCATGGAATAGGAAGGGTGTGGTGGGTGCATTAGTAAGTATATTTTTGCATTCATGACCATAAAATTAACTATGGTCATAAACTATGGTTGCCATGGAAATGTGGGTGTTGGGTTGTATCAGTAATTTTGTGTGTCCGTGTGGTGTAAAGGGGTATGTTTTTGCTAAAACTAATTATTTTGATGATTTATGTATGGTTGTCATGAAAACGTAAGGGTAGGTTGGGTGTTGCAGTGTATCAGTGGTTGTCTACCTGTGTCTGTGTGGCGTTAGGGGGTATGTTTGTGCATTAATGATCATTAAATAAATTTATTTGATGAATTAATAATGGCTACCATGCAAACAAGAGTGTGGGGTGGGTGTATGGGTGTGTTAGTAGTAGATGTATGTGTCTGTGTGGTGTTGGGGGTATGTTTTTTGTTTGACTGTAAAACTATTTATGTTCATGTATGGTTGCCATAAAAATGGAAGGCTGCGGTGAGTGTGTGGTGTTACGGGGCATGTTTTTGAGTTTATGATATTATTTAGGTATGGTTTCCATGAAAATGGAAATGTGGTTATATACTAAAAAAGTTTTATGCTAGAACTTAAGATGATCGAGATGGATCTGGATGGAGGGAGGGAGGGGGTGAATCGGCTTCCCTGTGCATGCCAGAATACCTTTGGGAGGCAAGAGAATAGGCAGAAACATTTACCCAGTAAGACAACTCCTACTCTTCATTTTCCTAAATTTTACATAGGCACTGCAGAGGAACTATAAGAAGCAGAGATGTAAGGTACGGATGTTTTTGCACTATACAGTGGGGCCAGAATGGGGGTGGACATTCAAGCCCTTGTAAGACTTGAGAAAAAGCCATTCCAGCTGAAGCAATGTTTAAATGGTTATTCAATGAGAGGGCGCTAGGGTTGTGGAATGCCCTACCTGAAAATGCTGGGTTGGCTAAATCTGAAAATGAGGCTTAGCTGTCTTCTTGGACAGGAATAATATTAAGGGTTATGGCTGGTGACTGTGTTGTGTGGGCACAAATGTTGTAACCTAGTTTGGTGTACTGAGGGGTATGTATCATTTAAGTGGAGGAGACTGTTCTTTTTTGTTTGGTTGGGGTGTGTGTGTGTGTGGAGAGGTTGAACATAATGGACTGTTGTGTTTTTTAAAAGGGCAACTCCACCCCCCAAACTAAATTTTGCTATCCTGCAGGGAATTGCTATAAACCTTGATCTCGCAAGGTTTATAGCACTCACTGCCATCCCCAAATGTACTTACCTTCGCTCCCCCACTGCTTTCTGCTTAACCTCTGTGCCTTTTCCGTGCATGGACGTCAAGCAGGAGGGGTTAGACCAGCATCCGCTCCAGTGATTGGTTAAGACATTGCGAGGTCGAGGTTTATAGCAATTCCCTGCAGGAAGGCAAAATTTAGTTTGGGGGTTGGAGTTTTAACTCAGAACTGTACCGTATATGCCGGCGTATAAGACGACTGAGCATATAAAACAACCCCCCCAACTTTTCCAGTTAAAATATAGAGTTTGGGATATACTCACCGTATAAGACTACCCCTCTTTCTATGCATCCCAACACCTCCTTCTCTGACATTGGTAAACACAGACATCATGCCTCCTCCATCCATCTGGCCCACCCCTGTATCCAGCCGCTTGCATGAGTAGCAGCCAAACGCAGCCTCCTGGTTCCTGGTAACATAATCCGGCAATCCACCTCCAGCCCTGGTTCCTGGTGACATAATCCGGCAATCCACCTCCAGCCCGTCCCACAGTTTCCTCCAGCAAACGTCACTACGCTCCCCGCGCGTCATCAGTCAGCTGACCGCCGAACCAGGAAGCTGCCCCGCCGCACCATTCGTTTTCTCCACTGCAGGTAATTGTGGCTTAAGGCAGTGACACCCGGCGTATAAGACGACCCCCGACTTTTCAGAACATTATAAGGGGCTAAAAAGTAGTCTTATACGCAGGAATATACAGTAACTGTGTACCATCCATACTACCAGGCAAAATTTAAATATAGTGGCAAGGGGAGAAAAAGACATTGCAAGTTAATAAACATGTGAAACATAAAGAGATGGATGTTGAGTGGGCCCCTTAATGCTCAAAGGGCAATTGTGGTCTTCAAATAGGTTCGGGTGAAATCAAAGCCCCTTTGTTGTACCTTTAAAATAAACCCTGGACCATGTCCTTTGGTAAACGTGAGAAGTAGCTGGAAAGGTTTAGGAATATAACTTCCTGCATACTTCCTACTTTCAGCTTGTAGTCAGGTGACCAAGCTATGTCAATTACTTTTATAGTCTGTGCAGATATGTCCTGTCTTTACCAGCATTAAAAGCATGCTCTACCCCATGGACAGCGAAGGAGCAGATGGTCAGGTGATGTCACCCAAGCTACTGGAAGCGGGAAATGTGAACATTACCCCCAATGTAATTTACAGGACAATTACCGGTATACTCACCATTTTCCAAATCCATCTCACTAAAAGTGCCAGTGGGGAGGATCAGACTGCAGCAACGAGGGAGGTTACAAGTAAGTAGTGCAGGACTTTTGTAAAGTACCCAGAGGTGAGGACTTAGCGTTTTAGGTCCTCTCTGTGCGTACTTTGCAGAAATGGGGGGAAAGGAACGAGGGGGAGGTGAGTATAATTGTCCCTTAACACAAGTTGCAATCCCAGATGTCCTTCAGGGCAAATTTTAGGAAAGGAAAGACTGCAGGCTTTTATTTAAGATTAACTTATTTGGAGAGCACAGTTGCCCTTTATACCTCCTGGTGTGCCTCTTGCCTTGTACTTACTCCTGTCTGCCATAAAACTATTTTATCCAGGTTTATTTTAGTTTAGATGACTAATCATTCTCATGCAATGGTGAATCCATAACACAGGTTATATAAACACTGGCAAGTACAATAAAATATCTGCATCTCTCTTACCTCCCAACACTGGAGGACATTCCCAAAAAGCAACAAGGGGAGGATCTGCAGAAGGAGACTAATATGGCTGGATTTACTGGTTAAACAGTTAGTGATTGACATAGTAAAATACATGCAATAAGTGGCTAATGACCCTCTGGGGACTTTTTAAGTAATATGGCTGCCTAAAAAAGTTCCAGAAGTTGAGGCCTAAAGAGAAGTCATTTTACTGTTTTAACCTCTCACTTATAAACACGCTGTGTCAGCTATTTAGGGTAGATCACGTTACCAAAGGAAAATGTATAAATTCTTTTATAACCTGACATGGGTTCTACCATCAAAGATCATATCTGGTTTAAAAGCCACTTCTTGGTATCCTGACATACTTTGACATGATTATAGATTAAACTGTAAGGTACAGTATTAACAGGTCTATTTTCATGTAAACATATGTTAACCCATGCAGTACTTTGCAAAGTTATCTTCTAACTAGAGATGTCGGAAACTGTTTCGTTCCATTTTTCGTATTTACGGATCTCGGAAAATACGGAAGATCCGAAAATCCGAAAACGGAACAGACATTTGGGACTTCGGAGACCATTTTCGATAAGTATCGAACGTTCAAGGCTATTTTCGAAAATAGCCTTGAATGTTCGATAATCCTCGAAAATATGATCGGAAACTAATTTCGACTTTCCAATTGTATTTTCGAGGATTATCGAACTTTTGAGGCTATTTTGCGATAAACCTCGAACGTTCGATAATTATAAAAAAATAGGCTCTAAAGTCATAATCGGATTTCGGGACCAAGGGGTTCCATGTGTCAATAATCAATGACAACTTGCCTTTACACTCATCTAATTGACATCTCTCCACTCTATTTGGGATCGGTTGTTAGAGAAACCATACATACAGGGAATGTTATTGTCTCCCTAGTAAGTACTGGGAGATCATTTGCATGGAATTCATAAGGCAATAACTGATTTGTCTATTTTCGACTATGTGTATGGATGCCACCTAATCCACACTGTGCCTATGAGAGAACCAGGGACCTGCTTATCAATCCAGTAAATACCAGCATTAGAGCTCACACACACTTTTCTAAACACATACATTGCTATATGCATTCTGTTACACATACTCATGGGTATGGGCATGACATGGGTGGGGTTTAATTACCTATTTATTGAGAAGGAACCTAATTAAAACACACACATAAAAATATTCTGCTTTGAATAACCATATACAATGCTAAATGTGCTCTGGTCCTCTTGCCCTTATTCCAAGCTAAGGAGAACAGGGCATTGGCAGCCACTCACCCCAGATAGTAATTCACACCCACACACACACTTCTACACACATATACACTGCTACATAACCTTTATAAATACATATGTAAGCTGCTACATGTGCATTGTTACCCGCACCTACACAGAGGCAGATTAAGCATATTTTGGGACCCTGGCTGTAGTACACACTTGGGCCCCCTATATGTGGTGCGCATAGCGCGCCGCAAAATTGTGTGACCACGCCCTTTCCACGTCCAGTCTAAGCCACGCCCACCAAAAACTTAGAGACTGAAGTAGATAAATAGATATGTAAATAGATAAAGATTGAGACATAGATAGACACATATTGTTAGAGAAGATAGATAGAGATACAGATAGATAAATAGATCATAAATGGTTGCTTGTGAAGGTTCTCATTTATCCAGGTCATGGTTTACCTGTTGTATTCAATTAGATCAACTGGACTTAAAGTTTACTTCTTGAAGATGTTTTGCTAGTCATCCAACTGGCTTTCTCAATTCAGAATGATGACCTGAATTGAGAAAGCCAGTCCGATGACTAGCAAAATGTCCTCAAGAACTAAACTTTTAGTCAAGTTGATCTAACTGAATTCAACAGATATATCACAGATGGATATATAGATAGGCAGATCATAGATAGATACAGCACAGCACCCACTGACCTGTTATGTCCATCACAGCACCCACTGACCTGTTATGTACAGCACAGCACTCGCTGACCTGTTATGTACATTACAGCACCCACTGACCTTTTATGTACAGCACAGCACCCACTGACATGTTATGTCCATCACAGCACCCACTGACCTGTTATGTCCATCACAGCACCCACTGACCTGTTATGTCCATTACAGCACCCACTGACCTGTTATGTCCATTACAGCACCCACTGACCTGTTATGTCCATTACAGCACCTACTAACCTGTTATGTTCATTACAGCACCCACTGACCTGTTATGTCCATCACAGCGCCCACTGACCTGTTATGTCCATTACAGCACCCACTGACCTGTTATGTCCATTACAGCACCTAATAACCTGTTATGTTCATTACAGCACCTACTGACCTGTTATGTACAGCATAGCACCCACTGACCCGCTTGGCATCACTGCGCATGTGCCCATTTCTCCCTGCAGGTTTGTGGTGACCGCTCGAGATGGACATGCGCATGCTCGCGATGTCCATAAATCTCGTGCATGCGCACGTGCGTACGTTGCGAGCCCGCAGGAAGAAGCGGGCGCATGCACAGTGGTGCCAAGCGGGGCAGACATGGACGCAGGGTAGGTTTTTTAAATAAGATTTTTTTCTGACAGAAAAAACATCTTTCATCTTTCTAGTGACATCCATTCCAGGACCTATCATCAGACATTTATTGGGCTTATCAACCCATTTTAGTACATTTTTCTTTCTGTGGGGCTTAAAATCAACAGAATGTTTTGACTTCAATGGTGTTTGGATTCATAATATACTAAACCTCCCATTTTGGGACTAGTTTGGCCTTTGAACCAAAAACTGGGGGGATTTAGTTTAATTTTTAGTATTAAAATTATTTGTAAAATTTCTACTGTTCTTTTTCTGGCTGCACCACAAATGGCTTTCTAATTGTTCTAGCAGTTTCTCTAGCAACTGGACAACAGTTAAACAGCCATGTCATATAACGTACGTATACCAATGGTTATGACAAAACTGTTATAATGAACTTTCCCTTTATACGGAATGGGTTCTGAGGAAATACTAAAAGGTTAGATAATTACCAAAAATTGTGACAATTTTATATCAGATGGCGGTGGGCAGTTTTTATTTTAAAATCAACATGACATTGTAATACACTGTACCATGGACATATCTCAGTAATGGTGGTATATTGGAAGGAATATCCTTTTTGTCCATGTTAAAACCAGCTGTGCCCAAGGTTGCCCTACAATGTTACTTGGGGGTTTTAATATTTCCCTGTAGGTAGAGACTTTGTGAACCCCTGTATCTCTTTATAGCTGTATAATGAGTTAAATGATGGGATCCTCTATCCTGGTTTGTTCATCTGTCCGGCATCTGGAGCTCCCACACAGCAAAATGTGTACAGACCCCCCAGAAGAGGGTTAGCAGTTCGAAGGGAAGTGTAAGGATAAACAGGGCATCCATCCAAGGCACAGAGTCCTAAGCAGTCACTGTCCTCCTTCACCAGGCAGCATCTGCCTCCTGTTTAAACAGCAAACCTGGAGGAGTCTTGTAAACAAGAAATTATATTTAACTAAACAGGACACAAGAAATGCTCTTGGCTGTCTGAGTGATAGGAAATAGGAGACTGAGTGGAACCTTGGTGGGTAATTCTAATTCTGTAGCTGAGGTTTGTCTTTCATGACTGTGACTAAACTTAATGTTTTTTGGAGCATTTAGAAACTCAATTTTATGTGTCAAATTTAGGATATTTAAAATGTGTTTTTCCTTATTGTTGGACTGGCACACAAAATTCCAGGAAACTCCTGGTGAACATAGGCATCATTGAGCACTCCCAAGAAGCAGAGAAATCGAATTTCCCATGGAAGTCCTGTCACTAACCTGCATGGACGTTCAGTCATGCCCTGGTGTCTGTCCTGGGGAAATCCCAGGGCAGTTGATAGGTATAGTGATGTGGGTTTCTAATATACATTAAAGACCAGGGCTGCCCTTCGGATAAATGGTACCCTGTGTGCTTACACAACAGTGGTGTAACTGGGAATCACTGGGCCCCTCAGCAAAACTATGATGGGTTCCCTATCTGTGCTTCATCCACAGTGTTTTTTTGGGAGGAGGCTAGGATCTGTCATAGGAAAATAACAAGATAGGGCCACCTTGTCTCCCAGGCCCTCATGCGTTTGCTACCCTGATAGTTATGCTCCTGCTCCCAAACCAGACACTCACGTGGCTGGGCAGTGGTGGTGGACAGATTTTTACCCGCTATTAGTAAATTTCAAGAAAATAATCTGCCCCACCGCTTTATTTTATCTGTCAGTTTCTGCCATAACGGTTTCAGAATCCTGTTTAGTGAAACGTAAGCTGAGCATCCATATATTCCCGAAACCATTTTCTGAAACCATTTTGGCAGCATCAAAATAAATGACTCTGTTGGCGACTTCTATCTTCTAATTTACATTAGGGGGCAGATTATCCACATATACAGTACCTCCCAACAACTGCACATGGCAGTCCTGGTCAGGGCCTTTTGAAGCTCCGACCTGCCCTGGACCACCCCCGCTATGTCCCACTAAGCATCCCTGTGGGACAAATATCAGTCTGCCCCAGCAATACCGTCACAGTTGGTGATATTCCACTAAATAATAGCTACATAGATGATTGATTTTTTTATGAGGTAATATTTCTTTTTTGCTCCCATTGTGTTTTGGAACACTTATGTGTCATATAATATTACATCACCTTGAATTTCTACGACCTGTATAAAATATACATGGTAAGGGAACTGGTCTGTGACATAATATCTCTATATAGCACTGTAAGGGGTGCATTGTTTCTTACATAATGCTCACAATGGTACACGGTAGAACACAGAAAAGGTAAGCAGATAGGCAGGTATTACTATTAGTGTCAGACTTGGAGACCACAAGGGAACATTAAGCCAATAGCCAAACAGGAAATATCAAACCATGTGCCCATTCATCAAAATAATTTCAACTCCTCTATATTTGGATTTTCTTTGCTTTTATCTTTGTTTCATGGGTGGCTAAAGAGACACTGGGGGTGTCCTGGTGGTGGGATAGTCTGACTGGCTGTGTGGGCACAGGGGATTTTTCTTATCAGAAATCTCTTATACTAACAAAATGGATTGTTCTGTTATTTCTAGGCTGAATTTCATTATAAGGCATTGATAATAATATGGGCATATCCTCACATATGGCCTGACATTCTTTGCATACCTAGGTTGACTTAGCCCAGTTTGGACATGGCAATGATCAAGGAGAATCATCCAGGAGCCGTAATGGCCTAATTCTTCTTAGAACGAAACACATTCATACAGTTCACACAAGGCAGCTAAAGCACACACTCCTGTTAACCTTTAAATATTCATTAAATAATCCAGGACTACATTTAACTAGTTTTGCTAGGGATGTTGAATGATGCTATTCTATTGCACCTGGAGCTCAAAATAAATGTGTATCCCTGAATTAGACCCAGCTGTACACAAATATATATCTTCATATTTGGCCTCCCATTAAGATGAAGGAGTGAGGCCTGATCCCTGTAGCCTTTGCCCCAGGAGAGTCTTAAGCACGGTGTTGTGCTTGGATTCACACCCTTGGAATAATGTTACACTCTCAGCGTGTTCTACTGCTCCCATTGAATAGGGACCACCTATAGAAAGTCAACACTTAACCCGTTAAATGCATCAACCAGTCATCAGATGTATTTCTTAAACTGACAGAATGAATGGGATAAGATTAATATTTATATATTTGATAGAACTTATTTATTAAACCTGCACAAACACCATAGACAGTGCCCACTGCATTTACTCTTGTCATTTGGCCACTACACAGTGGTGTATCACATGGTCTACCCTGTTACCTGGTTTTACGCCATGGAGGCGCGTTATATAAATAACAGACTAGTGTGTTGGATTAGTGTTTAATGGGGTTAAACCATTATTAAAGACCACTAGGATGTGTTCAGCAATTACATCTTATTGTAAAAGATCTTAGCATCAGTTTTCCAGAATTCGGTGTAAACCCAAAATCTGCAGGGTGTTGAGTTCAGATGTGAACAATGAATCAGATTGTTTTAATGCATGTGCAGTTCCAAGCTATTCATATATCAGACTGGGAGAGGCTGACAGTGGGGTGCAAGGAACAGATAAATAAACGTTTCCTGGACAATGGTATGTAAGGAAAGTCCAAAGTCCACAAATTATATTTACGTCATCTAACAAATACAAAGACTGGGGGACTGAGCAGTTTTAAGGTCCATGAAGAATCATTTGATCAGAAAACTTTGGTAAGATATTATGGGCTGCATTAGTAGGGATTACACTGGGACAATCACCTTCAGCCCTGATATTACCGCACAATCAGTTAAAGGGAATGTCCACCCCCAAAACTATAATTAAACCCACTACTGGCCCCACTGTGTAGTGTAATAAAATTCCTTACCTTACATCCCAGCTCCAAATGGTTCTCTCAGCCAACCATGGACGCGGCTGCCTGTCCGGCCCCTTGCTTGCAGTTTCATGCAAACAGAGGGCCGTGACTGAACGTCGGAGGAGAGAGGCAAGGAATGATCGGGAGAGTTTCTGCAAATATTACTATAGTTGTAGGGGCTGGGGGAGGTAGCCCTACACTACAGAAAAAATTACAAAAAGGGGTGGACATACCCTTTAAGCTGAACATACAAGTGGCAATAATAGGACATGTTTATGCTTTGAAAACAACCAAACCCAACATGAATTACTGTACCATTGTTACTGGTCTTTGATTGGTCATTCCAGATGGAAAATGGGTTGTATTGTGTGGAGCCTTACACACAAGCTAATCTTCAGCTTATCCTGAGCACTGAGTAAGGTCCTGATTGGTAACCTGTAGGTTGGTAGCACACTGCATTGGTGCAAGATATTCAGCCTTTTCTATCATTATTATCTATAGCACTTTCCCATCATGTGTTGCTAAGTTGCTAATATTTACAATCACTTCCGATTGGCCATCAAACTACCAATGACTGAAAAACTGGATGGAAACAAATGTCCAGCTTTTGATTTTGCCATCAGCTTTGTGAGTGACCAAATACAAAACTGTAAGGAAATGTAAGGAAAAAAATATAATTGAAAATGCATTTGTAAAAAGAGCAGAGACACAGATTTATAAGTTACTGAATAATTCTTAATCCAAAAATCACATACATACATACATACGTACATACATACAGGGAAATGCAATAAATTTGCCTATTGCAACCCACCTGCACTTGTTCCAGCTATGTAGTAACCACTTTGCGACTGTTATTACATCTTGTGAATGCAGGTGGTTACTTGCAATCTTTTACATGGCTTTAAAGGGAAAAAACTAAAATTTGACCCACTACTGGCCCCACAAAAATCCCTACCTTTCCCTCACCTCCTTATGATTCTGCCTGTTTGAAGTTCAGGAAAGTGAAGAGTAGGAGCTGTCTGTGTGTCCTCATGGAGGACTCTGGCATGCGCAGGGGAGCTCTCCATCCTCCGGATCCCTCTCCTCTGATCTTTTCCATAGTGTATTGGGGATTTGCTGTAGTTTAGGGAGGTAAGTACATAAAAGATTAAAGGATAACTATACTCTAAAGTTTTACTTTTTAAAAATGAAAAGTACCTGGGACAGGGAGGTTGGATTGATTATTCCTACCTCACAATATCATTTCGTTGTAGAGCTACAGCACATACATTTTCATTTAGCCAGGTTAGTGCTGTATTAAAGATAGTACTGAAGCCAGGAGGAAGACTGGCAGAATCCATTATCTTTTGGCTGGTACCCCCCCCCCCCCAAAACAATATTGGTAAGTAGTTATTACTAGTCCTATATCCCTGTCCCAAGTACTTTTCTTTTTAACTGTTTTTTCTTTTTTCACTAGTGACTGCAGGCGACAGTGCGTGTGACCAATCGTGTGGTCCCACAGGAAACCGTGATTTACCAACGGACCTGAAGAATCTTTACTTAGTGATTCTTAAAATTTAGGCCACAAAGTCAGAAAAGTATGAAGAGAGTTTTATTCACAATTTTCAATGTAGGTAGCAAAATAACAAAACCTGCAAGAAGTCTGTCAGAATACAAGTCTCTGTAGAGAGTGATATTGGATGTCCTTCTTCTCTAGAGGCTCTGCTACTGAATATTGTCCTTCATATGGTGACTTTTTATACATTTTGAGACAGTAGTTGATCCTGAAAACCTAACCAATTTAGGAATACCAACTAATTTTAATCAGATGAACGGGTGACTGAGTCCGGTCGCGGCCAGCCCCCCACACCAGCAGATATTTCTGGCCAACCGACCGATCCATATTACTACACACGATAAATATCCTTTAAAGTGATAAACTTCTATAATTCCCAAGGTAACGGTAAAATGTGCTTCTACCCTCCTACCCACCCTCCTTTTTTTGCTTCATACATGTAAGGCTAGATATACATTGTGGAATATTGGATGCATATATGAGGTTACAAATCTATAAACTGATCAGTAATCTGTGGCACCTTTATAATTGCCTATGATTTTCCAACATATCCGATCAATCAGACTGATCTGTTTTGCATACAAATAGATCAGAATCAACTGGGTCTAAAATTACAGCAAAAAAGGGTTTATGCAAGCTGTACATGTGGCATGTAACATGGCCAGGCCTTTATAAAAATGGCCCATAGATTGGACCAAAACGAAATTAACTTGTTCTTAACTTCCTTATTCTTATTATGATAAAGAAGACGCTGTATGTACAATAAAACAGCGATGTGAACTGTGGTGTACTTACAATGTATTTAATTTAGTACATCTTAATAGATATATATCTATCAAAACTTACACTTTAAGAACTAAAGGTTGAGGGCTGACTGGATGTAAAGGGTGTGACCTACTATCAGTGCTACATAAATAAAGGCTGTTCCTTCTTTTATAGTTAGAAATGGCATTTTTCATTGGATAAAGGTTATTAGTGTCGTATGGAGCCCATACAGTGTGTTCTCCAAGGGTTTAAATAAGAAATCTCATCCTTGTTGTGCTATGCATGGTGCTCATACTGTGGTTTCTGGAATTGGTTATACAAGGGCAGTAGCAGTAACCCTATAATCTGTCAGCCTATTCTTCTCATGTCTGTTTTCCGTTAAGCAGATGGAAGAGACGTTAACATTTCTTTCATACTTCCCAGAGGCGAATGGGGATTGGGGTGTTACCTGGGACTCTTTGAAAGTGAAACTGAAGAAACCAGCCCACTGACCTGCTTTGTCTGTTCACATGAGCCTAATATTAGGTAATAAGGTCAATAAGGTGGCACTGTGGCGGAGACATAGTCCGGAAAAAGTAAATGTCATGGAAAGACATTAAAGTCTCCTAACAATTACTGGAAAACCCTTTTTAAAAAAGAATCTAAAGGACGATATTACTGACATATTGTGTTTCATGTCTAAAAAGGTTTTCAGTCTTCAGGTTTTTCTTTGGGAGGGGGGGGTGGATTAGCAAAGATATTTACTGTCAGGATCCAGCAATAACACTTGTTGTCCATATTGTCATTTTCTTGGGTGGATTCATGATGCCATATATCTTTAATATTAAAGGGTATGTCCACCCCATAATCTATATTTTACAGTTTTGTCAATCACATATCACCCAACCGCATTTTTGTTATACTTAACTTTTCCAAGGATGCTCATGAAAGGACTTACAAACCACAATCCCTCATTGGCACTTCTACATCAGTGTTGTAGCTTCCGGGTTTTGGTTGTCGATCAAAACCTTAATGATGATGTCAAGGCTAATGCCTTATGGCCGATTACGAAGCAACTTCCTCTGCTGCTGTGTGGCTCATAACCAGCATATTACTGTAATTCCTTTCAGTAGCATCCTAGGAAATGGTAAGTTTAATAAAAATGGGGGGGTTATTAACATAACAGTAAAATATTGATTTGGGCGGACATGCCCATAAACTGCTGCCTCTGATTGCATGTAAGTAGCCTAAAGCATAAGGAGACATAAGTCTATTATTACTGTAGGTGCACATGAGATATACAATAATGTAGATATTGCAAACCACAGCCTCTGCCTTTGACTACCTGAGAACATTTTCTGTATTCCAAACCCCAGAGCCATGAGATGTATCAATATGTGTCAAGGTACAGACACTGCAGTAGTTACTTACCTCACCACACCACACTTAAAAAATATTCACTGGGTCCACTGCTATCTTCTACTTTGGTTGCCAGCCTTCTCTTAAAGGGACAGTTCAGTGGAAATTATCAATATTTGTTAAATTGTTAGTTTGTGTAATGCCTTCCTAGTTATTCTACATATTCTCTACCATTTTGAAAAATCAGTTGATTTCATACCCGTTGCTGTTCCCTGCTGTTGACATTAGTGAGCTGACATTTCAGGTTCTAATGGTCCCTCTTCTTCCCAGGATGCACCACATCCTTGGAATGTTCCTAACAGTAATTTCTACTGATTGGCTGTTGGATGGGTCAAAGATGCTCAGATCTCTACTGAGCAACTGTATCAACCCTGGTGCTGGGTCAAGGGCAAGACCACAATGGTCTCTACTAGGGGTCCTGCAAACAGGGAGTCAGTATTTTGGTTGCATTTATTTACATACAAACAAAATGCTGAATTGGCAGATTAAGGTCATTGGGATGGAAAATTACTGCTCTTTTTTTCTGAAAAGCATTTGTATTTGCACTGAACTTCCCCTTTAAACCTGTGATCGCAAATATCGTTTTTAACAGCAAATATTCTTGGTAGAATGTATAACAGATAAAAGAATGGGTTGCCCAGACAGAGGCAAGTACTTTATCTAAACCCCGTCTCCGCAATCTCCTCAGGCAGCTGCAAGGTTAATATTGAAACAGTTGCTCTCTGTGCTACTAGTGCAAACTGGATCCTTTTTTGAAACAAACAAACAAAAATGCTTCTTCTCACTTGATGCTACGTTAAAACAATGTAACAATCTATGGAACATTCTATGTAACAAGCACTGGAAGAAGTACAGCAGCAGACTGCTCAGACTGTGGGTTAGGTCCCACTATCGCGCACAGCGGCGCATGCAGAATTTTTGCAGTGCACTACTGTGCAGGATACTCCGTGTGTGCTGTGTTCTGGGCCAATCATGTTATTGGCAAGCATGCGATCCGCACCAAAAGTCATGCACACATGCAAACCAATAAAGGACCGGACCGCAGCACAGCACAAATAGTGGGAACTACCCGGTAGCATTGCATTGGCAATGCAAACCGGAATTTATCCAGGCCATAATGGGACCCAGCATTAGTTGCTAAACCAGTTATTGTTTGCTGCTTTATGTTATCTGGTAAGTGATCTTTCCCTTTATTGTAATTACAGGTTTTCCCAATTACACCTGCACCTTTAGCTTTATATCTATGGCGCTGTCCTTGAGACGGTATAATGCAAACAAACAGGAATAGTTCAGCAAAGCCATAAAGTAATCACCATTGCAAAAACATTTTTCTTTCACTAGTTTGAGTGATTTATAGGTGTAAAATGCATTAACTGATACAACCACATCAATGGTACACAAGTAGTTACATTGTAAGACTTTCGAGATGTAATGGAGATATATTTATGGGCTTAGTGAAATGATATCCGTAGCAAGCTTTCACAATATACAGTTCCATTTGCTTGCTATGGCTATCATCTCTGTAAATCAATAGAGGTATTGCCTTTTCATCACTTTTGTTACATTTTATCTCAGTAGTGTTACTCCGTAACTCTTCAACTAGCTAACAAGGTACAAGTTCTCTAACTGCAATTGGTCCATCCTGATAACAATAATTTAATTGGTTAGCCCAGAGATCAGAAGGAAAACCACAATCCAATTAAACATTTCTAACGGAGTTTGGAAAATTGGACAGGCTGGTGAATTTCAGTATATTAGTCTGGCATTAAATCAGCTTCCAAACCAAGTAGCCAGCCCTTACCCATAATGTAGCTGTGCACCCTGCAACTGTTTTGCTCACTTTTATTAATAACATTTTTTTTGCATTACACTTTTGCAAAATGACCGAAAGCAGCCAAAATGTCAACAGATGTCATAGTTAGAAATGTTTTCACTAAATAAACCCATTGATTTGCATTTTAATGTGCTTTAAGGCTACTGGTTATGTTTCTTATGAGCGTAAGCAACACTCACTGGCTTCCCTCCGCCATGTGACCTTTTACTTTAATAGTTCTTTCCATTGGAGAATCTTATTATTCCAGCTAGAAGTGGCAAGTAAATGAAAATGACTTTCTACATCTCAGAAAACAGCACATTGACATTCCAATGGGAAATATAATTGGGCTGATGTTCAAAACTTCAAAATATATGGGGGAAAGTTACATGTCGTTTAACTATTTTATTATTGACTAAGGAAATATACCGGTGTTTAACTATTAGTCCAATTGACATCTGCACATAGCCAGTAAATATAGAGGGCACTTGGACAGTCTACACAAGGAGGGACATCGAACAATGACTTCAGTGCAGAGGGTGCTTGTCCTACATAAAAGCTCAATGTCTAATGGGAATGTGCAAGGATGCCAGGCCACATGCCATCATAATGTACTGTTATCATTCAGCTCTGAAAGCTCAAGCTGTGAGCATCTCTGCTGGAAAATTTGACTTGGCAAAGACTTACCCAGTCTATTGCAGTGTCTTGGGAGTAAGAAATAAGTAAGAAATTAGGAAAAAGCAAAAACAACACAGCTATCTGCAGATTTTAAAGTGGGTCCTTTGGGTAAGTAGCAATGCAATATTAATACACTTCCAATGCAGTGTGTGACAATTACTGGATTGTGGGCTGTAGGTAAGGTATGATATTATATTGGTTAGAGTGTGTTTTAAATTCATTTATAGACTATGCAAAGTACTATATTGCCCCACTAGTGGAGTTTATTGTCCTTGTGTGTGAATTCCAATAGTCCGCTTTCCATTTAGGGCCCCATTCAGTTGTTCACTAGCCAAAATTGTTTTTCTTTATATTTGTACTGTATTTATTCATTACATATACTTGGGTGCTTTTATATTGTTGTCCTTATACAGTACTTATAAGTAGAGATGGACTAGAACTTGAACCCGAGTTTGAGACGAACTTATTGAGTTCGAACGGACTTGGACTTCTCGAACTATCCCAGACCCAGATTTCTTGGACTTTCGATAATTATCGAATTCGAAAATCAAACGATCTTCAAATCGTTTATGGGATAATTATCGAATGTTCGAACATGGGAGCTCGAAAGTACTGCGGGTGAGAATAAAATCGATTTTTTGAAAGTTCTAGATATTCAAACGTGTTCCCCAGGCCATTTCCCAGGTCCCACAGCCATTTACATTAAGTTACCACTGATATTTCAATTGTATTTCATTAGAACTTTTCAAACTATTTGACTCCCATTGACTTTAATGGGTCCGTTTTCGAACTTTACATATAGTTTGAAAGTTCGAAAACGGACCAAACTTTTGGAAGTCTCTACTTATAAGTCATTTTGATCAAATATTTTGGCTATTGGTACATTACCCATGCTATTTCCCAGCTTACTATACTATACAAATGTTGCCTCATTGACTTGCTAAAGCGTAAGCCAACCTCAAAACTATACAATTTCAAAAAGTAGAAATCCTGGACAACTGAAACCACTAGTACAATCATGACCAAATGGTTTGGCAGTGACACCGATAAGTTTTGCAAAATTTGCTGCTTTTTTTTATTCGTGGCAGTATTCTAGAAGACAGAGCACCTTGATATAAAAATAATTTCCCAGCATTCCAGCATCGCACAATGTGGTCATTGACCATTGTGTACTTTGCACATGCCAAATCCTAGACTATTGCAGGAACTTATTACAGCAGGTCACATCTACTAGTACCTTATTGCCAATCCTGTTTATATTAGGCAGGGAAGCATGTGACTGAACTCAGGAGGTGTGGCCAGACAGTGCACATACACACAATTATCTTGTTCTTTACAGTAAAATTGACTTAAACAACATTTATTGGTGTGGTAATTCGCAGTTTATTGGTGTTTTTAAGGGTGCTTTCAGATAATGGATTCTAAAAAAAAATTTTTTAGTTCTCCTTACAGTTTTTATACTAATGAATAGTAATAATGGAATGAATTAATATGCATCAACTTGGCAATAATAATAAATAGCAGGGATCAGGAAAGAGTAAATACATTTAATATAAAAATGTTCCACTAAAATCACAACCAAGTATACAATAGATTACAAATATTATTAAACTGTTGACCATGAATGCATGCATACAAGTATTGGAAGTAAAAACCAGATGATCAAAAGTCCCACGTTTTCATAAAATAGATGCAAAGGCTAACTGGGTGGAAGAAAGGCCATTATAGCACCGAAACTCGTATAAAAAAAAACAGCCCAGCTTTCACAAGCCAGTTTTGGAGGCTTTGTGTGCAGAATGAAGGTAATACAAGGGTGAGGACCTAGCAGTTTAGCTCCTCAGCCTGAGTATCCTGGGTACTATCAACAGTAGATGGGGCAATAATTGTCCTTTATACACAGTAACGATAAAGTGTGTACTACTGGAAAATGTTCCTAAGGCTGAAAAATGTTTGCAGAAAAGATTCAATTGCTATATCTGTTGTATTCAGTTAGATCAACTTACTTTACAAAGTAAGTCCAGTTGATCTAACTGAATACAACAGATATACCATGAGAATGAGAACCTTCACAAATGATTCAATTGCTATGACCTTGATTGTAAAACATTCAATTGATTCAATTGCAATGATCTTGATTGGAAAACATTCAATTGATTCAATTGCAATGATCTTGATTGAGTACCTGGCTTGGTGTGGCACCATGGGCAGCACACAGTCTTATGTACAGTTTTTAGGACTAAACTATGACTTAGACTTCTACCATACAGGCAAAATATAATTTCTTGTATAAATTATGCAATTTATTATCTTTTAGAATTAACCATAATCAGCACATTTTATTTTTTTAAGTTGTAAGGCTTTCTTTGACTTCATGACAATGATTTGTGTGTGAAAGATGGGCAGAGTGTAAAATATGCAATACCAGGTGTTTCTGGGAGTCACCTTGCTAGTCACATTTTGACTTTGTAAAGTAAGGCAGGTCAGATGGTTTGTCCACACTGGTTGTTTTGTTTACTGTACAGAAATATTGTGATCAAAACAAACTGATTTGCCAGAAGTCTCTTCCCATTACAGTAAATGGAAATTTTCCAGTGTAATCAACAAAGGAACAAAATGTGAGCATCTACTTTTGAGGGGTAGTTCAGTTGTATGTAATAAGAATTGTCATTCCCAAAGATTCTAATTGAAAACACCTCATGGAAATATAGGATTTTCTTACATACGCAAAGCCAGCACTTCTCGAAACATGCATTGGCCACAGGGACATAAAGGAGTAACTTTGTATGTCCCCATCCAATATTTTTGGAATTTTGGAATTGAGAAATCATTCCTTATTTCTTTGATTAGTTGGGCAATACTAGTATCTGTTTTAAAGGGCATGTCCACCCTCAAAATGAAAATTTATATTTACCTCCACTCCTCCGCAAACCCCAAGCTTGCTACAGTGTCTTAACTGCCTGATGTTCCCAAGAGAGATAGTGAGTCACAGTAAGCCATCCTCTTCTTCAATGGTCAATATGATTACTACCACCATATGCTTCTATATGTTCAAATTGGGTGGCTCAGTTTGCAGCAATTATTCATTGGCCAAGATGTCCTCCATCATGGCCATGACTCAGTGCTGCTCCCCAGAGGATGTAGAGGTCCATCAAAGAGGATAGCTTACCCTGGAATCTCTCTCTTCAGGAATTTCAGGCAGGTAAGTCATGGAGTCCTGGAAATTTGGAAGGTAGAGGAGGTAAGTATGTATTTTTATTTTCAGCGGAGACATGCCCTTTAAAAAGGTTCTGCTGCATTATACGCACACAAAATGTAAACACTCAGTGTATTTTCCCTTAAACGCTCTATGCCATAGACACAAAACTATTGCCTGTTATATAATCTGTAAAGTCATGAGCATAGCTCAAAGAGCAAAAACGTTGTAGTGCTATTCTTCTAATACATTGCAGCAACATAGAGCTTACATGTTAAAGCTGGATTCAGTGACAGAGCTGCTGACAAATACATAAGGTTTGTCTGGAGTTCAAACACAGTTACAGTAAATATCTGAAACCCGAGGTGTTTCCATCTATCTCTAAGTGTGGTGGAAATAGCCCACTCCTCCAGGTCTAACATTACTACAAGTGACATGGAATGAATAGAGTCCCGGTGCTGGGGAATATCAGTGTCGGCCTAGGAAAGCTGTTTAGATTTGGGAGTGTTGGTTTTTGTTTCAGGTGTCCTGGTTTTGACAGATTATAATCAACCAGAGATAAAGGGTTAGCTGTTGGCAGATAAAAAGGTTTTATCTGAGTCAGGGGATCAGAGGCTGTCAGTGAATGGAGCCTGAAGGATGTGGGGCATAGATGTCAATGTAAGTAGGATGTGCAGATCCCTGTGTTTGCCTGGTACACTCACAGTAATGAGGTGAGTAAAGGATGATTAGAGTCAGAGAGCAACATTACAAGCTGAGAGCAGACCCAGGAGGCCGAGGTGAAGGAGAGTGTGAGGAGGGAGAATTTGGTAGGGAAAGCAGGAATTGCCTTAATGATATTAAAGCTGCTGGTCTCCACTGTGTAATAATCTTAGAATTATAGGACAGTTTGGGGTAACTGTAGTAGGATTGATTGTCAGTAGCTAACGACTGATTAAATGTTCACTTATGGTCTGTTGGTGAAAACCACCTATTTATCATTCGTCTTGCTGTCTGCCTCAATCTCCACCATTTTAACAGCCTCTACTGATTTCCTTCTATATTCTCTGTAATGCTTCTGTAGGAAAAGTTTATCATTTGGACCATCAGTTTATACAACTCATCTTAAGTGGGCCATGCACTGACCAATCCTAATTGTACAATCGGGATTGGTCCAATAAAAAGTTTTCCTCTTTCCTGATAATGCTGAAAACTGGCCTTATTAAGAAATAAAAAAACAAGAAATTGTACAATCAGGTGATCGTTTTGTCGAGATTGGTCCGTGTATGGCCACTTTAGCCTTTTGGACCCAATACCCATATGCAATGTAATCAAACTTAATTTCAATTAATTTCAAAACCACTTCTAGGGTTGCCACCCGGCCTGGATGTCAGTGCCAGTGCTGGTAAGAATATGCCAAAAGTACCAGCTTTCAGACCAAAAAGAGGCTCTTTTAATCACTAACACAAGCGGAAAAAGCTTCAGCAAGGTACAGTCCTGGGCTGTGGGAACAGGGTGCTAGACTAGCGGCTTCTCATTATGGAGCCTTTAGAGAGAACCCAGGGGGCAAGGACCTATCTGTTTAGGTCCTCACCCTGGGAACGATCTGGTGAGGAGAGGGTGTCCTTTAATATCATATTATTTGTAACATGCACCTACAATCAATTAACATGCTATGTGTTTCTTGCCTTGCACATACACAGGCCCGATATAAGCAGGGAGATGCAATATCCCGTGCTAAAGGGAAAAATAAGTGCAAAACCCATGCTAACCGATGTAATATAGTTTTTTTTACTCATTTTGCATTGCTTGCACCCTTTCCAAAGACTTTGGGAAATAGCTCAGTGCAAGCGATGCAATACATTTAGAGATGATAATTGCACACGTTTTTTGCACCAAACTTAAATCCTTTTCAATTGTGGCTTTAAAGCCGTGCAAAGGGTTACAACTTACCTCTCGCATATACACGATGCAATAACAGTCACAAAGTGGTTACTACATCACAGGAACAAGTGCAGGGCAGTTGCGATACTGAAATTTATTGCATCTCCCTCTAGGTTGGTTAAATGTTGAATGTCAAATCAACCTACATAGAGGGCTATCCAGTTTATGTGTCTGCCAACATTCTCTCCCCAGTCTGGGGGTGGAACATTAGAGCATAAAGTCAATTGCAATTGGACAACACAGGAAGTTTTTGTGTAATGTCTTGGGAATACCCCAGTGATGCTCTATATTCTCTTTACCCCATACCAAGTGTACAATCACCTTCAACCTTCTAGACTTCTCCTCCCCCGCAACAGCTGAACCATCATCATCAGTATCAAGTAGTAAAATGTTAGACTTTACAGAGATGAATGAGAACTGCCAATGTGTTTGGGTTATGACAGTTCCCTAGTCCCATTGAAACTTAAACTAGCAATTGATTCTTTTTCATTCATCCCATGTATGGCTAGTTTATTTAGTTAAATTTTATAAAATTTTATTCCAAATTGCTTTTAAATAGATTTATTGTTTGCATATAATCAACCAAAATTAAATTTTGTAAAATCAATTGAAATTTAAAAAAAAAAAAAATTAAAATGACATTTTCTATTTAATTTCGATTTGATTGTATTAAAGAGCGAAGGACTATAAGTAGAGTTCTGGTGCTTTTTTTAACAAACGGACTTTGTGTTTGGGGGTGGGATAAGTTGCCCTATACGACATAAAAGGGTTTTAAAGGTAGGGCACCAGGCAAAAAAGATAGAGTTCGGAGGGGGGGGGGGGAGAGCTCCCACAGTGCATGTCGCTGTCTTTATTGAGGTCATGGAAGCAGCAGGGACCAGATGACTCACGAGCGTTCTTAGAGGCAGCCACTGGTGAGGGAAATATTATGCCATTTCTGAACGATCGTGAGGCCGACTTGTCCGTCGCGATCATTCAGAAATGTGCTACACACACTAACGATAAAGCGCCGAAAGCGTCGGATCCGATAGTATTGGGGCTTTACGTTAGTTTGTGTACCCACCTTAAATCATCAGGGTTTAAAATATCTAGGTTTGCAGAATTTGTTCTGTTCTCTGTTTGTATTTCCAGTGGTATAAAAATAAATTCCCCTAATTCTATTTCTAATTTGCTTATGGAGTGTCCTTCCGATCATGTTACAAAGCACACATAGCCCATGAAGAGAGTAATGTCAATGAACCACTGTTTAATATATACGTGGCTCAGTCCTAGGAATGGAAAGTGTTTTTTTCAGCTTCCTCGCTGTATTTCATTTCCCAAAATAGTAACGCTAGTTATGTATGACAACTGAATTAATGTAAAGAGTCGCAGTTACAAAGATACTGCAAAAACAATTTGATTTATCTTGAATGCATTTAGTGAACAGGGCCGATAAAGGAAAAAATCCAGCCACAAGGATTTATCTTTTATCTATATTCTTCCCTTGGTTTAATGTGTGTTCTTCTCTTCTTAATAAATCTAAATGATCAGACCTGGACTGGGAGAGGTAATTAAATAATAATTTGAAATGGGCCTATAATATCAGAGGGTTTTCTGGGGGGGGGGGGGGGGGGGGTGGTACAATATAAATTACCCAGAATGCCAAACCTGCACTGAACTGCAACAGTCATCTAAAAACACACAGAGCACTTAACCATTTTTGCATTACCCACAATCCTCTTTTCTAACATTGCTTTCATGTTGCTTGCCCCGGGAACCCCCTGATCTTTAAGGTGGGGAGACAAGCAATATGGTGTCTCTGTTATCCCAGAAATTAGTAAACCAGATGGACGACACCATTAACTTCCAAACAGCGTGTAATTCTTATTTAATAAAGCATCTATATCCTAGAAACTAGAGGCATTTTCTCTCATTCATAGTGGTAGATGCATTAGTCTTAATGGCAAACGTTGAGGCATTAGCTGAGTACACACATTACATAGATATTTGAGGAGGATCATAGATATCAGCATTGAGAAGCAGGATGAGTAACAGCAACACCTATAAACCCCATTCACACAACTTCACGATCAAATATCACAGCAGAGTTCTCTAGCCTTATAAACTTCCTCTCCACGCCCCAGCTCTCCCTCCCATCTCACATGTCCTTTATTCTGCCACATAGCAAGGTTTTAGGTTTCCTGTGCCCCTTTATTCTACTTTACAACCCTGACAACCTCTGCCCCGCTATCCAGTTTGGTCCTAAGGGATAATCTGGAGCTGGGTTCTGCGGTGTAAGGACTTTAATCTGGCTTGATGTGCCTGTAGGTAGATGTGCCTGGGGAACTTTTAAGGTGTTGACTGTACACATGGGTAAGCCACAAAGATGTAACCTTATCCCATCAAAGGACACAGAGCTCAGAGCAGCAAGCCAGGGAATTTTAACAGAGTGAGATGTGTTCTTTAAAGGGGCTGAAGACACAGGCTCTGCTGTTGATCAATAGAATTAATAGTCCTTGGTTTAAACAAATACACATTGCAGGGATGCCTAAAGCCAGTGCGAGTAATTGGAATATTAAAACATCAATCTTACTATAACAGGGAATGTATTTCCTCCTCTTATACTAGAGACTTTACCTAAGATCAGGGTCTATATCTAGGAGTCATGTTATTCACCCTCTGGTCTCAGTTAACCTTTTAATGGAATGTTATTTTTTTATTCCTTCTGGTGACAGCTTTCACAAACTGCAGCGTATTGTACATCATGGAGGGCTTCCTCTTGGAAACTATAAGGTATTACTGGCAACCCTATTCAGCTGAAAACAGCTACCAACTCTTAGCAAGGGGAGAATTTGTAGTTCTGCAACAGTTGTGAAGACAAAAGACTGTTTGCTTTAATCCAATTTCTTTGTGCACTCCTACTGTCAGTAGCATTTAGCCATATGTGCTGGCAGCATTGCCAGGTTCTAGGTATATTGGCTAAAGGCTTTCCATCCCCAGTCACCATCATTTTACTGAATTCTCTCTGCAGGAATTGCAAAAACTTGCATTAGTCTAACTAATCCTACCACCATAGGGCCAATCACTGGTGGGATCTAATGGCTCGGAGTATTTCATTATTCCAAATGAATCTAAATCTCTCGCCACCTTCCGAACAGATGGTGCCCACAGCATGTTATATTCTTTTACTAATACCCTGAAATGACATGGCATTGTGCATGTATGAATGTATGCATATTTTTATTCATAGATGGAGTTAGTAAGTAGGCAGCAGGAACTGAAAAGACCTATTGATTGGACGCAGGACAAGAAGTGGCTGAGTGCCAGCAAGTCTGCATTGTCCTCCATATGCTGGTACTTTTTAATCTGTCACTACGTTCTTTGTCTGATCTCCCTGTTCTACCATGTAGCACTCACACACGATAGATGTTCAGTTCAAACCTTCAGACAGAGACCATTACATTTCACAAAAAAAGTATTCATTTCTTTCTCTACATCTAACATTTAGTACGTAATCTGTCATCAGAAGCCAAAGATGCTCATAAGGATAAGCAGATTTGGATATTACTTGGAAAATCCAAGTATATTGGTTCCATATGTAGCCGTTTAGTTTCCCAATAGGAATATTGAACAACGTTTATTACAATGGGAATTGCTGTAATTGATGTAATTGTTTCCTCTATTGAAACTTCTGCTCTACAGTCCCATAGACTACAATGGAGCTTTTTACCTGGACATTTTTAAGTAAATTGCTATTTAAGGAACTCTTTAAAATGTTCCTTTAATCTTTTGGCATGTCAGTATTTAATTGAATTGCTTTTGGGGTTCCATTGGGAACCAACATCATAAAAGGATAAAAATAGTAAAAAAATTGTGCAAAAAAAATCCCCATGGCATTCAAACATTGTGATTATTAGACATATGTGGACCCATTGTCAGCATGGAGATAAAGTCGCTATTTACACTCTTTCTCTTTGAAATCTGAGACAAATGCTGCGCCAGCGAAAGGGGCTACTTATGGAGGATGCACATATACTGTAGGCCCAGGGTAAAAAGATTACTGAACCAAAGGGCCAAGGAATGCAATGGTTGGCTGGTGAATAAACCCTGGAAGGTTCATGCATCTTTAATAATTTACAAATCCAACACCCAAATCTTTCATGATGAGCTTAAACTGACTCAGAACCAGAGAAGAAGGAATCCTTTTTTATTTGGAATTGAAAACACAAATAATATATCATGTTTGGAATTTATCAATACTTATATACAAGGCCCTGTAAGCCTTATTTTTCATTCTATGCACTTATGTGTTCACTTAGAATTCTAAATGTGTCTAAATGGAAATAGATTTACCTAGAACTTGTCCATGGGTAATTGAATGGAAGAATAGAATGGAAGGCTTTATTTTTCCTTTTGACCTTGACATGAATATTATATATCTACACGTGGCAGATTCCCATACTACATGCTCACTAGACCCACAAGGTAACATATCAGCTATGCACATTATTGTCTAAATTACATTGATCTGTTAATTCAACCTTTGGGCAAAACAAGCAAGTCAAGAAAGGTGTCATAGGTTTGTCTCAGTGATCACTCAGACAAGATAAAATGTGACAGAAAGTGAGACTCATTCAAGTGTATTAATGAAAGGCCTGTCTGTCAATTTGGAAAGTTTGTATGTGAAAAGTTGTAAATTGTGTGGCAGAGTTAATAATAAGCAATCTAGACATACAGAACATTTAAAGGGACTGTCCACCCCTCTTTTCAAAAACTGATATACTGTAGATAACCCCCTAAAACCTTAACTTTGGTTTATTAAAAATTTAGAAATCAGCTCCCACACAGAGATATTATACTCACAAGCTCCTCCTCGCTTCACCGCCGCGGCTCTGCACTTCCGGGTAAGGCAGTCAGTGTCGGCCGTGACTGTGACGTCACGGCCAATCACTGACTGCCATTCCCGGAGCAGTCTCCACTGCGGCTGCTCGGGAACATAAAAAGAACAGAGCAGCCACAGTGGAGACTGGGAGAAGAACCCGGAAGCGGCGGTGGAGCGAGGAGCTTGTGAGTATAATATCTCTGTGTGGGAGCTGATTTCTAAATTTTTACTAAAATGAAGTTAAGGTTTTGGGGGGTTATCTACATTATATCAGTTTTTGAAAAGAGGGGTGGACAGTCCCTTTAAATCTACTGACCATATATTAAATACATTTGTCAATATTTAAAAAAATATATAAAGCAATGCTTCTAAAGGAATGAAATAGGTGCTCTTTTTCTATAAAATACATCAGGCTTCATTTATAAAGGGCCACTATCGTTATGAGCAGGACTTCATGCACTTTTGCAATATAGGGGCTCTTGGTAAAATCATTTCAGCAAAATCTAAGACCAGCCTCAGGCAGCGCTATTGTAATATTGAATAGGGTTGCAGCGCCTGCTCAGTTTAAACAAGTTGGCTCTTGTCTAGTAACCAAAACAATAAATCAGCATTAAAGGGGAACTTTGGTCCAAAAATGACTTTAGGTAAATTCATAGGAATTGCTCTCCTGACAATTTTTGCAATTTATTTTTATAGTTTATTTTGCATATTTTTGAAGATATTTACATTTTTGTGTGTGATATGGCAGCAGCATCACCAGGTCTCCTGCACTTCCTGCTTCTTGCTCTGAAACCATGTGACAGTCAATCTGCCCTGTGTCTCCTCTTCCCCTTGCAGCCTCCCCACCTCTTGCAAGCCCCCCTGGTCCCTCTAATTCATGGACCCTTCATTTGCAGCCCCCCCTTGGCCCCTTCCCTTACAGCCCCATGTGGCCCTGCCCACTTGTGGGTGCCTTAGTTCCGCCCACTTGCTGGTGCCTTAGCCCTGCCCACCAGTGGGTGCCATACCCCACCCACTCTCGGGTGTCTTATACCCGCCCACTCTTGGGTGCCTTAACTCCGCCCATCTGCAGGTGAGATGGCCCTGCCCACTCACGGGTGCCATGGGCCACTCAGACCCCCCCTACAGAAAACTGCAAAAACAGCCTTTTCAGGCAGAGTGAGAACAGAGTGAGAACTCTGCCTGAAAAGGCTGTTTTCACATAGTGAGAGAGTAGTGTTGTAGATTCCCTTATCTTCTCTGTGGGGATCGTCACACAGCAGTGAGGGGGAGGGACTTCCTGTCTTCTGTCACTGAAAACTGAAGCTGTGCTCCCTGGCGGCGAGGTGGAGGAGCAGCCTTAGGAATGTCACATGTCAGCCTCACCCATTAACTTTCTGGTCAGTGATTTCTTTATATCTTAGGCTGTGGAGCACATAGACAGGTGGTTGATGGCTCGTTTTAAAGGTAGGAAACTGGCCTTTCATTTAAAATCAAATTGTATGGAGAGCACTGTTCCCCTTTAAGATTTTATTGGTCTCACTATGTTAAAATTTAGAAAGAAAATGTGCAATGGGTTGCCATGGGTTACTGCATGATAGAAAATTCTCATTTACTTACAAATTCTACAGAACTACAAAAAAAACCTTTTATATTACTTTAGTTTAGATGTGTGTGGTCTATTTACAAAAACACTTGTGTAAATAAATCCTTTTGTAACGCTAGTCTGGCACAACTGCAACATGACAAAGCATTGCAATAACAAAGTGAAACATTCTAACTAAAGTAGATTAAGCAACTTGCCATTCAGTTAGGATGATTCCCATTAACTATAAAAGACTAATGGCAGGTCAGAGCTGGTGAATGATTTTGGCTGGAAAGTATATAGCGCAGACTTGGCAATGCAAAGTTCTCGCGGCACACCTGTGTTCTTAAAGTTGTAATTATATTTAATGCACTTTACAGTGTATATTGTATTCAAATCAATGTGATGTAAAGTTACACCACATTACTGTGTTGGAAATATTACTGGTGAAAATATTTTCACTACCGAAATTCCGAGGCACACCTCTGGCTTTTTAAAGTGCATCTATACCAAAAATAGGTTATTTTAAATTGACCATAACTGGAAACTATAATTCTTCCCAACCACCACTGTGTCATTTTATTGTTGATCTGCCCCCTATTTCTTTAAAGTATCACATCTAAAACTTCTTATATTTCAGCTGTCAACCAAGTTCCTTGCTCTCAAAAACTTTTCTTCTTTGAGTAGTTTTACTGTAGCTGGAATGGTGACAGAGTTTTGACAGTTGGAATGCTGTATGCTGTGTGCAGGCTTGACAGTTGGTTTGTGGGGAAAAAGTCAGGTCGGATGGAAGTGGGAGTGGTTAAAAGAGGGAGGGGGATACTGCTCCTAAACAAAATGTATGCTGGATTGAAGGCATGCAGCAACACATGCAAATCAGAGTAAGCGCTACTTACATGCATTCAATTATAGATTAAGATGAGGCAACGTCATTTTTTCAGTTTAACCAACTGTTTAACCAACATCATGACCATTGTAATATACTACACTTTGCCCCTAAATCCATCCAGTGTGTTGGCTTAAGGTGTTTTTCTGAGTGATGGTTACATTGTAGTTACACACTGTAACTACACACTGTCCAGACTAGGTGAGGAACAACTGACTGTTAACTATCAAATTCAGACTGAGGATTTATTGCAAAGCCCATGCTATCTGCTGTGGGGGATTGTGAGTACTGAGGGAACAATTATGTGCTATTTTCTGTAGGAAAAGTTTTTTTTGTTAGTTACATAGATAATCAATCAACTAAACTGATGGTCTCTCTGGAACAATTTCACAAAAGCTACTTTGGTAATTATGGATCTATTGAAAGGGCTAGTATGTGACTTAAAGTGGATAGTTTTACTGTCAATTGCAACATACTCTGTTAGTCCAGAAAACATTTTCCCAGTATTTTCTTTTTTGATTATTCGGTCAATATTTCATTTCCTCCACTATTAACTGTCAGTAGTGTCGTATATAGAACTGGCACAATAAAGGTAACTAGCAAACCCCTGTAGGCCCGATATAGGTACCTGCTAGCCCCTAATAATCTAGAAATCTATATATCGATTAGATCCAATTGTAATAATAAGAATTACATTAACACTTGAAAAGTCCCAGGATTTTAGGCCAGTAAAGTCCTATATAACCCTTAAGGAGCCCATAAACATGTGACCGTCAGCTATAACAGAATTAACTGAATATTGTCAATGTGTATGGGCTCTTTTAGTTAGTTTTAGACCATGATAACGTCAGGTCGTTTTATCTCTAGATACAGGTTGACTGGGGGCATTTTTGGGAGCTTTAGTAACAGAATTCTGGACTGTTTCCCCTCCAGTGTGGCAGTCTGAGAGGGGGGTGAGGAATCTGGGAACTAGAGCAAACCCATGGATGAAGACCTAGAGACTATTAGGGAGAGGGGAGTGGGGAGTTTGAGGGGGTGTTATCACTATTGATCTCCTTTAAGTGTAAGTGCTTCCTTGAGTAATGAACACCAGAACTGCTATATGTGTTTTTTGGGTTTTTATTTTAAATATTAGTTTCCATAAAAATGAATGTATTTGTATGTCCCTTTTCCCCAAGATCCTCTGCTTCTGGTAACACCACTACCAACATAACTCCATGGGAAACATAAAGAAATGTTGCATTAATGATTTTGAGGTATATGTTACCTTTTTAAAAATGAAAAAGAAAAAGGAAACACATTCTCATAACACAGAGAATCACCTGAAATGAAATTATTATTAGACTTTTATTTTCCTTTTAATGTGTTATTTACACAAGTGTGCATTACACAGTGACTGTGTCCCGTCACTGTTCAATGTGTAGTGTGGAACATCTCATGGTGAATGTGCAATCAGTGGGTTTTGGTTCTGTCAGTTAACCACCCCTCGCTGCCTGGTACCTCCCACCCCAGAGAACCATTAGCAATGAAATAGTTTCACCTGACAACATGGTAAACTTGATTAATGTCCAGGTACCCCATTAGCTGTTCAGATTTCCTCATGTTTATCTCTTTCTTTATCTTCTTCTTATTATTCGTATTATATCTGTTTTCCCCTTAGTGCTTTTATCATATTCTTTGTTATAACAGCTGCTGTTTTATGCTGGTATTTGCATATGAACATGCTTTTGGGAATAGATATGAAGGAACAAATTGGTTTTCCTATATTAACCACACTTATCAAAGCATCTAGGGTCAAATGCTTTAAAAGACAAAAAGAAAACATTTGTTTATGTGGAAACTCACAATAAATGTTTAGAGATTTCATGATGGTTTTTAGCATAGTGGCTGGTGAGAGACCCTAAAGCTAGGTACACACAGTACAGATTTCTGAAAGATAACAGACAGGATCTGCCATATCCTGTCTGCCATCTTTCAAAGATCTGCATACACACAGTCCCGAGCGTTCTCCCTATGAATATCATAAGGAGAACACTCGGGACTGTGTGTTTCCATCGGCAGCGCTAGACTCCTCTATAGGGAGTCTAGCGCGGCCGATGGAAATTTTCGGCCTTTCCCGAACGAGCGTTCGGCCGACCCGATCGTTTGGCGGCCGCGCGCTAGTTCGGGAAACGAGCGTACACACATAATGATAAAGCCCCGATACCGTCGGATCCGACGGTATCGGGGCTTTATCGTTACTGTGTGTACCCAGCTTAAGCTAAGTACACGCATCCCAGATAAAGGGCCATTTCCATCATTACCAATAGGATTGGTCCTTTATTGGTAAAGTGTGTATGGACGAAACGGTCATTGCCAATAAACAGTCTGCAAGTTGTTGCAAACTTGCAGATTCTGTATGCCATCTTTGAGAGATTGGTACTGTGTGTATCCACCTTTAGCCTTCCATGCCTGGAAAACACTAACATAGAGATTGCTGTTTTGTATCACTGATGAAATTTTCTGATTTCCATCTACCTCTTCACAAAAGACGCTCGGGGCGGACAACTGGAAACTTACCTTCCCGAAGTTTCCACCATATTCCCTTCTGACCTGATCATTTTAGGATCTATATTTGGTTGCAATTTTGGTAGGTTAGAACTGGGAATATTTTGGGACCCTTGGGAGGTAAAACTGCTGTTGTTTTAGATATAAGATCCAGGGCCCTTTCTAGGGATAAGTGTCCTAGGCGAATTGCTAGGTTACTGGGAGTTTGTTACCTGAAGATTACAGGAACGGTCTGGCACAGTGACTGTAGTATTGCAGTGAATAGCAATGTTATCCTATCACTGTAAGACATTAATTTGGGTTCTGTATACATCCGGTAAGTAAGTGCATTAATAGCTCTTTGCTTACCTGTGTTTACCGGGTCAATCCCCATGTTTTGTTTAAAATCTGATTGGAAAGACCAGGAGAGTTTACTCACTAAATGATACTGCACACAGTATAAATAACATGGAACTCCACATTACAAGACTTCAATCTGTAGACAAATATATGGCACTCAGGCAAGATACAACGGGGCGATGCAATAGAGTTCACTATTAGCCAAGCAAGTGTATCTGATCGGGTATTAAAAACCTCCACATATAAACACATTTTACCGTACCCCACTCCCATGATGCTGTAACTATCACAAACTGATTACTGCATCGCTGGAACATAGAAAGATAAGCAGGGCCATTATACTAAATATGGACAAAAGATAGTGACATACTGTATTTTTGGTCATAATTCTGCAAATGCTCAATTTCTATATGAATAACTAATAGTACAGAGCTCTATCATTCTATTCCCTCCTAAAGATTAGAGTATTGCTGGAGAAAAGGCACTAAAGTTTAAAAGTTGGGACAGTCCCACAGATGTTGGTAAGTATATTATGTTTAGTTCCAAGCAGGTATCCCACCCCTCCCCGCAGTTCCGGAAGTTTGTGGGTGGTCTCCAACACACCAGCAAGACCATGGGAAACTCCTGCGAGGCCCTGGTGTTCTGGGGAACTCCCATGAATGAGGTAAGAAAATGCATAAATAGGGACAGAAAATGCATTTTTTTACCTTACAGCCTTGCGGGTCTGTGTGTTTTAGGGGCCAGCTCGTGGCCCAGGTGGGATGTCTCTGTAAGGCATCAAAAACCAAATGTTTTGAAATAGTGGGGGAACAAACGAAAAAAGTGACTGCAAATAAACCCCCCAAAATTATTTTGCAATACTCCTTTGATTGTCTCTTTATTGTATGTTGCATCAGTGTCAGACTAGGATGTTGGGGCCCACCAAGATGTATAAGACCAGGGGCCCACCAGGAAGCATTAAAAAGCCCACTGAACATTTTGTCTCTCTTGTTTCACTAATTTACATATCTGATTCTGTTTATTTCGTACTCCACTTGATTGATCAGTGGACTATGGGCACACCAGGTGTTCCAGGGTATCCCGATGGACCAGTTCAGCCCTATGTTGCATCTTTTGGTATAAGCATTAAGTTTCCATCATGTAAGCATTTTGCATTGAAGAGTAACTATGTACTAAATCATTCAGTATCAGGTTTGCAGCTTTGAGTACATCCCAAAAGGGACTTAACCCTCTGCTTTACTTTAACGCTAGCTATTTGTTGTTGTTAATAAGTTACACAGAAAAGGCCGTAAACTCTGAATTGCTTGCAGCAGATGCATGGGTGTCTTTTGCCACTATTTTGTTCTTAAAGGGCATGTCCACCCTTATAAAAAAAAAAAAATTCACATATAATAGTATACCTTCCTCCAGCCCCAACAACTATAAAATAATTTTAAGAAAGTGCCCCGATCTTTACTTACCTCCCCTCTCTCCTCCGACGCACTGCCCGGCCTTCTGCTTGCAATATACTGCAAGCAGGGGGCGGGACCTGCAGCCGCATCCGTGATTGGCTGAGAGGCAGCCAATCATGGACGCGGCTGCCGGCTGCTCAGAACGCAGGGGGAGAGAGGGAAAGTAAGTAGAGTTCGGGGGACTTTCTTAAAAATGTTTTTCAGTGGTTGGGGCTGGGGAAAGGAACCCTAATATATGGCCAAGTATGTTTATGCTTGGGGTAGGGATCGCAAAACAGGAGGGAGAGGGAGGGAGGGGGAGAAGGGCTGCAGTACGCATGCCAAACTTCTCCCGGAGGGGAGACAGGAGGAGTCCTATATGGTGGCCAGTTTTTGAGACTTTGGGGGGGACTACAGGAGAACCATATGGAGCTGGGATGTGAGGTAAGGATTTTATTACACTACATGGTGGGGCCATTAGTGGGGGGATTATAGTTTTGGGGGTGGACATGCCCTTTAAAGTCATGCTAACCGGTGGTAAAAAGGTTAGCATGGCTTTAAGACTATAATTTGATTAATGTGACTTTAGGCGGCACACTGCTGTGTCTTACAGCTCCCCACATCTCCCCTCGTGCACCCTATGTCAGAGAAAGACGGGTGAGCAAGGAGGATCAGGATAAATTTAAGCCATCTTTAAAACTTTTCTGATGTAATATGCTGATAGTGGCTCAGCCATTGCAATATAAAATCGCATAAAGAGACTTCACTGTTTTGTTACTTACCATTCAGTGGTATGTTGCCTTGTTCACATGGCTACCTAAGCAATGTCTAATGTGCTACTGCAGCAGGTAGAGCGTTTAAAATGTTTGCAAAGGCTTTATTTATAGTTGGCTTTGTCCTACGCCACAACTGCACTTGATCTTTTTTTATATGATTCTGTATAAAGTGTTTGCTGCCCCTGACTTATGTAATTTAACAAAAAGATTCGCAATTGACAGATCATTGGTGTTCCTTTAAAAATCATAATGGTAATGCCTATCTATTTCAACCCCTTTCCCCTACCACTGATACCTGCCTAGCAGTTAATCTAAATATAGCCAAAAATAGGTTGCCTTTTTTTTTTTTTTTTTTATAGGTTTTATTTAACAAAAGGTCAAGCCCTCTATGGGCTTCTGAGAAGAATACACGTCATACACATGACACATAATACCCTGTCCAGACTAGACTATCAGGGTTATTCAATAAAAGTTCTTATCGTTTAAAATGGTGCTAATTTTGCCCCAAGCAATCAGATGTAAACTTACAAATGTTAAATAAGTTCTAAGTTCACCGGGAAAAACTGTATCAATAAAATTAAATCAATCCAACATATAGCCAGAGGAATATCTGATCACTCTCCAATCCTTTTGTAAATAGAAATAGCTAACTATAACCCCACAAACAGACAAATTAGAATACACCTATTCTGGATTAAATTACTCCCATCCCCTGACCCAGTTGCAGAACATTTAGAACACTACATGTCACTAGACCACAACCCAGTAAACCCTAATATACAATGGGACGCTCTAAAATCGGTCCTGAGGGGACTACTAAACTCCACTATATATAACATAAAAAACCATCCCTACAAAATGAACAGCAATTGGCAAATAAAGTCCTTGAAACAGAGGCATTATATATCAGAAACCCCACCCCACAAAATCAAAACTCCTGGAATATGGCTCAAACTTTATACAATAACCACCTAACAGAAAAAGTAAATAGAAAGGGATTCTTTAACAAAGATACTTTGAACTAGGGAACCAGTCGGCTAAATTACTAGCCAGACTGGCCCACGGCCCAATGGATCAAAACACAATTATTGTTATCCTAGACCCCACCAAAGGAACTCTCCCAAACACAAATAAAATTCTAGACTCATTCACCGAATTCTTCCCACAGCAATCCGCATCACAAACCAACTACAACCAGCAACAACTAGAACATTACCTAAATGGAATACAATTTCCCAAGCTCTCAAACGAAAATATAGTTATTAGAAAAACAGATCTCAATGGAAGAAATCAGAGAAGCATTGGGAAACATGACTAATGGTAAAACCCCTGGCCCAGATGGCCTACCAGTCGAGATATATAAGGAATAGGATGAATACTTAGTCCCACAATTGCTAAATACTCTACACTTGGCCTTCCAAAATAATTCCCTCCTCCCAACAATGTACGAAGCCCACATCACACTGATTCCCAAGCCACACAAAGACCCCCTTGATCACGGATCGTATAGACGTATTTCCTTACTAAATACCGACTACAAACTATTAGCAAAAATTCTAGTCTTACAGATTATAATTCTAGATTAAAAAAATTTATCACACAGATCATCCACCCAGACCAAACCGGCTTTATACCCGGGAAATGCACCTCCATAAACATCAGAAAAACCTTAATCAACTGACAAATTGATCACGACAACTCCGGCACTGCCTTATGCTCTCGCTAGACGCGCAATGAGCCTTCGACTCAGTCGAATGGACATACCTATGGACATGCCTGGAACACTATGGCTTTGGCCCTAAATTAATACAGTGGGTCCACCTACTGTATAGATCACCCCAGGCAGCGGTCAGAGCCAATGGACTGTGCTCCCCAACTTCTCCTCTATCTCCACATTTATTTGCATTGGCAATAGAGCCGCTAGCCATTCAAATCAGAAATAATCCCCAAATACAAGGCTTACAACTTGGAGAACACTTCGCTTTATTGAGTATGTATGCGGACGACATAATCCTATATTTATCTGACCCGAAAGAGTCTCTTCAGACTACCCATACTATTATCACCAAGTTTGGCCCTTTCTCAGGTCTATACATTAACTGGACCAAACCCTGTTTCTTCCCAATAGACGACAATATACATATCCCAGCACCATATGATACATTAGTTCCTACAGTCACCGAATTCAAATACCTTGGAATCAATATTACCAGAACACCTCAATAATTTATGGTAAAAAATATTCTCCCCTTAATAGACTTGATTAAAACCAAAATCCAAACCTGGAAACATTTTCCGATTAATACATAGGGGAAAATTCTATACACAGCATGGTTTATATGCAACGCAGCATGGTTTATATCCCAAATAGAGCAAATAGATAGCCTTATACTATCCTTCCTGTGGTCAACAGGGAGGGCTAAAGTCAAACTGAAAATCTTGCAACTCCCCAAACCCCAAGCAGGTCTCTCATTGCCTAACTTCCAATTTTACTATCCGGCAGGGCAAATGAAATACTTTATGGAGTGGATAATACCTCCTCCCCCAGACCCACAAGACACACCACCCCCTTCAATATATGACTCTGAAAAAAATGTTGCATTCTTATTTAACATCGTTGCCTATTTCCTTTCTGGAATCACCGCGAAACTACATACCAGGAGGAGGCACATCCTTACATATACAACAACATAAGGTCTGGCAAGCGGTAAATAAATTAATCCACTTAGAACATCCATTTAAAATACTCTGAACTGGCATCATTCACCCTCAGTGATGTCTGGGAAAGAAAGGGTATTACATTTTTCTTCCAAATTATACAAGGTAACACACTTAAGCCGTTTGCCGACCTACAGCAACAACTACAACTGCCCAATGCTTTCTATTTCAGATACCTCCAACTCCGTCACTGTATAAATACCGAATTTAATGGATTACATATCCCAGTATGTGACCATCCTGTTATTCAAATTATGAAAAACGAGGGAGAAAGACGATTAGTATCTCTGGTGTATGGATGCTTGATAAATAGGACAGTATCTGTGGAATCATCCAGTGTCATCTCAAAATCGACAAAATTTATACCCACATTAACAATGGAATGCTGGGATGAATTAGCAGAATCACATATACGGGCATCCCAATCAGCTAATAATAAATTGATTCAATTTAATATCTTATGCCAGGTATATCTATCCCCAAAATGAATGTCACGCATGTCCCCCAGACATAGTGACGAATGCCCAAGATGTTTTACCTCTCAGGCAGACTTTTGGCAACTTATTTGGCAGTGCCCACTAATTCAATCTTATTGGAAACAGATTCTAGAGATACTGTCGGAATCAATACATTCAACCGGAACCCCAAATATATCTACTCTGTCCACTATGGATTCTGGATGAGGAAACATGGTCTTTCACAACCACCACAAATTAAAATATGGAAAGATCTAGTGACTAGAAATATGGCCTATATACAGGTGATATATAAAGTCGTGGGACCCTCAAAAAGTTTGACAAAGTGTGAAACCCATGGTTGAATTGTGTATAGTATGTTAGATAACTTGAAAGGAAGAAGTAATGTTACCCAGAACCAACTGAAATAATGTACTATTAAATTGTAATGATTTGATGTTAAAATATATTGTATAAGTAACAACTGAAATGTTATGACTGATGTCTTACCGCCCATATCCAACCCCGATTCCTCCCTCTCCCCATCCCCCCCCATACCTACTATATTCTACCAGCAATGTACAATGTTAAATAACTAGTGACAATGGTTGAATTGTAATAATAATTTTATTAACATTTGTATAATTTGTCACATTTATATGAATAAATGACAATAAATAAACTTACAAATTTATTTATATTATTATAATATTTATTATATTATTTATAAAGCGTCACTTGGGTACGCAGCGCTGTACATTACAAAATACAGAGTATACAAACAAGGGGATAAGTGCAAGCCATTATACAGATAGATAAAAATTACATTAAGTTAAATACAATTTCATACATCGGTTAAGAATTATGTATAAATGGATATAAGTGCAACAAGCCTCGACACATTAGGAATGAGAACCCTGCCCTGAAGAGCTTACAATCTAAGTGGGGATGGGTACAAAGTGCTTAAAAGGGCTAACAATCATTAGTTGTGCTGATGCTCAGAAAGGTAGGAGGACAGTCTAGATTTGAAACCATTAATGGTTGTCACCAGGCGAAGCGAGAATGGGAGAGAGTTCCAAAGGTAGGGAGCAGCAAGGGTGAATGGTTTAAGGCGGGAGGAAGCAGTGTTAGTTGGGGGTCTGTGGAGAAGAATTCCTTGTGAGGAGCGAAGGGCATGGCCTGGAACATAAGGGGCCAAGAGAAAAGATAAGTTGGGAGGTGCAGTAGAGCGAAGGGATTTAAAGGTTAAAAGCAAGGTATTGAATATGATTCTTTGTTTGATGGGAAGCCACCCTATGGACTGAAGTATCGGGGTTGCAGATTCTCTTTTGGAGGCGAGCAGGATGATCCGAGCTGCCGAGTTTAAAGGCCATGTCCACCCCCACAACTGGCCCCACTATGTAATGTGTAAAAATCCTTACCTTACATACCAACTCCAAATGGTTCTCCAGTAATTCCCCCCCCCAAAGTCCCCTAAACTGCCCACCAGGAGGATAGCAGAGTCCATATAGGACTCTGCATTCTGTCTCTCCTCCGGGAGAATTTTGCCCTGCGCACTGCAAGCCTCCCACCCTCCCTTTCCCTCCTGTTTTGCAATCCCTCCCCCTACCATAAAATCCCTTTGCCATATAATAGCTATCCTTCCCCCAGCCCAAACGCTATAAAACATTTTACAGGAACTCCCCTGATCTTTTACTTACCTTATCTCTCTCCCCCGGCATTCTGTGCAGCCAGCAGCAGCATCCGTGATTGGCTGCCTCTCAGCCAATCACGGACGCGGCTGCCGGTCCGGACCCCTGCTTGCAGTTCCATGCAAGCAGAGGGCCGGTACAGTACGCCGCGGGAAAGAGGTAAGGTAAGTAAAGATCAGGGGAGTTCCTGTAAAATCTTTTATAGCGTTTGGGCTGGGGGAAGGAAAGCAAAATATGGCAAAATTCTGAAAATGGGGTAGACATGACCTTTAAGATTGGAGAGGAGAGAGATGAGAGGCCAGGGGTCCAAGCAGTAGAATGTTACAGTAGTCAAGACGGGAGATTATATTATTATAGGGCATGGATGAGCATTTTAGTAGTGAAGAGAGAGAGAAAAGGGCGGATCTTGGCAATATTGCGAAGGAGAAAACGACAGGTCCTAGCAACATTGTTAATGTGATGATGGAAGGAAAGAGAGGAGTCAAAGATCACTCCAAGGCAGCGTGCAGATTCAACTGGATTAATGACCATATTATCAATAGAGATGGAGAATGGTGGACTAGATCCCAGTTTAGGGGGGAAAATGATTAATTCCATTTTGGATAGATTGAGTTTAAGGTGGCGGTGCGCCATCCAGGAAGAGATAGAGAGCAGACATTTAGAGATTTGGGATTGAACTTCAGGGGATAGCGTGGGGGTGGACAAGTAAATTTGGGTATCATCAGCATATAAGTGATACTTAAAACCAAAAGTGTGTAGTGTAGAGGGAGAACAGCGAGGGTCCTAAAACCGCGCCCTGAGGGACCCCCACACTAAGCGGAACAGGAGAGGAAGTCTCATTAGCAAAAGAGACAGTGAAAGATCCGTTAGAGAGATAAGAAGACAACCACGCCACAGCTTGATTTCGGATGCCCAGAGAATATAAAATCTGCATAAGAAGAGAGTGGTCCACAGTATCAAAGGCAGCCGATAGGTCAAGGAGAATGAGGACCGAGAATTGTCCTTTGGCTTTGGCAGCTTGTAGGTCATTTGAGACTTTGCAGAGGGATGTTTCTGTTTAATGACCTGGTCGGAATCCTGATTGCAACGGGTCCAATAAGTTATTAGCAAGGAGGTATTTAGTAATGCGTGTAGAGACGAGATATTCTAAGAGTTTTGAAGCAAACGGTAAAAGGGAGACAGGGCTGTAGTTTGAGAGACAGGTAGGGTTTGACACACGCATGTTTAAAGGCAGCAGGAAAAATCCCAGAGGTCATGGAAGAATTAAAAATGTGAGCAAGAGTGGGGAAAGGATTTTAGCGCAGTGTCTGAGTAAGCAGGAGGGCATGGGATCAAGGGTACACATTGTAAGCGGCAAGGACAACAGGAGGTCGAAGACTTCTGGGAGACAGGGGTGAAAGATTCCAGAATTGCAGGCGGTGGGGCAGGCAAAAGAAGGCGAGAGTTGTCCTGGGGTGAAGGGATTAGAGTGCGGATATTATATATTTTATTTCTAAAGTAGTCTGCAAAATCCTAAGGAGCATTAATGGAATGAAGAGTGTCCGTGGAGGAGGGCTGCAAGAGAGTGGTAAATAGGGAAAATAGACCATGTGCACTGGGGCTTTAGGATTTTAGAACTATTAAGAATAAAGTGGCATTCAGGCTACAATTATTTCTCCAATAACTTCAACACAAATAACCAAAGCAGATCATCATGAAATGTCCTAATAGAACAGAAGTGTTTTTTGTTAGTTGGCTGTACAGTAAGTTCCAACAAGCTAATAATTAGTATGACAGTGTAACCTCTTCACCTCGGTCTGGTTATGAATGAAAACTGTTCACTTACCTCGCTGTCATCACTATGAAGCAAGTTACAAAATGCATCAACTTTGGCCTTTCCTTTCTTCTCCGACACTGATTTCAGGGCCTGAGCTGCACTCTGGAAGCGATCAGGGGCCTTAATCAATTCTTCATTCTCCTCCGTTTTAATCTCCTGCTTCACCTTGGCCCTCTTTTTCTCGCTAGAGACCTTCGTCTGGGTGTTAGTCTTCCTCTTTGGAGCCATATTCTGTGAAGACAAAGATAAAATTAAATTGAAATCACAGAAGAAAAACATTTAAAGGGCAAATGACCCTCTCAACACATAAAAACAAACAATGCACCTAAACCAGCGGATTCATAGAAAACGCCAACCAGGGAACTAAAGGTGGCCATACACATGCAATTTGTACAGCATGTGTACCGACAGATCACATTGGTATCTGTCAGCGCACATAGTGTGGGAACCGCATACACATACCCGACCAATCCCCATATGTGGTATGGGGATCGGTCGTGCGGCCATACACGGTTCGATCATATCTGCTCCCTTTACTATAACGACCGTCAGAAATTTTCCGTCTTTCCCGACTGACCGTAGTGGCGACTACGGTTGTTCGGTAGCACTCTGGTCGGTTGGGAAAAGCCCATACACATGAACGATAATGGGTAAAACTTAAAGTGGGTACACACATTAACAACAAAGGGACAATACCACCAGATCCAACAGTATCACCCCTTTTTCATTTGTGTACTGTTTATCAATCTAGCAATACCGTCTCTTAGTGCTATAACTGTTCCATTCAGGTAAAGAGGACGTTACTACCAATTACGTGTCAGTACATTTGTGTTTTGCATAGATAATTACATGACTACAGACACAGAGGCTCATTGGAACACACTAAACATGAGGCTCACGACATAATGGTGTGATCTTTGTCCCTGTAAGCCCTATTGTTTGCCAGACACAAGCTGTATTACATTCCAGTTTGTCGAGTTGTAAATTGAGGTGTGTGCATTGTAAATACACACAAAGTGGGTCTACCAGAATCATACACAATCTACCACAATTCAAGCATAACTCAATTTAGGTTCCATATGATTAACTTGTCTAGTGAAATCATTACTTACCAGAAAACCCCCAATTCTTTAAAGAATCAACAACCCATCCTGCCCCTCCTACACTACATTGAGTAATGACTCAATGTAGTGCAGTTCTTCCGTGGTGCGTCCCTTCATAACAACTGCAGGTTGGTATGTTAGATAAAATATTTGCAGGGATTTTTTTAATAAAAAAGACTGGTGCACATTTCTGAGCATGGTCAGATGCCAGTTTCAATTTTCATGGATTTTTATAATGACACTTTGTTAGAATCATTTTCACTTACGGCAGCAACACAAGGGGGGATTTAAAAAAGAGGTGCAGACCCGTTAAAGGACATCTAAACTGGGGCAAATCATTTTTTGACTAATCACACATTAATTAGGATTAATTATCACCAATCTTAAATCTGCTTTTGTTTTCTTTTCTGACCTTCCTATCCCTTGTTTTTTAGCTATGGCAGTTTTACTTTTTAAAGAGGGCGGGGCACAGCTAGTCAGTAAAGAACTGTCAATCACCCAGCCCCTCCCCCTGACATGTAGACACTATCCATTCTGTAACAGTAAAGCTTATTTCTCTGTCACTGCATGGCTAATTGAGATCAGCATTAAGATCAGCAAAAGGAATAAGCATTATCTGTTACTCTGTGCTCTTTTTGTGCAGATAAACCCAATCCTGCAGTTAGCTGCTGTCTGTTATTAGAGTCCCAATGTAGCACTGTACCTAAAGAAATCAATTACAAAGCCCCCCCCCACGCACACACCTTCAAACTCCTACAGCTAAAAGAAAATCTTACGATTGAAGCAGTTATTACAGCTCCCAGTGCTGCTTACCTTCCCATAGCAAAGCAGTTTTACTTTCATTTTCACTATAACACAAAATCACTGTGTGAATGCTATTGGCTGTAGTGTAGTGACATTGATCATCTTCACTGCACATGCTCCACACTCCATTTGTGCCTTAGGTTTGGGAGGGGGTGGATACATAGAGATGAGACATGCATACTAACTAGGAGTGAGCTGAACAGGACATGAGGAGATCTAGTGACAGGGAGCGCTGAGAGCAAAAAGGCATCAAGTTTCTGACAGCACAAAAAATATAGAAAGGATAAAGACAAGTCCATTTTTTTTAGCTTAGTTTCCCTTTAACAAAACATTTGTGCAAGGGAAGTTAACCCATTGATTTCCACTTTGGTGGGGAAAAAAAGTTTTCTGTGATTGTAAAGTAATCTTCTCACCGGTCTCCTAAGTTTATATAACAGAAATTTCCCTCCGCACATCTACTGAACCGTATCACACGATAAGGAATATTGATGTTGTTTTATGGTAATTCAGTACAGACCCTGGACCTTGGTCTGTATATGCATACAGTCTGCAAAAAAGGTGCAAAACACTTTCCCCCCCCTTATTGCATCCAATATTTATAGTGGGGTAATATCACGACCCTAAGCAAGTGGTGTAAAACCGTGGCACACCAGATGTTTATAACTAAGCATGCTGGGAGTTGTAGTTTTCAAATCATCTGGAGTGCCAAGGTTCCACATCACCGCAGTCCTGCCAATACAATATATTATAATGTAATAGAATGATATTTAGTTTATTCAGCCCCCATAGTTCCAGTGAGTCATGTGGCACTGATGAGAGCTTAGCTGTTTATATAGTGGATAATGCACCCCCAACTGTAAATTATAAGGATATTAGACGTCAAAGAGGCGCTCAGTGACCATATAAAAGTACGAGGCCACAGGCCTCCAAGGCGACTTCTAATATAATTATAATTTAGAGTTGGGGGTGCATTATTTATTATAACCTACCCCTTTTTGGCTTCTGGTTTCTTCTTCTCCTGGAACTGTAAGATTATAAGGCTATAATCTTACAGTTCCTCCCATAGAAATTCACCACAGGGGAAGGTTATAAGGCTATAATCTTATAGATCCTCCCATAGAAATCACTACATGGGGTAGGTTATCCTATATAATAAAATGCAAGTGTGCATCCCCGTGTCTCTGTGTGTGTGGCTGCAATCTACCTGATTGGCTGCTTCTTTTCCCTTCAGAGCAGAACAGCCAATCGGATCACAAGTTTGCATTAAGGGGCGGGACCACGGACTACAGACTGCTGGCTGCTCTGGGTGGGTTGATTTCTTAAGTTAACTCTTCACAGTGTGGAAAAATTCCTGTCCATGCTGCATACTGGGTCTGACACCAATAAACTGTACACACACCAGGTATGTTCTAAGTATTTCGGGGTGGGGGACAGTGAGGCAGGGGTAGCTGGTGGGGTGTGTGTTTGTCCTGGACCCCAATGATATTAATCATGTGTCTGTGGGGGGTGTGAGGAGAGAGTTGAACTAGACATCAATTCTGGGTGAGGGTGGGGGGTCAGAATTGCTCACTGACATGACACCATGCTAAATTAACCTCCTATTAACCAAAGGTGTCAGGGCTGGCTGTAAAGCAGAGTGACGGGGGGGCTGGGACGAGGGGGTGGGACAAGGGGGTGGGACCTTGGTCTGAGAGGGGCCCTGGGTCTGGCGCAGTGGGGGGCCCTGGGTCTGGCACAGAGGGGGGGCTGGGACAGAGGGGGGTCTGGGTCAAGGGGGTGGGACCTGGGTCTGGGACAGAGGGGAGCCCTGGGTCTGGAAGAGGGGGGGCCCTGGGTCTGGGACAGAGGGGGGGCCCTGGGTCTGGGACAAGGGGGGCTAGGTCTGGGACAGAGGGGGGCTGGGTCTGGGACAGAGGGGGGCTGGGTCTGGGACAGAGGGGGGGCTGGGTCTGGGACTGAGGGGGGGCTGGGTCTGGGACAAAGGGGGGCCCTAGGACAGAGGGGGGACCCTGGGTCTGGGACAAAGTGGGGGACCCTGGGTCTGGGACAAAGTGGGAGACCCTGGGTCTGGGACAGGGGGGGGCTGGATCTGGGCAGAGGAGGAGCCCTGGGTCTGGGACAGGGGGAGCTGGATCTGGGGCAGAGGAGGAGCCCTGGGTCTGTGACAGAGGGGGGTCTGGGACAGAGGGGTGGCCCTGGGTCTGGGACAGTGTGGAGGGCCCGTGGGGCTGGGCAGAGGGGGCCCTGGGTCTGGGACAGACAGGGGCCCTGGGTCTGGCACGAGGGGGGGGGGTCTGGGACAGAGGTGGGCCCTGGTCTGGGACAAGGGGGGGCCTGGTCTGGACAGAGTGGGGGGCCCTGGGTCTGGGACAGGGGGGGCCTGGGGCAGAGGAGGTCCCTGGGACAAATAGGGGGGCCTGGACAGAGGGGGGCCCTGGCTGGGCAGACGACCTTGGTCTGGGGCATAGAGGGCCCTGGTCTGGGACAGACAGGGGACTCTGGTCTGGACAGAGGGGGCCTGGTCTGGGACAGGGTGGTGTGACCTGGGTCTGGGACAGAGTGGGGGGCCCTGGGTCTAGGACAAGGAGGGGCCCTGGGTCTGGGACAGAGGGGGCCCTGGGTCTGGGACAGAGGAGGGGCCCTGGGACGATGGGGGCCCTGGGTCTGGGACAGAGGGGGGACCCTGGGCTGGGAGAGAGGGGGCTGGGTCTGGGACAGAGGGGGCCCTGGGGTCTGGGACAGAGGGGGCCCTGGTCTGGGGCAGAGGAGGGGCCCTGGGTCTGGGCAGAGGAGGGCCCTGGGTCTGGGACAGACAGGACTCTGGATCTGTGACAGGGGGGGGGGCCGGGACAGAGGTGGTGTGACCTGGGTCTGGACAGAGTGGGGGGCCCTGGGTCTAGGACAGAGGAGGGCCCCTGGGTCTGGGACAGAGGGGGCCCTGGTCTGGGACAGAGGAGGGCGCCCTGGGTCTGGGACAGATGGGGGGCCCTGGGTCTGGGACAGAGGGAGGACCCTGGGACTATGAGAGAGGGGGGCTGGGTCTGGGACAGTGGGGGGGCCCGGTTCTGGGACGAGGGGGGGCCCGGGTCTAGGACGAGGGGGGGCCCTGGGACAGAGGGGGCCCGGGTCTGGGGCAGAGGAGGGCCCTGGGTCTGGGCAGAGGAGGGCCCTGGGTCTGGGACAGACAGGGACTCTGGATCTGTGACAGAGGGGGGGCCTGGGACAAGGTGGTGTACCTGGGTCTGGGACAGAGGGAGGGACCTGGGACTGGAGAGAGGGGGGCTGGGTCTGGACAGAGGGGGGGCCCTGGGTCGGGGACAGAGGGGGGGCCTGGGTCTGGGACAGAGGGGGGGCCCTGGGACAGAGGGGGCCCTGGTCTGGGGCAGAGGAGGGCCCTGGTCTGGGACAAGGTGGGGGACCTGGGTCTGGGACAGAGGGAGGGCCCTGGGACGGGACGAGAGGGGGGCTGGGTCTGGGACAGAGGGGGGGCCCTGATCTGTGACAGAGGGGGGGCCTGGGTCTGGGACAGAGGTGGTGTGACCTGGGTCTGGGACAGAGTGGGGGGCCCTGGGTCTGGGACAGAGGAGGGGCCCTGGGTCTGGGACAGAGGGGGCCCTGGGTCTGGGACAGAGGAGGGGCCCTGGGACAGATGGGGGGCCCTGGGTCTGGACAGAGGGGGACCCTGGACTGGGAGAGAGGGGGGCTGGGGTCTGGGACAGAGGGGGGGCCCTGGGTCTGGGACAGAGGGGGCCCTGGGTCTGGGGCAGAGGAGGGGCCCTGGGTCTGGGGCAGAGGAGGGGCCCTGGGTCTGGGACAGACAGGGGACTCTGGATCTGTGACAGGGGGGGGGGGCCTGGGACAGAGGTGGTGTGACCTGGGTCTGGGACAGAGTGGGGGGCCCTGGGTCTAGGACAGAGGGGGCCCTGGGTCTGGGACAGAGGGGCCCTGGGTCTGGGACAGAGGAGGGCCCTGGGTCTGGGACAGATGGGGGGCCCTGGGTCGGGACAAGGGAGGGACCCTGGGACTATGAGAGGGGGCTGGGTCTGGGACAGTGGGGGGGCCCTGGGTCGGGGACAGAGGGGGGGCCCTGGGTCTAGGACAAGGGGGGCCCTGGGACAGAGGGGGCCCTGGGTCTGGGGCAGAGGAGGGGCCCTGGTCTGGGGCGAGAGGGGCCCTGGTCTGGGACAGACAGGGGACTCTGGATCTGTGACAGAGGGGGGCCTGGGACAGTTGTGACTGGGTCTGGGACAGAGGGAGGGACCCTGGGACTGGGAGAGAGGGGGCTGGGTCTGGGACAGAGGGGGGGCCCCTGGTCGGGACTGGGGGGGGCCTGGGTCTGGGACAGAGGGGGGGCCCTGGGACAGAGGGGGCCCTGGGTCTGGGGCAGAGGAGGGGCCCTGGGTCTGGGACAGATGGGGGACCATGGGTCGGGAAAGAGAGGGGGGGCACTGGGTATGGGACAGATGGGAGCCCTGGGTCTGGGGCAGAGGGGGGGCCCTGGGACAGAGGGGGACCCTGGGTCTGGACACTAAGAGTGTTCTAACTCGTGCCGGACTGTCCCGCGAACTCTCCATGGAGGATGGAGGCACTCTGGGCTTCTAGCGCCTGTTATTGTAACAGGCTTAATGTCTAGTAAGGCTATAATCTTACAGTTCCTCCCATAAAAATCACTACAGGGGTAGGTTATAAGGCTATAATCTTACAGTTCCTCCCATAGAAATCACTACAGCTGTAGGTTATAAGGCTATAAATTAGAGGAAGTCACCTTGTGTATAACTGTATGAATGTCATTCAATCACAATCCTAGATTTATTAGGGGAAACTAGTGATTGACACAAAAACAAAGTTTCTGGGTATCAGGCAGAAGGATAAACCCACCATCATGGTAATGACTATTACAGACCATACACAGTGAATGGAATTCCCTATGTAATATAGAGAGTAATAACTGTCTAAACACAGATAGATTGCAAGCTCTTCAGCCAAGGATATCATGTCTCCCTAATGCCCCCACACATTGACATTACAGGCCTGTTATCCCAATGTACATCTCCACTAACCACCGGTCACCTGCTGCTTCTCCCCGGGCAGTGAGACAGATGAAAGTAAGATGTCAGCGCTGTCACTGGGGCCTGTGGAAAAAACTTACTGCACAAGACAAGTCAGAGCAAGTCTAGGGCTGACCACGCCCCCAAATGAGCTTAGCCACACCCCTAACTCCTCCTCAGAGACAGTCCTTAAAGCCGAGTTCTTGCATTACCCGGAAGCTCAGTCCTCATTGGTCGCACTCTGTGTCTGTCCTGTGGGACTTGTAATAAGTATTCGGATGATCGAGTTCTTGAGTCCCAAGGTTCCATCGAGCGCCGCTGACTAGTGTGTGTGCGGGTCCAATGAAATGTGAACGTTGTCTGATTGGGGGGAGACGGGATAGAATGGGACCAGGAGGGGCTGGAATGGCACCAGGAGGAAGAGTAGAGAACGAGTGGCAGGAATAGGGGGTATAATGAAAGGAAGGAAAAGGCTAAAAAGGGAATGAGGAGGAAGAATGTAAAATAAAGGGGAAGAATAGACTAAATCAGGAGGGAAAATCCATTGACTATATAAAAGCTTTTATAGGGAACTCCAAGCTGACTTCTAATATCCTTATAATTTACCGTAGGGACACATATTTAGGGCATGTCTGCCTGCAAAACCTGAGCCTCGCTCCCCTTCTTATAAATATATACTATTAGCGCTCCAGTCCCATCCTAAACCCCCTTGCTCTAATCTAAATCCCCCTGTGGTGTAAACATAAAGCCTTGCACACATGTACGAACTTACCAACTAGGAACGACCCCCGACCTCGAGGCACATGGGCCATGAATGGCTGTTACAGATGATAGTTGCACGTGTGTATGCTTTCAGTTGGTAGTTCCTCATTGCGTTTGATCAGGGGACCCCCATCGCATGTGTGTTCCTTGTTGGTAAGATCGTACGTGTGTACAAAGCTTTAGTGGTCTGGTCACCCCAACCTCCTAAAACTGCTTAATACACAATAGCTCCTGAACTTCTACTTCCTCCTAGTAACTGCGATCGTTCTGCCCCCCACGTCCAATCATAAAAAAATTGTAAGTAAGCAGTGCCAGGAATGTAAGACTCTCAAGGATGTCTTTGAATGCTGGTTTATTAACATAACATGTTTCGGGTTCAAGACCCTTTTTCAATGAAATGTTATGTGACATAATAATATGTATAATTATTCTATATAAAGGATATATACCATGGACAGGTGCCTTTTCCTATGTTTGAACTGCCCTCGGTATTTGTCATTTGGCTGTATCCACGCTATGCCTGATTTCCTTGGTCCCAGCCTCCACATTTAATCCTTCTGGTTCATTTGGTGGATAGAGATTAAGGTGCCCACACACTACATCTGTTGTATTCAGTTAGATCAACTGGACTTGAGGTTTAGGGCCCTATTTAAAAAAGATCGGTTTCGTTATCGTAAAATACCGATCGTTATCGTAAAATAACGACCGGGGTTTTACCGATACCGGTCGTTATTTACCGATAACGACCGGTATTTACCGATATCGGTAAATACCGGTCGTTGTCGGTAAAAAACAACCGTTATTTACCGATAACGACCGGTATTTAACGATATCGGTAAATAACGGTCGTTAACGGTAAATAACGGTCGTTATCGGTAAAAACCCGGTCGTTATTTTATGACAACGATCGGTATTTTACGATAACGAAACCGATCTTTTATAAATAGGGCCCTTAGTTCTTGAAGACATTTCTCTAGGTATCTGACTGGCTATCTCAATTCAGAATGACTTGTACAAAAAACTTTTGGCAATTAAGTTCCCTGGAAAGTCCCAATTAGCATATAACCCAAGCCAATTCCTCGGGTCAGGACTCAGCCGTGTACCTGAATCTTAAGGAAAAATGACATACCTTAGAAGATTGTAATATCAACATCTTGGCAAAGGAACATGACTGTTCCTTTGAATGACTAGTGAAACGTCTTCAAGAACTAAACCTCAAGTCCAATTGATCAAACTGAACAGATATACCATGACCTGGATAAATGAGAACCTTCACATACACTACAATCTCTTTTTGATCTTTTTTGTGATCAACTTGTAATCACAAAATGATTAGGCCAGGTGGGAACAATGCAAGAACGACAGCAGATAAGAATTGCTGGTTATCAAAAACACTAGATTTGCCATTTGAACATTGAATCTATCTTATGTCATAGTGTATGCTAACCACTGAGCATGGTGGCTCAGTGGTTGGCACTGATGCCTTGCAGCACTGAAGTCCTGAGTTCGAATTCACCCTTGGACACGTCTGCAAGGAGTTTATATGTTCTTCCCGTGCTTGCGTGGGTTTCCTCCGGGCACACTTTCCCTCACAATCATAAAGACATACTGATATGTTGTATGTGTCAAATAAATGTGCTTAGATTGTAAGCTCTTAGGGGACATGTGAATGTATCCGTGTAATTGTAAAGTGCTGTGGAAAAGGACGGAGATATATAAATCCACAATAATAATAATAGTGTATACCCAGCATCAGCTGTATCCAGTGTACTAACATTGCTGGAATGGAATCTGAGAATAACTTCAATAAATCCCTTTTGGACAGTAAATACATATCACCCTCAATAATTCCACTTACCTTCCGTTCTTCAATAGAACTGGATTCCCAAATCTTGAAAATACGAGTGGAGATACCCTTTAAATTTTTTGATTTGTGTTATGCATACTCAGTTATTCTACATATTCTCTTCCATTTTGAAAAATCAATTGAATTTATACCCCTTGCTATTGTGTTGACATTAGTGAGTTGCCATTTCAGGTTCTATTAGTCCTTCCTCTTCCCAGAATGCACACTACCTTGTAATGTTCCTAAAAGTAATTTCAACTTATTGGCTGTTGGATGGGTCAAACATGCTTAGATCTCTACTGAGCGAATGAATCAACCAAGGTGCTGAGTCAAGGGAAAAACCATAGCAGTCTCTATTAGGGGTCTTTTGGAAGCATTTATTTATAGACAGACAGAATGCTGAATGGGCAGGTTAAGGTCATTAAGGTGGAAAAATACTGCTCTATTTTCTGAAAAGCATATGTATTTGCACTGAACCTCCCCTTTAATGCAAGCAGTATGTCACCATCTAGTGGGGAATAATACATTGTAAATTTACTAACTTTTCAGTCATTTTTAGATACATATAAAATAGCCCTTGACATCTTCATGAAAAAATGTTCCATTAAAATCATCATATAGGGCCATATTTATAAAGGTTCTTTACATTTCTTTGCCTCTGTTATTTGCTAAATTTGGACTTTTCGCAATTTGATCTAAGATTTCACTTTTTAAAGTTTTTTTCCCTTTTTCAAGGTTGCTTTTTTTTTTTAAGGTTCTGATTTTCTTTATTTACCAATAAAGTCAAATGGGGGTCTAAAGGTGGGCATACACGGTCCAATATTCCTCCGATCAGATTTTCAATCACCAGAAATCCGATCGGAAGAACCCATCGAATATCCTTACCTTGCACCAGTGATCTTCCGTAGAGTTCAGCTTGAAAACTATGGAAGGTATGGTTCTGGTAGATGGGGTCGATGGAAAGTTTTCCATCTTGCCCAATCAGGTTTTTTTTCGATAGACCAATCGATATCTATATATATAAAAATGTGTGTATGTTCCAGAAAAACTTCCAAACAGCTAGGACAATTTTCCTGATACTTGGTATACTTATGTATGAGGTCCTGGAAAAGAGCATAGGGTACTTTACAACCTTTACAAATGCCTCCGTACCCCCCTTTTTTGAAATTTTTTAAGTTAATCAACCTGTGTGCTGCCATCTGGTGGTGAATAACGTAATCACCTAAGTTACAGTACAATATTTTACTACATTCTCGACCCCCTTCTGCCTCTCCCCTGAACTTGTAGCAGAGCAGGAGGAAGTTATACTGAACCCATTTCTGCTTGTGAGAGTCCATGGAGGGGACATTGTTAACCTCTGTCTCACTGATGTGTACAGGGACTCACAGGGACTAAGAAACTTCCTCTAGGGGGCTGCTGGTGCCAGAACCTATATAGCAGTGATGGAAAACCTTGTCAGTTCAGATGTTAAATTACAACTCCCAGCATGCCTTGATTGCATTCTCCTACCAAGGCATGCTGGGAATTGTAGTTTCCAAAACATGGGCTTTAAAATGGGTGTAACCTATTCGCTATCACACACACTGCATCTCGCCCGATGTGTCCATCTTTTCATTTTAAAATGTTGTGAGTTCTGTAAAGGGATCCTGCTTTGTCAGGTACCCGAGGTTTACTAGATTTGCGACTCAGCTAACCCACATTATGTATAATTTTATTTATAATACATAAGGCTAGGCATTTTCAATGGGGAGGTGAAGTGGCGAGAATCTATATTACAATCACTCAGTGATGTCACTGAGTGACTTCCTGTCTCCCACTTCCCTTCCCACTGTCTCCCCCTCCTTGTATTAGTCATTTATATTTTGTCATCGTTTATTGTTGACAGACAATGTTCGGTCCTTCTATCTCTTTTCAATAGGAATGGTAATTAACTACTTGTACATTAAACAGGGATTCCTATATAAATGACTAATACAGGAAGGGGAAGACACAGTGGTAGTGGGCAGGTTATTTTTTTTGGCTGGCCTTATGTATTATAAGAAATAATATGCTTCTTACAGTGTAATATATGGATTTACTTCACCACAGAGTTCCATGACCTGTATAAAAGCACTCGTGCTTCTATATGGTCATGGAACTCCTCGCTGGCGTAATATCCTTATATTACACTGTAGGTAGCATATTATCCCTTATACAACACATAAGGCTAGGCATTTCCAAAGGGGAGCTGCAGTGGCGAGAATCTATATTACAGTCACTCAGTGATGTCACTTCCTGTATTCCACTTCCCCTCCCCCTCCCTGTATTAGTCATTTATATAGGAAGCCTTGTTTATAATTGACAGACGATGTTCAACCCTACTTTCTCTTTTTAAAAGGAATGGTAATTAACTATCTATACACTAAACGGGGATAGAGATGGGATCAGGGTCCGACAAGGAACCCCTAGGTTCCTAAATCTGAATGTTCCGTCTGAAACCGAACGGATTTCGGGACTTTTTGATTTCACATTTTTGATTTCAGTTTAAGATGGAGAAGAGAGATATAACAGACCGGGAGTCCAAGTAGCAGAATGTTACAGTAGTCAAGACGGGAGATTATAAGGGCATGCATGAGCATTTTAGTAGTGGAGTGAGAGAGGAAAGGGCAGATCAGTGAGTTTGAATGGGTCTGGTTTGATTAGAAAGGTTGTTGGTTTGTTGAATTTCGGATGCAGGTTCAGGTCGGATCTGGGTACTCTGCTAGTAGGTAATACTCCTTGGTGGATTTTTAAAATTGGTTAATACACACTGAACAGCTATCTTTGTTATTTAAAGGAACACTAAACTTGTTTTTTAAAGTATATTCCATCCGTTTCTATTATTCACAGGGAGGTGAGAACGCTTATTCCCACCTCCCTGTGAATAATAGGATGCTCAGGGGCACTGGAACTTTCCTTACCGCCGCTCCACTCGCAAGCTGCTTCTGCACTGACTGTTCCGATCACGCGCCTAACTTTTGTATTGGCACGCATGCGCCTAAGATAGGGCGCTTGGTCGGGACAGCGCGGCTGTTAGTGCAGAAGCAGCTGCGAGTGGAGCGGTGGTAAGGTAAGTTCGGCAGTGTCCCCTGAGCGTTCTATTATTCACAGGGAGGTGGTAATAAGCATTCTCACCTCCCTGTGAATAATAGAAACATATGGAATATACTTTAAAAAATGATGCAGTTTAGTGTTCCTTTTAAAATAGCCTGACACGTGGTGTTTTTTTCAGCAAAACATATGATAGTGTAAAACTCACCATTTCTCTTTTTGCCATGATACCACACTTAACGCAATGAATAAGGAGAAGATTACCATCACACATTGCCGCAGCAATACTTTTCCGCGATAGCTAAAAAAAAGCGTTTTTATAAATACGGCGAAAATAACTCTTTATTATTGTGATGTCCTGCTATAGCGAAATGGCGAAAATAGTGAACGTTTACAAATATGCCCCATAGTCTTTATATCTAGATTTAATAACTGCCTGTTTTTTTATCTGTTTAATAACAAGTAGCTACATAAAAGGGGGAAATACCACTTTCTTTTTTCTATTAAAGGAATACACAAACTAAACAGCTCAGGATCAGCAATTTTAAAGGCGCTCACTACACAATCGTCTGCAAAAACAGCTGATTTTAAGGCACACTCATGGCAGGAGCCTGTAATGTAAGTAAAGGTGTCTTTACACTTAAAATTTCCTCGCAACCTTCCTCAAGATATCGATCGCAAAGCATGTTCTGGCTGGGAAAGGAGTCCGTGCCTTAGAGCTTCCCTGCCGACGGATCCCGCAACATTCTATCAATTCTGCAGGAACTGCCTTTCCGGATCTTCTTTGCAAGCGACATAGGATCACAAAATGAATGGGCCAGGCAGTACCTCATATCGTCTGTCAGCAGGGAAGAAGATCCAGAAAGGCGGTTCATGCAGAATTGATTGAATGTTCCGGGATCGGTCAGCAGGTATGAGCGAGCACCTTAAGGTAAAAACTGAATTTTCTTCAAATCTCTTTAAATTGACAAACATCTGCCAGTGTATGGCCGCCTTAACAATCCCATATCTCATGGGACAGTTTCAAGACAGCAAGTCTGGTCATGCTGTTTGGACAATCAAGTTTGTTCCAGAGGGGTAGGGCTGGGATGGAGCCCAGGCTATCTGAGGTGGGACATCGCAGGTCCAGGGGTAAAGGTTATCACCATCATGTGTACTGTTAGATAGGGTGAAGCAAGCAGCTGAAGAAAAGCAGCATCTTCGACAGGTCACCTCTCCTCTACTGTTGCAGAACAGGAGGTAGGAAATGCTCTTAAAGGGGAAGTTTAGGACAAATACAAAGGATTTTCAGAAAAAAGAGCAGTATTTTTTCATCCCAATGACCTTAATCTGCCAATTCAGCATTTTGTCTGTGTATAAATAAATGCAACCGAAATACTGACTTCCTGTTTGCAGGACCCCTAATAGAGACTGTTATGGTCTTTCCCTTGACCCAGCGCCTGGGTTTACTCAGTTGCATAAGTAGAGATCTGAGCATCTCTGACCCATCCAACAGTCAATCAGTAGCAATTACTGTTAGGAACACTCCATGGAAGTGGTGCATCCTGGGAAGAAGAAGGACCATTAGACCCTGAAATGGCAGCTCACTAATGTCAACAGCAGGGAACAGTAAAGGGTATAAATTCAACAGATTTTTCAAAATGGGAGAGAATATGTAGAATAAATAAGAAGGGATTACACAAACTAACGATTTAACAAATATTGATAATTTCCACTGAATTGTCCCTTTAACTCCCTGGCAAATATATATTTTAATTTAAAGGCATGTCCACCCTTTATAGAAACTTTTAGCATAGTATAGTCCATGTTCCCCCAGCCCCAACCCGCTATAATTATATTCTCAGAAAGTCCCCTGATCATTACTTACCTAACCTCTCTCCTTCACCGCACTGCCCCGGCCCTCTGCTTGCACGGAACTGCATGCAGGGGGCGGGACCGGCAGCTGCGTCTGTGATTGGCTGAGAGGCAGCCGACGCGGCTGCTAACTGCTCAGATCAGCGAAGGAGAGAGGTAAGGTAAGTAATGAGACAGGAGGCAGAGTCCTATATGGACTCTGCTATCCTCCTGTTGGCCAGTTTTTGGGACTTTGGGGGGGATTGCAGGAGAACCATTTGGAGCTGGGATTTGAGGTAAGGATTTTTACACATTACATAGTGGGGCCAGTAGTGGGGGGATTATAGTTTTGGGGGTGGACGTATGTATTAAACTTCCCCTTTAATACATGCATAGCATGCATACAGTAATGAATTCATAGGACAAAGTAGGATGAGCAACCATATACGCGGCAACCAAACTCTGATTGCCGCTGGGGGAACAAAGTGGGCGTGGCTTGTGTGTGGGTGTGGCTTGTGTGTGGGCGTGGCTTGTGTGTGGGCTTGTCTTTGTCGCTGGGAGTGCGGCTAGCCATTTTGTCATTTTGAACTTGGCACCATTTATTTGTACATTTTAATCAACACCATAATAACAGAAAAATAAACAATTTTGCCCAAAATAACCTGCCACCACATCAAGGTTCCTTTTAATAGGGCCCTAACTTACCTAACTAGCCTAAACTAACAAACTATCTAAAGCTAATCTAACCATATGAAATGCCTTTTAACAATATCTAACACATGTACAGTGAGAACAGACTGTAAAGGTCCCATAAAGTGAGAACAGACATTAAAGGTCCCATACAGTGAGAACAGACAGTAAAGGTCCCCATACGCTGGAAACCAGATAGTAGGTCCATACGTGAGAACAGACAGTAAAGGTCCCATAACAGTGAGAACAGACAATAAGGTCCCATACAGTGAGAACAGACAGTAAGGGTCCATACAGTGAGAACAGACAGTAAAGTCCATACAGTGCGAAGTAAAGGTCCCATACAGTGAGAACAGACAGTAAAGGTCCCATACAATGATTGCAGACAGTAAATGTCCCATATGGTGAAAACAGACAGTAAAGGTCCCATACATATTCTATCCTCTATCTCTCACATTCTCTCTCACACACCCTTTCTCTCATACATACTGTACATACACCCTCTCTCACACATACAATGGTTGGCACCAAATCTGGTAAAATCGTTGGCAAAAACTCTGATAAATGGTTGGCACCCAGACTCAAATAAATGGTTGCCACACAGATATAAGTAAAATCTGCAGCACAAACTCTGTTAAAGGGATGGCACCCAGACGCTAATAAATGGATGGCACACAGATACTGGTAAAATCATTGGCATAAACTCTGATAAAGGGATGGCACCCAGACGCTAATAAATGGATGGCACACAGATACTGGTAAAATCATTGGCATAAACTCTGATAAAGGTATGGCACCCAGACGCTAATAAATGATTGGCATACAGATAATGGTAAAATCAGTGGCAAAAATTCATAAATGGTTTGCACACAGATACTGGTGAAATCATTGGCACAAACTCTGATAAAGAGTTGGCACCCAGACTCTAATAAATGGTTGGCACCCTTACTGGTAAAATCTATAATAAATAGTTGTCACACAGATACAGGTACAATCATTGGCAAAAACTTTGATAAATGGTTAGCACACATACACACCACTTTCTGTCGCTGGAAGATCGATACACTTACAGCCAGGTCCTAGAGGCTGCCTTCCTCCGCGCAGCATCAGGCTTGTAGAGCGCCCCGCAGTGGACGGCCCTAGAGAGTGATGTCAGACGTCACTATGTGATGATGTCGGCGTCATGTGAGTACATGGGCCATACGCGGAAGTAGATTCACATGGGTACATTAGCGAGATGGCCCTGCTTGTTACCAGTATTACTGAGATACATTAAGGTAGAGGTTAACTTCCCCTTTAATACATGTGTCTGTGTGTCCATGTGTGTTTCTATGTACGTTTATATGTGTGTGTCTATGTGTATGTCCATGTGTGTTCCCATGTGTGTGTATCTATTTCTCCCCACCCACCAATCTAACTAGCAAAGCAGTGATTAAAAAATATTTTCTGCAGTAAGACCTGACCCTTTCCTTTAAAAAAGAGCAGCCAGTATACACATTCTCTTACACATACTGTATATACACACTCTCTCCCATACTGTACATACATACACACTCTCCCATACTGTACATACACTCTCTCACACATACTGTACATACACACTCTCTCCATACTGTACATATACACCGTCTCACACATACTGTACATACACACTCTCCCATACTGTACATACACACTCTCCCATACTGTACATACACACCCTCTCACACGTACTGTACATACACTCTCTCACACATACTGTACATACACACTCTCTCCATACGGGTAAGACACCGTCTCACACTACTGTACATACACTCTCACACATACTGTACATACACACTCTCCCATACTGTACATACACACCCTCTCACACGTACTGTACATACACTCTCTCACACATACTGTACATACACACTCTCTCTCCCATACTGTACATATACACCGTCTCACACATACTGTACATACACTCTCACACATACTGTACATACACACTCTTTCCCATACTGTACATACACTCTCTCACACATACTGTACATACACACTCACACATACTGTACATACCCTGGGGGGGTGGTACAGGGGGAGGGGCAGTAGATGACCCCCTAGAAATTACTCAGGGGAGGGAGCATTGTGTTCTTCAGACTCCACTGAGGCCCCTACACTGGAGGATGATTGTATCTGGGGGAGGATCATGGGTAAAACGGTAGTCCCAGATGGGACTACAATCTCAGTATGATATGGAGTGGAGTCTGAAGAACACGAGGCTCCCTCCCGAGTAATTTCTTGTCCCCATAACAACTTCCCCTCTCACCTTCCTTCCCCAGCCCGATGGGACACACTGCAGCAGGCAGGCCACTGGTGGGCAGGACTCAGAGCAGCAGGGAGCAGAAGCGATCCGGACCTGTTCGTTCCTCAGACAAGGCAGAGGCAGTCCGGACCAGTGCGTGCGGGCCGGGCACGGGGCACTTACAAAGTTACAGGGGATGAAATAGTTAACTTAGTTTAGGATGTCGGGGTCGGCGCTGGGGGCGCACATTGAAGGGTCCACAGTGAAGGGTCCTTAAGGAAGCTCCGCCTCTCACATGCGGCGCTTCCTCCCTCTCCACCCGGCGCCGGCCCGGTAAGATCATTTTTTTCAGATCATGCCGCTTTTGAGCCACAGAGACAAAGTGCCGCTCTGCTACTTTGTCTGAATGTGGCTCATTAGCGAGACGGCCCTGCCTACAGGGCCTGATGAAAGTCCAGGAATCTGAAGAGTAGGAGCCTGTCTGTGTTTAATCCGTACCTCCCATTTCCTGCTTCTCTGAGAGGATTCTGGCATGCACAGTGGAGCTCTCCCCCCTACCTCCCTCAATGGCTGCAAAAGGCTTGAGGGGAAAAAATTTGCATAAGGTAAGGCAACCACCCCAACCTTAAACGCTATGTTTAAAACATCTAAATCAGCCCAGAAATTTACTTACCCACTCTCATTCCCTTGGCTCCCTCTGCTGATCTTCCCCATGAAAGCAGCAGAAGGGGCTGGACTGACAGATGTGTCAGTAATTGGCTGATAAGTACATTTTGGGGCTGATTTTGGTGTTTTAAACATAGTGTTTAGGGTTGGGGGTTATAGACTTACCTTATCCAAATTTGTTTTGGGGGTGGAGATCCCTTTTAAGGGACAATTATATGATTCTCCGCTCCCCCTTTTTCTTTTCTTTAAAAATACCTAGGATTAGTCCCTAAACTACTAGGTCTTCACCCCATGGTTTACCAACACTCACCTGTTTCACTTTCCTAAAATGTTCACTTCCACCTCCTTCATCTGTATGGGACCTGGTCAATGTGAGGACGCGCTTCTTTCACAGTTCATCTTCCTATAGGTCTTGTTGCTGACAGATCGAGGGTTGGAACTGGACCACACCAGTGAAGGAGACTTCAGGCAAGTTTAAATAGGAGGGGGGTGAGTGGGAATGGCCATTGTATCTTACCTGCTGTATTACTGGGTCTGCCAGGAATGTGGCACCTGATATTATATTGAATTACCATGGATAAAATGGAAAGCTCTGTAGCTGGATTGCTGTTTGCGTTTCAGGGGATATAGTAATATAGTATTGGTAGTAGAGGTTGTATAAAGACATACGTCCATCTAGTCCAACCTTTATACCCTACCCATAATGTCTGTATAACAGTTACATAATAACATAGTATTGGAGGTTGTATAAAGACATACGTCCATCTAGTCCAACCTTTATACCCTACCCATCATGTCTGTATAACAGTTACATAATAACATAGTATTGGAGGTTGTATAAACACATACGTCCATCTAGTCCAACCTTTATACCCTACCCATAATGTCTGTCTAGCAGTTACATAGTAACATAGTATTGGAAGTATAAAGACAAAACGCGTCCATCTAGTAATAATATGTTTTTAGAAAAGTTTTTTTTTTTTTAATAAATAGATTTTTTCTGCTACCTAACAAACTAACATTTTATTATGTGTTTAAAGGGTCGCAACACACAACAAACTTCATTACACAATGTTATCAATTTATACATCAGTCAGTGTAAACAGCTTTTATTTAGTTTTCTCTTGAGCAATGTTCAAGGGGATATTAAGCACACAAAACTATTTCTCAAACTTGTTTATCATGATAACTAACTTATGTTACTAATCATTTTATGATGGCAGTTTTCTGATTGCAGCCAAGTAAAAGTATTTAAAGGGCAACTAACGCCACAGAACAACACTGAACCAGAAGGCAGAACACCTTGATATAAAACCAGTAATCTGTGTCTTACCTCTCATTTTGATACAGTCACTGGGAAACTTACCTAAATAACATATGGTTTGTGCTTTACTTCACAGCATTCTAGAATCACACAGTTTGGTCAACGACCATTATGTTCTGCACATGCTCAGTCCTTAGCTATGGCAGAAACTTGTTACAGTTGGTCACACCCATTAATACTCTCTAGCCAATCCTTTTACAGGACAGATAAAGTAAGGATGCATGTGACTGAGGTCAGGAGGTGTGGTCTGACACTGCACATACACACAGATACTTCATCCAGTTCTTAACAGTCTTTGATTTCCTTTAACAGAGTTTACTAAAGTGGCATTTTATAGTTTAGTGGTATTTTTAGGGGGGTTGTTTTCAGATTCTGGAGTATAAAAAATTGGGTTTATTTTTCACAACAGGAAAAGCAATTCAACACAACAATGAATCAATGAACAAGCTTGTGCCTTCCTATAGGCCAAGCCCGGGACTGAGGGAGGGGCTAGACATGAACCATGAGTACAACTTCAAGGTATTGGTAGGGGGATCTAGGAAAAATTCAAGAATGAGGGCTGAGTGGTTTAGGTCCTCAACCTGGATATTTTTAAAGGGAGATGGGAAGGTTGGTGGGAATATAATTGCTCTATTATTTAAAGTATGCTAACATTAGAGGGCAGGTCCACCCCCCCAAACTAAAATTAAACCTACTACTGCCCCCCTTGTGTAGTTTAAAAAAAAACCTTACCTTATCTCTTGCTCCTTATGGTTCTCCTGCAGTGCTTGTCCAAAGTCCAGGAAACTGAAAAGTAGGAGCTGTCTTCCTGTGTGAAAGGTTTCTGCCTCCTCCTTGTCCTCTGATAGGACAGTGGCATGCACAGGGGAGCCCTTTCCCCCTCTCCCTCCCACCATATGGATCCATCCACTGCAGCCGTTGCACCTAGCTTGGAATAATTTTTTTTATATGATAGCATCCCTTGCCCAACCCTAGTTACAGACCTTCGTTTCAGCGACGCTCTCTATTGACAGCTGCTGCCCCTGTGATTGGCTGCATCTCTGGCCCAGCTTGCATGGTCTGGCAAGCAGGGAACCAGAACAAAGCGATGCAGGGGCGAAGGAAAGTGAGTACTGCTCCGATTGCTTTTTAATGGAAATAACATGGTGGATGGGGGTGGTCAGGGGGGAGCTATCATATATATTAAATAACGATTTTTAGGGAGGACATGCCATTTATATAACACAGAAGCAGACCAACAGATTGCACCCCAGGTAGTGGAGCCCCAGAGATCCTAGGAACTGCATCTCAAGGGTGATGCCTGCTTAGTAGGATTTTGCTAAGTGGAAATGGTGCATTATAATAAAGCTCCTTGAACTGGAAAAGAGCTTGTGTTGCCTGGTTTGCCTCATTTTCCACAACCTCACACAGGGCGTCCTGTGACAGTCACAGTTTGAGTTGTGTTTTGCTTTACAATTAAAGGGGAACTAAACCAAAAGTTTTTAATAGCTGTCAGGTGGATCACAAAGTGGTAGATAGCTTATTCCTACCTCCCTATGAACAATAGAGCACACTTAATGCATGGTTAAACTGCTGGCGCTCTGCTGGATCCTATTTAAAGGCAGATTGGCAGGTTGTCATGAGCACCTCCTGTCTTCTGCGCATGCGCACCTATAGGAGAGATAGGAGGCTGGTTGAGACAGAGCATGGAACAGCTGGTTAGGCAGAGCATCATCAGGTAGGTTTAACCCTACATCAGATGAGTTCTGTTATTCATAGGGAGTTGGGAATAAGCTACCCCACCTCCCTGTAAATTATAGATCCACCTGGCAGCTATTTCAAATTGTCAGTTTAGCGTTCCTTTAAGATCTGCAATCAGGCTTTACACCTGTCTACCTGTCTATAATTTGCCCAAATATCTGCATAGTCCAGTTGAAAGGCACGCTTTCTAAAAAGAATGAGCTGTGGGCTCTGTATTCCAGTTTAACATATCCAATAGAGACTTCTCAATCCTCCATCTGCAGAGCAGTCCATACATACTCCATATACATAAACAAACGAACAGGTAGATAGGGAGAGACAATAACCACAGTCTCAGCTGTGACAGGATATATTTAAAATAACGTTCACAAGATCCCGCACAAATTTTTCAGGAAACGTGTGCCCTTTATCAAGTGCAAAAAAAGAAATGCATGCATGGCCTGTTTCTGTCTGGATCGTGTGCACTTCAATATTAATGATAGGAAAAGCAAAATGCAACATAATAGCATGGCAACAGGCAGACGTTTTATGTGGAGCTATTGGGCTGATTCAAACTGAATGGTGGTACCATAATCCACTTCTCTGAACAGTTTGTAAATGATTTTGTGACTAGGAAATTCATTCTTATCTTTTTTCTTGGTTCCTAAGTAGCAGGTATTGACAGGGACTTATAACCCATCAGGATAGGTAAACTGCCTGCCTCAATAGCAAAATCTTCACCATAGAAGTCTGCAGGTGACACAGAATCGGACCTCTTTTGTTATTGGACATTTAAAAGAAAAACAAGAGCGATATTTTCTGGACCAATCAGCTGATAATATGGCTCTGTGTATGACTACCTTTATATCTAACATCTGATTGGTTGGGGCAAAATTAGCACGGTTTTTAACAATAAGAACTTTTATTAAATAACCCTGAAAGTTAATTAGCATTTAAATGAGAGGAGTTCCCAGTAGTGCTTTGCGGGTGTGCGATGATGTCATCGCGCCGGCGTGCGCAAAGTACTACTGGGAACTGACGGTTTTCTTACCTGACTCGCGGCTGCATCCGGAATTTAGGTAAGTCCCAGCTTGACCCGAGTATAAGCCGAGGTTCATTTTTCAGGTCATTTTTAAGACCTGAAAACCTCGGCTTATACTCGAGTATATACGGTACATAGGGTATCTGTGTGTAAAAATAAAATACACAGAAACATCTTGTGTCCCAAGAAAGAAATACAAAGACTAAAACCAATCAGTTTGGACTTTTCATCAGCATGAGGAGGGCATTACCAATCATGGACAGCGCCAAGAGCAAAAATACCTTCCCCTCGCCATTGCTTCTTAGTGATAGTTGGTTGTCCTGAGCTATTTTTTGGTTCTAATTGTGTGACTGCCTCCAATTGAATAATCACATATAACTCACAGATCTGTTACACTTACATTGTTAACATTGATCAATCTGACTAATATGGCTGCTGTCCGATACTTTCAGATAAAAGAATATTCCTATTGTGTATTTGTCTTTTTTGGAACATCCCCTGTCCAGACCATCCTCTTCACATACTGTGTGCCAGTCCCTGTTCTTGTCTAGGGGAAGGTCTGGTTAAGGAGATAACCTTATAGTTTAATATAATCTAGGCCAATCACCTTGGCTGCAGGAGGTGTATACATGTAAAATATGGCTGCCGTCCCAAATACATCTATTAACCCTTCACTACTCCAGGTTTGGAGTAGAGCAGGACTGAAATCCAGCTGTGTCTGAATACCTGTGTCTGTTATTGCCTGTACGTGTTTTAGGCTATTTTTGAACAGGGGCAGGGTGTGTTTAGGGGGGAAGGAGGATTATAGGTGCCCAGAATCTCCCCTTTCTACTGGCACAAAGTCACCTGCTGTTCTGCAGGCATCCTACCTTTCCCTGAGGTTCAGGGAGTCTCCCTGATATTTATTGCAGTTACCTACCTCCCTAAAATTAAATACAATCTCCCCCAAATCATTTTTTAACAACAATTGAGCTTATTGGAGGGGAGCAAGTGAGAGAAACACAATGGTTATGCGAGTCTATCAAGGCTATGGACTGCCATGACGCAGAACCCATTTTGTTATCCAATCGCAATGTGCACAGCGCATGCCAGTGGAAGGCAATATAGCTTGCTGCACTGACAGAATACAAAACAAAGACAGTGTGATGCACAGGCTATGCAGCTAGTGTGCAAAGTAGATAACTGGGGATAAAGAATAATATTGACAAAAATGAGAGACAGAGATAGTATCCCCCTCTTGAGTTATCACACTTAATGGCACAGTCCAGAGACCACTAATAAAATTAAAACTTAGAAATCCTTTATTGAGTATGCATTAAAAAATCAAAATCACACATTTAAAAATTCTTGTCATGATGAGTGCACTGAAAAATCTGCAAAAACAGCAGATCAAGAAGGGAGAGGTAATTAACTAGTGAATTAATCCAGATAAGTAGTGTATAGGTAAAAATCACTACCCTACCACGACCTATGACTAAGTCCCACGAGTGGGACGAAACGCATCAGGGGTCCAACTATGTGTGTATTTTTTAATTGATTTCTTAGCAATGCTAGCTTGGTCTCTCTGGTTACCTGATCCTCCTCATAAAAAACTAATGAGGGGGACGTAATACAGATAACCACTCTCCTGAATCCTGTTGGCTAGTGATTTTTACCTACACACTACTTATCTGGACTATAAACTATGTATGGTTGCTGCTTTTAATAGATGTGATTTTGCACTGTTCTTTAGCTTAGGGACACAGACTAGGGATTCTTAAGCTGTTAAAGACTAGTTAGAGCACCCAGTGCTCCTAGGGACGCCCATTTATACCCACTGTTTGCATGTAACTTTAAGCCAGGTGGAGAGGTTTCTCCCACCTGTTACATAACAGGGCATGTTTTGGTAATTCACTAGTTAATCACCTCTCCCTTCTTCATCTGCTGTTTTTGCAGATTTTTCAGTGCACTTATCATGACAAGAATTTTTAAATGTGTGATTTTGATTTTTTTTTAATGCATACTCAATAAAGGATTTCTAAGTTTTATTAGTGGACTCTGGACTGTGCCATTAAGTGTGATAACTCAAGAGGGGGATACTATCTCTGTCTCTTGTTTTTGTCAATATGCACTGACAGAATGGCAACATGTTTCTGTTGCATTGCAGTAGAGCCTCAGCCTCTCCCTCTACAAAAATAAATTTTGATATGGCTGCCCTCACTTTACATTGTGGAAGACAGACCAGGGAATGCAACCTCTAGCAGCATCACTCCTAATAGTCCCATATGGGACAGTCCCAGACAATTTGTCCCTATATCCAGAAGGATGCTCTGTGATCTGCAGGGGAGAAGACAGGGAGGTGTGACCTTATTAATCTTTGGCGGTTATGACACTGTTATAATTAAGTGTCTACAGAGGAAAAACAAGGGTCATATACAGAAAGCATAATTTAAGGTGGGAGTGGCGTTTAAAAGTGGATGTGGGTGTGGTTAGCATTTCCGTGTTGCACTGATTGCGTAACTGCCCAGAAAAAACCTTTTTGAGAATAACCTCTTAAAAAATCTGGACTTGTGGACATGTCCCCAGGGGGTGTGGCCTGTCTAAAGGGGTGGAGTTAACGGCAAGAGGATTTTTGTGCCTATAGGTTCCGGATATGTATACCCAGCCCTGGTAGTGTGTATAGGAACATATAAGTGTAGGTGGAGATGTGTATATCATGTATATGAAATAAGATGTATGTATGTATGTATAATTTTATTTATAAAGCGACACTTAGTTACGCAGTGCTGTACATTATAAAATACAAACGGGATAAGTGAAAGACATTATACAGATAAATAAAAATTAAATACAATTTCATACATAGGATAATACACACATATGGTATATAAATTATGAATAAATTGATATAAGTGCAACATGCCTTGACACATTAGGAATGAGATCCCTGCCCCGAAGAACTTACAATCCAAGTGAACAAAGAGAAACAAAAAGAGGAAAGGGAGACTCTGAAGATGAAATAAACACTGGGGGAGCAGAGGCTGAGAATTGAGGGGAAACCTGGTGGGTGAGAAGCTGGTGGAAAAGGAAAAAATAAGGAAAGGAGTTAAAGATAAACAAGGGATAAAGGGAACATTGAGTTGCTATATCCAGATAACTTGGCCAAAAAGAATGAGGATTTGGGAACAAGAAGACAGGGAAAAAAGGCAAATGGTGGAGAGGAAAAGGGAAAGCAAAGAGTCATTTATAACTGAAGATTACCAGTGTAAAGCAATTAAAACCTTTTACTACAGCAAACACTACACTTACTTTCTCTTGTCCTTAGGACAGTGATATACAAAGTAGTTCATTGGAATGCATCTACCACACTGAGCGTGCCTGGTCCAGTGGTTTGAAAAGAGGGAGGAGCCAAAACATGTCTCAATTCCTTGACACCGGTGTATCTCTTGTAAGGAACTACTTAAAAAGACAATTCATGTATTGTTTTTATCTTGTCAGGAACGTGAGTTTTAGTTTAAATTTCTCATTTTCTCCCTGGAACAGTACATCCTAAATATGGTTCAAACAAACATTGCCTCTAAAATAAAGAAAGAAACAAACACGTTATCAAAAGAAGAAAACTGACAATGTTTGACTAGGCAAATATAACTTTGTCCCCTAGTTGGATGCCAGAAAACCAATATAAATATCAAAACTCTCCATTCTCACACCAGAGCACCGTGATTTCTCACAGTTGCTCCTTAACATGGCTCTTTCAATATATTTTATTCCTGTACTTTTATGCAATATTTTTGTATCATACAATGGAGTAGGTAAGTACATTAAAAGCAATAGAATTAAGCAAAAAGATGTATCAATTTGAAAATATGTTACAAAGAAAATGGCCTGAGTTATGCAGCCCCTATGGTCATTGAACAAATTTTGGGTGGGTTTGTAAAATTGTGTTAGCTGCACAAACATGAATTTTAAACAACACAACAATTCAAAGTAATGTCTTTATTTCCCCAGATGCTTGGAGCCCTCCTAAAGATGGAGAATATGTTCAACCAGGTAAGCAACTGGGATTAAAAAAAACAAAAGAAATACACTATTAGACAAGTTATAGCTTCAGCGGATTCAGCATGTTCTGTTAGTGAATCTACCACTGCCTCTAAAAACTGCAGCCCAACACAAAAATGTACAATAGAGAGCCACAGGTTACTTAGTGCAAATGTATTAAAATAGGCAAATGCTACAGGTCAAGTTACAGACAACCAGTGCTCTATTTGCTTTCTTAACTGATTTACGAGCCATAAGAATTGCGACGTGTGCAAAAGTCACCTGCGCAGCTGCCACAACCTATTTAATAAGGTAATTGTGGCTGTTTTTAGAGCAACTTCTAATGGCAGCTAACAGCTGATGTTAAAGTGGTGCATTGGGCAGAGCTTGATTGGAAGTTACCAAGAGCCTAAACCCCCATATTAAAGTACTAGGAGCCGCGGCTCTCTGTTAATTCCCGCTGTGACTGAGAAAGGTCCCAAACAGTGTGTGGCCCCCTTATTATACTTTTGATATCACACGCATCTCTCTAGAGTATATGTTTGTTGTGCTTTAACAATCTCTCTTAAATTATAATTTCTTACAAAATTATTTTATATTTCTTTTTTTCTCATTATTGAAAATGTTGCAAACTTCTTTTAAAAAAAATAAATAAATAGAATATTGTCAATAGTACACACCCTGCCGCAATGTACTGTAGCAAGTCTGTTTACATTTCTGGCACAGTGAACACAGCGATCCATACAATTGTTAGGGCTGGTACTCTTAAATTAAAGGGTATGTACACTGGAAAAATAGTTTTTTTTTAAATTGCCAATTACTGAAAATAATAATTCATCCCAAATATCATTGTCCCATTTCCCATTTTTTTGTTGATCTGACACCTATTACTTTAGAAATCCAATCTAAAGCACAAGTTGCTTCAGCTGTTAATCAATTACCTTATCTTCTGTGTGCAAGCACTGGATTTTGCTGTAAAGGGTGTAACTGTAACTGGGTGGGTGACAGTTGGGAAACTCACTCTCTCAGTGTTAGAGGATATTGATTACTGAGCATGTTCAGTTTAAAAAAAAGTGAGGTCTGAGGAAAGGAGGAGTTGGTTAAGAGGGTGTGGGGATACTGAACCTGAGAAAAACAAGTACTGGAATAAAGGCATGCAGCAACACACACACCTGAGAGTAATTGCTAATTACATGTATTTAATTATAAATTAAGATAGGCAGGGTCCTTTTTTCAGTATACATACCCTTTAAGTGGGATCTTTGTTTCTCATAATTTTTATTGAAAGTATTACACTGCAGCATCGGCATGCATACTGCTAACATGCTATTGTTTCATTGAATTATTTAAACAAGTTATATTTCTGAAACACATTATGGTTATTATACTGACAATAATTTACATTGGTCAGCCCCAAATGTAGCTCTTCATAAGATCACTACTCAGTCAAGCACTATAGGATACTATGGGAACTCACGGAATGCTAATGATGGATCTTTAGCCAACAACTACTTGAGATCTCAGTGCTCCAAAACCAATAAAGAAGCAGACCCATGGTGGATGGTGGACCTTCAAAACCCTCATCACATCTTATCTGTGGCTGTAACTAACAGAGTATTGGAATGCTGCAGGGAAATGATATTTGGTACTGAAATACGAATTGGAAATAACCCTAATCAAGGAGGAAGATTGAATCCCAGGTACTTTACCCAGGGAAAATGTCAGTCTTCATACTGTAAGCATTTGCAAAGGGGTTTTCCCCTATGCCTTTAAATAAAACTATCCTGTACTTCTTAATATTTCATTTTCATAGCTAGTCTACAAGTCAGGTCCACCAGCCATGGTCACCTTGTCATTTCCTAAAATGTTAATGCTGCCAACACTATGTGAGATGTATCTGCCAAATTTCCTGTGATATTCTGAATACAGAACTATTTTGCAATTGGCATTGTCTGACAAATATGGTTGGTCCATGCAGGGGAACATCACAGGGATGTCAACAGGCACACCCACCACATGGTGCAATATTTAGATGGAATCTAAGTTCAATGTAGAGATAACCTAATATCAAGCAAGGTTATGGCCAGCCTGATCAATAGCCTGGCCCAGTACTTTGGATAGATCAGGATCAGTAATAGTCAGTCATGATTTATAGACAGAACAAGTGGTTTTCAACCTAATATAAAGTAAAACTGGTCAGTCTAAATAATCAGACATGGGATTAAATGATCAGACATGGGATTAAATGATCAGTAAGAATGGGATTAAATGATCAGTAAACATGGGATTAAATGACCAGTAAGCATGGGATTAAATGACCAGGTGTGGGATTAAATGATCAAAAATGGGATTAAATAATCAGACATGGGATTAAATGATCAGACATGGGATTAAATGATCAGTAAGCATGGGATTAAATGAACAGTAAGCATGGGATTAAATGATCAAAAATGGGATTAAATAATCAGACATGGGATTAAATGATCAGTAAGCATGGGATTAAATGAACAAAAATAGGATTACATAATCAGACAGGGGATTAAATAATCAGTCATGGGATTAAATAATCAGTCATGGGATTAAATAATCAGACATGGGGTTAAATAATCAATCATTGGATTAAATGATCAAACATGGGATTAAATAATCAGTCATGGAATTAAATTATCAGAGATGGGATTAAATCTTCTGGTTCAGACATAGATACGCACGGCAGCACACCTTCACATGGTTACTGAGTGATGTTTGCATCTTGGCATTCTAGATGTGCTGTAATCTCATCTATAGAATCTGGAGAGACTATTTCATTCTCGTGTCACGGAATGATCGGACAATATGTAAGTTTATCCATACCTGGACGGGAAGAGAACCTGGTCTTGTGTGAAGTACAAGTATTCGGTCTGCCTGTTAGCAGTTCCGGTAAGAAGCCACGCTCTGCAGGGATGTAGCACACCAAGCTGTAATATTTCAAACGTTGAGTATTCACATTTTTACAACTTATTATTTCCAGATGATGTTGTTGAAGGGACAGCCTCGGATGACTTAAAGATGTCAATTGGAGGTAAAACATTAAATATAATAGTGTATACAAATTCATTAAAAAAACATGTTACTGTACAGAAACACACAATTTGGAATTTTGTAAATGCAATCTCGTTAGGGAAACTCTTTTTTGTATGGATTTTCAATTCCACAATTGTTTACGCCCATTTCAAATCTAGTGGCCTACATGTTTTTGGGGTAACTAAAACCCAGTTTTCTAATAAAATCTTTCAATTGTCTATGCAGACCAGTTCTATTAAAGAACGGGAGGTAAAGGAGCTGTGCCTACCTTCCGTTCTTCAATACAACACACAGGAGCCAGGAGAGAAGGTAAGAACTTACCCGCTCGCTCGCTCGCTCGCTCCCGGCGCATAGTCTGAAGGTCCCGACGGACCTTGTCTTCTATGCGCATCGTGACTATGCGCATAGAAGACAAGGTCCGTCGGGACCTGTCAGACCAGCGCCGGGGGAGCGAGCGTGTAAGTTCTTACCTTCTCTCCTGGCTCCGTGGTTCCTATTGAAGAACGGAAGGTAAGGCACAGCTCCTTTACCTCCCGTTCTTCAATAGAACTGGTTTCCAAAAACTTCCCAAAATGAGTGGAGATACCCTTTAAAGGACAATAATACCCAAAAAAACAACATCTCCCCCATTACATTTCCACACTTCCAGCAGCTGAAATCACTCTCATTTACAACTGTGCTGCCACAGCAAATATGAATGCTAACAGCCCACCTCCTAGACGGCCCAGGGCCATCATTAACATATCATTGGCCGGTAGGAATGTCTGTTACAACCCTCTCCTCCTTCTCTACCAGTCAAACAAACTTGGACTGTCCTGTTGCTAGGATACAGCCTACATAATCAAGCTAATCAAGGGTGGGTGCAGGAGTGTTTTCTCGCATGCTAGCTCTGAGTGACAGTTATAGGCAGACAGAATTGTCACACCCCCTTCACAGCATGGCTAATTGAAGGCTAATTGAAGACAGAGAGAGGCTCGAAATCAGGAAAAAAATGTATAGGCAGGGCTGCATACCTTTTACTCTTTTTAAAGCAGTTTTTTTTTAAATGCATTGATGCAATACAGTTATCCTTTAAAGGGCACGTCCATCCTAAAATAAAAAACTGGTGACTTGTCACCACTTTATTACATGCATTTCTAATTACATTCCATTCACGCTCTTTCTGGCAGAGGTTGCTAACTCCTCACCCTGCTCAATCAGCTTTTAGGAACTCGAGGAGGCAGCAGGGGAAAAACAAGTCAATCATTGGTTGTGATGTCAGCAGTCACAGCCTTGATTGACTACATGGAAGGAGGAGCCAGCTTATTACGAAATTTGGGCATTAATGATCATTAAATATCTAATATAATATATTAATATATATATATATATTAATTTCTTTTAGCTCCAAATGTAGCTGTGAAAGGGATAGCTCATCAGTCCAGTTTGAAAAACATGTATGGGGAATCGAAGAACGCTATTGATGGGTCTCTGTCAAGTAATTTCTTCTTCATTGAATTGATGCTAGTGTTACTGAACAAAATGACCCATGTGGATGGTTGATCTTAAAGAAACATACAAGATTTACACGGTAGCCGTGACTAACAGAGGTGACTGCGTGCACTAGTATATAAGTAGAGCTGAAATTCGAATTGGTCCCTCAAACGAGGAAGGAGGAACCAAAAATCCCATGTAAGTCTGTAATGATGTTTGTCCATTTCCACTTCATGTCCATTATTTTTGAAAGGACTGCATCAGGAAATGTTTAGCACTGAGCTACGTGTATAGACATTTAATAAATCTTTACCTGTGTTCTATTGTGATGACAGTTAGAAGATCCTCTATTTGATTGCTTTTAGATGTGGAATTATTAAGTCCATGGCTAATGGGGAGACGCTTGCCTTTGAGTGCAATGGAATGGAAGGGCAGTATGTGACTGTCTTTATACCTGGAACCAACAAGACCCTCACAATATGTGAAGTTCAAGTTTTTGGCCTCCCAAGTGATGTTTCCGGTAAGAATTTTATAGATAATTTCTTGCATTCATCATAAACATACAGAAAATATTCAACCCAACTGTAAAGCTGGGTACACACAGTAACGATAGTAACCTATAGGGAGAACGCTCGGGACTGTGTGTATGCAGATCTTTGAAAGATGGCAGACAGGATCTTGCAGATCCTGTCTGTATTCTTTCAGAAATCTGTACTGTGTGTACCTAGCTTTAAGCTAGGTACACACAGTACAGATTCTGAAAGATGACAGACAGGATCTGCAAGATCCTGTCTGCCATCTTTCAAAGTATGCATACACACAGTCCCGAGCGTTCTCCCTATTGGGAGAACACTCGGGACTGTGTGTTTCCATCGGCCGCGCTAGACTCCCTATAGGAGTCTGCGCGGCCGATGGAAATTTTGGCCTTTCCCGAACGAGCGTAGGCCGACCCGATTCTTGCGGCCGCGCGCTCGTTCGGGAAACGAAAAGTACACACAGTAACGATAAAGCCCCGATACCGTCGGATCCGACGGTATCGGGGCTTTATCGTTACTGTGTGTACCCAGCTTAAGTTCTGGGTCAGGGACGACTTCCTAGTCTTAAGAAACACACAGTCCCGAGCGTTCTCACTATAATGTTCATAGGGAAAATGCTCTGGACTGTGTGTATACAGATCTTTGAAAGATGACAGACAGGATCTTGCAGATCCTGTCTGTCATCTATCAATGATCTGTAGTGTGTTCCCAGCTTTACTGTTTGAGGCTCAAGCAGGAGAGTGCACGGAGCTCACAGGCATTACGTTGAGGCTCAAGCAGGAGAGTGCAAACTCACAGGCATTACTGTTGAGGCTCAAGCAGGAGAGTGCAGAACTCACAGGCATACTGTTTGAGGCTCAAGCAGGAGAGTGCAGTCACAGGCATTACTGTTTGAGGCTCAAGCAGGAGAGTGCACGGAACTCACAGGCATTACTGTTTGAGGCTCAAGCAGGAGAGTGCATGGAACTCACAGGCATTACTGTTTGAGGCTCAAGCAGGAGAGTGCACGGAAACTCACAGGCATTACTGTTTGAGGCTCAAGCAGGAGATGCATGGAACTCACAGGCATTACTGTTTGAGGCTCAAGCAGGAGAGTGCACGGAACTCACAGGCATTACTGTTTGAGGCTCAAGCAGGAGAGTGCCAGAACTCACAGGCATTACTGTTTGAGGCTCAAGCAGGGGAGTGCACGGAACTCACAGGCATTACTGTGTTGAGGCTCAAGAGGAGAGTGCACGGAACTCACAGGCATTACGTTTGAGGCTCAAGCAGGAGAGTGCACGGAACTCACAGGATTACTGTTTGAGGCTCAAGCAGGAGAGTGCAGGAACTCACGGCATTACTGTTTGAGGCTCAAGCAGGAGAGTGCACAGAACTCACAGGCATTACTGTTGAGGCTCAAGCAGGAGAGTGCACGGAACTCACAGGCATTACTGTTTGAGGCTCAAGCAGGAGAGTGCACGGAACTCACAGCATTTGTTTGAGGCTCAAGCAGGAGAGTGCATGGAACTCACAGGCATTACTGTTTGAGGCTCAAGCAGGAGAGTGCATGAACTCACAGGCATTACTGTTTGAGGCTCAAGCAGGAGGAGTCACGGAACTCACAGGCATTATTGTTTGAGGCTCAAAGCAGGTAGTGCATGGAACTCACAGGCATTATTGAGGCTCAAAGAGGAGAGTGCACGGAGCTCACAGGCATTACTGTTGAGGCTCAAGCAGGAGAGTGCACGGTACTCAAAGGCATTATGTTGAGGCTCAAGCAGGAGAGTGCATGGAAGTCATGGGCTCTGGAGGGGCATAGGGAAAAAAATATGGCAACAGTATAGCAGCAGCTTCCAAATGAACATAACTTGATTTTACAGCGCACTTATCCTTTAAAGGAGGTCTATTCAGAATATACTATCTTCCCACCCTTAATTCTAGAAATTACCAGAAGTCTAAAGGTGTTTCAGCACAGAAGGCAGCCTCCTCCAGTACCCCCCAACAGAAACACTACTGGCACATGGAGCCAGAGTGCTCTGTAAATGGGTCAGCAGGGAAATGTACATACTAATATGGGTGTGTGCAAATGAACTGCAAACTCCCCTGCACCAGGGTTAGTTGGGTAAGTCTCGACTGTCTGCTCCCTTCTTCAGGTGCTGTCCTACTCAACATTCACCAATGTATAAATAGCTGGGCAATGTTGTCTACAACACTTCTTGGAACCTATGGACAGAAGGAAAGTTGGCATAAACAGATACTGAGATTTACCCCTGGCAGTTTACTATTAAAGGGTATGTCTACCCTTCAAACTAAAATTTAATATGTAGCAGGAAATGGACAAAAACCTTGAAAGCTGTCCCCAAATGTACTTACCAGCCTTTGTTTCCTTGCTGCCTTCTGCTTGTCTTCAGTGACTTTTCCGTGCATGGAAGCTAGCAGAAAGGACTCAACTGGCAGCCACTCTTGGCTGATTTGCTAAGACATCGCACTAACATGCCTGACAGGCGTGAAAATCATATGACCATCTTACCTATAGGGCAAGTCAAAAAATTAGTCAGCCAATAACGATTATATGATACTGGGATTTTATGAATGGTATTGTTGCATGTTTGGCCACAAAATGCACTTTTTGAATGCAGGCTTTACTGCATGCCCATTATTTCAAAGGGCATGTCCACCCCAAAAACTAAAATTTAACCCACTACTGGCCCCATTGTGTAGTGTTAAAAAAACCCTTACATCTCTGCTCCTTATGGTTCTACTGCAGTGCTTGTACAAAGTCCAAGAAACTGAAGAGTAGTAGCTGTCTTCCTGTCAAAAGTTTTCTGCCTCTAATCTGCCCCCGGACGTATTGTGACATGTGCAGGGGGGGCCTCCTCCCCCCCCCCCACCCTCCGGATCCCTCCATGGCTTCCCTTCCACCTAGCATTAAAAGTTTTTTTCTGTAGTGTAAGGCACCCCTGTCCACCACCAACCGCCATGTTAGAATAGTAAAAAAAGCATCAGAAACATACTTACAGCCCTTTGTTCCCATGGCGCACTGCATTGCGTCTGCCAGTTCATCCCTTTGTGAGTTCCAGCAAACAGAAGGCCAGATAAGAGCACCACAGGAGTGAAGGGCTGTAAGTAGATTTCTGATGCTTTTTTTTAGTAATCTAACATGGCGGTTGACATTTTGTAGGGTGGACATACCCTTATTAGTTAAGTTATTTTAAAAGTCCCTTCCAACTGCCCAAGGGGATTGTAGCTGGGTACAAACCATCCAATAATTCAGTCTGACCGACCAACATTTCAGTGATTCGGTTGGTCAGGACGCATTATTGGATGCTGACTTGGGCTGGATATGACCAAGTGCTGACCGTTTGTTCGTCTGAACCACGGCCAATCGTTCGGCCCACTATGGACCACCCGCTAGTGGCATCAAAATTGACGACCGTGGCTACTTTTGCTGTGACCGACAGTCCTTCTCACCGTGTGTACACAGTTTAAGTGAAAATGTTAAGGAAAACATCATTGTTCAAATAGCTAATATAAATCTCTGTTTTGTCTATTTAAAGTTGTCCCCACAGAGGCACCGACTGTTGAAGAAGGTAAACAGATGTTTTTATGATAAAGACACGTAGATGTAGATGATAACAGGTTAGATATGAGTAGACAGCACTGGAGGTACAAGTGCCTAGTGGGTAGACAACAAGTTTGATCTGCATGCGACAGTAAAATCTCCACTGACCAAAACAGGCTGATTTTTATAAAGTTGTTATAACATCAAATATTTCTATTTGGATGAAAATTAAATTGTAGAAAGTCCCCAACCCCCCATCACTGCTGAATAATACCCAGGGTGAGGACCTAAAGTGCTCTAGGTTCTTCTTAGAACTACAAAAAAATGTCCTTTGTTGCTCCAATCGTCTCTGCCTTTTTAGGTCTATCACTTTGCAAGGAGTACATCTTCATATTGGCCACATTTCAAAGGCGGAAGAGGGACCAGTGCTGTGAAGGAAAATAAGACATGGTGCAAAAAAAGATTTCCCACAAGGAAAATTCCCTTTTATGAATAGTCTATTTGGTCAAAATCTATATATTCCCCCCAATAATCTATAAATATAGGAGCAAGTATTCCTATCATCATTTTTCGATCATTAAAGAAGTTTTTATTTCAGTTACAAATATTGTCACAGTATTGTTATAGGTGGATGATATAAAACAGGAAACAGACTTCCTCTACCTGTAACAATATTTGAAATAAGGCACACAAAGCAAGAGTTTGCTGTCAGACTCCTAAGGCTGTTAGAGAACTATAGTGCACTGCATATAATGTTTTAAATAAAAGCAATTAAAATGAAACATACCTGGGACAGATAGATAGGATTAATTATACCTACCTCCCAATATCGTTCATTGAGGAGCCCCAACACAAAGAATGCGGCTTTGTGAATTTCCGATTTTACATCTGTCAGGCTTCCTCCTGGTCCTGGACACTACCCTGGCAGATGAAAAACAAACATGCACAAAGCAGGGGCTTCTCAAGGAAACAGTATTGGGAGGTAGGAATAATCATTCCCAACTTTCTACCCCTTTTCATACCTTTCATTTTTAAAAAGTTAACGTTTACAGTCTAGTTGTCCTTTAACTCTTAAATGATAGCAAAATGAAAACGTAAGGTTTAGGGTTCTGGACTGACTGACTTAACATTCTGAATTTATTTGTATTAATAGATTTTTTTTTCTTGTCTGACAGATAAATTTACTGCTTTATCTGGTAAGTGATGTATCTAACACATAATACATAACAGATATTGAAAAATGATACTGCCTTTCTTTTCAGATACGTAACATGGATGAAACTAAGGGGCAATTGTATAAAAGTCATTACGTTCTCACTGCCTTTTTCAAAAAATTTTGCACTTTATAAAGTGATTCCTAGTTTCCGATTTTTGAAAATTCTTATGTCCGCTGTTCGAGTTTCCGATTTTCGCTATTTGATAATAAAGTCGAACGGGGGAATTACTTACATATAAACATTAGTGTTTAACTGCTAAAGACCCTCTTGTAATGTTGTCTAATTCTTAGTTACAGCCCTGCTCTGGTTTTGTTACGTTTTCTCTTTTTTACCGCGATACTGGTCTCAATGACTACGGCAATATTAGTGTTGTGAAAAAAAATCATTGGTTTATCAATACGGCAACAATAACGAAATTATCGAAATGTTGAAAATATCAATCTTTTATTAATATGGACTTAAGCTTTAGACAAGGCTAATGATAAGTAGAGATGGGACCTGGATCCGACACGGAATCCCTTGGTCACGAAATCTGAATTTCGTTCCTTTTTCAGATCTTCGGGATTTTCCCAAGATCCGGGAATTCGAAAAGTTTCGGCCATCTCTAATCATAAGTACTATGTCTAGAAATGTTCCAAAATTTCATGGTGAAACTTGTAGAATGAGATTCTCCACTAGTCAGCTGTCCCTACAGCCTAGGTAGACGCTCTGCACATAGGAGTGAACGGCACTATTTACATCTATATACTGCGATACAGTGCGTTTTGTACAGTTTTGTGCGTTAATGTACAGTAGTGCCATTGAAATTAATGGCCAACGCTATGAAGTTGGGGTTGGTGGACATTTTTTTGCCTGGTCCGACCTTCGTTTTTCTGATAAACCGCTCAACATTGTTGATTGGAAAGCCAGCAAACATGGGGCCGATATCTTAATCGATTTTATTGTATCGCTCAAAATGTTGATCCCTTTCGTGCTAGAATGAGGTCTTACTGAAATCCAGTGTGGTAAGACTTTTCACTATATGATGTAGTTAGACTGGAAGTTGAAAGACATAAGGGGAGATGTGACCTAAAGTCCTGCATCGGTTTGTGTACCCGCGGCTTACCTGATTTGCAGGTCGGGTTAACAACAGTGAGATTGAACAGGTAGCCGGTCAGGTTTGGTTCCAAAGCTGCAGGTCATAACAGGAAGCAGTGTGGGTTGCGGGTCTGTTAAATCTCCGTGGCGGGTTTCTGCGGGTGAAGGTTGGATCGGGTGTGGTTCCTCTTGCAGGTCTGTCAGATTTCAGGTGCAGCTTGGATTGTAGATTTGACTACTTTCAGGTCGGGTCAGATGTGTTTATGGAACCCACCAGCAAAGCAGGTGCAGGTAACGCCGGGTTCTCTGCAAGTTAACAGTAAACGGACAAACATGGAAACACATAAGCAGTTTATTTTAAATTTCCTTATATTTCATTTGATCATATAGTTCCCTCCACACCTTCTCTTCTTCTTTCTTCCAGAGATCTTTTTCGATTTCTTTGGTTATTTGGATCATTTTGACGATGATGATGATTTCAGTTGTAAGTATTCTACAGCATTTACAGGGTTTTTATTTTAAAAAATTAGGAACTGTCACATTTCTTCCAAATGTTAAATGTCTATTATATTTAGAAGCTACAGTCTATCCGAATCGTGTTCCAGCTTTGTAAAGGGGCCTTCATCATATATTAGACTTTACATTATTTATTATTGTACCGTACCACATCGTTTGAAATTCTTAATTTATGTCTCAGTAATTTATTGGCATTGCAATCACTGTTGCCACTGTATTGATGGAATCTATCATTATAGCTGTCATTACATAATTATCCATTCATTTCTCAAAATGCAGGTCAAATTAAAGGTCAAATGTGTTATTCAAACAATTTAGGGTTAAATAAAACCCTGTAGTCTTTCCTTTAAAATGAGCCCTGAGATTATATTGTGGAGAATGTTCAAACTTCCTGCCTCCAGGAGCTTGAGTGACAAGTTACTGACTGCTTCTCCCCTCCGCCCCAGGGGCGGAGCATGCTCACGAAAAAAGAATGCACTGATTTTTTCTTTAAAAAAAGAAAAATGGAACAATTAAGAGGGGGCCTATTAATGCAGGCAGAGGCTTATCACATTACTACAAGCTGGTGAAAGCAGCAATATCGCTTTTTACCTAGAGATATGATCCGGACTTCATTTTAAAGGTATGGCCCTGGCAGGGCGATTTACCCAAAGCCGCTATTTGCCGGCAATAAAATCATGCGCTAAAGGTAGCGCAAACTCGATATTGAATCCAGAGTGCCGGATTTGTGGGTGTCTTTTACGTAACCCGCGCATCCGATACTAACATGGAACTAATGTTGCGCTAAGCAGTAGCAAACCGCTTATTGTGACTTTAACTCCAAAGACCAGCCCCATAGGACTTTTATTTAATAGAGATGAACTGAACCCAAACCTGATTTCAATCCAAACTTTAATAGTTCAGATGGATTCAAACTCTTCTGAACTTTACGAACTATGAGCTAGTTTGTTTTTTCCGATAAAAGGGACCGAGTCAGGTTGCAAAACTTTCATTAGTTCTTTGTCTGATTTAACCTTTTATTGCTGTAATGTGTGTTTCTTGCCCTTTGAATGGAAACTAAAGTGATAAATAAACTTTCTGATGTGCCCAGTGTGAGGACACAAAACACTAATTGTTGTTTTAGTTGTGTTGTGACTGGCGGTTCCTTAGCGTTGCCGATAGGAAAATGCTGCACGCAACGTTTTCCTACCAACTAAACACCTGGAACCGATAAAACTTGACCAGAACGACAGTCGACCGTCTAAAAGCAGCCTTAAAACCAATAACAAAATAAAGTATTTCCTTGCTACGATTTTCTGTAAAAGAGAAAACCATAACAGTTATTTTTCCTGCTGATAACTTCATTTTATTTTAATTTCCTACAGATGACTATAAAGAAACACCAGAGGATGGTAAGTAAGCAACATATTTGTTTATAAATTGGCCAGTTCTTTAAGGATAACTTTACTCTAAAATTTAACTTATTAAAAAACGGAAAGTACCTGGGGCAGGGAGGTTGGATTGATTATTCCTACCTTACAATATTGTTTTGTTGAGGAGCTACAGCACGTAAAGTTTTCATTTGCCAGGTTAGTCTTGGACTATTTCTTTATTAAAGATTGTGCTGAAGCCAGGAGGAAGACTGGCAGAATCAGTTATCTTTGGGCTGGTGCTCCTCACAGAAACAATATTGGGAGGTAGGAAGTCCCAGTCCTATATCCCTGTCCCTAGTACTTTTCATTTAACTGTATTTCAAAAAAACTTTTTACACACGATAGTTCCCCTCTAAAAGCTAAATAAAGAAAGCAATAGGCTTATTTACGGAGAGCTGCAAGCACTCACCTTACAAGGATTTAATATTGCGGCTACGGGTCTGGATAAATTCCATATTGGTCTACTCGGTAGCGGGATTTTACAGCTATTTGCTGGCTTTAGATAAATTCCCCGATTGTGTTTCATCAGGATCTTCATCTCTCGGTGAAAATCTCGCTTTCAGAGGAATCACTTCTCAGTCCAGCACATACGATAAATTCGGAGCAGCTGAAAACGCCATTGATGGATCTCCGAATACGAGATATATGTCTGGGCATTGCTCTCACACTGATCTGGACATATCCCCATGGTGGAGAGTTGATCTCATGGACATCTACAATATCACCACTGTGAAGATAACAAACAGGGGTGACTGCTGCAATGAGCGTATCAATGCGGCCGAGATTAGAATAGGCACCGAGCATGATGATGGTGGAACCAGGAATCCAAGGTAAGAATTACTGTAATTTCCACAGTGTCTAAAACTATGAATTTATCATTCCACTGTATCCAGTTTATTGCCATTGTTGTAACTGTTTGTTTATCCTTCTAGAATGCTATTGACAATTTCTCTAATTGTCTAATTTGAGTAGGGTTTCCACCTTTCCCTTTAAACCACATGAAATATCCATATGAAAAGGATGATCAGTATTTACAGTAGAAGCACAATGCAGATGGCATCAAATTCAATATAATTATACATGATGTTAATTTGCTGGTACTTGGCCTTGCAGCATGTGGAGTCTAGAGTATAGAAGAGTTTTTTTGTGTGCATATGTGGGGATATTAAAGGAGAATTATACCCATGCTGTAACTGACCTTGTTCTGGCTCCTCCCACAGTCATTGTCACTGACTATTCTCCCATCTCTTACATTAGAGAATATATTTTAATGAAGGCAGGTGAGGATCTGGAAAATGGAGTTTAATGCATGAGTATAATTCTCCTTCTCACAGAGGAGTTCCATAACCATATAAAAGTACAAGGTAAGAGCAGCAGACACAGGAAGATGGGCACCCTGCTGTCTGGTGGTTAAAGTATCAGTTTCAGTTAGAAGATTCCAAGAGCCTCAGTTTTCTGCCATTGCCAGTTAGTCCCCTCAGTATTAATGGATACTCACTTTCAGGACCCTGGCAAGCCTCAAGTCTGAAATAATTACATTATCATTCATTCATTCATTCCCTGAATGCAGTGATACACTTTGTTCTCTGTGCCTGACATTATTGTGGTAGTGGTACTTCTTGGTAATAACCATCGGTCACACTACTGATGGCTAATACCAGAGCTGTTTGGTTTGTGGCTGTGTGAATCCCATTCCTATTTCCCTGGATGGCCACTAACACGAGTGGTGAGCTGTCAAAATTCCACTCATGCAGTTGCTGACAGCTCATTGCTTGCTACAGTGACAAGACATCACCATCATCCCTGTGAGATGCCACCAGGGAAATGGATATTTCTTTTCATTAAATTACGGTAAGTAGAATCATTGTTACTCTTTTATCTTTGGTTACATTAGATGTGTTAAAATTCAATCAATTGATCTCGGAAAAGAAGAAACTTACATCTGTGGGATAGTTGGACGCTATGTAACTGTCACTATACCAGGCAAAGCTGCCTATCTCACCCTATGTGAAGTTAAAGTGTATGGCCATGAAGTTTCTGAAAATTACACTAGTAAGTGTGATAATATGTGCCTTTTAATGTAGATATGTGCCTTTTAATGTAGATATGTGCCTTTTAATGTAGATATGTGCCTTTTAATGCAGATATGTGCCTTTTAATGTAGATATGTGCCTTTTAATGTAGATATGTGCCTTTTAATGCAGATATGTGCCTTTTAATGTAGATATGTGCCTTTTAATGTAGATATGTGCCTTTTAATGCAGATATGTGCCTTTTACTGTAGATATGTTCCCTTTACTGTAGATATGTGCCTTTTACTGTAGATATGTTCCCTTTACTGTAGATATGTTCCTTTTAATGTAGATATGTTCCCTTTACTGTAGATATGTGCCTTTTAATGTAGATATGTGCCTTTTACTGTAGATATGTTCCTTTTTCTGTAGATATGTTCCCTTTACTGTAGATATGTTCCTTTTAATGTAGATATGTGCCTTTTACTGTAGATATGTTCCCTTTACTGTAGATATGTGCCTTTTACTGTAGATATGTTCCCTTTACTGTAGATATGTGCCTTTTACTGTAGATATGTTCCTTTTACTGTAGATATGTGCCTTTTAATGTAGATATGTGCCTTTTACTGTAGATATGTACCTTTTTACTGTAGATATGTACCTTTTAATGCAGATATGTGCCTTTTAATGTAGATATGTACCTTTTAATGCAGATATGTACCTTTTAATACAGATATGTGCCTTTTAATGCAGATATGTGCCTTTTAATACAGATATGTACCTTTTAATGTAGATATGTGCCTTTTAATGTAGATATGTGCCTTTTAATGCAGATATGTACCTTTTAATACAGATATGTGCCTTTTAATGCAGATATGTGCCTTTTAATACAGATATGTGCCTTTTAATACAGATATGTGCCTTTTAATGTAGATATGTGCCTTTTACTGTAGATATGTGCCTTTTACTGTAGATATGTGCCTTTTTCTGTAGATATGTTCCTTTGACTGTAGATATGTTCCTTTTAATGTAGATATGTACCTTTTTACTGTAGATATGTACCTTTTAATGCAGATATGTGCCTTTTAATGTAGATATGTACCTTTTAATGCAGATATGTGCCTTTTAATGCAGATATGTACCTTTTAATGCAGATATGTACCTTTTAATACAGATATGTGCCTTTTAATGGAGATATGTGCCTTTTAATACAGATATGTGCCTTTTACTGTAGATATGTGCCTTTTACTGTAGATATGTACCTTTTACTGTAGATATGTGCCTTTTAATGCAGATATGTGCCTTTTAATGTAGATATGTACCTTTTAATGTAGATATGTGCCTTTTAATGTAGATATGTACCTTTTAATGTAGATATGTGCCTTTTAATGTAGATATGTACCTTTTAATGTATGTGCCTTTTAATGTAGATATGTACCTTTTAATGTAGATCTGTACTTTTTAAAGGCTATCTCCACTGGGAAAACAACTTTTTGCTATTCAGTTTTATTGAAGAACAGGAGGTAAAGGAGATGTGTTTTACCTCCCGTTCTTCAATAAAATGTTCTGGAGCCAGGAATGAAATTAAGGAACTTGCCCAATCTCGCTCCACATCAGTGTCCACTGACAGATCCCGACAGACTCTGTATTCTATGCGCATGTGCATTGCACTTCAATAAAACTGAAAGTGGTTCTCCCAGTGGCGATAGCCTTTAATGTAGATATGTGCCTTTTTACTGCACCAGCTCAATAGGTTAGTGCACACTGGGTCAGGTAATCATAGGGTCACTCCATACCCCGCGGTTACTGAATAATTACACCAAAACAAATGAAAGGTGGGCTTGTCTGACGTCCTCTTCTTTCATTTCTTTTGTTGCCATTTTAACTGCACATTGCATGGGTTTTATAGATAACAAGGGTTTTTTTATAAATGACTTTTGATAACCTGTATTTCACACTGTTATTCTATTATTCATTTTATTCTTTTAGGTATTATAATTCCCCCAGATTCTGAGGAGGTCGAAGAGCAGAAAGGTAAATGTTACTTCTATGGGTAACGTGTGATTAGTTGTGGGAGTAAGGCCAGAGCCTTTGAGCCTCTGCTCGATTGATCCACTGCATGTCACACTGTGTTGTTGTTTGGTTGGTAATATGATTTCTTTGTGTCAGGGTATTTGCATCTCTCTATAATGAACATTAGAAACTGAAAAAAGATACAGAAATGGGGCTTATGTACCAAGTCATGTAAAAGTTTGCCCCTGCTAACAATTTGCAGCAACCAATCAGATGTTACCTTTTTAATGGTCTGTGGTCATTAGAAAAAGCAGATTAATAGCACAGCCATATTTTCTTGGTTCATATGCACAATACTGTATTTTGTATCAATACAGATAGCCATACAGCCATACAGACCTCCAGCTGCCATATGTATGAGAATCCAGTGAGGACGATATTGATGAAAAGGGCAAAACATACAGTAGGAAATATTGAGAGCAAGCATACATAGCAGAGTTCAGTTTAAGATGGGACAAAGTGTGGAACCAGATTGAGACATTTTAAAAGTGACTCCTATTATAACTAATATGATTGAGAATGTAAGCTTTTAAAGCACTTAAGCTTCTGAATCTGGTAATGCACACTATTTTAGACACAAAATTGCCTCTTTATCGTTAAAGGGTGTCTCCACTGGTTAAAACTACTTGTGCTATTCAGTTTTATTGAGGAACAGGAGGTAAAGGAGCTGTGTCTTACCTCTCGTTCTTCAATAAAACGTTCAGGAGCTGGGAACGAAGGTAAGTAACTTACCTCACTCCTCCGCCGTGTCCTCTGACAGGATCCGACACACTTTGGGGGAAATTCAATGTGAACCAAATCCTTCTAAAACCCACGTTAACCCGAGGAAATTTTTTTGATGGATTTTAGAGCACAGAGCCAATTCCAAATGTTTTTGGAAATAGCACTGTGCTAACGATCCAAAACCCCATTGTTTTGCGCTAACGGGACGGGTTGTGGAGCGTTAAAAGTCACGCTTCTTACCTTAGGCTGATCCCGCAATGCAATACCTGACATAATCTCATTTACGTCAGGTATTGTATGGCGGGATCGGGCTAAGGTAAGTAGCGCGGCGCTTAATATTGAATCTCCCCCTTAGCACTCTATGCACATGTGCATATGCGCATATGTGATGCGCATAGAATAGAGTCCTTTTATACCCCTTGATCAGAGGCACAACTACAGCCCCCGCCACAGCTGATCACGTATATTAATATATGAATGAAACATACGTGCGATCAGCTGTTTAAAAAACCAGACCCGACAGCTGAGCATGTTTCATTCATACGCGTGATCAGCTGTTTAAAAACAACTGATCGTGGATGGTGGAGGGGGTGGGTCAGGGGCCCGGCCTCCAATCTCGTGCACTTGCTGTTCCCTGCTGTTGACCATAGTGAGCTGACATTTCAGGTTCTGTAACAGGATGCACCACATCCTTGGAATGTTCCTAACAGTAATGTCTACTGATTGGCTGTTGGATGGGTCAAAGATGCTCAGATCTCTACTGAGCAACTGAATCAACCCAGGCGCTGGGTCAAGAGCAAGACCATAACGGTCTCTATTAGGGGTCCTGCAAACAGGAAGTCAGTATTTTGGAAGCATTTATTTATATACAGATACAATGTGGAATGGGCAGGTTAAGGCCATTGGGATGGAAAAATACTGCTCCTTTTTCTTAAATGTATATGTTTTTGCACTGAAGTTCCCCCTTAATATTCTATGCACTTGTATGAATAGTTTTTGAAACTATTTGAAACACACCTGCTCTTTTTTGCAAAGCAATTACAGGTAGGATTACATCGAATTGCCTGAGATCTGTTCTAGTCAAGTTTATTTTTACTATGCTGTCATGCACTAGATAATTTTTTATTATGTTCTATTGTTAATCGCAAATGGTCCTGGCCATCTTACACCGGACCGAGAATGCTAATGTCTCCCACTATTTTTAACTAATTACATGTTGGCCTACTGAGGTTGAGGCCACACTGCACCGGATTGCACAGACAAAAAGGGTGATTCCGAAAAGCTAATGACAGCGCTGCTAGTGTGGCCTGACCAATTGCCCAACACTAATGTGTGCTGTTTAGTGCACTCTCGGATCGTATAAACACACAAGTGTGGCCTAGCCATGAAGCAGTATTTCTTAACTTTTTAGGCTGAAGCCCCACTACAACGCACTAAATTGCGCATGCAATCACGAGCATTATCGTGCATGATTTCTGTGCGTTGCCGCATTTGCGCATGCGTTTTTGTAATGTAATATTATATTATTTAAAATGATTACTTAATATTATAAAAACGCATGCGTTTGCGTTAAAAAATGGTGCACGCATCTCATCGGAATTGGCAGGACGAGCACGCAAACGCGTGAAAAACACGCTAGTGTGGCCTAGCCCTTAGAGTGCATTTCATCATCATTATATTATATATAATTAACACTATGTCTACTAGGTATGTTTTGAAACCTTTGAAATGTTCTTTTCAGTATCAAATTTTTATTATATTTTCTTCTTCTCCTTTTTTTAATATTTTTCCCCAAGCTGCCCAGGAAATGAAAAAAATGCTTAAGCACTCTAATGCAGGTAAGTGCAAGTGTGAGTATAAATCGACCTTCACAAAAAAGCCAGGTTAAGGTTAAATGGTGCCCTATGGAGTGTCAGTGGGTTCATTCAGACTGGTGAACACAGATTTCATAGTTATTACCGTAATAGTTATAATTCTAGAACCAACTTTATATCAAGTTTGAGGGTGTTACATTCTGATCAGTTCTAGAATACTAGAAATACAGTAGAAATAACAGCTGTACCAAAGAAATAACCAAATTGCAACACTCTAACTGAAAGTTTAAATATAAAAGTCCTTTATTATACACATAACTGGGATCAGTTAAAAACACTTAAAATGTATTAAGCCTCCCCTCTCAATATCCTATATGAGATTCAATAAAAGTTCTTATCGTTAAAGGGTATGTCCACCCTTCTGAAATTTTTTTTACCAAACATTCCCCCTGTCCCCCCAGCCCCAACCGCTCTATTAGTATTATCAGAAAATGCCCAAAACTTTACTTACCTTCCCTCTTTCCTCTGCCGCGCTGCCAGGCCCTCTGCTTGCGAGAGCCAATCACGGACGCGGCTGCCGGGAGTTCAGTGCGGCGGAGGCAAGAAGGAAGGTAAGTAATCTTTTGGGCATTATATTACTAATAGAGGGGTTGGGGCTGGGGAGACAGGGGGAATGTTTGGTAAAAAGGGTTTTATGATAGGGGGAGGGAATCCTAATCGGGAGGGGGAGAAGGGCTGCAGTACGCATGCCAAACTTCTCCCGGAGGCCAGGTAGGAGGCAGAGTCCTATATGAACTCTGCTATCCTCCTGGTGGGCAGTTTTTGGGACTTTGGGGGGGGACTACAAGAGAACCATATGGAGCTGGGATGTGAGGTAAGGATTAAACTACACAACACGATGGGGCAAGTGGTGGGGGGGATTATAGTTTTGGGGGTGGACATGCCCTTTAAAAATGGTTTAACATTTGAAAGCTAACATCTGATTGGTTGGGGCAAAATTAGCACCATTTTTAATGATAAAAACTTTTATTGAATAACCCTGATTATACCAGCATATAAATAGAGATGGTCAAAACTGGTAGTTTCGTTCCGTTTTCGGATTTAAGGATCTCAGTAAAAACCAGAAGATCCGAAAACAGAATGTAATTTTAGGACATCAGACCGCATTTTCGATAATTATCGAACGTACAAGGTTATTTTCGGTAATCCTCAAAAATAAAACAAAAAGTTTGATAATCCTCGAAAATACGATCGGAAATTACTTTTGAGTTTCCAATCGTATTTTTGAGGATTATCGAACATTCAAGTTTATTCTCGAGAATTACCGAAAATAACCTCATACGTTCAATAATTATTGAAAAAGGTACGAATGATTAGCCTGCTTTCGGGCGGAACATTCCAATTTCATAACCGAGGTGTTCTGTCTCAGATCTGGGTCCCATCTCTACATTTAAACATTCAACATGCTAGTAGCTCAAAGTCATGAGTAAAGGTATACCTATCACCGTGTCCATCATCCAATCATATGTATAAAGTCCACATGAGGGTTCAAAATGACACGGGGACCAGGCAAGGGAACCCGGATTCAGGACAGCTTAACAAGCAGCTGGGTAGGACATGTTTCACTCTACAGCTTCCTCAACTAGTAGTGTGTACCACACACATTATCGTGCATTTGCGCTATAGTTGAACATAACTAGGAAGCAATCAGGACCTGTCTGCGTGGACACTGTGGATAGCACGAAAGGTAAGTTTCTTTCATCTTCATTTCTGGCTCCACAGAAATTGATTGAAGAACGGAAGGTAAGGCATAGCTCTGTAACCTCCCGCTCTTCAATCAATGCATTAAAGGAATAGTTCACATTTCCAGTGAACTATTCCTTTAATTATAACTTGTAACTGGAAGCAATAGCAGGCAGAGCATTTGTTAAAAACCAACATGGTAAATTACATTTCTATATAGGGGAAAAAAGAGTGGCAAACCTGTGCCTGTGCTATTAATCTGCAGCAACCAAACAGATGTTTTCTAACTGCAGTAGTCAATCAGATGTTATCTAACTGCAGCAAATAATCAGATGTTATCTGACTACAGTATCCAATTTGATGTAATCGAACCGCAGTAGCCAATCAGATGTTGTCTATCTGCATTAGCCAAGATAGATGTTAGCAAACTGCAGTAACCAATCAGATGTTATCTAACTGCAGTAGGCCAGTATAAACCTAATTAGTTGTTGCATATTTATAGCACAGTCAAACATTTGCACATATTATTATTTCTCTATATCCGTCATCTTAGGTCCACTTTTTTCTAGCAATATCTGTATATTATCAGGTAAATGCAATATCCTGTACTATCCGGAAAAATAAGAGCAAAACCCACGCTAACCAATGTACTATTGGGTGGTACTCCTTTTTGTCCAAGATTTCTGGAAATAGCCCAGTGCAAGCGATGCAATAGATGATTTTTGTGCTAGTTTTTATAGTTTTTATAGCCCTTACCGCCCACATTCCCACGATGTAATAAAGGTTGCAAAGTGGGTAATACATCTTGGGAAGGAGACAGGAGTGCAGGTATGTTGCGACAGGGAAATTTATTGCATCTCCCCCATATGCTTTGAACTGAAATTCTTTGAAATCCCCAGAAAACAAAAATTAGTTCCAACATTTCTTAAGTTCTTACTGTCTATCGATAATAAATATCTGTCAATAATATAATTATTACTAATATAAAATACTGTGCTCCATAGCATTTAACGTGGCTCTGCGTGGAACTGCATATCAGTCTAGCACCGAAGAAGAAGGTGAGCCTGAAAAAGCTGTAGATGGGTCCTTGCAGAGCCGAGTTCCATCTAAACATTGTTCTAAGACTACAGTGGAAACCGATCCCTGGTGGACAGTTGACTTGAAATCATCTCATAAAATCTGGTCAGTGGCGGTGACCAGGGCAGACTGCTGCAGTGAGGAACTTGATGGAGCCGAGATTCACCTTGGAGATTCAGCTTTCAGTTGGAAGAAGAATCCAATGTATGTTTCAATTATAAACATGCACCAAAAGGCTGGGGTTTATTTAGCTGTTGGGACTGTGGAACTGAATTTTGTGGAGTTCCAACTGTCAAAACTGAAATTTCACTGTTCTATTGAAATTTTGATGGTAGTTTTAACAAATGTAATTCCCTTATCTAGTATTGCAGAAACTTGTGGATGAAATATCAACATTTTTTAAAATCAGTTAAAGTTAATTTCATAGCAGATGAGTTAGGGGGAAATCTAGTTGTTTTCTATAATGGAAGGGACATTCTACTGCTCCCCAAACAGCACCAAACTCTATTTTGTAATATACAGCAATGAATATTGACACACACTTTTTTTAGTCTTCCCTAATTTTAGTCCAATTTCCTGTGTTGTCCGTGATGGAGTTGGTCAAAGCTGCAGAGTACCAAGTTGAATTATTTTCAGAACAGGCAAAAGCCGCCATTTCTAGTGATTTATATTACCAATAAAATAGCAAGTTCACATGCTAATTTTACAATAATTATACAATATATTTTTGGGGGTATGAGAATAAACCATTAAAGAAGCATATAGCTAAGGTTTTCACATTTCAGGAATTGTCTTTTCCCCCTTGTCTACAGCTGTGGAACTATTTCTAAAATTGGCTTTGGAGAAACATACTCATTTAACTGCAATGGAATGGAAGGTCGCTTTGTAACTATTGTTCTCCCAGGCGATGCTAAGTCTCTAACACTATGTGAAGTGCAGATCTTTGGTGTACCGGCTGAAGCAGTTAGTAAGTATGGCAAAGCTTATAAAGATGTTTCATTTGATTTTCTACCTATGGGAACCTAATAGTTATTTTTTTGCTTGAAGGTGGTGAATGGATTGGAGATCTTGAGCAGCAAAAATTGCAGCATGGGGGTAAGGTGGCTCTATTTACACAATGAGATGATTACAACTTAATAAATCTAAAGAAGTTTAAATAAACAAGACTCAGGGATGGATCACAACATGGGCTTCTTTTTCTCCTCAGTAGTTTCACAAGTTAAACCTCAACTGCTGTGATTGGACAATGGGCCAGATTTTAAACTGCTGCCCTCCTATTCAGCTAGTGCAGTTTGTTTGTGATCTCAGCCAGTAGAGCTTGTCTTAGAGTTGTTGAAGTGAAGGGACAGCTGGGGAGGAAAAGAGGCACATAAGGTACATATTTTAAATGCCTTTTTAGGAGGGTCCCCGGGACTTTTGGCTCTGTTAGGCTCGTGTATGATATGGTCCCTAATTCTATTTCATGTAGTACACATTCAAGTCCATGTATTCTGCCCCAAACACCGCCTCTCCTCCACTGACACACTCAGACTTAAGGTGGCCATACATATTTACTTACCCGACCAAGCGCTCCCCTGCGACGTTCGACAGATCCTGCCGGAACCGCCTCTCCCGTTCTTCCATGTGACCGACATGCAATCGCAAAATGAATGGGGTTTGCGGTCACATGTCAGTCGCATAGAAGAATGGGAGAGGTGGTTCCGGCAGCATGGGTCGCACACCGTGGGTTTTTGTCCAATTGCGCTGCAATCCCCGGAATACTGTGTTACTGAAGCACAATGCGAATCACACCAAAAATGGTGATCACATGTGCTACAATAAGCAGATCGCAGTGCAACAGACCCCACCACACACAGTGTGGCCAAACCAATTGACCAACACTAGTGTGCACTTATTAATGTGCAATCAGATTGCAATTGGATCACATTTTAAAACGGTGTGGCCTAGCCTAGCCCTCAAACAATCAGATTAATGCAACATGATGAATGACAATTGATTAATGTGGATGTTTGATAAAAATGCTATTGTCTTCACCAAATTTAAGATGGTAATTTCCACCTTGTTTTTTTTTTTAGAATAAGTTTTATTAATACAGGTATATCTATTTTAATAAAAGGAGCTAAAGTGCAAAAATACCCCAACAAACCACCCACCCTCCCCTAAAAGTACCAGGGTTCTGTTTAGTTTTCTTAAACAAAGCCATCAAAGATTATCTTGTATCACAGCCCCCATTTAGGAATCCGTTACTCCCCATGGACTGTCCAGTGGGAAGACTGTCCTTGCAGAGTCTTTCCTACGATAACATGCAGTGGGTGGAGCCAGACCAGCACTATGAGTCTGGGTACTAGTAGGGGGGTGATTTTACGGGGGCTTTTGGTAGTATAGTTTTCCTTTGACATGTTTCCATTTTTCTCAGCTAAGAATATGGCTCCTCAAGGTATACCTCTTCAGTCCTCCTACTACGGCAGAAAAGAGTATGCAAAACGAGCCATTGATGGATCATTAGGTAGCAATTACCAAGAAAATCAATGTGCCCATACGCAAAAGGAGTTGCAGCCTTGGTGGCATTTAGACTTGAGGTCCAGGATGCGGGTACACTCTGTAGCCATCACCAATCGAGGAGATTGCTGCAGGGAGAGAATCAATGGTGCTGAAATTCACATTGGCAATTCCAAAACAAATGGAGGAATTAGCAATCCAAGGTGAACTTTTTTTCTTTTCTTTTTTTTAATTTGGTCAATTAACAGAATTGTACACTGAAAAAATACTTCTCAATCTATAAATGAATACATGTAAGTAGCTTGTGTTGCTGCATGTATTCAATCCAGTACTTGTTTTGCTCAAGCTCAGCCCCTCAGTCACCCAGCCCCCTGCCAGTCTATCTGACTCTCTGTGAGGGCTGGCATGCTCAGTAATCCCTATTTGGCAGCATTGGGAGAGGGAATTTCCCAACATGCAGTTCACATACCAACTGTAGCCATTGTAGCTACAGGAAAACTTTACATAACAGAAGCGTTTGATACTAAGACACTTGATTGACAGATGAAATGTAAGACGTTTCACACTGCATATCTAAAGAAATAGGGGAGAGACCAACAAAAAAATGGTACATTGATAGTTGGGAAGAATTATAGTTTCCAGTAATGGGCATTTAAAAAAAACAAATTTCCCAGTGTACATATCCTTTAACATGTTTTTGCTGTCAAATTTGTGGAGAGTAGCAAGCTCAGCTTGAATCCAGTGTCAATGGATCTTCAATGGAAAAAAAAAGTGAAATATAGAGCATTATAAAGAATGTAGAAATGGAAAAAAAGTTATTCTTTGTTTAAAATAACATACCATGCGCAATTAGTTCAACACAAATACTAGTATTTAGGAGTGTATCTCCTTACTCTGCCCAGTCACACACCAGAACTACAGTATATGTATTAATACTAGTAATTCTCAATATTCTATAGTATCCCTGTACCAACCAGATCTACAGTATATATATTAATACCAGTAATTCTCAATATTATATAGTATCCCTGTACCAACCAGAACTACAGTATATGTATTAATACCAGTCATTTTCGATATTATATAGTATCCCTGTACCAACCAGAACTACAGTATATGTATTAATACCAGTAATTCTTAATATTATATAGTATCCCCGTACCAACCAGAACTACAGTATATGTATTACTACCAATAATTCTCAATATTATATAATATCCCTGTACTTACCAGAACTACAGTATATGTATTACTACCAGTAATTCTTGATATTATATAGTATCCCTGTACCAACCAGAACTACAGTATGTATAAATACCAGTAATTCTCAATATTTTTTTAGTTTTAGAAACTTATTCTGCAAACAAGACAATTTCCATTGAACTGTCCCTTTAAAGGGCATGTCCACCCAAAATTATATTTTATATCCTGATATAAAATAGAAAATGGTTCAGAGAAGGGCAACTAAAATAATAAAGGGATCGGGGGAGCTTGAATATGAAGACAGATTGGATAAGTTACAATTATGTACGATAGGGATATGATGATATGATTACAATAAATTCATTGAAGGGCCATACAATCAACAATCTTGTTTACCAATGGAACATGTCAGAGGACACATGGACATATTAAGAATGTATTAAGACTTGAAGAAAAGAAGTTCAGGGTTTTTCACTGTGAGAACAATAAAATTATGAAATTTCCATTGGACTTTGTGATGACAGGTCCATTGGACAGTTGGATGGAAGAAAACTGGATGAGTTTCTAAAAACAAGGAATGTTGCAAGTTACTGGTATTGACACATAAAGTAGAGTTGATCCAGGGAAATTTCCTATTGCCACTTGGAGTCAGGAAGGAATTTTTTACCCCTTAAATAAATTTGGTGTTTTTTTTTTCCTTCCTCTGGATCAACAGTTAGGCAGGAATTGAGGATATTGTTAGATGGGTTGGACTAGATGGACGTATGTCATTATTCAACCTCACATACTATACTATACTATACAGTCCACTTTTAAAGCTATTCAATGTACTTGCCATTACCACATCTGCTGGAAGACAGTTCCACAGTTTTCACTGTAAAGAAACCTTTTCTAATCTGAAGATAAACTTCCAATCTTAAAGAATGCCTATGAGTCCTCTGACCCATTAGTACAATGCACCAGAGGTTTATTGTATGGCCCATTAATATATTTGTTTAAAGTGATCATATCCATCAGGCCTACATTAACCCCCTTAGAAAATCCAGTATGAGTCCCAGATTCAAGTCTGAATGCCCAAAATGCAAACAAGATAATGCCTTGGCATATGATCTGGCATATGATCTGGTCCTGCCCCAGGGTACAACGATTCTGGGGGAAAGTCCTCCACCATCTATTCGGAATCCTTCCTTTCCCAATCCCCTCAGACCCCAAAATATGCCTTCTGGGAATACCAGAGACAGACACCCTAAACAATACACATCTCACCCTGATAAGAGAAACTGTATTCTATGCCAGAAGGGTAATAATCCTTCAGTGGATGCCCCCCACGTCCCCTAAATTAAATACATGGAAGACGCTGATCACTAATATGCTCCCAATGCTCAGATAGATATATGTGGGCCGTGGCTGCCTGGACAAGTTCAATGATATCTGGGCACCTTGGTATGAACATCTATAATCTTAATACTCCCCAGAAAAGAACATGACCAAGAAAACTACGTGGTTATAAGAGTCTGATAAGGCTGATACTCTTCTCATGTACCATAGAACCCCCAACTACCTATTCCTCCCCCCTACCCTCTTAACCCCAATTAATAATACGAAATAGCCAAGTATACAATATAAGTATGGTATGCCTTCTAACTACTTTTATCCAGGTTACCCCTTCCCCTTTAATGTACCCGACTATCAAACAGATTTGTAACTATATCAATCTCAAACTGTCATTATACAGAGATGTATATGTGTCCACCATCCCCCAATTTAAGTATTCATAACTCTCTGGCAATCTATGCAATTGTTCTACACTTCACAACTCTATATATATATATATATATGTTTGTACAAAGATGTAGTTCAACTGTGTCAATAAAGAAACAAGTTAAAAAAAAAGTGATCATATCCACATGCAAATGCCACTTCTCCAATGTAAACAGCCCTGACTTGTCTAATCTGCCTGCATAGTCAAGCCCTCCATTCCCTTTATTATTTTAGTTGCCCTTCTCTGAACTCCCTCCATTTCCAAGATGTCCCTTTTGTATATGGGATTCCAGAATTGCACCGCATATTCCAAATGAGGCCTTACCAGTGCCTTGTAAAGAGGGAGAATAATATTTTTCTCTTTTTGACTCATCCAACAGCCAAGGAAGTGTGCATCCTGGGAATGCAGTTGCAGGACCTAAAATGAAATATGATATTAATGGGCAATTATAATGGAAATATTGTTCCCTGTATGGTATAAATTTAATATAACTACATCAACATAATCGATAAGTGATTCCAAATATTTTCCTATGAAGCATACCTCTAGGTGTCCATTCAAACTGGGACCATCACAATGGAACCAGCAGTACAGGTTCTGCCAAATCAGTTTCAAAATGGTCAGGGTTCAGGTTTATCCAGGTGGGGTTTTGGCAAAGCCAGATTGTTTATCCCTCCCCATTTATCAATTTTTTTTTCAGGTGTGGAGTTGTTTTTAGGATGGGTTATGGGGAAACTATTTCCTATGACTGCAAAGGAATGGAAGGCCAATATGTGACTATAACCATCCCAGACAGGAACGAGTTCCTAACACTGTGTGAGGTTCAGGTCTTTGCAGACCCACTTGATTCCCCTCTTGAAGGTACAATATTGTGTATTGTAAAGAGTTTTACACCTGCTAGATAATACAGCCTGGCTAGTTGTTTGTTACAAATGGCTACTCTCTAACATGTGGCTTTATGTCCCCCCCCTTTATAACCCTTACATCCTCACTTTAATTTATTACCTACAGCACATAGATGTCCTAGCGTATCAATATCAATATATATAGATAATAGATAAATCCTCAATAGTAATATCACCAAGTTATAGTAACAGACCTAAAGCCATATTTATGATTTAGGATCCCCCATAGTATGTATGTATGTATTTTATTTCTGAAACAGCGCTATACAATTATTTACTCTATTCACATCAGGCCCTGCCCAAAGAGCTTACAATCTAATCACATTTATTTGACACATACAATCTATCCGTATGTCTTTATGATTGTGGGGGAAACCGGAGCGCCCGGAGCAAACCCACGCAAGCACGGGAAGAACATACAAACTCAATCCCAAGGTTGGAATCGAACTCAGGACCTCAGCGCTGCAAGGCATCAGTGCTAACCACTGAGCCACCGTGCTGACGAGATAATATTAAATGATAATGTTAAGTTTACTATCGCTTGGTATTCTATGATGAGTGATCATTATGTAATGAATGTTCACCATAAATTAGCGATAATGTGCTGTATAGCTAAATGAGATATCGCAGGTTTATAAGTATGGCCCCTATTTATAAAGCCACAATATCATCTGCTTATCAGCCATGTCTGTAATCTGCAGTAGGAAATAATGCAAGGCCAGAAAATACCAATCCCACTCGTTATTAACATGGTCTCAAAATAATGTATTTCACATTCTGTAATGCAAGAACATGTCTATATCTCCAACAGTAAAATATGTTTTTTTATCTTTTACCACAGGACCGGCTCTTGAATTACAGCTTGGTAAGATTGCCAATGGAAGAACTGTGTTTCAAATGATACTCCCCCACACCACCTCCTTTCTATCAATAGTGCCCAGGGTGAGATCCTAAACTTCTAGGCCCTCACCCCTGGGTTTATCCTAGATCTAGTTTCGCCCCTACCTTCATTCCAGGACTTAGCCAATTAGAAGTGGTGCTTTGTGCCCTTTAAGTTATAGTAACAGATCTGGGGACAACCTATTTATTAATATTGTGATGTTAAAGGCATTAGGTTGCCATAGATTTCTAACATCTTCGATATATAAGTTTAACTAGTTGAAAGCCCCGGATTCTGGGAGTTAAATTATCACAAATTTATATAGATAAAATGCTTGGCTCTACTGGATGCTTTAGTATTGTTGTTTTTACATTTACAAAAGATGCTTCCAATTTTGACACCAATGATAAAAGGTAAAGCCCAGATTAATTCTCCTTATGCCTTGCCACAGATTCTTCTTCCTATACCACCCTACGTACCATTTGTTGCCTGCCTCCTCACTTAGCACTGCCTTTTGTTTCTTACCATGTGACACTGTGACTCTTGGTGTAGTAGGAAGGCTGCATTACCATACATAGGGTACATTGCTAGTTCTACAATGACCATACATAGGGTACATTGCTAGTTCTACAATGACCATACATAGGGTACATTGCTAGTTCTACAATGACCATACATAGGGTACATTGCTAGTTCTACAATGACCATACATAGGGTACATTGCTAGTTCTACAATGACATACATAGGGACATTGCTAGTTCTACAATGACCATACATAGGGTACATTGCTAGTTCTACAATGACCATACTAGGGTACATTGCTAGTTCTACAATGACCATACTAGGGTCATTGCTAGTTCTACAATGACCATACATAGGGTACATTGCTAGTTTACAATGACCATACATGGGTACATGCTAGTTCTACAATGACCATAAATAGGGTACATTGCTAGTTCTACATGACCATACATAGGGTACATTGTAGTAGTTCTACAATGACCATACATAGGGTACATTGCTAGTTCTACAAGACCATACATAGGGTACATTGCTAGTTCTACAATGACCATACATAGGGTACATTGCTAGTTCTACAATGACCATACATAGGGTACATTGCTAGTTCTACAATGACCATACATAGGGTACATTGCTAGTTCTACATGACCATACATAGGGTACATTGCTAGTTCTACAATGACCATACATAGGGTACATTGCTAGTTCTACAATGACCATACATAGGGTACATTGCTAGTTCTACAATGACCATACATAGGGTACATTGCTGTTCTACAATGACCATACATAGGGTACATGCTAGTTCTACAATGACATACATGGGTCATTGCTATCTACAAGACCATACATAGGGTACTTGCTAGTTCTACAATGACCATACATAGGGTACATTGCTGTTCTACAATGACCATACATAGGGTACATGCTAGTTCTACAATGCCCATACATAGGGTACATTGCTAGTTCTACAAGCATACATAGGGTACATTGCTAGTTCTACAATGACCATAATAGGGTACATTGCTAGTTCTACAATGACCATACATAGGGTACATTGCTAGTTCTACAATGACCATACATAGGGTACATTGCTAGTTCTACAATGACCATACATAGGGTAATTCTTTGTTATATAGATGCAAAAATGTGTCTGGGCTGTTAATTTGCCGATTGGTTGCTGCAGATACAGGCACATTTTTGTTCCTGTAAAATATGGAGCTTTTGTATACAGAAGAAACACAGTTTGTCAGTGTGCCCATTATAACAGGGACATAACTAGAAATAAAACTTTAACGCCCCCTCCCTCTACTGCAGTTGCCTGAAGGGGGGGAGCTCAGCTTGGGAGGTATAAAGAGATTGGGCTCCCCACATGCAATCGCAGGTGCTGACTCCCACGGTAATAATGGGACTGCATCATAATACAGACTTTTCTATGGTGAAATTAGATCAGTCCGGCTATTGTAATATTGTCAAAACTGCAAAACTAAAATGCAGCAGTGTCTCAAGGTGTTGGAGGGATGTGCTCCATCCACGCCATAGAACATGTCTGGCATTGGCTGTGAGATATTAAGGCACATTTATAAAATTGTAATAAGGCTGGGACAGGACTTTGAGCTGGACTTTTATATTAATATTATGCTTAATGTTCTATAGGTGACGAATTATCAGAAATTATTGGTGTAAATGAAGGTAAGAATGTTGTGACAAATGTGTGCTTTCCTACTGAATTACCTCCAATGCAAATAAAGAGAAAAAAGAAAACCAGAACTAGAGGTTCACGTTAATAGTGTATCATTGGTTCCAATATAAACCCATTATTAAAAAATAACATCACCCGCAGTACATGTCCACACTTCCAGTTGCTGAAATCACTTACTCCCATTTTTAACTGTGTTGCCCTCCTTTAGATATGACACAGCAAAGATAAGTGCTAAAAGCCCGCCTCCTAGAGGGCCCAGGGCCATGATTAACATAACACTTGTCATTGGCTGGTTGTAATGTCTGTTACAACCTCTTTCTTCCTCTGCCAGTCAAACAAACTTGAAAAGTCCTGTTGCTAGGATACAGCCTACATAATCAAGCTGAACAAGGGTGGGTTGAGGAGTGTTTTCTCACATGCTCGCTTTGAGTGACAGTTAGAGGCAGACAGGATTGTTACACCCCCTTCACAGCACGACTAATTGAAGGCAGAGAGAGGCTTGAAATCAGGGAAAAGATGTATGGGGAGGGCTGCATATCTTTACTCTTTTTAAAGCAATCTTAAAAAAATGCATTGAGACAATACAGTTATCCTTTAATCTGACAATTCAGCATTTTGTCCGTTTATAAATAAATGCAATCGAAATACTGACTTCCTGTTTGCAGGACCCCTAGTAGAGACCGTTATGGTCTTGCCCTTGACCCAGCACCTGGGTTGATTCAGTTGCTCAGTAGAGATCTGTGCATCTTTGACCCATCCAACAGCCAATCAGTAGAAATTACTGTTAGGAACATTCCAAGGATGTGGTGCATCCTGGGAAGAAGAAGTACTGGTAGAACCTGAAATGTCAACTCACTAATGTCAACAACAGGGAACAGCAAAGGGTATGAAATCAACTGATTTTTCAAAATGGGAGAGAATATGTAGAATAACTAAGTATGCATTCCACAAACTAACAATTTACCAAATATTGATAATTTCCACTGAACTGTCACTAAACTTTTAAGTGATAAATTCATTTAATTAATGCAAAAAACATACAACGTTTCGAGACTCAAGGTCTCTTCCTCAGAGATCTTGAGTCTCGAAATGTTGTATGTTTTTTGCACTGAATAAATGAACTAATCACTTAAGTAGTGTGCTCCTCTCTACTATACCTTGCTTGGTTTATGTAGCACTGGAAGTAGAGGGCTGGGAGGATTTGCTCCTACCAACTTGTCTGGCTAATTAGCCAACGGCAGTGTGCCACAGTACATCTGGAACTTTGCAAAAAAACTATTTACCCCTGATACCATGAATGACCAATCTTGCTGCAGTTTTGAATGATGGGGGAAATTTCATTGTTCTCCAGCACCAAGTGGGGTCTCTCTTTAGATAATTGTGTGTTGGAAAATAGTTAAAGGAATTTTCCTAATCACCATTTATCTAAGTGTAACAATTAACTTTGGGGGAGGGGGGAACAGGATCAACAAACATTGAAAGGCCAATAAAGATGTTTGCAGGTCATACGTTATGCTGTGTACCTGTAGACAACCCCACTGCATTCCCACATCTACCAGGGCTGATCCTTTTGGTTGCATTTTGCTCTCCATCAGCGTGAGAGGATCTCATCCCAGTGTATTACAATGTGGGTGGGCACACTATGTGCGCTGTGATCAGTTTTCGAGTGCATGCGATCGTTTTATATGCAAGTCACATGCGATAACGAATAATACTTTTTCATGGTACAAAAGACAAAGTGACTGAACATTTTTCTTCTTCTCTTAGATCTTACAAAGAAACATTTCCTATTCCCACAAGAAAGTGACAACAGTTATGTCTCTATATCACCGGCAAAACCAATGCAATTGAAAGCCTTTACACTTTGCATGAATGTGTCTCTGGAAATTCCTAAAGGGCGAGAAACAATCCTGTTTTCATACCGTACATTATTCTATGACGCATTAAACCTCTGGATTGAGAAAGATGGAAACATTGGCTTATACATGAGCGGAGATGGTCTTATATTCCGCCGATCAAATCTTAAGAAGGTATGGAACCATCTGTGTGTGACGTGGGAATCTAGGAGCGGTCGCACTGAGCTATGGCTGAATGGGAAACGAGCTTCAACAAATGTTTACCAGAGAAGACACCACGTGAGTTCAGGTGGAATCGCAATGTTGGGTCAGGATCAAGATGCATTGGAAAGTGAATTTGATTCGTCCCAAAGCTACATCGGAAAAATCAAAGATGTTAACATGTGGAGCAAAGTTCTTTCTCTGAGGTCCCTCAAATCTCTATTCAAGGGTAAAAATGTTCATAAAGGCACCATATTTGACTGGAGCTCATTTTCCTTCTCCATCACAGGAAATGTTACATTAAACGATAATTAACCGATTGCTAAATGTGGGATTCCAGGCTGAAGAATTACTGTAATCTCGTTAATCTTACTCATTCCATTTTAAAAGCAATTGTAAACAACTTGCACTCAAACTAAGAAATAGATTAAAAACATTTTCCATTATGTTTGACACCATACATTCTCCATAATAAATATAATAATAAAAGGTGAATTATGGTAATTTCCCTATCTTTGATTTAGTTGTAAACCAGGTACAATAAACCTATGAGAATTTGTGCTTAGCTGAATAAAATATTTTATATATAATATTCATGGATGACAGCACATCCAGGAAGATTAAGAAAGCACACAAGCTTTGAGCAAGTGGGTATCTGTATAAAGGACAGCTGAGCTGAGTAAAGGTTTTTAAAAAAATGAAAGGTGGTTAAAACAAATAGGGGAACTTTGCTGAAATAAGACTGAAGCCCTTATGAACAGACGTTTTCTTACCTTTCCAACATTTCGAATTGCGTGCCATAGTCAGCAGCTGTAAGTGAAATAAACTGGAAAGACCACATACCAGGCTTACCTGTTACAGCTTCCCCACTGCACCGCTGATTGAATACCATCCATTCAAGTGCCCCCTTGCCCTCTCAATCCCCCATTCCCCCATTAGTTTAGTTCAAAACCAATGTGGAAATTGTGCAATTTAACTCCTGGCTTTCCTCCATGTCTGTGCAGTAAGGGAGACCCCAGTGATGGCAGTGGACTACCTCAATCACTGTGGTCTTCCCCGTACTGCCCCTGATGGTGTAGTGGAGTTACTGCACTGAGCGCAGAGTAGTACCTCTACCACACCATCAGGGGCAGAATGTCTCCCATTGCACTACACGTGACAGCTATGATTGGTCCAGGGAAATTTCCAATTGCCACTTGGAGTCAGGAAGGAATTTTTTTCCTTCATAATTTTGGTGGGGTTTTTTTTTGCCTTCCTCTGGATCAACAGTTAGGCAGGAAATAAGGATATTGCTGGATGGGTTAGACTGGATGGATGTATGTCTTTATTCAACCTCAAATACTATACTACAGTATACTATACTATACAATACTGTATTATACCTAATTGGCGGAGCTTCTGGCATCAAAACTGAAGCAGAGGACATTCTTGTCCTCTGCAACTTTCGAGTAGTTGCGCACGGAAGCACTGCATATTCAGTCAGCGGTTCAGTAAAAAGCTGATTGTAAATATAACGATCAGCATACATATATACATATATATATAGAATACTTCTACTGAAGCAAGTTTGTAAATGTACAACCACGACCATGCAATATTATGATACTAAGCGGTAACAACCATTCAGTACCATGGCCGTCCTTAAGGACTGCTGGTGGGATTGTACGGTTGCAGTCATACTATAAAACCACAGCTGTAAAAGGACAAATGGATGTAGAGTACAGCTACTTTATGGCCACTTGTCCATTTACAACCATAAATCTGACCTTTCCGTTACCCAGGTTTATAAATACAGCCTAATGTGCATACAGCCACATAGGTATGAATCTGTGTCAGATGCTATTCAGTTGCCCCTCCCCCCTTCACAGATGCTGCCGGCCAAACCCCTGCTTGCAAGTTCCGGCAAGCAGGGAGCCGAATCTGTGCTCCGCGGGAGAGAAGGGGCTGTAAGTAAAGTTTTAAAATCATTTTTTATAGAAATATCTCGGTGGTTGGGTTGGGCACGGGAGTTTTACCATAAGCCAAAAGTTTAATTTTAGGGTGGACAGATAACTAAACTTTAAAAATTAACTGTTTAAAAATGAAAAGTACCTGGGGCAGGGAGGTTGTATTGATTATTCCTACCTCCCAATATAATTTTATTAAGGAGCTAGAGCAGCAACAGTTTTCATTAACCAGGCTAGCCCTGGACTGTTCCTGTATGAAATACAGTGCTGAAGCCAGGAGAAAGAGGAAGGACTGGCAGAATCAGTTTTCTTTGGGCTGGTGCTACTCACAGAAACAATATTGGTAGGTAGGAATTACTAATTCTATACCTAAATATATATATATATATATATATATATATATATACACACCTGTCCCAACTTCTTTTCATTTTAAATATATTTTTAAAAAACCTTATACACGCGATAGTTATCATTTACCGAAGGTGTTAATTAACAATTCTGACCAAACTACTGCAATACTACGCTTTAATTCTCAATCATATTTAACAACAGATTGATGATCTATAAAACAGTCATTCACATTGCTCTGCAAGATATTTTAATACTACAGTGTTAATAAACAACCACTGTGTTAATTAATGAATCATCCTTTATAAATACTGCCTATTCATCAGTACTTTACCCACACACAAGCACGTCGATAATGCATGCCCAATTGCGCATTAACGTGCCTATTTCCAGCGTTTCTAGTGCTTTAATGTGGCCTCAACCTTAGGATAACTGTGGTCTCCAAATTTCCCAAACTAGTATTATCCCTTATATTATATAAATATATTTATATCTCCATAGGAGATTGCATTGAGTTTTTAGGAGGTTATTAAAAATTGCTCTGAAGCTATTTTTTTCAATTAGATCTGTATAAAAGAGTATATAAAGGATAAATCCATTTCTTTAGGTAAACTGGGAATGAAAAATATTTGTTTTTAATTTTTTTTTTTAATTAGGGCAATGCTATTATAATAACATGATGCTGTGAGGCACCTTCTGTTATAATATATGAGGTACCATCACCACTTACCGTGGTGAATACTAATAAGTATCAACCTAGCATGTTTAGGTATATTGTTATACATACATATATACAGATAGACACTACTATACATTGTACAGTTTGTCCCAAAAATTATATTTTACTGCACCCTTATAGTGATTTTTCATAAGTAATGGTAGTGCAGAATTAGTCCAGTGCAATAAAGGAAGACAAATCACACTAATCTCTGAAAAATCTAGTAAATGTATCACTAGTTCTGTTCAAGTCTTCCCTTATTTTATAACATAAGCTCCTTTAAGCCACCCTCACTGCTAGCTTTACAGTTACTGGGTATAGTCTTGCATGTCTACTTGCAAGTAGACAGTTCCCATGTTTTGTTTTGTTTGGTAAACTACTTGGTAGAGTTTAAAGGGTCACTATACTCACTGAAACAACTTTACATTTCCTTTCAATTTGAGAGATAAATGTGTGGTACTCACACATTTATCTGTGCTTGCTTTGTCATTAAATTATTAATGTTTAAATGAGTTCTCCTAATTACCCCCACCCTCCCTTACTCACTGCCTTCTTGTAGTGTCTGCGACACTTATAAGTTCTGCCCAGCCTCACCATGGACACTGCTCTGCTTACACATCTCCCCCTTCCCCCCTGCTGTCTTTTCTCTGCTGATTCTCTTGGCAGGCACAGAGGTCAAGCATGGATCACATATTATAATTTCTGCTTCTGGAGTGACAGGTCTTTCCCTGTAATTGCTGTGATTTCAAATCAAGATTTCTCAGAATCTACAGCTCATATTTAAAATCTGAAGAAGTTTTGGAGGAGTGGGATCTAGCTGTATCTAAAGGTACTATTTTAGAAATTTCGAAATACCCTTTATAAAGATACCCTTTAACCCTTTCACTGCCACAGAACGTGTATATACGATCTGTGCAGAAAAAGACCAAATTGCCACAGATCGTATATATACGTTCTGTGGCTGGCCCTTAAAAAAAATAATTTGCGGATGATAGGGGCGAAATGGATTTGCTACTTAGCAAAGACTGGAAAAAAAATGGGGACGATGATCAAAATTTGGTGATCACTTCTGATCACCAAATTATTGATCTTTGCCAATGAATGAAAAATCACTTCCTGGAAAATGATTTCCGGGAAGTGATTTTTCCGATCGGATATCGAATTGGAAAACGGGCATTTATGCCCGTATTCCAAGTTCGTTAGCATTCCCTAAGATGATTTGATGATCATCTTTGGGTATGATCAAAATTTAAAAAAAAGGGAAAATGGTAACTTTTTGTTACATTTCATGGGATTTTGGCATGATTTCTACCTTTGAAAGTGGATTTTTGTTAATGCACACCCACTTTTTTTTTTTTTTTTTAACCCTAAAACTATAAATTATCAAAAAACTTTGTCTTCTCCAAGCTTCTCAATGCCCCCTGGTGATATCGGTAAACACAGATCATTATCTGTCCGATTTTAAGTGAAATCAAGCCTATTTTAGTATGAAATTTTCCAGAGGTACCAAAAAAAGACCGGATTGAATTTTTAGGATCATTAAAGTGTGCAAAAACTTGTGTGACTCTCTGTACTAACTGGTTTTCACTAAAATACCACTAAAAGGGGGAGTGTGTGGGGGGGGGTGGGTTGTGGCGGTTTAAGATTTTTTTCTTGTAATTGCAATTGCGCATGGGTCCCATTTGAGCTAGTTGTTGGCCCACGTCTCTGTTTGCACCCACCCATATGGCATACCGTTTGATTCAGGACATGTGGAAAATTGACATTTAGTGGGTTTAGATAAGATTTCAACCTTTGAATCATCTAATTTTATTTTTCACAAAATCTCCTAAAAGCAATTTGGATTACTGCGTCTGGAGTTCTTCATGTATGTATGAAAGCTTGGCACGGTAACATAGCTGAAGAAGTGTAGATTCCAAAAATATATAGTTTATGGGGGGTATTTCCATATTTTGGGTCTGTTTCCCTATAAAAAGGCAAAGGCTGTTCAAATTACAGAACACTTTGATTTTTTCTTGTAATTACACTTGGTCGTGTGTCCCATTTGAGCTAGTTGGCGGCCACGTCTCTGTGTGCACTGCATAAAAGAATGACACTGTTGCGTAGCTGAAGGCGTGTAAGATTTCAAGAATATATAGTTTTGGGGGGGTATTTCTAATATAGAGGGACGATTAGTCTGAGAAATCTGAAGTTACTGTAATTGGCTCACTTTGTGGCTAGTCGATTCCATGTACTCATGTGTAACAATAAATATGGCATACCGTTTGATTTGGGACATATGGTAACTTTTTGTTACATTTCATGGGATTTTGGCATGATTTCTACCTTTGAAAGTGGATTTTTGTTATTTTTTCAGAAAATCTGCGAAAAGTGAAACCTTCTACAAAAGGACTGCGCCCACACCATTGATGGTATGAATTAACAAATGACAGCGTTACATAGTTGAAAGTGTGTAGATTCGAGGAATATATAGATTGTAGAGGCGTTTTATGGGGAAAAACTGCAGACTGTTGCCTGAATATTTTTGCTGTTTTTGAGCAATCATGCATTGTCTCACTTTGTGGCTTTTTGCTTCCACGTCCGCGTGTGTAACCACACATATGGCATACTGTTTGATTCAGGACATTTGGGGGATTGATATTTGGTAAACATTTTTTTACATTGCAGTAGGTTTTGTCATGATTTTTACCTTTTGAAGTTTTTTGTTAATTTTTTCAGAAAAGTGCAACCTTCTATGACGAACTGCGCCCACACCATTGATGGTATGAATGAACGAACTACAGAGTTTCATAGCTGAAGGTGTGTAGATTTCAGGAATATATAGTTTGTGTGGGGTATTTCTGAGTTATGGGGTTTTGTGGAAAAAAACTGCAGACTATTCAAATTTGGAGTTGGCTAAATATTTTCACCTTTTCTGTGCCATCGTGTGTTCTCTCACTTCGCGGCTTTTCGATTCCACGTCCGTGTGTGTAACCATGCATATGGCATACCTTTTGATTCAGGACATTTGGGGGATTGATATTTGGTAACTTTTTTTTACATCCCATGAGGTTTTGCCATGATTTTTACCTTTTGAAGTTTTTTGTTAATTTTTTCAGAAAAGTGCGACCTTCTATGACGAACTGCGTCCACAATATTGATGGTATGAATGAACGAACTACAGCGTTACATAGCTGAAGGTGTGTAGGTTTGTGTGGGGTATTTGTAAGTTACAGGGTTGTTTTGTGGAAAAAACTGCACACTGTTCAAATTTGAAGTTGGCTAAATATTTTTGCTTTTTCTGAGCCATCGTGAATTGCCTCAATTTGTGGCTTTTCGCTTCCACGTCTGCGTGTGTAACCACACATATGGCATACCGTTTGATTCAGGACATTTGGAAGATTGATATTTGGTAACTTTTTTTTTTACATTCCATGGGATTTTGGCATGATTTTTCCCTTTTGAATGTTGTTTGATGTTCATTTTTTTTTTTTTTAGAAAATCTGCGAAAAGTGCAAACTTCTACGAAGAACTGCGCCCACACCATTGATGGTATGAATGAACAAACTACAGCGTTACATAGTTGAAGGTGTGTAGATTTCAGGAATATATCATTTGTGGGGGGTAATTCTTGAGTTCAGGGGGTGTTTTGTGGGAAAAACTGCACTGTTCAAATGCAAAGCTGGCTAATTTTATTTTGCGGTTACTGACATTTGGCACTGGTCCCGCTCTGGGTTAGCTGGTAGCCATGTCTCTGGATACACCCATGAATGTGGCATACCGTTCTATTCGGGAGAGGTTAGGCTTTCATATTTGAGATGCATTTGAACTTTCCTCTGCAGTTTTTAGCTGAAATTTGCATTTGATTTTGTTTCTCTGATTTTACAGAGAAAATAATTACAATTGGACGAAGAGCTGCGCCCAGGTATCTGAGTGAGGTAAGTTTCGATCAAAATGCAAACTCCTGTGGGTGTGTACTTTCTAAAAATCTCTCACTTGTGGGGATATTTTAGATAATTTGGAAGATATTCTATATTAACTGTCAGAAGTGGTAATACATTTCAATTTGGTATAATTCTTGAAGGTGCAGTTTTAGTTGGGGGGGGGGGTTCTCCTGTACAGGAAAAGTGGGGTACCTACAAATATCTGGAATCAGAGCTTTTAGAAAACATAAGATTTTTGTGTGTAACCTTCAGATAACTATAAGTAAAAATGTGAAACATGAAAATTTGCAAATTAATTTTTCTAGCCATATTTTTACCCATAATTCCAGCAAAAATTTCCAGAAAAATTACACAATTTTGTTACCATGTCAAAGTACACTTTGTGCTGAAAAAAACAAAGTATAATATTCCTGATTTACTGGGGGGGGGGGGGTTCCTACTGTAAACTACTGAACCAAATGTGTCTAAAATCCTGAAAATTCTTCTGGCATTTAACGCACGCAAAGTGGTGAATTCTGCTGGCAGTGAAAGGGTTAATGCTGATTATTGACATCTTTCCAGGTCCAGATAAAGAGAGATACAATGAACCATCAGAAACTCATTTGAAAACACTGCAATGTTTACAGAAACAAAAGACATTGAAACAATATTTAAAATGTAATAGTAGAGCAGCTTGACCATGTAAAGGCAAACTAAAAACAAAAATCACATCCTATAAGTCCTCATTTAAAACTCCAAATTACTGCAGTTCAATAAGCTGGGTACACACAGCTAAAGGTTTATAGATGAGATTGTGTACCCAGCTTAATTTTCTCAGCTTTATTAGAGAAAAAAAAAGGATTTCAAAACACGCTTTATATTCTTTGTACTTTAGCAGCAACTCACAAATACTGTACTTACTTTTTTTTATCTGCTTTCAGATAAACTTCTTGTGAATTATGGTAGGCCATATCCTGCTGTGGTCTATAGAGTGCAGGGGCCTGCAGTACTCCAGCCTCATTTAGCCATCTGGCAGGACGCTTCACTAAACAATGTCTGGAGGAGACACAATACATGCTAGATTGGCCAAAGTGGTTAGATACTCGTTTGCTGATCAACAAAGTGTGGACATAGCTTTAGCCCTTGTGTATTTTTGTTGAAAGACCAATGAGATGTGGTGCCTCCAATAATATTCCAGAATAGAAAAATTAAAACACATTTAAGTTTTAATGACAGTAACAAGGTGTCCACAAAGACAAAACAACACTCTCAGACTGGGGCGTTAAACAGTAGCAGTTGGTTAAAAGCTAAATTTGAGACTGAGATAAGCAGTTCCCTCACACTTCACTTTCTCTCTCTGAACTAATGTGTGATTTTTAGGGTAGGCTTAACACCAATCTACCTTCAGCCTTAAGAGGAGTTATACTCAGAGGTTATTATTTGATGCACACTAAACCAACGTCCTTAAATCCAGTGACACAAGAAATATCTTGCAAATAGTTTTGTGACGTGTCTGTACATAAGAACTTCAACAATGGAAGCAAAATGATGTAATGTTTTTCTGGACCATGAGCTTTAAAGTAGACCTTCCATCTCTTTCATAAACGCTTCATACATATCGTCCTTGGTCTGCACTTGCATTGGTACACCAGGTTTAGGACCAGATTTGGACACTGGCCGTACAAGATCTTCTTCTGGTTTCTTCGGAGCTGAAACAACAGATGATCCTTTATTCTCTCTCCGAACGCGTAGTGCGGTAGGCACAAACCTGGTCACTTCAGCTTTAGGATTAGTGATCTGGGGTTTGGCGCTTATTGTTGCTGTAGCCTTCTTTTCAATGGTAGCCCCACTTTCATCTGATTTGGGGCGTTGGATTAAGCTTGGTGGGGCACTCAGCACTCCAGGGTTTGCAAGATTTGTAGGAGGGAAAAGCCCTGGGGGAGCAGTACTTGGTGGAGGGCCCAAAGGAGGACGCATCATGGGGCGCGGAGGTGGAAGCATACCTATTGAAAAATTAACATTTTTTTTACACAGATGATCAATATAAATCAATATTTAAGAATAAGTAAATTAAATATACAGGGAAATTAATTATATTACTTTGATCTTACTGAAGTGAAAGTTGACGCACAGTTTATTCATGTAGTGTAGACGACTAGAGTTAAACCAAGGTTTTTAGGTTTTAAAAATACCTTTTAAACCTGACCTCGGTTTGTACTCGGGTTACACACAGATTAAGAAGAGTACGGACTCTTCCAGTTGGAGATTGGACCATTCAGGGAGGAGCGAGCAGACCGGAGACCAGGACCGGAGCAGTTAGAGGTGCAGGCAGTATGCTGATGACGTAAGTGATATGCGCGAGATGTGCGTAACTTATGTGCCCGCGTGTATCACTTACGTCATCAGCGCCTCCTGACTGCATCCCAACCGTACATAGAGGATGGAGGACTCTGTAGCTTCCGAATCTGTCAGCCCTCATCATATCCAGTAAGGATATTCTTGTGTATGAGGGGTTTAGGGGTGGGCTAATAGGTCTGTACAGTGGGGGGGGGGGGGTTGGGAAAGTTTGCAGCACTTTAAATACATGCATTTTATTAGGTAACTATTCTTTTATTATGGGGGCCAAATGAGCTTGCCACTGCAGATGTGCAGAAACTACAACTCCCAGCAACCAAAGCATGCTGGGAGTTTTAGTTTACAAACATCTGGAGTGTCATGGAATAGTTGGTCACTGAATTCTGCTATTTATGGTAATTTTTAAATCATTTTTACTAATTACAGGTTTTCATTAGTGTTCATATTTTCTAACCTCGGTTTATACTTGAGTCAAACACTTTTATTCCCTTTTTGAGGTAAAAATAGGTACCTCGGTTTATACTCGGGACGGTTTATACTCGAGTATATACGGTATAGGTGTAATCAGAAAAGGTCCCTTAAAAGGCATGTTTTCTGCCCCCAATTACAAGCGATATATTCAGTATAGTAATAGATGCATTACTTTAGATATTTAAGTATAATTATAGCCCCCATTTTGGCAGTAGAATCTGTCTCCTCCCTCCATGCAATCAATCAAATCTGAGTGCTAACATCACAGCCAATGATTGTCGGACCTTTTTTCTCCTGCACATGCTCAAGTTCCAACAATCTCCCGAAGCAGGGGAAGAAAGCAACAGTCTCTGCCAGTAAGGGAGAGAACAGGGGCAATACTTCATTAAAGTGGCTCGTTTTTTTAATTTTGTTTTGAGGGTGGACGTGTCCTTAAGTTCTATCTAAACTGTGATTTAGATTTATAACATTATTTAACTATCATATGGAAATTGTGTGTAATTCAGTATTGCGCAAACTGCAGGCTAAGATTACAGGTTGAGAGATTGAGTTGTGTAGAAGTGCTATCAGTAGACACTATTGGGCACTATAGACATTTAAATGGGTTGATAATTCAAGCTGATTGACAGATGCGGGCAATATTTTGGTCAATTGGGCTAAAATATCAGTTCTAATGTAACTGGATGGTTTATGAAGTAACCTTTTAATCAGAATAAAGCCCCAGTTGACCTGTTCATGACTAGCCTAGGGAACATTATACAATCGTCTTATAAAAAGTGTAATGACCCAAAACCATTTTAGTAGTACATCATTGGTGCCTTTACTTTAGCAAGGGCTTAGGTCATTTTGCACATATAACATTAAAGTAACACTAGAGTTAAAATAAATAAAAGTTTCCCCTTTAAAAGTAGAATAGTTAAGACTATTATTCTACTCTTCCTGTGCAGAGAAGCAGATTAAAGAAGACTGATGCACAGCTCTACTCTGCATGCAAACAAATAGGAGTGTTTGAGAAACTGATCAGGTAACAGAGAAGCACAAGCTGCTCACAGTGATCTTCAATAATCTGCCCACTACTGGAAGGTAGGAATAGTCTCTTACCTTATATCCAACTATACTCCCCCCCCCTGTATAGTACAGCTTTAAATCATTTATCTCCAGACAATGACTATGGACCAACACCATAGTTTCTAAACTAAACTTTTAAACTCGGAAGTTATTTAACTTTTACCTCTGAAAATACAGACACATAATAACTTTATGATAAATGCCAGTGACAAATATTCTGATTAAGTGTTCTGTCTGACATTTCACTCTATTTTTCAAGTAAAAACTTTAAAAAAAAGAAAAGTGTCCAAACTGGAATGTGAAAGAAATCAAAATTCAGTTACCTGGAGGGGCAGGCGGAGGTAAACGAGGAGGAGGTCCACGAGGGGGTGGGCCTGGAGGCAAGCCTGGTGGAGGACCTGGAGGAGGGCCAGGTGGACGACCAGGTGGTGGTCCAGGAGGTAAAAGACGGGGTGGTGGTCCACGAAGGCCAGGAGGCCTCAGGAATGGAGGAGCACCTAAAGATAAAGTAACAATAGACAATGATATCAATTTTTGTAAGTAAAGTGAGGATGTTACAACCTTATATGCTTAAAAGGCATTTTTGGTTTTCACTCTGGGTAAATCAGTTGGGGGGGGCGATTCAATTAACCCACTTTAATTCTAGTGGTTACATTATAAACATAGATTAGTAATTCTGCAACAGCAGACTTTTTTACAGGATGTTACTAAAGAAATAACTGCCCTTAGTTGATTAACAGAGTCATGTAAGGTTGACAAAGAATGAAACACTAATGCTATACAATGTGATTTGATTATCCCAACGCCTGGATAACAACTCTAGAAGAGGGCTGTTCATTTCCGGAGTTTGAAACAACAGCAAATCGGTCAAGCCAAGAATTATTACTAACGTGTACAAATGAATGCCAATAAAGCAGAAATGAGAAATGAAACGTGTGCATTATGGAAAGTTAAGCTAAATTTAAAACTAACACAAATTTGCCAACCTTTAAATTTACATTAAGATCTGATGAGATAAATTATTTAGGCTTAAATTGTTACAAAACATTGTTAAATACCTGGCGGAGGCCCAGGAGGCATGCCTGATGGAGGCCCAGGAGGTCTTAGTGGTGGAACTGGAGGTGGACCAAGAGGTGGAGGTCCGGTCATAATAGAAGGTGGGATTGAAAGTGGAGGTGGAGGTACAGTAACAGGTGGGGGCATAGTCATTGGTGCTGAGGTGCTATTTTCAGCTTTAGTATCTTCAGGACGCTGAGAGTCTTCAGAGTCTGAATCCTCTTCAGAGGATGATGTGGAGGAGTATTCATCTGCATCATGGTCCTCCTCCTCCTCTGCTAACTCCTGGCCTGCAAAAATTAAACACAGTGGATATCATTTACCAATACTTGTCTTATTTTAGAACAGGCCTCAACAGCCAGAAGGAATATATAAAATATATACATATATAGTAATAGATGTTCGTGCACACAAGGTCTTCTTGCAATTCGTTTATTGATTCATTAAAGTGCAGTTACTGTGCAAACAAAATAGCTACTTTGTTTGCACAGTAACTGCACTTTAATGAATCAATAAACGAATTGCAAGAAGACCTTGTGTGCACGAACATCTAACAAATCCACACCTGAAACCATTTTCATAGGTAAGTTGAAACATTTTGCACACTGATAGGTTGTATGTATAAATGTGCTTAGATTGTAAGCTCTTCGGGGCAGGGCTTAATGTATACTTTTTTTTTTTTTTTAAGTGCTACGGAAGATGTTGGCGCTACATAAATCCACAATAATAATTATTCAACTCATAACACAAAGCTGTTATAATACAGATCTAAATGGTCATATAAAATGATACACATCCATTAATGTTAACTCTTGCCTCAAACCTTTTGTGGTAATTTTTTTATTTACAGTGCATGTCCATCCCTAATTCTAATTTTGTGTGTCTAGGATCAAGGGGTGATTTTTACTCTTCATTCCCATTAAAATATAAAAATTACCATTTCAAAAGGAAAAGGGTAGGGCACAAATGCAAGTTTCAAACAATAAACAATGGCTAATCTTGGATGTTGGTTGACTAAAAACATTAATGGCAGGAAATAATTGTTATGTGTACTTATTGAATAGCTATACAGTTCAGGAACACTCCAGCACACTGCTGGTAGCTGTTTCCCAGACAAGGTAGGTAGGTGCAATCCTCTAACTCCACGGCCTAAGTAATCCAAGATAAAGAAGCAAATGGAGGAGCACACTACTGGTGTGTTTCAACATTTTTTTTAGTATAAACAACAAGCAACATTTTGGGAATGATAAGTCGCCTTCCTCGTGAACCTAGTGTTCCCATAAACGTTGCTTGTTTACACTAATAAATTGTTGAAATTACACCAGTAGTGTTCCTTCGTTTACTTCTTTATCTTTGAGTACTTATTGAATAGCATAGTTTTAAAAAAAAAAAACGTGTTTCTTTATTAAGCTGTTGAACTATATCTGAATACAAATGCAGCGTACATATACAGAATTGCAGGATATGTAATTGCATAGAATGTTAACAAGATAATTACTTCAAGATGAGAAGTACAACATATACATTTCTATATGGTAACAGTTCAAGTCTGACAGTTACAGAATAGCATAGGGTAAATTTAGGACAGAAGGATAGAATAGTAGTAATGTGCAAGAGACTTTCCTCACACCTACACAATTCCTACTGTTACATGCACTGCATGTCAGATGTGCAAATGGATAGATCATGTGTGAAACTCATAGGTAAACAGAGAGAACTTGCAACAGGCAGCATCACATGAAAACGTGTTAAATTACCTGCCATTCGTAACATCATCGCCTGAACCGGAGTCAGATCCTTAACATTCTTCTTTTTCGGAGCCTTTTCTGTATTATCAGCAAATCTTACGCTAAGAGCTGGAAAGAACAAAAGGTTTTAGTTTCAGCATTAATGTGAAATATCTTAAATTAAATCATCCAAGGTGTTTTGGGGTTGATTTTTGGGGTGGATTTTTCTTTTTAGATTTTAATGTGAAATGTGTGAAACATCAGTCTTCACTGAAGATGCTATTGGAAACTTAGGGATCAAAATAATTACTAGAGGAGACTATCAGCCTTATTTAATAAGAAGTGCAAAAATTGCCTGTACCATTAGCAGTGACCAGAGGACAGTTTTTTACTGGTCAACTACAGTTTATTTTCTGCAGGCAATGTTTTGGACATCTTACTAAATAGGCCCCAATGTAACTACTTTCATTTATTGGACACTCATATCAAAATGTAATTTTGAAATAATAGGCAACTGTATATATGAATTAACAACATCTTTTAATAACAATTTTATAACATGTACTGGAACTTCTATCCTCTTTGAAGAAATACACAGAACTCACCGTTCTTCTTATCTCCACTCTTCTTTTTTTCTTCATCTTGTTGAGCATATTCTTCACCATCACTGTCTCTGCCATCAGATTGGTTACTGTCGCTGTCATCATCAGTGCTGCTTTCATCATCCTTGTCTTGCTCCATTTCATTTGGATAACCTTCATCTTCACTTGCGCTTGACCCATCAGTGTGGCCTCTTTGCCCTACATAGAGACAGTGATTACGATTAGAAATACATATTGGTAATTAAAGCACAGTCTGAGTAATAGCGATCAACATAACTGAATTAGAAGGTTTATGATTGTGCAATTCTTTTTATGTATAAACGGAGATTCATCATTAGGTGGTGACTATTTCTCATGTGTTTAAATTCAAATTGTGCATATCCCAAAAAGTAAACCACATTCAAAAAATGTGTGATATAGTGGGAGGAATTAATATTCATAGCAACAAGAAGATAAGAACGCTCAATGAAATGGTTATAACCAGTCCCGTGCAATGGACAACTAAATGATAAAACACTACTCACTACTAAGACTTCTACTTAAAATACACCAAAATGATGGGAATGTTGTTGCCTTTTTACAAATATAAAATAATCTACATACTATTACCAATGTAACAAAATATTCTATATTTCTACATTATAAATACATTTTAAATAACTTTACCCAATTCAGGGCTGTACCGCATTTCCTCTTCTCTCCTCCTGGTATCCATGGCAAAGCCAACCTTACGACCATACATTTGAAGAACATGTAGGGGTGGTGGTCCAGGAGGTGGCCCAGGTGGCTTTTTACCAGGGGGCAAACGTGGAACTCCATGCCCTGGTGGAAAAGGCAAAGACAATCCCCTGGCAGGAGGGCTGATGGGAGAAATTTAGTAGATTATATATTTGAAAAGCTGGCAAACACTTATAACTTGGAATAAGGCTGTACACACAGTCCTATATTTTGGGCATGGTAGACTGATATTTATGAATAGCCGATCGGTTGATTATTGTTGGGTCAAAATATTGGCCTTTGTGCACCCAGCCTTAGAGTTTGGAAGAACTGATCTGCAATTTAAAGGGCATGTCCACCCCCAAAACTAAGATTTAACCCCATGCTTGCCCCACTGTGTAATGTTAAAAAATCCTGGCCATAATTCTCTGCTCCAAATGGTTCCTCTGCAGTGCTTGCTCAAAGTTCAGGAAAGTGAAGAGTAGGAGCCTGTCTTCCAAGTGTTAAATTTTCTGCCTCTTCTGTAGCCTCTGGGAGGTATTCAGGCATGCGAAGTGGAGCAGACTCCCACCTCCCTCCCTCCATTGCGCTGCATTAAACCCTTTTGCTGTAGTGTAACCTCTCCCCTCCAACCCCAACATCTATTTAAAAAAAAAAAAAAATAGATAACAGATAAGCCTTCATTCTAGCAGCGTTCTCAATAGCTGTTAGCCAATTACACACACGGCTGCTGGTCCCTAATGTTACTTCCTTCATGGAAGTAATATTTCAGGCAGAGGCCACAGGAACGAAGGCTGGTAAGTAAGTTATCTGCTAGTTTTTTTTTTTTTTACAAATAGACAATATGGTTGGGAGGGGGGAGGCTACACTACAGCAAACTATGCATATCCTTGGTTTGGTGTGTCCCACACTTCTAGTTTAACTTTATGGGTCTCTACTCCCCATCTGCCCCGGTCCCAGCAGTAGTTACAGCCATTAGTAATTTGATTGGAAGGAGATTCCACGCAGTATTGCACTGCAATCAACTTTTATTTCAGTGCTCTTTGCAACATGATTCGGATCTGACATGGATCCTTTTTCAGGCTTGTAAACTGTATGTATGTATTTCTCATTAATAAAGACTTATTAACTTGTTCTTACCCATAAGCAGATGTTTTCTTTAGAATAGAAGGAGGCTGAGCTCCTGGCAGTGGGATATCTTGAATAAGAATATTTGAAGGAGCATGCGGCAGGTCTGGCAATGGAATACTTTCCACCTCCACATGTTGAGCATTCTAAATAAAAATATATTTATTTAATATCTGAATAATACAATCATCATTTGTCCTGGATTTAGCAGTCAGTTTATTGCAATATATAATGGTTGTGAATGGTATGTTATCTTGTAGATATGTTTCCACCAGTTAGTAAGGAAAAGTTGAGCTTGTTTGTAAGTAAACTGCAGTTAAAGGAAAACTCCAGAGAGTTCACTATCTTGAAAAAGTAAAATATGTTGACTTTTTTTTACCAGTAAACACTATATATTTTTTTGGTTATAACCAATTTAAAGCTTTTCTAAACGCACATACCTTAACAGCATCAAAATACTGGCTAAGTTGTGATCGTTTGTACTCATAATCCAATTCTATTTTACGGAGCTCTTTGTAGGTTTCAGGATTTTCCTTTTCATACAAGCGTAGAATGCGTTCAAAGGTCTCTCGCAGCTTCTTTCTTTTGTCCTTTAGGACTTTTTCATTGAGCTGTGGTTGCTGCACAGGGTTAAACTCTAAAAAAAAAAAAAATTAGATTTGCAAGAATGTGTTAAATGGTCTATTGTAAAAAAAAAATACTGTATATCATATCTTACACTTCCTTGAGAATATTTTTTCCCCCACTGATCTGTGTAAACTAAGCCTAGAGATCTGTGACAATGAAGAATCTGTAAGCAATAGACATCCATAATCTGCCCCAAATGAACGGTTTATAAATGTTGCTCTAAGATTAGGAGAATACAGTGGTTTGCAAAAGTATTCGTCCCCCTTGAAGTTTTTCACATTTTCTCACATTACTGCCACAAACATGAATCAATTTTATTAGAATTCCATATGAAAGACCAATACAAAGTGGTGTACAGGTGAGAAGTGGAACGAAAATCATACATGATTCCAAACATTTTTAACAAATCAATAACTGCAAAGTGGGGTGTGTGTAATTATTCAGCACCGAGTCAATACTTTGTAGAACCACCTTTTGCTGCAATTACAGCTACCAGTCTTTTAGGGTACGTCTCTACCAGCTTTGCACATCTAGAGACTGAAATCCCTGCTCATTCTTGATTGGATTTAGATCTGGACTTTGACTGGGCCATTCTAACACATGGATATGTTTTGTTTTAAACCATTCCATTGTTGCCCTGGCTTTATGTTTAGGGTCGTTGTCCTGCTGGAAGGTGAACCTCCGCCCCAGTCTCAAGTCTTTTGCTGACTCCAAGAGGTTTTCTTCCAAGATTGCCCTGTATTTGGCTCCATCCATCTTCTCATCAACTCTGACCAGCTTCCCTGTCCCTGCTGAAGAGAAGCCCCCACAGAGCATGGTGCTGCCACCACCATATATGACAGTGGGGATGGTGTGTTCTGAGTGACGTGCAGTGTTAGTTTTTCGCCACACATAACGTTTTGCATTTTGGCCAAAAAGTTCCATTTTCGGTCTCATCTGACCAGAGCACCTTCTTCCACATGTTTGCTGTGTCCCCCACATGGTTTGTGGCAAACTGCAAATGGGAATTCTTATGCTTTTCTGTTAACAATGGCTTTCTTCTTCTGACTCTTCCATAAAGGGAAACTTTGTGCAGTGCACGACTAATAGTTGTCCTATGGACAGATTCCCCCACCTGAGCTGTAGATCTCTGCAGCTCGTCCAGAGTCACCATGGGCCTCTTGACTGCATTTCTGATCAGCGTTCGACCTGTGAGTTTAGGTGGACGGCCTTGTCTTGGAAGGTTTACAGTTGTGCCATTTTCCTTCGATTTCTGAATAATAGCTTGAACAGTGCTCCGTGGGATGTTCAAGGCTTTGGAAATCTTTTTGTAGCCTAAGCCTGCTTTAAATTTTTCAATAACTTTATCCCTGACCTGTCTGGTGTGTTCTTTGGACTTCATGGTGTTGTTGCTCCCAAGATTATCTTAAACAACCTTTGAGGCCGTCACAGAGCAGCTGTATTTGTACTGACATTAGATTACACACAGGTGCACTCTAGTCATTAGCACTCATCAGGCAATGTCTATGGGCAACTGACTGCACTCAGACCAAAGGGGGCTAAATAATTACGCACACCCCACTTTGCAGTTATTGATTTGTTAAAAATGTTTGGAATCATGTATGATTTTCGTTCCATTTCTCACATGTACACCACTTTGTATTGGTCTTTCACGTGGAATTCCAATAAAATTGATTCATGTTTGTGGCAGTAATGTGACAAAATGTGAAAAGATTCAAAGTGGGCCGAATACTTTTGCAAAGTGCTGTAAACTTATAAATCACCATTACTAATTTACAGTACGACTAAATGTGCAGAAGAAAAACCATGCAAAAAACATATACGATTTATTGGATTGGACACCACCCAATAGTTGCTAAATTATGCAGTATATTACAAAATTCAGTGTAGCTTACGACTACACAGGACTATAGCTGTGAGTTGAAAAGAGCTTTATTATATACGTGTGTTTTTTGTATAATAAAGCTCTTTTTAACTCACAGCTATAGTCCTGTGTTGTCGTAAGCTACACTGAATTTCGTATTATACTATTGATCCAGAACGGTGGTAACTGGAACAGTGTGGCCTACAGGATTCCTTGCCTTGGTACTTGGGTACCTCAACCTAAAAGGAAGTTGCTAAATTATGAAGTAGGTTACTCCAATCAGAGGCCACCAACATGACAAGTTATCTCCAATGCTGAAAAGCCTGGATAAGCAAGACTCAAGATCAATAAAAGAAAACTAAAAATATAGTTGATTTATAAAACCTGTAGCCAATTCACTACTCTCATGCTACCAACTAAGAAAATAGTTTTCTGACACGAAAGCAGTAGGCCTAGAACAGAACCATAAAATCAACTATTTCCCCTCCTATTTCATCAGTACTGGTAACAATAGAAAGGTGTCCGGCCAGTTATAGGAAGTTAGGTATCGGCTTTACGGAGTTACAGTTACTTGTCCTCTACAAGGATCCCAAGAGCCTGCGGAAATGGTCAGAGATCTACATATACTGCCCAGCAGATCGGAGGAACTCCAGCTGATTACTGCCGATTGCATACGGAGGCGGAACAGTGACATGTGAAGTATTCCACTTTGTAACGCTTTGTGTCTGGGCTACCTGAGACTTGTGTGCGCACACATCGGATATTCCATTGCTGATTGCATACTCTTATTATTACAAGGATGGATGTGATGCTATTTTAATTGTAGACTCTGGGTTTTCTTTTACTGGGAGTTATTAGTACTCTATATGTACTTTACTGGTACCACCCATTTTTTATTGGTCTCTAGTTAGGCGTTTTTAGCTACTACGTTATTCTTAGGAACTGTATTGTTTTTATATTTTCTGCTGAGCATTATTGTATTAGGATATTTTTTGAGCTGGCAAGCTCTATTGTATATATTCTTATTTAATGTAATAAATATTGTCAGGGGTATTATGTATTATATATATATATACTCTATGTGTTTAGGCTACATTCCATTCTCCCGTTCCTACATTCAGTGTGCTTTATATTGTTTGTTTTGGAGATGCCTTGGAGGGTCTCTCCTTTGGATTCACCATCCCTGGAGCCTTTTTTTACCCTATTGGGAGACTCTGATTTAGGGTGTTTCAGCTATACCGATCTTTTTGAATAGAAAGGTGTGCAGACTGCAAAGACTGGTTTAGAATAGCAATCTGATATTTACCCATTTCATCAAGTTTCTCCATGTCCCTTATTATCTGTTTTGGGTCTTTCATCTTTAGCACGGCAGCTCTAACCATCATTCTTTGCTTTTTGTTCTTTAAAGAAATAATAAACATTGGTTAACATATTAATATATAGGCCAACATCTCATAAATTTTAGATATTCTTCATTGAGGTTAAGCAGGTAAAGAGAACGACCCACAAGCACTCTGCCAATCTTCTAAAGTAATTAATTCACCAATGTCTACAAAATGTGAGGTTGGGATACTGGCTGCTATCTCCTATACAACAACAGCAAATATAACATAGGATGAGCTGGGTGATAAGTACCCAACCTTAATTTTATGTAGTGAAAATTTTGGATATATATAAAAAAATATTTATATTACTATGCTGTACAAGAAACTTTGAAAGAAAGAAACCGTTCACAATGAACAGTCATTCTTAATATTTTACTGTGTACTAAAAGGACAAACAGGAAGTAAGAGAAGCATGGAGGGTAAGTATTACATCTTCCCATTAATATGCTCTATAGTTCTATTTTAGCAGTGATATTTCCGATTATAATCAAATCATGATAACTATTTTCAGCAGTACTAAAAAATAAACTAGCCTGCATGACATCCATCAAAAAACGAAACTTGTAAGATATAAAACAAGTGAGTAGGTTGTAAGATGCATCAGTGTAAACATAAAGTTACCTACTTTTTTCAACTCTCTCTTCCTTGCCTCCTTACCTGTAGATAAATATATTGATTAGAAATACATTATAATACATTTTAAAATAAATACTAGCCGAGCAGATTTGGACATAGACCTAAGCTAGTCATAAACTATACCAGCAATTCTTAAAAATCCTGCTGTGAAACCAACCTTACATATCTTTAGTTATAAAATTTCAAACTACTTACGAGCTTGATCTGTGGGGTTCATGAACTTTCCACTCTTGGTGGAGGATGTGGACCGCCGACCCATTTTGCAGTAGTCCTTTTCCCGCCAATTAAGAGAAAAACAGTAATCTGAAAAATGTACACCATTAACATTTTTATTAACTTAAAATGTCAAGATTTAAAACAACTACATAGCTGTCAAACTGCAAAATGACCAGATTAGCATAAAGACATTTAACTATAAATAAAAAGACTATGGATGTTACTTAAGAGGGTCTCTTTTTTTTATAATTACAGGAGACATACAAGCTAAAAATGACTTTCAGTGCATATTCTACATGTTTAGCTATAATAAATGGCCCATTTGCCTTTATACTTAAAACATACCTATTCAGGCAAGCATATAACCTGGGCTAGACATTACCCATCTGACTACCCAATATGATCCTATCTACCTTTCACACTCCATTGCCAATCTATTTACAGCCTACCGATTCCCGCAACCTTATGTCTCACCCCCATATCCTCTAGTCTGTAAGCTCTTTGGGCAGGGTCCTCTCTCCTATTGTATCACGGTATTGCTGTAAGAATCACATCACTCTGTTTATTTATATTATGTATTACCTGTGTATGTAATAAGTATGACTTTGTATAACATGTATTACCCTGTATGTAATGTATGACTATGTAGTTGTAAAGTGCCACAGAAGATGTTGGCGCTATATAAATCCATAATAATAATAACACTTCATCAGGTTCTTGAACTGCAGCCTTTTTAATTTAGAAAATAAATATTTTAGCAAAATCTGCAGCTATCACTCAGTGCGTAATTTATATATCAAGCCTTAAGGCTTGTACACACGCTCGATTTTCAAGCGAGGCACGACCCCAGACGGCAAAGTGGTACACCCAACGAACGGCCGTTACGGGCGACAATCGTCCGTGTGTGTGCGCTCGGTCGGGGGGTCGTTCGTTGATCCACCTGGCGATAACGACCCACAACCGAGTGCATATTAGTATTGTTCATCACTGGAAACTATAATTCATCCCAACTATCACTGTACCATCTTGCAGACCTCTCTGCTATTTTTAGATTAATTTAGAACCATCTTACATTTCAGCTGCAAGGATTGGGCAAAAGCCAAATCTAATGTTTTGAATGGAGAAGGGGAGGAAGTTGCCAATAGTCCCGGAACTTCCGGGACAGCCCCTAGTTTTAGGTAGAAGTCTCGCTAGCCTAAATTCCCTGGAAAAGTCCGGAGATATGGGCCGAACCGGAGCACTGTACCTTCACAATCAAATGATCCTGTGTGGCGCCGGTATCGCGGGCGTAAACTAGCAAGTTGATCTACATGGGGTATTGTCGGCACGTCGTAGACGCTTGCTGCCCTCTACGTGCGGTAACACGTCCCTGCACGCACACACGCACGCACGAAGGGGGAGGTGTTACAGGAGACTACCGAGCAGAGAAAAGCCTGTCTGCGGCTGCGCATAGCTGAAGTTCCTGAAGTTGGAGGGAGAGAGCCAGCGTTACTGGGAGACACAGTCAGTCAGTGTAAGTTTAGCTCAGCTGTGATATGTTACTGGAGAATTGCTGTATACAGTGTATATATGTTAGAAAGGGGGCTCCATACTGTATACAGCAATTCTTATTTCTTCTAAACAATACATTGCATTAAATGGAAACTGCAAGTAATATTAAAGATGGCCATTAATAGTATAGTATGTATGTGTTTCATTTCTTATATAGCTCTTATAGCTCATATATATATATATACAATGGATAACAGGTAGCAGCACTTTTCTTCCAATAAATGATGCAAAGCTGTAAAATTAATATTCAATAGACCATGTAGAGTACAGCAGCATCGATGAATAATATCAAAAGTCCAGCATATAGTAATGCATATTGAATTATTGGCTTAACAACATCAATATAATGGCGGCAACGTTTCGGGACACCTCCCTTCTTCAAGCCTAATTGATAAGCCTTGAATTAAACATGACCCTCAAATACCTTTAATAGAGGGTAACAGGAAACTATTATCATAGAATACGCTTTTAAATTGGCAACATATTAGCAGGAACAATTGGAAACAGTGACACCCAGGGACGCCTAGGATGCAGGTATTTCTGTATTAGATTTTATCTGGTGTTAGAAGTTTGTATAAGAATTGTTTAATTATTACTGTTTTTGACCTTATTAGGTATAATAAATAAATCTGTTTGTAGAATTGTTGTGACTGGTTGGACGATTCATTTAGTGCAACATACTATCTAATCCTCTGACGCTTATGTTTTTGAGGTTACTTATCTCCTGCAACATATGCCATTAGAGTGCCCCTGCAGTTTTTCTACAGGGTAGAATGGGTTTCTTAGGTTTGGGTTATTCCCAACCATCGCCTCTCTCTTCAGATTCTTATTTACAGGCTGAAGTTGGTTTTTTATTCGTATATGAGTAAGAAACTGGTGTATTGCAATAGGTAAACCAGTTTGGGCCACTGAAAAAACACTTCAGACAAACACGTACATACCCCTGAGATATAATTCAGTTGAGTCCAGCCTGGTCCAAATTGGTTTTGGGCATGCAAGTTGGCATCAAAGTCTGCAAATACCTCCACTGTCACTGTATACCCACTTACCCATCATTACCCCCGTACCCATCACTGTATCCCCCTTACCCATCACTGTATCCCCACTTACCCATTACTGTATCCCACATACCCATCACTGTATCCCACATACCCATTACTGTATCCCCCTTACCCATCACTTTATCCCCCTTACCCATCACTGTATCCTACATACCCATCACTGTATCCCACATACCCATCACTGTACCCCTCATATCCATCTATGTACCCCCATATCCATCTATGTACCCCCCATATAGCCTTACCTCGGTTTATACCAGATTCAGTAACTTACTGCTCGCTTGCTCCCTCGCTGATGTGGCGGCTGACGTCACTGCCTGGTGCCGGGTAGTGACGTCAGCCGGCGCATCAGTATAGGCAGCGTGGGAGCGAGCAAGCCGCTTCCAGTACTTCTGGTTCTCTGGAGTTCCTCTATTCTTGCATCCATCTTTGTAAGGATTTTTTGATTACTGGATAGTTGGTAGGCAAAGATTCTGGCCTTGAAAAGCAATGAGCGAGGGTCGCACTCCAATGAAAACCAATAACTATTATTAGTGACCACAACACATCTTACACAACGTTTCGGGGGGGAAAATTGACGTGCCCTCCTGAGGAAGGAGTACGACCCTTGCTCATTGCTTTTCAAGTTTACCTTAATCCACCAAGGGTTGGACATTGAGGAGTTGGCACCCACACTTGGATTTGAGTGCAAAAGGACTGTTTGCTGCAAAAGATCCTGGCCTCCCTATACATTTAGCTGCAGGCACATCCCCACAGTAGAGCCATTCGTGCCACTTTCCAAAAAGTCAATGTACTACTTTTCCTTCCTGATTCATCACAACTTCATTGACTTCATGGAGTTACTGAATTTGCACAGTTACTTTGCAGAGAAGGATGCCCACAGAAGGGTGCCCAACAGAAGGACTCCCACAGAAGGTACCCACTGAACAAAAGCATGCTGGGAGTTGTAGCTTCCAAACATCTGGAACGCCAAGGAATGAGGCTTTATTTGTCTTTTAAAAGGACAGCAGAATTCTCATACAGTAATAGCCATATCCAGTATGTATGGGAAATCTTAGGTCCATTTAAAGGGCAACTAAAGCCTCAAAACAATACAGAATCAGAAGGAGAATTGTATCTATTGTTGCCTTCTGACTGTATTGTTTTGAGGCTTTAGCTGGGTACACACGATTAGATATTCGGTCCGATCGACCGATAGTTCAGTGTATCGGTCGATCGGACCGAAATTATCGAATCCGAATGTGCCCATGTCCGATCGACCGTTCGTCCGAATCGGACGAAAGGACGATCGACAGGGTGGAAAACCTCGTCCGATCGTGCGGTCCTCTATGGACCGCACGATCGGGTCGCGGTGACTATCGGACGCGGCGGCTTTTTGCCGCGACCGACAGTCCTTCCTCCTGGCCGACCGTTCGAAAGTATCGAACGGTCGGTCAGGAGGAAAAATCGCTAGGTGTGTACCTAGCTTTAGTTACCCTTTAAATGTACAGCAGATTTCCCATACATTAGTCCCATACAGTATAGCAAAATCCAGTATGGCTATTACTGTATGGTACTACTGTATGAGAATTCTGCTGTACATTTAAAGGCAACTAAAGCCTCAAAACAATACGAAACAGAAGGCATTAGTGGTCATAATGTCTACCCTCGACTTATACTCAAGTCAATCACTTTTACCAGTTTTTCAGGTAAAAATTGGTAACTCGGTTTATACTCGAGTAAATACGGTAAGTATGATTTCTCTATATTTGGTTATAGAACACTATAACCAAATAGACTATGGGTTTAGGGGTGGACATTCCCTTTAATTTTTCCACATCACATGGAGGCGTGGCTAGTGCCCTAGAGGTGGTGAGAGGCAGGGTTAGGGGCATTTCCGGGGGAATTCCGGGACGTGGTTGGAGAAAGGGGCGTGGCTGAAGAGGAGACTAAAGTCTCTCGGTAGCGGTAGTCTGGGGTGGTCTCGCGGGAGACCACCCCAGAATGAGGGAGACTCCCAGACAATCCGGGAGAGGTGGGATACCCGAGAAATTCTGGGAGTTGAAGTTTCTAAACATCTGGAGTTTCAAGGTTCGACATCACTAATCTACACCTTCGACTGAAACACTTTGTACTGCGGTTGTACCAATCCAATTAATCCAGTCTCATCACATTAGAGATTCTCTTGTGGGGTTCCAAAGTGATTTTAGATGATTATTTATGTGTTCTTGTGACATACGGTGTAAAGATGTGAAGGAGGATAAGCAGATGCTGCTCATTATCTCTATAGAAGAACAAACAAGCTTCATTTTAATTTCAATCTGTATTTTCTTGCTCTCAAACCTTTTTAGTCTGGCCACACACATTTACATTTCTAGATTTGTAAATTAATCAAGGAGTCATGGATCATTTGTTATATCAGCATGTGTTTGTCTAGTGTCATATAGACAATCTGCATTACCTATTCATTTTGTGGCTATTGTCTCTCTGTTTAATAATTTTACATACTGGCTGCTAGACTTAGTCCTAGCAAACAGACAGTGAAGTCCAGCCTCAGCCTCAAAAGAAAAAAATATATTCATACACTGCATTCACCTAAATATATTTGTCATTAAACTTACAGTTATATCCAACGCTCCTAAGGACACTTACAAACTTGATCCTTCAGCCACCTTAGCTTTTGTTGTGTTATGGTTTCATCTTTAATAATTATTGTATAAATCTGTTTATATTTTGTATGTAGAAAGGACAGACACTTGGCACTTTAAAAGATTTATATTTTTACAACGGCAGTGGTGAGCACGTTGGAACTGATTGGCTACTTTTGAATTTGATGGACAACCATTTTACACATATGAACTGAGACTTGGGGCCGTATTTCTAAAGCAGCGGTATCACTTTTTAGCGATACCGCGGGTTAGTTTATTTACAATGGCGGTCGTACATTTATGACCGAATGTTCATTAATTAACGAACGTTCGATCGTAGAATACCATGTGATAGTAAACTACCGCAATGGTATTCTATGGGGATCGTAGTATCGGAAATTTACGATCGTTAAACCAACCGTTAATCTCGGTTTAACGATACCGATAACGATACCGATCGTTAAAGTCGCAATATCACTAAAAAAACAATACCATGCCTTTATAAATACAGCCCTTGGGTTCAGGAGGATAGGGTGTGATGTATCTATTTAATACACACCTGTTTTCACTCTGTAATTGCTTGAGAAAGGATCCATTGTGATCCGAAACATGTTACAACTGAATAAAAAATTTGCAGACACTGAAGCTGCGTTGTGTTCCATCCCCATATATTGTATACTGGTGATTCCTTACTGCTGGGTACGGGGCAAAGCAAGGTTGCGCACATAAGAGTTATTACTGGTTCTTGTGTCAATTTCAATAATGACTTTTATTTACCACCAGGTGGGAGTGTTGGATCACCAAATCAATCTGAATATTGTGTTGGAGGATGAATCAGGACAAAATATTGTCCTGTGTGCACTAGCCCTAAGGCTTCGTTCACACTGTCCTGTATTTTGGTGCTATGTTATTGTACCCCCCAAAAAAAGTGCAATGTTAGTGAATGGCGGCGTTCACATTGTACCTCTGCATGTTTTAAAAACACACTGCATGCAGCAGTTTGGTGCGTTAACCCAGTGAAACATCGCACTGGCTTTAGGCTTTGGAACAGGGGTGCCCAACCTGGGATTGGATAAACTCATTTGGCTTTGTCCCTGGCTCACCCTGAACACGCCCCCAGCCTATCCAGAACCACTCTCGGGGGGGGGGGCACATCTTTTACCAAACAGGCCACATGCCATCCATGTTTTAAAGGGACACTAAACTCCCATATTCCAAAAAAACAACTCTTTGCTAAGGATGGCCGGTTCACGTATCCACCCGGATCTGCCGCGGATTTATCACGTTCGTGAACTGCGGTTTTTTCTCGTATTTTCTGCCTTCCGAACTATTTTCGAAATTACGAGGATTTCTTGTATTTTCGGAAATGTGTGAAAATCGTATTTTCGAAAATTTTCAAAATTACAAGGATTTCTTGTATTTTCGAGGATTTTTCTCATTTTAATGGTTCCGCTCACGGATTTTCGAATTTTTTTGAAAATTTGCGGATCCTCGAGCAGACCGGATTTTGCGAAGTTTTGCGAAGTTTGAACATCTCTACTCTTTGCCAATGCTTATTCTCACCTCCCTGTGAAAATAGGACACTCGGGGACCTGGAACTTACCTTACCACCGCCGCTCCACTCGCAGCTGCTCCTTCACTGACAGCCGCACTGTCCATACCGTGCGCCCTATCTTAGGCGCATGCACGCCAATACAAAAGATAGGGTGCTCGATCGGGAGAGAACAGCTGTTCAGTTAAGGAGCGGCTGCGAGTGGAGCGGCGGTAAGGTAAGTTCCAGGTCCCCCGGGCGTAATATTATCCACAGGGAGGTGAGAATAAGCGTTCTTACCTCCCTGTGAATAATACAAACGAATGGCAAAGAGTTGCTTTTTTGGATTTAGTGTTCCTTTAAAGGTACCTTGTTAACCATAATATAAATATATTATCCTATATATCAGTAAGTCCATTTATTTGGGGATAAGATAGAAATATTTAACCTGACCCTGCATAATGATCCATTTTATTGGTCACAAAGGGCAGAATTTAAAACACGCTGTATTGGAGATTAATTGTACAGCCGAATACAATACCAAGAGGTAGTACATTACAATCGTATTGTGTGGGCCATTATACAATTTTGACCGTAAATGTATGACCGCCATCATAAATTGTAGGGATGTTTATAAGCCTTATCCCTTCACACTATGTTGTAAAGTCCTTTTTTTTGCAACTATAGTGCTACATATGGGACAGTGTCAACAAAATACACTGTTCCCTTCAGTGTGATAAAAACACACAATCCCAGCAGTTTAAAATAAATTTAAAAAATGATATTTCCACTGCCAAGTAATTTTACAAACAAATTTTTATAATTATTTCTCTTGGAAAAAGATCTTTGAGTTTTGGTGGATAACAAACTTAAAGGTAGCAAGCAGTGCCAGGCAGCAACAGCCAGAGCCAGCATGGTATTGTCTTGTATAAAGATAGATATGGATTCAAGGGGAAAAATGCTTTTCTCCCTCTTTACCAAGCATTGTAAATGGGGCATTTGGAATATGCAGTGCAATTTTGGAATCCTGTGTAGAAAAAGAACATCTTTGAAGTGGAAAGGGTCCAGAGAAGGGCAACTAAATTAATAAGGGGAACGAAGGGGAGCTTAAATATGGAGATAGATTGGATAAGTTACAGTTATGAACACTAGAGAAAAGACACTTGCATGGGGATATGATTACTGTGTATAAATAGATTGATGGGCCATACAACAAACTATCAGGGGCATTGTTCACCAATAGAACACGTCAGAGGACATGTGGACATCCCTTAAGACTTAAGAAAAGAAGTATAGTCATCAAGTTTGGAAAGGGTTTTTCAGGGGGACGGTAAAGCTATGGAACTGTCTTCCATTGGACGTTGTGATGGCAGGTTCATTGGATAGTTTTAAATGGATGTATTTTTAAAAACAAGGAATGTTGCAGGTTACTGGTATTGATACACAAAGTAGAGTTGATCCAGGGATATGTCCGATTGCCACTTGGAGTCAGGTGAGCAGGTGGAATTTTTGGTCGCCATTCATATTTTTTGCCTTGGACGTATGTCTTATTCAAGCTCAAATACTAAACTATACTATACTATACTGTACTATACTGTACTTCACTTTATATTAATCTGACCTAATCTCGGCAACTTAGGTAGATTAACACAAGGATTTTAGGAATCCTAGAATAGATATGGTACAATAAAGCTCCTGTCTTTTCCCCAAGTTTAGTTTATTGTTTTGTCACATTAAGGTTACATCTGTATCGCTCAATCACTTTGCAGTATGATATAGGCGCTTCACATTGCAAAACCAGAGGCTTGCGCTACACTGATGATGGCTCAAAACCATCTGTGGGTGGCTCTCTGGTTTTGCATTTACTCGTATGATGTAAAAACCTTTTAATAGGTACAAAAGCATTTCCTAAGGGCTACCATGGACACATGGAAATTACCAAACAGACGTTCCTTAGTCTCCCAGATTCTCGTTCCTAATTGCATAGTCTACTTACAACTTCATGCTCCCCAATCCCAGCCCTTTCCTCATATACCCCTCTTGTAACCAATTACCGTATATACTCGAGTATAAGCCGACTCGAGTATAAGCCGAGGCACCCATTTTTGCCAAAAATTAGAAAAGATGATTGACCCGAGTATAAGCCGAGGTTATACAGTACCCTAATACCTTTCCACTGTAGATGTTTGGAAACTCAAACTCCCAGCATGCTTGGTTGCGGAGTTGTAGTTTCCAACCACCTATAGTAAAAAGGTAATGTGGGTGTCTGCATGGCATACTGTCCCCCCAGCCCTCCCCCCAGTACCCCCAGCCTCCCCCAGGGCTGCTTTAATAGACACCCGCTAACAAACATTTATTGTCCTTTAAATGAAATCTGTACACCAACATCACCATTAATTCCAATGAGAAAGTACAAAGTCCTGAATCTTGGGGATTTACAGATTTCTGATCATTTTCAGCCTGCACAGATCAGCAGAATGACCCTATTATTGCAGTCTGAGATCTCTCCAAAGTGCAGTGCGTTTATAGAAAAGGGGGACAGTTCCAGATAGTCATTCTGCTGAAAGGAGGTCCTAACCTTGGTTTTTGTGAGGCATACAGTAAACAGGCATGGCATACTGTCCCCCCCAGCCTCCCCCCAGTCCCCCCCCGCTCACTTACCCGTACCTGGTCTTCAGTCTTCCCTCTCTGCAATCCAGAGGCAGCCGCGAGTCCGGCCGGCTTCCCAGTAGTTCTTCGTGGCTGCTCGATGACGTCATCCCCCGCCAGCGTGCGTGATGACGTCACGCGCAACCGCGAAAACTACTGGGAACTGCCGGCCGGACTCGCGGCTGCCTCTGGATTGAAGGTAAGTTTCTTCTGACCGAGTATAAGCCGAGTCAAGGTTTTTAGGTTAATTTTTAAACCTAAAAACCTCGGCTTATACTCGAGTATATACGGTATATATATATATATTAAAGTGTTCTGGAGACAACCAGATACAGGCATTATGCCTGGACATGGAACCTGGTTTAAACTCATAACTTCCTAGATGTATCCCGCACTTTATTTATATACATTTGTTTTTCTTTTCTTCCCTGTTTTTTTCCCCCCTGTTTTTTAGTTGAATAAAACTTGTTTACCTGCATTTACCATAGAGTGAACGATTCTGAATGTCCATGTAAGATTATTTATAAAAGCAGCAATTTATTTAAACAGAAGACATTTGCTGAAAGAAAGGCACAGAATGGAACATTGACTTATCAGTTAATCAGAATCAAATACAATGTCAAGTACAGTTTCCTGGAACTTATTGTTTTGCGGGGTTCTGGTTTGACGATGTTAGACAAGGTACGTTAGGGTATGACAGGTACAGAAATGTCAACGACAGAATGGGAAATTGCTTATAATCCTCAAATAGTTTATTGTTGATCTTTGTTCTTTATTTCTCTCCACGACGCAGTCCAAATTAACGTTTGTAGGCAGCTGCAAAGCCGTGGCGCAGAGCATACCGTTCACAGGGATCATAATCTTCGCAGGCCTCACGTTGGCGTTCCCGTGGGCTCTTGTTGCGTTCCCGGATTCTAACAAATAGAAAATTCAGTTGTAGAACTTATAAACAACAATTACTTATTGATGCAGTGCTGTTGTAATATTCTGGGGCTTTAAAAAAAAAAAACAACGATTTGGGCTTTTGTGCTTAATTTTTTATTTTATATACAGTAGTAATCTTGTTTTTTTTGCTGTTAAATGCAGTTCTTAAATGGGAAATTCAGTGAAGAAAAATCATTATTATTTCAATTATTTATATATACCGTAATATTATTATTATCTATATTACACATTACTATGTATTTTGCATATTGTCATTATTTTTGAGAAATCAATGGTTTTCACACCCTTTGCTTTCTCTTTGTGGTAATTACTACTGATTGGCTGTGTGGATGGGTGAAAGATGGTGCTCAGATCTCTACTAATCAATCGAATCAACCCAGGGACAGGGATTGTGCCATAGGAAGCTTCTAATTCTACCAAATTGCTAGGTGGGCAGGTTTGGTCTAAAATGAGAAATACCTTTTTTTCTTCAACATTTGAATTTGTGCTGAACCTCCCTTTGAAGTATAGCTCTCCTTGGGATGCTATGAAGTTAATGAATTGTGAACAAACCAAGACTTTCAGTTACCATACTCAATGCTACTTGTATTCTATATCTGTAGAAAGCTGCACTTACCTCTCATTCATACGCTGGTTTCTGACTTGTGAACTCATGAATGAGTTTGCATTTCGTGAGTTAACAAAGGGATCTGTATGGGATACAGTAAAAGATTATTTTATTCTTACTGTACTTGATGCATTTGGCAGCCTTTCATTTCTACTACCATGTGGCTTCCAGCTGCTATGGAACCACTAATCCCAACATGCCCTTAAGCTAAATTAATATGAAATAGAACATAGATCAGCATAATAGAATATTGTTTTACAGAAGTCTTCTTTTTCTATAGGTTAGTCTAATAAAACGAAAAAACATTCTTGTTGTTTTAGGGTAAGAAACCTTTTAAAGGGATGTATCAAAAAAAGTCCCCATTCATTTCTATTTTAAGGGAAAGCAAAAACTGCTTAAAGGGCATGTCCACCCCAGAATAAAAATCTATACTTTCCTCACCCACCCCTCCAAACACAGAGAAGTTAAGCTAACATAAATCTCCTATGTCAGTGCCAATGATCATTACATTTCTGGTTTGTGTTTCTCCTCAGAGAGCTCTTTACAGAAGAGGCAACGCCCGAGTGAGAGTCGGTCATTTGCCCTGAGATCACCATCACGGCAGTGACGGCAGTTACAGTTTCAAAGGAAAGTTAGCATCCTCTGAGATGATGACTTTCTTGCTGCAGGGAAAGTTTTATGAGCTTCAGAGACCATGGTGGGTTGGGGAAAGTATGTATACATTCAGGGCCCTGGGGGTAGACATGCCCTTTAAGTAGAATGATTTTTTTTAATGTGCTCACAAGCCGTTAGCATGGATAGGAACTCCATTATTCGGTATAGGCTTTTAAAGGGTAGTCCAGCCAAAGAATAACTTAGTGGTTTACCCTCTTTACCCCCAAAACCTAAGATGCGTTTTAACCTCACCTTAATATGACGCTTCCACCTTGAGATATACTCACTTTTACCTCAGCAGATCCCCCGCCTCCAGCTTTCTGTTTTAAGCGCCGTTACGAACGTGCAGGAGCAGAGCACGCTCGTAACCGGCTGTTCCCGGGAATAGCTATTCTGTAAATTGTTTTTTTTTGTTAATTTCCTTTTCTCTTCAAGCCCTGTCAATGATTATTGGTGGAAGAATGGCTGCACTTAAACTTTTTCCAGTGATACTTCAGGCTATATTCTGGAGCCGTTTCAGCTTTTCCCATCTTTAAGTCATGTTACCCATGTACAAGGGTTAACGTGACTTTAAGATTAACTAACGGCGGTTGCAGCAGTACGAAAAAAATTGTGTTGCGCAACCACTGCAATGAATGTACCGATCTGATAACGGCTTTTTAAAACAGAATCTTTACCACCAGATAGCTGGCTTTAAAGTTTCGGAAGTGAAAACCCCATTCACTATACACTGAGAGCTGCTATTGGCTGGTGCCATTGTCTAGAGGAGGCATAGAGAGCGATAATCGCTCTCCTTACTAGCCCTAAAAGAGACTAAGCTATGTATATACCCTACTGTGAGGATAGGTGCTAGAATATGATCATAGCATAGACTAGTTATAATCCTGACTTCTTCCGTCAGGAAAAAAGTCCCACAATACTGAAGGACAAAACGCGTCTGCCAGATGGTTTCTGACTGCCTGTGTTCTACAGAGAAGATATGCTCAGGGATGGTACTATGCCTGCACCTTGTCCTTTACATTAATGCCTGATTGTACCGTATATATTCAAGTCGAGGTTTTTAGGCTTAAAAATACCCTAAAAATCAAACTTTGACTTATACTCGGGTCACTCACCTCTTCCAGTAATCTGCCTGGCTCATTCCACATTCATGTTCAATGCTGGCTGACTTCACTACTCTGCACTGGTCTAATTCCCGGTGCCGAGTAGCGATGTCAGCATAGTGAGCTGAAGCCCTGTGTGGCCGGTGACTGATTTTCTCAGAGGAGTTGCAGTTCTGTCCCAGCCAGGCACATATGTAAGGTCCACTACCTTTGTTTTGTTTGTTAGGAGTCTTTTCTGTAACCTGATATTTGTTAATGTGTCAGTTTATAGTTTGATCTAATGGTGCAGTAGTGGTCATAATTCTACCCTCGACTTATATTCGGGTCAATCATGTTTTATACTCATTTTCAGGTAAAAATATGTACCTCGACTTATACAGTACAGTATGTGTATCCCCATGGCTCGTTACCTATATTTTTGTTGATTATATGACTGAAACAGAGGTAGATATTGTTTGTTTTTAATTGTTTTTAACTAGTCTGACCCCAAATTTAGTTTGAGTGTGCTTTGATTGTTTTTTTGATAACATTTCTGTTTTTAAACAAAATATAAAAAATATATATAAAAGAAAATAAGGAGCGTATTCTTACCAAATCTTTCAAGTGATTCGTGACTCTCAATGGAATCTAAGTGAAAAAGATGGACTTAAAGTTATTTCTGAGTTTAAATACCAGATTAATCAATAAATAAATAATAGTAGGTTGGATTTAATACTGAACAACAAGGACAATTTTAATCACCCCCCCTCATCTTTTTTGCATGGATTGTACCTAAACTACTTGGGCCTTTCAATCCACACTGTTAATTGCTATGCAGCATTGTTTTAAAAATCCAAATTTGCCAATATTTATTTCTATCCCCAGTTATGATAACTGTATTAATATAGTATATAATAGAGTCAGACTGGTTCCCTTAGCATGTTTGCATAGACTATTCAATAGTTCTGCTTTCAATAAAGATTATTATTATTATTATTGTGGATTTATATAGCGACACATCTTCTATAAGCTTTACATTACATTCTATCAGGGCCCTGCCCTGAAGAGCTTACAATCTAAGCACACAAATAACCTCAGTATGTCTTTATGGTTTGTGGGGGAAACGGAGTGCCCAGAGGAAACCCATGCAGCACAAGGAGAACATACAACTCCTTGCAGATGTGTCCAAGGGCGGATTCGAACTTCAGTGCTGCAAGGCATCAGTGCTAACCACTGAGCCACCTAATATACCTAATATAGAAAAATAAGCAAGAAGAATCTAGCATAAGAAACATGTTTTTTTTAGATGTATGTATATGCGTTGTATATTTCGTCTGCCTAGAAGTCTGATACAATATAAGACTAATGCACTGATACATAACATGACTAATGCTGGCCATATGCTGCCCTTATATTAGGTCAATCCAGAGTTTAGTTGGTTAAAAAAATCTAAACTCTATGATGGTCTCTGTACTTGACTATTCATTCTCCAAATTATCGGCCTTGGCAGTTTTTAGGAACTTTGCAGGAATATTTACAGGTAAGATGACTAGTATAATGGACAGCATAAGTTAAGATTAAAGGAATTCAAACATTTTAGCAAATAAGTTATTTACCATAAGCAAGAGCAACTACGATTGTCATGCCAGGATACAAGGATTGAAAGTGCCTTCATGGTGTTTCTATTGATGCTGCTGTCTTCAGTCTCCCTTACTTGGAACAGAACCGTCTCTGCTAAAGGATGCAAGGAGAAAAAGCTACAGTATTTTTCAGAGCAATATTTATCCTTAAACCGAAGCATCTGGAAGGGAGGGACCAGAAATCCAGTGATATGTATGTTGGCACAGCTCGAAGGATCCATGGCTTAAGGCAGAGTGTGCAGATGAAGGAAAATATATTTGTGATATATTCGAAAACAGAATTACCAGAACTGTAAAGAAAATTGAAAAGAATATCTTTTTCCCCCCCAGGATACCACACTTTTAAATCTGATGTTCAGATTTCCAGATTAAATAAACCTTTAAATAAATTAATATTTTATTACATAACTTAAAATATTTCTGTTTATTGAAAATGTACATTTAAAGAATATATGCACAATTCTCAATTCTTACATTGTCTTATTTAAATTATCTTTGATATTACTTTATCTGTCTTTATAATCTAATATGTGGTTATTTTGTTAATGATATTAATACTTTGTTTTAGTAATATTTTATTTTTCTGTTTTTTAGTATTTATATCCAAAATGTAAGATTTCCATCTTTTTTCTCTTTTGACACACCCAACCAAAGCCCCTTATTACATTTGATGCCAGGACCATATGTGTCTCAATTTACCTGAAACTGCATTTCTGTGGCCCACTAGCTGCACACACAACTTGGTATATCATAAAAGCCATTCTGGAATTCTGTCCTTAGGTTATGATACAGAAGAATATACTTACAGTATAACAGAATTGGATATTAAATTTTGCATATTTACTGCATATATTCAAAACTAGTTTGATTAGAGGGTTTTTTATATGGAATTTTAACTATATGTTAGTAATAATTCATAAGATTACCACTTTGGGCCTACACCTGCCATGTATATTTAGGGCAGAATATCGGTCATAGAAAATGCATATTTCCCAATGTCATGCGCTAAACATCATTTAAATATAACAATAGGTTAATTGTGCACCCAGTAAATGGAAGTATAACATTTTATGATGGTCCTGCATTTACCTGATAATTCACTCATTACAAACATTAGCTTGACCATATATTGTCATTCCCCGGCATGGACCACGTATTTATGATCATAATAACAATGGCTAAATATTGGTTAATATAGTGGGGTAAGTCTAATAGTGTCTACATTAGGAATTCTCAGAATGTTGAGTAATGGTAAACACTGGTGTAGAGATATAAAAAGCACATGGTATGTTATTCCTATTAAGTTTGGATGTATGTTTCCTTTAAAACATAAGCCATGGACCATTTCTGATCTTAGGAAAACAATTTACCTTAAGGCCTAAAATGCCACAAATACCTGTTAAAAGTGTGCCATGATTACATGTAAATGGTGTGCCATGATTACCTGTTAACATTTGCCATGATTAACATGTTAATGGTGTCATGATTGCATGTAAATGGTGTGCCCTGATTACCTTTTAATGGTGCACCATAATTACATGTTAAGAGTTTGTATGATAACCTGTTAATGGTGTGCCATGACTAGATTTAAATTGTTTGTCATGATTACCTGTTAATGGTGTGCCATGATTATATTGTAATGGTGTGCCATGATTACATTGTAATGGTATTCCATGATTACATTGTAATGGTGTGCCATGATTACCTGTTAATGGTGTGCCGTGATTAATTGTAATGGTATGTGTCCGTATGCTGATTACCTGTTAATGGTGTGCCTGATTACATTGTAATGGTGTGCCATGATTACATTTGTAATGGTGTGCCATGATTACCTGTTAAGGTTCACTATACTCACTAAACAACTTTACATTATCTAAACTACAATTTGAAGAAGTAAAATGGTTGTACCCACATATTTATCTGTGGCTTGCTTTGTTATTAAATTATTAATATTTAGTAAGTGCTCCTAATTGCCCCCCACCCTCCCTTACTCACTGCCTTCTTGGTATGTCTGGCGACACTTATAAGCTCTGCACGCCTCACCATGGACCCGCTCTGCTTACACATCTCCATCCCCCTCCCCCTGCCTTCTTTTCTCTGCTGATTCCCCTAATTGTTGCAGAAAGTGTGCTGGCAGGCAGCTAAAGCTCCTAGTAAGAGGTTTAATTTGGGTCACATATTATAATTTCTGCTCTTGGAGTGACAGGTCTTTCCCTTTAAATGATGTAATTAAAATGATGATTTCTCAGGATCTACAGCTCAGATTTAAATCTTTGATTTGAAATTAAATTATATTATATTGTATTATATATATTATATTACCCTTTAATGGGTGCCATGATTACATTGTAATGGGGTGCCATGATTACCTGTTAATGGTGTGCCATGATTTCATTTTGCAATGGTATGCTATGATTACATTGTAAGGTGTGTGCCATATTACCTGTTAATGTGTGCCATGATTTCATCAATGGTATGCTTGATTACATGTAATGGTGCCATGATTACTGTTAGGTGTGCCATGATTCCTTGCATGGTATGCTATGATTACATTGTAATGGGGTGCCATGATTACCTGTTAATGTGTGTCCATGATTTCATTGTCAATGGTATGCTATGATTACATGTTGTAATGGTGTGCATGATTACCTGTTAATTTTGTTCTCATGATTACATTGTAATGGTATGCCATGAATTACTGTAATGGTGTGCCATGATTACATGTTAATGGTGTGGCCATGATTCATTGTAATGTATGCTATGATTACTTGTAATGGTGTCCATATTTCATTGTAATGGTGTGCCATGATTCCTGTTAATGTTGACATATCATGTAATGGTATGCCATGATTACCTGTTAATGGTGCCATGATTACATTGTAATGGTATGCCATGATTACCTGTTATGTGTGCCATGATTAATATGTGTCTGATTCTGTTAACGGTGTGCCATGATTACATTTAATGGTGTGCCATGCTTACATTGTAATGATATGCCATGATTACCTGTTAATGGTGTGCCATATAGATGTAAATGTGTGTGGATGATTACCTGTTATGTTGTGCCATGATTACTGATGTATGCATGATACATGTGTGCCATGTTCTTATGTGTGCATAGTACCTGTTAATGGTGTGCCATATTTATACATGTTATGGTGTGCATGATTAATAAATGGTGTGGCATATAAGAGTAAATGGTGTCCGTGATTACATATATTATATGCACATAAGCATTCCCCAATAAAATGTAAGATATCTACAGAGCTAGTAGCAGGCTTTGGGGTTTCTACTTACTTCTATCATCTATACTGTACAAACAAATAAACCTTATCTCTGACCCACATGGCCAGCCCACAGATATGGACCAGACACCTAATTTAGGAAGCATCATATTTGTAAGAATAACAAAGTATTACAACCTACTCAGATATCTATTCACAGAATATCTGCCCTTGATAAAAATGTTTATTCAGTTACAGCAAAAGTTCTGTTACCTACATGTAATTTTGTGTTAATTTACAGGAGAGGAGAGGCATTGAGTATTTTGCTTGGCATGTGTGGAATTTGGCAGAGAGATATGATATATGTAGGGCACATTAGTTCAAGCAATGTCATATAGGGGGACAGAGAAGGCAGAATATCAGGGATTGAAAAGTACATGTACCAGTCTACTAAAAAAACAGAATTATTACCTCAAACTGTTTTGGCCCTTGTTTGTGTGTGTGTGTGCCAATTAAAAGAAAAAGCTGTAATATGCTACCTCACCGTATGTAATAGTTTTGGAGAGCATGGGTAAACAGCTTGCCTTGTTCCTGTGCACTCTTCACCCTTGCAATAAAGATTTACTTTCACGACCCCAGTGCTTATTGGAAGCAAAATTCCTTTGCTCAGTTAGCAAATGACTTCTCAGTACAGAACATCTTACATAAAAATCTGTGATAGGTAATATCTATGTGAACACTTCTAGAACTGCATGATCAAACAGTAATAGTAATAGCAGTAATAGTAGTCTATCTAACACACACAGTTAATATTGCACAACATGGGATTCGGTTTTCTTAAGATGTAGTAGAGGAGAAAGATAATTTATGAAAGAAATGTGTTAAGCACAGCAAAACAATGTATATGTGATATAAAACTAATAACATCTTACCAATAAAATGTATGGCAGAAATGGAATTGTTATACAACATCATTCAGAGCAATAAACACCACGTCCTGTAAAACTTAATATATTCCCTAAATGTCATAATCAAACCGATACAAGAAGAATTATCCTACCCTATTCATGCCATACGTACCTCTGGTCGTGTTTTCACCCAGTTAATTGGCAGAGGTCTTGAAATGTGTTTGTAAGCTCAACATGCCTATTTATTCATGAAGAACACCTCCTCATCTCCTCTTGTTTTTTTTCCCCCACCCCTTCATTAACTCCTCTCATTGGTCAAAAAACAACCTTTTTTTCCTCTCTCAGGAAAAGGAAAAAACTCACACAAATGTGGACAACCATGTCTGGTTCCTAATTGCAACAGATCATGATTTTATCATGTATAGGAAGGGCAGAGCGAGGCATTTATAGGTTTTGAAAATAAAACGACCACATGTTAAAAAGTCTCAACAGGGCATTGGTTTTTCAGTAAATTAAAAATTTCCTTGCACAGTCTGGAAATATTTTACACTTGTGTATCAAAAAGTGAGACACACCAGTGGTTAGTTAATATAGCAGGATACCATAAAAGGCAAATATTATATCACTATTTGATCTTTCACAAACTGAAAAATAGATTTCCACTTTCTCTATTGGTTTTTTTTATAAACTAAAAAATTGCTGATTGCTGGTAAATCTTTGAGCATCTGAACACTATATTTTTAAAACTTTATGAAATAAGTATTACCGAGTATAAACCTTGCTGTAAAAAGGAGAGAAGATGAAAATAGGTAAAGATCGCGAGACAAACTGTAAAGCTGGGTACACACGATTAGATATTTCTCGTCCGATTGAACCGATATTTCAGTGTATCGGTCGATCGGACCGCAAATTATCGAATCCGAATGTGCCCATGTCCGATCGACCGCTCGTCCAATCGGACGAAAGGACGATCGGACATGGTGGAAAACCTCGTCCGATCGTGCGGTCCTCTATGGATCGCACGATCGGTCGCGGTGACTATCGATGCGGCTGCTTTTCCCGCGACCGACAGTCCTCCTCCTGGCCGACCGTTCGAAGTATCGAACGGTCGGTCCGGAGGAAAATCGCTAGGTGTGTACCTAGCTTTAATAAGGACTGGAGAATTCTTGGTAATTTCCATGACAATACTGTATAATGTGATGAATAGACTTAATGTTTCCCTTCATGAAAAAGATGCACCTGAGGAACAGCCAATCATATGCTGATTTCATTTGATCACACACACATTTTCTAATAATAAAGGAAAATCATTTGTATATGCATAATCCCTTTTTCTATAAGATTTAAAGTAAGCAAAGGATTATTTATTCTTATTCCACTGACCAGATTTGATTATTAATTCTGTTGAACGAAATATGTAACGTATAAAATCTCTACTCTTCTTGAGCTATTTTAAAACTGTTCCCTGTTGTTATTGGTCTAGAAGAATTATTTGAACAATTAATTAGCAACTGAAAAGGTATAATGTTGATGTTTTGGTCTGTTCACATCATTTAATTGCAAAATGCAGAAGTGTCTCATTTGCAGAGAGATGTTATAAAAGCTCTTATTGTTTAAAATATGCTAACAATCGATGTTAGCATACAAATAGTAAATGACATCTGATTGGTGGGGAAAATTAGCACCATTTTTACTAGAACTTTTATTACATCTCCCGGCTTGGTCTCCTTACTTTTCTGAAGGTAAGTCCACCCCTTAGAAATGAAAAATTGTTTATAGACAAATCACACGCAAACCCCAAAACTACTTTTTGTTAGAAAGATGGGAGCTGTAAAGACTAATCTGAAATGCTGCCTGATTGTTCTGTTACCCCCTCTACTTCCTGGTTCTTCCAGTAGCACTGTCAGTCATATTTTGACATCACATCCAATGACTAAATACTATTCCCTAGCTGCTTCCTTTGATTATGTGCAGGCATGTTAAATAACTTGGAAAGGAGGGGAAACCTTATGATATAGGCAGAGAGAAGAGGAGAAGAACCATTTCACCAACTAAAGTAAGTCCTATATCTGTCAGCTTTCTAATTATGTGATTTTGAGGGTGATTTTCTTTGAATGGGAACATAACCTTTAAGCATAATATGTAAAAAAAATAAAATTCACCACAACAGTGTCACAAGCATTGTCCTTTTTCTCCACGGAAAGCTGTATGTATTTGTGTTGACTTCCACTTTAAATAAGTTTTAATAATAATTTTGGAGGGATTGGAGGAAAAATAAACTTAATACCATTCAGGTGGCTAATATACATAATAAAACTGATGAGGAATTTATCAACTGCAGTAAAGTTGGTTGCTCCTTCTATTACAATTGGTTTTAATTGACGGCTGTACACCAAATTAATGTAGCTTTCCGCTGTATATTACCTTTAAATATTTTTTTGCAGTACTGTATGATCATAAGAACATCATATCCTATTTTTATGTTGAACCGAGTGATACTGTAAGTTTGGCTTTCAATGACAAGTGATTCACACTTTCTTGCCATGGACACATTCCGAAGATGTTATGCCCTACTGTGCTAGTAGTTTTGGGCGTGGACATGCCCTTTAGGAAAAAGGACATAACCTTTGAAGATTGTAATGTCACACTCTTGACAAGGAACATGAACTGTTCAAGGGAGTTCAAGAGGCCATTTATGTGTAAAATGAAGAAACCAAGTGTGGGGGCCAAGGGGAGTTCGACACCAGCTGTCTGCCTTGTACAATCTGTTTTAACACCTTACCCTGGGCAGTTTCAATAACACCCCTTAGCCTCAATGCAACCACACCTTGCATTCAGAAGGTCCCTAAACACTTGGCTATCATTGCTAATCGGACTTTTCCAGGTTTCCAGATTCCCTCAAGTCATCTGAATTGATAAAGCCAGTTGGATGACTAGCGAAACATCTTCAAGAACTAACTTTAAGTCCAGTTGATCTAACTGAATAAAACAGATATACCATGACTGAATGAATAAACCTTATATGTAGCGTTATTTTATTAGGTTGTATTTTTGTAAATATAATTAAAATCGTATCTTTTTAAATGGACTTTTTAAATAGACTAAAATCCTATCTTTTTAATTAAAATATCAGCTTAACTTTGGCATATGTTAACATTTAGGAACTGGACTATCTTAGAATACCAATTGTCAGCAATCTTTCTAAATTTTCTTTCTTTTTTCAGCTTTCACATGTGGATCCACTAACAGATCTTAGCATGCGATCTGTGCTACAATTAAAGACATATTAACTATTCCAGAACTCTAACTATTCTCCAGTAAAAGGGCAGTTAAAGTCATGTCTACCCCTCAAAAATTATATGTATAGATTAATCACCCCAAAACCCTAACAGAAATTGACAGATATAGGACAACCAGGTTATGAAGCAAGATCTTCTTATATCCCGCTCAAAATTACCAAAATTATCTCCATCAAAACCGAGTTCAGATCTTAAATTTTGTTTTTTCAATCTGAATGTCCTGTTTCATGCCTGCCAAAATAGGTGCTGCATACCAACGGAGATGCTCAGCATTTTTCCTGGCCTACCACTCGTCCATAGCACCTATAGGCAGTCACGGGCATAATGGGGTAATCCAGAGGAAAAATATATATGTATAAGGAGATAACAGTGACAAAAACACCTATATATCTCCCCACCCACTAGGGAACTAACATCAAACACGGGGCCCATACAGGAATAATAGATATAATTTGAAATTAACCATTTATTTGACCAATATAACAGATGGCTATAAGCTTTTAGAAAGTTACAATCACAAAATAATTACAAATTTTCTTATCTTGCAGTCTAAAAACTTGATCAAAGATGTAGCACCCAATGGTTTAATATTCTCTAACACCAATACACTCCTGTTTCTATAATATACTCTAATTTCTATCAAAAATACTATAATCATAATAATCTATAATACTATGCAAACTAATAACCCAGGATAGAATAAATAATACAATACTCAAATTCTAGTACAATATAAATGGCAAGTGCAATAAAGTGATCTTAGTGCAGTCAGTATTTTATTTCAGAAAGAACAATCTATACAAGACCATAAAGTGAACATTTGAAAATATCTAAACAAATGAGGAATTGATGTGGATGCAATTCATATAGCTCAGACAGTAATTATAGAAGTTTAAAGGGCATGTCCCACCCAAACTAACATAACCCCACCCCCAACTACTGGCCCCACATTATGGTAGTTTATATCCTTACCTCACATTCCCATCTGCCATAGGGTTCGTCTTTCCTGTAACTCCCCCCCCAAGTCCCCCCCCAAAAAATTACTACCAGGCAGGCTAGCCGTGTCCATATAGGACACTGCCTGCTAGCTGTGCCTATGTAGATTTTTGCCCCATGCTACTGCGCACTCTGCTTCCCCGCCTCCCTCCCCTCCTTTCCCTCCCGTCTCCGCCCTTCTATACTATCCCTCCCCCTACTCAATCCCCCTTAATATCTGCTCCGGCCATGTCTCCCAGCCCCAACGCATATCTTTTTTTTTTAGAAGCTCCCAACTCTACTTACCTCTCCTCTTTCCTACGTCCGAAGTGAGCTGCGGCGCCGCGATCGTGTGATTGGCTGCCGCTCAGCCAATCACCAGACGCGGCTGCCCGGTCCCCCCCCCCGCCCCTCTGCTTGCATTTCTTGCAAGCGAGGGCCCGGGATCGTCGGCGTGAGGATCGAGGGATGTAATAGATTTGGGTGGGCTTTCCTAAAAAAAATTATAGCGGTTGGGGCTGGGACCATGGGGGCGACCATATATTCAAACATATTTTTCAGGTGGACATAGCCTCCGTAAGGTTCTTATTGTGTGTGATACGATGGCAACTTGACGTAACCAAATTCATATTCAAAAAATTGCAGTCATAGATTGCATCTAAAAAATACAACACAAGAATTCAAAAATTATTCTAAATAGTTTTTTATATCTTAAGTAACAAGCAGGATCGCGTAGGGAAAAAAATACCACCTATTTGTTCTGATAAAAATGAAAAGTCCGATCCATTTCCAGTAATTGGTTACTTAATACCTCTGTTGTGGATCAACACAGTCAATTTTAAAGGGGCACTGAAGTTGAAAATAATACTTTTCTTTCCTCCCATTTCTGTATTTTATATGCAACCAGGGACTGATGCATTGTTTGCCTCTGTGCTCCCTGTCACTAATCTCCTCATTTCCGGTTCTTATCTCGAGTTTTTCTTTAGCTTTACGTAGTTAAAGGGCAAGATTGTGTGGGTGGGGGACTTTGATTGGATTTTTGTTATTGTAGCCATTTCTACAATGGACTCTCAGTAACAACATCAGCTAACCTACAGGATTGAGTGTTGGTTCAAGCGGCAAAAACGGCACAAGCCAACATATATGCCTTATTCCTTTTCCCAATATATCCTTGGAATCATTAGCCATACGTGACAGAGAAATAACGCTATACTTTAATAGAATGATAGTGTCCTACATGTATGTGGGGGAGGGGCTGGGAGATGACAGATTGAAGTCCTGTGTTAACCCTGTGTATATCCTGGATAATGGATTTGGCACAGTTTACCATGTCCTTTAAAGAGGCATTAAACCCAATTTTACTACTCCAGAATCTGAAAACACCCTTAATACACCATAAGCTTCAGTAAATTGTATTAGTGAAGATGTCAGCCAGTTAAGTAACTGGATGACGTATCGTGTGTATGTGGCACGTGTCAGGGCCACACCTCCTACCTCAGTCACATTCTTCCTGCTTTATCTGTCCCTATCAAAGGATTGGCTAGAGATTTTAATTGGTTGTGACTAACTGCAACAAGTTTCCGTGCCATAGCTAAGGACTGAGCTGTGCAGACATAATGGTCGTTGACCAAACTGGTGATACAGAGAAGCTGTCCGGTAAAGCACAAACGTATATTTATTTAGGTAAATTCCCAGAGCCCCCATCAAAATGAAGGTAAGACAAGAGTTACTGGCTTTTATATCAAGGTGTTTCTGCCTTCCTGGTTCAGTGTTGTGTTGTTGGTGGCTTTGTTGTCCTTTAAGACCTTGATAGTTTCCCCAATCATTTTGCCTCTCTTTTACTAGGTGACTTTTAGATACTGACTGCTGAACTAGGTGAGGTGACATGATTCTTTGATAATAAGGTTAAAAACTATTTACCATTAGAATAGGAGGAGTTGATAGCTTTTTCAACTATTTGTTTTCTTTCTGTGGACAGATAAACAAAGCACTACAGAGTGATGCCATCATTTGAGCCTTTCTTTTTTGTTTTCACTTTTCTTAAAACAGTGAAAATTTCCCAGACTCGATGCCATGTCCTTACTAGACAGAGCGGCATGAATACTAAAGGAGTTCATACACCACCTTCCACAATTATCCCCTATTTAGCCTTTAAAAAATAAAATACTGTTGCCAGTGCTTTATATTTTACATGCTTCTTTCTCCTGCAAGAATTTGTATCACAGCACCTTTATTCCTCTTTGGTTTTTTCCTGAAATGTAAATTTTAGATTTATTGTAATGTCTTTTTGCCTAGAAGCCAGCGTCTTGTCAGCCAGGAATTTTCAAATCGCTGGAAGTCTGTAGCATTCGGAACTGCCAAAGACATATTTTGGCTTTAGCATCATAATTAACAACACACAATTGGAATATGTGGTGAACAAAAATAATGTATCGCCAACACATATAATTTACTTAAATATGAAAATTGCAATGTTTGGGGAACTATAATAGGATCATTACCGGACCATATTTATAATAGCAACTGGAAAATACCGCTGGATGTTTAGCAAAATTGCATGTTAAATGTTGACATGGTAGTGTCTAATTTACTTGAAATGGGTATTATTGACACCAATACCACTCATCTTATTTAACAACATCACCAACTTCTTTAACCTAAACGCATTATACCATGGATACCAGCCATTATATTTAACATAACGGCTTTATGAAACCATTGTCCAGGCATGTATTAACACTTACGCGGGCATTAAACAATTGTACCAAGCATGATTAACACTAACGGGCCATTTACGACAGTACCCGCATTATTAACCCTACCGGGCAGTATTACATGGATACCAGGCATGATTTAAACACTACCGGGGCATTATACCATGTACCAGGCAGTATTACACCAACGCTTATACAATTGTACCAGGGCATTATTAAACACTAACGGGCATTATACAACAGTACCATGCATTATTAACACTAACGGCATTATAACAAATGGATACCAGGCATATTTAACACTAATGGTATTATAACAATGATACCAGGCATTATTTAACACTAACGGGCATTATACAATTGTACCAGGCCAGTATAAACACTAACGGGGCATTATACCAACAGTCACCAGCCATAGCCTTATTAAACACTAACGGCATTAACAATTGATACCAGGCATTATTTCAACACTAAAACCCCGGGCTATATCCTACAATTGGACCAGGCATTCTTAAACATAATGGGTATTATTACAAAACGGATACCAGGCCATTATGTACACTCACGGCATTATACAAATTGTACCATGCATTATGAAACACTAATGGGTATTATCACAACGATTCCAGGCTTGTTTAACACTAAACGGGCATTATACAATTGTACCAGGCCTATAAACACTAACGGGCATTATACAACAGTACCAGGCATTATTAAACCTAATGGGTTATTATAACAACTGATACAGGCATTATTTAAACTAATGGGCATTATACAATTGTACAAGGCATTATTTAATAATATTAGCATTATGTTAAAGCTACTGGGTGTTTTTGTGGATACCGGGTGTTAATGTGCAACTGCATATTATTTCATATTGTATAAATAATAACCAATCATTTTACTTGGCATCGAACCTAGAATTTTACCTCTGGAATCGATAATAAAAATGGACAGTATTTTACTTTGCCATTATTTTACAATGACCGCTTTGTAAATACGGCGCAAAATCAACAATTGTCATAGTCAGTTACCACAATAAGGCATGGGAGTAGATTGATGATTTTACCACACCTTTTCCCATTGTTCAAGGACAATTTGTAAGGCACCATTGTCGCATTGCTTCACGCTGCCTTTACTACTGCTTGTTTCTCGTCTCGTGTTTGCTTAAATCCTATAAAGAAGGCCCCAAGTTCTTTTTAGTGCTGTCCGGCCCGTCTCCCTGTCCCTTTGTCTAGCACATTGTTCAGCACTTGAATCATGTCTTCCTATTGACCAGTCCCAGGAACAGTCCAGCCTGTGAGAGGGGCCAGTCTGGGCACTACAAGCCAACACTTTGGAGCCTTGTATGGAGATTCTAGATTAAAACCCGGAGTTGATTTAGGTCTTCATCCTCTGTACTTGAAAGGTAGTATAAATTCCCTTTATAACTGCATCAGTAGTGTGTTGTGTGTGTGTGGTGTATGACAATTGTGCAATTTTCCAGTGTTTATCTAGACATATAGAGCAGGCATGGCAACGTGGGCACCGCAATATCAACAGGTATATCCACTTAATAGAGTGCACTAGGAAATAAACCACTGCCACAACCTCCACAAGCACTTTGCATGTAAAGGTGGACTTTGTATTCTTTTGGTTTTTAGGCTACTAGGAATCAACCTATTTTAAACTCACCACACATGTCTCATATCCTGAACAATAATATATTAATATATTGTCTGCTTTGATCTACCTACCAACCCTTTCCATGTGCCTCCACTCTAAGGATAAACATCCACTGGCCTATAACTTTGTCTCCAACTCCGTATCTTTTCCTTGGAATATTGAAATTGACTCCCATTCAGAGCTGGCACAAAATCTACTCCTGAAGGGGTCGCAGTGAAACGAGAGCTGTTTATAACCCACCTTACTAACTGAAGGCTTAAATCCACCCTATCTTAGTCCCCCTCCTTGGACCAGGATAGTAAAGTGGAAGTTTCACTGTAAGGAATAAGAGTAAATGAAAATATCTGTTTATCGTGTCTAAAAAAACGATGGCTTGCAAACAGGTTTGTGGGATGTTTATATTCTAGACATTCGTTTAGTCACAGTGACTCTTTGTGCAAGACTGTAAGCAGACGTCAAAGTCATTTCACAACAGATCATCAGACTATTTATTATTTGCTTTAAAAAGAAAAATTACTGTTCATTACATGGTATTCTCTCATTGATTATTTTTCCCTGTTTTTGAGGCACGAAACATGATTACGGCTACGTATGGGACATTATATTTTCAATCCTTGTTCATTGATGTCACAATGCAAATAATGAGTGTTAAGCATGACATACAAATCAGGCCAAAAAAAATCATGACCAGTTTTAGAGTGATTTTTTTCCCCAATCATTGCCAGAATGAATTGATCCGACCACTCTTAATTATCTTTTCAGATTTTTCTTTTTTGTCTGAGAAGTGTCCAGACAACCAATGGTCTACAAATATGCAGAAAAAGGTAGTCGTTCACTGCCTGGTAACTAAGACCTATAGTCCTTATGTCCCTGGTGACGTGATAATACTGAAAACGTGTTATGGGGATTAATGGAATATAATTGAACTTTGTTTTCCAGAACTGATCTTATTAGTAGTAGTCAGCATGATTCATAAATTAGTTTTTCAAATAAGTAAAATTTTAGATTCAGGCATAACAGTGGGATGTTAGTTACTTGGGATTTTGCTTAGCTTCTGATACTGTGGTCTGTGCCACACCGCCGCCACCTAATGTATAACACTGAGGACTGTTGCCTTAGAAGCAAATATAGGTACATGGTGTTGGATGACGTTGTAGTGTCAATGTAGTGGTTAATGGAGTACATTGATTGGCTAAAGTTTCTAGTGGATTCCTCGGGTGCTGTACTGAGGCCACTTCTTTTTAATCTGTTTAGAAATGACTTGAGGGGGCATTAAGAGCAATGTCTCTTTGCTCATAAAAAAATGATGTGCAGAGCTTTGGAAACATCAAATGAAAATTTGGCATAGCTAACGGTATATATATTATCACAAATGGGCATCATGAGTGGCAGATGAAGATTCATTGTGATAAATGTCAGGTGATGCATTTGGGGTCTTTTAAAATCTTTGGTGCCTCCTACAACATAAATGGCTCTATGTAATCTCAGTGGGAAAAAAAATTCGGGTTCTAGTAGATAACAGGCTTAGCTGTTGTATAAAAGGGAATATATTCCAGGAAACAATCTTATGATCCCTTTACAAAGCACAGGTAAGCCTCATTTGGAAATATGCAGGGCATAACAGAAGGGACATCTTGGAAATGAAGGAGTTCACAGTAGAACAACTAAATTAAAAGCGATATGGAGAGGCTTGACTATGTAGGCAGATTAGATCATTCGGGCTGTTACATTGGAGATTCGGCAATTTGGATATGATCATTTTATACAAATTTTTTTTTTTTAAAAAAAACTATTATCTACTATGAATTCCCAGATCCCTAATTTTTTTTGGACCATAAATCAGCAAAAGTTTAGCACTAACAATCCAGTTGGGAAGGGTTTCTTTGTTCGATTGTTGTGGGGGCAGCTTCCACGAGCTATTTCATTGGTTGTTTATGGGCCTTTTGTAATCTTTGTGCGTTTTGAGTAGAATCCAGTCCTGCCGAGCTTGCCATGGTATGAGCTTTGTTGCCCAAATCTGAGGTTGGCAAAGGTGGTTTCTGTAGTCTGAAAATTTCCTTGCATTCTTTCTATTGCTGTACAAGTTTAGATGTTTCGCTAAACTGACCTTGGTCATAAGATGATCATGGCTTGAAGAAAAGATGGTTGTTCCGTTTGTTTGGAAAAGGAGATAATATTGATTGTGTTTGTAGAAACCATAGAATCTGTACAGTGTCTGTATCGAGGGGAGGAACATTTGTTTTTAACTTTCTTTAATGGCAGAATAACGCGCCAGTGTCTACCCACACAATCCCATATACTCGTTTGCATGGGTTTTCACGCTAATAATTGCCTGGTAAGGCAGGCACTGTAGCATACTTTTTTGAAATTTAAAGTGTTATTGATTTTGCAGCTAAAATTCTTAGTAAATGTGGCTCAGATGTTTTGCGCAAGATTTGTTAGTATATTGTCCTACGCAGTCAGCCTACCCCTACATCAGGATGCTAAACGCATGGATCTATTTTGCATCCTTTTATTAGCTGTATCTTGCGCACTTATAACCACATTAAATTATCTTTTTTTTGGAGTTTTATGCTCCTGGGCAAGGAAAATTACTGTACTGATTTATTCCATTAGCAAAGAACTGGGTCACTAGCCAGAGCCTAATATGCTACTACTTGGCCTCTATTCCCAGCTAAAGGATGATGTTGTGTATCTTGTGTGAGATTCTCGTACTCTAACTTTTTCAGCTAACAAAAAGAGATTCCATTCACAAGAGTAAAAAATGTATTTACTATTATAGTCCGTTAGTACTATAGTACACCCTATTTAAACATATGAAATTAATTCATAACCTCCACATTCACCTTTAAATCAATACGCTATAAATACTTTCTTACATAGGTCGAGCGTGCTAAGATTAGGGTTCACATCACTGGGTGTCAATGTGGTTTCTATAAGTGTATCAATATAAGGGAGTGGCTTACATGTTTTATTGTTTCAGGTTATTTTTTTGAAAAAAAAACTTTACAATGTGAATTTTCATGACCCGGGCACCAACCAGACAGGTACTACCAAGGGAATTGAGCCTGTGCACGTAAGGTAAATACTGGTCAATTCAGGGGCCAAACGTGAAGATGTGAATCATCTTTTACTTTCTATAGCGCTTTTCTTCCTCCTGTGGGCTTCAATGTGATTACAGTACATGTAAACTGTTGCCAATCAATTTTTAACTACCTGTTGAGTTTGCGTTCTGTTTTAGAATTTTCGAATTTTCCAGAGATTTGAAACATACCATAGAAGTCTATGGGATAAAAAAAATTGAAGTTTCTGTCCATTTTTGAGGGACAAATCGTTAATAGTAGGTTCCTGTAAGACACAGAGACCTGGGAATGTCCTGGGGTAAAAAACCTGTAAATAAGAACCAAAACTTCTTGCAAACTATCTTTCCTCACGATCAGCTGTTTTTTCGAGCTCCTGCATTCCATTTCGATAGTTACCAACATCGATTGTTACTTTCGAGATTCAATTCTCGTAACCATCTACTTTTGATTTTCACTAACGTCTACTTTTGATTTGCAATATCGCTACTTTCGATTTTCGATAATCGTCTATTTCATATAAATCGAAAATAGAAAAATCCGGGTTTCCGTGAGTTTCGTCGGGCCGTCAAAACCCTCAATTCGATTGAACTGGTTCATTGAACCCACATTACATCTGTACTCAGAAACAATCTCTCACACACTCGTCCCTTTCCTCTCACAATGACACTACTAAAATCCTAGTTTCAATGCCCTATCATATCCAGCTGTCTACTGCAGCACACTCCTGTGTGGTTTTACCAATCAACTACCGGCCCACACTATATAAAGAGATCTTAATGGCTCTCTTATGAGCAGCTCTATCCCTATCCCGTGTGACCGCTATAGCCACTAATATAGTCCAAACAAAAATAGGTACAGGGGGAACTCACTCGGAGCACCTTCAATTAAACTTTATAGCTGCAAATACACACATGTTCGAGCGCAAAACTCGAAAAAAAATTTCTAAATTTATTTTTGTTTAACCACTTAATTCGCAAAAACTCTGGCCCTTGCTCATTCATTTCGTCCATAATCACCAGCACTTGTCTCTTTGGGTTTAATTGTTGGCAAGCTCAGAACATTCACCTGCCTGGACTCCATCCAAAGCCACAATTTGACAGAACTCTTAAAACAAACGCATAATTATTACTTTAAATATAATGCATTTGCTGCACTGCACATAGCCTACTTTTACTCAGAAAGATTTGCAAAACGTTTTGCAGACGCACTTGGTCATTTGTCCAACAAAGCCTTGACAATGAGCCAAGGTGGTCCACAAACCGTTGAAAACTGTTTTAACTGGTCCTGCTCCGTTTGTTGCTTTGGCTCAATTTATTTCCTTTTCCCTTCTCCGCTTCCAACACCAGATCTATCTAATTCAGCTTACCCCTATTCATGTCACTTTATGTCTCCCCCCTTTCTCCGCTAGACGGAGCTCTTTGACAGGGTCCTCTTTTTCTATTCTATCAGGGTATTACTGTAAAAACCTCATTGTGCTGTGTGCTTATAATGCATGCTTTACCTTTGTATGTAATAGTTATGACTTATATAACTGATGTATTAACCTTTATGTAAATGATGATTTGTTAGTTGTAAGTGCCACAGAGATGTTGGCGCTATATAAATCCATATAATAATAATGCAGATCTGTAAGCCCCCTTTTCTTGGTGAATGATGGTTGCAGGCAGAGATATTTGTTTCCAGGTGCTGGCCTCCATTACAAGGCTTTGGTTTGCCACATTTAGTTTCAGACTGTTGGTCACTCATCTTATTCTTTTAGTTCTAGTAGGCAGGTGTTTTTTATTGTTAGTGTTGGATGTGCTACTGCCAGTTTTTGAAGGATAGATAAGTTGGGTATCTTCAGTGTAGCCAATGGATGACAGGCAGTGGTTCTGAATGAGTTTCTGTCATGTGATTAGTACATTTTATATTGTGAAAAGCAGGGGGCCATGATTGACCCCTGGTTCACCCATACTTTACAAGTGGACAGAAAAGGTCCCATGAACACTCTCTGTGACCTACACGGTTTAATGGCACCCTAGCTTATATTTTGAATTAAATTACAATCTATATTTGCCAGGAGGGACAAGGCAATAGTCCTATCTAATTTTCTGTATTGCAAAGGGCACAGACGTTCAAAAGTGCATTTCTCCTCTTTGGAATTACTATACTGCTCAGCGGTCATCGTGACCATCCTCTGGCCTCATTCTAGCAGCGTTCGCAATGCTTTTAGCCAATTACACACAGGCTGCTGGTCCTTAATGTTACTTCCTTCATGGAATGTAATATTTCAGGCAGACCACAGGAACGAAGGCTGGTAAGTAAGTTATCTGCTAGTTTTTTTTTTTTTTTACAATAGACAATATGGTTGGGAGGGGGAGGGCTACACTACAGCAACTCATGCATATCCTTGGTTTGGTGGTCCCACCTACTCTAGTTTAACTTTATGGGTCTCTACTCCCCATCTGCCCCGGTCCCAGCAGTAGTTACAGACAGCCATTATAATTTGATTGGAAGAATTCCACGCAGTATTGCTCTGCATCAACTTTATTTCAGTGCTCTTTGCAACATGAATTCGGATCTGACATGGATCCTTTTTCAGGCTTGTAAACTGTATGTATGTATTTCTCATTAATAAAGACTTATTAACTTGTTCTTACCCTAGCAATGTTTTCTTTAGAATAGAAGGAGGCTGAGCTCCTGGCAGTGGATATCTTGATAAGAATTTTTGAAGGAGCATGCGGCAGGTCTGCAATGGAATACTTTCCACCTCCACAATTTTGATCCATTCTAAATAAAATATATTTATTTAATATCTGAATAAATCATCCATTTGTCCTGGATTTAGCAGTCAGTTTATTGCAATATATGGTTGTGAATGGTATGTTATCTTGTAGATTGTTTCCACCATTAGTAAGGAAAAGTTTAGCTTGTTTGTAAGTAAACTGCAGTTAAAGGAAACTCCAGAGAGTTCACTATCTTGAAAAAGTAAAATATGTTGACTTTTTTTTACCGTAAACACTATATATTTTTTTGGTTATAACCATTAAAGCTTTTCTAAACGCACATACCTTAACAGCATCAAAATACTGGCTAAGTTGTGATCGTTTGTACTCATAATCCAATTCTTTTTTACGGAGCTCTTGTAGGTTTCAGATTTCCTTTTCATACAAGCTTATAAATGCTGTCAAGGTCTCTCCAGCTTCTTTCTTTTGTCCTTTTAGGACTTTTTCATTGAGCTGTGTTGCTGCACAGGTTAAACTCTAAAAAAAAAAAAAATTAGATTTGCAAAATGTGTTAAATGGTCTATTGTAAAAAAAAATACTGTATCTATCTATCTTACACTCCTTGAGAATATTTTTTCCCCCACTGATCTGTGTAAACTAAGCCTAGAGATCTGTGACAATGAAAATCTGTAGCATAGACATCCATATCTGCCCCAAATGAACGGTTTATAAATGTTCTCTAAGATTAGGAAATACAGTGGTTTCAAAAGTATTCGTCCCCCTTGAGTTTTTCACTTTTCTCACATTACTGCACCCAACATAATCAATTTTATTAGAATTCCATATGAAAGACCAATACAAAGTGGTGTTACAGTGAGAAGTGGAACGAAATCATACATGATTCCAAACATTTTTAACAAATCAATAACTGCAAAGTGGGGTGGTGTGTAATTATTCAGCACCGAGTCAATCCTTTGTAGAACCACCTTTTGCTGCAATTACAGCTACCAGTCTTTTAGGGTACGTCTCTACCAGCTTTGCACATCTAGAGACTGAAATCCCTGCTAATTTTCTTGGATTTGATCTGGACTTTGACTGGCCATTCTAACACATGATATGTTTTTGTTTTAAACCATTCCATTGTTGCCCTGGCTTTTGTTTAGGGTCGTTTGTCCTGCTGGAAGTGAACCTCCGCCCCAGTCTCAAGTCTTTTGCTGACTCCAAGAGGTTTTCTCCAAGATTGCCCTGTATTTGGCTCCATCCATCTTCTCATCAACTCTGACCAGCTTCCCGGTCCCTGCTGAAGAGAAGCCCCCACAGAGCATGGTGCTGCCACCACCATATATGACAGTGGGGATGGTGTGTTCTGAGTGACGGCAGTGTTAGTTTTTCGCCACACATAACGTTTTGCATTTTGGCAAAAAGTCATTTTCGGTCTCATCTGACCAGAGCACCTTCTCCACATGTTTGCTGTGTCCCCACATGGTTTGTGGCAAACTGCAAATGGGAATTCTTATGCTTTTCTGTTAACAATGGCTTTCTTCTTCTGACTCTTCCTAAAGGGAAACTTTGTGCAGTGCACGACTAATAGTTGTCCTATGGACAGATTCCCCCACCTGAGCTGTAGATCTCTGCAGCTCGTCCAGAGTCACCATGGGCCTCTTGACTGCATTTCTGATCACGTTCGACCTGTGAGTTTAGGTGGACGGCCTTGTCTTGGAAGGTTTACAGTTGTGCCATTTCCTTCGATTTCTGAATAATAGCTTGACAGTGCTCCGTGGGATGTTCAAGGCTTTGGAAATCTTTTTGTGCCTAAGCCTGCTTTAAATTTTTCAATAACTTATCCCTGACCTGTCTGGTGTGTTCTTTGGACTTCATGGTGTTGTTGCTCCCAAATTATCTTAAACAACCTTTGAGGCCGTCACAGAGCAGCTGTATTTGTACTGACATTAGATTACACACATGCACTCTAGTCATTAGCACTCATCGCAATGTCTATGGGCAACTGACTGCCACTCAGACCAAAGGGGGCTAAATAATTACGCACACCCCACTTTGCAGTTATTGATTTGTTAAAAGTTTGGAATCATGTATGATTTTCGTTCCATTTCTCACATGTACACACTTTGTATTGGTCTTCATTCACGTGGAATTCCAATAATTGATTCATGTTTGTGGCAGTAATGTGACAAAATGTGAAAGATTCAAATGTGGCCGAATACTTTTGCAAAGTGCTGTAAACTTATAATCACCATTACTAATTTACAGTACGACTAAATGTGCAGAAGAAAAACCACATGCAAAAACATATACGATTTATTGGATTGGACACCACCACAATATTGCTAAATTATGCAGTAATATACAAAATTCAGTGTACTCTACGACTACACAGGACTATAGCTGTGAGTTGAAAGAGCTTTATTTATACGTGTTTTTTTGTAATATAAAGCTCTTTTTAACTCACAGCTATAGTCCTGGTTGTCGTAGCTACACTGAATTTCGTATTATACTATTGATCCAGAACGGTGGTAACTGGAACAGTGTGGCCTACAGGATTCCTTGCCTTGGTACTTGGGTACCTCAACCTAAAAGGAAGTTGCTAAATTATGAGTAGGTTACTCAATCAGAGGCCACCACATGACAAGTTATCTCCAATGCTGAAAAGCCTGGATAAGCAAGACTCAAGATCAATAAAAGAAAACTAAAAAATAGTTGATTTATAAAACCTGTAGCCAATTCACTACTCTCATGCTACCAACTAAGAAAATTTTTCTGACACGAAAGCATTAGGCCTAGAACAGAACCATAAAATCAACTATTTCCCCTCCTTTTCATCAGTACTTAACATAGAAGGTGTCCGCCAGTTATAGGAAGTTAGGTATCGGCTTTACGGATTACAGTTACTTGTGTGTTGGGTTTTTGTGTTTTTATTGTCCTCACAAGATCCCAAGGCCTCGGAAGGTCAGAGATTACATTACTGCCAGCAGATCGTAGGAACTCCAGCTGATTACTGCGATTGCATACGGGGCGGAACATGACATGTGAAGTTCCCTTTGTAACGCTTTTGTCGGCACTGAGACTTGTGTGCGCAACATCGATATTCCATTGTGATGCATACTCTTTTTTAAGGATGGATGTGATGCATTTTAATTGTAGACGCTGGTTTTCTTTTACTGGGATTTATTAGACTCTATATTACTTTACCTGTACCACCCATTTTTTATTGGTCTCTAGTTAGGCGTTTTAGCTACTACGTTTTCTAGGAACTGTATTGTTTTATATTTTCTCTGAGCATTATTGTATTAGGATATTTTTTGAGCTGGCAAGCTCTATTGTATATATTCTTATTTAATGTATAAATATTGTCAGGGGTATATGTATTTTATTATATATATATATATCTCTATGTGTTTAGGCTACATTCCATTCTCCCTTCCTACATTCATGTGGCTTTATATTGTTTGTTTTTGGAGATGCCTTGAGGGTCTCTCCTTTGGATTCACCATCCCTGAGCCTTTTTTTACCCTATTGGGAGACTCTGATTTAGGTGTTTCAGCTATACCGATCTTTTTGAATAGAAAGGTGTGCAGACTGCAAAGACTGGTTTAGAATAGCAATCTGATATTTACCCATTTCATCAAGTTTCTCCATGTCCCTTATTATCTGTTTTGGGTCTTTCATCTTTAGCACGGCAGCTCTAACCATCATTCTTTGCTTTTTGTTCTTAAGAAATAATAACATTGGTTAACATATTAATATAAGGCCACACTCTCAAATTTTAGATATTCTTCATTGAGGTTAAGCAGGTAAAGAGAACGACCCCACAAGCACTCTGCCAATCTTCTAAAGTAATTAATTCACCAATGTCTACAAAATGTGAGGTTGGGATACTGGCTGCTATCTCCTATACAACAACAGCAATATAACATAGGATGAGCTGGGTGATAAGTACCCAACCTTAATTTTATGTAGTGAAAATTTTGGATATATTAAAAAATATTTATATTACTATGCTGTACAAGAACTTTGAAAGAAGAAACCATTCACAATGAACAGTCATTCTTAATATTTTACTGTGTACTAAAAGGACAACAGGAAGTAAGAGAAGCATGGAGGGTAAGTATTACATCTTCCCATTAATATGCTCTATAGTTCTATTTTGCAGTGATATTTCCGATTATAATCAAATCATGATAACTATTTTCAGCAGTACTAAAAATAAACTAGCCTGCATACATCCATCAAAAACGAAACTTGTAAGATTAAAAAAGTGAGTAGGTTGTAAGATGCATCAGTGTAAACATAAAGTTACCTACTTTTTTCAACTCTCTCTTCCTTGCCTCCTTACCTGTAGATAAATATATTGATTAGAAATACATTATAATACATTTTAAAATAAATACTAGCCGAGCAGATTTGGACATAGACCTAAGCTAGTCATAAACTATACCAGCAATTCTTAAAATCCTGCTGTGAAACCAACCTTACATATCTTTAGTTATAAATTTCAAACTACTTACGAGCTTGACTGTGGGGTTCATGAACTTTCCACTCTTGGTGGAGGATGTGGACGCCGACCCATTTTGCAGTAGTCCTTTTCCCGCCAATTAAGAGAAAAACAGTAATCTGAAAAATGTACACCATTAACTTTTTATTAACTTAAAATGTCAAGATTTAAAACAACTACATAGCTGTCAACTGCAAAATGACCAGATTAGCATAAAGACATTTAACTATAAATAAAAAGACTATGGATGTTACTTAAGAGGGTCTCTTTTTTTATAATTACGAGATACAATAAAAATGACTTTCAGTGCATATTCTACTGTTTAGCTATAATAAATGGCCCATTTGCCTTTATACTTAAAACATACCTATTCAGGCAAGCATATAACCTGGGCTAGACATTACCCATCTGCTACCCAATATGATCTATCTAACCTTTCACACTCCATTGCCAATCTATTTACAGCCTACCGATTCCCGCAACCTTATGTCTCACCCCCATATCCTCTAGTCTGTAAGCTCTTTGGGCAGGGTCCTCTCTCCTATTGTACACGGTATTGCTTAAGAATCACTCACTCTGTTTATTATATTATGTATTACCTGTGTATGTTAAGTATGACTTTGTATAACATTATTACCCTGTATGTAATGTATGACTATGTAGTTGTAAAGTGCCACAGAAGATGTTGGCGCTATATAATTCCATAATAATAAAACACTTCATCAGTTTCTTGACTGCAGCCTTTTAATTTAAGAAATAAATTTTTAGCAAAATCTGCAGCTATCACTCGTGCGTAATTTAATATCAAGCCTTAAGGCTTGTACACACGCTCGATTTTCAAGCGAGGCACGACCCCAGACGCAAAGTGGTACACCCAACGAACGACGGCCGTTACGGGCGACAATCGTCCGTGTGTGTGCGCCGGTCGGGGGGTCGTTCGTTGATCCACCTGGCGATAACGACCCACAACCGAGTGCATATTAGTATTGTTCATCACTGGAAACTATAATTCATCCCAACTATCACTGTACCATCTTGCAGACCTCTCTGCTATTTTTAGATTAATTTAAACCATCTTACATTTCAGCTGCAAGGATTGGGCAAAAGCCAAATCTAATGTTTTGAATGGAGAAGGGGAGAAAGTTGCCAATAGTCCCGGAACTTCCGGGACAGCCCCTAGTTTTAGGTAGAAGTCTCGCTAGCCTAAATTCCCTGGAAAAGTCCGGAGATATGGGCCGAACCGGAGCACTGTACCTTCACAATCAAATGATCCTGTGTGCGGCCGGTATCGCGGCGTAAACTAGCAAGTTGATCTACATGGGGTATTGTCGGCACGTCGTAGACGCTTGCTGCCCTCTACGTGCGGTAACACATTCCCTGCACGCACACACGCACGCACGAAGGGGAGGTTGTTACAGGAGACTACCGAGCAGAGAAAAGCCTGTCTGCGGCTGCGCATACTGATTTCCTGAAGTTGGAGGAGAGAGCCAGCGTTACTGGGAGACCAGTCAGTCAGTTGTAAGTTTAGCTCCTGTGATATGTTACTGAGAATTGCTGTATACATTGTATTATGTTTGAAAGGGGGCTCCATACTGTATACAGCAATTCTTATTTCTTCTAAACAATACATTGCTTAAATGGAAACTGCAAGTAATATTAAAGATGGCCATTAATAGTATAGTATGTATGTGTTTCATTTCTTATATAGCTCTTATAGCTCATATATTATATATATACAATGGTATAACAGGTAGCAGCACTTTTCTTCCAATAAATGATGCAAAGCTGTAAATTAATATTCAATAGACCATGTAGAGTACAGCAGCATCGATGAATAATATCAAAGTCCAGCATATAGTAATGCTATTGAATTATTGGCTTAACAACATACAATATAATGGCGGCAACGTTTCGGGACACCTCCCTTCTTCAAGCCTAATTGATAAGCCTTGAATTAAACATGACCCTCAAATACCTTTAATAGGGGTAACAGGAAACTATTATCATAGAATACGCTTTTAAATTGGCAACATATTAGCAGGAACAATTGGAAACAGTGACACCCAGGACGCCTAGATGCAGGTATTTCTGTATTAGATTTTATCTGGTGTTAGAAGTTTGTATAAGAATTGTTTAATTATTACTGTTTTTTGACCTTATTAGGTATAATAAATAAATCTGTTGTAGAATTGTTGTGACTGGTTGGACGATTCATTTAGTGCAACATACTATCTAATCCTCTGACGCTTATGTTTTTGAGGTTACTTATCTCCTGCAATATGCCATTAGAGTGCCCTGCAGTTTTTTCTACAGGGTAGAATGGGTTTCTTAGGTTTGGGTTTTCCCAACCATCGCCTCTCTCTTCAGATTCTTATTTACAGGCTGAAGTTGGTTTTTTTATCGTATATATTAAGAAACTGGTGTATTGCAATAGGTAAACCAGTTTGGGCCACTGAAAAAACACTTCAGACAAACACGTCCATACCCCTGAGATAAAATTCAGTTGAGTCCAGCCTGGTCCAAATTGGTTTTGGGCATGCAAGTTGGCATCAAAGTCTGCAATACCTCCACTGTCACTGTATACCCACTTACCCATCATTACCCACCCCCGTACCCATCACTGTATCCCCCTTACCCATCACTGTATCCCCACTTACCCATTACTGTATCCACATACCCTCACTGTATCCCACATACCCATTACTAGTTCCCCCTTACCCATCACTTTATCCCCCTACCCATCACGTATCCTACATACCCATCACTGTATCCCACATACCCATCACTGTACCCCTCATATCCATCTATGTACCCCCATATCCATCTATGTACCCCCCATATAGCCTTACCTCGGTTTTATACCAGATTCAGTACTTACTGCTCGCTTGCTCCCTCGCTGATGTGGCGGCTGACGTCACTGCCTGGTGCCGGGTAGTGACGTCAGCCGGCGCATCAGTATAGCAGCGTGGGAGCGAGCAAGCCGCTTCCAGTACTTCTGGTTCTCTGGAGTTCCTCTATTCTTGCATCCATCTTTGTAAGGATTTTTTGATTACTGGATAGTTGGTAGGCAAAGTTCTGGCCTTGAAAAGCAATGAGCGGAGGGTCGCACTCCAATGAAAACCAATAACTATTATTAGTGACCACAACACATCTTACACAACGTTTCGGGGGGAAAATTGACGTGCCCTCCTGAGAAAGGAGTACGACCCTTGCTCATTGCTTTTCAAGTTTACCTTAATCCACCAAGGGTTGGACTTGAGGAGTTGGCACCCACACTTGGATTTGAGTGCAAAAGGACTGTTTGCTGCAAAAGATCCTGGCCTCCCTATACATTTAGCTGCAGGCACATCCCCACAGTAGAGCCATTCGTGCCACTTTCCAAAAAGTCAATGTACTACTTTTCCTTCCTGTTCATCACAACTTCATTGACTTCATGGAGTTACTGATTGCACATTTACTTTGCAGAGAAGGATCCCACAGAAGGGTGCCCAACAGAGGACTCCCACAGAAGGTACCCACTGAACAAAAGCATGCTGGGAGTTGTAGCTTCCAAACACCCTGGAACGCCAAGGAATGAGGCTTTATTTGTCTTTTAAAAGGACAGCAGAATTCTCATACAGTATATCCCATATCCAGTATGTATGGGAAATCTTAGGTCCATTTAAAGGGCAACTAAAGCCTCAAAACAATACAGAATCAGAAGGAGAATTGTATCTATTGTTGCCTTCTGACTGTATTGTTTTGAGGCTTTAGCTGGTCACACGATTAGATATTCTCCGATCGACCGATAGTTCAGTGTATCGGTCGATCGACCGAAATTATCGAATCCGAATGTGCCTTCCGATCGACCGTGTCATCGGACGAAACATCGACGGGTGGAAACCTCGTCGATCGTGCGTCCTCAGGACCGCACGATCGTCCGTGACTATCGGACCGCCTTTGCCCGACCGACAGTCCTTCCTCCTGGCGACCGTTCAGTTCGAACGGTCGGTCAGGAGAAAATCGCTAGTTGTACCTAGCTTTAGTACCTTAATGTACACAGATTTCCCATACTTAGTCCCATACAGTATAGCAAAATCAGTATGGCTATTACTGTATGGTACTACTGTATGAGAATTCTGCTGTACATTTAAAGGCAACTAAAGCCTCAAAACAATACAGAAACAGAAGGCATTAGTGGTCATAATGTCTACCCTCGACTTATACTCAAGTCAATCACTTTTACCAGTTTTTCAGGTAAAATTGGTACCTCGTTTATACTCGAGTAAATACGGTAAGTATGATTTCTCTATATTTGGTTATAGAACACCTATACCAAATAGTATGGGTTTAGGGGTGGACATTCCCTTTAATTTTTCCACATCACATGGAGGCGTGGCTAGTGCCCTAAAGGTGGTGAGAGGCAGGGTTAGGGGCATTTCCGGGGAATTCCGGGACGTGGTTGGAGAAAGGGGCGTGGCTGAAGAGGAGACTAAAGTCTCTCGGTAGCGGTAGTCTGGGTGGTTCTCGCGGGAGACCACCCCAGAATGAGGGAGACTCCCAGACAATCCGGGAGAGGTGGGATACCCGAGAAATTCTGGGAGTTGAAGTTTCTAAACATCTGGAGTTTCAAGGTTCGACATCACTATCTACACCTCTCGACTGAACACTTTGTACTGCGGTTGTACCAATCCAATTAATCCAGTCTCATCACATTAGAGATTCTCTTTGGGGTTCCAAAGTGATTTAGATGATTATTTTGTGTTTCTTGTGACATACGGTGTAAAGATGTGAAGGAGGATAAGCAGATGCTGCTCATTATCTCTATAGAAGAACAACAAGCTTCATTTTAATTTCAATCTGTATTTTCTTGCTCTCAAACCTTTTTATTCTGGCCACACACATTTACATTTCTAGATTTGTAAATTAATCAAGGAGTCATGGATCATTTGTTATATCAGCATGTTTTTGTCTAGTGTCATATAACAATCTGCATTACCTATTCATTTTGTGGCTATTGTCCTCTCTGTTTAATAATTTTACATACTGGCTGCTAGACTTAGTCCTAGCAAACAGACAGTGAAGTCCAGCCTCAGCCTCAAAAGAAAAAAAATATTCATACACTGCATTCACCTAAATATATTTGTCATTAAACTTACAGTTATATCCAACGCTCCTAAGGACACTACAAACTTGATCCTTCAGCCACCTTAGCTTTTGTTGTATTATGGTTTCATCTTTAATAATTATTGTATAATCTGTTTATATTTTGTATGTAGAAAGGACAGACACTTGGCACTTTAAAAGATTTATATTTTTACAACGGCAGTGGTGAGCACGTTGGAACTGATTGGCTACTTTGGAATTTGATGGACAACCATTTTACACATATGAACTGAGACTTGGGGCCGTATTTCTAAAGCAGCGGTATCACTTTTTAGCGATACCGCGGTTAGTTTATTTACAATGGCGTCGTACATTTATGACCGAATGTTCATTAATTAACGAACGTTCGATCGTAGAATCCCATGTGATAGTAAACTAACCGCAATGGTATTCTATGGGATCGTAGTATCGGAAATTTACGATCGTTAACCAACCGTTATCTCGGTTTAACGATACCGATAACGATACCGATCGTTAAAGTCGCAATATCACTAAAAAACAATACCATGCCTTTATAAATACAGCCCTTGGGTTCAGGAGGATGGGTGTGATGTATCTATTTAATACACACTGTGTTTTCACTCTGTAATTGCTTGAGAAAGGATCCATTGTGATCCGAAACATGTTACAAACTGATAAAAAATTTGCAGACACTGAAGCTGCGTTGTGTTCCATCCCCATATATTGTATACTGGTGATTCCTTACTGCTGGTGTACGGGGCAAAGCAAGGTGGCGCACATAAGAGTTATTACTGGTTCTTGTGTCAATTTCAATAATGACTTTTATTTACCACCAGGTGGGAGTGTTGGATCACCAAATCAATCTGAATATTGTGTTGGGAGGATGAATCAGGACAAAATATTGTCCTGTGTGCACTAGCCCTAAGGCTTCGTTCACACTGTCCTGTATTTTGGTGCTATGTTATTGTACCCCCCAAAAAAGTGCAATGTTATTGAATGGCGGCGTTCACATTGTACCTCTGCATGTTTTAAAAACACACTGCATGCAGCAGTTTGGTGCGTTAACCCAGTAAAACATCGCACTGGCTTTAGGCTTTGGAACAGGGGTGCCCAACCTGGGATTGGAAAACTCATTTGGCTTTGTCCCGGGCTCACCCTGAACACGCCCCCCCTATCCAGAACCACTCTCGGGGGGGGGCACATCTTTTAACCAACAGGCCACATGCCATCCATGTTTTAAAGGGACACTAAACTCCCATATTCCAAAAAAACAACTCTTGCTAAGGATGGCCGGTTCACGTATCCGAACCCGGATCTGCCGCGGATTTATCACGTTCGTGAACTGCGGATTTTTTCTGTATTTTCTGCCTTCCGAACTATTTTCGAATTACGAGGATTTCTTGTATTTTCGGAAATGTGTGAAAATACGTATTTTCGAAAATTTTCAAAATTACAAGGATTTCTTGTATTTTCGAGGATTTTTCTCATTTATAATGTTCCGCTCACGGATTTTCGAATTTTTTTGAAAATTTGGCGATCCTCGGCAGACCGGATTTTGCGAAGTTTTGCGAAGTTTTGAACATCTCTACCTTTGCCAATGCTTATTCTCACCTCCCTGTGAATAATAGGACACTCGGGGGACCTGGAACTTACCTTACCAACGCCGCTCCACTCGCAGCTGCTCCTTCACTACACCGCACTGTCCAGACCGTGCCCCTATCTTAGCCGCATGCACGCCAATACAAAAGATGGGGTGCTCGATCGGAGGAACAGCTGTTCAGTTAAGGAGCGGCTGCGAGTGGAGCGGCGTGTAGGTAGTTCCAGGTCCCCCGCGTAATATTATCCACAGGGAGGTAGAATAAGCGTTCTACCCTCCCTGTGAATAATACAAACGAATGGCAAAGAGTTGCTTTTTTGGATTTAGTGTTCCTTTAAAGGTACCTTGTTAACCATAATATAAATATATTATCCTATATATCAGTAAGTCCATTTATTTGGGGATAAGATAGAAATATTTAACCTGACCCTGCATAATATCCATTTTATTGGTCACAAAGGGCAGAATTTAAAAACACGCTGTATTGGAGATTAATTGTACAGCCGAATACAATACCAAGAGGTAGTACATTACAATCGTATGTGTAGGCCATTATACAATTTTGACCGTAAATGTATGACCGCCATCAATAATTGTAGGATGTTTATAAGCCTTATCCCTTCACACTATGTTGTAAAGTCCTTTTTTTTGCAACTATAGTGCTACATATGGGACAGTGTCAACAATACACTGTTCCCTTCAGTGTGATAAAAACACACAATCCCACAGTTTAAAAATAAATTTAAAAAAATGATATTTCCACTGCCAAGTAATTTTACAAACACATTTTTATAATTATTCTCTTGGAAAAAGATCTTTGAGTTTTGGTGGATAACAAACTTAAAGGTAGCAAGCAGTGCCAGGCAGCACCGCCAGAGCCAGCATGGATTGTCTTGTATAAAGATAGATATGGATTCAAGGGAAAAAATGCTTTTCTCCCTCTTACCAACAGCATTGTAAATGGGCATTTGGAATATGCAGTGCAATTTTGGAATCCTGTGTAGAAAAGAACATCTTTGAAGTGGAAAGGTCCAGAGAAGGGCAACTAAATTAATAAGGGGAACGAAGGGCTTAAATATGGAGATAGATTGGATAAGTTACAGTTATGAACACTAGAGAAAAGACACTTGCATGGGATATATTACTGTGTATAAATAGATTGATGGGCCATACAACAAACTATCAGGGGCATTGTTCACCAATAGAACACGTCAGGGACATGTGGACATCCCTTAAGACTTAAGAAAAGAAAGTTAGTCTCAAGTTTGGAAAGGGTTTTTCGGGGGACGGTAAGCTATGGACCTGTCTTCCTTGGACGTTGTGATGGCAGGTTCATTGGATAGTTTAAATGGATGTATTTTTAAAACAAGGAATGTTGCAGTTACTGGTATTGATACACAAAGTAGAGTTGATCCAGGGATATGTCCGATTGCCACTTGGATTCAGGTAGAATTTTTTGTCCCCATTCATAATTTTTTTTTTGTGCCTTGGACGTATGTCTTTATTCAAGCTCAAATACTAAACTATACTATACTATACTGTACTATACTGTACTTCACTTTATATTAATCTGACCTAGATCTCGGCAACTTAGGTAGATTAACACAAGGATTTTAGGAATCCTAGAATAGATGATGGTACAATAAAGCTCCTGTCTTTTCCCCAAGTTTAGTTTTATTGTTTTGTCACATTAAGGTTACATCTGTATCGCTCAATCACTTTGCAGTATGGGATATAGGCGCTTCACATTGCAAAACCAGAGGCTTGCGCTACACTGATGATGGCTCAAAACCAGTCTGTGGGTGGCTCTCTGGTTTTGCATTTAACTTGCGTAATGATGTAAAAACCTTTTAATAGGTACAGCATTTCCTAAGGGCTACCATGGAAACATGGAAATTACCCAGAAGTCTCTGTTCCTTAATTGCATAGTCTACTTACAACTTCATGCTCCCCAATCCGCAGCCCTTTCCTCACTATTACCCTCTTGTTAAACCAATTACCGTATATACTCGAGTATAAGCCGACTCGAGTATAAGCCGAGGCACCCATTTTTGCCTCAAAAATTAGAAAAGATGATTGACACGAAGTAAAGCCGAGGGTAACAGTAACCCTAATACCTTTCCACTGTAGATGTTTGGAAACTACAACTCCCAGCATGCTTGGTTGCTGGGAGTTGTAGTTTCCAACCACCTATAGTAAAAAGGTAATGTGGGTGTCTGCATGGCATACTGTCCCCCCAGCCCTCCCCCCCAGTACCCCCAGCCCTCCCCCAGGGCTGCTTTAATAGACAACCGCTAACAACATTTATTGTCCTTTAAATGAATCTGTACACCAACATCACCATTAATTCCAATGAGAAAGTACAAAGTCCTGAATCTTGGGGATTTACAGATTTCTGATCATTTTCAGCCTGCACAGATCAGCAGAATGACCCATTATTGCAGTCTGAGATCTCTCCAAAGTGCAGTGCGTTTATAGAAAAGGGGGACAGTTCCAGATAGTCATTCTGCTGAAAGGAGGTCCTAACCTTGGTTTTTGTGAGGCATACAGTAAACAGGCATGGCATACTGTCCCCCCAGCCCTCCCCCCAGTCCCCCCCCAGCTCACTTACCCGTACCTGGTCTTCAGTCTTCCTCTCTCTGCAATCCAGAGGCAGCCGCGAGTCCGGCGGCAGTTCCCAGTAGTTCTTCGCGGCTGCTCGATGACGTCATCCCGCCAGCGTGCGTGATGAGTCATCGCGCAACCGCGAAGAACTACTGGGAACTGCCGGCCGGACTCGCGGCTGCCTCTGGATTGAAGGTAAGTTTTTCTGACTCGAGTATAAGCCGAGTCAAGGTTTTTAGGTTAATTTTTAAACCTAAAAACCTCGGCTTATACTCGAGTATATACGGTATATATAATATATATAAGTGTTCTGGAGACACCAGATACAGGCATTATGCCTGGACATGGAACCTGGTTTAAACTCATATAATCTTCCTAGATGTATCCCGCACTTTATTTATATACATTTGTTTTCTCTTTTCTTCCCTGTTTTTTCCCCCCTGTTTTTTAGTTGAATAAAACTTGTTTACCCTGCATTACCATAGAGTGAACGATTCTGAATGTCCATGTAAGATTATTTATAAAAGCAGCAATTTATTTAAACAGAAGACATTTGCTGAAAGAAAGGCACAGAATGGAACATTGACTTATCAGGTAATCGAATCAAATACAATGTCAAGTACAGTTTCCTGGAACTTATTGTTTTGCGGGTTCTGGTTTGACGATGTTAGACAAGGTACGTTAGGGTATGACAGGGTACAGAAATGTCAACGACAGAATGGGAAATTGCTTAATCCTCAAATAGTTTAATTGTTGATCTTTGTTCTTTATTTCTCTCCACGACGCAGTCCAAAGTAACGTTTGTAGGCAGCTGCAAAGCCGTGGCGCAGAGCATACCGTTCACAGGGATCATAATCTTCGCAGGCCTCACGTTGGCGTTCCCGTGGGCTCTTGTTGCGTTCCCGGATTCTAACAAATAGAAAATTCAGTTGTAGAACTTATAAACTAACAATTACTTAGTGATGCAGTGCTGTGCTAAATTTTGGGGCTTTAAAAAAACAAAAACAACGATTTGGGCTTTTGTCGCTTAATTTTTATTTTATATACAGTAGTAATCTTGTATTTTTGCTGTTAAATGCAGTTCTTAAATGGGAAATTCAGTGAAGAAAAATCATTATTATTTACATTATTTATATATACCGTAATATTATTATTATCTATATTACACATTACTATGTATTTTGCATATTGTCATTATTTTTGAGAAATCAATGGTTTTCACACCCTTTGCTATTCTCTTTTGTGGTAATTACTACTGATTGGCTTGTGGATGGGTGAAAGATGGTGCTCAGATCTCTACTAATCAATCGAATCAACCCAGGGACAGGGATTGTGCAAATAGGAAGCTTCTAATTCTACACAAATTGCTAGGTGGGCAGGTTATGGTCACTGAAATGAGAAAATACCTTTTTTTCTTCAAAGCATTTGAATTTGTGCTGAACCTCCCCTTTGAAGTATAGCATCTCCTTGGGATGCTATGAAGTTAATGAATTGTGAACAAACCAAGACATTTCAGTTACCATGACTCAATGCTACTTGTATTCTATATCTGTAGAAAGCTGCACTTACCTCTCATTCATACGCTGGTTTCTGACTTGTGAACTCATGAATGAGTTTGCATTTCGTGAGTTAACAAAGGGATCTGTATGGGATACAGTAAAAGATTATTTAGTATTCTTACTGTACTTGATGCATTTGGCAGGCCTTTCATTTCTACCATGTGGCTTCCAGCTGCTATGGAACCACTAATCCCAACATGCCCTTAAGCTAAATTAATATGAAATAGAACATAGATCAGCATAATAGAATATTGTTTTACAGAAGTATTCTTTTTCTATAGGTTAGTCTAATAAAAACGAAAAAACATTCTTGTTGTTTTAGGGTAAAGAAACCTTTTTAAAGGGATGTATACCAAAAAAAGTCCCCATTCATTTCTATTTTAAGGGAAAGCAGAAACTGCTTAAAGGGCATGTCCACCCCAGAATAAAAATCTATACTTTCCTCACCCACCCTCCAAACACAGAGAAGGTTAAGCTAACATAAATCTCCTATGTCAGTGCCAATGATCATTACATTTCTGCGTTGTGTTTCTCCTCAGAGAGCCTTTACAGAAGAGGCAACGCCCGAGTGGAGAGTCGGTCATTTGCCCTGAGATCACCATCACGGCAGTGACGGGCAGTTACAGTTTACAAAGGAAAGTTAGCATCCTTCTGAGATGATGACTTTCTTGCTGCAGGGAAAGTTTTATGAGCTTCGAGGCCATGGTGGGTTGGGGAAGGTATGTATACATTCAGGGCCCTGGGGGTAGACATGCCCTTTAAGTAGAATGATTTTTTTTAATGTGCTCACAAGCCGTTAGCATGGATAGGAACTCCATTATTCGGTATAGGCTTTTAAAGGGTATGTCCAGCCAAAGAATAACTTAGTGGTTTACCCTCTTTACCCCCCAAAACCTAAGATGCGTTTTAACCTCACCTTAATATGACGCTTCCACCTTGAGATATACTCACTTTTACCTCAGCAGATCCCCCGCCTCCAGCTTTCTGTTTTAAGCCGGTTACGAACGTGCAGGAGCAGAGCACGCTCGTAACCGGCTGTTCCCGGGAATGGACTGTCAGGTATTGGCCATGACGTCACTGTTGTGGACAGAACTGACAGTACATACCCAGAAGGTAGCGGGAGGATCAGGTTATTTTTTTGCTGGACATGCCCTTTAAAAGGAAAACAGACCTTATATTTATTGTAATAGGTAGACGTTTGTACCAAATCTATTAATACATTGCAGAAAAAAAGTTATTTTTTGAATATCTATTATGTAAATTGTTTTTTTTTGTTAATTTCCTTTTGCTCTTCAGAGCCCTGTACAATGATTATTGGTGGAAAAGAATGGCTGCACTTAAACTTTATTTCCAGTGATCAATTCAGGGCTATATTCTGGGAGCCGTTATCAGCTTTTCCCATCTTTAAGTCATGTTAACCCATGTACCAAGGGTTAACGTGACTTTAAGACTTAACTAACGGCGGTTGCAGCAGTACGAAAAAAATTGTGTTGCGCAACCACTGCAATGAATGTACCGATCTGATAACGGCTTTTTAAAACAGAATCTTTACCACCAGCAGATAGCTGGCGTTAAAGTTTCGGAATGTGAAAACCCCATTCACTATACACTGAGAGCTGCTATTGGCTTGGTGCATTGTCTAGAGGAGGCAATAGAGAGCGATAATCGCTCTCCTTACATAGCCCTAAAAGTGACTAAGCTATGTATATACCCTACTGTGAGGATAGGTGCTAGAATATGATCATAGCATAGACTAGTTATAATCCTGACTTCTTCCTGTCAGGAAAAAGTCCCACAATACTGAAGGAACAAAACGCGTCTGCCAGATGGTTTTCTGACTGCCTGTGTTCTACAGAGAAGATATGCTCAGGGATGGTAGCTATGCCTGCACCTTGTCCTTTACATTAATGCCTGATTGTACCGTATATATTCAAGTCGAGGTTTTTAGGCTTTAAAAATACCCTAAAAATCAAACTTTGACTTATACTCGGGTCACTCACCTCTTCCAGTAATCTGCCTGCGCTCATTCCACATTCAGTGTTCAATGCTGGCTGACTTCACTACTCTGCACTGGTCTAATTCCCGGTGCCGAGTAGCGATGTCAGGCATAGTGAGCTGAAGCCCTCGTGTGCCGGTGACTGATTTTCTCAGAGGAGTTGCAGTTCTGTCCCAGCCAGGCACATATGTAAGGTCACTACCTTTGTTTTGTTTGTTAGGAGTCTTTTCTGTAACCTGATATTTGTTAATGTGTCAGTTTATAGTTGATCTAATGGTGCAGTAGTGGTCATAATTTCTACCCTCGACTTATATTCGGGTCAATCATGTTTTACTCATTTTTCAGGTAAAAATATGTACCTCGACTTATACAGTACAGTATGTGTATCCCCATGGCTCGTTACCTATATTTTTGTTGATTATATGACTGAAACAGAGGTAGATATTGTTTGTTTTTAATTGTTTTTAACTAGTCTGACCCCAAATTTAGTTTGAGTGTGCTTATGATTTTTTTTGATAACATTTCTTGTTTTTAAACAAAATATAAAAATATATATATAAAATAAGAAAATAAGGAGCGTATTCTTACCAAATCTTTCAAGTGATTCGTGACTCTCAATGGAATCTAAGTGAAAAAAGATGGACATTAAAGTTATTTCTGAGTTTAAATACCAGATTAATACAATAAATAAATAAATAGTAGGTTGGATTTAATACTGAAACAACAAGGACAATTTTAATCACCCCCCGCTCATCTTTTTTGCATGGATTGTACCTAAACTACTTGGGCCTTTCAATCCACACTGTTAATTGCTATGCAGCAGTTGTTTTAAAAATCCAAATTGCGCAATATTTATTTCTATCCCCAGTTATGATAACTGTATTAATATAGTATATAATAGAGTCAGACTGGTTCCCTTAGCATGTTTGCATAGACATATTCAATAGTTCTGCTTTCAATAAAGATTATTATTATTATTATTGTGGATTTATATAGCGACAACATCTTCTATAAGCTTTACAATTACATTCATATCAGGCCCTGCCCTGAAGAGCTTACAATCTAAGCACACAAATAACCTCAGTATGTCTTTATGGTTGTGGGGGAAACTGGAGTGCCCAGAGGAAACCCATGCAAGCACAAGGAGAACATACAAACTCCTTGCAGATGTGTCCAAGGGCGGATTCGAACTTCAGTGCTGCAAGGCATCAGTGCTAACCACTGAGCCACCTAATATACCTAATATAGAAAAATAAGCAAGAAGAATCTAGCATAAGAAACATGTTTTTTTTAGATGTATGTATATGCGTTGTATATTTCTAGTCTGCCTAGAAGTCTGATACAATATAAGACTAATGCACTGATACATAACATGACTAATGCTGGCCATATGCTGCCCTTATATTAGGTCAATCCAGAGTTTAGTTGGTTAATAAATCTAAACTCTATGATGGTCTCTGTACTTGACTATTCCTTCTCCAAATTATCGGCCTTGGCAGTTTTAGGAACTTTGCAGGAATATTTACAGGTAAGATGACTAGTATATGGACAGCATAAGTTAAGATTAAAGGAATTCAAACATTTTAGCAAATAAGTTATTTACCATAAGCAAGAGCAACTACGATTGTCAGTGCCAGGAGTACAAGGATTGAAAGTGCCTTCATGGTGTTTCTATTGATGCTGCTGTCTTCAGTCTCCCTTACTTGGAACAGAACCGGTCTCTGCTAAAGGATGCAAGGAGAAAAAAGCTACAGTATTTTTCAGAGCAATATTTATCCTTAAACCGAAGCATCTGGGAAGGGAGGGACCAAGAAATCCAGTGATATGTATGTTGGCACAGCTCGAAGGATCCATGGCTTAAGGCAGAGGTGCAGATGAAGGAAAATATATTTGTGATATATTTCGAAAAACAGAATTACCAGAACTGTAAAGAAAAATATGAAAGGAATCTCTTTTTCCCCCCCAGGATACCACACTTTTAAATCTGATGTTCAGATTTCCAGATTAAATAAACCTTTAAATAAATTAATATTTTATTACATAACTTAAAATATTTCTGTTTATTGAAAATGTACATTTAAAGAATATATGCACAATTCTCAATTCTTACATTGTCTTATTTAAATTATCTTTGATATTACTTTTATCTGTCTTTATAATCCTAATATGTGGTTATTTTGTTAATATATTAATACTTTGTATTTAGTAATATTTTATTTTTCTGTTTTTAGTATTTATATCCTAAAATGTAAGATTTCCATCTTTTTCTCTTTTGACACACCCAAACCAAAGCCCCTTATTACATTTGATGCCAGGACCATATGTGTCTCGAATTTACCTGAAACTGCATTTCTGTGGCCCACTAGCTGCACACACAACTATGGTATATCATAAAAGCCATTCTGGAATTCTGTCCTTAGGTTATGATACAGAAGAATATACTTACAGTATAACAGAATTGGATATTAAATTTTGCATATTTACTGCATATATTCAAAACTAGTTTGATTAGAGGGTTTTTTATATGGAATTTTAACTATATGTTAGTAATAATTCTATAAGATTACCACTTTGGGCCTACACCTGCCAATGCATATTTAGGGCAGAATATCGGTCAAATAGAAAATGCATATTTCCCAATGTCATGCGCTAAACATCATTTAAATATAACAATAGGTTAATTTGCACCCAGTAAATGGAAGTATAAGCATTTTATGATGGTCCTGCATTTACCTGATAATTCACTCATTACAAACATTAGCTTGACCATATATTGTCATTCCCCGGCATGGACCACGTATTTATGATCATAATAACAATGGCTAAATAATTGGTTAATATAGTGGGGTAAGTCTAATAGTGTCTACATTAGGAATTCTCAGAATGTTGAGTAATGGTAAACACTGGTGTAGAGATATAAAAAGCACATGGTATGTTATTCCTATTAAAGTTTGGATGTATGTTTCTTTAAAACAATAAGCCATGGACCATTTCTGATCTTAGGAAAACAATTTACCTTAAGGCCTAAAAATGCCACAAATACCTGTTAAAAGTGTGCCATGATTACATGTAAATGGTGTGCCATGATTACCTGTTAACAGTGTGCCATGATTAACATGTTAATGGTGGTCATGATTGCATGTAAATGGTGTGCCCTGATTACCTTTTAATGGTGCACCATAATTACATGTTAAGAGTTTGTATGATAACCTGTTAATGGTGTGCCATGACTAGATTTAAATTGTTTGTCATGATTACCTGTTAATGGTGTGCCATGATTATATTGTAATGGTGTGCCATGATTACATTGTAATGGTATTCCATGATTACATTGTAATGGTGTGCCATGATTACCTGTTAATGGTGTGCCGTGATTACATTGTAATGGTATGCCATGATTACATTGTAATGGTGTGCCGTGATTACCTGTTAATGGTGTGCCATGATTACATTGTAATGGTGTGCCATGATTACATTGTAATGGTGTGCCATGATTACCTGTTAAAGGTTCACTATACTCACTGAAACAACTTTACATTATCTGAAACTACAATTTGAGAGAAGTAAAATGGTTGTACCCACATATTTATCTGTGCTTGCTTTGTTATTAAATTATTAATATTTAGTAAGTGCTCCTAATTGCCCCCACCCTCCCTTACTCACTGCCTTCTTGTAGTGTCTGCGACACTTATAAGCTCTGCACAGCCTCACCATGGACCCGGCTCTGCTTACACATCTCCATCCCCCTCCCCCTGCCTTCTTTTCTCTGCTGATTCTCCTAATTGTTGCAGAAAGTGTGCTGGCAGGCAGCTAAAGCTCCTAGTAAGAGGTTATTAATGGGTCACATATTATAATTTCTGCTCTTGGAGTGACAGGTCTTTCCCTTTAAATGATGTAATTAAAATGATGATTTCTCAGGATCTACAGCTCAGATTTAAAATCTTTGATTTGAAAATTAAATTATATTATATTGTATTATATATATTATAGATACCCTTTAATGGGTGCCATGATTACATTGTAATGGTGTGCCATGATTACCTGTTAATGGTGTGCCATGATTTCATTGCAATGGTATGCTATGATTACATTGTAATGGTGTGCCATGATTACCTGTTAATGGTGTGCCATGATTTCATTGCAATGGTATGCTATGATTACATTGTAATGGTGTGCCATGATTACCTGTTAATGTTGTTCCATGATTACATTGTAATGGTATGCCATGATTACATTGTAATGGTGTGCCATGATTACATGTTAATGGTGTGCCATGATTTCATTGTAATGGTATGCTATGATTACATTGTAATGGTGTACCATGATTTCATTGTAATGGTGTGCCATGATTACCTGTTAATGTTGTGACATGATTACATTGTAATGGTATGCCATGATTACCTGTTAATGGTGTGCCATGACTAGGTTTAAATTGTTTGTCATGATTACCTGTTAACGGTGTGCCATGATTATATTGTAATGGTGTGCCATGATTACATTGTAATGATATGCCATGATTAGATGTAAATGGTGTGGCATGATTACCTGTTAATGGTGTGCCATGATTAGATGTAAATGGTGTGGCATGATTACCTGTTAATGTTGTGCCATGATTACATTGTAATGGTATGCCATGATTACATTGTAATGGTGTGCCATGATTACATTGTAATGGTGTGCCATGATTACCTGTTAATGGTGTGCCATGATTACCTGTTAATGGTGTGCCATGATTAGATGTAAATGGTGTGGCATGATAAGATGTAAATGGTGTCCCGTGATTACATATGATTATATGCACACCATTCCCCAATAAAATGTAAGATATCTACAGAGCTAGTAGCAGGCTTTGGGGTTTCTACTTCTATCATCTATACTGTACAAACAAATAAACCTTATCTCTGACCCACATGGCAGCCCACAGATATGGACCAGACACCTAATTTAGGAAGCATCATATTTGTAAAGAATAACAAAGTATTACAACCTACTCAGATATCTATTCACAGAATATCTGCCCTTGATAAAAATGTTTATTCAGTTACAGCAAAAGTTCTGTTACCTACATGTAATTTGTGTTAATTTACAGGAGAGGGAGAGGCATTGAGTAATTTTGCTTGGCATGTGTGGAATTTGGCAGAGAGATATGATATATGTAGGGCACATTAGTTCAAGCAATGTCATATAGGTAGTGGGACAGAGAAGGCAGAATATCAGGGATTGAAAAGTACATAGTACCAGTCTACTAAAAAAACAGAATTACCTCAAACTGTTTTAGCCACTTGTTTGTGTGTGTGTGTGCCAATTAAAAGAAAAAGCTGTAATATGCTACCTCACCGTATGTAATAGTTTTGGAGAGCATGGGTAAACAGCTTGCCTTGTTCCTGTGCACTCTTCAACCTTGCAATAAAGATTTACTTTCTACGACCCCAGTGCTTATTGGAAGCAAAATTCCTTTGCTCAGTTAGCAAATGACATTCTCAGTACAGAACATCTTACATAAAAATCTGTGATAGGTAATATCTATGTGAACACTTCTAGAACTGCATGATCCAAACAGTAATAGTAATAGCAGTAATAGTAGTCTATCTAAACACACACAGTTAATATTGCACAACATTGGGATTCGGTTTTCTTAAGATGTGAGTAGAGGAGAAAGATTAATTTATGAAAAAGAAATGTGTTTAAGCACAGCAAAAGCAATGTATATGTGATATAAAACTAATAACATCCTTACCAATAAAATGTATGGCAAGAAATGGAATTGTATATACAACATCATTCAGAGCAATAAAACAACCACGTCCTGTAAAACTTAATATATTCCCTAAATGTCATAATACAAACCGATACAAAGAAGAATTATCCTACCCTATTCATGCCATACGTACCTCTGGTCAGTGTTTTCACCAGTTAGAATTGGCAGAGGTCTTGAAATGTGTTTGTAAGCTCAACATGCCTATTTATTCATGAAGAACACCTCCTCATCTCCTCTTGTTTTTTTCCCCACCCCTTCATTAACTCCTCTCATTGGTCAAAAAACACCTTTTTCCTCTCTCAGGAAAAGGAAAAAACCCACACAAATGTGGACAACACATGTCTGGTTCCTAATTGTCAACAGATCATGATTTTATCATGTATAGGAAGGGCAGAGCGGAGGCATTTATAGGTTTGAAAATAAAACGACCACATGTTAAAAAGTCTCAACAGGGCATTGGTTTTTCAGTAAAATTAAAAATTTCCTTGCACAGTCTGGAAATATTTTACACTTGTGTATCAAAAAAGTGAGACACACCAGTGGTTAGTTAATAGCAGGATACCATAAAAAGGCAAATATTATATCACTATTTGATCTTTCACAAACTGAAAAATAGATTTCCACTTTCTCATTTGGTTATTTTTATAAACTAAAAAAAATGCTGATTGCTGGTAAATCTTTGAGCATCTGAAACATATATTTTTTAAAACTTATAGAAATAAGTATTACCGAGTATAAACCTTGCTGTAAAAAGAGAGAGAGAAGATGAAAATAGGTAAAGATCGCGAGACAATACTGTAAAGCTGGGTACACACGATTAGATATTTCAGTCCGATTGACCGATAGTTCAGTGTATCGGTCGATCGGACCGAAATTATCGAATCCGAATGTGCCCATGTCCGATCGACCGCTCGTCCGAATCGGACGAAAGGACAATCGGACATGGTGGAAAACCTCGTCCGATCGTGCGGTCCTCTATGGATCGCACGATCGGTCGCGGTGACTATCGGATGCGGCTGCTTTTGCCGCGACCGACAGTCCTTCCTCCTGGCCGACCGTTCGAAAGTATCGAACGGTCGGTCAGGAGGAAAAATCGCTAGGTGTGTACCTAGCTTTAATAAGGACTGGAGAATTCTTGGTAATTTCCATGAGACAATACTGTATAATGTGAGATTAATAGACTTAATGTTTCCCTTCATGAAAAAGATGCACCTGAGGAACAGCCAATCATATGCTGATTTCATTTGATCACACACACATTTTCTAATAATAAAGGAAACATATTGTATATGCATAATCCCTTTTTCTATAAGATTTAAAGTTAAGCAAAGGATTATTTATTCTTATTCCAACTGACCAAGATTTGATTATTAATTCTGTTGAACGAAATATGTAACGTATAAAATCTCTACTCTTCTTGAGCTATTTTAAAACTGTTCCCTGTTGTTATTGGTCTAGAAGAATTATTTGAACAATTAATTAGCAACTGAAAAGGTATAATGTTGATGTTTTGGTCTGTTACTACATCATTTCATTGCAAAAGATGCAAGAAGTGTCTCATTTGCAGAGAGATGTTATAAAAGCTCTTATTGTTTAAAATATGCTAATCAATCAGATGTTAGCATACAAATAGTAAATGACATCTGATTGGTTGGGGAAAATTAGCACCATTTTTAACTAAGAACTTTTATTACATCTCCCTGCTTGGTCTCCTTACTTTCTGAAGGTAAGTCCACCCCTTAGAAATGAAAAATTGTTTATAGACAAATCACCACGCAAACCCCAAAACTACTTTTGTTAGAAAGATGGGAGCTGTAAGACTAATCTGAAATGCTGCCTGATGTTCTGTTACCCCTCCTACTTCCTGGTTCTTCCAGTTAGCAGCTGTCAGTCATGATTTTGACATCACATCCAATGACTAAATACTATTCTCCTAGCTGCTTCCTTTGATTATGTGCAGGCATGTTAAATAACTTGGAAAGGAGGGGGAAACCTTATGATATAGGCAGAGAGAAGAGGGAGAAGAACATTTCACCGCACTAAAGGTTAGTCCTATATCTGTCAGCTTTCTAAGTATTGTGATTTTGAGGGTGAATTTCTTTGAATGGTGAACATAACCTTTAAGCATCAATATGTAAAAAAAAATAAAATTCACAACATGTCACAAGCAGTGTCCTTTTTCTCCACGGAAAGCGTATGTATTTGTGTTGAACTTCCACTTTAAATAAAGTTGTAAATAAATAATTTTGGAGGGATTGGAGGAAAAATAAAACTTAATACCATTCAGGTGGCTAAATACATAAATAAACTGAATGAGGAATTTATCAACTGCAGTAAAGTTGTGTGCTCCTTCTATTACAATTGGTTTTTAATTGACAGGCTGTACAACCAAATTAATGTAGCTTTCAGCCTGTATATTACCTTTAAATATTTTTTGCAGTACTGTAATGAATCATAAGAACATCATATCCTTATTTTTTATGTTGAACCGAGTGATACTGTAAGTTTGGCTTTCAATGACAAGTGATTCACACTTTCATTGCCATGGACACATTCCGAAGATGTTATGCCCTACTGTGCATAGTAGTTTTGGGCGTGGACATGCCCTTTAAGGAAAAAGGACATACCTTTGAAGATTGTAATGTCAACATCTTGACAAAGGAACATGACTGGTTCAAGGGAGGTGTCAAGGAGGCCATTTATGTGAAAATGAAGAAACCAAGTGTGGGGGCCAAGGGGAGTTCGACACCAGCTGTCTGCCTTGTACAATGCTGTTTTAACACCTTACCCTGGGCAGTTTCAATAACACCCCTTAGCCTCAATGCAACCACACCTTGCATTCAGAAGGTCCCTAACACTTGGCTATCATATGCTAATCGGGACTTTCCAGGTTTCCAGATTCTCAAGTCATTCTGAATTGAGAAAGCCAGTTGGATGACTAGCGAAACATCTTCAAGAACTAAACTTTAAGTCCAGTTGATCTAACTGAATAAAACAGATATACCATGACCTGAATGAATAAGAACCTTATATGTAGCGTTATTTTTATTAGGTTGTATTTTTGTAAATATATTAAAATCGTATCTTTTTAAATGGACTTTTTAAATAGACTAAAATCCTATCTTTTTAATTAAAATATCAGCTTAACTTTGGCATATGTTAACATTTAGGAACTGGACTATCTTAGAATACCAATTGTCAGCAAATCTTTCTAAATTTTCTTTCTTTTTCAGCTTTCACATGTGGATCCACTAACAAGATCTTAGCATGCGATCTGTGCTACAATTAAAGACATATTAACTATTCCAGAACTCCTAACTATTCTCCAGTAAAAGGGCAGTTAAAGGTCATGTCTACCCCTCAAAAATTATATGTATAGATTAATCAACCCCAAAACCCTAACAGAAAATTGACAGATATAGGACTAACCAGGTTATGAAGCAAGATCTTCTTATCCCGCTCAAAATTACCAAAATTATCTCCATCAAAACCGAGTTTCAGCATTAAAATTTTGTTATTTCAATGCTGAATTGTCCCTGTTATCAGCCTGCCAAAAAGGGTGCTGCATACCAACTCCTCAGCAGTTTTCCTGGCCTACCACAGTCCATAGCACATATAAGGCAGTCACGGGTCATAATGGGGTATCAAAGGAAAAATATATATGTATATAGGGATAGAGTGACGAAAAACACCTATACGTATCCCCCACCCACTAGGGAAACTAACAGCAACACTGGGCCCATACAGGATAATAGATATAATTTGAATTAACAATTTATTGAAACAATAATAACAGATGTAGATACTAATGTATCTTAGAAAAGTTACAGTCACAATAATAATTACAAATAGTTCTTTATCTCAGTCTAAACTTTGATCAAAGATGTAGCACCAATGGTTATATTCTAACACCAATAACAATCTGTTCTATAATAATCTAATGTCTATATGAAAAAATACTATAATAATAATAATCTATACTATGCAAACATAATAACCCAGGATAAGAAATAATAATACAAATACATCAAAATCTAGTACAATATAAAGTGCAAGTGCTAATAAAGTGATCTTTAGGCATGTCAGTATTTTATTGTCAGAAAGACAATATACAAGACATAAAGTGAAATTTGAAATATCTAAACAAATGAGGAATTGATGTGGATGCAATTCATATAGGCTCAGAAAGTATATAATAGAAAGTTAAAGGGCATGTCCACCCCCAAAAAACTATAATCCCCCAACTACTGGCCCCACCATGTAGTGTAGTTTAATCCTTACCTCACATCCCAGCTCCATAGGGTTCTCCTGTAGTCCCCCCCAAAGTCCCAAAAAATGACTACCAGGAGGCTAGCAGTGTCCATATAGGACACTGCCTGCTAGCTGGCCTCAGGTAGATTTTTGCCATGCGTACTGCAGCTCTTCTCCCCCCTCCCTCCCTCTCCCTCCCGTTCTACTATCCCTCCCCCTAGCTCAAATCCCCCTTAATATCCTGTCCCCCATGTTCTCCCAGCCCCAACTGCATATTTTTTTTTTTAGAAAGCTCCCCAAACTCTTACTTACTCTCCTTTCCTCCGGTGAAGTGAGCTGCCGGCAGCCGCGTCTGTGATTGGCTGCCGCTCAGCCAATCACAGACGCGGCTGCCGGTCCCGCCCCTCTGCTTGCATTTCCTTGCAAGCAGAGGGCCGGAGCGCGGCGGAGGATCGAGGGGATGTAAGTAGAGTTTGGGGGCTTTCTAAAAAAAAATTATAGCGGTGGGCTGGGAGCCCAGGGGGGACCATATATTAAAAAATATTTTTCAGGGTGGACATAGCCTTTAAGGTCTTAGTTGTGGGTGGATAAGATGGCACTTGACGTAATCCAAATTATTATTAAAAATTTGCAGTTCATAGATTGCAATCTAAAAATATACAAAAAAATGATAAAAAATTATGCTAAAATAGTTTTTATATCTTAAGTAAAAGCAGGATCGCGTAGGGAAAAAAATACCACCTATTTGTTCTGATAAAAAGGAAAAGTCCGATCCAATTTCAGTAATTGGTTACTGTAATAATCTGATGGTATCACACAGTTAAATTATTAAAGGGGCACTAAAGTGAAAATAATGACTTTTCTTTCTCCATTTCTGTATTTTTAATGCAACCAGGGACTTGATGCATTTTTGCTCTCTGTGCTCCCTGTCACTAGATCTCCTCATGTCCTGTTCATCTCGATTTTCTTTTAGCTGTAGAAGTTTAAAGGGGAAGATGTGTGGGGTGGGGGGCTTTGTTATTGATTTTTGTTATTGTAGCATTGTAGCTACAATGGGACTTCAGTAACAGACATCAGCTAACTACAGGATTGAGTGTTGGCTTCAGGCGCAAAAAGAGCACAGAGCAACATATAATGCTTATTCCTTTTCCCAATATTAATGCTGAATCAATTAGCCATACAGTGACAGAGAAATAAGCTATACTTTAATAGAATGGATAGTGTCTACATGTAGTGTGGGGGAGGGGCTGGGAGATTGACAGATTGAAGTACCTGTGTAACCTGTGTAATTGGATAATGATTTGGCACAGTTTACATGTCCTTTAAAGGAGCATTAAACCCAATTTTTATACTCCAGAATCTGAAAACAACCCTCTTAATACACCAATAAGCTTCAGTAAATTGTATTAAAGTAAATGTAAGCCTGTTAAGAACTGGATGAAGTATCTGTGTGTATGTGCAGTGTCAGGCCACACCTCCTGACCTCAGTCACATGCTTCCTTGCTTTATCTGTCCTGTAAAAGGATTGGCTAGAGATTATTAATGGGTGTGACTAACTGCAACAAGTTTCTGCCATAGCTAAGGACTGAGCATGTGCAGAACATAATGGTCGTTGACCAAACTGTGTGATACTAGAATGCTGTGCCGTAAAGCACAAACGATATGTTATTTAGGTAAATTTCCCAGAGCCCCTATCAAAATGAGAGGTAAGACACAGATTACTGGCTTTATATCAAGGTGTTCTGCCTTCTGGTTCAGTGTTGTTTTGTGGCTTTAGTTGTCCTTTAAGACCTTGATAGTTTCCCCAATCATTTGCCTCTTTTACTATGTGACTTTAGATACTAGCTGCTGACTAGGTGAGGGTGACATGATCTGTTGATAATAAGGTTAAACTATTTACCATTAGAAGTCAGAGGAGTTGTAGCGTTTTCAACTATTTGTTTCTGTGGACAGTACAAAAGCTACTACATGAGTGATGCCATCATTTGAGCTTTCTTTGTTTCACTTTTAACAGTGAAAATTCCCAGACTCGATGGGCATGTCCTTACTAGACAGAGCAGGCATGAATACTAAAGAGGTTCATCACGCACCTTCCACATATCCACCTATTTAGCTTTAAAAAATAATACTGTTGACAGTGCTTTCATATTTAGCATGCTTCTTTCTCCTGCAAGAATTTTATCAAGCAGCCTTTATTCCTCTTTGGTTTTTTCCTGAAATGTAAATTTAGATTATTGTAATAGTCATTTTGCCTATAAGCCAGCTTCTTGCAGCCAGGAATTTTCAAATCAGCTGGAAGTCTGTAGCATTCTGAACTGCCAAAGACATATTTTGGCTTTAGCATCATAATTAACAAACAGCAAATATGGAATATGTGGTGAAAAAAAATGTATCGCCAACAATATTAATTTACTTAAATATGAAATTGCATGTTTGGGGAACTATGAATAGGATCATTAAGGACCATATTTATAATATCAGCAATGGAAAATACCGCTGGATGTTTAGCAAAATTGCATGTTATAGTCTGATGGTAGTGGTAATTTACATTGATGGGTATTATTGAACACTACCACTCATTATTTAACACTAACAGACATTATTTAACACTAACGGGCATTATACAATGGATACCAGGCATTATTTAACACTAACGGGCATTATACAATTGTACCAGGCATTATTAAACACTTACGGGCATTATACAATGTACCAAGCATTTTAAACACTAACGGGCATTATACAATTGTACCAGGCATTATTAAACACTTACGGGCATTATACAATTGTACCAAGCATTATTAAACACTAACGGGCATTATACAACAGTACCAGCAAATTAAACCACTACGGGCATTATACAATGATACCAGGCATTATTTAACACTAACGGGCATTATACAATTGTACCAGGCATTATTAAACACTAACGGGCATTATACAATTGTACCAGGCATTATTAAACACTAACGGGCATTATACAACAGTACCAGGCATTATTAAACACTAACGGGCATTATACAATGGATACCAGGCATTATTTAACACTAATGGGTATTATACAATGGATACCAGGCATTATTTAACACTAACGGGCATTATACAATTGTACCAGGCATTATTAAACACTAACGGGCATTATACAACAGTACCAGGCATTATAAACACTAATGGGTATTATACAACGGATACCAGGCATTATTTAACACTAACGGGCATTATACAATTGTACCAGGCATTATTAAACACTAATGGGTATTATACAACGGATACCAGGCATTATTTAACACTAACGGGCATTATACAAGGATACCAGGCATTATTTAACACTAACGGGCATTATACAATTGTACCAGGCCTTATTAAACACTAACGGGCATTATACAACAGTACCAGGCATTATTAAACACTAATGGGTATTATACAACGGATACTAGGCATTATTTAACACTAATGGGCATTATACAATTGTACAAGGCATTATTTAATAATATTAGCATTATGTAAAGCTACTGGGTGTTTTTTGTGGATACCGGTTGTTAATGTGCAACTGCATTATTATTTCATATTGTATAAATAATAACAATCATTTTACATTGGCATCGAACCTAGAATTTTACATCTGTATCATAAATAAAAAGAATGGACAGTATTTTACTTTGCCAGTTATTTTACAATGACGCGCTTTGTAAATACGGCGCAAAATCACCAATTGTCATAGTCAGGTTACCACAATAGGGAGGGTGATTAAGATGATGATTTTGACCACACTTTTCCCATTGTTCAAGGAATTTGTAAAGGCACCATTGTGTAAGCATTGCTCAAGCTGCATTTACTGCTTGGTTCTCGTCTCTGTGTTTGCTTTAAATCCCCTATAATAAGGCCCCAAGTTCTTTTAGTGCTGGTCCGGCCCAGTCTCCTGTCTCATTGTCTAGCACATTGTTCAGCACTTGATCATGTCTTCCTATTGACCAGTCCAGGAACAGTCCAAGCCTGTGAGAGGGGCCAGGCTGGCACTACAAGCAACACTTTGGAGCCTTGGTATGGGAGATCTAGATTAAACCCGGAGGTGATTTAGGTCTTCATCCTCTGTACTTGAAAGGTAGTATAAATTCCCTTTAATAAACTGCATCAATTAGTGTGTGTGTGTATGACAAAGTGTTGCAATTTTCCAGTGTTTATCTAGACATATATAAAGCAGGCAATGGCTAACAGTGGGCACAGCAATATCAAGCATGTATATCCACTTAATAGATTGCACTAGGAAATAAAACCACTGCACAACCTTCCAAAAAGCACTTTGCATGTAGGTGGACTTGTATTTCTTTTTGGTTTAGGCTACTAGGAATCAACCTATTTAAACTCACCACACATGTATCATATCCTGAAGACATAAATAATATTAATATATGTTGTCTGCATTTGATCTACCAGTACCAACTTTCCATGTGCCTCCACTCTAAGGATAAACATCCCACTGGCCTATAACTTTGTCTCCAACATCCGTATCTTTTCCCTTGGAAATATTGAAATTGACTCCCATTCAGAGCTGGCACAAAATCTAATTCCTGAAGGTCGCAGTGAAACAGAGAGCTGTTTATAACCCACTTACTTAACGTGAAAGGCTGAAATCCACCCATCTTAGTCCCTCCTTGGACCAGGATAGTAAAGTGGAAGTTTCAGCTGGAAGGAATAAGAAGTTAAATGAAAATATCTGTTTATCGTGTCTTAAAAAACAGATGGCTTGCAAACAGGTTTGTGGGATGTTTATATTCTAGAACATTCGTTTTAGTCACAGTGACTCTTTGTGCAAGACTTAAGCAAGACGTCAAAGTCATTTCACAACAGATCAGCAGGACTATTTATTAATTTTGCTTTAAAAAGAAAAATTACTGTTCATTACATGTATTCTTCTCATTTATTTTTCCTGTTTTTGAGGCACGAAACATGATTACGGCTATATGGGACATTATATTTCAATCCTTGTTCATTGATAGTCACAAATGCAAATAATGAGTGTTAAGCATGACATACAAATCAGGCAAAAAAAATCATTGACCAGTTTAGTGATTTTTTTCCCCAAATCAATTGCCAGATGATTATCCAGACCACTCTTAATTATCTTTTCAGATTTTCTTTTGTCTGATGAAGTGTCAGACAAGCCAATGTAATACAAATATGCAAAAAAGGTAGTCGTTCACTGCCTGGTAACTATAGACCTATAAGTCTTATTTCCATGGTGACGTGAGTAAGATACTGAAAACGTTGTTATGGGATTATATTGAATATAATATGAACTTTGTTTCCAGAACTGATCTTATTAGTAGTAGTCAGCATAGATTCATGAGAATTAGTTTTCAATAAGTAAGAATTTAGATTCAGGCATAACAGTGGATGTAGTATACTTGGATTTTGCTTAAGCATTTGATACTGTGCCACACAGCCAACTAATGTATAAACTGAGGACTGTTGGCCTAGAGCAAAATATAGGTACATGGTTGTTGGATGACGTGGTAGTGTCAATGTAGTGGTTAATGGAGCTACATTGATGTGGGCTAAAGTTCTAAGTGGAGTGCCTCGGGGTGCTGTACTGAGGCCACTTCTTTTTAATCTGTTTATAAATGACTTGGAGGGGGGCATTAAGAGCAAGGTCTCTTTGCTCATAAAAAAAATGATGCAGAGCTTTGGAAACATCAAATGATGTGCAATAGCTACAGGTATATATATTATCAAAATGGGCAGCAGAGTGGCAGATGAGATTCAATGTTGATAAATGTCAAGGTGATGCATTTGGGGTTTAACAATCTTTGTGCCTCCTACACCATAAATGGCTCTATGATAATCTCAGTTGGGAAAAAAAATTGGGGTTCTAGTAGATAACAGGCTTAGCTGTTGTATAAAAGGGGAATATATTCAAGGGAAAAACAATCTTATTATCCCCTTTACAAAGCACAGGTAAGGCCTCATTTGGAATATGCAGGGCAGTATACAGAAGGGACATCTTGGAAATGAAAGGAGTTCACAGTAGAACAACTAAATTAAAACGAATATGGAGAGGCTTGACTATGTAGGCAGATTAGATAAATTAGGGCTGTTTACATTGGAGATGCGGCGATTGGATATGATCATTTTATACAATTTTTTTTTTTAAAAAAAATCTATTATCTACTAAATGAAAATTCCACAGATCCTAATTTTTTTGGACCATAAATCAGCAAAAAGTTAGCACTAACCAGCCAGGTTGGAATGGTTATTTGTGTCGATTGTTGTGGGGGCAGCTTCACAGAGCTATTGCATTGGTTGTTTATGGGCCTTTTGTAGATCTTTGTGCGTTTTTAGTAGAATCCATTCCTGACGTATGCTGCATGGTATGAGACTTTGTTGCCTAAATCTGAGGTTGGAGCAAAGGTGGTTTCTGTAGTCTGAAAATTTCCTTGCAGTCTTTTCATATTGCTGTACAAGTTTAGAGGTTTCTGCTAAACTGAACCTTGGTCATAAGATGATCATGGCAATTGAAGAAAAGATGGTTGTTCTAGTTGGTTGGAAAAAGGAGATAAGTGATTGATGGTGATTGTAGAAACCATAGAATCTGTAAAGGGTCTGTATAGAGGGGAGGAAACATTTGTTTTTAACTTTCTTTATGGCAGAAATAACGCAGCCAGTGCTACCCACACAATCCAATAATACATCGGGTGGCATGGGTTTTACGCTAATATTGCCTGGTAGCAGGCACTGTAGCATAGCTTTTTAAATATTAAAGTGTTATTGATTTGTGCAGCTAAAATTCTTAGTAAATGTGGCTCAGATGTGTTGCGCAAGAGTTATTTAGTAATATTTCCTACGCAGTCAGCCTACCCCTACAGCAGGATGCTTAAACGCATGGAATCTATTTGCATCCTTTTATTAGCTGTATCTTGCGCACTTATAACCACATTAAAGTTAATCTTTTTTTGGGAGTTTTTATGCTCCTGGGCAAGGAAAATTACTGTACTGATTTTCCATGAGCAAAGAACTGGGTCCACGCCAGAGCCATAATATGCTACTTGGCCTCTATTCCAGCTAAAGGATGTGTTGTGTATCTTGTGTGAGAGTCTAGTACCTCTAACTTTTCAGCTTAAACAAAAAGAGGATTCATTCACAGAGATAAAAATGTATTTACTATTATAGTCAGTTAGTACTATAGTACACCCGTAATTTAAACTATGAAATTAATTCATACCCTCCAACATTCACCTTTAAATCAATACTCTATAGAATACTTTCTTACATAGTCAGAGCTGTGCTAAGATTAGGGTCACATCACTGGGTGTCATGTTGTTTCTATAAGTGTAATCATATAAGGGGAGGGGATACATGTTTTATTGTTTCAGGTTATTTTTAGAAAAAAACCTTACAATGTGATTTCATGACCCGGGCACCAAACAGACAGGTACAGTACAAAAAGTAGAATTAGCCATGTGCACGTAAGGTAAATACTGGGTCAATTCAGCCAAACGTGAAGATGTGAATCATCTTTTACTTTCTATAGCGCTTTTCTCCTGTGGGATTCAAGGTGATTAAAGTACATGTAAACTGTGCCAAATCATTTTTTAACTAAACTGTTGAGTTTCGTTCTGTTTTAGAATTTTCGAATTTTCCAGAGATTTGAAAACAGACCCATAGAAGTCTATGGGATAAAAAAAATTGAAAGTTTCTGTCCATTTTGAGGGACAAATAGTAATAGTAGGTTACTGTAAATGACACAGAGACCTGGGGAATGGTCTGGGGAACCTGTAAATAGAACCAAAACTTCTTTTAAAACTATCTTTCCTCACGATCAGGCTGTTTTCGAGCTCCTGCATTCCATTTTCGAGAGTTACCAAAATCGATTGTTACTTTCGAGGATTCAATTATCGATAACCATCTACTTTTGATTTTCAATAATCGTCTACTTTTGATTTTCAATAATCGTCTACTTTCGATTTTCGATAATCGTCTACTTTCGATTTTCGATATAAATCGAAAATTAGAAAAATCCGGGTTCCGTGAGTTTCGTCGGGACTTCAAAACCCTCAGATTCGATTTGAAACTGGGTTCTATTTGAACCCACATTACATCTGTACTCAGAAACATCTCTCACATCCGTCCCTTCCTCTCACATGACACTACTAAAATCCTAGTTCATGCCCTAATCATATCCAGGCTTGTCTACTGCAGCACACTCCTGTGTGGTTTACCAATCAACTACCTAGCACCACACTATATAAAGATATCTAAATGGCTCTCTTATGTAGCAAGCTCTATCCCTACCGTGTGACCGCTATACACACATAATATAGGTCCAAACAAAAATAGGTACAGGGGGAACTCACGCGGATCAACCTTCAATTAAACTTTATAGCTGCAAATACACAACATGTTTCGAGCGCAAAACTCGAAAAAAATATCTAGAATTTATTTTTGTTTAACCACTTTAATTCGTCAAAAACTCTGCCTGGCTCATTCATTTAGTCCAAATCTACCAGCACTTGTCTCTTTGGGGTTAAATTGGTGCAAGCTCAGAACATTCACCTGCTGTACTCCATCCAAAGCCACAAATTGAGCAGAACTCTTTAAAACATAACCATATATTAGTTACTTTAAAATATAATGCATTTGCTGCCACTGCACATAGCCTACTTTTACATCAGAAAGAGTTTGCAACGTTGCAGACCAACTTGGTCCTTTGTCAAACAAAGCTTGACAAAGGACCAAGGTGGTCCAAAACGTTGAAAACTGTTTTAACTGAGTCCTGCTCAGTTTGTTGCTTTGGCTCATTTATTTCCCTTCTCGCTTCCAACACCTAGATCTATCTAATGCAGCTTACCTATTCATGTCACTTTATGTCTCACCCCTTTCTCCGCTAGACTGTAAGCTCTTTGGACAGGGTCCTCTTTTCTATTCTATCAGGGTATTACTGTAAAAAACTCATTGTGCTGTGTGCTTATAATGCATGCTTTACCTTTGTATGTAATATGTATGACTTTATATAATACTGTATGTATTAACCTTGTATGTAATGCATGATTATGTTATTGTAAAGCGCCACGGAATATGTTGGCGCTAGATAAATCCATAATAATAATAATGCAGATCTGTACCCCCTTTTCTTGGTGATGATGGTTGCAGGCAGAGATATTTGTTTCCAGGTGCTGGCCTCCAATTACAAGGGCTTTGGTTATGCCAGCATTTAGTTTCAGACTGTTGTCACTCATCTATTCTTTTAGTTCTAGTAAGCAGGTGTTTATTGTTAGTGTTGGATGTGCTATGCCAGTTTTGAAGGATAGATATAGTTGGGTATCTTCAGTGTAGCAATGGTATGACAGGCAGTGGTTCTGAATGAGTTTCTGTCAGTGATAGTACATATATTGTGAAAAGCAGGGGGGCCAGGATTGACCCCTGGGTCACGCCATACTTTACAAAGGTGGACAGAAAAGGTCCCATGAACACTCTCTGTGACCTACCACTGTTTAAATGGCACCCATAGCTTATATTTTGAATTAAAATTAAAATCTATATTTGCCAGGGAGGGACAAGGCAATAGTCCTATCTAATGTTCTGTAATTGCAAAGGGGCAAAGAGCTGTTAAAAAGTGCGATTTCTCCCTCTTTGGAATTACTACCTGCTCAGCTGTCATCGTGACCATCCTCTATTCTCTAACATGCAAGAAAAAGGAGGTTAGAGCAGATAGAGAATTGATTGTAAAGCTTGCAGAACAGAAGTTAGCTAAATATAGAAATAAAAAAAAGAAAAATATAGAGATAAACGAGACCAGAGGTCGATGCAGGCAGCGCAGGCTTATTGGTTTAGAGCTTTACAGACAGGCAACAGGTTATGGCAAGTTTGGAATCTGGGGAAAAAAAGGTTTGGTGACACAGAGATCAATCCAGCAGGAACAAACTCACTGGAAACTCACAAGGAAGCTTGTCTGTAGAACACTGCCAGACTGGAGGTTAAAATAGGCTAAACCAATTTATTTACGCCAATGCAACTGTACCAGTGAGCAATTATAACGATGCATTCCAAATTTGTCCAAATAAGAAAGAATTGTCAATGAAGAGCAAACTTGCGGATGACAATAACAGGAATGTTTGGATTCACATTTCTTTTCCCCGTCCCCATCCAAAAATGTGTAAATTGCTTATTCACCCTCTCAAAGCCCAAGGCCACAATATGTACAAACTGGCAGGATGCAGCAGAATTCACATGTTCAGCCAAATGTTCCCTTACATTTCATCTGGTTCTTCTGGGTAACAGCAGATGATGATGTCAGGCTGCTCTGAACATGTGCAACAAAGAGAGTTCATACAGCTTTAAGAGGAGGCTGACATCAGTCTGACTTACCCTTTAATTATCTGCCATGAAGTAGACTTGCCTTTAAATATGAATGGATTTCTTTTTATGACCCATCAATTTCTCTTGCTAGCAAAACACAGACCCAATTAGATTGATTAATAGTTCAGCATGAATGTCTACTCTGTCTAGATATTGCCTGTCCATGGGTAACACTGCTCGCCATTCACCAGCCTGATCTGTTCATTTTTTAAAATATCGAATCTTGCAAAATTACGGATCCAGGCAGAAAATTACAGGAATGTCAATAGATCTACAGTTAGTCCAATAGTTTAATGCATTTGTCCTTGAAACACAAACTTGTTTTTGATCATTTGCTAACTAAAGCAATCAAATTGTCTATGGCAATTGACAAATATTGGGTGAGAGTCGAAGTTTAGGGAAATATATACATGAAATCATTGTGTTAACCCAATGAAAAAACTAGTGGTGGAATAAGACATAAGCTTACTGATCCTCACAGTCCATCTGCTGACATTGACATTATTGGTGTTAGACCATTGGCATCAGTTTTAACATCTCTATCTCGCCTTGGCTGAGCCAAAAATCTGCTCTCAATGTGTTTGGTTTTTAAAGAAATCCTCAAAATCTTCAGAAACCCAGCCTCACAGGACAGCATAGCACATCATAGTCTTCAAGATACACTCACTATGTGAAGTTAAGTTGAAATGCTGTTTACTTTATGGTGACTGCATACAACTGAATACAACATTGCTTTAAAGGAACACTAAGGGGCATATTTATAAAAAAAAACGTTATTAACGCAAAAAAATTAAACCCCCATTGTTTCAATAAGATGAAGGTCCTTGATTTAAGTCTTTTGCATAAGTTTGCTAATTAATTCTATTGGCTAACAGACATTCTGGTGACAGAAAATTGGGTATTCCCTTCTATTCAAATCAATCCGTTATCTTTGTATAGTTTGGGTCTCTCCCCAGGCAAGATGTATTTTTCTGATCTCTAATGGAAATATAGGGGAAACTCAGGAAAATGCCACTATTATTTAAAAAGCCTGTTAGCCATGTATATAGTTATGTAATCCCTCTCTAACTTCTTTGAACACGTTTTTCTATTCTAGCTTTCTACAAGACAGCTGACAGCTGTGCTAATTTTGACTGTAAAACGGTCCAAGGTGATGTATCATTTTAACCAGGCACAGCCAAGCTCCTAATCCACTAAGAAGAACTGCTTACTGATTTTACTAACTGACTGTTTACTTGTAGGAAAATTACTATACCTTGCTTCTGGTTGAAAGCAGCTACAATGAACACCATGAAACAGGCACTTGCCAGACCACAAGTGGTTCCTCTTGTTACAATCATATTGTAGACATACAGTATGATAGGGTGACAAAGCCAAGTGGACTGCATTTATAAAGATGACAGTCACGTGGACCAATATGTTTAATGGTAAACCCAGACAAAAATGTGTACTTACCTTCCCCACCTCTATACTTAACTGAAGCCAGATCTTCGCTGCAATGTTCACTGCAATGTTTTACATTCAGGAACATTATCCACTTGAACTGTTGATTGAACATAATTGGCAAAAAATTTTCAGGATTTTTTCCATTTATGATGGTCAAAGATTTGGTTACATTTGGTGACATATCTTTATTTACTTTTTTTACATGATTTTTATCAAGCTTGTGTTGGAAAATAGTTTAAATGTAAATTAAACATGAATATTAATAATACTAATAACTGGTGTTTTATATATAACCACCTTATATTAAATCATAGAAGTCCAAATGAAATTCTATTTTTCTGTATTTTGGAAATGGAATGTTTATGGAAATGGAATGTTTACAGACATCCTGTAGATTGCAACACTAGATGTAACACTGCTAACTTCAGAATGTTTTCTTATGCAATTTTGGTTCTGTGACTGATTAACAACAGTTGCTGTCTAGAGCTAATCTGGACTTCTCCATAACTTCTCTATAAGAGAATGAGACTCATAAACCATCATTGTGTATTCATGTTACATTTTGTTTGTCATAGTTTTGGGCATTATTATAGCAAGTTTAATGGGCATGTTCACCCTTAAAACAAAAAACTACTCAATTGTAAGCTACCTGCTCCAAACCCCAACGTATATATTTTTCACTTGATTACCGGTATTACTAACCAGATATTTAAGGATTATTATTTTCCCCACTCTGGCAGAGTAAGCTTGCCCCTCCCCCTATGCAGTGAATCAAGGGTTTGACTGTTGACATCACAACCAATGATTGACTGCTGTTCACATGACAATGAAATTGATGGATACATCAGGCTTAATTTGTTCCATTACATGAATCAACGAGAGGGCTACTTAAGGAAGAGGTATGCCTGTCCTCGCAAGATCCTGAGGGATGAAACTGCTGGTTTAGAGACCTGTGAGGTTGTCTCTGTGCTACAATTATAAGATTTGCCCCGACTCAACCAGCTTGGGAGACTAGCATTATTGAGGCCTGCTGCCTCTTCACGGCACTTATTAGGACATAACCACAAGTCCGTACTGCACTGCTGTGTGAATCATACTTTAACGTGGTTTTGCTCATGGAACTGGTAGTGGGACTGCTTATACAGGGGACGCCCTGTGAGTTTATCCATCAGTAGGAGTTATGCATTGGTTTTAAATATTTATCTGTTTGTGTAATGTAGTTATGGGATATATGTGCCATAAAGGTTGTGCATATTTTGAAAATTTGTGGGTGTACAGGGCTTTGTTCTGTCTTATAGGGATACTGAATTTCAGAGTTTCTATGCCCTGGTTAATGTTTGTTGACTACTGTTTCAACTGTTGCCTCCTCTGCACATGTTCAAGCATATAAAAAGCAGAGGCATAATTATGGACGTCTGAGCTCTGAAACGCGCCAGGCGAAAACTAATAAAGATGTATCCTATATGACTTAACAAGGTGGTCTGTGTTTTTACTTATGCTGTGACTTACAAGATTGAATGCATGCCCTGTTTTTTGAATTTTAAGCTTACCATTCAGTTGCATAACATTTTTCTAATAATTTTTAGTAATCTAGAATCACCATTTGGTTATCTTAAACTTTTTTAACCCGTTCTTTACTAGAACCAGTAATGCAGTGGGATGGAATTACTACCGGCTAAAGCAGTAGGTTAAGCTTTTGAAAATCAGGCAGTTGGCCCATTGAAATAGTGAATGAGTGAAAATGTACAGAATGGGTACTTATTATAGAAACAAGCAGGAACCTGAAATATGGATCAGTTTGCAACCCATTGACTTACCACGTTTGGGACAGTTTCAGTATTTTTATTCTGGAGGATACTTAGTGGTGCCATCTTTAGAAACTGTCATCTTACATTACTTTTAGAATCTGAGTTTTCAGCTGCCCAACCGCATTATTTGGTGTTTTGATTTGGTCTGTTCCGGATTCCCTTAAGAGCACAAACTGAATGGGCACCCTATAATTATCATCTTGGCATCGTTTAGTTATGTTTATTAACAAAGTGACAGAGGTCATTAGTGAGGACCATCAGGACACTGCAGTACTTAGTAAGAGTACAGTCTCGTCCCACTATCAGCGGTCAGTGAAATTTCCTGTTTGTTAAATGTGTGGGTTTTTTGGTTATTATTAACTGTCACAGGCCACTGAGGTGCGTATTATTCAAATAGCTTTCTTATTCATTTTGGCCCAGCAATATTTTTGATGGCACCAATTAACGTACCAGAGCCGACATTTCCTAAATAGACGGATATACTTTACAGAGGTAAGTTGAGGATAAGATGTAAGGAGTAAAATGTCTTTCCATCCAACAGTCCTAAAAGGCTTTTTGTTTTTTTTAATCATGTTGAGGTATGAAGGCATTATGTTTTTCTAATTTCCAGAATAATTTAAGAATAAAGTTTTATCTATTTATTCTATTATTTAAAATGAAAAACAAGTGACTGCAGCCAGTGATGTCAAACCAAGGCATGCTGGGAGTTGTAGATTTCCAACACTTGGAGTTCCAAGGTTCGACATTACTGACCTGGGCAATATGGAGGGATGTATATTTTAATTGCATCACAGATTATATTTGTTTGAGTTACACCAGTATACACAGACCTAAAATATAGTTTTATTAAGTCCACGAGGCATTCCATAACCATATAAACAAGGACTCTGGGTAAGTTAATTTAAACAGGAAGTGTATTACTATTGTCTATTATACACAAGTTTTAATGGGTTATCTGTCATTAGGTAGTGTTTACAAAGATTCGTTATCGAAAAAGTTTGATAAGGAATCTTAATTTACTATTGGAATAAGTACCACTAGTGGGGGATTTTTTCATGGTGATATTGATTTGCATCCACGGTTTTAATTGCCTGAGCGACCGCAAAGCCAATTAAAGTCAATAGGGCGATAAGGGCGGTGTTCAAATGTCACATTCACATTAATTGGGTAATCTTCACCATCGGATGGTCCTATTAGCAGGTTAACATGTGCATTTAATTAATTATATTAATTGCTGGTGTTTGTTTGTGGCGTTGGTGGGACGCAAAGGTTCATATGTGGCTAGATTTAGACTTACCAATTTGAGTCTAATTAGAGAGAAATCTGTGTTAACGGATTCTAGATAGAAGGTTTATGGTACTGAAAATACCAATCATTATGTTAACCTTAAGAATCAATTTCATTTATTTAAATGTTATTTCCACACTTATTTTTATTTTATTTGAATTTGACTGTGCAGATCTGATATTAAGGTTGAGATAAATTATTGTAATATTTTGTAAAAAATTAGGGACAGTGATGGTCTGAAAGAAAACACACCGGGGCTAATGTAAAAAAGGTGCAAACATTTGCTATTACCATACTTTGTAGCAGCCAGTCAAATATTAACCTTTTAATGGGTTGATGCAGTTAGAAAGCACCTGATTGGCTGCCATTTACTCTTGTCTTCATGGACCCTCCACAACGTGGCATTTTCCCCCCTTGGAATTTTCAATCCTTTGTTAATCTGTTTTCAATCAGGTGTCTTACACATTTGAATAAAGATCCAAGTGAATTTGTGTATAATCCATATGGCCAAATTCATTTTCCTTAAAATGTATTTATATCCATTACAATTTTTCCTATTGCTAATTGGCAGAACATTTTCCTTATTCGTCTCCATCTTAAAATACAAAAATATTAACATGTTGTTTCAATACAAAAGAATTTAATTTTTGGATATACAGATCATCTACATTGAAATGCGAAGGGCTGTGTAGCCCATATTATAATTCCATTTTTGCTTCTTTCTTGTCTGACTTGTCTTTCTAAAAACAAAAGGATTCACAGTTACATTAAATAAATACATATTGGGACCCATTATGTGTATTATAAAAATAACTCACTAAAATGAGTTCAACAAACATAACAGTTCATAGTATAGCTGGAATTTAAAGGAGAACTAAACACAAATTTCTATATTCTAGAATTTTAAAATATTCCTTCCAAAAACACCAAGTAAAATCACACCCAGTAAATAGCATTACGGTAACTGTGACCCCCTGAAGAACTGGATGAAATAACTGTGTGAATGTACAGTGTCTAGAAATATAAATAAAGTGTGGTGCACTATCATTCAGGAAGTTAAAAGAGGGTGAACATGGGGATAAAAGATAAATGAGATATAATAAAGGACACAAAAGTATCCCCCTCAGTGATACCCTCTTGGTTATGGCAAATCAAGGTTAGGGAAAATTAAAATGTACTAATGTTATTATGACTATGACTAAGTCCTGCTTATAAGGACAAAACACATCAGGGGGTTTCTTTGTGTGTATATTTTTAACTTTTAACTATTATCCCACTCTATACTATTTGGTAAGATTTAGAGGGACTGAGCGTAAGTCCATCTCCTACCACTATCTGGTGTATATCTGGAACAAGAGTTTAAAGGGCATGTCCACCCCCAAAACTATAATCCCCCCCAGTACTGGCCCCACCATGTAGTGTAGTAAAATCCTTACCTCACATCCCAGCTCCATAAGGTTCTCCTGTAGTCCCCCCCCCAAGGCCAAAAAACTGCCCACCAGGAGGATAGCAGAGTCCATATAGGACTCTGCCTCCTATCTGGCCTCCGGGAGAAGTTTGGCATGCGTACTGCAGCCCTTCTCCCCCTCCCTCTCCCTCCCGTTTTGCTATCCCTCCCCCTAGCATAAAACCCCTTGTCCACATAATAGAATATGTTCCCCCAGCCCCAACCGCAAAAAACTAATTTTAAGAAAGTGACCAGAACTGTACTTACCTTCCCTCTCTCCACCGGCATTCTGAGAAGCCGGCAGCCATGTCCGTCATTGGCTGCCTCTCAGCCAATCAGGGACGCGGCTGCCGGTCCCGCCCCCTGCTTGCAGTGTCTTGCAAGCAGAAGGCCGGGCCGGGTGTCGGAGGAGAGAGGGAAGGTAAGTAAACATCTGGTCACTTTCTTAAATTATTTTTATAGCGGTTGGGGCTGGGGGGCTGTGTTCTATTAGAGGCTAAAGTTGTTAATAAGGGTGGACATGCCCTTTAAGGACTTTAACTTTTTTGTCATTAGTTTGTAAATTTTAATGTATACCTAATAAAATTTGTACATTTTAATTTTCACTAACCTTGGTCTGCCATAACCGAGAGGGTATCACTGAGGGGGATACTTTTGTGTTCTTTATTATATCTAATGAACAGTGTCTGTCACCACCTCCTGACCTTAGTCACATACTCGCCTTCCTAACCTTTCCTGCGAAAGGATTGGCTAAAGGCTACTAGTGGGTGTGACCAATTGTAACTAGTTCCTGCAGTACTGAGCATGTGTGAAGAACATAATGGTTATTGACCAAACTGTGTGATCCTGGAATGCAGGCAAATAAAGCGCAAACCCTGTATTAGTAAAGTAATTTTCCCAACAACCATATCAAAACGAGAGGTAAGCCACAGATTACTGCTTTTATGTCAATAGGATCTGCCTTCTGATTCAGGGTTGTTCTGAGGCTTTAGTTGTCCTTTAAAGAAATGTTTGTGTAAATGGCACATTTTTTCAGCCACTATCCCCCCCCCCCCCCCGGTTGAAATTTGATAATTTTGTAACCTTCCACTGACAAAACGATTTTGCCGGTTGGAGTATTTTTGGCAGGCAAAAACAAGAAAAAGAAGAATACATCCCAGCAGTTACACCACTGTTCATATGGATCAGCTTGTTCGTGAGGTATCATGAGGCCAGACATATTTAGACATAAATAAAACATTACCAATAGAGATGTACTCTAGTTTTGGCCCATTATTGGTTTCAGGACAAAACTGACAACATTTTCAGTGCAGAACTTCTATCAGGATTTTATCAGAATTTTTATTAGGATAAAAAACATTTTATTGTAAAGGGCATCACTAGAACATGTCTCCCTTGTAAACAGTACAAACAGTATTTCTAGCCAGTTAAAAGAAGCTGGCATGACATAATACTTGGATGTATCTCTGGTCATCCATTCTGTACCAACCTGCAATATTGTGCTGGGAAAGAAATGCTGCAACATACAATCAAAGGGCAGGAAATAACCAGTTGGTCTATCTAGACTAAGGCATGCTGGGAAGTTTAGTTTCCAGAAATCTGGAAAGCTTCATGTTGATCATTTTCTCAAATAGTCTGTAGATTATATGTTGCACAGTGTGAATTGTGGTGAGAGATTGATACAAACCTCTCAGTTTCTCCTGCAGGGCTGGATTATATAAATATACAAGAACCTGCAGTTAATGGAATTAGATTGGAATTACATTGATCCATCTGCTGTATGAAGGAATTCATCATTTGTGGGTTGGGATTAGGTGACCTACATTATCTGCAAATATGTGTAAAACAATATGAATTGGGCTTGTTTTCAACATTAAAGGGCAATTACCCCCCCCCCCAACCACTCCTCTTCTCTTCTACCCCCTCTTCTTGTGATAGTAACTTACCGCAAACTCAGCTTTCTGCAGCAGGCTCCGGACCTGCCCACACCACTACTTAGTATTGAATCAATGGAAAGGCATGCTGTGCAAAAAGCATGTGTTGGCCCTGCCATGGTCCAGACTACATAGCAGGGAAGGTCTGAAAGCAGCTTTATATTAAAACATATACAGAACCTAAATTTAATGAGTTTAGCAATTCATTGCGGATAATCAGTATCTTACTCCACAGCCTCTCTTTTTGGCTGACCCTTTTTAGTCCTTACTCTCCAATAAAAGAAAGAAAAGGTCCCAGGGGGAATGGATTACTTCCTCTTTTAGTATTAGACCTACATCAGTACTGCACAAGGGAGCACTTTCCTACAATCTGTTTAACATTGTGTGTGTAAAGGAACAATGAAATATATTTCCTTTTCAGATTATTTTTTTTTCAATTTGCTCCCTGAAGGTTTATTTGGAGAAATCCAGTACACATCAGCAGCATGTACAGGATGGGGGTTTGGTTTTTTTAAAGAATATAGGGGTCCTTTTGTAAAAGGGCCCCCCATATCCATCAGTCATTATCCCTTAACTATTCACAGTCTGTGATTTGTATTGAAAGATGATTAGTGGACTTGTTTCACCCTATGGTAGAACGTTCCCTGAACACGTGAACTTTACAATGTAGAACCTTTCATTGATTTTGTGAACACAAAAGCGGATGTTTTTGTCCAAAATAATATTTTGGTCAGATTAGAAAATAAAGATTTAAATGAGCTTCACTATTACTGAAACCTTAAAAAATGTTGCTAAATCTCAATTGAACCTTTCACAGAGCCTGTTTTCTATCTAGATACTGAAAACACTGTCAAACCATGCCGTTATTTAGAGATGGCCGAACTTCCGAAAGTTCGGTCCGTTTTCGAACTATATGGAAAGTTCGAAAGTTTGAAAACGGACCCATTAAAGTCAATGGGAGTCAAATAGTTCGAAATACAATTAAAATATCAATGGTAACTTAATGTAAATGGCTGTGGGACCTGGGAAATGGTCTGGGGAACATGTTTGAATATCCAGGACATTCGAAAAATCTATTTAACTCTCACTCACGCTATTTTCAAGCTCGTTCTCGCCTAGGTACCATGTACATTTTACTTGCGGATTCGATGCTCGCGTATAGGCTTTAATGGACACTTTTTATTTGTATTTTTTTTTTAGGTTTAAAAAGGGGTATACCACCTATAAATTTTATCCCTATATTTTTGATCCTGAGGAAGTCATATAGGCGAAACGCGTTGATCTGTCAGCTTTTATAATAACAATACATATGATACCTACTGCCTTTTAAAGTAATATCAATTTTTATAGATTTGCTTTTATTCTATATGTTACTTTTATTGAGTGATATTTACTGAATTTTTAGTGGTATCATTGGAGATTTTTGGATGTTTGAATAAATATTATTGGAAAATAATAAGTGTGAACCAGCCCATATTATTTATGTACATATTGGGAATAATAGGAACACACGGAGGAATCTACTACACGAGACTCGATTATCAAGAAGAGTAAGTGTGCTTTTTAATATTTATTAGGTATTTTAACTGATTTTTATGGTTTCTATAACTTGAGTCTGACCAAAGCTTTTATATTTTTTCTCTCCCCCCCCCTCTTTCTTCCTACATTTTATTGGCTTGAGTTAATTGCGCAACCAGTACTAAAAATATAGACCTTTAATGGACACTTTACTTGTAGATTCGATGTTTGCGCCTAGATACCATGTACATTTTACTCGCGGATTCGATGCTCGCGTATAGGTTATAATGGACACTTTACTCGCGGATTAGATGCTCGCATTCGCGCCTAGATACCATGGACATTTTACTCACGGATTCGATGCTCGCGTATAGGTTTTAATGGACACTTTACTCCTGGATTCGATGCTCGCATTCGCGCCTAGATACCATGGACATTTTACTCGCGGATTCGATGCTCGCATTCGCGCCTCGATACCATGGACATTTTACTCGCGGATTTGATGCTCGCGTATAGGTTTTAATGGACTCTTTACTCACGGATTCGTTGCTCGCGTATAGGTATAATAGGCATTTTACTCACACATTCGAACGGTCGAACATTCGATATTTATCGAAAGTCCGAAAATATCGAAAATCCGGGTCCGGGATAGTTTGAGAAGTCCGAATTCGTTCGAATTCGAATAGTTCGGCTCGAACTCGGGTTCGAGTTCGAGTTCTAGTCGATCTCTGCTGTTATTAGGGTAATAATATCGATCATAAAATGATCGGGCCAGACAGTTTTCGGAATGTCTCAGGAATGCCAGGAGTCTGCAGGAGAGCCAACAGGGATCTGCTGGAGAGCCAACAGGGATCTGCAGGAGAGCCAACAGGGATCTGCAGGAGAGCCAACAGGGATCTGCAAGAGAGCCAACAGGGATCTGCAGGAGAGCCAACAGGGATCTGCAAGAGAGCCAACAGGGATCTGCAGGGGAGCCAACAGGGATCTGCAAGAGAGCCAACAGGGATCTGCAGGAGAGCGAACAATGGTCTGCAGGGGACCTGTCAAGCCATAGTAAGAGCGGCTTAAGACAATTTATCACATACAATAACCAAAGTTTCTCTTTTCATCATTGCATCATTCAAATAAATAAAACATTCTTACAACAATCCTACATTCTTTTTACTTCTCCTTTATTCATTAAAGGAACCTTAGTTTATATAACTGTAAAAATACATCATAATTTTATTGCTTTTAGTGAAATACTGGACTGAACTTTATGTGGTTCTCCAAAACTTTATTTACTTGTTTCCCTGCCCAACTGCTGAATTCCTGCCAAAGTATGTGTTATGTTTTTATTATCCAACCGTTCCTCTAGTCTACAGATTTCTGGACTTTTCTTCACGCTTTGTAACATGACTCTCAGACATCTGACTGACCTCTGTTTAATAGTCTAGCAATTTAACTTGCCACAAGGAAAATATATTGGGTTTTGCCTGATAAATATATTAGTTTCTACCTAACGTTATACCTCATACAGGGTGGCACAGTGGCAGCAACTGTTCTTGTTCAATACAATTTTATCACTGTAAGTTGACAGGTTTTGCATCTAATTTTTATTGTGATTTCTTTATCTTTCATTCAGTATAATGCTATGGCTGCATATTATTATTATTATTATTATTGATTTATATAGCGCCAACATCTTCCGTATCTATATCCTATCTATATCCTATATACTAAACCACAGTTTTTAATGAGATGCATGAACCCATCTGAAAACTCCACCCACATGTGCATAAATGGCTGGAACAGTATTACGCCCATGTGTACATGATTGGCTGGAACAGTAGGAAAGGGCATGTCCACCCCCAACCTAGAGTTTACAGTGTAATCAACCAAACAAACCTGAAGTCCGCAATACAGGTGGAAAGATGTACCTGATGGAAGATCTTTAGCCTCATGCTCACCACCCCTACCAGTAAAGGTTGCCGCCTATCTTTAAAGCTGTTAAAGCTGTTTATAAGCTAGACCAGTGGTTGTCAAACTTTTTCAGGTCGTGGCACACTTGACAACACAGATTTTTCTTGAGGCACACCTGTGTTCTTAATGTTGGACTTAAATTTGTAATTACCCATATTTTATACACTTTACAGTATTTATGTTATTTAAATCAATGTCTCTACATTGACTGTGTTGTCATTTTATCATAATATATATTATAACAACAATGTAAAGTATACCGGTGAAAATATTTCCACTACCATAATTCTGAGGCACACCTCTGGCTTTTTGAAGTCACACCAGTTTCTCCTTCGAGAAAACCTGAGCTAGACATGGAGGCAGCTTCCAGCTAATAACATAGGCAAAGACAGAAGGTACAAAAAACATTCGGATGAAGATCTTCCTACAAGTACATTTTATCTTGGTAGTATTGTGGTCGGTGGGGTGTATGTGTGTGGGTGTGTGGGTAGTGATTATACTATGTGTAAGTTTTAGTTTGGGGGATGGACATGCCCTTTAAATGAGTGATATTGGCTGTATTTTTTACCAGACTGACCTCAGTCAAATTTTTCTGCAGAGAAATCTTATTATTAAATTAGAGCTATCATTTTCTTGGAAGCAGACCTTCCTGGTGGTTCCAGATTATTTTTAGCTTTAAAAAATGACTAACCAACCCTGAAGTCTGGTTCAGATAACAGAGAAAGCACAACATTTACATCAACTGATATATCCTTATATCCCCTTGGGTCCTGGTCACAAAATGTTGGTTTCTCATTTTAAGTTACTGAATTATAATAACGTCATTCACTTTGTGTTGCAAATAAAAAAAAACAATAAATAGTTTTATGCCCCCAAGTAATGGGGAAATGTTACAGTATATCAATAAGAATAACTTTATCAATTCAAATGGGTAATTAAAAGGCATTTGCACCTCCCATATGAAAATCTAATCTTACCATTAGGATACCCAAAAACCTAAAGGCCACAATACTTATCCGTCCCTCTGCTGTCCCTGAAAAGAATAATACATCATGACTCTTAACAGCCGCTATCTGGAATATTTACACCATTTTTAAATCCATACGTGCTGGCACAGCCATACAGGAGATGGTTGATGTAACAGCCATCAGTGACAGCCATGACAGAGAGACGTTACACTAAACGATTGGGAAACAGACAAGAGCTGCCAGATGGAGTCTTTAAAGAAGGCGTGATCATTCTAGGTGGCAGCAGTTGAGGGTCAAGAAGAATTCCTCTTTTTATGGACATCAGAGGGAAGAATAAGTATTTCATCTTTAAGTTTTGGGGGTAAGTATAGATTTTTGGGGGGGTTGGGGAAATGTCCTTTATTGAGTTAAGATCTGTAAGTGGAATTCTCAAAAATGATATCACATATATTAAGTGTTTATCTGTCTATCTTATCTATCTATCTGTATATCTGTCTGTCTGTCTGTATCTATCTATCTAATCTATCTTATTTAATATTTTGATTGGACTGGGGAGAGGTACGTTTTCTTTTTGTCTAGTCTAGTTCACTGTTCTATTACTATTCACATACAGTTTTCTTGCAAAAAAGGTTCTCTTTTCATCTCATTCTAATCTCTTAATTGTTGTATGTTTAAGCTTGATACAAGTCCTTTTGTCAGGGACCTGCTACAATCCCTCCCCGGCAAAGGCACTTCTAGGGTTTTTGCTGCCTGAGCCAAAGTTTAAAATGCTGCCCTTGATTATTTCCACTGCCGCATTAAAGTGGGCATGGCTTTCTCGATGGGTGTGGGTTTTGTCGATGGGCATGGCTAAAATTTCACAATTTTGAACTTTCTATCACATAGGTATTTAAACAGTTCCTCAGGCAGTCAATTAGCAATAATGTAAGTTACTAGAAACAGACATTACATCCCTTACTCAAATAGCTTCTGTTACCACAACCATATTGCTCCTTTGAGTTTTTTGTTACTCAAATCAAAATAACTTTTTTTTATAACCTGTGCTATACATGTTGGTTCAACTGTTACAATACATTAGAAATGCCATACTTTTTGTAGTTAAAAAAGATTTTAGCTAAAAGACTTGTAAGCCTGCCACTACGTTAAGGTAGACTCTTTCAGCAGGGCCCTAACTAACCTAACTAGTCTAACCTAGCCTAACCTAACAAACTAACTAAGGCTAACCTAACCATATATAATTATTTTAATAACATGATATCTGTTATTAGGGGGAAATTCTTTTTTTTTTTTCTTGACTGGTCAAGGAAAAAAAAAAATTTCTTCACCACTTCCTGTCTGCCCCCTTTCTTCTTCAGTGCAGGGGTGCTGCCTGAGACAAATGTCTCACTCTGCCTAATGGTAGATGTGGTCCTGCTCCCCGGCCCGCCTCCTTAGCTAATAGGAGGCGGGCAGGAGGGGCTTCCACTGCGCTATGTGGTACAAGTGGTGACGTTATGTTTGTGTGAGATGATGTCACTCCTAGAAGAGCCTTACTTGCCGAGTGTACCGAACAGGTAAGCGCTGACTATTTACCTCCCTATGCTTGACTCCCTGCTCTTAGTGTTTTTCCCCATTCCAGACCTTTGTATCCAGCGCTTCCCTGCTCCTGTACCTGCATACTTAGCTTTTCAGCTGCTGCTGTACCTGCATAATTACCTTATCATCAGCTACTCCAGTACCTACATACTTACCTTATCATCAGCTGCTGCTGTACCTGCATACTTACCTTATCATCAGCTGCTCCTTTACCTGCATACTTACCTTATCATCAACTGCTCCTGTACCTACAAACTTATCTTATCATCAGCTGCTCCTGTACCTGCATGCTTACCTTATCATCATCTACTTCAGTATCTACATACTTACCTTATTAGCTGCTTCTGTACCTGCATACTTACCTTATCATCAACTGCTCCTGTACCTACAAACTTATCTTATCATCAGCTGCTCCTGTACCTGCATGCTTACCTTATCATCAGCTACTTTATAAAGCACCACTTGGGTAGGCAGCGCCATACATTAAAAAAATTGAGTATACAAACAAGTGGATAAGTGCAACCAATTATATAGATAGATAAAAAATGTAATTAAATATAATTTCATACATCGATTAAGAAAGCATATATATAAATCATGTATAAATTTATTTAAGTGCAACAAGCCTTGACACATTAGGAATGAGATCCCTGCCCCGAAGAGGGAGGGACAGTGTACAGATACAAGTGGGGGGGATGGGCACAAAGTGCTTTAAAGGGCGGCGGTGCGCCATCCAGGAAGAGATAGAGAGCAGACGTTTAGAGATTTGGGATTGAACTTCAGGGGTTAGCGTCAGGGTGGACAAGTACATTTCGGTATCATCAGCATATAAGCGATATTTAAAACCAAATGAACTGATCATTTCTCCCAGAGAGATAGTGTAGAGGGAGAAAAGCAAGGGTCCTAATACGAGCCTTCGGACCCCCAGACTAAGCGGCACAGGAGAGGAAGTCTTATTAGCAAAAGAGACAGAGAAAGATCTGTTAGAGAGATAAGAAGACAACCACACTGCAGCTTGATTTCGGATGCCCAGAAAATATAGAATGTGCATAAGAAGAGAGTTGTCCACAGTATCAAAGGCAGACGTTAGGTCAAGGGGAATGAGGACCGAGAACTGTCTTTTGGCTTTGGCAGCTTGTAGGTCATTTGAGACTTTGCAGAGGGCCGTCTCAGTTGAATGACCTGGTCGGAATCCTGATTGTAACGGGTCCAATAAGTTATTAGCATTATAGGTATTTAGTAATGCGTGCAGAGACTAGACGTTCAAGGAGTTTTGATGCAAACGGTAAAAAGGGAGACAGGGCGGTAGTTTGGGAGACAGGTAGGGTCCAGAGAGGGTTTTTTAAGAAGAGGTATGACACACGCATGTTTAAAGGCAGCAGGAAAAATCCGAGGTCAGGGAGGAATTAAAAATGTGAGAAAGAACGGGGGAAAGGATTTTAGCGCAGTGTCTGAGTAGGAAGGAGGGCATGGGATCAAGGGTAAACAGGAGGTCAAAGACTTTAGAATGGGTGACAGGTGTGAAAGATTCCAGAACTGCAGGTGGTGGGGCAATCGAAAGAAGGTGAGAGTTGTCCTGGGGTGAAGGAAGGGATTAGAGTGCGGATATCATCTATTTTATTTCTAAAGTAGTCTGCAAAATCCTGAGGAGTTAATGGAATAAAGAGTGTCCGTAGAGGAGGGCTGCAAGAGAGTGTTAAATAGCGAATAGACGGCGTGGGTTATTTTTGTTATTGTTTATAAGTGTGCTAAAGTAGGAGTGTTTAGCTGCTGAAAGAGCTGAATTAAGACACGACAACATGAGCTTGTAGTGGTTAAAGTCCATCTGACTGTGTGTCTTTTTCCACAGCTGCTCAGCTGCACGAGTACAGTGGCGTAGGAACTTGGTATCCGAGTTAGCGGGGATAAGTGGCGCGACATTTGTGAGTTTGTAGGGGAGCAAAGGTGTCAATAGTAGTGGATGAGATAGAGTTATACTAATGTATTAGGGAATCAGGGTTAGAGTCAAACATGAGGGCAGCAAGTGAAGGTTCTCATTCATCCAGGTCATGGTACATCTGTGTTATTCAATTAGATCAACTGGACTTGAAGTTTAGTTCTTGAAGACGTTTCGCTAGTCATCCGACTGGCTTTCTCAATTCAGAATGACTTGTACAAGAATCTGTGGCAATTATGTACCCTGGAAAATCCCAATTAGCATATCACAGCCAAGTGTTATGGGCGTGATTGGATAGTGGCTAAGAGGTGTTATAGGAACGCCCAGAGTAAGGTGTCAAAACAGCATTGTACATGGCAGACAATTGGTGTCGAACCCCCCCACCTCTATTTAGGTTTGGTTTTTTTATTTTCACATAAATGGCCTCCTTAACACCTCTCTTGAACCAGTCATGTTCCTTTGCCAATATGTTAACATTACAATCTTCAAAGGTATGTCCTTTATCCTTAAGATGCAGGTACATGGCTGAGTTCTGACTCAAGGAATTGGCTCTTCTGTGCTGGGCCATACGTAGATGCAGTTGCTGTTTGGTCTGCCCCACATACAAATCAGAGCATTCTTCACTGCACTGCACTGCGTATATGATGTCGCTTATCTTGTGTTTCGGTATTGGGTCTTTCGGCCCAGCACAGATGAGCCAATTCCTCGGGTCAGGACTCAGCCGTGTACCTGCATCTTAAGGATAAAGGACATACCTTTGAAGATTGTAATGTTAACATATTGGCAAAGGAACGTGACTGGTTCAAGAGAGGTGTTAAGGAGGTCATTTATGTGATATTCATTGCGTAGGCTATTAACTTGGAATGATTCACTTTGAAACCCGACACTTCCCCGAACTTCTTTAGTATATCGAATAATGATATCATAGATTGTAGTGGTTGTGTCAGATACAATAACGTATCGTCTGCAAACATCGACATTTTTATTTCTGAATTTTTTACTGTGATACCTTTTATAGTCGCTGTCTGTCTTATCTTTGCTGCAAGGGGTTCTATGCATAATGCAAAAAGAAGGGGTGACAAAGGGCACCCCTGCCTAGTTCCATTCTGTATTTCTATATTTTGTGATAAGAAACCCATGTTATTCACTTTAGCTTTGGGGTCCTTGTATAAATTTAATAATATTGTGGTATACTTCTCCGGAAACTCAAATTTCTTCAATATTCTCTGCATAAATAACCAGTCTACCCTATTGAATGCTTTCTTGATATCGAGAGATAGGGCCATCGATGGGATTTGATGTAGTGATGCAAATTGTAGTAGGGTGATTGTTTTACAGATGTTATCTGTGGTGTGTCTGTCTGTTACAAAACCTGTCTGGTTGTAGTGAATTAGTGTGGGGAGTATGTACTTTAATCTATTGGCTAACACTTTAGCTATTATTTTAATATCTGTGTTGATTAGTGATATTGGTCGATAATTTGTCAGTTGGGTGGAATCTTTATTAGGCTTCGGGATCACTATTATATGGGCATCCATCATATCTGGGGGTAAAGTTTCTTTATTTTCGGATAGTGCTGATATTAAATTCAGTAGGTATGGAATTAGTTGTTTGAAAATTTTATAATAATATGCTGTGAATCCGTCCGGTCCAGGTGATTTTCGTGAATGAAAACTGTTAATAACTTCTTTTAATTCTGATTGTGTTATAGGAGTTTGTAGTGAGACTTTTTGTTCTTTTGTCAGTGTAGGAAGCTGGACTTCTTTTAAAAAATTATCAATTTGAGTTTCAGTTATTTTATTTCTGTCTATCGTCTTTCCATCATATAGGTTCTGGTAAAACTGGGCAAATATATTTGAAATATAGATTGGGTCATGGTTTAGATTTCCTTTAGAGTCCCTTAATGGTAAAAATGTATTTTGCGTTAATTTTTGATTCAGTTTATGTGCCAACATTGTGTCCGGTTTGTTACTTTTTATATAAAATTTTTGATTAGTTAATCTTAGTGCTTTTTCAGCATTAGTTTGGAGAAGGAGACTCATTTCCTTCTGTAGTGCCATCCTACAGAAGGAAAGGTCTGGCCTTTATTAATTTGGCTTGAAAAAGCCAAATAACTGTTCTTTCTATTTCTTCTTCTTCTTCCGTTTTATTCTTCCGTTTTTTTGGACCGTATCTCCTCCCACAGTTTTTGAGCTAGAGACATGAAATTCGGTACAGATGTGCGGGGCATATAGGAGAAGTGTGCTATCTTCTAGCGTTACAGCGTTATCGGCGAATTTCCAGACATTTTTCCCCATAGACTATAATGGTAACAATCCTCAAATGTGGATATTTCAAAACAGTTTTTTTCATGGTCATAAATACAAATGGTGATACCCCCAACCCCCCACACAGACCCAGGTACACCCACCTAATGACCTACCTTTCCATTACTGTGCCATACTTAAAGGGTAACTAAAGTCAAAAAAATTAATTTTGATTAATAATAAAAAAAGTTTGTTTTTTTAACCCCCATGTGGCACAGTTACATACACCTACTGACCTACCCCTCTATTACTGTGGCAGCCATACCTAAAGGGTAACTAAAGTAAAAAAAAAATTTTGACCAATCATCAAAAAAGTTTTTTTTTAACCCCCGACCCGACACAGGCACACACACCTACTGATCTACTTATCCATTACTGTGGCAGCCATATCTAAAGGGTAACTAAAGTTAAAAAAAAAATTTGACCAATCATCAAAAATGTTTTTTTTTTTAACCCCCAACCCGACACAGGTACACACACCTACTGATCTACTTATCCATTACTGTGGCAGCCATACTTAAAGGGTAACTAAAGTCAAAAAAACTAATTTTGACCAATCGTCAAAAAGATACAGAGAGATTCAATAAAAGTTCTTATCATTGAAAATGGTGCTAATTTTGCCCTAACCAATCAGATGTTAGCTTTCTGATTGATTGGATCAAAATTAGCACCACTTTGGGCTGGGTACACACAAAAGTTTTTTTTGTCCCAAACAAGCATTCACTACAAACTCATCATTCCCATTATTGAGTTTTAAAATCTGCAGCAAACACACATATTCCCTTCCAAAATGCAGCCCTTCAAACTTTCCCTTCTAGTTATATTTTTAATCTGTATTGAGATAAATGCATGGTCAGACCATGAAATTTCTGAGATATAAGAAGAGGTTTATTGGAAAAGGAATTGTGGTGAAATAAAGAAATAAAAGAGTAATCTACCGTATTCTGGTAAACACTTTGTGTACTGATGAATAGGAAGGTCCTAACTTCTAACCTTTTTTACTTCAATTACCATTAGCAAACTTTGCATTTCTCATTCTTACACACTGGATCCATATAACAGGCTCTCTCACTTCCCCCCAGCCCTTTGGCCTAGGAATGTGCATTGGTTATCTTTTCTTTGTTTGTATAAATGTTTGGCCAGATCAGTAGCACTTCCGCTAAATGTAGTTGTAAATTAGCCTAATTGGAGTGCTTCCACAATCCTTGTATTGTATGTATTGTATGTGGTAATAGCACCCCCAACACGCCCCTTTTAATGGGAGGTCCTATGCCTTTAATATAAAGCACTGAATGGCCTCATCCCTCAATTTAAAAAGCCAAATGGCTGGGGGGAAGTGAGAGAGCCTGTAATATGGATCCAGTGTGTAAGAATGAGAAATGCAAAGTTTGCTAATCGTAATTCAAGTAAAAGAAATTTAAAAAGGTTAGAAATTAGGACCTTCCAGACTGGGGTTACCTTGACGTGGTTGGAAGGCTTTTCATTCATGTGATCACAGTAATGTATACTAAAACCCCTTTGTTTATAAAGTATGCCAGTGTGCAGATAATATGATATTGTATGGGGCCTAGGAATGTGCATTGATTATCTTTTCTATGTTTGTATATATATATATACATATATATATATACACACACAGTACAATACACAGTATATATATATATATATATATATATATATATATATATATATATATATATATATATATATATATACAGTACAATACACAGTATATATATATATAAATATACAGTACAATACACAGTAACATAGTAACATAGTAATTGAGGTTGAATAAAGACATCCATCCATCAAGTCCAATCTATTCACCCTTTTTTTTTTTTTTAAACCCTCCCTAAGAGTTGATCCAGAAGAAGGAAAGAAAAAAAACAGCTAAAAAGGAGGAAAATATTACTTCCTGACTCCAAATGGCAATCGGAAAGTATCCCTGGATCAACCAGATCTATATGTATTAATACTAGTAATTCTCAATATTTTTTAGTTTTAGAAACTTATCCAGGCCTTTTTTTATTTAATGAACTCGCAATTACCACACTGTTAAGAAACCTTTCCTAACCTAAAGATAAAACTTCTTCTCTTTCAACATTAAAGGATGTCCACAAGTCCTCTGATATGACCTACTAGTGAACAATGCACCAGAGAGTTCATTGTATGGCCCGTTAAAATATTTGTATTAGGTTACCATATGCCCACGTAAACATCGCTTCTCCAATGTAAACAGCCCTAACTTGTCTAATCTGCCTGCATATTCAAGCCCCTCCATTCCCCTAATTAATTTAGTTGCCCTTCTCTAAACTGCTTCCATTTCCAAGATGTCCCTTTTGTATATGGGATTCCAAAACTGCACTGCATATTCCAAATGAGGCCTTACCAGTGCCTTGTAAAGAGGGAAAATAATATCTTTCTCTATATTCCCCTTTTTATACAAGACAATATCTTGCTAGCTCTAGCCGTTGCTACCTGGCATTGTTTGCTACAGCCATGTCTGTTATCTACCAGAACCCCCAAATCTTTTTCCATTACAGATGCACTTAACACAGAGTTATTTATGGTGTAGGTGGCACAGGGATTATTAAATCCCAAATGCATCACCTTACATTTATCAACATTGAATCTCATCTGCCATTCTGCTGCCCATTTTGATATCTAGGTCTGCTTGCAACACTTGCACATCATTTGAAGTTTCCAAAGCTCTGCATAGTTAAGTTTCATCAGCAAACACAGAGACCTTGCTCTCAATGCCCCCTTCTAAGTCAGTTATAAACAGATTAAACAGAAGCCGCCCCAATACAGAACCCTGAGGCACTCTGCTTAGAACTTTAGCCCACATAGATGTAGCTCCATTTACCACCACTCTTGCGAGTGGTTATTGCGATCCAATAACCAATTCTGTATCCATGCACAAATGTTTTCTTCAGGGCCAACAGTCCTCAGTTTATACATTAGTCACCTATGTGGCACAGTATCAAAAGCTTTCGCAAAATCCAAGTATGCCACATCCTCTGCTGTGCCTGAATCTAAATTCTTACTTACTTCATAAAACCCAATTAAATTTGTCTGACATGATCTGTTTCTCATAAATCCATGCTGACTACTACTAATAAGATGAGCTCTAGAGACAAAGTCAAGGATATGATCCCGTAACAAAGTTCCCAGCACCTTCCCTACCACTGATGTTAGGCTTACAGGTCTATAGTTACCAGGCTGTGAACGACTACCTTTTTTGAATAATGGTATTACATTGGCTTTTTTCCAATCCAGCGGCACATCCCCAGACCAAAGTGTATCTGAAAAGATGAGAAACAGTGGTCTAGATAGAACTGAACTAAGCTCTTTTAAAATCCGAGGATGCAATCCATCTGGTCCTGGGGCTTTATTGATATTGACTTTGTCTAATTGTTTCCGTACCATATCCTCCGTCAGCCAATGTTAATACTACTCATTCCTTACCTGCATATTATTACAATCCCTGCTGTAAGGACAAGGATTCTCAACAGTGAAAACCTATGTAAAAAAACAGTTTAGCAGATTAGCCTTTTTTGCATCCTCTACAACCATCTCAGCCCCATTATTTAATGGTCCCACATTCTCAGTCCTCATCTTTTTATCATTTATATAATTAAAAAACATTTTGGGGTTGGACTTGGTTTGATCGGCAATCCATATATCATTTTCTATTTTAGCTAATTTATTTGCTTTCTTGCACTCTTTATTACAGCTTTTATACTCCTGTTCTGTTCCTTCTGATTTCAAAATTTTAAAAGCCTTTTTCTTTTTTTCCATTTCCCTTTTTACCTGAGCATTAAGCCATGCAGGAGTGGACCTAATTTTTTTTACACTTGTTCCCTAAAGGTACAAATTTAAAAATGTAATGGTTTAATATCCCTTTAAAAGTGGTCCACATCTTCTCTGTATCTTTACCTAGAAACAATTCCCCCAGTCAATGAGCAGGAGTGATTCCTTTAACAGCATAAAATTAGCTTTTTCTTTTAACCCAGTGCACTTTAGTTTTTTGCAACCTATATTAAATGACACTATATCATGGTCACTATTCCCTAAGCTTCCCATTACCTTCACCTCCAAAATGAGCTCAGGGTTATTAGATATCACTAGATACAACAATTCTGCATTCTGTCTAGTAGGAACTTCTACCACCTGTGAAAGAAAATGCTCATATAGGAAAATTAAGAACTTTATACAGGTGACACCTGAGGATGGGGGAAAACCCCTGAAACATTGTGTGTATTTTGGACTTTGTTGGAGTGTGCCTCCCTTTCAGTATTTTTGTTTATAACCCTTTCGTGGCATGGAGATAGGGGAGTGCACCTCAAAACTTACCTGTTACAACTCCACATCCTTGGTTTAAACTGATATATTCTCCCCCAAAACAGCTGCACCATCATCGAGGTGCAATCTGTCTCTACTAAAGAGCCTGTAGCCAACAGAAGTCAGCCCAGTTCTCTAAAAACCCAAACCCCATCTACCCTCTTAGCCACGCATTTATACTCCTGAGCTCCCGTTGCCTCCCTAGCATAGCATCTGGCTGTGGTTGTATTTCTGAAATCACTACCCTTGAGGTCCTTGCTTGTAACTTGCTTATAACTTGGCCCCTAATTCTCAGAAATCATTTTTAAGGACCTCGTCTCCACCTCTAACTTTGTTATTGGCCCCAATGTGAACCAAGACCGCCGGGTCACTCCCAGCCCCACCCAATAATCTATCTACACGATCCACCACATGTCGAACCCTAGCACCAGGCAGACAACACTCTGTTCAGCATGCAGGGTCTTAGCGGCAGATCTACCCTTCTAATAATGGAGTCCCCTACCACCACCACCTGCTTATCATTCCTAGCCCCCAATTCTCCCTCCCTTGTATTGGAGATGGCCGTCCCCTGGGTGCTCAAAGGAACAGTCCGCTCTATACATGCTACTTCTGAGCCATCGTCCTCCACATTTTCACCTAACACGGCAAATCTGTTGGGATCGACCAACTGGGAAAAAGCGACCCTACCCTTCCGTCCCCTACTTCCCCTGGTGACCCTTACAAAACTATCTTCCTTTACCACCTTATCTGCCCCATTAACACCCTCCAGTTTACTGGCCCCTGCCAGTACCTGCAATTCCCCCAGATTTGTCAAGCCCTGCAATGCTGCAAGTTTCCCTTTAGGTTCTGGACCTCCGATTCCAAATGGGCAACCCACTCACATCTGACACATACACAGGTCCCTTGGGGCGACTGCTCCAAGATCCTATAAATGCGTTAGGATGCACATTGCGTGGCCCCAACAAAACTGTCCATACTAAATAGCAATACACAACAAAAGAAACAGCAATACACGCAAGAGAAACAGCAATACACACAAGAAAAAAAGCAGTCTTGTTCTTATATATACAGTACAGTACAATACACAGTATATATATATATATATATATATATATATATATATATATATATATAATAAAGATATTAGTCCAGTGCACACATGGGATTTAGTGAACAAAATCAGCCTTTATTGGCAATACATAGCAGACAACGTTTCGGCCCTTAGTGTTGGGCCTTTCTCAAGCCTATAAAAAAGTGCTCACAGTGCAAACAATTATATACCTTCATAATAGTGACATTTCCTTACCCCTATGTGTAACATATAATATACTTGTGCACAACAGTTTCAGTATATATAATATATCACTCTTTTAATACGTAAATAAAGTGCTAGTGCTTTTACCTCATCTGTGTAAATCAACAATATGAACATGATTTTTTCAAAAAAATTCCTTAAAAAATATTGTGCTCATTAAAAACTTGTTACAAAACTTTGTCTTGAGTGAGGGTATTTAATAAATAGAAGTACATCTGTAAATATAAAATAGAAGTTAATCTGTATATAAAAAATGTCATAGGTCACTGGACTTAGCTATCGCTCATTCAGAAAGCATTTGAACGAAACTTGTTCATTAAGGCCTTTAGGGCTAATTGTATCCAAGGTTTTGATCCAATAGGCCTCCCTTTGAAGGAGTGCTTTAGATCTATCCCCTCCCCTGGGATGTTGGGGTACATGATCAATTCCAATATATCTCAGGGAGGCCAAGGTATGACCCTTTTCTAAGTAGTGCTTGGCTACCAGTTTAATTGTCTTCCCATCTCTAAATGCCACCTTTATTGCCAATCTATGTCCGTCCATGCGCAATCTCAACATTAAGTCGGTCTTACCCACATATGATAGACCGCATGGGCATGTGATTAAATAAACGACATGTGTAGTGGTACATGTGATGGGCATTTTTATCTCAATTCTTTTCCCTGTGTGCGGGTGTACAAATGACTGACCAAGAGTCATGAAACGACATGATAAACATTTGCCACAGCTGTAAGACCCTCCTTTTCGTTTCGGTAGCCATGTTGGACTAGGGTTATATGAACGTTCAGGGTCTGTTCTGACTAGTAGGTCCTTAAGGTTTTTCCCTCTACGGTAACCTATCACTGGTTGTTGTGGCGTTAATGTCGCCAGCTTGTGGTCAGACTGCATGTGATACTGAATTGAAGTCAATGGTACATACAAAATTTTTGTCATTATTGGGTTTTTGCTTATCTACCACCTGGGTTTTTTTTCAAGGCTTTTTTCATAGCCTCACCCAAGATTTGACTGTTATACCCCCTAGACAAAAATTTCTCCCACATCTCTCTTAGTTGTACCTCTCTGTTTTATTAGAATTATTTCTGATCACACGGCAGAACTGTGCTACTGGAAGCAACCTTTTAAGGTGAAAAGGATGACAACTTTTAAAATGTAACAATGTATTGCGATCTGTGTGTTTTTTTTAAAAAGGCTATATTCTAGCTCATCAGCTGCTCCTGTACCTGCATGCTTACCTTATCATCAGCTACTCCAGTATCTACATACTTACCTTATCATTAGCTGCTCCTGTACCTGCATACTTACTTTAGCATGAGCTGCTCCTGTACCTGCATACTTACCTTATTATTAGCTGCTCCTGTACCTGCATACTTACCTTATAATCAGCTTCTCCTTTACCTACATACTTACCTTATCATCAGCTGCTCCTGTGCCTGCATACTTACCTCATCATCAGCTGCTCCTTTACCTACATACTTACTTTATCATCAGCTGCTCCTGTGCCTGCATTACTTACCACATAATCAGCTGCTCCTTTACCTGCATACTTACCTTATAATCAGCTGCTCCTGTACCTGCATACTTACCTTATTATCAGCTGCTCCTGTACCTACATAACTTACCTCATCATCAACTGCTCCTTTACCTGCATACTTACCTCATCATCAGCTGTTCTTGTACCTACATACTTACCTGTTATCGACTATCCTTACCTTACAATCAGTTGCTCTACAACCCACCTCTCCTATTCTGTGACTGTTTGCTGTGTGGTCCTAACCTCCCTTGTTGGCAGTCTTACCCTACTGAGCCCTGGGATAGCTGTCATCCATATCAGTGTGTACCCAGGCTGCTGCCCTCACCACTGATGCTCCACCCATCGTACCTGACACCTTTTCATAGATTTGGCATTAATAATAGATTAAACTTATAGCAAATGCCAACATTACCTTTTATTTTACATTCCTACAGAGATGCTTGGATCTGAAATCGCTCTGGGTAAACCCCCCTGCGCAGATTCAATATTATAATTTTATTATTATTATTAAACCCCAAAATCCCAGGTAATTGGCTGGCATTAAAATCTTGTGCTAAATGTAGCACAAACTCATTAAACCAGGAGCGTCGGCTGCACGGGTATCGCTCTAATCACTATAAAATCGGTTAGCGTGACTATCTCCACAAGGTGCCCAGCACTCTCTGTAAATGAGCCTGTTGAGCTTTTATTACTTTCTACTGCCATCTAGTGTGGTGTTTCTAAAACGCAGACATTAATGTGAGAAGATGGCCCAAGCTTTGCATAACATTCACTGTTTCACCAATACAGAATCCCAATTAGCACATACAATACACATAATTAACTAAAACCCCTGCTGTGTCAGTAGACATGATCTGAAGCATTTCCTTATTTATATCTACAGCAAAGGTTCTCTCTGTCCTGTAAAAATCACAATCCAGATAGCAATGTCCATTGCATCAATGTTGATTAAATATGAAATATGAATGTCTGTCAATCAGCATTTGTACAATGGGATGTCTATTTCTAGTATCATCCACTCTCATTTAGTGAGTTTTTCATTTTATCATTACCACCTATAATTCTGTACCATTCATCAGGTTGCCCTCCTCATCGGCACCTACAGGGAGATCCATAAAAAGTTCTTATGGTTAAAAATGGTGCTAATCTTGCCCCAACCAATCAGATATTATTTAACATTTGAAAGCTAACATCTGATTGGTTGGGGCAAAATTAGCACTATTTCTAACAATAAGAACTTTTATTGAATCTCCCTGTTAGTGTCAAAATAAAACCCTCCTCTGATCTCTTATCTGTCCTTATCAACGGACCAGTGAATTCAATTGTATCATATAAAGCAATCAAACATAATGCCATTTTATCCAGTAGCCTAAAGCTAGGTACACACCTAGCGATTTTTCCTCCTGACTGCAAAAGCAGCCGCGTCCGATAGTTACCACGACCGATCGTACGGTCCATAGAGGACTGCACGATCGGACAAGTTTTTCCACCATGTTTGATTGTCCTTTCGTCCGATTTGGACGGATGGTCGGTCGGACATGGGTGCATTCAGATGCGATAATTTCGGTCCGATAGACCAATACACTGAACTATTGGTCAATCGGACCGAAATATCTCATCGTGTGTAACCAGCTTAAGACTACTGATACGTTGTACAGGTTGGAATTCTTGGAATTTCTGTAGTAATGTGAATAGTTGTATAAAGTCAGTTCTTTGAATTCTAAGTGGTATTCCCAGCAATTAAAACATGGCATGTAGACTCACATTAGTGTTACTTACAATGTTTTTTCTAGACAGGAATCCATTACAGAATTCTTTCAGGTGAGTAGTAGTGATGTCGTTACCCATCATTATTTCTCTAGAGTCGTCCTCGTTATTATAAATAACTACTCTTGGGAGGTCACTTCTGCTGATCCCGAAATAAGACATCACTTTCTCATTGGTTGGAATTCCTATGTCCACTTTCACAAATAGCACCTGGATTGGAAGGAAAGTGCTATTTTTTTGAATGTTAACACTGATTATTTATATACATTATTTTAATTGGTTTATTGGCTGTAAGTCAATGTAAATAAGTTTTAGGCCAGAATGTTTCGTATCGGGGCATTATAAGTTTCCATATTCTCGGAGGACTGATAACAGATTGTATAGTAACACTTCCTTTTAGCAACCTTTTGACAGAATACAACATTATTCTAAATAGGAATCCTAAGTACATAATTAAGTAGACTGGGAAGTCATTAGCTTCTATAAAAAACACACAAAATATAAGCAATTTACAAAAATGTCTGTAGTGGATGGATTTACCCAAACACTCATGATGGAGAGTAAAGTTATAGTAACATACCCAACCAAAAATATTCCAGTGAACAAGAAATGAACTCACTAAACATTGGTGCTGCATTTGCACACACCAAGCCCTTCGCTAAGGTACATCAATAGTTATGAGGCAATAGTAAGAGTTCCTGGATTTTTATTTACACCATCATCTTACTGAGAAAGTCATACCTGACCCATTTACGGGCCAATGTGGTGAAAAAATGTTATGTCTCACCTGACCGTGATCCTGCAATGTTGTGAACTCCTTTGTGAGACTTATTGCATTGTGGGATCCCGGTCAGGTTTTTTTCCCCTGCATCGCCTTGTGCGCCTTTGTTCATTAGGCGTTACATTTTGTACTACTATCTGTTGTATTCAAGTAGATCAACTGGACTTGAAGTTTAGTTCTTGAAGACGTTTCACTAGTCATCCGACTGGCTTTCTCAATTCAGAATGACAAGAATCTGTGGCAATTATGTACCCTGGAAAATCCCAATTAGCACAGCCAGGTGTTAAGGGCGTGATTGCATAGTGGCTTAGAGGTGTTATACGAGCGCCCAGGGTAAGGTGTCAAAACAGCATTGTACATGGCAGACAGTTGGTGTCGAACCCCCCCCACACCTCTATTTAGGCTTGGTTTCTTTATTTTCACATAAATGCCCTCCTTAACACCTCTCTTGAACCAGTCACGTTCCTTTGCCAATATCTTAACATTACAATCTTCAAAGGTATGTCCTTTATCCTTAAGATGCAGGTACACAGCTGAGGAATTGGCTCTTCTGTGCTGGGCCATACATTGATGCAGTTGCTGTTTGGTCTCCCCCACATACAAATCAGAGCATTCTTCAAGAACTAAACTTCAAGTCCAGTTGATCTAATTGAATACAACAGATATACCATGACCTGGATGAATGAGAGCCTTCACAAGCATATTTTGCACTACTAGGTATTGCAAAAAATGGAATTAGCCAATATTCAATAGGCTACGGTTACGTTTTGGAAATGGTGCGGACTGCTCAAAATTAGTGAAAAACAAAATTTAAATATGATTGGTTAATGTGTGATCATGTGATTGCAAGCATTGAAATATTAACCAACCACAATTGGATTTGGACCTTCAGCAAACCTATATAAAGAGGTGCAAACCCCGCGAAGCTTAGAAGTCATCACAGTACTGGCAGAAGAAAGAAGCTCATGTTGCCAGCCAGCACTGGTCACTGACACTGCCTGGTGGCAGCGAAGTTGGTATCACCAGCTGAGAAGAAAGAAGACTTTGGATTAAGATGCCACCAACACCAGTGACGTTGATGTTGCCAGCCCCTACGGTGTCACTGGCACGGCCCCCGGAACCTGGCTACTTCCGTTTTTCTTCTGTTCTTCCCGAGGGACGTGTTCCTCGGACCATTTCCCAGGTCCCAGAACCATTTATAGTAAGTTACAACTGCTATTTAAACCCTTATTTTAGGCTGAAATTTCAAAACTTTTCCCCCATTGACTTTAATGGCAAAATTCGTGGATTTTCGAATTTTTTCGGAAATCCACGAATCCTCGAGTGGAAATAATTTTCGTAAGTTCAGCCATCTCTAGTATCTAGTGATACATTGTCTCTTAAGAATAGTCACTAGACATGAAACACATCAGGGGTGGTATATCTGTTGTATTCAATTAGATTAACTGGACTTGAAGTTTAGTTCTTGAAGAGGTTTCGCTAGTCATCCGACTGGCTTTCTCAATTCAGAATGACTTATACAAGAATCTGTGGCAATTATGTACCCTGGAAAATCCCAATTAGCATATCACAGCCAGGTGTTAAGGGCGTGATTGCATAGTGGCTAGAGGTGTTATAGGAACGCCCAGGGTAAGGTGTCAAAACAGCATTGTACATGGCAGACAGTTGGTGTTGAACCCCCCCACCTCTATTTAGGCTTGGTTTCTTTATTTTCACATAAATGGCCTCCTTGACACCTCTCTTGAACCAGTCACGTTCCTTCGCCAATATGTTAACATTACAATCTTCAAAGGTATGTCCTTCTTTATCCTTAAGATGCAGGTACACGGTGGAGTCCTGACCCGAGGAATTGGCTCTTCTGTGCTGGGCCATACGTTGGTGCAGTTGCTGTTTGGTCTCCCCCACATACAAATCAGAGCATTCTTCACTGCACTGCACTGCCTATATGATGTCACTTTTCTTGTGTTTCGGTATTGGGTCTTTCAGATGTACCAATTGCTGCCTCAGTGTGTTGTTCGATTTAAAGCAGACAGGGATACGATGTTTTTTGAAAATTCTTCTTAATTTCTCGGAGACCCCTGCTACATTTGGGATGACCATGTTCTTTCTCCTGTCTTGCTTTTCCCCTTCATTGTTGGTATACATGTTCTTTTCTTTCCTTCTACTTCTTTTGACAAAGGCCCAGTCTGGATATCCACAAGTTTTAAGGCTCCTCTGAGATGTTTCATTTCTTTAGCCTTCGCCTTGTGCTAGTGCGGATGTTCTCAGCTCTGTGTTGCAGGGTTCTGATGACACCCAGCTTGTGATCTAAAGGGTGGTGGGAGTCAAACATCAAATACTGATCTGTGTGGGTTGGTTTTCTGTAAACCTCTACTTCCAGTTTACCAGTTAACCACAAGCACATCAGGGGTGGCTTTCTCTGTAAGGTGTTATTGTAAATAAAGCTTCAACTTTTACTAGTTTCTGTACACTAGTATACATCTGTTTTTTTATATATATTTATATATAATATCATAAAATGCCATAAACTGACCTTCCCTTTTAGTTCCATGGCCGCCTCTTGAAATGCCTTCATTAGCTTCTCATGGTTCTGCAATGCTTTGTCTATGAACAGGATTGTGTTGATTTGAATGTTGCTGTTTAAGATTCCGACAGCTGTCTGATGTGTAATAAAAAACACAAACAACATAAGATACAAGGATTAAAAAGCAAAACATCCAATGGAAACTAAGCAAGTAACTAACCAAATCCAATTCTCAATGCTGAATACTGAGTGAAATATTTCTTTATGTTTACATTGGCTTCGTGATCATATCACACATTTCATTTAAGGCTCCCACCTGTTCCTAATACTGGAACTATGTGTGATTTCTGGAAATGTATCTGGGTAGTTTACTGTATATTTTATAAAGTCACAAAGTTTAATGTACTGAAATATTACTCTGCATTTTATTACAGTACATTCCAATTCTAATAAATAAGACATGACACTACCAAAATGTAGTGGTATATCTTTGGCTATCTCAAAGTGTCCCAGTGCGCCCCAACACACAAATTGAGAACCAGTCCTATTGTCCTGTGTTTACTGTGTGTAATTGCAAAATCTAAGGAACCTTCCACAATCTTATATTTTTATCAGAACAGACGTACCTAAAAACAAGTAATCTTTGATATCCATAATGAAATAATTGGGGGCCATCCACATAGAGTTCTTTTCGCAAAGCATTTGGTAAATACGGTTTTAGGGGCTAAATGCTGAAAAAGTAGGTAAGGGGTGTGTGTATAATTTTAAAGCAAACTAGGACCAACAGATTAACTTTTGGGTAAAACAAGGCAGCAGTCCAGCATCCAGGATAGATGCCTAAACCTTTTCAAAAGTTAATATTTTTTTTCACAATACTTTGTTCCTGATTCCACAGTCCCATGCTCCTCCGGCAGCTGTGGGTCCACATCATAAGAAATGAATCTGTCCTCTTTCACTAGCTGTGACAGACCCCATGTAACAGGATTTCCAGAACCTCTTGTACACCAACAGCAGCAAAGCAAAGTTAAGGCATATTTCTGGGTTGAACTTGCTGCCTTGTCTTACCCCAAATTTTATATTTTTCTTTTATTTCTCTTTTAACTATACAACTAGAAGTACAAGTATTGTAATTTGGAAGATAGTCTGTTAGAATGTTGTCTTCCACAGATAAATAACAATAATAATAATAAAAGTAATATTCAGTCTTTATAATATTGTAAAAGTAATAATAGTCTTACAACTGCATTGTAATCTGTCACCATCCTCAGATCATTGATCGTTATGAAACGGTAAAGTTTCTCCATATTTGTCTCAGGATTTTCATCTATTATTAGATCATCTCTTTTCTTATCTACCTGTAAATCACCAGATGTTAATTACATGGACCATATCTCATAATATTTAATTGAGATGTCATAATACAAAAAGGGCAAACTTACCTCCTGACATTCCTGTGACATTCTGACAACTGGCTGACCCGATCATTATTACAATTGTAATCTCGCTTTGTAATTACGATCGGGAAAATGATCTGGCCAAGATATGTTATGGGAATGTTACAGGTAAAACTGCTGCTCCACTCGACATTAAAATGGATTTGAAATTCATCTCAGATCAAACAACAAATCGTTGTAATGTCTAGGTAGTCTGTAGCCAGCCTAAAAGAAGTGATGAATCCTCATTTCGATTCGGAACTGCAGGTTTCGAAAATACGAGATCCAATAGATTTTTCGAAATTTTAAAAACTCAGAACTTCTCATTAAAAATTAGAAAATCGAAAATAGAACCTTCGGAAATTGAAAATATCTATTAAAAATATCTATTGAAAAATCGAAAATGCTATTGAAAATGTGAAAAATTGCGATCCAATCAGATTTTTCAAATTTTCAATAGCATTTTCGCTATTGAACAAAACTTGACATTTTTGTTTATTAATTATTACTACTTAAAAGATGAATTGTAGTTTTTCTTCCTTTGTGTATTTCCTCTGTGTATTCCTCTTGGGGAACTAAATCTCCCCTGAGGAGAGATTTACATTCCCTGTCATCACTGAGTAAAAATACATTTATAGCTGTGTAAATACTGATATTCCTCACCATTATTTCTAACTCCTCCCATTCCCTAATCTTCCGGCTCAGGCATGCTCATTATGTCTTACCCAGAGAGTGACATAGTAATTGAGGTTGAATAAAGACATATGTCCATTAAGTCCAACCTTTTCTCCTTTTTAACCCTTCCCAACAGTTGACCCAGAGGAAAAGTATCCCTGGATCAACCAGAACTACAGTATATGTAGTAATATCAGTAATACTCAATCAGGGTTGTTCAATAATAGTTCTTATTGTTAAAAATGGTGTTAATTTTGCCCCAACCAAACAGATGTTCGTTTTCAAATGTTAAATAATATCTAATTGGTTGTGGCAAAATTAGCATAATTTTTATTGAATTTATTTATTGAATTTCCCTGATAATCTTTTAGTTTTAGAAACGTATCCAGCCCACTTTTAAAGGGCATGTCCACCCCTTTCACTAACTTTTTGCCAAATAATAGTTTACCTTCCCCCAGCCCCAACCGCTATAAATGATTTGTTAAAAAGTACCCCGATAGTTACTTACCTTCCCTCTATCCTCTGCCGCACAGTCCCGGCCCTCTGCTTGCATAGAACTGCAAGCAGGGGGTGGGACCGGCAGCCGCGTCTGAGATTGGCTGAGAGGCAGCCAATCATGGACGTGGCTGCCGGCTGCACAGAACAGAATGCCGGAGGATAGAGGGAAGGTAAGTAACTATGGGGGCACTTTCTAACAAGTCATTTATAGCAGTTGGGGCTGGGGGAAGGTAAACTATTATTTGGCAAAGGGAAACTACACTAGGGGGAGGGATCACAAAACGGGAGGGAGAGGGGGGGGGAGGGAGGGTGAGAATGGCTGCAGTGCGCATGCCAAACTTCTCCCGGAGGGGAGACAGGAGGCAGAGTCCTATATGGACTCTGCAGTACTCCTGGTGGGCAGTTTTTGGGACTTTGGGGGGATTACTGGAGAACCATTTGAAGCTGGTAAGGATTTTTATTCACTACAGAGTGGGGCCAGTAGTGGAGGGAATGATAGGTTTGGGGGTGGACATGCCCTTTAAAGCTATTCAATGAACTTACCAAATTTACATATTCTAATGATCATAAATATGTTGAAGGGACACTATACTCATGAAGTCACTGGCTGCTCTCCTGCTCCTGAAACAGCCTGCCTTCCCCTTCATTAATATTTATTAATGTGCACTCACATCTTCAGTGATAGTGTGATGAACACTGGCTGTGAGAGGAGCCATATAGCAGTCGGTCGTGAGTCAAGTGTTTCTTTAAATATGCCTACCTGCCGGAAGATTGTCACTGTGTTACTGTTGATTTTGAAGTTATTAAGAACATCGCTGTTGGTGGTCACCCCGTAATCCCACCCTGGATGCTTGGTCACAAGTTGATAAAATTCCTGAACTTCTGGTGCTTCATGGTCCTGTCAATAAGACCAAATCAAATACGATCCCATCAAAATAATACTAAACACAAGGTGGGGGGTAATATACTATAAAACTGGATCTGTATTCATAGTGATATCATTGTTTGTTTGTGAGTTTTCACAACAATATTGAGTGATTTAATGATTATTAAAGGAGAACTATAGTGCAGATACATTTTGTTTAAAAAAAACAGTTAAAAGTACATGGGGAAGGGAGGTAGGTTTGATTACTCCTACCTCCTAATGTAGTTAGGAGGTAGGAACAATACCAACAGGAAGAAAACTGCTTCTGCCAGGCTTCCTTACGGCTTCAGCACTATATTTAATACTGAAGTCCAGTATACAAACCTGGCAAATTAAAACCGTACATGCTGGTACTACTCCATTTAATGATATTAGGAGGTAGGAATAATTTAGCCTACATTCCTGCCCCAATTACTTCTCATTTTTAAAAAGTTATTTTTTACAGTATAGTCCTTTGAAAAAAGATTAACTAATGAATTTTAATAAAACTGTAATTTGGCATTTGTGGCTTACGGTGTTGTAATTAATGCTGCATAATAATGTCAGAATGCTACCAGCACCCTAACATGGTAAACTCACTATTTCTATGTCCAACCCAAGTACCACACTGCTAATTACCCTTTGTAGCTATGACAACATGAACAGTAAACATTTTGAGCACTTTGTCTGAATAACATACCTTGAAGAATCCAATCACAGCAATTTCAGAAGCTTCTATAAAGGATTTAGCAGAAGGAACATCTTCAAGGACCTTGGCAGTTGAAACTAGATCTAGGATCATTCAGATACAGTAAAATATTACACAATGATTCTCTAGATTATCATATTTTCTTTAATCAAAGATATCTGCACAAAGAACAACTGTGTTTAAAAATGAAGCCAACAAATACTGATCCCATGATTTTCTGTATTCTCCACAATAGTGGAGTGTTTCAACACTTTTCATTGGTTTGGTCACATTTTTTATCATATAAATACTTTGTGGCTGATGTAGTAAGAGGACCAAAAGTATGCCCGTTCTATTCATTTTCAGCAACCAATCAGATGTTAGCTGGAGTATACTGGAGTTACAGTAGATAACATTTGATTGGTTTCTACAGATTAGTAACACAGGCAAACTTTTGCAACTCTGATTGCATCAGAGGCAGAAAGTGTCTGTGTGGCCCAAAACATGTTCAGGCTCATTCACCCTGAGCCACTATCGCTCTGGGCTCTGGCTCCACTTGCAGTGATTGAAGAACGGTAGGAAAGGCATAGCTTCTTATCCTCCTGGTCTTCAATCAATGGATAGTTAACTTTGGGAGTGAACTATTCCTTTAAAAGTTGGGCTAGATGAATTTATGTCTGTTACAGCATGGCTGAGGCCACACTTGACCAGACCCTAACACTCATTAATGTCGGTTTGCGCAGCAATTTGGCCAATATTGCCTTTTCAAACCGCATGCCATTTGCATAGTGATGGCATGTGTTACGTAAATGGAACGCATCGCATAAGATGTTGCCACCAACACTGACATGCATTGCCGTGCTCGATTGTAAGCGTGTGAGAAATTCGCTAGTGTGGCCTTGCCCTTAGCCAATATTTTGCTTTAATAAAGAGATGTGAATCTTTCCCTTGGCATAACATGTTGTTTTGCTATTTTTCCAATAGTTGGATAAATATTAATGATTGTAGGCTATAGTATCCCATAGGTAACTTTCTGTCCCAAGCTAATATTTTATATATTTATAATCACAACAAACTGTACATAACAATGCATCAGTGTCTAGTCATTTAGCTCTGGAAAAATTCACATATAGTAATAAATGTAACAATTGATTACTAGTATCTGTGATCTCACTAGGGAAAAAACACAGCAATTTGGTCTCTTTCCACCTGCTGCTCTTGGCCTATAGATTGTAAGGTAAGTTAGTATTATTGTCTTATCAAGCAACTCACACAGGAAGCAACAGGTAACTTCATTTCTAAGAATGACTTTGATATTCATTTATAAGAAGAAATCTGCAAGTAAACATGTTATAACTTTAGAACTGAAATGTTTTCAGTGGTTTTAACAATATAACATCCTTTAAACTGGAAGAATAAAAAGTTTAGTCTTCAAGTTCAGAAGGGTTTTTTACTGTGAGAACGGTAAAGCTATGGAACTGTCTTCCAGTGGACGTTGTTATGGCAGGTTCATTGGTCAGTTTCAAAAAAAAAGCTGGATGAGTTTCTGCAACAAGGAATGTGCAAGTTACTGGTATTGATACATAAAGTAGAGTTGATCCAGGGAAATTTCCGATTGCCACTTGGAGTCAGGAAGGAATATTTCCCCCTTCATACTGGGCTTTCCCCCCTTCCTCTGGATCAACAGTTAGACAGGTAATGTGGGTATTGCTGAGCAGTTTTGACTTGGTGGATGTACAGTATGTCTTTATTCAACCTCAAGTGCGATATAGCAAGAGCCAATTACCCATTTTGCATACCGGTAACTTAAGCACCAGCTATTTACTGGCTTGTTTGAAGGATTTTTGACGGTCTTTTTCATAGTAACATCATATTGGAGGTTGAATAAATATCCCTGTCAAACATTGTACCTATAGTAACTAGACTGTGAGACTGAAAAGTTGGAAAATAAAGCACACACACCAATTTTTAATAGCATACATTTCCCATCAGTTTTAGAGGTGATACACAGTTGTTAGCGTTGTTAAAGGGCATCTATACTGAATTAAATAAAATTACCCAGTACCTTGAAACTTTAATTCTTCTGTCTATATTCTATCACTGTACCCTTTTTTGCTGATCTGTCTTCTATTTCTTTAGATATTCAATCTGAACCATCTTACAATTTAGCTGTCAATCAAGTGCCTTATTATCTTAAACTCCTGTGCAGTTTTGTGGTAAATACAAGAGTGACAGTTGGTTTGTGTGAATTGCATGGTGTAAAATTCCATCTCATAGTGTTGCCCCTTATGGTGGCCATACAAGCAATGATCATGGTATCATACAATAGGTATTGGCAATTAAAAAACTTGCCTGATAGGCAGGAAAATGATACGATTATTTAAGATTGTCATACGATTGTCCATAATCGATCTTATATTAAAATATCTCAATATCATACGATCAGGATTGTTGCATGTATGGCCACCATTAGTGATTACTAAGCATGCTTCAGAGAAAGTCATGTCAGATAGAAGGAGGAGTCAGTCAAAAGTGGAAGGGAGGATTCTGAGCCTGAGCAAAACAAGAACTTAATTGAAGGCATGCAGCAGCTACTACAATATATATATATTTATTGACCGTGCACAGCTATTTAGCATTTTTAATGATTCATCATAGATTTAAAGGGCATGTCCACTCCATTTATATTTTTTCTGTAGTTTAGGGCTCCCTTCCCCACCCCCAACCGCTATAGTATTTTGTCTAAAAACTCCCCCAGTCATTACTTACTTTGCCTCCTCTGAAGTTCTGTCACGGGCCTCTGCTTGCATGAAACTGCAAGCAGGGGGCCTGACTGGCAGCTGCGTCCGTGATTGGCTGAGATGCAGCCAATCACGGACGCGGCTTCTGGCTGCACATAACGCCGGGGGAAAGAGGCAACGTAAGTAAAGATTGGGGGAGTTTTTAAACAAAACACTATAGGGATTGGGGGAGGGATCCCTACACTACAGAAAAGGGGTTTGTAGCTAGGGGGAGGGAGAGCAAAACGGATGGGAGAGGGAGGGGGGTGGGCTGCACTGAGCATGTTTAAATTCTCCTGGAGGAAAGACAGGAGACATGGACTCTGCCATGCTCCTGGTGGTCAGTTTTCTGGACTTTGGAGAACCATTTGGAGCTGGGATGTAAGTTAAGGATTTTTCTACACTACACAGTGGGGCCAGTAGTGGGTTAAAATATAGTTTTGGGGGTGGACATGCCGTTTAATGTAGTATTATAAAATAATCATATAAATGTAACACATGTAAGTTTTTATTCCTCTGAATTATTTTCGAGTAACGTAACTGAATTATTTTCGAGATACAATTTTATTGACAAATGGCAAATGAATTACAGTAAAATTCCACTTTTTATCCAGCAATTAAAGGCTTAGCAAGTCATTATGGTTTCCAGTTCAGTTCCTGATTTATAGAATGTAGATTCTCCCATTAATCCATTCATCCTTGGTCTTCTTATGAACTAGAAAATATTATATCCTAATCCCAGAATATATACAGGAACCATCCACCTTTGTGTAAAATACATTTTTGCCATATGCTTTTTAATGGTCAATTGCACCTTAATTTTAGCTGCAGCTCCCCCCAACCACAAGACCCAACCTGCAAGATCGCTCTACTTTTCTTACGCCACAATATTCCAGCAGTCTGAAATTCTTTAAGATCTCCACTGGCACATATAGATTTAACAAAGTACTTGTTGACTGCTTCTCCCCAAGCTGCCCACTTTACGCACATAGGAGCTTGTTAAAATACCGGACTGTAGGTACAGCACAGCAATCTTTCAGTCTGGGTAGGGCATATAGTTACTGGTTATTACCAACAGATGGATATAGTTACTCTGGATTCCCTTGTGTGTGCATACTAAGCTACATTAGCACCCAGGCCATATACCTTTGAACCTAGTGCAGTGGACTCCATATTGAATATTGTATATATTATATATATATATATATATATATATATATATATATATATATATATATATAATATCTGATAATGCATCATCTATCATTTGCTCTTCTACCCGATGTTTTCCCTCTACTGTGTGCTCCTGTGCACGCATACAGTACAACTCAGCAGACCTGCGCACACAGGTTAAAGTGATAGGAACACAAAAATCCTCTGGAATATAAGCACTGCAGTGTGTAGTGCACAAAATTTCATTTTGTATGCACACAGAAAATATCTGCATACCCATATCCAGTCGATATGAAATTACAAGGAACATTAAATATTCCTGGATACATTTCTTACCTTGACTTGTAGTGATGTTTGCCTCTTCTGTGCCCAATGATACACTTGCTAGCAATATGACTAGGATGCATTCTAAAGTTGCCCTTGTGCTTTCTACCATTTTCTCTGTATGGTGAATGTTTCTTTCAACTCATTCAATTGGTAAACCCTTTACAGCTTAGTAAACCGATAATAGCTGAAAGTCCCTGAGATGTGGGAACCCTACATCTGCTTCTATAAACTTTGCACTTTGTGATAAGGAATGCTCTGCTAGAGAGCAGTACAATGAGTATAACAAATCGGGAAAATTACAAAGATGGAAATAATTTAGTGTTGTTTTAAGTCTTTGTTTTTGTCATAAGTCTTTGTTTTTTCTGATATGAAACATAGCGGGCCATATTTATAAAGCATCAGTATTTTTTTAGCAATACGTAAATGTACGTCTGTGATGGTACATTTATGACGAATGTTCAGTTGTAGAATACCATGCAGTATTCTATGGAGATTCTATGGGGAGCGTAAATCTATGATTTAGTTATAGTAGACTTACGATCGGTAATATACGACCGGTGTAAATTTTTGATAACAATCATTAATTAACAGTCTTTAAACCGATTGAAAATGAATGATCGGTTTAACGGTCGTTAAACTGATCCTTGAAGGCGCAGTATCACTAAAAAGCAAGACCGCGCCTTTATAAATATGGCCCCATATGTTGTACATGGAAACAAATCCACCAATATTCTATACAGTTTCTATTTTTCTAAATCAAAATCAAAATAAGTTTTATTTGAAATTTCCTCGGGTTCCTAACTACACAGACCCACTGGTTTCCAACACACAGATGTAGTTTAAAATGATGTTCAGTTGCTTGTTCAGTTGTTTGTGTATTGTTCCTTATTCTGACCATAAGGAGAAGCGAGAGGCTGAGTCAATTATGAATCACAGGAATGTGCTTGCTTCTTCATATCAGCACTGTAATTCAGTCAGTCAGTGTAATGAACTGGAACTGCACTGTGTGAGAGACGATGTTTATTGTATTCTTTTAGCTTGAGATAGAAATGGCAGTTAACTATTTGTATTTACAAAAACGGGCTTCTTATCTACATATCTGTTGTATTCAATTAGATCAACTGGACTTGAAGTTTAGTTCTTGAAGACGTTTCGCTAGTCATCCGACTGGCTTTCTCAATTCAGAATGACTTGTACAAGAATCTAGGTGGTGTTATAGGAACACCCAGGGTAAGGTGTCAAAACAGCATTGTACATGGCAGACAGTTGGTGTCACCCCCTCCACCACCTCTATTTAGGCTTGCTTTCTTTATTTTCACTTAAATGGCCTCCTTGACACCTCTCTTGAACCAGTCACATTCCTTTGCCAATATGTTAACATTACATATATCTGGCTGCCATGTACAATGCTGTTTTGACACCTTACTCTGTTCCTATAACACCTCTTAGCCACTATGCAATCACGCCCTTAACACCTGGCTGTGATATGCTAATTGGGATTTTCCAGGGTGACCAAGTGGTAGGTATATATATATATATAAAGTGGTCGGCCACAGCAAATGTCTCCTATGGACCACAGCTATCACTGCCGCTGCCGAAATCACCTCAGATTTTTTCGGCCTGACCGACCAATACAGGGATATATCTTTTGGTTTGTGTGTACCCAGCCTTCATAAGTATATACTTTATAACAAAAGAAAAAGGAATATGTGTATTGGACAACTGTGATGATATTCATGGCAATTAGAGAAAATATATAATATTATTATATGATCCATGTATAATAGAACACATGAATGTATTCGATCGTGAACCTCCTTCTGGGCTTGTTCAGTGGAAACCCAGTTAGGACTCCCCCCCCCTTGAAAATGCTACACTTGCCACTGATGATTACGTTTGATAGGGGTTTTAGTAAGCTCTTGGACTTGCATGATAATCTTGAGTCATGGAAGGAAATATAAATAAATGTAGGTGACAGTAACTAACATGGAGATTCAATAAAAGTTCTTATAAATAAAATGGAGCTAATTTTGCCCCAACCAATCAGATGTTAGCTTTTAAATGTTAAATAAGATCTGATTGGTTGGGGGAAAATTAGCACCATTTTTAAAGGGCATGTCCACAATTTTATATAATATTCTCCCTGTCCCCCCAGCCCCAACCGCTATAGTTTTAATTTCAGAGAGTGCCCCAAATATTACTTACCTTCCTTCTTTCCTCCGCCGCACTGCCAGGCCCTCTGCTTGCGAGAAAATGCAAGCAGAGGGGCCGGACCGGCAGTCGCGTTTGTGATTGGCTGAGCGGAAGCCGATCACGGACGCAACTGCCGGGAGATCAGTGCGGTGGAGGAAAGAGGGAACTATAGCATTTGGGGATGGGGGACAGGGAGAATATTATATAAAAATGTTTTTACGCTAGGGGGAGGGAATCTAAATCAGGAGTGAGAGGGAGGGGAAGGGAGGGGGAGAAGGGCTGCAGTGCGCATGCCAAACTTCTCCCGGAGGGGAGACAGGAGGCAGAGTCCTATATGGACTCTGCAGTACTCCTGGTGGGCATTTTTTGGGACTTTAGGGGGAGGATAGCAGAAGAACCAGATGGAGCTGGGATGTAAGGTAAGGATTAAACTACACTACACAATGGGGGGGATTATAGTTTTGGGGGTGGATATGCCCTTTAACGATAAGAACTTTTATTACATCTCTTACAAGGTTTAATGCGCCCAAATGTTCAATAATGTTATATTATTACATCCTTAGTTTTTACTATGGCTCTTTACAGGTGGTCATGTCAGCCCTATTGAAATGAATGGGGCAGACAATAAATGAAGATTTGATTGGCCATATTTTACCAGCTGCAAAGGAGCTTGGGAAGAAGAGAATGGGACCCTACAGTTGAATCAGCCTAGCTTTACTTCTTTAGTTACACTTTAGTTCATTTACTTCCACCAACACTTCACCCCTATGAGCTGACAAAGAGTATAATTAGTAAAGCACTTACATTTACAGGATATAAAACTATTATTATTATTATTATTAAACCAGTGATGCTTTTTAAAATGATTTTATAATTTTCATAATATTTTCTTTAAAACAAGCCTTTTGTTAATGGTTTAAATTCATATATATATTCAGTGTAAATATAATTTTATAATTTAGCAAACCAAACGTATACGTATTTTATTCATGGGGCTGTTATAAAAATAGCGATTGTCCAGGATTAAGTGAAACACGGCGGTGGTAAGCTTTATGCACAATGTAAAGGAAGGAATAAACCTATCCAAGGCTGAGGTGAAATGTCTTCTAAGGCTGTCTAGTCATTCCATTCTTTTCGAATGCTTAGGTTCCATTCCCAGGTCAGGTGATTGTGATTGTCATCATCAGTAAAGAATGACTTATTATTGTAACATCCTCTAGTCAACATTCCTGTGGGAGCTTCCTCTACGGGTGTGAGGAATTCATATTCTTCTGACCGAGGTCCATAGCTACCAACCATAAAGGTAGCTTTAGCAACTGTAAAAAGTATAGACGGTTTAAATAGCAGTGTTATGTCGAATCATAATAACTAATCCTACAATAGCGATCTGGATTTTCTCATTAGGAAACAATATTCTTAATGTGGTACAGTATGTCCTTCACCAGTGGAAATGCAGCTTGAGCAGACTACAGCATCCATTCTTCTTATTCAATATTACTGTGCACTGTGGAAGAACCCAGTGAAATTTTAATCTTAGTAACTTTTTATAGAGTGAAAAGGGGATGTATTGAATGTGTGCTTAGAGGGATGTTTTCTTCAGTTATAGCGACTGCTTTAATCCTGGTTTTAAACATTTTCACTATTAAAAGGGTTGAAGAGGTAATTATATTTTTTATGGGTCTGAGTATGGACTGATTTGCATTTTACCACATGCTATTCGTTTTACAGTATATATAAAGAAGTAAATAATATTTTTTTTTATTATTTCCTTTGCAGAATTAGGAAATGTAATTAATTCTGTGCAGCCTGTGATACATATCACATGACAAAAGGGCGAGGTCACAGACCTGATGACATCATACAGCCTTATTCTCAAAAACAGGATAGCTCATTCGTTATATTATAATAGATGTCAAAAATTCACATATCTACATTTCAGCACAGATGTGTAGTGTTAATAGTTAACTTACAATGTCTATCAACACTTTCTTATAATGATTATGCATATATTATCTTATAATGATAAGATAATGTTAGTTTTGTAAAAAAAAAACAGAAATAGACTTACCACTGTTCTTTCCCTTGGCTCTCTGCTCACAGCTCTTTGCTTGCTGGAAGTTACAAATAGGGGCCGGACTGGCAGCCGTGCCTGTGATTGGCTGAGAGCAAGCAAATCACAGACGCGGCTGCCGGCTATGCAGGGAGCCGAAGGATCGTAAGTCTATTTCTGCATTTTATTTTTTATTTTTTACAAAACAAACATGGCAATTGGGGGAGGGCTGGGGTACACTACACTGCAGAAAAGAGTTTTAATGGTAGGGGATATAGCAGCATGAAGCAATCCAGAGGGTGGGAGGAAGGTGGGGGCAGAGTACTGCTACTTGCCATAAAATAGGAGTGTTGCAATATAACAGGAGTGGTGAGTTGCCAAACAGCTGCTTATGTCATGACTGACAGCTCTCCTACTAGTTCCCCCAGTCCACCCAACATCCTTCTGTAAAGCTGGGTACACACAGTAAAGATTTTTGAAAAATGACAGACAGGATCTGCAAGATCTTGTCTGTCATTTTTCAAAGATCGGGCTACACACAGTCCTGAGTTCTCCCCCTATGTACAGCATAGGGAGAACGCTCAGGACTCTGTGCTTCCCTCAGCCGTGGCAGACTCCCTTATAGGGAGTTTACCATGGCCGAGGGAAATTTTCCCTCTTTTCTGAGCAAGCGTTCGGCCGACCCGATCGTTTGGTGGCCGCACGCTTGTTCGGAAAAGCAAGGTACACACAGTACCGATAAAGCCCTGATATGTCTAATCCGACAGTATCAGGGCTTTATCGGTACTGTGTGTAACCATCTTAAGAAAGATGCATGTGTAGCTATGTCAAACATGGTCAGTGATGAGGAGGAGGAGTCTAAAAGATTTAGAATATTTTAATATACTACCCCCTTAAATGTGGTAATATAGTAATGTAACAATATAATGTCCCTTTAAATGTAGTATTATAATAATGTAACTATATAGAACCCCTTTAATTGTAGTAATAAAGTAATGTAACTATATAGTTCCCCTTTAAATGTCGTAATATAGTAATGGAACAATATAGTACCCCTTTCAATGTAGTAATACAGTAATGTAACTATATAGTACCCCTTTAAACGTAGAAATATAGTAATGTAACTATATAGTGCCCCTTTAAATGTAGTAATATAGTAATGTTATTACCTTTAATTCCTGCTCGATAGGTTTGCTGCACATACTTTAGCCCAGAAACTATTTCCTTATTGACCTGTAAACAGTAATATAAATTATTGGTTCATTGGGGTTAATAGCACTAGAATTTTTTTGCACTATATTTTTTTACCTTAAAGTGAATTTTCGCTCTATATTCAACTCCTTCCTTTAGTACAAATGTCTCTTTTCTAAGATTTTTTAGGTCTCCTGAAAAATAAATATTATTTTATGATATATGGTCTTGTTAAAGGGTATGTCCACCCCCCCCCCCAAAAAAAACGTTTTTGTGTCCTATTGATATTTACAATGATCTGATGAGGAGTATTAATATCTGTGGAATAGAAATGCAGGGGTGTAATAATGGTGTTTACCAGTAAGGTCCATTGTGATTGGTCCTGGTGCAGCATTACAAACCAATGTGAGACGAGTTACTTTCACGTTTGGGATTGTTGGGTCTGAAAAAGAAATCTTGGTAAAATCATCCTTGAATAACACCAGGTTGTTTAAATAGTATGTATTGCTAGTTTAGCTGAATATTTATCAGATCAGACCTTACCTAGTACCGTACTCTGTGTAGGGATTGATCATTTAGATTACCACACACACTGCCATCGAGATTGTCTCCCCATACTTTATATAGGAAGGCAATAATGGCCAAAGAACATTTTCCATTAAGAACAACCGATCCTTCTGACAAGGTTGATGGCTTGTTGGTGTTAGGATCAGTCTGTTCACAAGGCCAATAATAGGCAAATATTAACATAGGAGGCCAGAAAGACAACATTAATCAATGTGCAACAGAACTGATCACTAATTTAGCTATAAGGAGGAGAACTGATGAGGGCACAGTGCGAAATTACAATTTATCCTAATACTTTACATGTTAAAGGGCATATCCACCCCCAAAATAATATTTTATGTCTATGTAGAGAATCCCCCAAACGGTAACACTCACACTGCCCTTAAGTGCATCTACACAGTTATTCTGACCAATCGCTGCATACAATCTCCCAGCTCACTGAGTGCAGTGAAAGCTCAGAGGATGTTTGTACATTGAGTTATTACTGTACTCAATGGAGAGACCCTCTTGTCATTGGTTATGTAGCCATCCATCCGTCACAGCCATAATTGACAGGTCTACTTGAAAGACCTGGGAAATTGTGTGCAGTTGCGTTAGGGATCAGTCAGAATAACAAGAAAATGATGAGGACTGGAACAAAAATGTGCTCATAAATGCGATTTATTGAGATCTGGTACATGACATGTTTTGGGTATATGTACCCTTTCCCCCCTTTTTCAAGGGTGCTTGTACCCAAAACATGTCGTGTACTAGGTCCCAATATATCGCATTTGTGAGCACATTGCTTTTGTTCCAGTCCTCATCATTTTCTTGTACGATATGTTTGTGTTGGACAGAAGCACTAGAGTACACTGGAACCTGCTTTTCCTGCTGTGTCCGGACTTTCTGATTATAGAATAACTCACCAGCGCAGTGTGAGTATTATGGTCTCAGGATTTGAAGCGTTTTCTTTATCATTTCCCCCCCATTGAGTATGTATTATTATTTTTATATAATAATATAATATATATAATAATATATATTATCATTTTTATTGTGGATGTATACAGTCTGCTGGCAAAACATTTCACTTAGACAGATAAACTCTGTACCTTCTACTACTGGCCCATCTCCAAGCAATGATTTCTTGTACTTCTCTAGACTCTCGTCATCCTTGTCAAGATCCTGGATTTCCTTCAGTGATTTCTGGGGTGGGGGCTTATAGTTTAATTTCCCATCCAGCTCATCATCTTCTTCCAGCTCATGGGAGACCTGTTCATTCTCTGTCATGATTATCTGTAAAAATGCAACTTATATTTACTATACGTAAAGGGGAACTAAACCTATTTTTATAATCCTAATCTTTTCTCCCCAGAACCCTTTTACATTGTAAGATTATTTTTTAGTACGTTGCATTTACATAGAACATATAACATGCAAAAGTGATTAAAATATAGGTTAAAAAGAAACACAGATCCCCATGAGAGGAATAGGTACCACCACTGGACCACAAAATATAATGTAATAAGTATAGAGACTCCCACTGACGAGGCATATGGAGGCTCCTATGTGGAAAGAGACAGTCAATGCAGTCCAGATAGAATCAGACCACTGGTGGTGAGATGTAAAGCAGTAATTTCTTTATGTTACCATATAACCTCCTTATGGCCATAGAGAATATACTCCAGAACACATCTGCCACATGAGCAAAGTTCTCCGTTCCCAAACTTGTCTGTGGAGACTCCTCCAAGATGTATAAAAAGCTTATTTCCCCCGGGACTTAAAATCAACATGCAAACCACACCTTACCTTCACCCGGTCTGTAGGATTGCAAATTACGTTTGTATTTACATATATGTAAGAAGTTTACTCTGTAACTAAGACTTTCATTTTGTTGTCAGTACATATCACAGCCCATGTAGTCTTCAAGAAACCTTGTGAGTAAGTGCACCTATTGGCCATTCTCCCTGACCCCAGTATCCACTGTCTCTATGTATAGAATATATTCTGTATTCTGTACTGATGTCTCCACACCAATATTGAAGTCCCTGATAAGACTTTGAAAGCTGTGTGTTACCCTGTAATCTTTTCCTAGATGCCGACAGCTTTCCAGATTTCCAACAATACAAAATAGTCAGCTGATTTGAATGATCTTTTTTTGCTTCTATTACTAGCAACAGGTAAAGCTCCCTCCCCACCAAGGAGGGAGGGAGGTAACACTGCTTACCCAGTCACTGGCAAAGCACAAAATGGCGCCGGTGACCATGCGGGTTGGATATTTATAGATTAGCGGATGAAACACGCAGTGATGTCACCACAATGCCCCCTGAGATCTCGGAAAAGGAAAGGAAAAATTTACCCATGTTGCACTGGTGTTAGCAATGATGATGTGGTGCATCAATGGAGATTTATAAATACCATCAACCAGTGGTGTAACTAGAAATCACTGGGCCCCCCCAGCAAAACTGTGATGGGGCCCCTATCCTTGCTTCATCCACTGTGGTTTTCTGGGAGGAGGCTATATCTCTTATAGGAAAAAAAAGAAGATGGGGCCCCCTTGGATCCTGGGCTTCCCTGCGGTTGCTCCCCCTGCTCCCCTCTAGTTAATATCAATAATGGGAATGATGAGTTTGTAGTGAACGCTTGTTTGGGACGAAAAAAAACTTTTGTGTGTACCCAGCCCAAAGTGGTGCTAATTTTGATCCAATCAATCAGAAAGCTATCATCTGATTGGTTAGGGCAAAATTAGCACCATTTTTAATGATAAGAACTTTTATTGAATCTCTCTGTATCTTTTTGATGATTGGTCAAAAAAAAATTTTTGACTTTAGTTACCCTTTAAGTATGGCTGCCACAGTAATGGATAAGTAGATCAGTAGGTGTGTGTACCTGTGTCGGGTTGGGGGTTAAAAAAACAAACTTTTTTGATGATTGTTCAAAATTATTTTTTTACTTTAGTTACCCTTTAGGTATGGCTGCAACAGTAATGGATAAGTACGGTAGATCAGTAGGTGTGTGTACCTGTGTCAGGTTGGGGGTTAAAAAAACAAACTTTTTTGATGATTGGTCAAAAATAGTTTTTTTTTACTTTAGTTGCCCTTAGGTATGGCTGCAACAGTAATGGAGGGGTAGGTCAGTAGGTGTATGTAACTGTGCCACATGGGGGTTAAAAAAATTAATTAATTTTTTTGACTTTAGTTACCCTTTAAGTTTGGCTGCCACAGTAATGGATAAGTAAATCAGTAGGTGTGTGTACCTGGGTCTGGTTGAGGGGGTATGTCTTTTTTGTGTTTACAACCATAAAACTATATTTTATTGAGGATAAATCTAAATTAGTTTTTTTGACTTTAGTTACCGTTTAAGTATGGCTACCACCATAATGAATTAGTAGATTAGTAGGTGTGTGTACCTGTATGGCTTCCATGGGAATGGAAAGGTAGGTCAGTAGGTGGGTGTACCTGGGTCTGTGTAGGGGGTTGGGGGTATCACCGTTTGTATTTATGACCATGAAACAAACTGTTTTGAAATATCCACATTTGAGGATTGTTACCATTATAGTCTATGGGAAAAAATGTCAGGAAATTCGCCGATAACGCCGTAATAGCACACTTCTCCTATATGCCCCGCACATCTGTAACGAATTTCATGTCTCTAACTCAAAAACTGTGGAGAGATACGGTCCAAAAAAGCGGAAGAATAAAACGGAAGAAAAAAAAGAAGAAGAAATAGAAAGAACAGGAATTTGGCTTTTTCAAGCCAAATTAATAATGTGCTGTAGAAGAAAACATCTTGGTGTTTACCCAGGAAGCTTTTAAATTAGAAAGCAAAAGAAATTGGCAGATTACTGGACTTCATTTCCAAAAATAACTGGAAATACCTATGTATAGGATATGTATTTATAGTGTGGACCATAGCAGTTTTATTTTTCTGCCAAGTTTAACCTATTAACATTGATTTCTATTTCCTAGTTATCCAATAATGTTTGGGCACTTCTAGTACCCATACTTGGCTGCCTACTGCTGACCCCCACTATCGAGGAGCATGTTTTTAGTGACTGCATATCATAACATAGGAGGGTAGGGGGCTGGCACTGCTCCACAGTTAATATAGCCCAGTGTGCCTATATGTCCGATAACATACAGTGTGGCAAGTCGGTTATGAGACCACAGTTTTCCCTTAAAGGTAATGTCTGCCCTCTTAACTATCAGGGAGATTCAATAAAAGTTCTTATCGTTTAAAATGGTGCTAATTTTGCCCCAACCAATCAGATCTTAGTTTACATTTGAAAGCTAACATCTGATTGGTTGGGGCAAAATTGGCACCATTTTAAACAATAAGAACTTTTATTGAATAACCCTGTATGTTCCTGAAGACTGCCTTTCCTAGAAGGTGGACATGCCTTTTAACATTGGTATAAATCATTATTAAACTATTTTCAAGCTAATCATTTTTTAATGTCAGCTTTCCTGGTCATGGCTTACTGCCTGCTACACACAAGAGGCTTCCCCGTGGGAAACGCGTGGTAGATCATTGCAGTAAAAATAAGATTTGTGTGAAAGCTTTCAGCAGGGAAACTATTGGGTTGAGGGGTGAGTAATCAACAGGAAAATTTTAGGGTTCGACATGCCTGTAAAGTATAACACTGTATAAAGTATAACACTAGTAAATCAGTTAAGTAGTTAAGTATAATAAAAACATTTTCTTTCCAATAAAACAGCAGGTCTTACCAAAACACTCAAAACAACCTAAACAACCTGTTAACACATGGCAGCAGGAAAACCGAACCCAACCAATAACTGCATTTTGGGGACGTATCGTAAAAATTAAGTTTTGTACTTTACTAGTCTTTGAAGTAGTCATAGTACTGGCATTTAGAGCAGTTGTAGTATTGGTCTTTGGAGTATTAATAGTGCAGTTCTGTGTAGAAGTCATAGTACTGGTCTATAGAGTAGTCATAGTATTGGTGTTTGGAGTATTAATAGTACAGTTCTGTGTAGTAGTCATAGTACTGTGTTTTCGAGTAGTCATAGTACTGGTCTTTAGAGTAGAGATGGCCGAACTGTTTTTGAACTTTCGAACTATATATAAAAGTTCGAAAACGGACCCATTAAAGTCAATGGGAGTCAAATAGTTTGAAAAGTTCTAATGAAAATATCAATGGTAACTTAATGTAAATGGCTCTGGGACCTGGGAAATGGTCTGGGGAACATGTTAGAATATCCAGAACTTTCCAAAAAATCGATTTTATTCTCACACACAGTACTTTCGAGCTCCCGCGTTTGATTTTCGATAATTATCCACATAAATGATTTGAACATTCGATAAATATCCCTTAAACGATTCGAACATTCAATAATTATCCCGTAAACAATTCGAACATTCGATCGATTTTCGAATTCAATAATTTTCGAAAGTCCTAGAAATCCGGGTCCAGGATAGTTTGAGAAGTCCGAGTCCGTTCGAACTCAATAAGTTCGACTTGAACTCGAGTTCGAGTTCTAGTCCATCTCCACTAGGGTAGTCATAGTATTGGTGTTTGGAGTATTTATACTACATGCTTGTGAAGGTTCTCATTCATCCAGGTCATGGTATATCTGTTGTATTCAATTAGATCAACTGGACTTGAAATTTAGTTCTTGAAGACGTTTCGCTAGTCATCCGACTGGCTTTCTCAATTCAGAATGACTTGTACAAGAATCTGTGGCAATTATGTACCCTGGAAAATCCCAATTAGCATATCACAGCCAAGTGTTAAGGGCGGGATTGCATAGGGCGTTAGAGGTGTTATAGGAACGCCCAGAGTAAGGTGTCAAAACAGCATTGTACATGGCAGACAGTTGGTGTCGAACCCCCCCACCTCTATTTAGGCTTGGTTTCTTTATTTTCACATAAATGGCCTTCTTAACACCTCTCTTGAACCAGTCATGTTCCTTTGCCAATATGTTAACATTACAATCTTCAAAAGTATGTCCTTTATCCTTAAGATGCAGGTACATGGCTGAGTCCTGACCCGAGGAATTGGCTCTTTTGTGCTGGGCCATACGTTGATGCAGTTGCTGTTTGGTCTCCCCCACATACAAATCAGAGCATTCTTCACTGCACTGCACTGCGTATATGATGTCACTTTTCTTGTGTTTCGGTATTGGGTCTTTCGGATGTACCAGTTGCTGCCTCGGTGTGTTGTTCGGTTTAAAGCAGACAGGGATACGGTGTTTATTGAAACACATATACGCAGTGCAGTGCAGTGAAGAATGCTCTGATTTCTTCGATTTTCGATAATTATCTACTTTCGATTTCAATAATCATCTACTTTCGATTTCGATAATTATCAAATTTTCGATAAAAATCGAAAACTCTGAAAATTCGGGTTTCGTAAATTCCGGGAGTTCCGAAAGTTTCTATTAGAACCCACATTACATCTCTATTAGTAAGAGATAGAGGACTGACAATGCTTTTGCAATAAAATGTATATGTAAATGCTACTCAGCAGCACAGGCACATTTGCATGCATGCAAAAGCATGTTTGGTGTAATTACAAAATGGCTTCTTCCTTCTGTTTGCTTCCTAGTCCTCAAGGTCCCACTCCTCCCCTACCTCAAACTATAAAAAAGGTATCAGCTACAGTATGTCCCTACCCTCCTCAGTTTCCTGTCTCTAAACTAAAGTCTAATAATAAAGTTTAGGTTCTGCTTTTTTTTCTTTCCCACAAGCTCCTTTTCTGCTAGAAATAAACTTCTGGACAGCTCTGGACTAACCTTTAGGGCTAGGCCACATCACGGGATCCGATCGCAATTGCTATCCGATTGCATGTTAAAATGCGCACATTAGTGTGGTCCAATTGGAGTGGCCACACCATGTGCGATGGGGCTTTTTTTGGTGCATGCGCTCCGATCCCCGAAAATGATTGGGATTTCAGCACAAGCGGGCCACCAACACACACAAAATCGTGTGCGCAACGCGCTTGTTTAGTGTTGCCTCGCCCTTTAATAGGTTTTAAAGGGACTGGCATTACCAGCTGTAGGAAAGGGGAAGAAAAGCAGCATTAATGATCATATTAGTGGATATTCCCAGCTACCTGCAGTGCTCCTATGATGGGTTAAAGCCATGCTAACAGATTCACAGTGAAAATACCCTGTGACTTTAAATTATTGATATAATATGTTGATAAACAGGTCTATGAAGTTTTTCAGTCATCTGGGTCATTATTTACATTATTTTTACATTTCTTGTGTATCAATTATTATTTTGTCAATTTAACTGGATTTGTGTAATTGTGTAATGTGAGGATATATATACAGTATGTACTATATACAATACATTCTCTAATCTGCAGTATGTACCCAGCATTCAGTTTAACTTGTGTGATTGGCTAAACGTCTTTAATTACTAAAACAAGTCCAGTTTGATTGACTTTATCTTAACTTGTTAATAAACAGTTTCTTCTGTTGAGTTCACTGGTTTCATTCAATTGGTCACAATACCGTCAGGAATTATCCCTGCAGACAATATTTTGTGGCTGATTTTTCATCAAAATTGGTTGTAAAGAAGATTTGACATGTTGGTATTTGTCTTGTGATTCCGTGTACTTTACCAAGCAGAACTTGCATTGTGCTGAAATATTGTCTGTACAAATTTTTTCGGTTTTCTAAGCGAAACTTGCACAGCTGATGGGACTAGAGTGCAGCTCTGCATAAATCTTCCTAATTATAATGTCTTGGGTCCTGTATCACACCCACTTATACCCTTTCATTGTTATCAGTTCAGTATACTAAGTAACTATAGAAAGAATGGAGATTTCCTCATTTCATGTTATTCTTAGAATTTCTCTTGGATAAAACCAAATAAATCAAAGAGCCCCCTTGGTAATTAGCTTTATACTAATCCCCAGTAATCCTACATAGCGGATTAGTAAATATGGACCAGAACACGGATGCAGGGTAGTTTGCTTATTACTGATCCCATTTGTAAATAACAGTTAAGTAATAATACCAGTGTTACTTCCCACACTTGGCTGTTTTACAGTAAGGAGCTATTAAGAACATATAAATTAGATCTTTAGTGTGTTGCACAATTACGGTAAAAGTAATTGAAAGACATTTTGGTATTTTTTCATCTGTTTTTAGAGTGAAAGCAATTTTCTTTTCCTGCCCCTTTTACAGAATTAAAGATTACACAACCTGTTCCATTATGTAGCAAGTCATAGCAAGAGAAATGTCATTTCTGAGGTGATGTTTTTGGATGTTGTTTTTAAACTTGGGGTTGGTAGAATAAAATAAATGGGTAAATGTTTTCTGTATTTGAGATTTTTTAAGGACAACAATACCTATCTAATCACCCCTTCATACCACTAGGCCCTCACCCAGGGTTTTCCTGCAAATGGAGAACAGTAGTCTAGAACAGTGGTTCAAAAACGTTTTCAGACCGTGGCGCACTTGGTAATGCAAATTTTTCTCGAGGCACATCTGTGTTCTTAATGTTGTAATTACCCATATTTTATGCACTTTACAGTGTATATTATAACCTAATCAATGTAGTGTAATGTTACTCTACATTGACTGTGTTGAAATGTTATCATAAAATATATTTTATGTAAAAAAATAACAAAAATGTAGGTTATACTGATGATAATATTTCCACTACCAAAATTGAAGTCACGCCAGTGTGCCCTGGCACACCCTTCAAGAAACCATGGTCTAGAAAGTTGTGCATGACAGGCCAATTTGTCCCCCTATTCAACCTGTAGCCTTACCAATAGAAGCCAGTCAGCAAGAAGCACGTCTTCCTATTAGCCAGGTCTAGAAGGAGGCTGGACAAAGGAGCCCATTGTTCAAAACTCTAGACATTTGTTTTTCAGTTTATATGTGAACCCTGGTCCTCAGCCTGAGTTCTTTGCATTGGCCAAAGAAGAGGGGGGGGGGGGTTAAGGTGAGTATAATTCAGTCTGATAACTAAATAAGCATAACTCATAAAAAGAACTAAGGATATCAATGCTTTCTTTCTAATGGAATTAATACATGATGGGTTCAAGAGAAGTGTTCTGCACACCAACCACATCCAATTCACAATCTTTCTGCTTGGTGCTGCTAATCCACCTGGACCATAGGCATATATAATTCGGATATATTCAACATATTAGCACACACCAGACTTAATGGCACCTTCTTCAGACAGAAGAAGGTTCCATTTTGTCACTGAAACGTCACGTGTGTTAATAAACACTGTTTGCTTTAAGTTTGGTGTATGTTGGATATATCCTTACTACATGATGGGTTCTTCTTTCTGTGATTGATATTTTCCATATTTTTGGGCAACTTATTGATTTACTAGTGTAGGTTGAATGACAGTAGGAGAAAAGCAGATAAATGACAGTAAAACCAAGCACGTTGTATATACCTTACACTGTTATTTATGTTGCATTCCACATTTTTGCTATACCACACTTTGAAACATAATGTTATGTCACATTTTCACTTTGTTTGTAAAGGAAAAGTAACTTTGGCTTAATTTTCATCAAAATAATTTAGCAAGTCTAACATAGTAAAGGTTGTTTCCCAACATCATGCACAATTCCTTTACAATGTACATGTATGCACGTACATTGTAAGGGAGTGTGGATGTGGTTGCCACCTGTCAGAGGAAGCGATTGTGGGTAAGTTAGCCGTGTTCCATCCTGTCTCCTGATGGTTTAATTTAAGAACATGAGGTAAGACGTTGCTCCTTTACCTCCCATTCTTCAATTTAACTAAAATAATTTAAGTCATATTTTCAAGATATCCTTATAGTATCTGAATACCTTACCTTCGTTCCTGGCTCCTGCAGGTTTTATTGAAGAACGGGAGGTAAGACACAGCTCTTTTACCCCCTGTTCTTCAATAAAACTAAATAACTTTTTTTTATCAGTGGAGATACCCTTTAATAAATGAATATCAGTGTTTATATAACTAAAAGATTAGACAATCGTCCCTATTATTCAAGCAGAGTTACTACATTAACACTACACAATCTAAACTAGCCATCTCCTTACACCTACACTTACCTCATGGGAACTATGTAAATAAGCAATTACACATACAAATGTGGAAGTTCTTATCCTGATTATCATGTAAAATCCCATAATATCAACTGGCAATGTTTCCCCTTTAGCACTGCTGTTTGTTTGAAATTAACTATCATTGATTCAAATTGAGCCAACAACATGGAAATAAGTACACGGTGCCTTCCTGCTTTCCCTCTGTCCTATGTAGCTTTAAGTCGTTTTATAATTCCCCGCACTCCGATTAATTGTGTTATTGATGGTGCTGTTTACCCAAATTCCGCTCACACTGGCAGTTGTGTACTATTGTAATAAATGTTAGCAGGGAAACGCACTCTTTCAAATCTCAATCAGTTTATTTGTGACATGCTGGTTCATGAACATGAACCAGCATGTCACAAATAAACTGATTGAGATTTGAAAGAGTGCGTTTCCCTGCTAACATTTATTACAATACCTATGTAGCTTTAGTTCCTTTTATATACAGCACATTGCTATACTATACAATATGGCTTTAGTTCATTTTATATACAGAACAGTGCTATACTACACAATATGGCTCTAGTTCCTTTTATATACAGACATTGCTATACTATACAATATGGCTTGTTCATTTATATACAGACAGTGCTAACTACACAAATGGCTCTAGTTCCTTTATATACAGCACATTGCTATAATACAATATGGCTTAGTTCTTTTATTATACAGAACAGTGCTATACTACACAATATGAGCTCTAGTTCCTTTTATTACAGTGCAGTGCTATACTACACCATACAGCTCTAGTCCTTTATATACAGTACAGTGCTATACTACACAATATGGCTCTAGTTCCTTTTATATACAGTGCAGTGCTATACTACACAATACAGCTCTAGTTCCTTTTATGTACAGTACAGTGCTATACTATACAATATGACTAGTTCCTTTTATATACAGTACAGTGCTATACTACACAATACAGCTCTAGTTCCTTTTATGTACAGTACAGTGCTATACTACACAATACAGCTCTAGTTCCTTTTATGTACAGTACAGTGCTATACTATACAATAAGACTCTAGTTCCTTTTATATACAGTACAGTGCTATACTACACAATACGGCTCTAGTTCTTTTTGTACAGTACAGTGCTATACTATACAATATGACTCTAGTTCCTTTTTATACAGTACAGTGCTATACTACACAATACGGCTCTAGTTCTTTTGTACATACCGTACTAGCAATAACAATAGCGTCTTAGTCCTTTTATGTACAGTACTGAGCTATATTATACAACATGGCTCTAGTTCCTTTTATGTACAGTACAGTGCTATACTATACAACATGGCTCTAGTTCCTTTTATGTACAGTACAGTGCTATACTACACAATACGGCTCTAGTTCCTTTTATGTACAGTACAGTGCTATACTATACAATATGACTCTAGTTCCTTTTATATACAGTACAGTGCTATACGATCACAAACTGGCTCTAGTCTCCTTTATGTACAGTACAGTGCTATACAATACAATATGACTAGTTCCTTTTATTACAGTCAGTGCTACTATATACAATATGACTAGTTCCTTTTATGTACAGTGCAGTGCTATACTACACAATACGGCTCTAGTTCCTTTTATGTACAGTACAGTGCTATACTACACAATACAGCTCTAGTTCCTTTATTTACAGTACAGTGCTATACTACACAATACAGCTCTAGTTTCCTTTTATGTACAGTCACAGTGCTATACTACACATATGGCTCTAGTTCCTTTTATGTACATACAGTTGCTATACTACACAATACAGCTCTAGTTCCTTTTATGTACAGTACGTGCTATACTACACAATAAGCTCTAGTTCCTTTTATGTACATACAGTGCTATACTCAACAATATGTCAGTTCCTTTTATGTACAGTACATGCTATACTACACAATAATCTAGTTCCTTTTATGTACAGTACAGTGCTATACTACACAATACAGCTCTAGTTCCTTTTATGTACAGTACAGTGCTATACTACAACATACAGCTCTAGTTCCTTTTATGTACAGTACAGTGCTATACTACACATACACTCTAGTTCCTTTTATGTACAGTACAGTGCTATACTACACAATACAGCTCTAGTTCCTTTTATTTACAGTACAGTGCTATACTACTACACAATACAGCTCTAGTTCCTTTTATGTACAGTACAGTGCTATACTCACATAACAAAGCTCTAGTTCCTTTTATGTACAGTACAGTGCTATACTATACAATATGACTCTAGTTCCTTTATATGTACAGTGCTATACTACACAAATACGGCTCTAGTTCTTTTTGTACAGTACAGTATTATGCATACAACATGGCCTGTTCCTTTTATGTACAGTACTGAGCTATATTATACAATATGGCTCTAGTTCCTTTTATGTACAGTACAGTGCTATACTATACAACATGGCTCTAGTTCCTTTTATGTACAGTACAGTGCTATACTACACAATACGGCTCTAGTTCCTTTTATGTACAGTACAGTGCTATACTATACAATATGACTCTAGTTCCTTTTATATACAGTACAGTGCTATACTACACAATACGGCTCTAGTTCTTTTTTGTACAGTACAGTGCTATGCTATACAATATGGATCTAATTCCTTTTATGTACAGTACAGAGCTATACTATACAATATGGCTCTAGTTCCTTTTATGTACAGTACAGAGCTATACTATACAATATGGCTCTAGTTCCTTTTATGTACAGTACAGTGCTATACTACACAATATGATCATTTAAAATATATTCTGTAAAGAGGAGCTATACCTAATGTACAGTATATATGATCAATAGGATTACAGTATATAGAATTCTGGACTGCTGTACAGAAAAGGAAAAGTTTGAATTTCCTGTCAGTGTTAGTGATCCAGTGCTAGAGCTCAGTTCCGTAATCTTGAGAGATGTTTTGTGCAACTAAAATGTGCAGAGCTGAGCACAATGTATTATAATTAGGGCTCTATTGGCTAATATGTAATGAATGTCTAAACAATGTGACTCAATATCTGTAACCATTAGTCAGTACTACTTACTGTAACTGTTTGGCTTTTCTGTTCTACCCTGTGCTCAGTCAGTGAACTGAGTACAGTCAACAAAACATATTGTTTTGTAATTACTGAAATACCATAGGGTTAACCAATAGAAACATATGACTTGACTGTCAATAAAACGTGACTGATGCAATAGGTGGTGCAAATAGGTGGTTTAAAAGCAATTTGCTTTTAAACTTCAGCACCAGCAACCAATCGGATGTTATCAACCTACAGTAACCTATAAAAAAGCTAACTTTTGATTGGTTTCTGCAAAGGAAGAGCAAGGCCATTTTACCCACTTCTTGGGATGATTCCTTTCTCTTGTATGTCTTGTAATTTGTCCTTATACAGAATGTCATCTCAGTTGCACTGAATGTCACATGAGGGCACAAATTCAACTAACCCAAAAACTATCCGGTCGGGTTCTGTTCTAAAATCTCACTAGACTAGTTTTGCAGTTATAAGAACTAAATTATTGTTCTCTTCCTGTATAAGATCTGTACTATAATGCAATATAACATTGGGCCACTAGCCTAGTAGCCAATCTAGCAGTTTATTTAGGGTTATTTGGTAATCTGATCTCTTTTGGTATTTTGTATTTTAGAGGAATATACATGTGCATATAAATATACATTAATAAAATCTACACCCCTCCCATTAAAATTACCCAGCACTGTGTTGCAACCAAAAATTTGGTATATTACAACAATTTAGGTTAAACCCAAGGGTGAAGGCCTAGCAGTTTAGGTCTTTACTCTGGTTAATTTTAATTAGAGACCAAAAGGATTATTTCAGGCCAGTAGTATGCCTACTGTATTTCTGAATATAGAAATCAGAGTAGAAACTTTACAACAGACAGCAACACGTGGAAAACATGTCAGGCACAGTGAGCTTTGCCTCGTGATTGTAGACTTTGCTTCAGTTCTTTCCTGGGCATTTTATTTAGTGGAGAATAAGCCTATTAAGGGATCATGAACATATGTGATTAGATGAGCATTAAGCAATGTTTGTCTGAACAGTTTTTGACCACATCCTGACAACTAAGGCAGTGCACAAACTAACTGACATTTCAAGATCTGCTTATCTACTGGTCCTGACAAGGGTTACGTGGCGAATTTTAATCTTTCACCGTGAATGCCGTAAAAAGTCAGATGTGCAACCTTCTTTCTTTGCACAGATATAAGAAGTTAAATCTTAGTATTCAATGTTAATTATTTATGGACAGTAGAACCTCTCAGTTTTCTGTGTGTCTTAAGGTTTGTAGACACATGTGATCGCGGGTGCTGACCCGTGATGCACAATACGTATGAACGGGCTTTCGGCACATAATCCATGCACTTTATAGGCCGAAACGGCTGCTTGTTTGAAGATCCGGCCGGTCGGGCAGGCAACGATCCCTGACCGAATGCCTGTGTCGGCTGATAAAATGCCCAAACACGACACCACGGCCGTTCATACACATCGTGCGCCACGGATTGGCACCCATGATCGCACCTGTGTACGAACCTTTAGTGTCTGTGAGTAAATGAAATAACAAACAAACTTCCTGCTACATCTGTTAACTACATCAGACCTAATGCTGGATCAGCATGAAATATCTGCATAGATTGTTGCTTGTATAATCACTACCTTTATTAAGAGGCATTTTCCATGGTTTATTTTAGGATTTGGGTTTTTACAAATAAAAAAATAAAAAAAGGAAACCTTTAAAATAACCTTAATTCAAACACAGAAGTGTTTTATCTTCCTAAAAACTCTAATAAAAACACTAGTTATTATAATAAAGAATGCACTTGGACACATTCTACTGTATAAGCAAACAAATTAAAGGGCATTTACACCCCTAAAACGAATAACTTTCTCCAAACCTAAACCTTACATGGTTAACACTTACCAAGAAGGATTCTTGCCATTTCTTACCATTTAGGGTTCTTCTGCTCCTACTCTGTGCCAACAGCAGAATCAGCAGGACCAAGGGCTGGTAAGTACATTTAAAAGCCTTATAGGTAAGTTTAAACCAAGCATGGTCTAGGTTTGGGGGGGGGGGTTAATTAGGTTGTATACAGATTTTGGTTTGAGGGGTGGATATGCCCTAAATATGATGTTCTTTTTTTGCCCCAAATAATTCCATTGTTTTGTAGGTTGTGATCATTCAGTCATGAATTTATTTAAGTCAAGTTAGGTTCTATATTATTGCTCTGCATTTTATAATGGGGCCTATGGATTTCTTAGTAAATTATCCTGACTAGGTGGTAGATAAGATTCTAATTCCTTACATCATTACAATGATTTTAATGCTTCAAACTAAAGATGCTTCCAACAATTGACTTTTCACATAACAACACAGCTAAATCCTACAAGTGCCAATAGCAAATCAGTTTTATTTAGACACACATTCACCATCACAAGCTTGTTGTATCCATACCTACAACCTACACATCATATTACCAGGATTAGAAAGAACTTACCTAGGTCTGTTAGCTTTGTTCTTTGCAGCCAAACTCTTTCTTGACTTGCTATTCTCTCTCTGTGTCAGTTGAAAAAGGGAAGGAAATGCGGTGTAGCAATCAACCTTCTCTGCAAGAAAAAAACCTCTTGAACAGGAAGTTGTGTATTTTTTCTATCCTCTATGGGCGACAAACATAACTTGTATTATTCATACTGAAGGCAGCATTAGTAGGACACTAGTAAGTGCTCCGGACACTTACCTGATAGGCAGGAAGGAAACCGTACTGTTGGTTGCCTTTACTTTCATGATTCCACCTTTATTATATTTATTATTATACCAGCACAAATGTAATTTCTGAAAGATGCTAAGTATTATCTGAATGTCATTCCTAACCAAAATAGGTTCTCACAGACCTCAGGTCAGGTAAAAAGAAAACTTTTTTTGAATTGATTACAAAATTAGAAATTGTTTTTTTTTTTTTTTTTATAAAAGTTCAATAGTTCAATTAGTTCCTATACGGTATTACACACACAAAATGTTGCCATGCTAAGGCATGTACATTGGTGTCCCTAGGGTGGAATTCTGTTTAATATTTTGTGGTTTTTCCCAGAAGCCTACAGTACATTATTAAAGGATAAGTGCACTGTAAAATCAAGTTATGTTTATTTGGAAGCTGCAGCTTTAAAAATATTGTTGCCGTTTTGTTTTTTTACCTATGCCCCTCCAGAGCCTAGCTTTGTGCAGTGAAAGTTGCTGACATCTTGTTACTGGTTTGCTGAATGTTAAGCTCCACCCCTCTGAGATTTCCTCTGCTTTCTCCTGCTTGAGCCTCAAACAGTAATGCCTGTGAGTTCCGTGCACACTCCTGCTTGAGCCTCAAACATTAATGCCTGTGTTTCCATGCACTCTCCTGCTTGAGCCTCAACAGAAATGCCTGTGAGTTCCGTGCACACTCCTGCTTGAGCCTCAAACAGAAAATGCCTGTGAGTTCCTGCACTCTCCTGCTTGAGCCTCAAACAGTAATGCCTGTGAGTTCCGTGCACTCTCCTGCTTGAGCCTCAACAGAATGCCTGTGAGTTCCGTGCACTCTCCTGCTTGAGCCTCAACAGTAATGCCTGGGAGTTCCGTGCACTCTCCTGCTTGAGCCTCAACAGTAATGCCTGTGAGTTCCGTGCACTCTCCGCTTGAGCCTCAACAGTAATGCCTGTGAGTTCCGTGCACTCTCCTGCTTGAGCCTCAAACGGTAATGCCTGTGAGTTCCGTGCACTCTTTGCTTGAGCCTCAACAGTAATGCCTGTGAGTTCCGTGCATTCCTCCTGCTTGACCTCAAACGGTAATGCCTGTGGTTCCTGCACTCTCCTGCTTGAGCCTCAAAAGTAATGCCTGTGAGTTCCGTGCACTCTCTCTGCTTGAGCCTCAAACGGTAATGCCTGTGAGTCCTGTACTCTCCTGCTTGAGCCTCAAACAGTAATGCCGTGGAGTTCCGTGCACTCTCCTGCTTGAGCCTCAAACGTAATGCCTGTAATTCCGTGCACTCTCCTGCTTGAGCCTCAAACAGTAATGCCTGTGAGTTCCGTGCACTCTCCTGCTTGAGCCTCAAACAGTAATGCCTGTGAGTTCCGTGCACTCTCCTTTGCTTGAGCCTCAAACAGTAATGCCTGTGAGTTCCGTGCACTCTCCTGCTTGAGCCTCAAACAGTAATGCCTGTGAGTTCCGTGCACTCTCCTGCTTGAGCCAAACAGTAATGCCTGTGAGTTCCGTGACTCTCCTGCTTGAGCCTCAAATGGTAATGCCTGTGGTTCGAAACAATTGCCGAAAGAACTGTTTCTGATGCTGACAAACGTTCAGAGAGAATTACTGGTATTATGAATATAGATTGGTTGATCCAGGGATACTTTCTGATTGCCATTTGGAGTCAGGAAGGAATTTTTTCCCCCCTTTTTTAGCTGGGTTTTTTGCCTTCCTCCTGGATCAACTGTTAGGTAGGGTTAAAAAAAAAAAAAGAGGTGATAGGTTGGACTTGGTGGACTATGTCTTTATTCAACCTTAATTACTATGTTACTATGTAAATGGTCAATCTGACCGAAAATTTACCTAGGCCACGGTCGGGCCCCCTGTACTATGGTATAGGGAGTCGGTCGTGAGGTCGTAGTATGGCAGTCCCTATACTTTAAATATACTTTAGATAGGGATGTGTCTCCTCCCATCTGTCAAGATGACAGACAGAATCAGATTGCTATTGTGTGTACCCACCTTTAGAGGTGCTGTATTGGATTGAGATTTGGTGACTGGAGCCATTGGAGTTCAGTGAACAGCATTATCTTGTTGGTAGTAGCAATAAGAGACGAGTGGTCATAAAGGGATAGACATAGCAATAATACTCAGTTGGCTGTGGCATTTAAAAATGCTGAGTTGGTACTAATGGGCCCACGTGTGCTAAGAAAATGTCTCCCACACTGCTACAACACACCCACCAACTTGAACTGTTGACAAAATTCGAGTGGATCCACGCTTTCATGTTGTTTCACAATTGTGACCCTTTGTGCATCTAATTTATATTCTTTGGTTATATATATTTTGAACTACTGCTGCTTTTTGATATTCTCATACCAGTCTGATCATCCGACATCAACTAGGCATTTTCGTTACACAAATGACGCTCACTGGATATTAATATATTCTTTCATATATCCGAGACATGTAAGCAATTGGTGACTGAGCTATGATGATGATGTAATTTCCAGTTGTACGAATGAATGATTATACGTAATAATGTAATATGTGTGTACGCATAGTAACTATAAGTTTGATATATGTGTGTGTCCGCAAACGTTCGCGATCGGTTCCGCCTGCAGTCATCTCCCTAGTGTCAATATATTTCTACCATCGAATAATATCAAACAGTAGTAGACTGTCACAATAAATGATGGTAGATTTTATGACAGCGGTCATGAACCCGCGGTATCGCAAACTTTTCAATTTCAATGTATTTGTTAAGAAAAATATTGATCATAAAAGATGTACTTACAGTGTGCTGGCTTGTTTCTGATAGTCAGTCATATAAACTTTCCTATGTTTCATTGCTTTGCACTGCAGTGTTGCAACTGAAATCTAGGGATGGCCGATTCGTGGATCTGAACCGACCATCCTGGTTCAGATCCGGGAAACAGGGTCCTTTAAGGCTTAAGTGGTCCCGCAGCTCAAACTGGACCCCCTCCCTGGCACTTAAAAGTGCCCTTGTGGCCCTTGGAAGGACCCTAGTGACACTGACAAGTGCCTTTTTGGGCTTAAGGGGCCCCGCAGCTTGAACTGGGACCCGGGGGCTCCCACGAACTTAGAAGTGCCCTTGCGGCACTGACAAGTGTCTTTGTTGGGAGTCCTGCAGCTCAAACTAGGACCCCAATTGGCTCTTATAAGAGCACTTTGGTGCATTTCTTTTTCTTCCCAGCCGGTGACACCACGCCGCTGATTGCGAACACCAGCAATGACACCTTGGCTTCCCAGTGAAACTGCCTGCCTGGTTGCATCAACGTCGCTTTGTTGCTGGCTTTGCTTTGTCTGGCTTTGTTTGCGGCTGTGATGTTGGGTGCAGAGAGTTATTTTTCATTAGCGGCTTGTTTCTTTACCTTGTTGTAATAGTCAGACTTTTAACTTTCCACAAACAAGGCAAAGTTCGATACATATCAATTAGTTCCCGTATTTGATCGTGGTTTAAGTGCATATCGTGCACATTTCCAGGCAAGATTATTCAAAAAAAAAAAGTTGAAGATGTACAAAAATGTTTAGAATTCAGAAAACAATTGTTTGGCAGGTCGTCTGTCTTCTGTTACGAATGTTCGTATGTGGCTAAAAACTCATCAAAAAGGCTATGAAGCATTCTTACGTCACTTCTGGATTTCACGTTCCTTCGGTTATTCAAAAGAAGAATCGTGATAACAACGTCAACATAGGAAAATGTAGACACAACAATTTTCGTTGTATATGGATGTACTATGAATGATATTTAGGATTTTTATATTATAAAAAAATTTTACATATTGGAACTTTCTAAAAAAACTTCTGGTAAATTATTGCTTCGAATATATGTGTACTTGGGTCAGACTCTGCTCTCACCATAAATGTACCTGCAGTTGGACCAGTTCTTTTTAATGTAAAGACATTGGTCAAATATATGTTTATGTGCCTTATCCAAGCGTTCTATTGGGTAACTCTATTAATAAATTCTGAATATGTTTTCACCTCATATTAAATTAGCCCTTGTAAAGCACGATTTTTAATGAGTCAATTGTTGAAGGGAGCAAATTAAGGAAGTTTCAATAATGCAATTTAAATAATCACACAGCACAAATGAGCTTTCATAATAAAAAAATAATTAAAAATAATAATAACTTGTATTTGTAAATCATTTTTCTTTTCCATGAAATTTTCATAATCACATTTGTATATTTTTGGAAAATGGTTAGCAGAAAAACTTTATATTAAATTAACATATAATTGACTATTACAAAGGCATTGAACAATTATCCTTTAAACAACTTTCATTGCATTTACAATATTTCTTTTGCATTCTCTAATATGAACGTACATTTCTATTTTTTTTAAATTGTCATTTTCTGGTTTTCATAATCTGAAAAGAAAACAAATTCTTTTTTTTTGATGTATTTAAATATTGGTTCTTGATTGATTTTTCCTATTAAATTTAATAAATTATTGTTTATTTCTAAACTCACGTGTACTAAAAGTAAACTTGTAAAATCACACAATAATATTTAAAGAAGGGATGGGATATAAGTAGGGCTATGTATGGAGACCAGTATCACTCTCTATTGCCTCCACTAGGCAATGCACTGACCAATGACAGCTCTGGTGCATAGCGAATGGGATTTTCCCATGCGCTATGCACCAAGAGCTGTCATTGGTCATTGGAATGCAAAATCTACAAAGGTCTGTGGCATAAACTCAGCAATCATTTGGATGTTTACAATCATATTTGTGTGGGAAATACAACTATTTGAGACAGTAATCAAGATAAATACATGGTTCATCAAGGTTCTCACCTGTTCAGCGCTTGATAAATAGAATGTTCCTTAACATCTGGCAACACTGGCTCTGAATTGAAAGTTACTGGCATTATCCCCTGGGTGAACAACATAAAAACTATTATACTGTCAGTGTTTATGAATTTTTTTTTGCTGGGGGAATAGTCTTTCTTTTTTACTGATTTCCTTACCTGTTGTTTCAGGACTGATCTACTGTGTGGATGTTGAATTGGTTTCGATGTTGACGTTATAAAAAGAAAATTTCACTTATGAAATAAACATTTTGTTAAAATACACATGTACCTGTGTCAGAATTCATACATACTTGATTCTGGGCTACATAATGGAGAAAGTGGGTTTGTTTTTTTCAATGCAAATACTGGTATAACAGCCACTGGTAGGATGACCTGTGTGAGCAATATAATAATAAGCAAGTTAATTGCATAAAAATCTGGTCACATAGAGGCTTAACGGGGTGCACACCTGTTCTCTCAGGGCTTGATGATGACACAGCTGTCAAACTGTTTTTGATATAAAAGTCAGCAAAATGATGACCTGAAGTTCAACATTTAATGTTCACAAAAATGGTTTAAATATCAACACAGGATTCACTTACTTGTTGATCCCAGACTATTTTATTTACTATGGTAAATGAAGCGTGTTGGGTTTTCAAGGCTGTCACATTGGTTGGATATTCACTGGTGGGGATATTCACTGGTTGGATGACCCGTGTGAATGAAAGAAGAAAACTATTTGCATCTGTAACTAATAAATTCTTTACATGTAAAGGGTCATTCTTTTCTTGTCTTTTTCTGCTGCTTCTAGACCTGTTCTCGAGGCATAGTCATGGTCTTGTCCTCTTTTGTAGAGGTGTAATGAAGTGGAATGATGCTGTGTGGAAAGAGATTGTACTCATAAAGGGTATGTCCATCTTTATAAAAACTTTTCTCATATCATAGTTTTTTTGACAGTAATGCCTGTGAGTTCCGTGCACTCTCCTGCTTGAGCCTCAAATGGTAATGCCTGTGAGTTCGAAACAATTGCTGAAAGAACTGTTTCTGATGCTGACAAACGTTCAGAGAGAATTACTGGTATTAATGAATATAGATCTGGTTGATCCAGGGATACTTTCTGATTGCCATTTGGAGTCAGGAAGGAATTTTTTCCCCCCCTTTTTAGCTGGGTTTTTTGCCTTCCTCTGGATCAACTGTTAGGTAGGGTTAAAAAAAAAAAAAAGAGGGTGAATAGGTTGGACTTGGTGGACGTATGTCTTTATTCAACCTTAATTACTATGTTACTATGTAAATGGTCAATCTGACCGGAAAATTTACCTAGGCCACGGTCGGGCCCCCTGTACTATGGTATAGGGAGTCGGTCGTGATCGTAGGGAGTATGGCAGTCCCTATACTTTAAATATACTTTAGATAGGGATGTGTCTCCTCCCATCTGTCAAAGATGACAGACAGAATCAGATTGCTATTGTGTGTATCCACCTTTAGAGGTGCTGTATTGGATTGAGATTTGGTGACTGGAGGCCATTGGAGTTCAGTGAACAGCATTATCTTGTTGGTAGTAGCAATAAGAGACGAGTGGTCATAAAGGGATAGACATAGCAATAATACTCAGGTTGGCTGTGGCATTTAAAAATGCTGAGTTGGTACTAAGGGACCCAACGTGTGCTAAGAAAATGTCTCCCACACTGCTACACCACCACCAACTTGAACTGTTGACAAAATTCAGAGTGGATCCACGCTTTCATGTTTCATTGTGACCCTGCCTTCTAAATTTATATTCTTTGGTTATAATGATTATTTGAACTACTGCTGCTTTTTGATATTCTCATACCAGTCTGATCATTCCCCTCTGTCCTCCGACATCAACTAGGCATTTTCGTTCACACAAATGACGCTCACTGGATATTAATATATTCTTTCATATATCCGAGACATGTACAGCAATTGTGACTGAGCTAATGGATGATGGATGTAATTTCCAGTTGTACGAATGAATGATTATACGTAATAATGTAATAATGTGTGTACGCATAGTAACTATAAAGCTTTGATATATGTGTGTGTCGCCAAACGTTCGCGATCGGTTCGCCGGCCTGCAGTCATCTCCCTAGTGTCAATATATTTCTACCATCGAATAATATCAAACAGTAGTAGACTGTCACAATAAATGATGGTAGATTTTTATGACAGCGGTCATGAACCCGCGGTATCGCAAACTTTTCAATTTCAATGTATTTGTTAAGAAAAAATATTGATCATAAAAGATGTACTTACAGGTGGGCTGCTTGTTTCTGATAAGTCAGTCATATAAACTTTCCTATGTTTCATTGCTTTGCACTGCAGTGTTGCAACTGAAATCTAGGGATGGCCGATTCGTGGATCTGAACCGACCATCCTGGTTCAGATCCGGGAAACAGGGTCCTTTAAGGCTTAAGTGGTCCCGCAGCTCAAACTGGACCCCCTCCCTGGCACTTAAAAGTGCCCTTGTGGCCCTGACAAGTGCCTTTTTGGGCTTAAGGGGCCTCCCGGGGCTCCCACGAACTTAGAAGTGCCCTTGCGGCACTGACAAGTGTCTTTGTTGGGAGTCCTGCAGCTCGAAACTAGGACCCCAATTGGCTCTTATAAGAGCACTTTGGTGCATTTCTTTTTTCTTCCCAGCCGGTGACACCAGCGCCGCTGATGTTGCGAACACCAGGCAATGACACCTTGGCTTCCAGTGAAACTGCCTGCGCTGGTTGCATCAACGTCGCTTTGTTGCTGGCTGTGGCTTTGCTGCTGGCTTTGTTGCTGGCTGTGATGTTGGGTGCAGAGAGTTAATTTTTCATTAGCGGCTTGTTTCTTTACCTTGTTGTAATAGTCAGGACTTTTAACTTTCCACAAACAAGGCAAAGTTCGATACATATCAATTAGTTCCCGTATTTGATCGTGGTTTAAGTGCATATCGTGCACATTTCCAGGCAAGATTATTCAAAAAAAAAAATTTGAAAGATTACAAAAATGTTTAGAATTGAGAAAACAATTGTTTGGCAGGTCGTCTGTCTTCTGTTACGAATGTTCGTATGTGGCTAAAAACTCATCAAAAAGGCTATGAAGCATTCTTACGTCACTTCTGGATTTCACGTTCCTTCGGTTATTCAAAAGAAGAATCGTGATAACGTCAACATAGGAAAATGTACACAACAATTTTTCGTTGTATATGGATGTACTATGAATGATATTTAGGATTTTTATATTATAAAAAAATTTTACATATTGGAACTTTCTAAAAAAACTTCTGGTAAATTATTGCTTCGAATATATGTAAATAAATGTACCTGCATAAATGTACCTGCAGTTGGACCAGTTCTTTTTAATGTAAAGACATTGGTCAAATATATGTTTATGTGCCTTATCCAAGCGTTCTATTGGGTAACTCTATTAATAAATTCTGAATATGTTTTCACCTCATATTAAATTAGCCCTTGTAAAGCACGATTTTTAATGAGTCAATTGTTGAAGGGAGCAAATTAAAGGAAGTTTCAATAATGCAATTCAAATAATCACACAGACACAAATGAGCTTTCATAATAAAAAAATAATTAAAAAAATAATAATAATAAAACTTAATCATTTTTCTTTTCCATGGAACATTTTCATAATCACATTTGTATATTTTTGGAAAATGGTTAGCAGAAAAACATTTATATTTAAATTAACATATAAATTGACTATTACAAAGGCATTGAACAATTATCCTTTAAACAACTTTCATTGCATTTACAATATTTCTTTTTGCATTCTCTAATATGAACGTAACATTTTCTATGTTTTTTAAATTGTCATTTTCTGGTTTTCATAATCTGAAAAGAAAACAAATTCTTTTTTTTTGGATGTATTTAAATATTGGTTCTTGATTGATATTTCCTATTAAATTTAATAAATTATTGTTTTATTCTAAACTCACGTGTACTAAAAGTAAACTTAGTAAAATCACAAATAATATTTGAAAGAAGGGATGGGATATAAGTAGGGCTATGTATGGAGAGCCAGTATCACTCTCTATTGCCTCCACTAGGCAATGCACTGAGCCAATGACAGCTCTTGGTGCATAGCGAATGGGATTTTCCCATGCGCTATGCACCAAGAGCTGTCATTGGTCATTGGAATGCAAAATCTACAAAGGTCTGTGGCATAAACTCAGCAATCATTTGGATGTTTACATCATATTTTGTGTGGGAAATACAACTATTTGAGACAGTAATCAAGATAAATAACATGGTTCATCAAGGTTCTCACCTGTTACAGAGCTTGATAAATAGAATGTGCCTTAACATCTGGCACACTGGTCTGGAATTGAAAGTTACTGGCATTATCCCCTGGGTGAACAACATAAAAAACTATTATACTGTCAGTGTTTATGATTTTTTTTTTTGCTGGGGGAATAGTCTTTCTTTTTTACTGGATTTCCTTACCTGTTGTTTCAGGACTGATCTACTTGTGTGGATGTTGAATTGGTTTCGATGTTGACGTTATAAAAAGAAAATTTCACTTATGAAATAAACATTTTGTTAAAATACACATGTACCTGTGTCAGAATTCATACATACTTGATTCTGGGCTACATAATGGAAGAAAGTGGGTTGTGTTTTCAATGCTAAGATACTGGTATAACAGCCACTGGTAGGATGACCTGTGTGAGCAATATAATAATAAGCAAGTTAATTGCATAAAAATCTGGTCACATAGAGTGGCTTAACGGGGTGCACACCTGTTCTCTCAGGGCTTGATGATGACACAGCTGTCAAACTGTTTTTGATATAAAAGTCAGCAAAATGATGACCTGAAGTTCAACAAATTTAATGTTACAAAAAATGGTTTAAATATCAACACAGGATTCACTTACTTGTTGATCCCAGACTATTTTATTTACTATGGTAAATGAAGCGTGTTGGGTTTTCAAGGCTGTCACATTGGTTGGATATTCACTGGTTGGATATTCACTGGTTGGATATTCACTGGTTGGATGACCCGTGTGAATGAAAGAAGAAAACTATTTGCATCTGTAACTAAATAAATTCTTTACATGTAAAGGGTCATTCTTTTTCTTGTCTTTTTCTGCTGCGTCTAGACCTGTTCTCTCGAGGCATAGTCATGGTCTTGTCCTCTTTTGTAGAGGTGTAATGAAGTGGAATGATGACCTGTGTGGAAAGAGATTGTACTCATTAAAGGGTATGTCCATCTTTATAAAAACTTTTCTCATATCATAGTTCTTGCTCCCCCAGCCCCAACCGCATTAATATTATTTCAAGAAAGTGCCCCAATAGTTATTTATCTTACCTCTCTCCTCCGCCGCACAATCCCGGCCCTCTGCTTGCATAGAACTGCAAGTAGGGGGCCAGACCGGCAGCCGCGTCTGTGATTGGCTGAGAGGCAGCCAATCACAGACGCGGCTGCCGGTAGTGCAAAACGATGAAGGAGAGAGGTAAGGTAAGTAAAGATTGGGACACTTTCTTGAAATAATACTAATGCGGTTGGGGCTGGGGGAGCAAGAACTATGATATGGGAAAGGGCTTTAACGCTAGGGGGAGGGAGACCAAAACGTGAGGGGCAATTCTTCGCATGGCAAAATACTCCCGGAGGAGAGACAGGAGGCAGAGTCCTATATGGACTCTGCTATCATCCTGGTGGGCAGTTTTTGGGACTTTGGGGGGGGGGGGGTTACAGGAAAACCATTTGGAGCTGGGATGTAAGGCAAGGATTTTACTACACTACAGAGTAGGGCCAGTAGTGGGGGAATTATAATTTTGGGGGTGGACATGCCCTTTAAAAATAACAAACATGTGTCTGTCTTTCAACAGACACATGGTCTTGTGGCAGCGTCCATACTTACTTCTTTTTCCTTGGCTGCTAATTCGACATTCACTGGTTGGATGACCTGTGTGAATAAAAACATTAACACTTGTACCAAAAAACCACCCAAAACATAAACATATACCAGGGCTTGGTCTATAACTATTAAAATGCATTAGCTCTGAATACTACAACTGCATGTAGTATCATAACAAGTACTGCACCGTGTGATGTGTGTTGCATTTCCAAGGCTTTCAAACTGGTGCGATACTCACTGGTTGGATGACCTATGTGAACGACAGAATAAAAACATTTGCACTGGTAACATTTTTTTAAATGTTGTCCCAACTGTGTCCCCACCTGTTGCTTCAGGGCTTGTCTCACTGAGTGGCCCTCTTGGATGGAGCAATGGCATGGAATGATGACCTGGATTACCAGCGGAAGTTTCTTGTGATTCCAAGGATGGCCCACTGGTGTTATATGCACTGGTTGGGAGACCTGTGTGAAAAGCTAAAAACATTTGCACTGGTAACTACAAAAGTATTTACAACAACTGAGTAGCAGTATTTTTTAAACCTAGTCTGTCAACAGGCACATGTACTTATTATGTAATTTCTTTTCAAGTATGAATATGGCCATAAACGTTGTGACCAGTCTTTCTTGATGCACTTGTGCTTGTTCCTTTCTTGTGTTTATGTCTTTTTTTAGCACGATATTGTAGGTAGACAATAGCAAAAGTTTTGAGTGGTGGAATGATCGAACATTGGCACGATCTATGTACGTGGATCTATCGTTCACGGGGACCGATTGTTCATGTGAAACGGAACCAAACAAACACCAAACTGTTTCCAGACCAGAGACATTGCAAGATGTTTTTAAAAACACGAGTCAAAATAGCAATAATCATTATAGCCCTACAATCTACCTGTGATCGATTGCACTATACTACAGAAACTATGCTCCATAAACATAACCATTTCAATATACAAATGACAAGCTAGACACACAGATGTAATAAAATGAAAACAAATAAACAAACTCAACATGTTCTAAAATCAAACAGCAAAGTTTGCAATATTCAATTTTTTGATAAATTTTCTGGCGCAACTCCTGGAAAACATGTCCCTCTGGATTTTTTAAGTATGACCATCTCTTTCTGAGCTGGTCTTTGGTTCTGATCACACCAAATTTAACCTCTAATCTTTATTCAACACTGTCTTAAATTGTATCTTTTCTTTCATTTGGATGATTATATCATTCCTTTCTTCCATCATAATCTTCATCCTCCATTTCAAATTTGGACATAGCTGTACCCCTTCTTTTCTCTACAGATCCTTCTGACTCACCCATGTCCTTTGTGCGATGAGCAACCAACAGCATGTACTCTCTCTTCTCTCCTCAAAAAGTCCTACAAAGAGAGCAAATTCCAGAATGTAGATATATAGAAGATGCAAATGAAAAATGTTGAACATTTTTGGTGAGAACAAACACATACACGTGGTTTCCTGAAGAACTAACATAAAACGAACTTTGGCTCAGAAAATAACCATGCCTGGTTATGTCATTTCCTTAAACGCGTGTTTTGCAGGTACAATCACGTTTATACAATACAGGCTATAAAATTGACCGGGATTTACTAGCATGTCCGATCCTGATGACGGATTCACACATTATATTGGTTGTTTGCGATCAGTTGGTTTACTCAAATGGTCTTTTTTTTTTTACCTGATACGACCATATTGTCAGTACGAAAGGTCGGTTGGCTTGTGTGTACCCAGTCTTACATCCTCTTTCTTCCCCAATCTTATGCAATGCAATTTTTCTTCACAACTTCAGCAACTTTCCTTCACAAGGTCTAGATGCCTAAATGCATGTGATTGGCTTATAAGCTATTTGTGTAAACAATCAATTGCTTGATTGTTCTCATTCATCCAGGTCATGGTATATCTGTTGTATTCATTAAAGGTGTATACACACCACTTGATTGCCCATGATTTGCCAGCATGTCTGCTCGCCCGTTCATCCAATCTGGATGAACGTGCAACCGAGCTTGGTTTCAGGCGCCCCCACAAGCACCATGAGATATTTCAACCCTACTGACAGATATGAGATGGACTAGAACTCGAACTTGAACCTGAGTTCGAGCCAAACTATTCTAGTTTGAACGGACTCGGACTTCTCGAACTATCCCGGACCCGGATTTTCGATATTTTCCAGACTTTAGATAATTATCGAATGTTCGCCTGTTTGAGGAAATTGAATATGCGAATAAAATTCCTATTATACCTAGACGCAAGCATCGAATCCGTGGGTAAAATGTCCATTATACCTAGACGCGAGCATCAAATCCGCAAGTAAAATGTCTATTATACCTAGACGCGAGCATTGAATCCGTGAGTAAAATGTCCATTATACCTAGACAAGAGCATCGAATCCGCAAGTAAAATGTCTATTATACCTAGGCGCAAGCATCGAATCCGCAAGTAAAACGTCTATTATACCTAGGCGCGAGCATCGAATCGGCAAGTAAAATGTCTATATACCAATACACGAGCATCGAATTCGCGAGTAAAATGTCTTTTAAACCTAGACGCGAGCATCGAATCCACAAGTCATTCATGGGATAATTATCGAATGTTCGAACGCGAGAGTTCGAAAGTAGCGCGCGTGAGAGTAAAATCGAGTTTTCGAAAGTCCTGGATATTCGAACATGTTCCCCAGACCATTTCCCAGGTCCCACAGCCATTTACATTAAGTTACCATTGATATTTTAATTGTATTTCATTCAAACTTTTCAAAGTATTTGACTCCCATTGAGTTTAATGGGTCCGTTTTCGAACTTTCAAACATTCTATATAGTTCGAAAGTTCGGCCATCTCTTGTGTGTATCCAACCTTAGATCAATTGGACTTGAAGTTTAGTTCAAGAATTAAGCTTTAAGTCCAGTTGATCTTACTGAGTACAACAGATATAAATTCTACAGATTTATAAATTAAAGTGGCCAGTTAGTGTATGTATGAAAGTATACAAAGCTTTATATGTATAGTAACCCCTTTGGTATCAATACTACCATTCAGTTGCATGAATATTACTTGTGTACACCTTAATAGGGATGGCATAGAACTCGAACCCGAGTTCGAGCCAAACTGTTCGAGTTCGAACGGACCCGGACTTCTCGAACTATCTCGGACGCGGACTTTCGATATTTCACGGACTTTCGATGATTTATCGAATGTTCGAATGTTCGAATGGTCGAATCCGCGAGTAAAATGTACATGGTATCTAGGCGCAAACATCGAATCTGCGAGTAAAGTCTCCATTAAAGCCAATAGGCGAGCATCGAATCTGCGAGTAAAATGTCCATGTTACCTCGAATGTTCGAACGCGAAAGCTCGAAAGTAGCGCGTGTAAGAGTAAAATCGATTTTATGAAAGTCCTGGATATTGGAACATGCTCCCTAGACCATTTCCCAGGTCCCACAGCCATTTACATTAAGTTACCATTAATATTTTAGTTGTATTTGACTCAAACTTTTCGAACTATTTGCCTCCCATAGACTTTAATGGGTCCGTTTTCGAACTTTCGAACTTTTACAAAAGTTCGAAAGTTCGAAAACGGACCGAACTTTCAATAGTTCGACCATCTCTACTCCTTAATTGCACACACCCCATGACATAGCAGAGTGCATATGGGATCTTGAGCAATATGACAATTTATTACATTTAATTTATTTTACATTACAGATATTTGAAAGAATCATGCAATGGAGTAAATGCAATTTAATTAGAAGAGGGGTAATAGACAAACCAGGTTAGTTGCGACAAATAATCCACATTCTACATATTGAGAGGGAGATTCAATAAAAGTTCTTATATTTAAAAAAAATATTTTCCTCAACCAATCAGATGTTATTTAAAATTTGAAAGCTAACATCTGATTGGTGGCAAAACTTTTAACGATAAAAACTTTGAATAACCCTGTCAGTAGTTACATCAAGTGCAAAATGTATAAATCAACTGATTAGCTGAAATCATCTCTATGTTCATATCCTTGTTTGGCATCCTCCCCTATGAGCAAACTAAACCAGTTCTCTCTGTATAAACAGAACTTGCAATAGAATTTGTAGATTTCTATTTCATTTTTCAAACCTTTATCTCATCACCTGTTTGACCAACCAAACCTAAATTTGTTATATCATGACATTGAATGGTTTTTGTAAAATTGTAATCTTAAACACGTTAAAACACCTTGACTAAACTGGCTAAAAGATAACCCATCAGGCCGGATTTCAAATAAGATGCAGTAAGATACTGTAACTTTCAACTGCAAAGCAAATGTTCATAGCTCACCACAAATTTCCTGTGCAAAGAGAATTGCAGCCATGTCCCTGTGATTGCCCCATAACTGTGCTTTGATTTTATCTTAATGAGAACTCATGTATTTTGATATAAAAAGATTACCGAGTTATCATACTTTTTAAAATGAATGTGCAAATCTTTCTGCTAAATATAAAACAGAGGTGTGTGGTCACCCTATAGCCTAGAGAGAGAGAGATTCTTAGCAGCCATGTAATTACAGAATTAGGATTTAGGTACAGTGTGTAATAAAAGATATAGTAGGATTTTGATATTTCTAGAAATTTTTTAAATTCAAAAAATTCGGGAAACGTGGATAACTATCAAAAACGGTTCTGCGGTTTGGAAATCCGCAAAGTCTGAGTTCCGTGAAATCTGCTACCAGTTTGCTACAAGGTGATTTTCTTAAACAACGTTTCATTCATTTGTAAAGAACTAATACTTTTACATCTCCTACTGTATACTATTGTTGCCTGTATATTTGTATGAGATTTGAATGAACACGTGTTGACATTAGTCTGAAAGATGTCTTAGTGCTACATAGAATGAAAACCGCATTTTTAAATTGGTCAACCAAAAAAGAAACAACTTTCTAGGCGTCAGCGGCCTATAAAACAATGCAGAGAGAAGTGGCAAACAGGACAACATTAAATACAGTAGTGCTGTCACATACTGTAGTTTAGAACATGTGCAATATAGTTTGAAGCAATTTAAATTCTGGGTATTCTTGTGCCATGCTGCTGTATCTACGTTTGGCATCCAGTACAAACTGTAGTCACATAGATAGAAAAAGTCAGACAAATTGATTATGGGTTTCTCTTCTAAACCATCAACTGTAATAAAAAATCTTAAGCCATTATGTTAGCAAATCTGTAGGATTACAGCGAGTACTAATAACAGGTATAGTTTATTTTTACCATGTCTAACTGGAGTATTGGAATTTCTTATTCAACAGAAGATAGCAAGCACCTAATTTGATTAATGAGGCAATGGCTGTTGAAGGTACTGGCAGAAATGGTTGTAACTAGAGATGGGATCCAGGTCCGACTCGGAACCCCTTGGTTCTGAAATCCTAATGTTCCGTCCAAAACTGGGCAGATCGTTCAGATTTCAGGACTTTGGACCACATTTTCGAAAATAAACTTGAACGTTCGATAATCCTTGAAAAATACCATCAGAAACTTGAAAGAAGATTCTGATCGAATTAGGATTATCGAACATTCAATGTTATTTTTGAGGATTACCAAAAAAACCTTGTACATTCGATAATCATCAAAAATGCGTTCCGAAGTCCTAAAATTACGTTCCATTTTTTAGATTTTCAGATCTTCGGGTTTTTCCTGGGATCCGTAAATCCGAAAATAGAATGACACTTAACATTTTCGCCCATCTCTAGTTGTAACACAACATTCAAATAGTATCCTGATAAAATAAATGCAAAGGGATCAAGTCTAAAACTATTTGGCCTAATTCAGAAATAAGGAAATAGATAAGAAATGTCAGCGAGAGGAAAGAGAAGATTTAATTTAGAAAAAAATATCATTAAATATGTTGTAAGAAATGAAAAAAACCTAGTGCAAAAGTCTTCTCAAACAATAAAGAAAATGTGGATTGGAGTGCTATAAGATAACTTACCAGAATCTGGTATCGGAATTTTTGTAATTTCGAATTTTCTAAGTTTTAAATGGAATTTGCGATGTTTCGATTTTCAAATCGAAACCAAAAAGTTTTGAAAAATGTGCTGGAAATGTCAGTTCCGAATCAAAACCAGGAATCATGCCTATTTGTGGCTAGTAGTGATGAGTCCCAGTTTTAAAAAAGAAAACTGGTTTTGATTTGGAACTGAAACTCAATTGAAAATTTTAAAAAAAATTCAAAAAATTCAGATTCAATTGGATTTTAATAGAATTTCTGGATTTGTGGAATTTCAGTAGAATCCATGGAACCAGCATTGGAATGAAACTCACTAGCGATGAGTCCCGGTTTGTGGAACTGTCTGTTTTATAACATCAGAACTATTGGAACTTTCAGAATATCAGAGTTTTGCAGAATTTCTACAAAATTCAGTGGGAAAAAGTCGAACATTGTAAAAAAACTCAGTGTTGTAAAGGTGGAAAAACATTGTTACATTATATAATTCAGGTCTATGCTTTAGAAATTTTAGAAATGGTTTAAAATTTTATTCTAGTAAAAAAAAGGCAAATTTAGCTGGGTTAATAATTGTGCTGGGTTGTGCTAAGGGACAAGTTGGTTGCAGGTCTGTTAAATTTCGAGTGACGGTAGTAGGGCCCGCCACAATCCCATAATCCGTGTAGCGTGCAGCCTTTTTAAATAGCCGATCATGCGTATGAAGAAAACATATACGTGCAATCAACTGTTTAAAAGACGATTTTAAACAGCTGATTGAGTGTATGTTTTCTTCATACGCACGATCAGCTATTTAAAAAGGCTGCACGCTACACGGATTATGGACTGAGACCAGCGTGTAGGTGGAGTACGGCGTGCTCCTATGGTGGCTCTTTCCTTGGCCCCCTAACGCCAAAAAACTAACCCTGGGTGGCCCGGGCCCCTTCAGTATGCCCCGTAATCTGGCAAATGGAGAGTTGCGGTGGAAAATATGTAACCATACCCCTACATCGATATTTTTAAGCATGGGGGTCTAATGGAAATAACCTGAAAGTAAAAGAAAAGAAAATTTCCGAAATTACCAGGCGACTTTGCGCATTGTGTCTAAAAGGACTTGGCATTGTGTAACGGGTTTCAATTAAATGAGAAAAATGCCTGCCTGATTGCCCATTTTCAAGAATGTGCTGAAGGCTTTCAAGGTAAAGAAGAAAAGGGGAAGAAACGGGAACACACGCAGCGGCTGGGGCAGGCAAGCGGCGGTTAGTGTCCAAAAAACAAATATTAAAGTCCCATGACAATGGGATAGCCTAAAAAAATAAAGGGGTCATTCTGGCTCTCAAAAAGAAAAAAAAAAACACCTCGGGGGGGACTTTGAAAACCTCCTCAAGGTGGGAAGGTGGAGGTGCTCTGCACTTTTGGATCTCAATAAATTAACAAATGGCGGTGCTTTTATATTTGGGACGGAAGCACAACTGTGATAAGGGAAAAACCTTCATACAACTAGTCACGTTCAGCTGCCCACTTGAGTCGGGAAGAAGGTGAAGAAAAGGGAAAGGGGGGGAAACGTAGGTAGGAGGGGAGGAAAGGAAGAAGGGGGAAAAAAACCTATCAGAGAAGCAGGCCACTGTCCTCACAGGTTTCATCACCTTTTCTCGTAGTGTCAGCATGTTTTGGGAATGCCCTAGTGTGTTTGAAATATTTGTTAAATTCATAGGATCCCCGCAACTAGAGCATTCATGCCTGAACTTGCACGTGGTTCCAAATTTACATTTTTTTGTCTGTCCGGCTGAAGGGATGGGCTGCCAATTCCCTCCAGCTCCCCCTTGAAAGGGGAGTTGCCATTCCACCTGAAAAGGACATTCCCGTAGGGTGGTTAGGGCACATTCATTTTAGCCAAAGTTGCATATGTGGTCCCAGTGAATGTCTGTCCTAACAGCCTTTCTCTGCCTAAACAACTCATCATATCTAAGCCAGGTGGAACAGCCATACATCCGATAGGCCTCGAATATGCTGTCCATGTAATAAAAAAGTGCAGGACAACTCTTAAGGTGCTGACACGCTGTAGGTTACCAGCAGTTGAATTTTGCAAGGGGATGTGAACAGTGCTGTGTAATGCAGTCACTGGAATTTTGGTTGGTGCTGTGTTCCCCACTTGGGAGAGAGCAAGAGCTCTGAAATGCTGGTGACAAGGCCAGCTTTTTGAACTCCTTGCCAGGGTCCCGTGCTGGTCTGTGTCTGCTGGTGTCCACTGGGGCTTCTGGGAATTGTATTGCTGTTTGCAGTGGAGGGGTTGTAAGGAGAGGAGGTGGACAGCAGTTCTATTTTCCTGGTGGACGCTCTGTTTTTGGGCAAAGAGGGGGAGTGTGGAGAGCGGAGACTGGGGCCTCTCCAAAACACTGAGGCCCCTGCATGGGTTGGGGGCTCTATGATTCGTCCCATGGGGAAGTTGTGTGGTGGGTCAGATGATCTGCTCCTTTACGTGCTGGGGGTGGAGAGGATGTGGGGCTGAGGTGCTCAGGAAATCTGGAACACCGGCTGGGTTTCTCGGAGACCTCGTTCGGGGATTCTGTTCTTAGAATAGTATTTGTGAATGGATAAAAGAGATCCATTCACAAATAGAGATTATTTTCTAGTTAATTAAAGATTTAGAAACAATTTAAAGGGACAGATCAATATTAGGTCAGTTCTGATCACCTAACAATTGATCTTTGCCTATAAAAAAAAAAAAGAAGGAAGAAGGAGAGGGGGGTGGTACAAATTTAGTTATTAGTTAGCTGGTCTAAGGGATAAAAAACATATAAATCCAGCCCTGGTAGCAATATAAGTAAGTGGAACAGATGAGTCCTGCTATGAAGCATAACTAACTGGGGTTTATACATTCAAGAAAATCAGTATGTTTATTTAGACAAAGAACATTGTCTTTTTTTGTCTATTTTAGATTAGGCTACTGAGTCTAAGTGTGGAATTCCACTTCTACTGTTGTTTTAAGCAAATTAGGGCTATTGTAGCTGTTCAACTAAAGGCTCATACACACGTGAGATTGCAGGTCCCAACCCGCAACGCACGACGTGTACGAACTAATGTTTCGGGCGATAATCAATGATCCCCAAACGAACGACGGTTTCGCCCAATAAAGTGCCTACACACAGCCTGATTATCGGCCGAAACAGTCGTTCGTACACATCGTGCGACGTGGGTCAGGACCTGCTATCGCACGTGTTTACGAGCCTTAAGAACTACACATAAGAGACTGCAACAGTGTTTAGTTGGGTTGAATAAGAAAATAATGCAATACTGTTTAATAATAGCAACATTACATCATAAATTATCTATGAATAATGGGTGGCGACCAAACAGAGATCCAATGAGGTCTCTGGCCAAATGTCCAGACAGAGATACACTTGACTAGTTACAGGGCTTTGGTCTTTATTGTTTAAATAGAATTCAGCATTGAAGGAATAATCATTTGCAGAACCAATTCAACCTGGATAATCTCAGAAGCTTTTAAGATAATTTATCACGTTTCATGTTATAAACCTGAAGAAGAGCCCTCGGCTGCCCAGAAAAGCTATTAGGATTACCCTGCACAGTGTGTCTGTAAAACAGACACACAAACTCCTCCTACCGTATTTACCTTTTTTTGTGCATGGTACACACGGTACTTTATGCTTTGGAGAAGAAGAAATAATTTGAGATAAACGGCACTTTGAACCATTTATAAAACATGTGATTGTTCTGAGAATGTTAACACTTCCACCTTGACAGCTTCTGCCGATACCCAGCAATAGCGCCTGGTACAGCGACATTTAGCACAACATGTTGTGAATATACCAAATGTTGCCTATCCTATTAGACTTTGCCATAGAGAGAAATCCTAAATATTTACATTTTGTAAGTTCTATTGCAGGGGCATGGAAAACGAGGGTAAAATTTCACCATTAAAATTTTGTAACGAAATGAATATTTTGAGGCAAAATTATTAGTTTCATAATGAAATTTAGGTGAAATCTACCAATATATTGTGGACCCTTCAGTGTAACATGACCTGGCAGGTTTATCTACACGAGGGCTGTGGCTCATGTGTCTCCTGTTGGGGTTCTGTGGCTGTGGAAGCTTTGTGATTGGTGCAATTTTTGCTGCAGGTGTGGGTGCTGTCAGGATAATGCCAGGAACAGTTAGTGGGGTTACATCCTCCCCTGCAAGTTGCCACTTAATTAGGTAAGCAGCTGCATTTTTCATATCAGCAAACCCCCGATTCTTAAAAAAAAAACAACCTTTCTCTTTCTCTCCCCCCTTCTCTCTTCTTTCACTCTCTCCTCCTCAGCATTGTGGTCACATTATCACCCCTCCTCCCACTGTGGAGTGCGCATGCACTTGTCTCAGGTGCATGCACACCCCAGTAAGGGTCGGCTCCTCCAACGGTGCGCGGACAGTGGGGGGAAGGGTTGATGACACAGCGCTTGATTGACACCTGTCTTTTAGTTTATAGGATAGATAGACCCCCACAACATTTTGTATATTTGGAAATTCATGGAATAAAACAAACCTTGGGGATCCCTCCTCTTACATACCATAGAGTTGAAGAAAACTTTTAAGTTGTTTTTAAATATGTATAAAAATAGCCTGTACATTCAGAACCCTTTTAGCCCGGCATGCAGAGAACCTTCTGGTGGTGAAGGCTCCCCCGTGAAGCCCTGTGAGCCATCTGAAAGTTGTTTCACGTGACGAGTCAGCAAATTGACTCAAGCCTGTCAGATTACAGATTTGTGTTTCCCACATGATCTGAGCAATGATGAAACCCCTAAGAATAAATGCCACACATCAGCTGAGTAGTTAGTGACCACATTTCTATAGCTATATACTTATGTGGCTTTAATAGACCTGCAAACATAGAATATATTTCACGGCTTTACCTATGTTTAACGCTGCAAAGGACGCAAAAAAACCCATAAGAGTATTCACAAATAAGGTATTTTCAATATATCTGTTGGCAGCTCCTCATCACCGATGTTTTCCAGAGTATCACAGTGTTCCACAACAATAAAAAAGGTTTATTTAATATGAGATGCAACACTGTGCCTGTGCTGTAATGCTGCAGTAACCAATCAGATGTTATTAAATATTTTCTGGCTGTGTTAGACCTGTAGTAAGGTAACATCTGATTGGTTGTACTGGCAACATTTTGGAACCTTATATTAACTAAGCCTGTTAAGGTGTTATACACATGCGATTTCTATTGCAATGTGCTGACAGATCACATTGGCACTTCGTGATGGGAACCGCACACGGAACTGACCAATCGCCAATACGGGGAACGGAGATCGGTCAGCCATGCGCCATACACAGGCTAATGGTATCGGCTTTCTTTACTGGAAAATAAAGGGAGTTGATGCCGACAGATGGAAATTATCCTTCTTCCCCGACCGACCATAATTCCAACTACGGAAGTTGTTGGCATTATGGTCGGCCAGATTCTGCCCCTACACATATTAGGTGAATCCTGTCGTGAACCTAATATCACCAGTGTGTATGGCCACCTTAAGTCGTTGACCCACAATCCCTAGTACAGATACCTGCATGTATTGTTTGCCATTTTTTAGAAGTGCCAGATGCACCTGATTATTACTTTTGGGGTCACTCTCCCGGCCATCTGAATGAAGGAGGTGTATCCCTCTGAAATGTTAATGGGATGCTCCTAACACTATATGAGGGAATCCATACTGTGTATAACAATCTGTGCCCTAAATTTGAATGTATTATTCATATGCATAAATTCAATTTAATACATAGCTATTGTTAATCTGAACTTTTATTTTATGTGGCACTTATAATCCCAGTATAAATACTGTATATATATATATTATATATATATTATATATATATATACTGCTATATATTGTACACAAGAGTTTAGAACCCCAGCAATTCTGTATTGTCTATCAATGAAAATAGATGATAGATGATACAACTCAACGTTGTATATGAGGGAACCCACGCTCTGTGATACTATGGGGCATATTTAAAAGGTTCGTTACTTTTCGCGGCCGTTTTCGCGGCCATTAACGCATAAATCGCGTTTACCGCGATTTATAAAGGCCCGAAAACGGCCGCGAAAAGTTAACGAAGCGTTAACCTTTCGCGCCGATACTTACCCTTACCCCCGCCGCTTCTATTTATAAGCGGCGGTACTGGTTTCGCTCGGCTAGTATCGGCTGTTTTACTTCCGCCACCTTGAAGGAGGCGAGGTCAGCCGATACTAACCTCCCCGCGGCGGGGATGGGCAGGCAACCCGCGCGGGGTGGTCGCACCCGCCGCGGGAGACACCCCACCCCCCCCCCCCCACACCCCCCGCGGCGGCAGCGGCGACAACCCCCGCCGCCGCCACTTCCCAGCAGCCCCTCCCAACCCGTTCCCCGTTCGCGGCAATCTCGGAACGGGAGGCTAAAGGGCTGCCGGGAAGGGGCCGCAGCAGGTGGTCGCGACCACCCGCCGCGCACCCCCTCCCCGGCAACCCCTCCAGCCCCCCGCCCCGGCGCTCTCCCGGGAGGGGACGGGAGGGAGCCGCTGGGGGGGTGGAGGCTCCCTCCAGCGGGCCCTGAGAAGGGCCTTTTGGGGCTTAGGGGGTCCCGCAGCCCGAACCGGGACCCCCCTCCCCGCCCTTATAAGGGCCCTTGCGGCACTGACAAGTGCCTTTGGCGGGGGTCCCGCAGCTGAAACCGGGACCCCCCAGTGCGGCTCTAAAAGAGCCCTTGGGCGACGTCTTCTTTTCTTCCAGCCCGGCGACACCAGCTTCGCCGAGCCGCCGACCCCCGGAGGTACCCCTGCGGCCGCCAGGGGTACCCCCGGCGGGCGCCGGCGACCTCAACGAGGCCGATGTTGCCGCGTCTTGATCGACGCGACGTCTTCGGGCTGGCGACACCAACCCCACTCAGGTCGCCGATGCCAGGCACTCACTGCGGCCGCCATGACCCCTGGCACCGCCGGCCTCAGCGGAGCCGATGTTGCCAGCCGCTTCTTCTTCTTCTTCTTCAGCCATCTACTCGCGATGGCATCTGAGTTCCGCGCGGAAAGCTCCTCTTTATATGGTTTGCAGAAATCCATAATCCGTTTCTGATTGGTCAATTTTTAATACTTGCTTTACATTAACCAATCAGATTTCAGAACTTTCCAGAAATCTGATTGGTTAATGTAAAGCAAGTATTAAAAATTGACCAATCAGAAACGGATTATGGATTTCTGCAAACCTAATAAAGAGGCCTTTCCGCCGCGGAACTCAGATGCCATCGCATGTAGATGGCTGAAGAAAGAAGAGAAGCGCTGGCAACATCGGCTCCGCTGAGGCCGGCGGTGCCAGCGGGCTCACTGGCCCACAGTGAGTCTGCCTGGCATCGGCGACCTGAGTGGGGTTGGTGTCGCCAGCCCGAAGACGTCGCTCGGATCAAGACGCCGGCAACATCGGCCTCGTTGAGGTCGCCGGCGCCCACCGGGGTACCCCTGGCGGCCGCGGGGTACCTCTCGGGGTCGGCGGCCTCGGCGGAGCTGGTTCGCCGGGACTGGAAGAAAGAAGACGTCGCCCAAGGGCTCTTTTAAGAGCCGCACTGGGGGGTCCCGGTTTCAGCTGCGGGACCCCCGCCAAAGGCACTTGTCAGTGCCGCAAGGGCCCTTATAAGGGCCGGGGAGGGGGTCCCGGTTCGGGCTGCGGGACCCCCTAAGCCCCAAAAGGCCCTTCTCAGGGCCCCGCTGGAGGGAGCCTCCACCCCCCCCAGCGGCTCCCTCCCGTCCCCTCCCCGGGAGCGGCCGGGCGGGGGCTTGGAGGGGTTGCCGGGGAGGGGGCGCGGCGGGTGGTCGCGACCACCTGCTGCGGCCCTTCCCGGCAGCCCCTTCTAGCCTCCCGTTCCGAGATTGCCGCGAACGGGGAACGGGTTGGGAGGGGCTGCTGGGAAGTGGCGGCGGCGGCGGGTGGTCGCCGCTGCCGCCGCGGGGGTGTGGGCGGGGTGGCGTATGCCCCCCGCCCCTTAGGAGCGGCGTCGGAAAGGATTTTTAAAAGTCCCTTCGCGGCGATAGGTATCGCGGGAATAGCGCTCGCCGTTATAAATACGGCGATAGCGCTATTTTCGCGCCGCGATGTGCGGCGGTAATTTTTTTGCGCTAACATCGTTCCTTATAATATGCCCCTATATGGTGTGTCTGCGTACTACCGAGTACACCATGAGGGTTAATTTTTAACTGTTGTTTTCAAATTGTGTTTTTTTCTGAATTCTAGAACGTCCCAAAAAAACAGAAGAATTGACACCATCTGTCAAGCCGAGAACTCTCCGAGCCTTCTGACTGGCTAATTCTGGTTTAATCAGATTAATCAGATTACACATTCAAGAGTATTTTAAGGGGATAAACCAGCGACATGTTGGAAATCTACCTTGAACTATCTGGAGTTTACATGTCGATTCCCAGCACCTGGATTTGTGAGTATGGGCTGCGGATATAACAATGATAAGGATCTGCAGGATGGATGTGGCAGGCAAACTGCTGAAATTAGATTTTATTCTTATTTGTGAAAAGTCAGTTTACAGCTGAGGGCAGAAAAAAAGGTCAAAAAGAGTGAAATTAATAACATTTAAACTGTGAGCACAGTCCTTATCTGCGGAGACTGAAAGGTTTTCCAGAACTGGGATGTCAGGGACATCCCCAAGGACCCTTCAGATTTTTGATGATCGTAAAGGAGAAATGCTGAACTCGGATTCCTAGATAGCAGTGTGTCTTTCAGTTGAGAAAATATTATTTTCTTAAGCTGGGTACACACGTCAGATTCATCGCAGATTATAAAGCAGATTCAATTGGAACCTGTCAGTAAAATTAAATATAAGATCCATATTCATCTGATTTACCTCCCCTTAGGTTGAGAGATGGTTTGGGTAAATACATATGTTATTGGTATGTATCAAGGGGGAACTATAGTGACCAATGGAAATTTAGGTCAGATACAGGTGATCCTGTGAATACAAGGATGGTTCAGTGGTCATTGATCATTACCTTTTTGATGTTTCCATGCTTCCCATTTTATCCTATATCCTCTGTGGGCCAGTTAGTTTTCTTTTCTACCTTTGGGCTAAGTTTGCATGAATGTCTTTGCGTTCATTTTGTAGATATTTTAACAGCTTTTTTTAGTGGTTGTAGGAAAATGCTGCATCTGGAAATGCTGTAAAAATGACGAACAACTAACTATAGATGTTCGCGTGAACCTAGCCTTACAAATTGGCTTAATGGATTCCCCATATATTAAACGAATCTAGTCCTCTGCACTGTTAAGCAACTTATACACCAGTACATGTCTGTAGAGATGAGATCCGGGTCCGAACACGGAACCCCAGTTCCAAAATCTCAATTGTTTGTATTCTTGGGCTTTGGAGTGCATTTTTGATGATTATTGAACGTTCAAGGCTATTTTTGATGATTAGTGAACGTCCAAGGCTATTTTTAATGATTAGTGAACATTCCAGGCTATTTTTGATGATTATTGAACGTTCAAGGCTATTTTTGATGATTAGTGAATGTTCAAGGCTATTTTTGATGATTAGTGAACGTCCAAGGCTATTTTTAAAGATTAGTGAACGTTCAAGGCTATTTTTGATGATTAGTGAAAATAGCCTTGAACATTTGATAATCATCGAAAATGCGATCTGAAGTCACAAAAGCAAGTTCCATTTTCAGATCTTCGGGATTTTCCTGAGATCCGTAAATCCAAAAACAGAACGGATCTTACCAGTTTCAGCCATCTCTACATGTCTAGATGGTGTAGCTGATGGTGTTCCACCTTGCGCCACCTTGGACCATCTTGAGCAAATCTAAAATTACATTTTGTGTGCTTATTTACCTGCAGAGTTTTGTGTGTGCACCACTAACCTGTGTGTTCAGGCCTGTTTTGCGCGCGTGTGCATGGAGAGAACATTGCTCATCCAGTACTCATCCCTCTGTTTCAGTCCACAAATGTTTTATTCCCTAATGAAGTTCATCATTCTGACCTGAGCTTTCAATTTTTTCACCATCTGGGGTTTATAAACTAAGGACCAGAAATACTATGGACAGGGATGCACAAACCCACCATCTGCTTTGTTGATGAAAACTGTGTCAGTTTGTCAAACTTTTGTTGGTAGTTTTGATTAAAAAAACAAACTATGGGTCCACTGATTTGAAAACCATCATTGACATAGTGATGGCCATGTGTTCTCTTTAACTCAACAAAAAAACCCAACCAATTACCCCACACAATATCATTTTAATGCAGATGTTTTAACACCACATTGCCGTCACCAATATGGGAAATGTGTAATGGCATTGTAAGGGTTAATGTTCCTGGCTGCAACAGGAAACAGCTTTTCTTTTTTTCTTTTCCAAAAAAAGTGAAGCTGCTCTTGGCCGTCCTGACAGTGAGAACGTTTACTAACGTTCTCTATTTAAGGCACCGATACAGAAGGCCGTTTCTTATTGTGCAGCTGTAATGGTCACATAGAGGTTTGGCTGCTTCTGGAACACTATTCGGTGTACACAACCCTTGTCTTAATTCTACAGTACAGAGAAATGTGTGAGTATCTCCCAGGTCAGTGAGGGGAGTGCTGGGTTACTATTTTAGCTGTCAAAACAAACTCTTCTTTCCCTGTGTTTATTGACATTTTTATTATTAACGTTTTAGTTACATTTCAAGTCCGTAACTGGCAACTTTCCCAAGTGAACTGGTGTCTCAGGGCAAAGTTAGAACAAGGTCCCTAAAGTTCACCAGCCAGAATTGCAATAACAGGAGCCCCCTAGCTGTCACCGCTGGATTAACCAGACCTCCAATTTATCAGTGAGGGTTTATCGCCTGTCATTTCTGGGATGCACATTATCAATAGTGCAACTGAAAAAAAGAGTAACATCACATGTATTGGTGTATCATTTTAAAATACAGTTAAAATGTCACTGGTTCTGCAGCTATGAGTTGTATTTAGAGATTAAGGGCAAATTCACCGGTTATCTCTAAAATGTCATCATTGAGATTTACAGACAAAATGCCAATCATGATTGTCTATTGACCTTCATCATATGGTGAATGGGGTCTGCATGCTAAGTAGGATATGCAATCCTGTTCATTTTTATCCTATGTGATCGGTGAGTGAGTGTACAGGTATTAACGGTAACCAACAAATGTTCAGGGCCTGGGTTCCTAACCTGATTGTCCTGTCCCATCTGCTGTGCTGTATTGCTAAATGTTGGTACAATATGGGGTTTAAATGCTATCTATTCATTGTACTTGTGCCCCAAAGAGAATCCTATCAGGCAACATTCACACAACTTTGGTTCCAGTTTCGAGGCATTTCCTGATCGTCGTCCACCTGGGAAACAGCAAACAAAATGACCATGGCCAATCTGTAAAATTCTGCAGCCCTCCTTCCTAGTAAATAACCAGGGCCTCCACGCCTATAAAGCAGGGGCACGGCAATCCATTCTAATAGATTCAATTTCTGCACCAGAGGAATCTGCTCCCGGCACATCGCTCCCTAATGTCGCTTTTGAAAATAACAATTGATTTTTAACTTGAAGAAAAGTCACAGCCGCTCGCCCAGTAGTAATTTGCCAGCTCAGTCATGGGAATAGAGGGAGGCAGCTATAGAACTCAATGAACAAGTGCGACTGTGCACCTGGCCTGTGGGCCACTCTGGTAAACCTGCTTTAGGAACTTGCAGAATAATTAGAAATTCACGATGCTGCCAATTGCTGCATTTGTTAGGAATTATATACTGCAGTTCATTCAGTCTCATATGTGTCTTAGCTTTGGTTGTACTTTAATGTTGTTGATATGAGCAGCAGCAGAGAATTATGGGAAACAGGAAGAGACGCAGCTCCAAGGATCAAATTGTCCTTAACATTTTTGCATTTCTGCAAAAACAGTTAGGGGGCAATGCTATATCGGGCATTTATTGGGCAAATGTGTGCAAAACCCATGCTACCCAATGAGCTATCGGGTTAGCTTGGGTTTTTCACTAATTTAGTGCTGGCTGTGCCATTTCCAAAATGAAATGGCACATTAATTAAGATTTGCACAACAATTTTGCGCAAATCTTAACACGTTTGGCGTATGGGCCTTGCCTGACCGGATCCTGCGATGCAGTAAGTCTCACAAAGGCTTTTAAAACACTGCGGGATTGTGGTCTGGTAAGCCGTGCGCTGTTTCTTTTCTACAGTTGCCCGTTAGGGTTTAATGTAGTAAGTTCTGCTAATCTTACTTACCCGTCTAAGATCCTACGATGCATTAAACCATTTACAAGATTTAGTATATTGTGGTATTGTGGTGAGGTAAGCAACATGCGTCAGGACCCCAATGTTTTACATGTTTAGGCCCTGTGTAGTCCCTGTATATGTTTGTTGCAGGAAGACAGATTAAGACACACTTAATATTGGCTTCATTTTACCATGTTTTGTATTAGCGTTTGGTGTTTTTAGACCTCATCCGGATTCAGTGTAAGTGGAGGGATTATCTTTATCTCCCTTATGTTGACTGAAATGAACTGTGACATTTTAAGGTGGACTTACATTGTTAAATTTATCCTTGAAAGTCAAAAGCTCTTGTGACCCTTGATTTAAAGATCCAATTGTAAAGATCTGGAAATCCCATTTAATTAGTGCGAGTGGCAATGACCTAAACTGCTTTCTGAGTGTTTTAGTGGAAAAACAATGATTTATAGTTTCATTGTATAATGCTTTGTACACTTTATGCATGTACATTGTATAATGCTTTGTACACTTTATTATGCGTGTACATTGTATAATGTTTGTACACTTTATTATGCGTGTACATTGTATAATGTTTGTACACTTTATTAGCGATGTACATTGGATAGGTAATGCTTTGTACACTGTATTATGCATGTACATTGTATATCTTTGTACAACTTTATTACATGCGTGTACATTGATCATGTTGTATTTAGTACTTGTTTATGATATGTTGTAACACTTTATATGATGTAAGTTGTGCACTAACGTTTAGGTATAATGGTGGTACACTTGTATTATGCGTGTGTACATTGATAATGTTGACACTATTATTATGCGGTTGTACCATTGTATAATGTTTGTACACTTTATTATGCGATGTACATTGTTAATGTTTGTACACTTTATTATGGTGTACATTGGATAATGTTTGTACACTTTATATGCGTTGTACATTGTATAATGTTTGTACACTTTTTAGGTTGTACTGTATAATGTTGTACACTTATTATGCGTGTACCTTGTATAAGTTTTTGTACATTTATTATGCTGTGAGACTGTTACATTGTATAATGCTTGTATCTTGTGATAATGCTGTGTACATTGTATCTGACTGTGTACATTGGTATAATGCTGTTACATTGTATAATGCCTGTGTATATATGTATAGGCAGGGACAGGGTATGGATGGTGTACACTTTATATGCTGTGTTACGTAACATTGTATAGAATTCTGTGTTATGTGTATAATGCTGTGTATATTGTATAATGCTGCTGTACACTTTATTATGCTGTGTGAATGTACAGTGTATAGTGTGTATATGGATAATGCTGTGACATGTTATTAATGCTGTGGACATTGTATAATGCTGTGTATATTGTATAATGCTGTGTACATGATAATGCTGTGTACACTTTATTATGCTGTGTACTGTACATTGTATAAGCTGTGTATATTGTATAATGCTGTGTACATTGTATAATGCTGTGTACATTGTATAATGCTGTGTATATTGTATAATGCATGTACATTGGTAGAATGCTGTGTACACTTTATTATGCTGTGTACTGTACAATTGTATAATGCTGTGATATTAGGTATTAATGTGTGACATGTGTATAATGCGTGTACACTTGTATTATGCTGTTGTACACTTTATCTGGCGTGTTGACCTGTAATTGTATAATGCTGGTATATTGTATAATGTGAATTGATAATCTTGACTTTATTATCGTGATGACATTGATTTGTCTACTATAGCTTTAATTTTTTGACTGTGTACTGTTACAGTGTTATAATTGCTTGTACATTTGTATTAATCTGTGTACACTTTATTATGCGTGTCTTTAGAGTATGTACATTGGAAATGCGTGTAAGCATGGTTATTAGCGAGTGTGACACTTTATTATGCTGTGTCACTGTATCATGTTACTGGGTTAATTGTATAATGATGTGACATTATATATCTGTGTACACTTATTATGCTGGTACGGTACATTGTATAATGCTGTGTATATTGTATAATGCATGTACATTGTATAATGCTGTGTACACTTTATTATGCTGTGTACTGTACATTGTATAATGCTGTGTATATTGTATAATGCTGTGTACACTGTATAATGCTAAGTGTGTGCCAATGCTTATCTGCTTATGATGTTCAGAAATGCCATGGAATAACAAGAGTTTGTTTTACTGACCCACAGAGATCGTGTATTGAATTAGCGAATCCTGGAGAGGTAATGAACTCCAGCTCACCAGCATCCAGTGCTCTGGCTCCTGTCAGCAACTCTGGGGGTCCAACCACACCACGCAAAGGACCCCCTAAGTTTAAACAAAGAGCAACGCGTCAGTTCAAGAGCAAGCCCCCCAAAAAAGGGGTGAAAGGGTAATTTCATTTCACATTCACTGTCAATTTTATTTTGCAAAAAACATTTCCCATCTTCCCCTTGACTTTTATTTCTTTGGAATCATGTGATAAATAATACAGCAGAGACAAAGAGAGAGAAATGAGGGATATGTATAACAAGCTACAACAGAGAGCATATCCAGCTACAATACTGGATGGTGCTATGGAAAGGTTGGCCACATTTACTTCCTGCTCTACCATTAGTTATGGATTACTTCATAGATAGTGACAAGATAGGAGGGGTGGTTTGAAAGAATTGGTCAATGTTTAGAAGGTCTTACCCGGACATAGAAGAGTTTCTAGAGCCTTCTTTAAAGGGCATCTATAGTGAAATTTATACATTGCTCCAATCCAGACATAAAAAAGGTTAATGTATTCTGCATTATTCTTAAATTCTTCTGTGGCTCCGTGTTTGCACACAGTCTGATTTACTGCAGAGCTCCCCCCCCCCTCTCTGGTCATTCCCCCCATCATTTAGTCCGGCTGTAAATTAAGCCTGTGAAACAAGCCGCTCATGCGCATTAATCCTCCTACACATGACACATTACTCTAACCTTTGTAAACAAAAAAAACTCTTGGGAAGTAAGCCTGTAGAGAGGAAGTTTCTCTGTTAATCTGGTTGAGTTAGGAGAGACCCGAATCTTGCCTTATCACTGCAGTCCGATCTCCCTTTGACAGGCAATAAATTGGTGAAAGCTGCTTCATTCTCCTTCCTTTTACTTCTGTTTTTAACCCAGTATTTGCCAAGCATTTTAGTGAGCAGTAAGGAGTCATTGGGAGACTTGCTGTAAAACATGTGCAAGCCTACACACTATACAGGCATGCTGTTAGGGGATTTGATTGACAGCTCAAGCAGGAGTGGTGTATTGAAATCTTCACTTTTTTAACTTACATATCTTGGGACAGAGGAGGAAACTGAAGAAAATAAGGTACTCTGGGGGTTGGGGGGGATTATAGAACCCATAGAAAGAAAAAAAAAATGCCCACTATAGATGTCCTTTAATCTCATATAGGAGGGGTAATACACTTGGTACCACATTGGTGAGGTCAACTTATAGAAGGCCCCAGAGAGAAAAAATTACATTTTTAAGCAATGTGAAAACGGGTATGTGCTCGCATTGTGTCCAGTGTGAATTTGTCCAAAAGGAACAAGAATTTATACATCCAGGGACCCAGAATAGGTATCAGATTAAGGGGAGGTATATATGTGACACCAAGTATGTAGTATACATACTTTGGTGCCTCTGACTTAAGCTGTATAAAGGGGAAACGACCCAGTCAATTAAGTATTTCACAGCACCATTCGAGCATTAGGACATGGGATGTCAAGGTTCCGGTTTCAAAGCATTTTTGGAAATGCGCCATGCTGATAAACAGCTTAAGTTTATGGTACTGGAACAAATATCCCAGCCTTGGAGAGGGGGAGACAGAGTGGCCATTCTCAAGAAGAGAGAAACGATCTGGAGTAAAAAGCTTGTCCTAATGGTCTCAATATGGACTATAATTTGTATCTGTTTCTGTAGGGTGAGTTTGTGGTATTTAAATCAGTACTTTGATTATATTACAAACATTTAAAGATCTAGGTTTGGGGTTGTGAATTTTCTGAAATGTGGGGATATGCAGATTGTAGCACAGGTTAAAAATGATTGGGGGAATCTGTAGAGTCTATATGTATTCTTTGGGAAAGGTAGTGATGTCATAATAAGATGATGGAATGTATCATAAGAGGGAGAGGGATGGGACAGGTGGTATGAATCTCCGCGTCCATGTGTGTTCATGAGAGGGAGAGGGATGGGACAGGTGGTATGAATCTTTGTGTGTGTGTGTGTGTGTGTGTGTGTATATGTATATTAAAAAAAACAAACAATAGAGTGAACACTTGTACTCAGTCCATATCTTTTTCAATCGATGGGTGCTTTTAAGGATGCAGATGCCTAAATCTGCATTTGCATGTAGTCACAATGAAGAGTTGATCCTGAGCACACCTTACTTATTAAATTTCAATTTGGTTTATTAACGTTTCGGGGGTATGCTGAGCTCCTTCATCAGAATAACTATAACACACAATGAGAACACATTATATAGAAGTGACCACACCCCCAGTGCTTCCCCTCTAATTAACACATTGATTCCATTAACCCCGTTATTCATCTTAATTACAAACATCACATTTCTACACAATGTATTGTACATATTTTTTAAAGTGCACTATACATTTATACAGAGCAATACACATAAAGTGTCTGTGCAAGTAAAAATATTAAAAATACTACACAGTTTTGCCTAGGTATAAATTGGCATATGTGGGCGCACAGGCCGTACCCATGGCAGTCCCTGTCAGCTGTTGGTAGAATTTGTTATTAAAGGTAAAGCAGTTATTATGTAAGATAAGTTCCAGTAGTGAAATGACAAAGTCAGATTGTTGTCGATACTTATATTCTCGTGTATATAAGTATCTTGAGACACACTCAACTCCTTTGTTATGCGGTATTGAGGGATATAAAGCCTCGACATCAATACTAACTAGCATGGTATTACTGTTCACTATCAAATTATCTAATCTTTTGACTACTTCTCGTGAGTCTTTCAGATAAGAGGGTAGTGAATCCAAAAATGGCCTAAGAGCCATGTCAACACATTTCGAAATGTTATCAGTAGGACTTCTTATGCCCGATACAATTGGGCGCCCTGGTGGATTTTTAGCATTCTTATGTATTTTAGGTATACAGTATAGACATGGTAGCTGGGGATGTTTTCAAATTCTTTTTTATCAATTATGTCACATTGGAGGGCATCTTTTAAACAAGTGTACACTTTTTGGTTAACTGTCAATAAAGGATTTTTTTCTATACATTTGTACTGGTCCTTCATCCTAAGTTAACGTGTTACTTCTTTTTCATACATCATTTTATCCATTACTACTACATTACCACCTTTATCTGAAGGTTTGATTACCAAATTCTGGTTATCACTCAATTCCTTTATTGCCCGCCTTTCACCGGGACTCAAATTGTGTGTGAATTTACATGGCTGGTACATGATACAAATAATTGGATAGTGGGATACATGGAAAGAGGGGGAAGTAAAGTTGACTTCCCTCTTAAACCTAAGTACCCCACTGCATTGTCTCCCTGTTCATATAGAAGGTTCTCCAAATTTTCTAATGTTGTTTCCTCTGTCTCCCTGGAATCATTCTGGAGAGACATAAGGGTGTCAAGTGTAAGTGTGACTTGTATGTTGGTGGCAGGTATTAAACTTTGTGGTTTATCTTTCTGAGCGAACATTTTACTAAGTGTAAGTTTACGTGCAAATAGATGAATATCTTTGACTAGCTGGAATTTATCCATTTGATTTGACAGAACAAAATTCAGACCTTTTGATTACACCGATACTTGATCCATAGACAGGACAGTTGTGGATAAATTAATTACATTTAGATCTGTTTTTACTTGCTCTGTCACAAATTGTAACTCTTTACTTTCAGATCTTTTCTGCAAGACTTACCGTACTGGTGAATCTTGGGAAGGTGCTAATCACATTATTAATTGGTTAATATAGGGGTGCTGTTTATGCTTTGTTTAAGCATCTAACGTTGGATATGCAGCATTCTTTAGGGATAGGGTACATGTGTTTCTGACAGTTCTGCAGTCTATACCAATATAGCTGTTATCTATTGCAATTTTGCTGCCCTTACCAATATGGCCACTTTGTGTGTGAGACACATGATTGGTCCAGATCAGTATGCGTTTCACAACCGAAACCACGCGATTCTTAGAGGTCTCGCAAGAGTGTAATATGTGATGTAACCCGGAAGTCTTTGGCGGATGGCACGCTTTCCTCTCCATGTGGGTATTTAGAAGCCCCGAACATGGGCGAAACGTGGATGACGTTTAATTTGCTCCCTCTCCTTTTTTGGCTTATATATCAGTACAGTATACCCCAGACCATTGCTTTCATTCAAAATGTTTTTGTGATCTCCCATTGGTATGTAGGATTTAGGGGGTATATTCAGGGGGACAACTATTTTTTGACTGTTCTCCCATTGACCTATACTTTAGGGTCATCCCTTATACTTATACTAATTATACTGAACTCTATTGATTGAAGTTTATATAGATCTATATCTATGTTTGTATGGATGAATGCATGATGATATACCGGTATATCTGACTATTACCATTTTTATGTTGATGTGTATATTTATTGAGCTATTTTAGGAGTGTGTCTTTAATATTTTCTGTCTGTTCATTTTTCAGGTTTTTTTGCCCCTCTGGACTATCCACACAAAGTATATATAAATAAAGTATATTTTATGTATAATCATGTTTTAGAGTGTGCCCTCATAATAGGGTATGCCTGTCTGTGTCTCTCTTTGCTTTGTTACTCTGCCACTAGGACAGACATGCTCAGTTTGCTTCATTCAGGGAGGAAGTGTAAAGATGACCAATTAGGCACTTATAGCAACAGGATAGTGAGAGTTGTTTTTCTACCCATATTATTAATGGAAATTGCCACAAACAGCACAAGAGCACTACTTTTAGGCTGGGTACACACAGCCAAATTATTCGTCACGTTTGCCACAAGTAAGCATTCTCCATGACCAATTGTTCAGTCAAAAGGAGACCGCACCATCGGCCATGATTTACCAACACGTCTGATCGAATGGGCAACAGACATCTTTTGCCGGGGATGGAAGAAATGCCACCAATTTTTTTACCTGACAAACCGATATATGAAAATATCGGTCAGTTTAGCCGAAAAATTACCTTGTGTGTACCCAGCTTTAGTAATAGTCAGACATGATTCCTGACAGATTGTTTCTGTGATTTCTCCAGAGAAAAGCATTGGATCATTTCTTGTTAACTATAATTCAACACCAGAATAGGTCTTTCTGAGTGCAGTAACCTTAGGGATCCCATATGGGACTGATGATTACATGATGGTGCTGCTGATTGGCTCTTCCTGATAAAAACGTAGCAACCAAACTAACAAAACTGTTTAGACTACAACTCTGATAGGCAATTATGGATGTAGGGGCGAGGAGCTTCCTACCAAGAGAGAAGTAAGGAAAAAAGGCAGTGTTTAATGCTAAGGTAAAGGTAGACAGTCATTGTAATATGAAATGTCACCATGATATTTTAGTTTTGAATATTACATCGATTTCTCCTACCTGGCAAGTTAGGAATATTAAATATCATGGCCAGAAATGAAAACTTATCAGGATATTGAGAGTAATATGTACTGTAAAGGCTGGGTACACATGAAGGGACTATTTGTCCCGACCGAGCGCTCGGCCGACCAAAAGTGACATGGATGGGTCTGTCGGTCAGCCGAAAATATCTGCTGGTGTGTACCCAGCCTAAAAGAATGGAAGATTTCTATGGTCTCTTTTGTTGATGTGGTTTTTAGGGACATGAGTGATCCTGGGTTGGATCTAGGCAAATATTAAAGTTGACACAGGATAACAACAGGAGAATCCACTGCTTTATTCCACAATGAGTTGTACGGTACAAAATACTTGGCAATAAAGAGTAGTGTTACGTTGGATCTAAATAATTGTGATGTCCCTGGAGGTAAAATGACTATTCCTGTTTAGGCTTCTAGTAACCAAGGTGATACAAGCTGCTTACAGAAACAGGAAATAAACAGGGGACCTGGCAGGAACAGGAAGTGGCTCTTACTACAGCAGTTAATATAGAAGGGGGTGGAACATTCCAAATAAATAAAACACATCTTAAAACGTAGGTGCTGAGACAGCAAACTCCCCGTCTGGTATCTTTAGATACCACTAAAGACAAGTGTAACAGCAGCACTCCACCTAGTGAAAAGATTGCAGGGTTGGTGCACGCACTAATGAGGACACCTGTATTCCTCCAATGAATATAGAAAAGAGAACAAATCTGTGCAGCACTCGTAGAAAATTTATTCTTGGTTAATCATCGTATAAAAATAAAAGGCAACGTTTCGGTAACATCCATTACCTTTCTCAAGCCATATTAGAATGATGTCACTATATGCTATATATTAAATAACAATAACAAGAATAAATGTAAAAACATAGAAATGATGTTCATCTTATTCAGAGATCAAAGACAATAAACAACAACAAATAGCATCTTCCTGAAATTGGCAGGAAGACCGAAAAGATCAGTCTCGTTGAGATATCAAATCATTAAGTAGGTTCTTGTGGAACGTTCTGTGCATCATATCTTGTTTGCACATAGTGTAGTGCCGAACAGGTCATCGGCTTTATGGAAGGTACCTTTTATGTAGGTGCAGAAATGTCCAATGTGAGCAAAAGAAGCTACCCTTAAAGGTAGGAGATTTTCAAACATATATTTGAATGACTTATAAAGACTGTTTTTCATTTTAACCATCCTTGCCTGGTACCTCTCGGGGGTCGGCGGATCGGCGGAGTGGTTTTGTCGCCGGACTGGAAGACAAGAAGACGTTGCCCAAGGGCTTTTAAGCGCCGCCTGGGGGTACCGGTTTCAGCTGCGGGAACCCCCGCAAAGGCCAAAGCACTGTCAGTGCCGCAAGGGACCTTATAAGGGCCGGGGAGGGGGGTCCCGAGTTAGGCTGAGGGACCCCCTAAGCCCCCAAAAGGCCCGTCTAAGGGCCCCGCTGGAGGGAGCCTCCACCCCCCCAGCGGCTCCCTCCCGTCTCATCCCGGGAGCGGCCGGGGAGGGGGGCTTGGGAGGGTTGCTGGGGAGGGGGTGCGCGGCGGGTGGTCGCGACACAACCGCTGCGCCCCTTCCCGGCAGCCACTTCTAGCCTCCCGTTCCGAGATTGCGCGAACGTGGGAGGGAACGGGTGGGAGGGTCTTGCTAGGGAAGTGGCGGGCGGGCGGCGGCAGTGGTCGCCGCTGCCGCCGCGGGGGGGTTGTGGGCGGGGTGGGCGTATGCCCAGCCCCTTAGGAGCGGCGTCGGGAAGGGATTTTAGTCCCTTCGCGCGATTACATATAGTATGCGCGAAGGGGTTAAAATTACCGCAGACATCGCGGCCGCGATAGTATAGCGGGAATAAGCGCTCGCCGTTATATAAATACGCGATAGTGCGCTATTTTCGCCGCCGCGATGTGCGATCGGTCACCAGTTTGTCTTGCGCTAAATCGTTCCTTTTATTAAATATGCCCCTATCTGTGTGTCTCGTACTACCGAGACCCATGGGGTTATTTTAATGTTGTTTTCAATTGTGTTTTTTTCTGAATTCTAGAACGTTTTTTGTTCTTTCCAAAAAAAAAAACAGAAGAATTGACACCATATGTTCAAGCCGAGAACTCTCCGCGCCTTTGACTGGATAATCTGGTTTCAGATATCAGTTACACATTCAAGAGTATTTTAAGGGGATAAAACCAGCGACATGGCATGTTGGAAACTTGAACTATTGATGAGTTTACATGTCGATTCCAGCCACCTGGATTTGTGAGTATGGGCTGCGGATAAACAAGTAAGGGATCTGTGCAGGATGGATGGGCAGCAAACTGCTAAATTAGATTTTATTCTATTGTGAAAAGTCAGTTTACAGATGAGGGCAGAAAAAAGGTCAAAAAGAGTGAAATTAATAACACATTAAACTGTGAGCACAGTCTATCTGCGGAGACTGAAAGGTTTCCAGAACACTGGGAGGTCAGGGACATCCCCAAGGACCCTTAGATTTTGATGATCGTAAGGAGAAATGGTGAACTCGGATTCCTAGATAGCAGTGTGTCTTTCAGTGAGAAAATTGATTATTTCTTAAGCTGGTACCACACCGTCAGATTATCGCAGATGTATAAGCAGATTCAATTGGAACCTAGGCAGTAAAAATTAAATGTAAGAGCATATTCATCTGATTTACTTCCTTAGGTTTGAGTAGATGGTTTGGGTAAATAACATGTATGTTATTGGTCTATGATTCAAGGGGGAACTATCAGTGACAATGGAAATGTAGGTCAGATACAGGTGACTGTGATAATGCAAGGCATGTTAAGTCATGATCTTACCTTTTTTGATGTTACATGCTTACCATTTATTCCTATATCCTACTGTGGGCCAGTAGTTTTCTGTTTACCTTGGGGCTAAGTTGCTGAATGCGTCTATTGCGTCATTTTGTAGATATTTTAACAGCTTTTTTAGGGGTTGTAGGAAAATGCTGCATCTGGGAAATGCTTTGTAAAAATGACAACAACTAAACTATAGATGTTCGCGTGAAACCTAGCCTTACAAATTGGCTTAAGGGATTCACACATATTAAAACGATCAGTCTATCTGCCACTGTTTAAGCAACTTAACACCAGTAACATGTCGGTAGGAGAGATTCGGGTCAACCGAACACGGAAACCCCAGTTCCCAAAATCTCAATTGTTGTATTTTGGGTTGAGATGCATTTTTGATGATTGATGAACGTTCAAGGCTCTATTTTGAGATAGTGAAAACGTCAAGGCTATTTTAATGATAGTGACACATTAAGCTATTGTGATGATTATTGAACGTTCAAGGCTATTTGATGTTTAGATTACGGAATGTTCAGGCTATTTTTGAGGATTAGTGAACGTCCAAGGCTATTTTTACAAGATAGGAAACGTCAAGGCTATTTTTTGATGATAGTGAAATAGCCTGGAACATTGAGTAATCAATCGAAATGCGATCTGAAGTTCACCAAAGCAAGTACATTTCAGATTTCGGGATTTCATGAGATCAGTAAATCCAAAAAGAACGGATCTTACCAGTGTTCACATCTCTACATGTCTAGATGGTGTAGCTGATGGTGTTCCACTTGCGCCACCTTGGCCATCTGAAGACATCATAAAATTACATTTTGTGTGCTTATTTACCTCGCAAGTTTGTGATTGTGTGCACCACTAACTGTGTGTTCAGGCCTGTTTGCGCGCGTGTGTGCTAGGAGAGAAACATTGCTCATCCGGTACTATCCCCTGTTTCAGTCCACAAATTGTTGTTATTCCCTATGAAGTCATCATTCGGACCTGAGTTTCAATTTTTTTCACCATCTGGGGTTTAGTAAACTAAGGACCAGAAATACTATGGACAGGGATGCACAAACCCCACCACTAGCTTGTGAGAAAACTTGTGTCAGTTGGTCAAAATTGTTGGTAGTTTGATTAAAAAAAAAAACTATGGGTCCCCATCTGATTTGAAACCACCATCATTGACTATCGTGATGGCAGTGTGCTTTTAACTCAACAAAAAAAAACCAACACCAATTACCCAACAACAATATCATTTAATGCAGATGTTTTAACCACTATTGCCGTCACCATATGGGAAAGTTGTAATGGCATTGTAAGGGTTAATGTTCCTGGCGCACAGGAAACAGCTTTTCTTTTTTTTCTTTTCCCAAAAAAAAGTTAAGCTGCTCTTGGCCGTCTGACAGTGAAGACGTTACTGAACGTTCGTTTAAGGCACCGATACAGAAGGCCGTTTCTTATGGCTGCAGATGAATGAGTCACTAGAGGTTTGGCTGCTTCTGGAACACTATTCGGTGGACAAACCCTTGTTTAATTCTCAGTCAGAAGAATGTGTGAGTATCCCCAGGTCAGTGAGGGGAGTGCTGGGTTACTATGTAGACTGTCAAAACAAACTCTTTCTTTCCTGTGTGTTCTTATTGACATTTACTATTAACGTTTTAGGTACATTTCAAGTCCATAACTGGCAACTTTCCCAAGTGAACTGTGTTTCAGGGCAAGTTTAGAACAAGGTCCCTAAAAGTTCTCACCAGCCAGAATGCAATAACAGGAGCCCCCTAGCTGTCCACCGCTGGATTTAACCAACCTCATTTATCAGTGAGGGTTATCGCCGTCATTCTGAGATGCACATTAATTGCAATAGTGCACTGAAAAAAAAGAAGTCAACATAACATGTATGTTGGTGGTACTACATTTTAAAATACAGTTAAATAGGAACAGGGTTCGGCAGCTATGAGTTGTATTTAGGATTAAGGGCAAATGTCACCGGTTATCTCTTAAAATGTGCTATCATTGAGATTTACAGGACAAAATGCCAATCATGGATGATTGGTGAATGGGGTTACATGCTAGTAGGATATGTAATCCTGTTCATTGTATCATATGTGATCGGGTGAGGAGTGTACAGGTATTAACGGTAACCAACAAATTCAGGGCTGGGTTCCTAACCCTGATTGTCCCTGTCCTCCCACATCTGTCTGGGCTGTATTGGCTAAATGTTGGTACAATATGGGGTTTAAAATGCTATCTATGCATTGTACTGTGCCCCAAAGAGGACCATCAGGCAACATTCACAAAATTTGTTTCAGTTTCGAGGCATTTCCTGATCTTGTCAACCTGGGAAACAGCAAACAAAATGACCATGGCCAATTCTGATAAAATTCTGCAGCCTCCTTCCTAGTAATAACCAGGGCTCCAGCCTATAAAGCAAGGGGCACCGGAATCCATTCTAAGATTCAATTCTGCACCAGAGGAATTGCTCCGGCGAACATCGTCACTAATGTCGTTTTGAAAATAACAATTGATTTTTAACTTGAAGAAAAGTCAACAGTCGCTCGCCACAGTAGTAATGAATTGCCAGCTCAGTCATGGGAAAGAGGGAGAGCAGCTATAGAACTCAATGAACAAGTGCGTGGATGCACAACTGGCCTGTGGCACTCTGTTTAAACTGCTTTAGGAACTGCAGTAATAATGAGACATTGCACGCATGCTTGCGCCAATTGCGCATGTGTTAGGAATTATATACGCAGTTCTTCAGTCTCATATGTGTCTTAGCTTTGGTTGTACTTTAATGTTGTTGATATGAGCAGACGCAGAGAATAGTGCGGAAACAGGAAGAGACGCAGCTCCAAGGATCAAATATCCTTAACATTTTTCATTTTGCAAAAACAGTAGGGGGCAATGCTATGATCGGGATTTATTGGGCAAATGTGCCCCCCCCGCAAAACCCATGCTACCAATGAGCTATCGGGTTAGCTTGGGTTTTCATTAATTATGTGGCTGCTAGCCATTTCCAAAATGAAATGGCAATTAATTACAAGATTGGCACACAATTTTTGCAACAAATTTAACACGTTTCTTATGGAGGGTATGGGCTTGCTGATTGGATCGCGACTTTGCAGTATAAGCTCAAAAGGCTTTTAAACACATGACGGGAGTGTGGTTATGGTAAGCCGTGCGCTTGTTTCTTTTCTACAGTTGCCCACGTTAGGGTTGAACTGTTAGTAAGTTCTGCTAATTTTACTTACCGTCTAAGATCCTACGATGCATTAACCATTACGAGATTAGTATATTGCGGTATTGTGTGTGACGGTAAGCAACTGCGTCAGGAACCCAATGTTTGACATGGTTTAGGCCCTGTGTAGTCCGTATATGTTTGTTGCAGGAAGACAGTTATTAAGACCACACTTATATGGCTTCATTTACCCATGGTTGTATTAGCGGTGGTGTGTTTTAGACTCTCGGGATTCAGTGGAAGTGTAGGGATATCTTATCTACCCTTTGTTGACTATGAAATGAACTGTGACATTTTAAGGGGGATAACATTGTTAAATTTATTCCTTGAAAGTCAAAAGCTCTTGTGACCTTGATTTAAAGATCCAAATGTAAAGATCTGGAAAACTCCCATTTAATAGTGCAGAGTGGACAAGGACCTAAAACTGCTTCTGATGTGTTTAGTGGAAAAAACAATTGATTTAAGTTTCATTGGATAATGCTTTGTACACTTTATGCAATGTACATTGTATAATGCTTTGTAATTTATATGCGGTACATTGGTAAATGTTTGTACCACTTATTAGGCTTGTGTACTGTAACATTGTATAATTCGTGTATATGGTTATATAAGTGTGTGTAAACTTTATTATGTGGTACTGTAATTTTATCATGCTGTTGTACACTTTATTATGGCATGCAAATGTGTATAAGGCTTGTGTACACTTGTATGCGTGACATTGTATAAGGTTTGGAACACTTTATTATGCTGTGTACTTACATGTTATGAGTGCTGTATATTGTATAATGCTGGTGTAGATTGTATAATGCTGTGTAACACTATTATGCATGAGTGTACTGTACATTGTATAATGCTGTGTCACTTATTATGCATGTAATTTATAATGCTTTGTACACTATTGGTTATGTTAATGTGTAACTTGATATGGTGTTGGTACATTTATAATGTGTTGTACTTGTTTATGTGTTATATTGTGATAATGCGTGTACATTGTAAATGTGTGTACACCTTTATTATTGCTGTTATGGTTACGTGTATAATTCTGTGTATATGTATAATGCTGGACAACTTTATATGCGTGTACTGTACATTGTATAATGATGTGTACCATTGTATAATGCTGTGTACACTTTATTATGCATGTACAGTTGTATAATGCTTTGTAACTAATTTTATGACGTGTACATTGGTTAATGTGTTCACTTTATTATGCGTTGTACCATTGTATAATGCTTTGTACATTATTATGGTGGACATTGTATAAGTTTGCCTACATGTATATGCGTTGACCATTATATAATGTTTGTACATTTACTTTGTATGCTTGTAATACATGATCTGCGTGTACATTGTATATGCGGGTAAACTTTAGTTCTTGCGTGTACTGTACATTGTATAAGCTGTGATATTGTATAATGCTGTGTACACTTGTTTTATGCTGTGTACTGGTACATGGTATAATGGCTGTGTAATATGATTATGCGTGCTACACTTATATTGCTGTGTACTGTACATTGTATAATGCTGTGTGTAATTGATAATGCTGTGTACACTTTATATTGCTGTCGTAATGTCTAATGCTGTGTATATTGTATATGCTGGTGTACACTTTATGCTGTTTACTGTAAATTGTATAATCTGTGTATGATGTATAATGCTGTGTACACTTTATATGCTGTGTACCGTACCTGTATAATATACTGTAATGGATTTGTGTACATTTATTAGCTGGATATGTACATTGTATAATGCTGTGATATTGTATAATGCTGTGTATCTTGTTAATGCTTGGTACACTTATTATGCTGTGTACGTACATTGTATATGCTTGTATATTGGTAATGCTGTGTACACTGTAAAGCTGTGTACACTTTATTATGCTGTTGCTACTGTACATTGTATAATGCGTTGTTTATTGTATAAAGTGGGTATATTGTATAATGCTGTGTACACTTTAGTTATGTGTGTACTGGACATTGTATAATGCTGTGTATATTGTAACTGCTGTGTACATTGTTAAATCTGTGTACAAGGTATTATGCTGTGTACTGTACATTGGATTATAGCGTATGATGTGATAATGCATAGTGCTGTTATTGTATAATGATGTGTACACTTTTATTATGCTGTGTACTGATAATTGTTAAGCTGTGTATATTGGATAATAAGCTGGTCACTGGTTATAATGATAAGTGTGTGACCAATCGCTCTATCTGCTTAGATATTCAGAAAGCCAGAATTGAAAAAGAGTTTGTTTACTGACCACAGAGGCGTGTATGATGAGCGAATCCTGGAGACAGGTAATGAACGCCAGCTCACCAGCATCCAGTGCTCTGGCTCCTGTCAGCAACTCTGGGGGGTCCAACCCACACCACGCAAAGGACCCCCTACGTTTAAACAAGAGCAACACGTCAGTTCAAGGAGCAAGCCCCCCAAAAAAGGGGGTGAAAGGTAATTTCATTTCAAATCACTGTCAATTTATTTTGCACAAAAAAACATTTTCCCATCTTCCCTTGACTTTTATTCTTTGGAATCATGTGATAAATAATACAGAAGAGACAAAGAGAGAGAATGACGGATATGTATAACAAGCTACAACAGAGAGCATATCCAGCTACAACATTGGATGGTGCTATGGAAAGGTTGGCCACATTTACTTCCTGCTCTACCATGTTATGGATTACTTCATAGATAGTGACAAGATAGAGGGGTGGTTTTGGAAAGAATTGGTCAATGATTTAGAGGTCTTACCCGGACATAGAAGAGTTTCTAGAGCCTTCTTTAAAGGGCCATCTATAGTGAAATTTATACATTGCTCCAATCCAGACATAAAAAAAGGTTATGTATCTGCTTATTCTTAAATTTTCTGGGCCTCCGTGTTTGCACACAGTATGATTACTGCAGAGCTCCCCCTCCACCTCTCTGGTCATTCCCCCCATTCATTTAGTCCGGCTGTAAATTAAGCCTGTTGAAAACAAGCCGGCTCATGCGCATTAATCCTCCTACACATGACACATTACTCTAACCTTTGTAAACAAAAAAAAATTTGGAAGTAAGCCTGTAGAGAGGAAAGTTTCTCTTGTTAATCTGGTTGGAGTTAGGAGAGACCCGAATCTTGCCTTATCACTGCAGTCCGATCTCCCGTGCCAGGCAATAAATGGTGAAAGTTGCTTCATCTCTCATTCCTTTACTTCGTTTAACCTCAGTATTTGCCAAGCATTTTAGTGAGCAGGAAGAGTCATTGGGAGACTGCTGTAAAACATGTGCAAGCCTACACAATATACAGGCATGCTGTTAGGGGATTTGATGACAGCTCAAGCAGGAGTGGTGTATGAAATCTTTCACTTTTTTAACTTACATATCTTGGGACAGAGGAGGAAACTGAAGAAAATAAGGTACTCTGGGGGTTGGGGGGATTATAGAACCCATAGGAAAGAAAAAAAAAAATGCCCCACTATAGATTGTCCTTTAATCTCATATAGGAGGGGTAATACACTGGGTTACCACATGGTGAGGTCAACTTATAGAAGGCCCCCAGGAGGAAAAAATTACATTTTTAAGCAATGGTGAAAACGGGTATGTGCTCGATTGTGTCCAGTGGTGAATTTGTCCAAAAGGAACAAGAAGTTATACATCCAGGGACCCAGAATAGGTATCAGTTAAGGGGAGGTATATATGTGACACCAAGTATGTAGTATACATACTTGGTGCCTCTGACTTAAAGCTGATAAAGGGGAACGACCCAGTCAATTAAGTATTTCACAGCACCATTCGAGCAGTTGGACATGGGATGTCAAGGTTCCGTTTCAAAGCATTTTTGGAAAATGCGCCATGCTGATAAACAGCTAAGTTTATGGTACTGGAACAAATATCCCAGCTTGGAGAGGGGGAGACAGAGTGGCCATTCTCACGAAGAGAGAAACGATCTGGAGTAAAAAGCTTGTCCTAATGGTCTCAATATGGACTATAATTGGTATCTGTTTGCTGTAGGGTGAGTTGTGGTGGTATTTAAATCAGTACTTGATTATATTACAAACATTTAAAGATCTAGGTTTGGGGTTGTGAATTTTCTGAAATGTGGGGATATGCAGATTGATAGCACAGGTTATAAAATGATTGGGGAATCTGTAGAGTCTATATGTATTCTTTGGGAAAGGTAGTGATGTCATAAAAGATGATGGAATGTATCATAAGAGGGAGAGGGGAGGGGACAGGTGGTATGGAATCTCGCGCGTCCATGGTGTGTTCATGAGAGGGAGAGGATGGGACAGTGGTATGAATCTTTGTGTGTGTGTGTGTGTGTGTGTGTGTATATGTATATTAAAAAAACAAACAATAGAAGTGAAACACTTGTACTCAGTCCAATCTTTTTCAATCGATGGGTGCTTTTTAAGGATGCAGATGCCTAAATCTGCATTTGCATGTAGTCACAATGAAGAGTTGATCCTGGAGCACACCTACTTATTAAATTTCAATTGGTTTATTAACGTGTTCGGGGGTTAGCTGAGCTCCTTCATCACGAATAACTATAACACACAATGAGAAACACATTATATAGAAGTGACCACACCCCCAGTGCTTCCCCTCTCTAATTACACATGATTCCTTAACCCCGTTATTCATCTTAATTACAAAACATCACATTCTTACACAATTGTATGTACATATTTTTAAAGTGCCACTATACATATACAGAGCAAAACACATAAATAAAGTGTCTGTGCAAGTTAAAATATTTAAAAATACTACACAGTTTTGTGAATAATATACACAATTATATATACATGTGTAAAAAGTGTATCTGTGTTCGTGAGTTAACACTATAATAATAAAAAAATAATGCAGGTTTTTAAAAAAAACGTGCTAAAAAAATTACTTAATATCAATACCAGGATAAAAAAGACAATGACTCATATATACAATCTAAGAATTTAAACAGGAGTGGTATAGATAAAATTGCTGATTATATAGGGAACCCAAAAAAACATATTATGCATACAACAATATTATATGATTTAGAAAAGAGACAAATCTGTGCAGCACTCGTAGAAAATGTATTCTTGGTTAATCATGTATAAAAATAAAAGCCACGTTCGGTAACATCCATTACCTTTCTCAAGCATATTAGAATGATTCTAATATGGCTTGAGAAAGGTAATGGATGTTACCGAAACGTTGCCTTTTATTTTATACGTGATTAACCAAGAATAAATTTCTACGAGTGCTGCACAGATTTGTTCTCTTTTCTATATTCATTGGAGGAATACAGGTGTCCTCATTAGTGCGTGCACCAACCTGCAATATTTTCACTAGGTGGAGTGCTGCTGTACACTTGTCTATATATCTATATATATATATAGCAGGCAGATATCTTATGGCACAAGATCTGCTACACATATCATACATCTCAACCAGCATTTTTGTTGTTTTCCGTTTTCTTTACAGAAAACATTTAAAAGATAACTGCGTGTTCAGTCCTTTAGGGTATATAGTGTCCAGGCAGTAAATCCACCTGGATTCTCTACATAACAATTCCTTGTTTCTATCTCCCTCTCGTTTTAACTCTTTCACCTGATCAATGATTATCACCTTTAAGGTGCTGATCGGCTGTTTCTCTTGTGCAAAATGCAATGCTTTCATCACTTTTCATCTCCTTTTCATCTCCTTTCAAAGTGTTATTAGCTAGTCTTTCTTTCGCCATTTTTATATGGGACTTATGATTAGCAAAATGTATTTTGAATGGGGTTGCAGTCTACCCTACATATAGTAGTACACAGGGACAATGCAGAGACAACTGATGAGTGATGTCATCAGTGCCAGCGCAAGACTTATGAATCTTTTTATAGATGTAAAAAAATGTTTTTATGTTACTGCCTAAGATTTACACTCACAGAGGAAGGCAAATACAAAGTATGCATGCTTAAAATAGCTGTACAAATATGTTAGGGACATGGCTATCAAGACAGGAAAATAGATGTTAAAATGCCTGGCTATCAATACAGGCAGATAAGTTTGCAAGTCACGTGATTAAAAGCCGTTGAAAGCATACGTTAAAGCATATTGCTGAACATTTTCTGCAAATTAACTTGACACAGGTTTCACCTATAGATGTGAACCAAGGCTCATTTTAAAGGTATTTTACCCCAGCTTTTTTGTTTCCCTTTAAAAGGCTAATCTGTTAGCGTGCCCAAAGCAAGCAAGAAGTCCGTGACATACTCCATGAACGACAGATAAGGAAATTCAGTTAAGCATCCATGGAAGGGAAGAGACAGCCTTTGTTGACCTAATATTGGCATTTTTGACTATAGGAAAGTAAATACTCCTTGAAAAGAAATAAAAAAGACAAACACAAATGTTTACCTACAGGTATCCTTTTAAAGCAACAGTGTACATTTAATAAACTACTGTAAATAGGTCCATTTCACAGCAGCACAAAAGAAAATTTGCTACAAATGCTACAGAAAAAATATATATATAGGAATAGTATAACTCATAAAATAAATTCTTTTTCTTTTATAGGTTTGGAGATGATATCCCAGGATGGAAGGCTTGGGAACTGGTAAAAACACTTTAAGCATCAACATTATATACAAATCTAGGACTACAGACTTCCTACAGGGCCTTTTCTTAGGACCCATGGGGAAACAGACTTACGGACCCAGTCAGCCATATATCCAAACCTTCTTATACCTTAACTATAATGAAAGACACAGACCACATTCTTCTTTTGGGTACAAAATGGCCACGGCTTTTATTAATAATTAACATATGATTTTAAATAAATTAAATCAATTTAATAAATATGCCCTTTATAATTTGCTATATTTTCCACCACTGTAACCTGTGTACTACCCAAACCATGTTTGTTGTTACCAACCTAGCCGTAGATCTCAGCTTGAATGCCAACCTCTGTCTTGCCAGAGGGCATGTAACGGCTCCATACCTCTCCAACAGGTGTACCCGCCAGCCGCTGACTCCAACTTCTTCCAACATAAAAACTTTTTTTTTTTTTTTTTTAAAAAAAAACAAAAAAACTTTTACATAATAACCAAAAACTTATAACAGGGTGGAGAGGGAAGGAGAACCTACTCCGGTCACCAGCGCGGCTAAAATGGCGCCGGTGACCGCGTGGCTCCGCCCTTTTAAAGCGAGACGCGGCGCGGCTCAATGACGTCACGCCGGCGCCGCGTCTCGCGAGACTTTGTTCCCCCCGAACCGGAAGGAACCGCCGCAGCAGACGCGCCGCCGCCTGCCTTGACGGGGGGAAGGGGATGCTTCCCTCTGGTCAATCACCCCCTGCCTAAAACGGCGCGGGGCTCCCAGACCCAGAGGGGGAAAAGAACTTACAGGACCCAGTCAGCCATATCCCAAACCTTCTTACCTTATCCTATAATAAGACACAGCCACATTCTTCTTTTGGGAAAACAAATAGGCCATCGGCTTTTATTAAAAATTAACATATGATTTAAAAAATTTTAAATCAATTTAATAAATAGGCCCTTATTAATTTTGCATATTATTTCCACCACTGTACACCCTGTGTACCATAACCATGTTTTTTTGTTAACCAACCTAGCCGTAGATCTCGCTTGAATGCCAACCTCTGTCTTGCCAGGAGGGCATGTAACGGCTCCATAACCTCTCCAACAAGGTGTACCCGCCACCAAAGGAGCTCGTAGACCTACACCGAGCTCCGACCCCTGCCACTCAGTAGAAACAGGTCGGTTCTTATGCCATCCTGAAGCCCTGACAAAATATATCCAGGCCTATTGTCATTAAGATGTATACCGTCCGCACTCATCAGTGACACTATTGTCACCCTCCACTGACCTGTGCCTGACCACCACTCCACCCACGGAGCGCACGAATCTGGAGAGTCTGATTGTTGACAACCCTCCTTGCCCTCTCCATGGCTGCTGGGTCCCTAGCCCTTGCCAAACTACCCAGGGACATAATTTCAGACCATACCAGTACAACTTACCTGAAAAACCCCCGAATCCTTTACAGTCCGCCTTCATCAAGGTCATCAAGTCCGACAGCCGAGCTTACCAGAGATCATTACCTGCGGCATGTATCACCAAAACCAAAGGTCCCGATCCAGCGGCTAATCTCCACCGCCTCCGGACACCGTGCCACCAGGACATCCCTCTGATGCCTCTCCATTCCGCTCCTGCCGCTGTAAAGGCCGAGGTTCCTGCCTCCGGGTCGAATCTCCTTCTCCGCCCTCCTTGGCCGCCCAAACACGGTATGAGTGGCACGATTAGCCAGGTTGCCACTCTTTTTTACATCTGAAACAAAAACTAATCAATCGCCAGTTCAGGCACCCACATAACGACTGCACAGTCGATCTCCACCTACCCAACGCTTTTCTGCGTGCTCAGAAAAACCAAGGTTATAGGCCTCTGTGTGCCGCTCCAATCCTAAAAGAATGAGTTCCCATACCTCCTTTGGGTTAAGGCCTATGCGCTGCAAGGAGCCTTTTAACACTGACCTCAAATTGATACCGAGTGAGAGGCGACCCATTTTTCTGAGCTAAAAAGCAGGGAGAAGACCACCACGTCTTAAAGCGTAATAAGCTATCGCCGAGACGGGCAGAAATCACCGCTGATAGAGCATAATTGTCAACCATGCCCCGTCCCAAAGAAATCTTTTCGACCTCCTAATGGACACCCTAAACCTGTCAGTCATAACGTGCACATCCTCTGCCAGAAGGCCGCCCCTTTTTTGGCACTAGGGGAACCAGCTCCCCAACCCCATGCCCCAAAAAGGCCAGCGCAAAACAAGCTGAAAGAGCGCCCTCATCGTAATCAGATGTGCATGTAGCAGAGAGACTACCCAATTAACCAATCACTGCACTTTAAATGAAATGGGCGCCGCGACTCTTTTGCTCCTGTGTTTCCATTTTTCCACCCCCTTCAGAGCTGACCGGACAAAAAAGTCCTTAGTCAAGTTCCGGCCAACCCACACGGCGGAAGAAACAGGAAACTCCCTGAAGCCTTATCTGAGCCACCAACCCGGACAGCGAGATTCCCTCAAACTCACCAGTCCTCTAACGTTACCTGTTTCTCACTTTGTGAGAACTGTTGGAAATCCGCTTTCCCGCCAGGCTAACCCACTCCTTCCACGCCTTACCATTGTTGTGCCACGTGTCGGGGCTACCGAGCCTGTACCATGGACATCAGCTGGTTTCCACACTATTTCCCACAATGAAACCGGCATGGAGTCCCCTCCTTCTCTGCCTCCGGCCCAACCTGCGGAACTCTTCCCACTGGAAACCGAGAAAGACATCAGCGATCGTGTTATCAATGCCGCGTGACATGTTTGGCCCTAAACAGATGTTGAACTGCAAGCACCGCAGCACTAGATGCCTCAATAGCGAAAGGACTGGAAAGAGAACAGGTCTGTTATTTAATTGCAAAACCACGCTAGCGTTATCCGTCCCAAACAGATAGACTTGTTAGCCATCACATTTCCTCCCCATAGTTCTACTAAACCGCTACCACTATGGAATAACTCCAGCGCGTCAGTTCCTGCAAAGACCAGCAGCAACCCAGCTATCAGGCCAGCACCCAGCACTCCGCCTGAACCAGATTGGCCCCAAACCCCCGGGACCCACCCGCATCCGTAACAGGTGCAGCTCTTCGCTGGATTGCTCCCTGGTCTGAATCATGACCTGCCGTTATAGGATTCTAAAAAGGACTCCCAGACCCGCAAATCTTGCTTGAGCTCCCTGGACAAACGTATATGATGATCGGAAGCGGAACCCCGCATGTAGCCATGGACAGCCGTCTGCAGAACGCTCTGCCCTTGGCAGTATTCTGCACGCGAAGTTCAGGGAGCCCAACAAAGACTGTAACTGTCTAAGAGTGACCTTGTTGGCTGACAAAATGCCCTATTTTCCTTAGCAATCCGACCAGTTTATCTTCTGGTAGCCTGCACTCCATTTTCTCTGAGTCGATCTCTATCCCTAGAAAACGAAAGCGTGGTTAAAGGGCCAATTGTTGTTGTCCGCTGAAAGAGGACCCCGAATTTCTTCATCAGATACCTGAATGACTGCAGCAAGTATGAACACTGCTTAGACCCCTTCGGGCCCACAAAGAGAAAGTCATCCAGGTAATGAAGAATAACCGGGAACCCGTCCATAGCGAACCACCCATTCCAGGAAGGAGCTGAACGTTTCGAAAACGCACAAGAAACAAGCACAGCCCATTGGGAGAACATGCAAAGTAAAATAGCCCATCCAGGCACACCTCACAGTAAAGCAATCCTCAGGACAGGGAGGAGGCGAAAGGGCATTCGATTCTGATTGGCCATCAACGCCCCCCCCCACCACCTCCCTACCATGAGTGCCGCTCTGTCGAGAAAACATACGTTACCGATGACTCCCCCCGACAATCCCATCGTTACTGAACTTCCCCTGGGGTGAGACAATGGTGAATAAGCCTAAACTTCCCTGGCTCTTTCTTGGGAACTAAAACCCAAGAGAGACCCTGATGTTTGAAAGGGGGTTCTGGTAAAAGGACCGGCCATACGACCCAACCTTACTTCAGTCAGTAATTTCTCCTTGGCTCGCGTGGTGCTTCCTGAACTGATTTAAGTTCCTTGAGAAAACAGGGGGGGAAAACTTGAAATGGTATAAAGAAGCCTCTGCGTGAAACCCATTAGTATGGTCCGCGCGCCTCCCTCCTGGGATACCTATCTAGCCAGGGGCCCATCGCGGCTACGCTCACCGTAGTCTCGGGCCTTCTGGGACCGGTTTTTTGGAGGTGGCCTTACCCTTCCTGTAGCACTTGGCTGCGGAATGCCCGCTCCCCACAACAGGAACATTCATGCCGAAAGCGACACGCCTGCCCCAAATTTACACTTGACCCTCGTTAAGCCAACACGGGCCCGCCTTTTTTTGCCATAGCAGTGATCCGAAGCCTGACGTGGAAGGACTCCCCAGAGTCCCCGAGCCCAGCCAGTCGCCCTTTGGGACATCATGATCCTCAACCATGAATCGTGGCCCTAGTATTCCAACCTACTCCGGCCGAACTGCTAACCTACGCCTAAACTCCTCATCGTAGTTCCACCAAGCGGTACCCCCGTATATCTTATAGCCCCAAAAATGAGATCCGGTACACAAACAAACTCTGGACATTTTTGCGGGAACTTCTGTTCGCCCTATCACCCCCGCTAAGACACAAAATGCCTGCACCCAGTTCCCAAAGGTCTTCGCTACCCTAGGCTTTCTTTCTTTCTTTCCCCCACCTCTGTCCTGACAAACTCCTTGTCGACTGTTACCAATCTGGATTAACCAATGACCATATTTCAACATACTCATTCTTCCAGATTTTTCTTCTTGGGTCTCATCCAGACGTGAACGCCTAGCGGGCTCACTTCGGCAAAGTAGGTCTCCTTAAGAGCCTCCCCTCTTTACCAGCCACCCCAGCAGGGGCTCCTTTACCCCCCCTGGCTTTGGGGTCCCCTGCTGTTACTAGGTGTTTATTCTCCAGCTTCCCCAGAAGGGCCCGTATGGCTTTAGCCGGCTTCCTGCTCCGAAGTACCCCCCCTCGCCCCCCATGCATCCGCACAATAACTCACCACCCGTCTGCTGGGTCAAGCTTGGCTCGCGTCCTTGTTCTGGAATAGACCTTTCTGTCAGCGATGACCGGCTCCCTTAGTCTGCTCCCTGTCTTGACGTCTGAACGCGATCGGGATCCAGTGTTGGGAGGTGCAGCGTGGGATGGGGACCCTGTTCGGTGCCCCTTGGACCTTTGATGCCGTTTGTGCCTACTCTCGCGAGCCGAACCTACTCTAGATCTCTGCGGCTTTCCTCCTCCTATGCTCTTACGCAAACGGCGGTCAGAGCGACTAGACCCCGATTCAGAGACGAGTATCTTGCCTCCTATATCTCCCTCCCCCTCGCCTCCCTTTCATTGCGGCACCGCCTATCGACATCCCTGCTCTCCGAAACTAGGTTGCCGGAGAGAGGCGAAAGCCTAGTGTCCCCACTTCGCCCTCCTTCTCGTATGGGGTCCCTGGCTCTGACGCTGCTGGCTGAACCCGCTGCCTCCCGCAGGCGACCCCTAGCTTCCCCCCTGTAAGCTGCCTCTGTGCATCGCTACCTACCTGCCTCTACACTGGGCTCTAAGCCCTGAGAGATAAGGCCCTGGGGCCCCTGCGACTCCACAATCCTCCCCTATTGGCTGTCCCATGGGGCTGACTGCCCTTAAGTCCTGTTCTTGGGCCGACCCTTGGTCCTGAGTAGACCCTTCCCCTGCCCCCTCCTCTGTGGAGGAAGAGGAGGATCCCTCCACCTGGGGCCTAGGCCCTGAATATAGCGCTGATGGCCCCAACCAGGCCCCTCTTTTTTGCACCACTTCTTGGGGGCCTTCTTAGCTGTGGCCTTCCCACCCTTTTTTCTTTTTGGCTGTTGCCACTGGACTGGGCTCAGCCTATCTGGGAGGCGAGAAACCCGCGTCGGCCTACTCCCAGCGCGCCCGGCCGGGCGGCCTATGCTGGGGACTCCCTCTGGGCCCCTACCGCTGGGTCCCAGCTCTAATACCCCTTGAAGCCACCCTGCCCCTTCCCTACTCACTCTCTCTCCTAATCTGCTCTAGAAAGGGGTCACTCATGATCCCCACGGCTCTACCTGACTGCTGACCCTAGTGTGGAGTGAAGAACCTCTCTCCGGTCACCAGCGCTGCTAAAATGCGCGCCGTGACCGCGTGGCTCCCCCCTTTTAAAGCGAGACGCGGCGCGGCGCAATGACGTCACGACGCGCCGCGTCTCGCGAGACTTTGTTTTCCCCCCCGAACCCGGAAGGAAGCCGCCGCAGCAGACGTGCGGCCCGCCGCCTGCCTGGACGGAGGGGAAGGGGAATGCCTTCCCCCTCTGGGTCAATCACCCACTCGCCTAAAACGGCGCGGGGCTCCCATGCTTGCCAAAATCATGCCTGTATTTTTCTGCACTTATCTTATTTCTCATTAAATAAATAACTTAGCTTAGAAACCTATTTCAACATCTAGAAATTCCACAGGTTGCAATCTAGTGGTTATTGTGGCCCACCAGTGGCACTACAGTTAGTAACTGCGCCACTTTTTAACTCCACCCCAACTCTCCCCAATGTTTTCCCATAACCCTGCCCATCCCAATAGTACTTCAGTTTTTCTCGATTAGGCCATGTGTTTGCCGTTTGCCATCTATGTTATATGTAGGTCCCAAAAGGCAGTTTGGGTCCTATTTATAAAAGATTTTTATCGTTATCGAAAAAATAACGATCAGTATTGTACGATACCGATTGTTATTTTACTATATCGATTGTAATCCTACAATATCGCTATCATAAATCTACGGTGCCAATATTGTAAAATAACTATCGCTATCGTAAAATACCAACCAGTATTCTACGTTATTTTACTATAGCGATCGTTATTCTACGATATCGCCACCATAGATTTACGATAGCGTTATCGTAGGATAACGTTCGATATTGTAAAATAACAATCGATATCGTACAATACCAATCGTTATTTTTTCAATAACGATAACGATCTTTTATAAATCGGGCCCTTTACATGTTACCATTTCAGAGGACAAAAATGGCTCTAAGTCTCTGATTTCAAATTACTTTAATAATAGAGGGTTAATTTTTTATGCCAATAGCACAGTTAACTATAACATGGGCAATTAAAGAAGCAAACTTAAAAAGAGTTCTCCAACCCAAAAAGTACAATTACCAACAATTATTTCTGGCATGCACCATGATTCTTTTTCTTTTGTCCAGAACTGCAGCCCCTCCTCCTTCCTCCTCCTTCCCTTAAGATCTAGTCCAACCAATGAAAAACTATGCTAAAAAAAAAAATAGTAAGCATTTTCATTGGTTGACTTACTGACCAATAAGAGGAGGCAGAGTCATGTAAAGTAATAAAACCCATTCTGTAGCTTTAGAAAAGCATTTAGACACCCATAGGACAATTAGTTTTTGTAATGTCATTTATAAAACCTCAGTTCTCCTTTAACACAATTTCCCATAAACTTATTATCAGTGTACAAATATGAGAATTGCCTTCATATTTATGTTTGTTTCTCTAATATATCTACATTTGATATTTTTTCTAGACATCACTGTAATCTGCCCATGGGAGGCATTCAGCCACTTGGAACTACACGAGCTGGCACAGTTTGGAATTATTTAATGTCTTGAGAAACTTCATCCTTTTAATTTATCCTTTAAAGTATTTTTTTATTCATCTGTTGGCTAGAAAAGAACCTGAAGTCCTGCAAGTCCTGTGTTTGTACATTGTGATCTTGTCATTTGTTTGATTTACAGTTTAAGGCAGCAATCCTACATCGGGTGTCCCAAAACAAATCATTGGGCTGCCTGATTCTCATGTTATGTAAATCACAATACTGGTGTACAGATCCCCATGTCAATAAAACAATGCTTAATCGTACAATAGACCCACAAAACCGCTGGCAGTTATGATGTAAACAGTTATTCCCTGTGGTCTAGAAGTTGCAGAATGACCCAGGATTAAGTAACATATGACTTCCATTTTTGTTAGAGTCACGTACTGGTTGACTCTGCATGATGGGAGTTTGAGTCATGTTGATTAAGAGAGAGTGATTGTTATATGTGACAATAAGTGAGTGACAATAAGCAAAAGTTTGACTTCTGAAAAGGAGAATTAAAACTAAAATTTAAATAAGCCTGAAAGAATGATGAAATGCTCTCTTTAATATAGCTGCAACTCTCACATCTAAAGTTAGAAGAACTGTGGGGAAATAATCTGTAATTCTGCAGGTTTATGGCCTTCCCTGATTTATGCAGCCCTCCTTGCTAACGAGTTATGATTGGTTGATTTATGCAGCTCTCCTTCCTGGTGAGCTACGATTGGTTGATTTATGCAGCCCTCCTTGCTAGCGAGTTATAATTGGTTTTCTGAATATTGATTACAGAGGCAATACATGACTTTACATTTTTGGTAATGGTGGAGAGGGAGGGGAAGCTATTGAACTCACTGAGCACTCACTGTGTATGAAAAAGTGTCCAGGACACACTGTGGTAGCAGGGATGCAGAACTCAGGAAAAGCCAGAAACCTGCAGAATGAAATGAATATATTAAAATAATTTCCCCAAAATTCTATTGATTTGAGAGGTAAAAGATATAGTTATCTTTTTAGTTATGAATGATAGAATCTGCTCCGGCTTATTTATATTTTAGCTTTAATTCTTCATTAAATTATGCACGTAAAGCTGGCTGTACCCTGAATGTTTGTTTCTGTCAAGTTTCACTTCATAAACTATAGTTAAACCCCACACAACCAATCACATAAGTCAATCTGGTTTGTCCTGAAGGCAGATCTAACAGGTCTCTCCTTGTTTGAATTTAAATAGCATTTTTCACATGCAGAGTGCTATGGATATGTTGACTGGTATCCGATCTTATGAAATTATCAAATTTGGTATCGGTCTATTGTTCAGATTACATGCGCTGAATATTGCCTACATCAGGCATTCATATTGGTGGGTGCATATGCCAGCTTAAGCTGCTTAAAAATACAAAACACCCCCCTTGCGATATTAGGCAAATTCACCTCTTGATAGGTAGCAGAACATTTTTTTTAAAAATTACCTGTGATCTTTATATAGTTTGTACTTATCATTATCATGTTTGACATGGGCATTGTGTCATGTGACTTTTTAAGGGGGTTTGTCTGCTGCCAATTTTCACTGGACAAATAGCAAAATGAATACTCACATGTAATAGGAAACACCTGGACATCATAATATAGATGTGCGAATGTGAATCCCAAGAAATTTTAAGACAACAATTTTGTCCATAGACAACATGAACATTAAAGTCTAATGAAGGGGGTTTCAGCAGTTGTATTGCCATCATTTTGGAAATTCACAGCAAACAACTATCCTTAAAATGTTCTGGGTAACATAAGGCAGAATTACAATGTCATATAAGCTGTTTGTGAGTTGCAGCCTTCCAATGGTTAATGAGATATTATGAAAGACCAGTTGAGATATATTGACGATATCTCCCAATATTACCATGTTTTTGATTGGGTTTTTACTGTTTTTTAACCTTATTTTTAACATTTAAATTAATAAGTTGTGAGCGTTCACCTGTTTCTAGGTCTTATCTGACTCTTGTATTTTTTTTCTTGGTTATTTTAAAAAGTTACTAATATCTGCAAGATCAGCTGTAAGAAATGCACATATTATTAATAAAATGAAATTATTTTGCACGTAATAATTTATATCTGCAGTCTGAGCTATAATATTTTATTAAACCAGTACAAAACTTTTGGTTCACTCTGTAATGTTTGGGTCTTATTCTTATTAAAAGGTGATTATTGGGTTTCTGTTACAGTAATCAAGCTATGCAGTATGGTGTGATGCTTTGCTCTAGAAATGTCTAATCACGAAAAGTGAAAATAGGGCTTATTGAAATAGATGGATTTATTCTCTTTGTGCTTCATGTTACCTGCTTTTTTTTTTAGAACTAATTAAAGGCTGTTTAATTCATTTAAATTTAGAATGTTGTTCAAGTGTTTTTTTTTTATCTTAATTTCAAAAACTTGAACCATACAACCCATAGGCTACATTCATTCTTAATCATAGCTATAAACAAAAAAGCAAAGTGTCTACCTGTTAAAAAGATCTTTTAAATCTGTATCAATCCAACCCCTTGGGGCACAGATGAGCAGCAATCTGACCCAAAGGCACCTTTAGATTAAACTGGGCCTCATATGACTGTAGGTAAATATCTGGGTTGCCTTAAGCAATAGCCTTCTGGGCTAATAAAAAGTGAGAATATTATTAAGCCCAGAACTTCTGTACCTCCCTGAAAAAAAGCAGAGAAAGGAAACAGTAGAGAGAGAGAAAAAGCTTGCTCTTAATTAGAGATGGGCGAAACTGCTAAAAATCCGTTCTGCCTGCAGATTCACAGAGCTCTGAAAAAATTAGCAAATTTTTTTTGAAAATTGGCAGAAAAAAACATTAAAGTCAGTGGGAGAAAAAAAATCTGCACTGATCCGCCAAAATATAAGGTAAAATAGCAATGGTAATTTACTGTAAATGGCTCTGGGACCTGGGAAATGGTCTGGTGAACACAAAAATATATCCTGAACTTTCAAAAATATTTAAAAAATACAGTCTGGAAATTCCATGTACTTCTGTGTTTTCTGCGTGCGCCATAAATATGTTATGTTTCAGAAATTCAAGATTTTTTGAAAAAACAGTTCGAAATCCCCCCTTTCTGCCTGCTCAGTGCAGTCTGTATGTTATTGATAATGTATGTCAGTGCACTTAAATTTATTCTGCGTACATTTACGCAGAACGTTCTTTAATTGACAAACATTCGGTCATAGAATACCATGCGGTAGTAAACTACGGCAATGGTATTCTATGGGGTCATAAACCTCTGACCGTGTTATCGTAGATTTACGATAGTTATCGTTAATTCAACAATTGTTGAACCAATCATTTAAGGTGCAGTATCGCTTAAAAACCTTTACGAATACCGTATATACTCGAATATAAGCCAAGGTTTTTAGGTTAAAAAAATTGCCTAAAAACCTTGCCTCGACTTGTACTCGGGTCATGTCAGAAAAATGTCAGAAGGAGACCGGAGACGCATGGTAAGTGTATTGTCACCTTATGTCTCATCCCCATTTCCGTTCCAGCTCTTTGGGAAGGGTTTTGTATACGGATATACCTTACTGATATATTATACCATACTGATATATTATACCATACTGATATATTATACCATACTGATATATTTTACCATACTGATATACTATACCATACTGATTTATTATATCATACTGATATATTATAACATACTGATATATACCATATGGATATACACTATACGGATATTCACTATACGGATATTCCATACTGATATTATACCATACTGATATTATACCATACTGAGGATTACTATAGGATATACCATACTGATATTATACATACATGATATATCCATACTGATATATACTATATGGATATTGTTACCATAATGATATTATACTATATTGATATTATACATACACGATATATATATTTGGTATTACCATACTAATATGTATACCATACTGATATATACCCTAGATTTTACCATTCTGAATTTACCATAGTGATATTTATCCATACTGATATTATACCATACTGAATTATACTTAGATATTACATACTGTATTATTTATATTCACATACTGATATATACCATACTGATAGATACCTCTACGAGGTATTCGCTATACTCATACGTGATAATATACTGTATATGGATTGTGATTTCCCATAGGAAGAATACACATACTAATATATACCATACTGATATACACCATACTGATATTTACCATACTGATATATACCATACTGATATACACCATACTGATTTTACCATACTGATATTATACCATACTAATATATACCATACTGATATATACCATACTGATATACACCATACTGAAATATACCATACTGATATTTAATAACCCGAAGTTTGCGTAGAACCGTTTTTTTCTCACTATCCCTGTCTGGACCATTATCATTTGGATTTCTCTTCAGTCAATGCTAAACTCTGCTGCACACATCGTTACTTTTCTAACCCCTTTGCTCTGCTGCTCCTATTCTTCTCTCGTGTCCCCATATGTCCCTGCCCGTACCCTCTCCGCCCATCACAGAACACTCCTGTACAGACTTCCACATCACCTCCTCCTCCCCATGGCTCCTCCTGGGGGTATTTGCTAGAGATGTTTTGAAACTCTTAAGTTTCATTCTGTTACAGATTATGGTCTTGGAAATATTCCGAAGATCTGAAAATACAAAAGGGACATACCTTCGAGGGTTAAAACATAGTTTCGAGGGTTTACCGAATGGACCAGTTATTTTCGAGGGTTACCGAAAATAACCCCGTATATTTGTAACACAAAAATACAGTCAGAAGTTCTGAAATCTGAATGGTCAGCTTGCTCCGGATGAACATTTGGATTTTAGAACCGAGTCAGTCCCATATCCCACTCTAGTATTTACAATACTAGCACATATAGAGACTTTGTGAAGTAATATGATTTATTGATTTATAGGCTCTAAACATCTCTCTATATGTAAAACAAGAGCTAATGATTTCCTGCATTTCTTTTGTGGCCTATTTATTGACCAGCTCTCATTCTCCCTTTCTAAAGCTGGGTACATACTATGCGATCCTTTGTCCTGACCGGTTGTTGTGTGACTAGTCGCCAGGACCGCACAATCACCGTTGTTTTCCAATGTGCCTGATCACCCAATAGTCCAAATGAATGTGTTGGGCGTCGGGTTGTGGGCCACCGCAAAGACATGGTGTGTACGAAGCTTAACAGTCTTGACTGACAAATGAATTAAAATATTATTATTATTATTGATTTATATAGCACCAACATATTCCTGGCGCCTTACAATTACATAGTCACATTACATACAGGGTAATACATGTTATACAAAGTCATACATATTACATACACAGGCAATACATAATATAAGTAAACATAGTGAGGAGTTCCTACGCAATACCGTATACAATAGGAGACAGGACCTTCCCAAAGAGCTTACATTCTAGAGGATATGGGAGTGAGACATTCGGTAGGCTGTAAATAGATTGGCAGTGGAGCGTAAATGGCGGGTTGGATCATATTGGGTAGTAAGGGGGTAATGTTTAGGCCTTATATGCTTGCCTAAAGAGGTGGGTTTTAGGTTACATTTGAAGGTGTTAAGGGATGGTGAATGACGGACAGACAGAGGAAGGGAGTTCCAGAGCAGAGGGGCAGCAACGAGTAAAGTCCTGAATGAGGGCATGGGGAAGAGGTGACAATGGTGGTGGAAGAGGGTATCGTTTGCGGAGCAGAGGTTCCGCCTGGGACTGTATCGCTGGATCATCTTGATATATGAAGGGGCTGATATTGGATAGTGCTTTATAGGATAAGGTAATCAGTTTGAACTGGATCCTTGTGTGATGGCAGCTAGTGGAGGGACTGACAGAGAGGAGAGGCATTAGTGAAGCGAGAAGATTGAGCAGTCACCACTGATATGTTGTCTGATTTAATATTCGCATTGCGCATCACACTAAATTGAATAAATATGGCTGCTTGTTTTTATCCCACACATTTGTTTGTATTAAAGGATAAGTTCGGTGGAAATACATATACTTTTAAGTAAAAAGAGCAGTATTTTCCATCCTAATGACCTTAACCTGCCCATTCAGCATTTTGTCTGTGTATAAATAAATACAACCAAAATACTGACTTCCTGTTTGCAGGACCCCTAGTAGAGACCGTTATGGTCTTGCCCTTAACCCAGCGCCTGGGTTGATTCATTGCTCAGTGAAGATCTGAGCATCTTGACCCATCCACAGCCAATCAGTAGAAATTACTATTAGGAACATTCCAAGGATGTATTGCATCCTGGGAAGAAGAAGGACCATTAGAACCTGAAATGTCAGCTCACTAATGTCAACAGCAGGGAATAGCAAAGGGTATGAAATCAACTGATTTTTCAAAATGGGAGAGAATATGTAGAATAACTAAGAAGGCATTACACAAACTAACAATTTAACAAATATGATCATTTCCACCGAACTGTCCCTTTAGCTCCTTTGTATCTGTTTGCAGATTAGGAAATAGTTCCCTGTGCAGAGCCCAACACACAGACCATCCCCTTTTAACCTCTCCTTCCGCGATTTAATACCGTTGCCATGTGTGTCAATCCCAAAAGGGATTGATATTGAATTTCATTAAAAGTATATTAGTAGTAGATAATTGTACTGTGTTAGCCATTGGTGAAAGCCAAGACATCTGGATAAAAGTACCTTTATTAGACAATAAAATGATTGAAAAATGCAAGCTTTCAAAACTCTTAGGCCACCTGTGTGGCTAGGCCACACAGGGCCACCACCAGCACTAAAGAGGTATCCTTTACTGGGCCCGAGAGCGTCTGGGCTTCCCCAGGCTACGAAGTGGGGCTGCTCTGCTGTGTATTAAAGTTTTTCAACGTTTATTTCCTGTAGTAGGACCTACTGTGTGCCGAACCGTCCGAAGGCAGATGATTGGCCCCCAAACAGCAAGTATGACGTGACATCATGACGTATGCCGCACTGTGACTCACGACGTACGCCTGCGCCGTGACATCAATCCCTAAGGCCATCCGCATGGTTGCCATCACCCTGCCTGCAAGCCCTCCTCTTTTCTCCTCCTTTGATTCAGGACGCGGGGTGGAAGCAAGTAGCAGAGAGAGAGACATCATCCATGTCAGATATCACAAGACTAAGTGCCAGGACAACAGCATCTGTACTGTATGTAACATAATATATATATTTTTAAAATATTTTTGGCCAACCTTCTTGGGGTTGTAAAGGGGGTAGGGGTCTGAGGGTGCTGATGTGTGCCCATGGCCCAAGGGGGATCATCCATATCCGTTTAGTCATGTTTTACCCCATCCACCATTCATATTATTGACTTTATTAAAAGTGTTTAATTCTGGTGGGGGTGATGATGGGTGATTGATGGCAGTGGTAGGCCCTAGTCCATTGTGCCATGATCCACAATTTTTTGCACTATGGCATGCTTTTGAATTGCGCAGCATTGTGGAATCGCAGCGCATGTCACACAACGCACACTACGCACTGGAAACACGATTGTAGTGTGGTAGTGTATACTATCATACCTTTAGATGTGTAATGGCCACTACTCCAACACTTTTTCAGATTTGAAATCGAGCTGTAATTCTCAGAAATCTCATTTTAATAACATCATGTACAGGGAGACCTGCACTCAACCAATATGCTAATTTGTGTCCCCTCCTGTGACCTCTTACTAGGTCTCCCAAACAGTCAAACATTTATTAATACAACCCCAATATATCAGCTGATTAATCATTTGTCTCCTTTCTATCCTCTCTATCTGACTATCTATATATCTGTATCTATTGCTCTGTCTGTCTATTTATATCAATCTATTATCTGTGTCTCTGTCTATCTATCTGTCTATCCGCCTGTCTGTGTCTGTCTCTCTTCTGCTCAATCTGTCTCTATCTATCTATCTACAGAAGTGTGTCACAGGAGGTCCACAGGAGAAGAGTCTCACCAGCAGCAGCCCCTCCCCCCACCCCTTTCACAGCATGTACTTAGAAAGGGAGAAAGTGTCTAACAGCAGCAGTAGCCACACCCACTCTCAGCAGTGTCAGGAAGATTTTTAATGAGTTGTAGTGTCGGGCTAATAGGCTCATTATTATGTAGAATTGTTCCGTGTCCGCTCTATACAAGTGGGCAGTGACTAAGGGAGGTGGGGGCCAGTTTGCAGCAGTTATTAACATTGAAAATTCACTAACAAGCAGACAGACACACTGTATGTAACATAACTTTACTACCCTAACATTGTACTTTCAGATTATACAAAGTTGTTTCAGTGACTATAGCGACCCTTTAACTGCATTGATAGATTGCAATAAAAGGTATTAATTATATCCACGACTAAGGAAAAGTTTCAGTGGAAAATATCATTTATAAAATTCTAGTTTATATTATGCATACCTAGTTTATTCTATATACCATAGGTTGGGGCCTAGCACTCCTTGTTGGCAATGTGCCACAAAAGTTGAAGGTTGCAGCTCCCGTTCGTCCTCTACCTTCAGGACTCCCAGCTAAGCACAAACATTGAAATGGAAGTGCACACTTGTCCTCAGAATAAACTGTTTAAACAACGCGGTTCAGAGAGCACTATGTCTCCTTCATCAGGTGTGTCACACACCTGATGAAGGAGACATAGTGCTCTCTGAAACGTTGTTTGTTTTGTGGTGAAAAATAAACTTTTTATTCTAAGGACAAGTGTGCGTTCCATTTCAATGCTATACCTAGTTATTCTACATATCTCCTTTTATTTAAAAATTCAGTTGAATTTATACCCCTTGCTATTCCCTGTGTTTGACATTAGTGAGCTAATTTAAGTTCTGTAACGGTTCTTCTTCTTCCCGAATGCACCACTATCTTGGAATGTTCCGAACAGTAATTTACTGATTGGCTGTTGGATGGTCAAACCTGCTCAGATCTCTACTGAGCAACTGAATCAACCCAGGCCTGGGGGGTCAAGGCAAACCCTAAATGGTCTCTATTAGGGTCCTGCAAACAGGAGTCAGTAAAAATAATACTGCTATTTTTTTTCTTTAAGTATTTGCATTTGAACTTAACTTCCCCTAAAAGGAATATTGTCATTAAAAAATTGACTGAATCTCCACACATGTAATTAATATGCCTGATAATATTTATTGCAAACAGAAAATATGGCAACAGTGAGCATTTTCGTCTGTAGATTACCAATGAAACATTAAAGTCAATCAAAAGTTGATTCATTAAGCTGTGCAAGTCTTATGTGAGTTTGATAAATGTGGATTAGACACTTGTATCTGTCTCATTCAGAAAAGAATCACATCTAGTAATGTTCTATTTCATGGGGATTTTTAGCATTACTATGAACTTACACTCCTGTCTGGACCATACACAGCATTAAATATAAAAAAAGCCTTATTAATATGGGTTTACATGATTAGTTGCAGAGGTTTGTAGGCAGCACGAACAGAACTGTCAAAAGCTTGCATCATTTTACAATTCGCCTCAGTGACGCATCCACGAGTCAGGATTACTGTAAATGACAGGAATAACAATATTTTAGAAATAATAAAATAAGGACTTTAATATTATCTAATAAAGGGCACACACCATGAAAAGCAAACCTTAGGAATGAATAACATATCATTTTCCTTGTGGTTATAGTCATGTTGTGTGGTAGGATCAATGGTGGAAAAAGGTTTACAAATAAGTATCACCAGTTTGTGACCTATTTATTACAAGCTATAAAATGTTTGGAAAAACATAATAAGGAATTAATCCCAATAAATCTCAGATTTTAACTTAAAGGACAACTATACTGTAAAATTTACTTTTAAAAAAATAAAAAATACCTGGGCAAGGAGGTAGGATTGATTATTCCTACCTCACAATTTTGATTTATTCGAAGTTACACACATACTGTTCATCTCCAGGTTAGTGCCCTGGGCCTTACTGTATTAAACATAGTGCTGAAGCACTCCGAGAAACATGGGCAGAAGAAAAGTTTTCATTTGTGCTGCCGCTCTTCATAGAAATGATATTGGGAGGTAGAAAGTACCATCCTACCTCCCTGCCCCAGATCACTTTTTATTTTAACTGTTTTAGGAGAAACATTAAAAGCTGATATGGTCTCATGCAGCCCCACTTTATAGTAGGTCCTGGGGTATCTGCTCCCTCTAATAACAGACTGTGCAAAGATATATAGAATTTTATGACTCTCATGTAGAAACCACTATGAGCCAATACTGATTGGGCAGAATAGAAAAGAGGTTGGCAACCTGGGTGGTCAGCCCCCTACCATGATAGGCTACTGAGTCCTACTCACAAACAGGTCACGTAAACACAATTAAAACATTTGTGTGCAGTGCCAGAAGCAAGACAAGACCAACAACACAGCTCCCACTTGTATCTGTATTGGTCCCACCCACTTAGATTGTAAACTAATGTGTCAAGGCACCCCACACTTATCTATTCATCATAGTTTAAACATATATATATATTCCATTTTATTTATCGTTTATCTTTTCCCCTTGTTTGTATACTCTGCATATCATGTGTGCTTTGTAATAAATATAACATACATACTGTTTATAATTTAACCAATAGGAAGACAAGGTTCTTGCAGTGCATGTCTTCTCATTGATGCTCTGGACTATACAGGAGGCAGGGCTACATTTTGTAAGGGGGGGTTCGAATAGCCTATAATTGCCCTTTAAACCAGTCAAATTTATTTGGAATATGGGCAGAAACAGAGGATTATTATAAATGTATCTGTTTATATCTCTAAGCACAAATCTTTTCATTACAATGAATAAATAACCACAGTTTATAATTGTGTTGCTTGAAACAGTATTCTATTGATTTACATCTTACATATGGCTTGGTCTTCAACGTTACAAAGCAAAGAGTCGCTCTCTTTCTCACACGTGTCTATAAAATGGCGGCAGGCGAGTTCCTACGCATGAACTTTTCCGACACTGTAAAGCTTCCGCTATAAAAAATAACCATAATTAAGGTTATATAAAAATGATAATAATTTGTTGCTATGACAAGCTTGGTAAAAAAAATTATCGTTTGCCATATAGTTCAATATATGTACCCATATACTCGAGTATAAGTCGAGATTTTCAGGCTATAAAACAGCCTGAAAACTGAACCTCGACTTATACTCGGTCAGTCACTAACTTGTTTGAAGAATCCGCTGCCGCATCTCCCGATCTAGCATCCACTGACGCACTCTACTCTCGGCTCCTGTCTTACTACCCGCGGCGCAGTAGTGACGTCAGTGGATGCGACGATCGGAGATGCGGCAGCCGGATTCTTCTTACAAGTTAGTGCAAGTTGCCGGTATTTCAATTTTTAAGTTCAGTTCAAGTTATTTGTTTATTATTATTTTTACCGCAGGGAGGGAGGGGAAAGTTGGGGTAGGGGGGTTTGCAGTTCCACTGCAGATGTTTGTAAACTATAACTCCCAGCAGCTAAAGCCTGTAGTTTACAAACACCTGATGTCATATTTTCTACCCTCGACTTATCTCGAGTCAATCACTTTACTAATTGTTTCGGTAAAAATATGTGCCTCGACTTATACTCGGATCGACTTATTTCGAGTAATACAGTAGTAAAATGTAGAATACAGTTTATACTTTTTATAGACCAACATTTATTTTGTTTGGATGAAATGCTTTGTAATCTGTTTGTCTGTCATGTTCTATTAAAGGGAATTTATCCACCAGGACACTGGAGTTTTTCTGACCCTGATGCGGTTTATCCATCCAAGGAATTTTTGTAGTATTATCACATGAGGAATTATTATTATGAATTAAAGCTGAGCCTAACATTGTATTTTCCTTAAATCAGCCCATCTATAGAAAGGACTTCCATATACTGTATTACTGTACTGTACATTAAGTTACAGTTGGTTTTATAGAACATTTGCTACATTTTCAGCATTTTGTGTTCTGCCTCTTTGCTTTGATTTAGTCCACTAAGAAAAAACATACACAGGGAGATTCAATAAGTTCTTAAATGTGATCATTTTGCCCCAGCCAATCAGATATTATTTAACATTTGAAACCTAACACTAATTGGTTTGGGCAATTAGTGCCATTTTTAAACGATTAGAACTTTATTATAACCCTTACAGTATATTGATTAGTTTAGAGCAATGTCATTTTTCCAAATAGACTGATTTCACAAAATATTTTAAGTCCCGGAGCATACAATTACAGGTTTATTGGTCAGTTTCAAAAAAAGCTGGATGAATTCTGCAAAAGAGATGTTGCAAGTTACTGATATTGATACATAAAGTAGAGTTGATCCAGGGAAATTTCCAATTGCCACTTGGAGTCAGGAAGGATTTTTTTTCCCTTCATATATTCGTTTTTTTTTTGCCTTCCTCTGGATCAACATTTAGCAGGAATTAGGATATTGTTAGATGGTTGGACTGGATGACGTATGTCTTTATTCAACCTCAAATACTATACTATACTATACTATGCTATACAAATGATTTTAAAATTCCGTGTCTCCACAACACCAAAGTTTATTGGTCCAGTCATAAACTGAAAGGAGGAATTTTCAATGTACGCAAAATGTAAAACCATCCTTTGCTTACTTAGCAGTTTTTATATTTTAATACATATATTTCATATAATTGTAGCCTTTAAAAATAAAAATTTAATTAGGATCTCATAAAACCCAAAATGTAAACAATTGAGAAAGTCTAATACTGAAAGGATATGTTAATATGTATTGTATTTGTATAATTATACATAAAGTTATTATTAACAAATACAGTCACATACCTTGATGAAGATTAAACCAAATAAAGAAAACAATGAGAGAATTTCATGTTGACTGTGATTGGTTTCAGCTCAGTCTGTGTGCTGTGAGCTTTTCAGCAAGTGGGATACTTTTATCATTCATGTCTGTCACAATTTCTGTATTGCATAACTTTGCCTACACATTACATACACATTACAAATCTCTTGCTGGGACTATTTGTAAAGTTACCTGGAAATCTCTTTCCGTTCTTGTAAATTTCCCAATCTGTCAATGATATTTATTTACAATGCTTTTAAAACCCCACTTTCGGGAAATACAGAGTTTCTAAAGACACTCCTGAAACTGCTTACCTGACCCGCTCCCCTCGCCATCTAGGTCTGCCCCCTGTCCCTTTTTCGAGCTTATTTCGAGCAAAACGGAGCAGGGGATTTCTGCACAGACAGATGCTTCACTTCCTGTCATGGCTGTCAGCGATTCGACATGACATCATGTAGCGCCTTAACTGACAGCCACAACCAGGAAGTGGAGCGGCTGTCCAGCAGAGCAGCATAGGAGGGTCGGGATCAGGTAATCAAGTTTTGGAGCATCTTTGGAAACTCTATATATCGTGATGTAGGGGTTTGGGGTAATTACAGTTTGCAACAAAGTTTTTTTTTGAGTGGACATGCCCTTTAAAAAGTTCATTTCTGCAAATAGAGATGGTCGAACCTCCCAGGTTTCATTCCACCAGAATCTTCAAGAAATCACAGTATTTTGCGTCATAAACAGAATTTCCACCTCGAAATGACATATTGTTAAAAAATTTTGATATAAAATGTTGGCTAAACTCAGCAAAATATTATTATGAATAATAGATCAGTAGCATTTACCCTTTATTTAATTTGTAATTCTGCCTAATGAGTGTTGTCTCAATACCTCTGTATAATAAAAAAGTATAGCCAATTATGTATATATGTATAATTTTATTTATAAAGTGCACTTGGGTACGCAGCGCTGTACGTTATAAAATACAGAGTATACAAACAAGGATAAGTGCAAGACTTATCAGATAATAAAAATTAAATTAAAGGGCATGTCCACCCCCAAAACTATAATCCCCCCAACTACTATGGCCCACCATGTAGTGTAGTTAATCCTTACCTCACATCCCAGCTCCATAGGGTTTCCTGTAGTCCCCCCCCAAAGTCCCAAAAAATACTACCAGGAGCTGCAAGAGTCCATATAGACACTGCCTGCTAGCTGGCCTCAGGTAGATTTTTGCCATGCGTACGGCAGCCCTTCTCCCCCTCCCTCTCCCTCCCTCTCCCTCCCTCTCCCCCCCTCCTCCCGTTCTACTATCCCTCCCCTAGCTCAAATCCCCATTAATATTGTGCTCCCCCATGTCTCCCAAGCCCAACCGCTATTTTTTTTTTTTTAGAAAGCTCCCCAAACCTTACTTACCTCTCCTCTTTCATCCGGCGACTGAGCTGCCGCAGCCGCGTCTGTGATTGGCTGCCGCTCAGCCAATCACAGACGCGGCTGCCGGTCCCCCCCCTCTGCTTGCATTTCCTTGCAAGCAAGGGCCGGGAGCGCGGCGGAGGATCGAGGGGAGGTAAGTAGAGTTGGGGGGCTTTCTAAAAAAAAAATTATAGCGGTTGGGGCTGGGAGCCCAGGGGGGACCATATATTAAAAATTTTTTTCAGGGTGGACATAGCCTTTAAATCAATTCATACATCGGTTAAAAAGCATATATAAGATATGTATGAATTATGTATGATTGATATAAATGCAACATGCTCGACACATTAGGAATGAGATCCCTGCCCCAAGAGCTTACCATTTAAAAGCCCCAACACAGCCCTTAGTTGAAAGTCTTATGCCATTTATCCTAATTTTTGCTGGAAGCCTGACAATCTGTTGCTCTAATCCAGTGCAATGTCAGAGAGAAAACCTTTCTCAAGAAATGTAACCAAGCCTGGCAGTGTCAGCAACAAGTTAGGTCCTTTCTTACTGGGGTAACCTTGATGTGGTTGAAAGGCTTTTCACTTTTATGATCATAAACATGTAATTAAAGGGCATGTCCCCCCTAAACTAAACTTTAACCCACTACTGGCCCACAGTATAGTTTTAAAAAATCCTTACCTTCCATCCTGCTCCTTATGGTTCCCCTGTAGTCCATGTCCAAAGTCCAGGAAACTGAAGAGTAGTGGCTGTCTTCCTGTGCAAATGTCTCTGCCTCCTTTGTTGCTTCCTGGAGGGATGGTGACATGCGCAGGAGTTCTCCTCTTTTTTTCCATTTTTTTGTTTCTCGTGAAATTTTTATTTGGATATTAAAATTATAACATGCAAATAAACAAAGATTGTAAGTAACATGTTGATATAGTGAATACATTCTCATTTATAACAGTAAGATGCAACATGTTACACTTTATACGTGCATATGAGGTTTTAAAGGAAATGTCCTCCACTTTAAAAGGCATTCCACCCCTTAAAATAAACTAACCCCCCACTACTCGCCCCACTCTGTACTGTATGTAGTAAAATCCTTACCTTACACCCAGCTCCAAATGGTTCTCTTGTAATCCCCCCCAAAGTAAAAAAAAGTGGCCACCAGGAGGATAGCAGAGTCCATATAGGACTCTGCCTCCTTTCTCTCCTCCGGGAGAAGTTTGGCATGCGCACTGCAGCCCTTCTCCCCCCTCCCTCTCCCTCTCTCTCCCACCTGCTCGGTCTCCCTCCCCCTAGCGTAATCCCTTTATGTATAGTACAGTCCTGTTCCCCCAGCCCCAACCGCTATAATTAATTCTCAGAAAGTCACACGATCATTACTTACCTTCCCTCTCCTTCGCTATTCTGAGCAGCCGCGTCCGTGATTGCTGCCTCTCAGCCAATCACAGACGCACGCTGCCATTCCCCCCCCGGGGCAGTGTGCGAAGGAGAGAGGTAAGGTAAGTAATGATCGGTGGACTTCTGAGAATATCATTATAGGGTTGGGGCTGGGGGACATGGACTATAATGTACAAAAGTTTGTATAAAGGTGGACATCCCTTTAATGCACTATGCAGGAGCCCATAACCTAGTTTGCATTTTATTAAAATATAATAATTCTGCTCCCAGTAAGAAATCATACTACCAGCTCCTCGATCCACCGCCGCACTCTCTTGCACTTCCGGTTATGCAGTCACATGATGTTCACGGCCATCACTGACTGCCATTACCGGACGAGCCTCCACTGCGGCTGCTCGGGAACACAAAAAGAACAGGGCGACTGCTGGAGGGGGAGCGAGAGATAGGATTCAGCAGTGGGTTGCGATCTTTAAGTATGATTTCTCTGGCTGGGAGCAGAATTCTTGTATTTAAACAAAATGAAAACTAGGTTTTCAGGGTATACTATATTAACTTTTTTTTAAAGGGTGGACTTCCCTTTAATAAACATAGTTATGAATTTAGCAGAGCATGAGATATTACATTTTATATTTATGTATACTGTTTTGTTTTAAAGGACATCTCCACCCTCATCGGTTGTGGGTGGGAGGGTAGGGCCTGCTAGATACCTAAAGCATTCAATATTACATGAGCAGCAGCCAGGGAGGGAGAAGGTGGGGGGATTGCTCCACTGCGCATGCAGCAGCAACTAGGACACAACAGAGCAAAACCTTTTGGACAGGAAGAACGCTCCTACCCTTCGTTCCCTGACTTTGAAGAGACACTACAGGAGACCATAAGGAGCAGGGCTGTAGGCAAGGATTTTTTTATATTGTATAGTGGGGCCAGTAGTTGGTGAATTTTTATATTGGGGGTGGACCTGCCCTTTAATGAAATGGAATAGGTCCTTTAGATCATTATAGACCTATTGTCCAGGTACCACAATTCCCATTAATGGAAGTGCTGGAATTTACCTTGAGAAATTGCAAACATTTTATCATAATTCCTGTTTCTGTTCAGGTTACTTAGATTAGCAAAATGTTGCAGTTGGGTTTTCACCTTCAAATACCCTTTAGAGCAATCAGTTATTCAAATTACAAAAACCCTCACCGTAGGTAAGTGGAGATCCGGGTGCGTTATGCTCCAAATCTTTCTCATCCACAGTAAATACACAAAATAACAGTATCTGCTCCCCAGGCGATGTTGGTGATCCAGGTACAGCCGCCTCAGACTAGAGATGGGATCAGGGTTCGACACGACAGAACCCCTCGGTTCCGAATCCAGACGATCCTCCAGATTTCGGGACTTTGGAAGACATTTCCGATAATTTTCTAAAGTTATTTTCAAAAATAGCCTTGAACGTTCGAAAATTATTGAATATGATCGGAGACCATTTTCGAGTTTCCGGCGTATTTTCGAAAATCGAACATTCAAGCTATTTTCCGATAATTTTCAAAAATAGCCTCGAACATTCGAAAATACAATCGGAAACTCGAAAATGGTCTCCTCTATTTTTCGAAAATAGCCCCGTACTATTTGTTGTTTCGGATTGTTTCGGATTTTTGGATCTTCTGGATTTTCCCGCGATCCGGGAATCCAAAAAGGGAACGAAACTAATGAGTTTCGGCCATCTCTACCCCAGACCCGGTGCTAGATCCTTATCACAAACGAAGTATACAGCACAAACAGGTGGTGCTCCCAATCAAGGCAAGTTACATGTATTTTTAGTTTCCTAAATAAGATGCTGTTTAAAGGGCATGTATAGTGAAATTTACACATTGCTCCAATCCAGACATAATAAAAGGTTAGTGTATCTGCCTTATTCTTACCTTCCTCTGTAGCTCCGTGTTTGCACACAGTCTGATTTACTGGAGAGCTCCCCCTCCCCTCTCTGGTCATTTCCCCGTTCATATAATCCGGCTGTAAATAAGCCGTGAAACAAGCTGCTTATGCGCATTAATCCTCTTACACATGACACGTCACTCTAACCTTTGTAGACAAAAAAACAACCTTGGTATTAAGCCTGTAGAGAGGAAGTTTCTCCGTTTTCTGAAGAAAGTGCTACATAAGGAATGGGGGGGAAGGGGGGGAGTTTGGAGAGACAGAGTCCTGCCTTATCACTGCAGTCCCTTTGACAGGCAATAAATCGGTGAAAGCTTCGGAGGAGGGGGACTTCTCCTTCCTTTCTGTTTTTAACCCGTATTTGCCAAGCATTTTAGTGAGCAGGAGCAGCCATGGGAACTTGCTGTAAAAACTTATGTAAGCCTACACACTATACTGGCATGCTGTTAAGGGAATTGATTGACAGCTCAAGCAGTGTGTGTATTGAAATCTTCACTTCTTTTAACTTATATATCTCAGGACTAGAGATGTCCGAACTTCGCAAAATCCGGTCCGCTCGAGATCCGCGAATTTTCGGAAAAATTTGAAAATTCAAAAATCTGCGAGTGGACCCATTAAATGAAAAAAAACCTCGAAAATATGAGAATCCTCGTAATTTGAGAAATTTATCGAAAATACGTATTTTAAGAAATGCGAGAAATCCCGGTAATTTCGAAAAATTTCAAAAATACGTATTTTCGAAAATACGAGAAATCCTCGTAATTTCGAAAATTTCCGAAAATACGTATTTTCACATATTTTCGAAAATACGAGAAATCCTCGTATTTTGAAAATTTTCGAAAATACGAGAAATCCGCTGTTTGGAAGTTCGGAACGGGATAAATCCGCAGCGGATCCGGGTTCGATCCGCGAACCTGCCATCCCTACTCAGGACAGAGGAGGAAACTAAAGAAATAAAGGGGGTTGCGGGGAATTATAGAACAAATAGAAAGGGAAAAAAATTACATTTCCCCACTACAGATGCCCTTTAAGTTTACTACTGGTTACTCGCTTGTTTCAGAGCGCCAACTTTTTGTTTGTTATACTTCAGGAGGTCACGTACTTTTATACTTTTATGCTAGGAACCTTATGTGATCCCCAGTTTTTTGTCGTTTTTATGTCAGTTTTATGTCAGTTTTTTATGTCCTGTTCGTGTTGTATACTTCAGGAGGTCACTTACCTGTATGTGATCCCCAGTTTTTTATGATAAGTTGTTTGGCAATTTTACAAATATGGTATATTAGAGTTTTTTGAAAGTTGACAAATTTTCTAAACCATATATAAGAGGGACAAGGCCAGAGCACCTTTTATGTTTATATTAAGAATGGAGGTGAAAATTTTATACCAAAATGTTTTTCTCTTTTGGCAATCCCACCATATGTGAAGTAGGGGACCTTACCTTACAATAACATTCAGGGGATATATTTTTAAACCATCCGTGTAGTATTGAGGGGGTTCTATAGAACTATAGAACAGGTTTTTTTATTTTTTTTCCCAATGGGTATGCATTTGGAGAGTTTGAACGTGTATAGAATTACCTCTATTTTACATCGGCAAATACAATTTTGGTGTCAGGAAAAAAAAAACTAGTTGCAATATATGCTTTTCCAGGGTAAGTGCTAAAAACTAGTGAAACTTCTAACAAATGGGAAAATAATAAATGATATACACTGTATAACCTACTTGATTTAAAGACAAAATGTATTCCAAGCCTAAAATAATATAGTCTTATTATCACAATGCAGAATACATTATAAATGTTCAACTTAATGTGGAAATCCCTGCAGTTTACTGAAATATTTTGTCTTAGAAATGCATAAAATATGTTTTATAAGTAGTTATGGGATTATAAATTTTCTTTTTTTCTCTGTCAGTTTTCCTGTTTTAAATAATCGGTCTTCAATTGTTCTTAAATTTTAAAGTTGTCATTGATAAAAATTCTGACTATCCCACTAAACTTACCTACATATCTTTAGCGGGAGATGCAACATAGGAAGCCGACACTTCTTACCAGACTGTGACAACCCAGATCATGGTTTTCTAAGAAGTGCAGGCTTCCTATACTGCATCTCCCCATAAAGGTAAAATCAGGCCAATGTAATAAAAGTTCTTATTGTTAAAAATTTTGCCCCAACTAATCAATGTTAGCTTTCAAATGTAAATACATCTGATTGGTTGGGGCAAAGTTAGCACCATTAATGATAAAGGTTTTCTTCTTTCTCTTGTAACATGCACAAGGGAAGTACCTTTCACCCAAGTTTAATACACTACAGTTTTTATAAGTTGTGAAATCATTTCCTCACATTTTTTAATGTACTTTTCAACAATTCTTTTCTCTGCAACCAATCGGATGTTATCTTTTACAATTTTTTTAACAGTTAAAAATGTTTAGTAACATTCGATTGATTGCTGCAGATTCTGTTTTCAAATCCGGTTCCATTCTGTTTTCAAAATCCGAGATCCAAAAGTTCTGAACGGTTCTGGAAATTTGTAACTGGGATGTTTTATGATTCGAACCCAAACTTCTTCTCAGTATGCTATATATCAGTATGGTAAAATCAGTATGGTGTATATCAGTATGGTATATATATCAGTATGGTATACAGAATATCATTAGGTATAATCAGTATGGTATATATCAGTATGGTATATATCAGTATGGTATATATCAGTATGGTATATATCAGTATGGTATAATATCAGTATGGTATATCCATATAGTATATATCAGTATGGTATAATATCAGTATGGTATATATCAGTATGGTATATATCAGTATGGTATAATATCAGTATGGTTATCACTATAGTATATATCAGTTATGGTAATATATATCATATGGTATTATCAGTATGGTATATATCAGTATGGTATAATATCAGTATGGTATATCAGTATGTATATATCAGTATGGTTAATATCAGTAGGTATATATCAGTATGGTAATATCAGTATGGTATATATATCAGTAATGTTATATATCAGTATGGTATATATTATATGGTAAATATCAGTATGGTAAAATCAGTATGGTGTATATCAGATGGTATAGTCATATACCATACTGATATACACCATACTGAAATATACCATACTGATATATACCATACTGATATTTACCATACTAATATATACCATACTGATATACACCATACTGATTCTCTCCTTGTTTGAATTTAATAGCATTTTTCACATGCAGAGTGCTATGGAATGTTGACTGGTATCCGATCTTATGAAATTATCAAATTTGGTATCGGTCTATTTTTCAGATTACATGCGCTGAATATTGCCTACATCAGGCATCATATGGTGGGTGCATATGCCAGCTAAGCTGCTTAAAAATACAAAACACCACCCCCTTGCGATATTAGGCAAATTCACCTCTTGATAGGTACAGAACATTTTTTTTAAAAATTACCTGTGATCTTTATATAGTTTGTACTATCATTATCATGTTTGACATGGGCATTGTGTCATGTGACTTTTTAAGGGGGTTTGTCTGCTGCCAATTTTCACTGGACAAATACAGTCACATGTAATAGGAAACACCTGGACATCATAAATAGAGTGTGCGAATGTGAATCCAAGAAATTTAAGACAACAATTTTGTCCATAGACAACATGACATTAAAGTCTAATGAAGGGGGTTTCAGCAGTTGTATTGCCATCATTTGGAAATTCACAGCAAACAACTATCCTTAAAATGTTCTGGGTAACATAAGGCAGAATTACAATGTCATTAAGCTGTTTGTGAGTTGCAGCCTCCAATGGTTAATGAGATATTATGAAAGACCAGTTGAGATATATTGACGATATCTCCCAATATTACCATGTTTTGATTGGGTTTTTACTGTTTTTTAACCTTATTTTTAACATTTAAATTAATAAGTGTTAGCGTTCACCTGTTTCTAGGTCTTATCTAACTCTTGTATTTTTTTTCTTGGTTATTTTAAAAAGTTACTAATATCTGCAAGATCAGCTGTAAGAAATGCACATATTTTAATAAAATGAAATTATTTTGCACGTAATAATTTATATCTGCAGTCTGAGCTATAATATTTTATTAAACCAGTACAAAACTTTTGGTTCACTCTGTAATGTTTGGGTCTTATCTATTAAAAGGTGATTATTGGGTTTCTGTTACAGTAATCAAGCTATGCTAGTGGTGATGCTTGCTCTAGAAAGGTCTAATCACGAAAAGTGAAAATAGGCTTATTGAAATAGATGGATTATTCTCTTTGTGCTTCATGTTACCTGCTTTTTTTTTAGAACTAATTAAAGGCTGTTTAATTCATTTAAATTTAGAATGTTGTTCAAGTGTTTTTTTTATCTTAATTTCAAAAACTTGAACCATACAACCCATAGCTACATTCATTCTTAATCATAGCTATAAACAAAAAAGCAAAGTGTCTACCTGTTAAAAAGATCTTTTAAATCTGTATCAATCCAACCCTTGGGGCCAGATGAGCAGCAATCTGACCCAAAGGCACCATTAGATTAAACTGGGCCTCATATGACTGAGGTAAATATCTGGGTTGCCTTAAGCAATAGCCTTCTGGCTAATAAAAAGTGAGAATATTATTAAGCCCAGAACTTCTGTACCTCCCTGAAAAAAAGCAGAGAAAGGAAACAGTAGAGAGAGAGAAAAAGCTTGCTCTTAATTAGAGATGGGCGAAACTGCTAAATCCGTTCTGCCTGCAGATTCACAGAGCTCTGAAAAAATTAGCAAATTTTTTTTGAAAATTGGCAGAAAAAACATTAAAGTCAGTGGGAGAAAAAAAATCTGCACTGATCCGCCAAAATTAAGGTAAAATAGCAATGGTAATTTACTGTAAATGGCTCTGGGACCTGGGAAATGGTCTGGTGAACACAAAAATATATCCTGAACTTTCAAAAATATTTAAAAAATACAGTCTGGAAATTCCATGTACTTCTGTGTTTTCTGCGTGCGCCATAAATATGTTATGTTTCAGAAATTCAGATTTTTGAAAAAACAGTTCGAATCCCCCCTTTCTGCCTGCTCAGTGCAGTCTGTATGTTATTGATAATGTATGTCAGTGCACTTAAATTTATTCTGCGTACATTTACGCAGAACGTCTTAATTGACAACATTCGGTCATAGAATACCATGCGTAGTAAACTACGGCAATGGTATTCTATGGGGTCATAAACCTCTGACCTGTTATCGTAGATTTACGATAGTTATCGTTAATTCACCAATGTTTGAACCAATCTTTAAGGTGGCTATCGCTTAAAAACCTTTACGAATACCGTATATACTCGAATATAAGCCAAGGTTTTTGGTTAAAAAAATTGCCTAAAAACCTTGCCTCGACTTGTACTCGGGTCATGTCAGAAAATGTCAGAAGGAGACCGGAACGCATGGTAGTGTATTGTCACCTTATGTCTCATCCCCTTTCCGTTCCAGCTCTTTGGGAAGGGTTTTGTATACGGATATACCTTACTGAAATTAATACCATACTGATATTATCCATACTGATATATTTATACCATACTGATATATTTTACCATACTGATATACTATACTATACAACTTTTTATTTATCATACTGATATATTATAACATACGATATATACCATATGGATATACACTATACGGATATTCACTATACGGATATTCCATACTGATATTATACCATACTGATATTATACCATACTGATATATACTATATGGATATACCATACTGATATTATACTATACTGATATATACCATACTGATATATACTATATGGATATACCATACTGATATTATACTATATTGATATTATACCATACTGATATATACTATTTGGATATACCATACTGATATTATACCATACTGATATATACCATACTGATTTTACCATTCTGATATTTTACCATAGTGATATATACCATACTGATATTATACCATACTGATATATACTTTATGGATATACCATACTGATATTATATCATACTGATATATACCATACTGATATATACCATACTGATATTATACCATACTGATATATACTATATGGATATACCATACTGAATATACCATACTGATATATACCATACTGATTTTACCATACTGATATTTACCATACTGATATATACCATACTGATATACACCATACTGATTTTACCATACTGATATTTACCATACTGATATATACCATACTGAAATATACCATACTGATATACACCATACTGAAATATACCATACTGATATATACCATACTGATATTTACCATACTAATATATACCATACTGATATACACCATACTGATATTTACCATACTGATATATACCATACTGATTAACACCATACTGATTTTACACATACTGATATATACCATACTAATATATCCATACTGATATTACCATACTGATATACACCATACTGTATATACCAACTGATATTATACTATAAATACGATATTATACCTACTGATATATACATATGGATATTACCATACTGATATTATACCATACTGATATACCATACTGATATATACCATACTGATATTATACCATACTGATATATACTATATGGATAAACCATACTGATATTATACCATACTGAATATACCATACTGATATTATACCATACTGATATTATACCATACTGATATATACTATATGGATATACCATACTGATATTATATCATACTGATATATACCATACTGATATATACCATACTGATATTATACCATACTGATATATACCATACTGATATATACCATACTGATATTATACCATACTGATATATACCATACTGATATACACCATACTGATTTTACCATACTGATATATAGCATACTGAGAAGAAGTTTGGGTTCTGAATCATAAAACTCCCAGTTACAAATTTCCAGAACCGTTCAGAACTTTTGGATCTCGGATTTTGAAAACAGAATGGAACCGGATTTTGAAAACAGAATCTGCAGCAATCACTCGAATGTTACTAAACATTTTTAACTGTTAAAAAAATTGTAAAAGATAACATCCGATTGGTTGCGGAGAAAAGAATTGTTGAAAAGTACATTAAAAAATGTGAGGAAATGATTTCACAACTTTATAAAAACTGTAGTATTTAAACTTGGGTGAAAGGTACTTTCCCTTGTGCATGTTACAAGAGAAAGAAGAAAACCTTTATCATTAATGGTGCTAACTTTGCCCCAACCAATCAGATGTTATTTACCATTTGAAAGCTAACATCTGATTAGTTGGGGCAAAATTTTTAACAATAAGAACTTTTATTACATTGGCCTGATTTTACCTTTATGGGGAGATGCAGTATAGGAAGCCTGCACTTCTTAGAAAACCATGATCTGGGTTTGTCACAGTCTGGTAAGAAGTGTCGGCTTCCTATGTTGCATCTCCCGCTAAAGATATGTAGGTAAGTTTAGTGGGATAGTCAGAATTTTTATCAATGACAACTTTAAAATTTAAGAACAATTGAAGATTCCGATTATTTAAAACAGGAAAACTGACAGAGAAAAAAAGAAAATTTATAATCCCATAACTACTTATAAAACATATTTTATGCATTTCTAAGACAAAATATTTCAGTAAACTGCAGGGATTTCCACATTAAGTTGAACATTTATAATGTCTTCATTGTGATAATAAGACTATATTATTTTAGGCTTGGAATACATTTTGTCTTTAAATCAAGTAGGTTATACAGTGTATATCATTTATTATTTTCCCATTTGTTAGAAGTTCTCACTAGTTTTTAGCACTTACCCTGGAAAAGCATATAATTTGCAACTAGGTTTTTTTTTCCTGACACCAAAATTGTATTTGCCGACTGTAAAATAGAGGTAATTCTATACACGTTCAAACTCTCCAAATGCATAACCCATTGGGAAATAAATAAAAAAACCTGTTCTATAGATTCTATAGAACCCCCTCAATACTACACGGATGGTTTAAAAATATATCCCCTGAATGTTATTGTAAGGTATAGGTCCCCTACTTCACATATGGTGGGATTGCCAAAAGAGAAAAACATTTTGGTATAAAATATAAAAATTTTCACCTCCATTCTTAATATAAACATAAAAGGTGCTCTGGCCTTGTCCCTCTTATATATTGGTTTAGAAAAATTTGTCAACTTTCAAAAAACTCTAATATACCATATTTGTAAAATTGCCAAACAACTTATCATAAAAAACTGGGGATCACATACAGGTAAGTGACCTCCTGAAGTATACAACACGAACAGGACATAAAAAACTGACATAAAACTGACATAAAAACTGACAAAAAACTGGGGATCACATAAGGTTCCTAGCATAAAAGTATAAAAGTACGTGACCTCCTGAAGTATACAACACAAAAAGTTGGCGCTCTGAAACAAGCGAGTAACCAGTTAAGTAACTTAAAGGGCATCTGTAGTGGGAAAATGTAATTTTTTTCCCTTTCTATTTGTTCTATAATTCCCCGCAACCCCCTTTATTTTCTTTAGTTTCCTCCTCTGTCCTGAGTAGGGATGGCAGGTTCGCGGATCCGAACCCGGATCCGCTGCGGATTTATCCCGTTCCGAACTTCCAAACAGCGGATTTCTCGTATTTTCGAAAATTTTCAAAATTACGAGGATTTCTCGTATTTTCAAAAATGTGTGAAAATACGTATTTTCGGAAATTTTCGAAATTACGAGGATTTCTCGTATTTTCGAAAATACGTATTTTTGAAATTTTTCGAAATTACAGGGATTTCTCGCATTTTCTAAAATACGTATTTTCGATAAATTTTCTAAATTACGAGGATTTCTCATATTTTCGAGGTTTTTTTTCATTTAAATGGGTCCACTCGCAGATTTTTGAATTTTCAAATTTTTTCGAAAATTCGCGGATCCTCGAGCGGACCGGATTTTGCGAAGTTCGGACATCTCTAGTCCTGAGATATATAAGTTAAAAGAAGTGAAGATTTCAATACACCACTGCTTGAGCTGTCAATCAATTCCCTTAACAGCATGCCAGTATAGTGTGTAGGCTTACATAAGTTTTACAGCAAGTCTCCCAATGGCTGCTTCCTGCTCACTAAAATGCTTGGCAAATACTGGGTTAAAAACAGAAAGGAAGGAGAAGTCCCCCTCCTCCGCAAGCTTTCACCGATTTATTGCCTGTCAAAGGGAGATCGGACTGCAGTGATAAGGCAGGACTCTGTCTCTCCAAACTCCCCCCCTTCCCCCTCCCATTCCTTATGTAGCACTTTCTTCAGAACAACGGAGAAACTTCCTCTCTACAGGCTTACATACCAAGGTTTGTTTTTTTGTCTACAAAGGTTAGAGTGACGTGTCATGTGTAAGAGGATTAATGCGCATAAGCAGCTTGTTTCACAGGCTTAATTTACAGCCGGATTATATGAACGGGGAAATGACCAGAGAGGGGAGGGGGAGCTCTCCAGTAAATCAGACTGTGTGCAAACACGGAGCTACAGAGGAAGGTAAGAATAAGGCAGAATACACTAACCTTTTATTATGTCTGGATTGGAGCAATGTGTAAATTTCACTATACATGCCCTTTAAAACAGCATCTTTATTTAGGAAACTAAAAATACATGTAACTTGCCTTGATTGGGAGCACCACCTGTTTGTGCTGTATACTTCGTTTTTGATAAGGATCTAGCACCGGGTCTGGGGTAGAGATGGCCGAAACTCATTAGTTTCGTTCCCTTTTTGAATTCCCGGATCGCGGGAAAATCCAGAAGATCCAAAAATCCGAAACAATCCGAAACAACAAATAGTACGGGGCTATTTTCGAAAATATGATCGGAGACCATTTTCGAGTTTCCGATCGTATTTTCGAATGTTCGAGGCTATTTTTGAAAATTATCGGAAAATAGCCTTGAATGTTCGATTTTCGAAAATACGACCGGAAACTCGAAAATGGTCTCCGATCATATTTTCAATAATTTTCGAACGTTCAAGGCTATTTTTGAAAATAACTTTAGAAAATTATCGGAAATGTCTTCCAAAGTCCCGAAATCTGGAGGATCCGTCTGGATTCGGAACCGAGGGGTTCTGTCGTGTCGAACCCTGATCCCATCTCTAGTCTGAGGCGGCTGTACCGGGATCACCAACATCGCCTGGGGAGCAGATACTGTTTACTGTGGATGAGAAAGATTTGGAGCACTAACGCACCCGGATCTCCACTTACCTACGGTGAGGGTTTTTGTAATTTGAATAACTGATTGCTCTAAAGGGTATTTGAAGGTGAAAACCCAACTGCAACATTTTGCTAATCTAAGTAACCTGAACAGAAACAGGAATTATGATAAAATGTTTGCAATTTCTCAAGGTAAATTCCAGCACTTCCATTAATGGGAATTGTGGTACCTGGACAATAGGTCTATAATGATCTAAAGGACCTATTCCATTTCATTAAAGGGCAGGTCCACCCCCCAAATAAAAAATTTCACCAACTACTGGCCCCACTATACAATATAAAAAAAATCCTTGCCTCACAACCCTGCTCCTTATGGTTCTCCTGTAGTGTCTCTTCAAAGTCCAGGGAACTGAAGGGTAGGAGCTGTCTTCCTGTCCAAAAGGTTTCTGCCTCTGTTGTGTCCTCTCAGTTGCTGCTGGCATGCGCAGTGGAGCAATCCCCCCACCTTCTCCCTCCCTGGCTGCTGCTCATGTAATATTGAATGCTTTAGGTATCTAGCAGGCCCTACCCTCCCACCCACAACCGATGAGGGTGGAGATGTCCTTTAAAACAAAACAGTATACATAAATATAAAATTGTATATATCTCTATGCTCTGCTAAATTCATAACTATGTTTATTAAAGGGAATGTCCACCCCTTATAAAAAAAAGTTAATATAGTATACCCTGAAAAACCTAGTTTTCATTTTGTTTAAATACAAGAATTCTGCTCCCAGCCAGAGAAATCATACTTACAAGATCGCAACCCACTGCTGAATCCTATCTCTCCGCTCCCCCTCCACTGCAGCTGCCCTGTTCTTTTTGTGTTCCCGAGCAGCCGCAGTGGAGGCTCGTCCGGTAATGGCAGTCAGTGATTGGCCGTGACATCATGTGACTGCATAACCCGGAAGTGCAAGAGAGCTGCGGCGGTGGATGGAGGAGCTGGTAAGTATGATTTCTCTTACTGGGAGCAGAATTATTATATTTTAATAAAATGCAAACTAGGTTATGGGCTCCTGCATAGTGCATTAAAGGGCATGTCCACCCTTTATACAAACTTTCTGTACATTATAGTCCATGTTCCCCCAGCCCCAACCCCTATAATGATATTCTCAGAAAGTCCACCGATCATTACTTACCTTACCTCTCTCCTTCGCCACACTGCCCCGGGGGCGGGAATGGCAGCTGCGTCTGTGATTGGCTGAGAGGCAGCCAATCACGGACGCGGCTGCTCAGAATAGCGAAGGAGAGAGGTAAGGTAAGTAATGATCGTGTGACTTTCTGAGAATATAATTTATAGAGGTTGGGGCTGGGGGAACAGGACTTACTATATAAAGGGATTTACGTAGGGGGAGGGAGACCAGAGCGGGTGGGAGAGAGAGGGAGAGGGAGGGGAGAGGCTGCAGTGGCATGCCAACTTCTCCCGGAGGAGAGAAAGGAGGCAGAGTCCTATATGGACTCTGCTATCCTCCTGGTGGCCACTTTTTTTTACTTTGGGGGGGGATTACAAGAGAACCATTTGGAGCTGGGATGTAAGGTAAGGATTTTACTACACTACAGAGTGGGGCCAGTAGTGGGGGGGATTATAGTTTTAAGGGGTGGACATGCCTTTTAAAAGTGGAGGACATTTCCTTTAATAAACCTCATTATGCACGTATAAAGTGTAACATGTTGCATCTTACTGTTATAAATGAGAATGTATTCACAATATTATCAACATGTTACTTACAATCTTCTGTTTATTTGCATTGTTATAATTTTAAATATCCAAATAAAAATTTCACGAGAAACAAAAAAAATGGAAAAAAAGAGGAGACTCCTCTGCGCATGTCACCATCCCTCCCGGAAGCAACAAAGGAGGCAGAGACATTTGCACAGGAAGACAGCCACTACTCTTCAGTTTCCTGGACTTTGGACATGGACTACAGGGGAACCATAAGGAGCAGGAATGGAAGGTAAGGATTTTTTAAAACTATACTGTGGGGCCAGTAGTGGGTTAAAGTTTAGTTTAGGGGTGGACATGCCCTTTAATTACATGTTTATGATCATAAAAGTGAAAAGCCTTTCAACCACATCAAGGTTACCCCAGTAAGAAAGGACCTAACTTTGTGCTGACACTGCCAGGCTTGGTTACATTTCTTGAGAAAGGTTTTCTCTCTGACATTGCACTGGATTAGTGCAACAGATTTTCAGGCTTCCCAGCCAAAAATTAGGATAAATGGCATAAGACTTTCAACTAAAGGGCTGTGTTGGGGCTGCTATTTAAATGGTAAGCTCTTGGGGGCAGGGATCTCATTCCTAATGTGTCGAGGTATGTTGCACTTATATCAATTCATACATAATTCATACATATCTTATATATGCTTTTTTAACCGATGTATGAATTGTATTTAATTTAATTTTTATTTATCTGTATAATGTCTTGCACTTATCCACTTGTTTGTATACTCTGTATTTTATAACGTACAGCGCTGCGTACCCAAGTGGCACTTTATAAATAAAATTATACATACATATACATACTTGGCTTATACTTTTTTATTATACAGAAGGTATTGAGACAACACTCATTAGGCAGAATTACAAATTAAATAAAGGGTAAATGCTACTGATCTATTATTCAATAATAATATTTTGCTGAAGTTTCAGCCAACATTTTATATCAACATTTTTTTAACAATATTGTCATTTCGAGGTGGAAATTCTGTTTATGACACAAAATATCTGTGATTTCTCTGAAGATTCTGGTGGAATGAAACCTGAGAGGTTCGACCATCTCTATTTGCAGAAATGAACTTTTTAAAGGGCATGTCCACTCAAAAAAAAACTTTGTTGCAAACTGTAATTACCCCCCAAACCCCACTTTCACGATATACAGAGTTTCCAAAGATGCTCCAAAACTTGATTACCTGATCCCGACCCTCCTATGCTGCCTCTGCTGCTGACAGCCGCTCCACTTCCTGGTTGTGGCTGTCAGTTAAGGCGCTACATGATGTCATGCCGAATCGCCTGACAGCCATGACCAGGAAGTGAAGCATCTGTCTGTGCAGAAATCCCCTGCTCCTGTTTTTGCTCGAAATAAGCTCGAAAAAGGGACAGGGGGCAGCACCTAGATGGCGAGGGAGCGGGTCAGGTAAGCAAGTTTCAGGAGTGTCTTTAGAAACTCTGTATATCCCGAAAGTGGGGTTTTACAAAGCATTTGTAAATAAATATCATTGAACAGATTGGGAAATTTACAAGAACGGAAAGAGATTTCCAGGTAACTTTACAAATAGTCCCAGCAAGAGATTATGTAATGTGTATGTAATGTGTAGGCAAAGTGTATGCAATACAGAAATTGTGCAAGACTGAATGATAAAAGTATCCCACTTGCTGAAAAGCTCACAGCACACAGACTGAGCTGAAACCAATCACAGTCAACATGAAATCTCTCATTGTTTTTCTTTTATTTGGTTTAATCTTCATACAAGGTATGTGACTGTATTTTGTTAATAATAACTTTATGTATAATTATACTAAATACAATACATATTAACAATATTCCTTTCAGTATTAGACTTTCTCACATTGTTTACATTTTGGGTTTTATGAGATCCTAATTAAATTTTTATTTTTAAAGGCTACAATTATATGAAATATATGTATTAAAATATAAAAACTGCTAAGTTAAGCAAAGGATGGTTTTACATTTTGCGTACATTGAAAATTCCTCCTTTCAGTTTATGACTGGACCAATAAACTTTGGTGTTGTGGAGACACGGAATTTTAAAAATCATTTGTATAGCATAGTATAGTATAGTATAGTATTTGAGGTTGAATAAAGACATACGTCCATCCAGTCCAACCCATCTAACAATATCCTCAATTCCTGCCTAACTGTTGATCCAGAGGAAGGCAAAAAAAAACCGAATATATGAAGGGGAAAAAAAATCCTTCCTGACTCCAAGTGGCAATTGGAAATTTCCCTGGATCAACTCTACTTTATGTATCAATATCAGTAACTTGCAACATTCCTTGTTTGCAGAAATTCATCCAGCTTTTTTTTGAAACTGACCAATAAACCTGTAATTTGTATGCTCCGGGACTTAAAATATCTTGTGAAATCAGTCTATTTGGAAAAATGACATTGCTCTAAACTAATCAATATACTGTAAGGGTTATTCAATAAAAGTTCTAATCGTTAAAAATGGCACTAATTTTGCCCAAACCAATTAGATGTTAGGTTTCAAATGTTAAATAATATCTGATTGGCTGGGGCAAAATGATCACAATTTTAAGAACTTTTATTGAATCTCCCTGTGTATGTTTTTTCTTAGTGGACTAAATCAAAGCAAAGAGGCAGAACACAAAATGCTGAAAATGTAGCAAATGTTTAACTATAAACCAACTGTAACTTAATGTACAGTACAGTAATACAGTATATGGAAGTCCTTTCTATAGATGGGCTGATTTAAGGAAAAATACAATGTTAGGCTCAGCTTTAATTCATAATAATAATTCCTCATGTGATAATACTACATAAAATACCTTGGATAGGATAAACCGCATACAGGGTCAGAAAAACTCCAGTGTCCTGGTGGATAAATTCCCTTTAATAGAACATGACAGACAAACAGATTACAAAGCATTTCATCCAAACAAAAATAAACTGTTGGTCTATAAAAAGTATAAACTGTATTCTACATTTTACTACTGTATATACTCGAATATAAGTCGATCCGAGTATAAGTCGAGGCACATATTTTTACCGAAACAATTAGTAAAAGTGATTGACTCGAGTATAAGTCGAGGGTAGAAAATATGACACTTCAGGTGTTTGTAAACTACAGGCTTTAGCTGCTGGGAGTTATAGTTTACAAACATCTGCAGTGGAACTGCAAACCCCCCCTACCCAACTTTCCCCTCCCTCCCTGCCGGTAAAAATAATAATAACTAAATAACTTGAACTGAACTTAAAAATTGAAATACCGGCAACTTGCACTAACTTGTAAGAAGAATCCGGCTGCCGCATCTCCCGATCGTCGCATCCACTGACGTCCACTACTCGGCGCCGGGTAGTAAGACAGGAGCCGAGTAGTGACGTCAGTGGATGCTACGATCGGGAGATGCGGCAGCCGGATTCTTCAAACAAGTAGTGACTGACCCGAGTATAAGTCGAGGTTCAGTTTTTCAGGCTGTTTTTATAGCCTGAAAATCTCGACTTATACTCGAGTATATAGGGTACATATATTGAACTAATATGGCAAAACGATAATTTTTTTTACCAAGCTTGTCATAGATACAAATTATATCATTTTATATAACCTTAATGATGGTTATTGTTTTATAGCGGAAGCTTTACAGTGTCGGAAAAGTTCATGCGTAGGAACTCGCCCTTGCAGCCATTTTATAGACACGTGTGAGAAAGATGCGACTCTTTGCTTTGTAACGTTGAAGACCAAGCCCATATGTAAGATGCTAAATCAATAGAATACTGTTTCAAGCAACACAATTATAAACTGTGGTTATTTATTCATTGTAATGAAATAGATTTGTGCTTAGAGATATAAACAGATACATTTATAATAATCCTCTGTTTCTGCCCATATTCCAAATAAATTTGACTGGTTTAAAGGGCAATTATAGTCTATTCCGAACCCCCCCTCCCTTACAAACTGTCTAGCCCTGCCTCCTGCTATAGTCCAGAGCATCAATGAGAAGACATGCACTGCAAGAACCTTGTCTTCCTATTGGTTAAATTATAAACAGTATGTATGTATTATTTATCTACAAAGCACCACTTTGATATGCAGAGTATACAAACAAGGGGAAAAGATAAACAGATAAATAAAATGGAATATATATATATATGTTTAAACTATAGATGAATAGATAAGTGTGGTGTGCCTTGACACATTAGTTTACAATCTAAGTGGGTGGGACAATATACAGATACAAGTGGGAGCTGTGTTTGTTGGTCTGTCTTGCTTCTGGCACTGCCACAAAATGTTTTAATTTGTGTTACCTGTACCTGTTTGTGAGTAGGACTCAGTAGCCTATCATGGTAGGGGGCTGACCACCCAGGTTTGCCAACCTCTTTTCTATTCTGCCCAATCAGTATTGGCTCATAGTGGTTTCTACATGAGAGCTCATAAAATTCTATATATCTTTGCACAGTCTGTTATTAGAGGGAGCAGATACCCCAGGGACCTACTATAAAGTGGGGCTGCATGAGACCATATCAGCTTTTAATGTTTCTCCTAAAACAGTTAAAATAAAAAGTATCTGGGGCAGGGAGGTAGGATTGGTACTTTCTACCTCCCAATATCATTTCTATGAAGAGCGGCAGCACAATGAAAACTTCTTCTGCCCAGTTTCTCGAGTGCTTCAGCACTATGTTTAATACAGTAAGGCCCAGGGCACTAACCTGGCAGATGAACAGTATGTGCTGTAACTTCGAAATAAATCAAAATTGTGAGGTAGGAATAATCAATCCTACCTCCTTGCCCCAGGTATTTTTTATTTTTTAAAAGTAAATTTTTACAGTATAGTTGTCCTTTAAGTTAAAATCTGAGATTTATTGGGATTAATTCCTTATTATGTTTTTCCAAACATTTTATAGCTTGTTAATAAATAGGTCACAAACTGGTGATCACTTATTTGTAAACCTTTTTCCACCATTGATACCTACCACACACATGACTATAACCACAAGGAAAATTGATATGTTATTCATTCCTAAGGTTTGCTTTTCATGTGTTGTGCCCTTTATTAGATAATATTAAAGTCCTTATTTTATTATTTCTAACAATATTGTTATTCCTGTCATTTCTACAGTAATCCTGACTCGTGGATGCGTCACTGAGGCGAATTGTAAAATGATGCAAGCTTTTGACAGTTCTGTTCGTTGCTGCTCTACAAACCTCTGCAACTAATCATGTTAAACCCATATTAATAAGGCTTTTTTTTTATATTTTAATGCTGTGTATGGTCCAGACAGGATGTGTAAGTTCATAGTAATGCTAAAAATCCCCATGAAATAGAACATTACTAGATGTGATTCTTTTCTGAATGAGACAGATACAAGTGTCTAATCCACATTTATCAAACTCACATAAGACTTGCACAGCTTAATGAATCAACTTTTGATTGCACTTTAATGTTTCATTGGTAATCTACAGCACGAAAATGCTCACTGTTGCCATATTTCTGTTTGCAATAAATATTATCAGGCATTATTAATTACATGTGTGGAGATTCAGTCAATTTTTTAATGACAATATTCCTTTAAAGGGGAAGTTAAGTTCAAATGCAAATACTTTAAAGAAAAATAGCAGTATTTTTACTGACTTCCTGTTTGCAGGACCCCTAATAGAGACCATTTAGGGTTTTGCCCTTGACCCAGCGCCTGGGTTGATTCAGTTGCTCAGTAGAGATCTGAGCAGGTTTGACCCATCCAACAGCCAATCAGTAGAAATTACTGTTCGGAACATTCCAAGATAGTGGTGCATTCTGGGAAGAAGAAGAACCGTTACAGAACCTTAAATTTCAGCTCACTAATGTCAACACCAGGGAATAGCAAGGGGTATAAATTCAACTGAATTTTTAAAATAAAAGAGAATATGTAGAATAACTAGGTATAAGCATTGAAATGGAAGCGCACACTTGTCCTTAGAATAAACTGTTTATTTTTTTTCACACAAACAAACAACGTTTCAGAGAGCACTATGTCTCCTTCATCAGGTGTGTCACACACCTGATGAAGGAGACATAGTGCTCTCTGAAACGGCGTTTGTTTAAACAGTTTATTCTGAGGACAAGTGTGCACTTCCATTTCAATGTTTGTGCTATAGCTGGGAGTCCTGAAGGTAGAGGACGAACGGGAGCTGCACCTTCAACTTTTGTGGCACATTGCCAACAAGGAGTGCCTAGGCCCAAACCTATGGTATATAGAATAACTAGGTATGCATAATATAAACTAAGAATTTTAATAATAATGATATTTTCCACTTCCTGCTTGAGCCTCAAACAGTAATGCCTGTGAGTTCCGTGCACTCTACTGCTTGAGCCTCAAACGGTAATGCCTGTGAGTTCCGTGCACTCTCCTGCTTGAGCCTCAAACAGTAATCCCTGTGAGTTCCGTGCACTTTCCTGCTTGAGCCTCAAACGGTAATGCCTGTGATTTCCGTGCACTCTCCTGCTTGAGCCTCAAACAGTAATGCCTGTGAGTTCCGTGCACTCTCCTGCTTGAGCATCAAACAGTAATGCCTGTGAGTACCGTGCACTCTCCTGCTTGAGCCTCAAACGGTAATGCCTGTGAGTTCCATGCACTCTCCTGCTTGAGCCTCAACAGTAATACCTGTGTGTTCCGTGCACTCTACTGCTTGAGCCTCAACAGTAATGCCTGTGAGTTCCGTGCACTCTCCTGCTTGAGCCTCAAACAGTAATGCCTGTGAGTTCCGTGCACTCTCCTGCTTGAGCCTCAAACAGTAATGCCTGTGAGTTCCGTGCACTCTCCTGCTTGAGCCTCAAACAGTAATGCCTGTGAGTTCCATGCACTCTCCCTCTCTCTAGGCTATAGGGTGACCACACACCTCTGTTTTATATTAGCAGAAAGATTTCACATTCATTTTAAAAAGTATGATAACTCGGTAATCTTTTATATCAAAATACATGAGTTCTCATTAAGATAAAATCAAAGCACAGTTATGGGGCAATCACAGGGACATGGCTGCAATTCTCTTTGCACAGGAAATTTGTGGTGAGCTATAACATTTGCTTTGCAGTTGAAAGTTACAGTATCTTACTGCATCTTATTTGAAATCCGGCCTGAATGGTTATCTTTTAGCCAGTTTATCAAGGGTTTTTAAGTGTTTAAGATTACAATTTTACAAAAACCATTCAATGTCGATATAACAAATTTAGGTTTGGTTGGTCAAACAGGTGATGAGTAAAGGTTTGAAAAATGAAATAGAAATCTACAAATTCTATTGCAAGTTCTGTTTTACAGGAGAACTGGTTTAGTTTGCTCATAGGAGGATGCCAAACAAGGATATGAACATATAGATATTTCAGCTAATCAGTTGATTTATACATTTTGCACTTGATGTAACTACTGACAGGGTTATTCAAAGTTTTTATCGTTAAAGTTTTGCCACCAATCGATGTTAGCTTTCAAATTTTAAATAACATCTGATTGGTTGAGGAAAAATTTTTTTTAAATATAAGAACTTTATTGAATCTCCCTCTCAATATGTAGAATGTGGATTATTTGTCGCAACTAACCTGGTTTTTCTATTACCCCTCTTCTAATTAAATTGCATTTACTCCATTGCATGATTCTTTCAAATATCTGTAATGTAAAATAAATTAAATGTAATAAATTGTCATATTGCTCAAGATCCCTATGCACTCTCTGCTATGTCATGGGGTGTGTGCAATTAAGGAGTAGAGATGGTCGAACTATTGAAAGTTCGGTCCGTTTTCGAACTTTCGAACTTTTGTAAAAGTTCGAAAGTTCGAAAACGGACCCATTAAAGTCTATGGGAGGCAAATAGTTCGAAAAGTTTGAGTCAAATACAACTAAAATATTAATGGTAACTTATGTAAATGGCTGTGGGACCTGGGAAATGGTTCTGGGAGCATGTTCCAATATCCAGGACTTTCATAAAATCGATTTTACTCTTACACGCGCTACTTTCGAGCTTTCGCGTTCGAACATTCGAGGTAACATGGACATTTTACTCGCAGATTCGATGCTCGCCTATTGGCTTTAATGGAGACTTTACTCGCAGATTCGATGTTGTGCCCTAGATACCATGTACATTTTACTCGCGGATTCGACCATTCGAACATTCGAACATTCGATAAATCATCGAAAGTCCGTGAAATATCGAAAGTCCGCGTCCGAGATAGTTCGAGAAGTCCGGGTCCGTTCGAACTCGAACAGTTGGCTCGAACTCGGGTTCGAGTTCTATGCCATCCCCTTTAAGGTGTACACAAGTAATATTCATGCAACTGAATGGTAGTATTGATACCAAAGGGGTTTACTATCATATAAAGCTTTGTATACTTTCATACATACACTAACTGGCCACTTTAATTTATAAATCTGTAGAATTTATATCTGTTGTACTCAGTAAGATCAACTGGACTTAAAGCTTAATTCTTGAACTAAACTTCAAGTCCAATTGATCTAAGGTTGGATACACACAAGAGATGGCCGAACTTTCGAACTATATAGAATGTTTGAAAGTTCGAAAACGGACCCATTAAACTCAATGGGAGTCAAATACTTTGAAAGTGTTGAATGAAATACAATTAAAATATCAATGGTAACTTAATGTAATGGCTGTGGGACCTGGGAAATGTCTGGGGAACATGTTCGAATATCCGGACTTTCGAAAACTCGATTTTACTCTCACGCGCGCTACTTTCGAACTCTCGCGTTCGAACATTCGATAATTATCCCTGAATGATTGGATTCGATGCTCGCGTCTAGGTTTAAAAGACATTTTACTCGCGAATTCGATGCTCGTGTATTGGTATATAGACATTTTACTTGCCGATTCGATGCTCGCGCCTAGGTATAATAGACGTTTTACTTGCGGATTCGATGCTTGCGCCTAGGTATAATAGACATTTTACTTGCGGATTCGATGCTCTTGTCTAGGTATAATGGACATTTTACTCACGGATTCAATGCTCGCGTCTAGGTATAATAGACATTTTACTTGCGGATTTGATGCTCGCGTTCTAGATATAATGGACATTTTACCCACGGATTCGATGCTTGCGTCTAGGTATAAAGGAATTTATTCGCATATTCAATTTCCTCAAACAGGCGAACATTCGATAATTATCTAAAGTCTGGAAAATATCGAAAATCCGGGTCCGGGATAGTTCGAGAAGTCCGAGTCCGTTCAAACTAAATAGTTTGGCTCGAACTCAGGTTCAAGTTCGAGTTCTAGTCCATCTCATATCTGTCAGTAGGGTTGAAATATCTCATGGTGCTTGTGGGGGCGCCTAGAAACCAAGCTCGGTTGCACGTTCATCCAGATTGGATGAACGGCGAGCAGACATGCTGGCAAATCATGGGCAATCAAGTGGTTGTATACACCTTTAATGAATACAACAGATATACCATGACCTGGATGAATGAGAACAATCAAGCAATTGATTGTTTCACAAAATAGCTTATAAGCCAATCACATGCATTTAGGCATCTAGACCTGTGAAGGAAAGTTGCTGAAGTTGTGAAGAAAAATTGCATTGCATAAGATTGGGGAAGAAAGAGGATGTAAGACTGGGTACACACAAGCCAACCGACCTTTCGTACTGACAATATGGTCGTATCAGTAAAAAAAAAGACCATTTGAGTAAACCAACTGATCGCAAACAACACATATAATGTGTGAATCCGTCATCAGGATCGGACATGCTAGTAAATCCCGGTCAATTTTAGCCTGTATTGTATAAACGTGATTGTACCTGCAAAACACGCGTTTAAGGAAAGACATAACCAGGCATGGTTATTTTCTGAGCCAAAGTTCGTTTTATGTTAGTTTCTTCAGGAAACCACGTGTATGTGTTTGTTCTCACCAAAAATGTTCAACATTTTCATTTGCATCTTCTATATATCTACATTCTGGAATTTGCTCTCTTTGTAGGACTTTTTGAGGAGAGAAGAGAGAGTACATGCTGTTGGTTGCTCACGCACAAAGGACATGGTTGAGTCAGAGGATCTGTAGAGAAAAAAGGGGTACAGCTATGTCCAAATTTGAAATGGAGGATGAAGATTATGGAAGAAAGGAATGATATAATCATCCAAATGAAAGAAAAGATACAATTTAAGACAGTGTTGAATAAAGATTAGAGGTTAAATTTGGTGTGATCAGAACCAAAGACCAGCTCAGAAAGAGATGGTCATACTAAAAAATCTAAAGAGGGACATGTTTTCCAGGAGTTGCGCCAGAAAATTTATCAAAAAATTGAATATTGCAAACTTTGCTGTTTGATTTTAGAACATGTTGAGTTTGTTATTTGTTTTCATTTTATTACATCTGTGTGGTCTAGCTTGTCATTTGTATTTGAAATGGTTATGTTTATGGAGCATAGTTTCTGTAGTATAGTGCATCGATCACAGGTAGATTGTAGGGCTATAATGATTATTGCTATTTTGACTCGTGTTTTTAAAAACATCTTGCAATGTCTCTGGTCTGGAAACAGTTTGGTGTTTTTGGTTCCGTTTCACATGAACAATCGGTCCCCGTGAACGATAGATCCACGTACATAGATCGTGCCAATGTTCGATCATTCCACCACTCAAAACTTTTGCTATTGTCTACCTACAATCGTGCTAAAAAAAGACATAAACACAAGAAAGGAACAAGCACAAGTGCATCAAGAAAGACTGGTCACAACGTTTATGGCCATATTCATACTTGAAAAGAAATTACATAATAAGTACATGTGCCTGTTGACAGACTAGGTTAAAAAATACTGCTACTCGGTTGTTGTAAATACTTTTGTAGTTACCAGTGCAAATGTTTTTAGCTTTTCACACAGGTCTCCCAACCAGTGCTTAACACCAGTGGGCCATCCTTGGAATCACAAGAAACTTCCGCTGGTAATCCAGGTCATCATTCCATGCCATTGCTCCATCCAAGAGGGCCACTCAGTGAGACAAGCCCTGAAGCAACAGTGGGGACACAGTTGGGACAACATTTAAAAAAAATGTTACCAGTGCAAATGTTTTTATTCTGTCGTTCACATAGGTCTCCAACCAGTGAGTATCGCACCAGTTTGAAGCCTTGGAATGCAACACACATCACACGTTGCAGTACTTGTTATGAACTACATGCAGTTGTAGTATTCAGAGCTAATGCATTTTAATAGTTATAGACCAAGCCTGGTATATGTTTATGTTTTGGGTGGTTTTTTGGTACAAGTGTTAATTTTTTTCACACGGTCATCCAACCAGTGAATGTCGAATTAGCAGCCAAGGAAAAAGAAGTAAGTATGGACGCTGCCAACAAGACCATGTGTCTTGAAAGACAGACACTGTTTGTTATTTTTAAAGGCAGTCCACCCCCAAAATTATAATTCCCCCACTACTGGCCCTACTCTGTGTAGTAAAATCCTTGCCTTACATCCCAGCTCCAAATGGTTTTCCTGTAACCCCCCCCCCCCAAAGTCCCAAAAACTGCCCACCAGGATGATAGCAGAGTCCATATAGGACTCTGCCTCCTGTCTCTCCTCCGGGAGTATTTTGCCATGCGAAGAATTGCCCCTCACGTTTTGGTCTCCCTCCCCCTAGCGTTAAAGCCCTTTCCCATATCATGTTCTTGCTCCCCCAGCCCCAACCGCATTAGTATTATTTCAAGAAAGTGTCCCAATCTTTACTTACTTACCTCTCTCCTTCATCGTTTTGCACTACCGGCAGCCGCGTCTGTGATTGGCTGCCTCTCAGCCATCACAGACGCGGCTGCCGGTCTGGCCCCTACTTGCAGTTCTATGCAAGCAGAGGGCGGGATGTGCGGCGAGGGAGAGAGGTAAGATAAAACTATTGCCACTTTCTTGAAATAATATTAATGCGGTTGGGGCTGGGGAGCAAGAACTATGATATGAGAAAAGTTTTTTATAAGATGGACATACCCTTTAATGAGTACAATCTCTTTCCACACAGCTCATCTTCCACTTCATTACACCTCTACAAAAAGGACAAGACCATGACTATGCCTCGAGAGAACAGGTCTAGACGCAGCAGAAAAGACAAAAAAAGAATGACCCTTTACATGTAAAGAATTTATTTAGTTACAATGCAAATAGTTTTCTTCTTTCATTCACACGGGTCATCCAACCAGTGAATATCCAACCAGTGAATATCCAACCAGTGAATATCCAACCATGTGACAGCCTTGAAAACCCAACACGCTTCATTTACCATAGTAATAAAATAGTCTGGGATCAACAGTAAGTGAATCCTGTGTTGATATTTAAACCATTTTTTGTAACATTAAATTTGTTGAACTTCAGGTCATCATTTTGCTGACTTTTATATCAAAAACAGTTTGACAGCTGTGTCATCATCAAGCCCTGAGAGAACAGGTGTGCACCCCGTTAAGCCACTCTAGTGTACCAGATTTTTATGCAATTAACTTGCTTATTATTATATTGCTCACACAGGTCATCCTACCAGTGGCTGTTTACCAGTATCTTAGCATTGAAAACACAACACCCACTTTCTCCTATATGTAGCCCAGAATCAAGTATGTATGAATTCTGACACGGTACATGTTTATTTTAACAAAATGTTTATTTCATAAGTGAAATTTTCTTTTTATAACGTCAACATCGAAACCAATTCAACATCCACACAAGTAGATCAGTCCTGAAACAACAGGTAAGGAAATCCAGTAAAAAAGAAAGACTATTCCCCAGCAAAAAAAAAATCATAAACACTGACAGTATAATAGTTTTATGTTTTTCACCCAGGGGATAATGCCAGTAACTTTCAATTCCAGACCAGTGTGCCAGATGTTAAGGCACATTCTATTTATCAAGCTCTGTAACAGGTGAGAACCTTGATGACCATGTTATTTATCTTGATTACTGTCTCAAATAGTTGTATTTCCCACACAAAATATGATGTAAACATCCAAATGATTGCTGAGTTTATGCCACAGACCTTTGTAGATTTTGCTTCCAATGACCAATGACAGCTCTTGGTGCATAGCGCATGGAAAATCCCATTCGCTATGCACCAAGAGCTGTCATTGGCTCAGTGCATTGCCTAGTGGAGCAATAGAGTGATATCTGGCTCTCCATACATAGCCCTACTTATATCCCATCCCTTCTTTCAAATATTATTTGTGATTTTACTAATTTTACTTTTAGTACACGTGAGTTTAGAATAAACAATAATTTATTAAATTTAATAGGAAATATCAATCAAGAACCAAATTTAAATACATCCAAAAAAAAAGAATTTGTTTTCTTTCAGATTTGAAAACCAAAAAATGACAATTTAAAAATAGAAAATGTTACGTTCATATTAGAGAATGCAAAAAGAAATATTGTAAATGCAATGAAAGTTGTTTAAAGGATAATTGTTCAATGCCTTTGTAATAGTCAATTTATATGTTAATTTAATATAAATGTTTTTCTGCTACACATTTCCAAAAATATACAAATGTGATTATGAAAATGTTTCCATGGAAAAGAAAAATGATTTAAGTTTTATTATTATTATTTTTTAATTATTTTTTTATTATGAAAGCTCATTTGTGTCTGTGTGATTATTTGATTGTTATTGAAACTTCCTTAATTTGCTCCCTTCAACAATTGACTCATTAAAAATCGTGCTTTACAAGGGCTAATTTATATGAGGTGAAAACATATTCGAATTTATTAATAGAGTTACCCAATAGAACGCTTGGATAAGGCACTAAACATATATTTGACCAATGTCTTTCATTAAAAGAACTGGTCCAACTGCAGGTATTTATGCAGGTACATTTATTTACATATATTCGAAGCAATAATTTACCAGAAGTTTTTTTAGAAAGTTCCAATATGTAAAATTTTTTTATAATATAAAAATCCTAAATATCATTCATAGTACATCCATATACAACGAAATTGTTGTGTACATTTTCCTATGTTGACGTTATCACGATTCTTCTTTTGATAACCGAAGGAACGTGAAATCCAGAAGTGACGTAAGAAGCTTCATAGCCTTTTTGAGAGTTTTTAGCCACATACGAACATTCGTAACAGAAGACAACGACCTGCCAACAATTGTTTTCTCATTTCTAAACATTTTTGTAATCTTTCAAATTTTTTTTTTTGATATCTTGCCTGGAAATGTGCACGATATGCACTTAAACCACGATCAAACGGGAACTAATTGATATGTATCGAACTTTGCCTTGTTTGTGGAAAGTTAAAAGTCCTGACTATTACAACAAGGTAAAGAAACAAGCCGCTATGAAATTAACTCTCTGCACCCAACATCACAGCAAAATAGCCAAGGCAAATACAGCAAATATAAGAACTGTATTTAAAAAGAAAGATAAAAAAATTGAAGCATCAAAAAATTCTGAATATCTACAGACAGTGTCTATGTCCAAGCTGTGGAACAATGATTTATCGTCCTTTGTTAAAGACCAAGATGAGCCATGGCCTTCAGTAGAGAATAATAAAACTGAAATATGATTGGTTCAGCAAACCTATATAAAGAGGTACAAACCCCGCGGAGCTCAGAAGTCATCACAGTGATGGCAGAAGAAAGAAGACGCCAGCAACAAAGCGACGTTGATGCAACCAGTGCAGGCAGTTTCACTGCGGCCAAGGTGTCATTGCCTGGTGTTCGCAACATCAGCGCGCTGGTGTCACCGGCTGGGAAGAAAAAGAAATGCACCAAAGTGCTCTTATAAGAGCCAATTGGGGTCCTAGTTTCGAGCTGCAGGACTCCCAACAAAGACACTTGTCAGTGCCGCAAGGGCACTTCTAAGTTCGTGGGAGCCCCGGGAGGCCCCTTAAGCCCAAAAAGGCACTTGTCAGGGCCACAAGGGCACTTTTAAGTGCCAGGGAGGGGGTCCGGTTTGAGCTGCGGGACCACTTAAGCCTTAGGACCCTGTTTCCCGGATCTGAACCAGAATGGTCGGTTCAGATCCACGAATCGGCCATCCCTAGATTTCAGTTGCAACACTGCAGTGCAAAGCAATGAAACATAGGAGAGTTTATATAACTGACTTATCAGAAACAATCAGCCCACCTGTAAGTACGGTACATCTTTTATGATCAATATTTTTTCTTAACAAATATATTGAAATTGAAAAGTTTGCGATACCGTGGGTTCATGACCGCTGTCATAAAAATCTACCATCATTTATTGTGACAGTCTACTACTGTTTGATATATTCGATGGTAGAAATATATTGACACTAGGGAGATGGACTGCAGGCCGGCGAACTGATCGCGAGCGTTTGGCGACGCACACATATATCAACACTTTATAGTTACTATGCGTACACACATTATTACATTATTACGTATAATCATTCATTCGTACGACTGGAAATTACATCCATCATCCATTAGCTCAGTCACAATTGCTGTACATGTCTCGGATATATGAAAGAATATATAATTCCAGTGAGCGTCATTTGTGTGAACGAAAATGCCTAGTTGATGTCGGAGGACAGAGGGAATGATAACTGGTATGAGAATATCAAAAAGCAGCAGTAGTTCAAATAATCATTATAACCAAAGAATACAAATTTAGAAGGCAGGGTCACAATAAACATGAAAGCGTGGATCCACTCAATTTTGTCAACAGTTCAAGTTGGTGGTGGTTGTAGCAGTGTGGGAGACATTTTCTTAGCACACGTTGGGTCCCTTAGTACCAACTCAGCATTTTAAATGCCACAGCCAACCTGAGTATTATTGCTATGTCTATCCCTTTATGACCACTCGTCTCTTATTGCTACTACACACAAATAATGCTGTTCACTGAACTCAATGGCCTCCAGTCACCAAATCTCAATCCAATACAGCACCTCTAAAGGTGGATACACACAATAGCAATCTGATTCTGTCTGTCATCTTTGACAGATGGGAGGAGACACATCCCTATCTAAAGTATATTAAAGTATAGGGACTGCCATACTCCCTACGATCACGACCGACTCCCTATACATAGTACAGGGGGCCCGACCGTGGTCTAGGTAAATTTTCCGGTCAGATTGACCATTTACATAGTAACATAGTAATTAAGGTTGAATAAAGACATATGTCCACCAAGTCCAACCTATTCACCCTCTTTTTTTTTTTTTTTTAACCCTACCTAACAGTTGATCCGGAGAAGGCAAAAAACCCAGCTAAAAAGGGGGGGAAAAATTCCTTCCTGACTCCAAATGGCAATCAGAAAAGTATCCCTGGATCAACCAGATCTATATTCATTAATACCAGTAATTCTCTCTGAACGTTTGTCAGCATCAGAAACAGTTCTTTCGGCAATTGTTTCGAACTCACAGGCATTACCATTGCGAGTCTCAAAGCAAAACAGTAATGCCTGTGAGTTCCATGCACTCTCCTGCTTGAGCCTCAAACAGTAATGCCTGTGAGTTCCATGCACTCTCCTGCTTGAGCCTCAGACAGTAATGCCTGTGAGTTCCGTGCACTCTCCTGCTTGAGCCTCAAACAGTAATGCCTGTGAGTTCCGTGCACTCTACTGCTTGAGCCTCAAACAGTAATGTCTGTGAGTTCCGTGCACTCTCCTGCTTGAGCCTCAAACAGTAATGCCTGTGAGTTCCGTGCACTCTACTGCTTGAGCCTCAAACAGTAATGCCTGTGAGTTCCGTGCACTCTCCGTGCACTCTCCTGCTTGAGCCTCAAACAGTAATGCCTGTGAGTTCCAGGCACTCTCCTGCTTGAACTAGAACACGTCAGAGGACACGTGGACACCGCTTAAGACTTGAAGAAAAAAGGTTTAGGCTTCAAGTTGGGAAAGGGTTTTTCACTGTGAGAACGGTAAAGCTATGGAACTGTCTTCCAGTGGACGTTGTTATGGCAGGTTCATTGGTCAGTTTAATAAAAAGCTGGATGAGTTTCTACAAACAAGGAATGTTACAAGTTACTGGTATTGATACATAAAGTAGAGTTGGGAAAGGGATTGTCACTGTGAGAACGGTAAAGCTATGGAACTGTCTTCCAGTGGACGTTGTTATGGCAGGTTCATTGGTCAGTTTAATAAAAAGCTGGATGAGTTTCTACAAACAAGGAATGTTACAAGTTACTGGTATTGATACATATGTGTCGGCTGATAAAATGCCCAAACCGACACACCACGGCCGTTCATACACATCGTGCGCCACGGATTGGCACCCATGATCGCACCTGTGTACGAACCTTTAGTGTCTGTGAGTAAATGAAATAACAAACAAACTTCCTGCTACATCTGTTAACTACATCGACCTAAGCTGGATCAGCATGAAATATCTGCATGATTGTTGCTTGTATAATCACTACCTTTATTAAGAGGCATTTTCATGGTTTATTTTAGGATTTGGGTTTTTACAAATAAAAAAAAATAAAAAAGGAAACCTTTAAAATAACCTTAATTCAAACACAGAAGTGTTTTATCTTCCTAAAAACTTAATAAAAACACTAGTTTATATAATAAGAATGCACTTGGACACATTCTACTGTATAAGCAAACAAATTAAAGGGCATTTACACCCCTAAAACGAATAACTTTCTCCAAACCTAAACCTTACATGGTTAACACTTACCAAGAAGGTCTTGCCATTTCTTACCATTAGGGTTCTTCTGCTCTACTCTGTGCCAACAGCAGAATCAGCAGGACCAAGGGCTGGTAAGTACATTTAAAAGCCTTATAGGTAAGTTTAAACCAAGCATGGTCTAGGTTTGGGGGGGGGGGTTAATTAGGTGTATACAGATTTTGGTTTGAGGGGTGGATATGCCCTAATATGATGTTCTTTTTTTGCCCCAATAATTCCATGTTTTGTAGGTTGTGATCATTCAGTCATGAATTTATTAAGTCAAGTTAGGTTCTATATTATTGCTCTGCATTTTAAATGGGGCCTATGGATTTCTTAGTAAATTATCCTGACTAGGTGGTAGATAAGATTCTAATTCCTTACATATTACAATGATTTTAATGCTTCAAACTAAAGATGCTTCCAACAATGACTTTTCACATAACAACACAGCTAAATCCTACAAGTGCCAATAGCAAATCAGTTTTATTTAGACACACCTTCACCATCACAAGCTTGTTGTATCCATACCTACAACCTACACATCATATTACCAGGATAGAAAGAATTACCTAGGTCTGTTAGCTTTGTTCTTTGCAGCCAAACTCTTTCTTGACTTGCTATTCTCTCTCTGTGTCAGTTGAAAGGGAAGGAAATGCGGTGTAGCAATCAACCTTCTCTGCAAGAAAAAACCTCTTGAACAGGAAGTTGTGTATTTTTTCTATCCTCTATGGCGACACATAACTTGTATTATTCATACTGAAGGCAGCATTAGTAGGACACTAGTAAGTGCTCCGGACACTTACCTGATAGGCAGGAAGGAAACCGTACTGTTGGTTGCCTTTACTTTCATGATTCCACCTTGTTTATATTTTATTTAACCAGCACAAATGTAATTTCTGAAAGATGCTAAGTATTATCTGAATGTCATTCCTAACCAAAATAGGTTCTCACAGACCTCAGGTCAGGTAAAAGAAAAATTTTTTTGAATTGATTACAAAATTAGAAATTGTTTTTTTTTTTTTTTTTTATAAAAGTTCAATAGTTCAATTAGTTCCTATACGGTATTACACACACAAAATGTTGCCATGCTAAGGCATGTACATTGGTGTCCCTAGGGTGGAATTCTGTTTAATATTTTGTGGTTTTTCCCAGAAGCCTACAGTACATTATAAAGGATAAGTGCACTGTAAAATCAGTTATGTTTATTTGGAAGCTGCAGCTTTAAAATATTGTTGCCGTTTGTTTTTTTACCTATGCCCCTCCAGAGCCTAGCTTTGTGCAGTGAAAGTTGCTACATCTGTTACTGGTTTGCTGAATGTTAGCTCCACCCCTCTGAGATTTCCTCTGCTTTCTCCTGCTTGAGCCTAAACAGTAATGCCTGTGAGTCGTGCCACTCCTGCTTGAGCCTCAACAGTAATGCCTGTGAGTTCCATGCACTCTCCTGCTTGAGCCTCAACAGAAATGCCTGTGAGTTCGTGCACACTCCTGCTTGGCCTCAAACAGAATGCTGTGAGTTCCTGCACTCTACTGCTTGAGCCTCAAACAGTAATGCCTGTGATTCCGTGCACTCACTCTCTGCTTGAGCCTCAACAGTAATGCCTGTGAGTTCCGTGCACTCTCTGCTTGAGCCTCAAACAGTAATGCTGGGAGTTCCGTGCACTCTCCTGCTTGAGCCTCAACAGTAATGCCTGTGAGTTCCGTGCACTTCCTGCTTGAGCCTCAGACAGTAATGCCTGTGAGTTCCGTGCACTCTCCTGCTTGAGCCTCAAACGGTAATGCCTGTGAGTTCCGTGCACTCTTTGGCTTGAGCCTCAAACAGTAATGCCTGTGAGTTCCGTGCATTCTCCTGCTTGAGCCTCAAACGGTAATGCCTGTGAGTTCCGTCACTCTCCTGCTTGAGCCTCAAAGTAATGCCTGTGAGTTCCGTGCACTCTCCGCTTGAGCCTCAAAAGGTAATGCCGTGAGTACCTGTACTCCCTGCTTGAGCCTCAAACAGTAAGCTGTGTGAGTTCGTGCACTCTCCTGCTTGAGCCTCAAACAGTAATGCCTGTAGTTCCGTGCACTCTCCTGCTTGAGCCTCAAACAGTAAGCCGTGAGTTCCGTGCACTTCGCTGAGCCTCAACAGAAGCTGTGAGTTCCGTGCACTCTTCTGCTTGAGCCTCAAACAGTAATGCCTGTGAGTTCCGTGCACTCTCTGCTTGAGCCTCAAACAGTAATGCCTGTGAGTTCCGTGCACTTCCTGCTTGAGCCAACATCTCAACCAGCATTTTTGTTGTTTTCCGTTTTCTTTACAGAAAACATTTAAAAGATAACTGCGTGTTCAGTCCTTTAGGGTATATAGTGTCCAGGCAGTAAATCCACCTGGATTCTCTACATAACAATTCCTTGTTTCTATCTCCCTCTCGTTTTAACTCTTTCACCTGATCAATGATTATCACCTTTAAGGTGCTGATCGGCTGTTTCTCTTGTGCAAAATGCAATGCTTTCATCACTTTTCATCTCCTTTTCATCTCCTTTCAAAGTGTTATTAGCTAGTCTTTCTTTCGCCATTTTTATATGGGACTTATGATTAGCAAAATGTATTTTGAATGGGGTTGCAGTCTACCCTACATATAGTAGTACACAGGGACAATGCAGAGACAACTGATGAGTGATGTCATCAGTGCCAGCGCAAGACTTATGAATCTTTTTATAGATGTAAAAAAATGTTTTTATGTTACTGCCTAAGATTTACACTCACAGAGGAAGGCAAATACAAAGTATGCATGCTTAAAATAGCTGTACAAATATGTTAGGGACATGGCTATCAAGACAGGAAAATAGATGTTAAAATGCCTGGCTATCAATACAGGCAGATAAGTTTGCAAGTCACGTGATTAAAAGCCGTTGAAAGCATACGTTAAAGCATATTGCTGAACATTTTCTGCAAATTAACTTGACACAGGTTTCACCTATAGATGTGAACCAAGGCTCATTTTAAAGGTATTTTACCCCAGCTTTTTTGTTTCCCTTTAAAAGGCTAATCTGTTAGCGTGCCCAAAGCAAGCAAGAAGTCCGTGACATACTCCATGAACGACAGATAAGGAAATTCAGTTAAGCATCCATGGAAGGGAAGAGACAGCCTTTGTTGACCTAATATTGGCATTTTTGACTATAGGAAAGTAAATACTCCTTGAAAAGAAATAAAAAAGACAAACACAAATGTTTACCTACAGGTATCCTTTTAAAGCAACAGTGTACATTTAATAAACTACTGTAAATAGGTCCATTTCACAGCACACCATTTCAATGTTTGTGCTATAGCTGGGAGTCCTGAAGGTAGAGGACGAACGGGAGCTGCACCTTCAACTTTTGTGGCACATTGCCAACAAGGAGTGCCTAGGCCCAAACCTATGGTATATAGAATAACTAGGTATGCATAATATAAACTAAGAATTTTAATAATAATGATATTTTCCACTGAACTTTTCCTTTAGTCTTGGATATAATTTAATACCTTTTATTGCAATCCATGATTGCAGTTAAAGGGTCGCTATAGTCACTGAAACAACTTTGTATAATCTGAAAGTACAATGTTAGGGTAGTAAAGTTATGTTACATACATGTGTGTCTGTGTCTGCTTTGTTAGTGAATTTTCAATGTTAATAACTGCTGCAAACTGGCCCCCACCTCCCTTAGTCACTGCCCACTTGTAATAGAGCGGACACTGGATACATTCATTTACATAATAATGAGCCTATTTAGCCCGACACTACAACTCATTAACATATCTTCCTGACACTGCTGAGAGTGGGTGTGGCTACTGCTGCTGTTAGACACTTTCTCCCTTTCTAAGTACATGCTGTGAAAGTGGGTGGGGAGGGGCTGCTGCTGTGTGAGACTCTTCTCCCTGTAAGTGACCTCCTGTGACACACTTCTGTAGATAGATAGATAGAGACAGATTGAGACAGATAGAGAGACAGACACAGACAGGCGGATAGACAGATAGATAGACAGAGACACAGATATATAGATTGATATATAATAGACAGACAGAGCAATAGATACAGATATATAGATAGATCAGATAGAGAGATAGACAGGAGACCAATATGATTAATCAGCTGATTATATTTAGGGTTGTATTAATAAATGTTTTGACATGTTTTGGGAGATCCTAGTAAGAGGTCACAGGAGGGACACAAATTAGCATATCTGGTTTGAGTGACAGGTCTTTCCCTGTACATGATGTTATTTAAAATGAAGATTTCTGAGAATCTACAGCTCGGATTTCAAATCTGAAAAATGTGTTGGAGTAGTGGCCCATTACACTATCTAAAGGTATGATAGTATACACTACACCACACTACAATCGTGTTTCCAGTGCGCTAGTGTGCGTTGTTGTGCACATGCGCTGCGATTCCACAATGCTGCGCAATTCAAAAGCATGCCATAGTGCAAAAAATTGTGGATCATGGCACAATGGACTAGGGCCTACCACTGCCATCATCACCATCATCACCCCCACCAGAATTAACACATTTTAATAAAGTCAATAAATATGAATGGATGGATGGGGTAAACATGACTAAACGGATATGGATGATTCCCCCTTGGGCCATGGGCACACAGTCAGCACCCCTCAAGACCCCCTACCCCCTTAACAACCCCAAGGAAGGTTGGCCAAAAAATATTTTAAAAATATATATATTATGTTACATACAGTACAGATGCTGTTGTCCTGGCACTTAGTCTCTGTGATATCTGACATGGATGATGTCTCTCTCTCTGCTACTTGCTACCATCCCCCGCGTCCTGAATCAAAAGGAGGAGAAAAGAGGAGGGCTTGCAGGCAGGGTGATGCGCACCATGCCGGATGGCCTTAGGGATTGATGTCACGGCGCAGGCGTACGTCGTGATGTCACAGTGTGGGCATACGTCATGATGTCACGTCATACTTGCTGTTTGGGGCCCAATCATCTGCCTTCGGACGGTTCGGCACACAGTAGGTCCTACTACAGGAAACAACGTTGAAAAACTTTAATACACAGCAGGAGCAGGCCCCACTTAGTAGCCTGGGGAAAGCCCCAGAAGCCTCTCGGGCCCAGTAAAGGAGTACCTCCTTTAGTGCCCTGGTGGTGGCCCTGTGTGGCCTAGCCACACAGGTGGCCTAAGAGTTTTGAAAGCTTGCATTTTTCAATCATTTTATTGTCTAATAAAAGGTACTTTATATCCAAGATGTCTTGGCTTTCACCAATGGCTAACACAGTACAATTATCTACTACTAATATACTTTTAATGAAATTCAATATCAATCCCTTTTGGGATTGACCCACATGTGCTAACGTGATATTAAATCGCGGAAGGGAGAGGTTAAAGGGGATGGTCTGTGTGTTGGGCTCTGCACAGGGACTCATTTTCCTAATCTGCAAACAGATACAAAGGACATTAAAGGGACAGTTCGGTGGAAATGATCAATATTTGTTAAATTGTTAGTTTGTGTAATGCCTTCTTAGTTATTCTACATATTCTCTCCCATTTTGAAAAATCAGTTGATTTCATACCCTTTGCTATTCCCTGCTGTTGACATTAGTGAGCTGACATTTCAGGTTCTAATGGTCCTTCTTCTTCCCAGGATGCAATACATCCTTGGAATGTTCCTAATAGTAATTTCTACTGATTGGCTGTTGGATGGGTCAAAGATGCTCAGATCTCTACTGAGCAACTGAATCAACCCAGGCGCTGGGTTAAGGGCAAGACCATAACGGTCTCTACTAGGGGTCCTGCAAACAGGAAGTCAGTATTTTGGTTGTATTTATTTATACACAGACAAAATGCTGAATGGGCAGGTTAAGGTCATTAGGATGGAAAAATACTGCTCTTTTTACTTAAAAGTATATGTATTTCCACCGAACTTATCCTTTAATACAAACAAATGTGTGGGATAAAAACAAGCAGCCATATTTATTCAATTTAGTGTGATGCGCAATTGCGATATTAAATCAGCACACATATCAGTGGTGACTGCTCACTCTTCTCGCTTCACTAATGCCTCTCCTCTCTGTCAGTCCCTCCACTAGCTGCCCATCACACAAAGGATCCAGTTCAAACTGATTACCTTATCCTATAAAGCACTATCCAATACAGCCCCTTCATATATATCAAAGCTGATCCAGCGATACAGTCCCAGGCGGAACCTCTGCTCCGCAAACGATACCCTCTTCTCATCCACCATTGTCACCTCTTCCCATGCCCTCATTCAGGACTTTACTCGTGCTGCCCCTCTGCTCTGGAACTCCCTTCCTCTGTCTGTCCGTCATTCACCATCCCTTAACACCTTCAAATGTAACCTTAAAACCCACCTCTTTAGGCAAGCATATAACCTGGCCTAAACATTACCCCCTTACTACCCAATATGATCCAACCCGCCATTTACGCTCCACTGCCAATCTATTTACAGCCTACCGAATGTCTCACTCCCATATCCTCTAGAATGTAAGCTCTTTGGGCAAGGTCCTGTCTCCTATTGTATAACGGTATTGCTGTAAGGAACTCCTCACTCTGTTTACTTATATTATGTATTGCCTGTGTATGTAATATGTATGACTTTGTATAACATGTATTACCCTGTATGTAATGTATGACTATGTAATTGTAAGGCGCCATGGAATATGTTGGTGCTATATAAATCAATAATAATAATAATATTTTAATTCATTTGTCAGTCAAGACTGTTAAGCTTCGTACACACCATGTCTTTGCGGTGGCCCACAACCGACGCCCAACCATTCATTTGGACTATTGGGTGATCAGGCACATTGGAAAACAACGGTGATTGTGCGGTCCTGGCCGACTAGTCACAACAACCGGTCAGGACAAAGGATCGCATAGTATGTACCCAGCTTTAGAAAGGGAGAATGAGAGCTGCCGTCATAAAATTAGCCACAAAATGAAATGCAGGAAATCATTAGCTCTTCGTTTTACATTGCTATTAGAGTATGTTTAGAGCCTTATAAATCATATTAAATCATATTACTTCACAAAGTCTCTATATGTGCTAGTATTGTAAATACTAGAGATGGGATCTGGGACTGACTCGGTTCTAAAATCCAAATGTTCCATCCGGAGCAAGCTGACCATTCAGATTTCAGAACTTCTGACTGTATTTTCTTGTGTTACCAAATATACGGGGGTTATTTTCGGTAACCCAAGAAAATAACCTGGTACATTCGGTAACCCTCGAAAATATGTTTGTAACCCTCGAAAGTATGTTCCCTTTTTGTATTTTCAGATCTTCGGAATATTTCCAAGATCCATAAATCTGTAAACAGAATGAAACTTAAGAGTTTCAAACATCTCTAGCAAATACCCACAGGAGGAGCCATGGGAGGAGGAAGGTGAGTTGGAAGTCTGTACAGGAGTTGGTTCTGTGATGGGCGGAGGGTACGGGCAGGGACATATGGGGACACGAGAGAAGAAATAGGAGCAGCAGAGCAAAGGGGTTAGAAAGTAACGATGTGTGCAGCAGAGTTTAGCATTGACTGAAGAGAATCCAAATGAATAATGGTCCAGACAGGATAGGATGAAAAAAAACAGGTTCTAGCTAACATTCAGGGTTATTCAATAAAAGTTCTTATCGTTAAAATGGTGCTATTCTGCCCCAACAATCAGATGTTAGCTTTCAAATGTTAAATAGTCTGATTGGTTGGGGCAAAATTAGCACCATTTTAAACAATAAGAAACTTTTATTGAACTCCCTGATTGTTTTTTTACATCGGTTTTCACTGTTAAGAATCCTAGTCCTTACACAGGGATTGTAATAATATGCAGGGGAGAAATGAGGAGTATTCACATTGGCTGACGGAGGATATGGTATGAAAACAATTGGTCAAAGTTAATATCAATAAAGCCTCAGGACCAATGGATTGCATCCTCGGATTTTTAAAGAGCTTAGTTCAGTTCTATCTAGACCCACTGTTTCTCATCTTTTCAGATTCACTTTGGTCTGGGGATGGTCCTCTGGATTGGAAAAAAGTTAAAGGGCATGTCCACCCCCAAAACTATAATTCCCCCAACTACTGGCCCCACCATGTAGTGTAGTCTAATCCTTACCTCACATCCCAGCTCCATAGGGTTCTCCTGTAGTCCCCCCCCAAAGTCCCAAAAACTGCCCACCAGGAGGTTCTCCCTCCCTCTCTCGATTCCCTCCCCTAGCGTAAAATGTTTAATATAGAATATTCCCCAATGGCTCCCAGCCCCAACCGCTAGATTTGTATCTTTAGAAAGCTCCCCAAACTTTACTTACCCTTCCTTTTCCTCCGGCGAAGTGAGCTGCCGGCAGCCGCGTCCGTGATTGGCTGCCGCTCAGCCAATCACAGACGCGGCTGCCGGTCCCGCCCCTCTGCTTGCATTTTCTCGCAAGCGAGGGCCGGGAGCGCGGCGGATTAAAAGGGGAGGTAAGTAGAGTTTGGGGGGCTTTCTAAAGATACAAATCTAGCGGTTGGGGCTGGGAGCCCTTGGGGAATCTTCTATAAAAAATTTTTATTTTGGGTGGACATACCCTTTAATATAATACCAATATTCAAAAAGGTAGTCGTTCACAGCCTGTAACTATAGACCTGTAAGCCTAACATCCGTGGTAGGGAAGGTGATGGAAACTTTGTTACGGTATCATATCCTTGACTTTGTCTCCAGAGCTCATCTTATTAGTAGTAGTCAATGGATTTATGAAAAATAGATCATGCCAGAGAAATGTAATTGTTTTTATGAAGAAGTGAGTAAGAATTTAGATTAAAGGGCATGTCCACCCAAAAACTATAATCCCCCAACTACTGGCCCCATCATGAAGTGTAGTTTAATCCTTACCTCACATCCCAGCTCCATATGGTTTCTCCTGTAGTCCCCCCCCAAAGTCCCAAAATGCCCACCAGGAGGATAGCAGATTCCATATGGACTCTGCCTCCTACCTGGCCTCCGGGAGAATTTTGGCATGCGTACTGCAGCCCTTCTCCCCCCCCCTCTCCTCTCCCTCTCTCTCAGGATTCCCTCCCCCTAGTGTAAATCCCTTAGTATATAAGATTCCCCCTGCAGCCCAGCCCCAACCCTATATTTATATGTTAGAAAGCTCCCCAAACTTTTTACCTCTCTCTTTCCTCGCCGAAATGAGCTGCCGGCAGCCGCGTCCGTGATTGGCTGCCGCTCAGCCAATCACAGACGCGACTGCCGGTCCCGCCCCTCTGCTTGCATTTTCCGCAAGCAGAGGGCCGGGAGCGCGGGCGAGGAAAGAGGGGAGGTAAGTGAGTTTGGGGGGCTTTCTAAACATATAAAATATAGCAGTTGGGGCTGGGCTGGCAGGGGGAATCTTATATTAAAAATGAATTTTAGGGTGGACATACCCTTTAAGGCATAGCAGTGGTATACTTGGATTTTACGAAAGCTTTTGATACTGTGCCACATAGGCGACTAGTGTATAACTGAGGACTCTTGTTTGAAGAAAACATTGTGCATGAATAGAAATTGGTTATTGATCGCAAACAGAGAGTGGTGGTAAATGAAGCTACATCTATGTGGGCTAAAGTTCTAAGCGGAGTGTCTCACGGTTCTGTACGGGGGCCACTTCTGTTTACTCTGTTTATAAATGACTTAGAAGGGGGCATTGAGAGCAAGGTCTCTGTGTTTGCTGATGACACTAAACTATGCAAGCTTTGGAAACTTCAATAATGTGCAGTATTGCAAGCAGACTAGATAGATTATCAAAATGGGCAGCAGAATGGCAGATGAGATTCAATGTTGATAAATGTAAGGTGATGCATTTGGGGTTTAATATCCCTGTGCCACCTACACCATAAATAAATTGTGTTAAGTTCATCTGTAATGGAAAGATTTGGGGGTTCTGGTAGATACAGACTTAGCTGTGCAAACAATGCCAGACAGCCACGGCTAGAGCTAGCAAGATATTGTCTTGTATAAAGGAGGGAATAGATTCAAGGTAAAAAAAATATTATTCTCCCTCTTTACAAGCACTGGTAAGGCCTCATTTGGAATATGCGGTGCAGTTTTGGAATCCCATATACAAAAGGGACATCTTGGAATTGGAAGCAGTTCAGAAAAGGGCAACTAAATCTCTGGTGCATTGTTCACTAGTAGGTCATATCAGAGGACACGTGGACATCCTTAAGGTTGGAAGAAAGAAGTTTCATCTTCAGTTAGGAAAGGTTTCTTACAGTGAGAACGGTGAAACTGTGAAACTGTCTTCCAGCAGATGTGGTAATGGCAAGTTCATTAATAGCTTTAAAAAAGGCCTGGATTAGTCTCTAAACTAAAAATATTGAGTATTACTGGTATAATACATATAATGTAGTTCGGTTGGTACAGGGATACTATATAATATTGAGAATTACTGGTATTAATACATATACTGTAGTTTTGGTTATTACAGGATACTATATAATATTGAGAATTACTGATATTAATACATATACTGTAGTTCTGGTTGGTAGAGATACTATATAATATTGAGAATTACTGGTATTAATCATATACTGCATTCCTGGTTGGTACAGGGATACTATATAATATTGAGAATTACTGGTATTAATACATAACAGTATATACTCGAGTATAAACCGAGTTTTTCAGCTGTAAAATCAGCCTGAAAACTTGGACTCGGTTTATTCTCGAGTCACTACTTACTTTACCACTCCGGAAGCCGCACGTTCACATTCCCTGTACTGGCGCGCCGGCCGATGTCACTGCCCGGCGCCATAGTGCCACAGCCGGCGTGCCATTACAGGGAATGAGCGCGCGGCTGCCGGAATGCTTACCTGATCGGGCTGCCGGAATGCTCACCATGATCATCAATGCTAGCACACGGAACAGGAAGTCCCCAAGTTACTGATGGAGGAGAGCCCACAGGTACACCACTTAACTGGTGGGAGGGTAAGGGTGCAGATGATTGGAAACTACAACTCCCAGCTAATAAAGCATGCTGGGAGTTGTAGTTTCCAACATCTTGAATGCCAAGGAAGAAGAAGTAGTTGTCTTTTAATATAACAGCAGAATTCTCATACAGTAATGTCTATTACTGTATGGGAATTCTGCTGTCCATTTAAAGGGCACTAAAGCCTCAAAACAGATATCAGAAGGCAGTAGTGGTTAATACATTTTCTACTCTCGCTTTACTCGTTCAACCAATTTTATATTTTTTTTAGGTGAAATTGGGTACCTCGGTTATACTTGGGTTGGTTTATACTCGAGTATATATGGTACTGCAGTTCTGGTGGTAAGGGATACTATATAATATTGAGATTACTGATATTAATACATAAAGATTTGGTTGATCCAGGGATACTTCCAATTGCCGTTTGTAGTCAGGAAGGAATCCCCCTCCCCCCCATATTAGCTGTTTTTTTTTTGCCTTCCTCGGGATCAACTGTTAGGATAGGATTTAAAAAAAAAAAAAAGGAGCGTGAATAGGTTGGACTTGATGGCTTATGTCTTTATTCAACCTTAATTACTATGTTACTATGTAATGTGGTTAGAAAAGGAGAGAGCTATAGAGCGAAGTCACTATAAAGAACACAAGAAGGGCCCTAAAACCACATAACATATATTTATTTTAATTGGTAACACACTCAATTACCAGAGCTTATACCATCTCATAAAACAAGTGCAAAATGTACCCGTGGTATAAATCTGCAGTACTCAATCAAATGTGAACTAAAGGCCACAAGATCAGTCAATTTAAAATCTAACAAGTATACAACATTTCTGTAAACAAACATGTTAATTTACGTTGTTATAGTAATTTAATAGTAATAGTTTTCTGATGTGTTAAATAAATTAACATTCAAGGACCAATATCAGCAGTAGATTCCTACAATGACCAGCAGTGTTATCAGTTATGATTGGTTATCAGCTTCACATAATGAAACTTATTATTTATATATAACTATATATTATTATAGGAATAATGCGCTTTACAAGGATATCTAGAGATCACTTGGCCTACGTTGAACTCCAGGGGTCTATTTAATAAGTCTTTATTTTAACGACTTTAACGATCGTATCATAAATCTACGACCACTAAAACCGATTGGAGATTACGGATCGTAAATCTACAAAACGAAATGTAGATTTTCGATCCCCATAAATATCATTGCGGTAGTTTATCTACCGTACAATATTCTACGATCAATGTTCGGGTCGTAAATGTACGGTCGTGATTGTACATTATGACGCGATCGTAAATTAAACTAACCGGGGGTATGCTAAAAAGCGATACCACGGGTTTATAAATATGGCCCCTAATATCCTAATCCTTATGTAAACCAGCTGTATATTGAGAATATGATGTTGCCCAATGAGTTTTGTAATATGTAATAGAAACTTGTTGTTCTACATAGTCGTCATATTGATACTGGGCTATTTAGCAAAGTATGTGGGAGACAATGAGTTGTGTATCACAACTGATACTGGCTGAACATGTTATAAGACACAATGGTCTTCACTGACATCTGATATCGGCTGATTTAGGCTCTGAACACGTGTGGAAAACACTGGGCTCTGTACTGTTAACTGACTGCCCCTTTTGCACTGATAACGTGGGGAAGACACAATGCTCACCCACCATTCTTCTCAACGTTTTACATTAAAGGAGACTTGATGTCCTGGAATTGATTCTCCTGATGCCGATTGCACTGATCAGTCATGGAGCAGTTTTTTTCCAACAAGTAATCAGAGCAGTGAATCCTGGGTAAAAACACAGATTGTCTCCAGTTACAAAAAATAGAGTTAATAAAAAGTGCTTTATTGAAGTTACCTGAAAAAAATTAGATCACATCTGACGTGTTTCATGTAGTTGTACAACAGACCTCTGACAGGTCCCAACGGACCTCGCACTTGCACATAGTGTACTAACAGGGTAATTCAATAAAAGTTCTTATCATTAAAATGGTGTTAATTTTGCCCCAACCACAATGTTAGCTTTCATGGTTAATAAGATCTGATTGGTTGGGGGCAAAATTATCACCATTTTAAACGATAAAACTTTTATTGTATCTCCCTCTCTCGCCCCGCGATCAGCTGTTTTTAATTGTGATCACTGTTTTAAAGTCTGTTACCAAACCAGCAGAAGTTTTAAACAGCTGATCATGTATACCTTTGGGTAGGTAACTGACAAGTCACCTTTTTTTTAGATCTCAGTTTTTCAATAATACTTGCGAAGTCTTTTTGTTTTACATTATTATTTTTTATATTTCCTGTCCAACAAATAATCAGTCATTTGCTATGAAGCTAATAGTGGCACGCAAAGTATTAGGTACATTGGATATTAGAATTCCGCAGTACTTCATACTATAAATTATCACCTTGCCTGTTATGGAGATTTGAAATGATTAATGAGTATTTTTGGCAATTCATACTTTTGTTCCATATGAAGGTGTTTATAATAAAGTGGACAGTGTACTCCTTACTTTATTAGTTTTTTGTTGTATTATTATGAAGAATATAGAGAGCCAAAAGCTTTCTTAGCATTTAACAATTATATGAACATGAGGAAAACATTTGTTTTGTGCCCAAGGGTAGTGCATATACTGTAACACAAGTCTACATGTCACAACAAGGGTAGTGCATTTCCCTATACTTACTTATTAGCCATCAGTAATCAAAGACTGTTCGGTGGATATGTAAAATCAGTTATTTTTATAAAATTTATGAAACTCTATAACAGCTCTATAATTTCAAGTAGGTAGTACAGTACATTATACATTATCATCTACACACCTCTCTTTTCTTTTCTGTTCCAAAATGCAACGCGGCCTTGTGAGCTGATTGGAAAGAGAAGATTCAGTTTGCCGTTCACTTCTTATGTTCCATGCTTCAATGGATTGGATAGTAAGGCTTTCATATGAGGGTCTGTTCGCTGCACAGATTGGCAGTGACCTAGTGTAAGTGTTTTATCAACTTTGCTGCTTCAGCATTTTAAGGTTATATGTTTTAATTCTATTAAACCTGAAGAACGAGTATAATATTTCTAAAGTTTCAAAGGCAAATATTTAATAACATATTTACTGGTGGGAAGCAAATTTTGTGACACTGTCCTTGATAACCCCACATGTGAAAAAAAGATATATTAGCAGAAATAACACAAAGCAGATATTCACAATGAGAGGTGAACCCATCTTTTTGTATCTTGACCTTGAACAACCCAAGTCTGTGCAAAGTCAATATAAAGTAAGTTATTTTAGGGTGTGGCTAGGGGCCATACTCCACGCTGGGGCAGGGTGTGATATCACACAGGGCGTGGCCAATGATCTGGGGTGATGGGTGGTGGTGGTTAGGGATGGATTATGGGTGTTACTGGGGCGTTCCATGGGCGTGGCATTTGAAATGGGCATGCCCAGGGAGGAGACTCAAGTCTCCTCTCAAGTCCGGGAGTCTCGGGTGGTCTCGCAGAGTGCAGGAGACCACCCCAGAATCAGGGAGACTCCCGGACGATCCGGGAGGGGTGGGATACCTGAGATACATTTCCTTCTCTGAACCAATGGCAGCCTACTGCTCTGTAGATTTTGAATTTACTATTTAATAATAAAATAATATACTTTTTTAAAAACTTAGTGGTGTTTGCCAGAAAACTATCATATTTACCATACATTTTCCTCCAAGGTTCTCAAACCCTTTTAATGATTAGCTAACTTGGCGAGGTAATTGCAGAACACCTGATACATGAATGAACAGTATAACCTGCATTGTATGCACAGGGCATGCATATTTTACAGGCAGTTTCTAGCCATTTTGGTGCCCTAGAGTATTGGCATTAACACTTTCAGTGCCAGCACTTTCCCAGAGTATTACCATTAACCCTTCAGCTGCCAGCATTGACGTGATATACAGTATGTACCGCTTTCCAGTCTCCTCTATTGAATTATTCATTCTCACCTACTCTAAGTTTCTAATCGGAGGTTGGGTGGAAGGAAGAAAGAGCAGGGATAGGGATCTCATGGCTGCTAGTCACAGGGTCCCTGTTATAAAGTCTGCAGCAGCTTTTACCTGGCATTTTAGAACTATGTTCTCCTCATGGCTATTAGCTGAGCTCATCCTCCCCTCCCTCCCTCCTTCCTTCACCTTCAGTTCATTTACAACATTGTTTCCAAGTAGAGGGAGCTGAGTTCAGGCTCTGTACTCACTACAATTTTACACATTACAGCAAAACAGAGAGAGCAGTCTAACACAGCAAGTAAAAGCTGATGAGATGCCAGGGAGAACACTGAGCGCCCTGTTAACATAGGTACCTAGCTGTTTTCCTAGATGGAATATGCCTAAAAATGGCCCAAAATTGTATTATGGTTATTCAAGAATGTTTCAATGTTATACTGAACTGAACCAAAACTGTTCATCTGAAATAATTTTTTCTGCATTTCGACAAAACAGTTTTCCTGTGCATCGCTGCATTTCTAAACCATCATGGTTAGAGATGAATAAAACTGGTGAGTTTCGTTCCGACAGCATTTCCATGTTAAATGTGATTTGAACAATCTAAATCAGAATATTTTAATTTGCAATAGGATTTTGTTTTATAAACATTTGTATATTTCTTTACAAAACTTCTAATTTTTAAATAAAAATCTCTTGGATCTCTGGCCGTGACCGGTCGTGGGACCCATAAGTGACTGCATGATCGGCGGTGATTTACCGTGGCATCTATCGCCTTTTCGCAATTTTTTCGGCCTGATTGTCCTATATAGGAAATATTGTTGGTGTGCGGTAGACCACCGCAGAATTTGGGAGAATCCCACAAGTCACGGGAAGGTGGGAAACCTGAACATGTATGAGTGGCTTCTAATAGTTTTATAATTCAAAGCATGTGATACATTATAATTATTATCCCCACATCTCCACAATCTCTCTCTGTCGTACCAGAATGCAAAGCGGTGGTGTGAGCTGGATTGGTGGAGAAATCTTTTTGTTCTGTGCTTCAATGTAACCAATTAGCGAGGCTTCATATTGTGGTCTGTCTGCCTGCCATCCTGGACAGAATTTATGGCAGTAACACAAATGTTTTTACAAACTTTGCGCTTCAGTATTTTTATATTTGTTTTTACGTTTCTATTGTAAGTGAAAAACAATTAATAAAATAAACATTAAAAAATGTTATTGGCAAATCCATGAAATTCATTTAATGTCAATATTTACATTAATAATATTTCTGGTGGGAAGATTGTGAATTCTGTCACTTGATAAACTGATATACTGCCAGAGGTGTGAAAGTAAGATTTATAAGCAGAATAACCAGCAGATAGTCACATAGAAGGTGAATCAAGTCAAGGATGAAGCTGGTATTATATTTCTCATTTGGGATCGTTCACACTCAATGGTATGTGGATTTCCTTCTCTAATCACACGTCGGTCTCATGTGCATTATTTTTTAATTAGCGCTATTTGTTAAAACATGTGATATTTGCCAAAGGGATTTTGGTGGGTTTTATTCGTTGTGTAATTAGATTGATCTGAGACTATGATTAACAGTGTCTAATTCATTTACCTCAGCAGTTCTCAAATCTCTTTATGACAATTTTTTATGTATTGATAACAATGTAAATTTTTTTATTCAATGCTGGGTACACACCAGCAGATATTTGAATATCTGCTGGTGTGGGGGGGCCGCTGCAACTGACCTCGATCGTTCATTCGTCCAGATCGGACGAATGAACGATCAACGTGTCGGTAAATTCCAATCGATAGTGCGGTTCCCTATGGGGCCACACGATCGATTGTTCGCACTTTTGGCCGCGGCCCATTTCCAGCGACTGACGACACTGTCCCGGCCGAACGCTCGCTTGTAGCGAGCGCTCGTTGGACAAATAGTCCCTTCTGTGTACCCAGCCTAACTTAGGACAATTTTATAAAGGGTCACTATTGGCATTTACTGGTCTTTTACTGACTCCACAATATTTTATGGCAGTCATAAAGTAACACTGTTAACTGTATTTTATATTGCATCGTTACTTTACAACGTGCCGAAATAACTCCTGCATCTGGCAATAGGCCAATACGGGGCAGCATGGATGTCGGTATTTTTGACTATGGTGAATATTTTTTTACAGCTGCTAGCGTAATTAAAGTATCGATCCTTTCTAAATACTAGAATTCATAGATCATATTTTAGTACATTATTTAGCAGATCATCAATTCAAGGTAGGATTGCCCTTCCACTGTTATAACATTACAACTGTTTTAGTCTCTGATGCTGATCTGGCTCTCATGTGTCATCTCTCTTTATCTCTTTGTGTATCTCAGGACGAGAGGAAATCTGAAGTGAATAGAGGGAATTATAGACACATGGAATGAAAAAAAGTTCATTTTCCCACTATAGATGCCCTTTAATTATCATTTGTTGCTTGGTACTTTTTATATGGATAAATACATGTGCACAGATAAGGCAGGCTTTTTTCAGGGGTTAGTCATGATTTATATATAACATTCCTTTGGTATCTATCGGTCACATGCAGTAAAAAACAACATACACAACCCCATACTGCGGTTTTTCAAATGTATCAGTCTCCCATTAGCGTGCCAATGTTGACCAATAGATTTTGATTTTGTGAATTAGCAACGCAATGCGGTTAGTTCGTCTGCATGTGTTGCCTGCCGGTTGGCCCCCCACACCGCGGCCAATACCCCCAGCGAAGGGTGGTTTTTGGTAGATAGTCACAGTGCAGATCAGAATCCTGTAAAGGGTCTTGGAATTTACAACTGTAACTACAGTGTCTGGCCAAGGGCAGAACCAAATTATAGAAGGAAATCGAATGTCGCCATCGCCAACACCCGGAGCATAAAATTCAGCATACAATTACGAGTAGGAATAAGCATACCGAAGTCAACACCAGATGGCAGTAAGTCGGCGGAGGGAAGGCTGGATCGAGGGCAGGTAAAAGTGGGGCTGGGGAAGAGAGAAGCCGCCAGATGCTACAGAATATGCGCAGTAATAAGGCGCAGTGTGACGCGGGAAAGGGGAATGCAAGAAAAAAGAATAAAAACGAAAAGAGATAAAAAGACAAATAAGGAAAAATGGCGGCTGAACGTACGGGGGGGGGCCAAAGCCCAGGTCAGAAAAGTGGTGGACACACACGTGCCCGGCGTGCGCCACTTAACAGAGCTAAGACTCACATTGGTAGTAAACAAGGTTATTGGACAAAGATGTATAAAAAAAAAAATAGTAAAAGTCCACATTAAGGTGAGTCCCGTTAAGAGGCAAAACAATCTTAATAGGTGACTGAGCTGTGATCTTACCACGATGTCAACAACGCGTTTTCGCTATGTCCAGTAGCTTCCTCAGGATAAAAAGATTATTATTAATCTAATCTTAATTTAATAAATTAAGACTAACTGGTGTTTCCTTAGCGTTTTTTGGTCTTTTCAGGTGTGGGTTACGGCTCTTGTAACTAGGGGGTACATGCACTAGGGTTGGTTTTAAAAAAAAACGGGAGTTGTTATATGCAATAGTATATGCCCCTCTAGTGGCATCTATGGAACTGTTTTTATGTTTTTCTGTCTTAACATAATGTTTAACTATTTATGTCAACATTATGATTATTTTTTCATAGGGGAAGCTTTAAAAGTGTTGGAAAGTGAGTGCGTAGGAACTGCCCTTGCACCAGTACTGAAGAAACTTGCAGACAAGATGCCACTATATGCTATAAGGTGTCAAAGACCAACCCATGTAAGATTTAAAATAGTTTCATAAAAGATTTCAATATTTCATACATTAAAAAAGATTTCATATTTCATACATTAAAAAAGATTTATATTTAATACATATAAACAAAAGATTTCACATTCATACATTTAAGGCTTTCCAGATATTTTGAAGTTGCAGCTTTAATGTCAGCCAGCTCAGGCCCACACGCTCATGATTACAAGTGTTTATAGGTCTAATAATTTTGGCCCTGAACTATTTTAAAGGGCAAGTCCAGCCCCCAAATGAAAACTTACAAACAGGTAAATCATCCCGCAAAACCCAAACGGTAATAGTTTGAAATCTGAAATATATAAGTCTACACTTGAACTCTGCACATGCTGCACAGTAGCTACTGTCAGTTATGGATTGACAGTTGACATCACAGGCAATGACTGATGTTATCCCCTGACTGCCTCTTCTGAGCACCCAGGCAATCAGAGCTCAGTACAGTTTCTAAATGCTCTGTTTCCACGAGGCATCCAGAAGCATAGCAGGGCATACAGTTATGATTCATCAGGACAAAGTATGATATACAACTATTTTAAGAGGGCCATTCTTGTTCTAAAAGATGTTTTTATGAGGTGGAGTTTGTCCTTTAATGACCAACACTCCAACTGGATAAAAAAGAACAAATGAGAAAGACTATTAATTGTCCATTGATGCCTCCCTCATGTGTTTCAAACATTTTTACAGCTTTTGTGTAATATGTCACAAAGTAGTCATCCATCCTGGCTATTAAGCTCAACCCTATCATCACCACAAACCTCTCAACCATGCCCCCAACTGCCCACCAAGCCATGTTTCATGAGCACCCAAGCCGCTCATTGGGCAAAAGTGCATTGGTCTGGGATACCAGTACACCTTTAACTGGGATGTTATTATACTGGTAAATATCTGTTGTATTCAATTAGATCACTGGACTTGAGTTTAGTTCTTGAAGACGTTTCACTAGTCATCCGACTGGCTTTCTCAATTCAGAATGACTTGTACAAGAATCTGTGGCAATTAGTACCCTGGAATCCCAATTAGCATATCACAGCCAGTGTTAATGCAATCACATGCAATCACGCCCTTAACCCCTGGCTTGATATGCTAATTGGGATTTTCCAGGGTACTAAGTTGCCACAGATTCTGTACAAGTCATTCTGAATTGAGAAAGCCATCGGATACTAGCGAACGATCTTCAAGAACTAAACAGTCCAGTTGATCTAATCTGCAATACAACAGATATACCATGAACCTGGATGAATGAGACCTTCACAAGCTATACTGGTAAATCTTTTTTGTCCAGCATAATAACTTTTCCTGTGAACATGAACATAAAACAAATGAAAATTTTTCATCCCTAAGCCTGTACATTTTTTTTTAACATGTTATGCCTTTAATGCATAAGGCTATGCAAAGTTCACATGTTCTTTATAACAATATTACTTTTCCTGCCATTTTAATAGATTTCAGGAAGCGTGAATGACATGGATGGAGAAAACTGTAAAATACGGCACGTTCTGACCCTTCTATTTATTGCTGCTCTACAGACCTCTTGCAACGAACAGGACACGGCAACATTGCAAGAGATCCCTCCAGTGATCGAGGAGTTAGACATTTCTGTGTTTTTACTTCTGCCTTCTTATGTAATTAGCGTCGTAAACACAACTCTTTTAGGGTAAATTTCTCATATCTGCTGAACATGTTTTTAATGTTATGGACTAGTAAACCAAGCCGAATGAGGTCTAATTATCTGCCATGTACATTGCTTTGGTGCCTCACCCTGGAGGTTTAAATAAAATCTTGGCTACAATGCAACACACCTTGCATCCAGGAGGTCTGTACCAAACACCTTGCTGTTATAGCATATCACAAAGATTCCTGTACAAGTCTTATTGACTAAGTCTTCAAGTCCAGTCCTAACAGATATACTATGACCATAAAGGATGGAACCTCAAAAGAACACCAGATTTGATATTCTTTCATGGCATGTCAGACTGGCCCACCCGGTACAGGGAGAGGACCTTGAGATTAAAGTTAGAAATAGCAAGTTAATAAACATATAAGAGTCGGCGGTGGTACAGATACTCCTGTTAAAGATGGAGATAGATGTTGAGTGGCCATGGTCTAATATTCCCCTGGTGGCCCCAATACCCCAGGTAAGTAGATTTACAGTATGCTACAGCTCACTCACATTAAACTTGCGAGTTACAAATCAACATTGAAACATAGAAAAATATACGTACTCTGTTTGTTGTACCTACAGCACTGGAAACCGTTCACCTTTAATTTTTTTTTTTCAATTCATGTTTACAATAGATAGTTTCCATTGTTCATTAGATGTGGGCGGTTTCTGTCAGTTCTTTAGTTTGTTGCTGCAATTTTTATTGCTTCATGTGTATATTGTACACCATCTCCTGTTTACTAGATAAAACCTGGGTCACATGCTCATAAACAATGTGCCTTTTCAATGTCGAAATGGTGTGGAAGTACATAATGGTAAATAAGACCACTCGCCAATGATATATTTATTGATAAATTGCAGATAAAAGATTAGGACTGCCCACAAAAGTTAATACACATTGCATCCTTGTGAAGGTTCTCAGTCACCAGTCATGGATATAATTCTGGGACTGGAATGTAGTTTTGAAGAATGTTTTACTAGTCATCCGAGTGATCAGAATGACATGTATCATGAGTCTGTGTGGCACTAAATCCCCTGGAAATTCCATCAGTTCAAGCTATAACCGACAGAGTTTTAGGACCTTCTTAGGTGTTATGCTGCAGGCGTATATTGAATAAGTGGCTATAAAATAACACTGCAGTTTTTAAATATCATTAACATCTTAAATTTACCGCACAAATGTTAGTTACATCCCATGTGAAATTACACAGTGGCTGTAAATAGATCATATCATATGTAAGCAAAATTGAGGTGAATAAAGACATATGTCACTCAGTCCAACCTTTTCACACTCATTTTTAACCCTACCTAACAGTTGATTCAGAGGAAGGGAAAAAAAGGACGCTAAAAAGGGGAATCCCTTCCTGCTCAAACGGCAATCGGAAAATATCCCTGGATCAACCAGAACTACAGTTATGTATTAATACCAGTACTTCTCATATTTTATAGTATCCCCATACCACCAACACTACAGGGTATATGTATTAATACATAATTCTCAATTTTATATAGTACCCTGTACCAACCAGAACTACAGTATATGTGTATATAATACCAGTAATTCTCAATTTTATATCGTAACCCCCGTAACAACCAGAACTGCAGTATATGTTATTTAATGACCAGTAATTCCTCAATTTATATAGTACCCCTGTCCCACCCAGAACTAACAGTATAATGTATTAAGACCAGTAATCCTCAATATTGATGTTAGTATTTAGTATCCCTGTACCAACTAGAACTGCAGTATATGTATTAATACCAGTAATCCTCAATATTATATAGTATCCCTGTACCAACCAGAACTACAGTATATGTATTAATACCAGTAATTCTCAATATTATATAGTATCCCTGTACCAACCAGAACTACGGTATATGTATTAATACCAGTAATGCTCAATATTATATAGTATCCCTGTACCAAACAAGAACTGCAATATATGTATTAATACCAGTAATCCTCAATATTATATAGTATCCCTGTACCAACCAGAACTACAGTATATTTATTAAAGGGCATATCCACCCCCAAAACTATAATTTAACCCACTACTGGCCCCACTGTGTAGTGCATAAAAATCCTTACCTTACATCCCAGCTCCAAATGGCTGCCCTGATATGCCCGTCCCAAAAACTGTCCACCAGGAGCCTAGCAGAGTCCATATAGGACTCTGTCTCTTGTCTCTCCTCCGGGAGAATTTGCACATGCCCAGTGCAGCCCTCCCCCCTCCCTCTCCCACCTGTTTTGGTCTCCCTCCCCCTAGTAAAATTCCCCTTTGGGGTACTTTAGGTCTCCCTCACCAGTTCCATGCAAGCAAAGGCCGGGCAGTGCGGTGAAGGATAAGGGAGGTAATAATCTTTAACCTTATCTCAGCACAGCTCTGCATTGCGTTTCTCAATAGTGTATGGATTAACAGTGAATGTTGAAGGGTAAGCTATATAAAAGTCATCTGTTTCATTTCTCATTTAATTTAATTAATCAAAGAAAGATCCAATGAAATCACAGGATATCGGTTTCTACTTCTATTGATAACAAGTAAAGATCAGCAAAGTATGTGCATATAATAACCTCCTCCACATGTAGGACCAGGAAGACTTTATTGTTTTCACTTTCATGGGCAGTTGTGATAAGGGAATCACACTGGAATGCTATTTATAGTTGAACGTGAACGGACATATTCTATTGATTCAATGTGGACTGTTATAATAGATTTTCTATTAATATATTTTCAGCTTTCCATTTTTTGCCAAAAGAGAGCAACGCTGGATACTTGTGTTATTGTTGTTCAACTTGTTCCACAAGTCGTCATGTTTGCAATGTATAAAAATGTTATACATTGGCAAAACATTATACATATACATTTAAGGTAGAATATATTATTACATATATCTCACTTTACACTACTGATAAACTGGAAAGAAGGAATACGTATACTATTATTACATATTATCTCCTTTATCCCTCTGATCATTACTGGAAAGGAAGGGAATACGTATAACATATATTATATTATCTCACTTTAACATGATAATTACTGGAAAGGACGGGAATACGTTCATACATATATACAATTATCTCACTATCCCTGATCAATACTGGAAAGGAAGGGAATACGTATACATATATTACATATATCTCACTTTATCCCTTGATCATTACTGGAAAGGAGGGAATACGTTATACAATTATTACATTATCTCACTTTAACACTGATCATACTGCGAAAGGAAGGAATACGTATACATATTATTACATATTATCTCACTTTATCCCTCTGATCATTACTGGAAAGGAAGGGAATACGTATACATATTATTACAATTATACTCACTTATCCCTCTGATCATTACTGGAAAGGAAGGGATACGTATTACATATTATTAAAATATATCTCATTATCCTTGATCATTACTGGAAAGGAAGGGAATACGTATACAATTATTACATATTATCTCACTTTATCCCTTGATCATTACTGGAAAGGAGGGAATACGTTATACATTTATACATATATCTCAACTTATCACGCAATGGAATAGGTATAATGGTAGTTTGAATAGCATATCTAGGTAAGAGCATCTTGCCCCAGAGATATATTGTCTTGGTAAAGAGATAGATAATTGCCAGTTCTTGTTCAGTGAAGATTTAGATTTTAAGGTGGAATTTTCATTGTCAATGTAAAATTTCATGGTGAAATGAGTTGGTCAATTTGTGACTAATCCGTTTTTAAAATTTCCATTCTTTTTCCAAAATGGAAAAGAGATTTTCCGGTAACAGCCACAAATATTCCAGCAAGAATTTGTATGCAAATTAGCCCAACGACGAACATAAAAGGAGCCATAAAGCAAGAAACCTCACAGCACACAGATGAGCTGAGACGTTTCACAGTCAATATGAATCTCTCGTTATTTTCTTGTATGGGGTTATCTTCATGCAAAGGTATGTGTCTGTATTTTGTTTTTAAATCATTTTACAAGATACATAAGTATTAAAACAATCCCTTACATAAAGTTAGAAAAAAATGTCTTCCTGCATTATCCCATTATTATTATACTGTAACGCAGGAGTCCAGTGCTTACTCTGCAGACAAGAAGTTAAAGAAATCGGGGGCATACTGTATCTACAAACGTAACTTTTATTTCAACGTTTCCCCCACATTAAAAGTGTTCTATCAGTATATCAAGTACCAATAAAACAGTAAAAAGTTACAGTTTGATAGATACTGATACTGTGTGCCGGATAATTACAGTGTGCCTGTATTTTTGCTGGAATAAGTGCCGGCAGTGTGTAACACACACAATTTCATTTTGTATGCACCACATTCAATTTTTAAAGGGTCACGGATACTCACTCAAAACAACTACAATTAGCGAGAAGTAAAATGATGTGTGCTCTCCTAGTTATCTGTGCTTGCTTTGTTATTAAATATTAATGTTTAGTGAGTAGAGTGCTCTTTATTGCCCCACCCTCCCTTACTACTGCCTTGATGTATGTATGTATAATTTTTATACCACTGGGGTAAGCAGCGCTGTACATTTAAAATACAGATGTATACAAACAAGGGATAAGTGCAGCCATTATACAGAAGTAGTAAGAATTAAATGAAATGAAATACAATTTTTATACATCGGTTAAGAAAGTATATATATAAATATGTAATTTGATATAAGTGTAACTGCCGTGACACATTAGGAAGAGATCCATGCCCCGAAGAGAATCTAAGTGGGAGTGAAAACATACAGATTCAAGTGGGGGGGATACAAGTGGAGGGTACAAGTGCTTGTGTGTCTGCGACACATAAGTTCTTCACAGCCTCACATAGACCATCTTGCTCTGCTTACACATCTCCCTCCCCCCATGCTTCTTTTCTCTGCTGATTCCATAATTAATGCCAGAAAGTGTGCTGTCAGACGACAAAGATCCTAGTAGGAGGTCATTAATGGGTCACATATTATAATCTCTGCTCTGGAAGTGACAGGCTTCCCTGAAAAATGCTTGTGATTAAAATGATGATTTCTCAGGGATCTACAGCTCGATTTAAAATCTGAAAAAGTTTGAAGTAGTGGGAAGTGTGTATCTAGTGTGTAAATTTTGAAATATAATTTTAATAGAGTATAGAACTTTTAAATGGAGGGAACGTACTTAGAAGACGCAATTAAAATACAATATATAAAATAGAAATGTTTAGGTCAGTGGCTATTTAGTGGAATAAAAACAACTACTCTTGACTAGAGATGTAATGTGGGGTTTATAGAAACCAGTTTTGAATCAAAACTGAGGGTTCGAGTCCGACGAAACTTTCGAACTCCCGGAATTTACAAAACCCAAATTTTCAGAGGTTTTGAAAACGATAATTACGAAACGAAGTTTAGATGATTATCGAAAAGTAATGATTATCGGAATCGGAAGTAGATGATTATAGAAGAGAGATATTATCGAAAACCGAAAGTGACTTTCGATTTTCGAACATCAAAAAATCGAAATTACACAATTTTCAAAAATCGAAAGTAGACGATTTTCGAAAAAAAAAGACATTGTTTCGAAAATTCAAAATCGAAGTAGACAATTTTCGAAACTCAAACTTTCCAAAAATTCGAAAATTCAAAAACGAAACTCACAGTTTCAAACCATCTCTAACTGTGACCTTTTGCATTTTCAGTGTATATTTCCCTTACGTGTACTGTACTAACGCTCTGTGTAAATTCATCCTGGCTTTTCCAGTTTTTGACCGGGCAGATTAGTTATTCTTGGACCCATATATGGTGATGTAAAAACCTACAAAATGGTTTGGTACCCCCTCACCTAAAATAATCATGTTTTACATTTTATTTTTATGTTTAAAGGGGAAATGTGGTCTCCAAACCAAGTTAAGTAATGAAAGGCCCAGTTTTCTACCATTAAAACGAGCTATCACCACCCTTTTACGTGCTCCCACGCTCAAGAATACAGACAAGACTGACCAGAAAGTTAATGGGTGGGACGGGCTGACATGTGACATTTCCTGCGGTTCTCCTGCACGATGCCGCCGGGCGAGCACAGCCCCAGACTCCCTCAGTGTGTGAGGGAGACAGGAAGCCCTCCTCTCTCGGCTGTAGTGAAGTTGTCATGCCAGAGAAGAAGAAGGGGGGGGTCTGAGTAACCAGGGCACCCGGCCAGGGGTGGGCTAGGAACTCGTGACGTGGGCAGGGCTTAGGCACCCGTGAGTGGGCAGGGCCACATGGCTGTAAGATAAGGTCATGGGTTGCCTGCAACGGGAGGGACCTGGAGTCATGATGTGAGGGGACCAGGGGGGCTGGCAAAGGGTAGCGTGGAGACACAGGGACATTAGCTGTGACAGTTTCGGGCAGGAAGCAGGAATTACAGGGCTGGTGATGCTGCTGCCATATCACACACCCAACATGTAAATTCTTCAAAACTAGGTCAAAAAAACATGGGAAATAAATTGCTTTCAGGGGAGCAATTCCTACAATTACCCAATTTACCTAAGTATTTTAAACCACAGTTCCCCGTTTAATAGGGGAACAACCCCCCTTTCCCCTATTTTATTCATATTTGTAGTGCAATCAATTTTGCGGTTTTCATTAGATTTCCTAGAAGGCAGTGAATATTGGTTATTTCATATATAGTTTTCCTTAAAGGCATGACCCCCCCAAAAAAATGTACCCCATACTGGCCCCACTGTGTAGGGGTTAAAAAAAACCGTACCTAATAACCTGCTCCTTATGTCTCCTGCGTCCAGAAGAGAAGAGTCAAGCTGTCAGGAGTCCATCGCGGTCCCTGTGTTCCTACCTCAACAGGACTGTGAATAGGGCAGGGGAGCGGGAGCCTCCCCCCACCCATCGGATCCAGTCTCTACAGCTGTGGGGGACCTAGCGTGAAATCACTTTGGCCATAAGGTAGGTACCCCCTGCCAGCCCAATCTGCCAAAATTTCGTATAAAAAAATGTTTGATCAATGTACTTGTCGAACCTCCTTTCCTGTGGGGCACCGTTCCACCTGACAGCAGCCGCGTCTGTGATTGGCTGCCTCTCAACCAATCACGAGATGCCGTGCTGGACCCGCACGCGCCTGCTTAACTTATGTAAGCAGGGAGCGGACAGAGACGCTTGGGGCTCGAAGACAGTAGCATGTAAACATTTTTTGAAGAAATAGTCACAGCGGTTGGGGGTGGGCAGTAAAATCATTTTTCAGGATAGACAGTGCCTATTAAGTACTTACTTGTTCACAGGCCAAACAAAAAGACAAACAAAAAACTGCTGATAAATATAAATTTGGGGAAAGGATATACAACATACGCTCTAAATAGCACTGAATAATAGATGAGCGTATTCATGAGAAGACATGGAATCTGGGTCCTAACCTGACCTTAGTTGATCGAATACGGAACTCCAAGATCCAATATTACCGTTGGATCATCAGGCACACCAGACTCGTAACTTCAGATCGTGGAACTTAACAGCTTTGATATACATGTAGATAGCTTGTAAAATAGCTTGCGTGAAGAAAATTTGATTGTATCAGTTTTTGGAGAGTGCTACTGTTACCCTGACCATCTCACCCAGGTGCCTGATCCATCTCATAAGTTACCATGCTATATTAATCCTTAACTATATATGTTCAGAATTCGCAAGAAATTCAAAAAATAGAACAAAACTTGCCAGCATTTCGAACAGTCCTTATTACAAAATAGATGTCTTGTATGATATAATTTGAGATTAGAATAATAGACCTGCGCATTACGGTATTCTTCTGTATAGGTGAACTTTTTTAACAGGTGTCGGAGATAAAGTGCATGTGTAGGAACTCGCCTTGTAGTCAGTGTCTGTAGCAACATGTGGACCAGATGCAACCCTTTTGCCTTCATTAGGCGCAGCGGAACCTTTAAGTAGAGTTTCATAAATTCTATTTCATACAAGTAACACAATTTCAAGTGTTGTGAAAACAAGTTTCCCTAGAGAAAACTAGTTAATTCCAAACCACGAAGTTTGTTTATTGTGTATACTAAATATACAGAGAGATTCAATAAAGTTCTATCAATTAAAAATTATGATAATTTTGCCCCAGACCAATCATATTATTTAAACATTTGAAAAGCTACCATCTGGGTTGGCTGGGGCAAAGCAGCTTCCATTTTTTTTAACAAAAGAGATCATTGTTATTGAATAACCCGTAAGATTGAAATTGCGCATTTAGTGGATTATTTATTTAGTTTTAGTTTAAAAAAAAAAAATGTATTATTAATAATATCGAGCACACTAACTATATTCAGAATTTTGATAATTTCTCTGAGTAGTGTTTGCTTTATAATCTGTTAATGTGTATATTCCTTTAGTATATATAATGATAGAAAAATTCTCATATATCATATTTACTATTCATGTCACTTTCCATAGTTACCCTGACCTCGTTGGCGTGTTCTACCACTTGAACAAACTGTAAAATAATGCAAAAGTTTTATAGCCGACTGTTTCGTTGTTGTAATTACGAACCATCGCAACTAGCCAGGAAAGTATATGCCGAGATCCTACAGTGTGAAAGGTGCAAGAAGTCAGTGATTTTTCTTTTTTCCTTATTATATTAATTGTTCCTTGTAAACCAATCCAAATCCCTACAATAATCTGTGTAATTCCAGGCGTTAAAAAAAAAAGCACATGTTACTTGTTTGATTTTTTTTTCTTTTAATTGAGTCAAATAAAGTAACGCTAATTGACATTTTTCCATTTATGCACATTTACATTTCTCAATTTACTTGTAAGTGTACACATCGCTATTTGGTATCTCTTAATTTGATTGGTATTAACCCTATTATTCACCACCATATACGTAATATCAGTTCATGATAAACTGGCACATATACTCCTATAGCCGTTGTCCAGCCGCCTAGCGTTAAGCCTGTATAGCTAAAAAGCCATGAACTAGTTCACAGCAACATGCTTATATATTCAATTGCGTATTTACCCACACCTCTGGGAATAGAAGAATGTTCTTACTGGCAAGGGTTATACAATAACTGCATAGTTAAACGGTAAAGAGGAAGTTCTTGTAAATGTATTTAAGTCCTATAAATTCTCTTCCACGAGCGGTTCGGAATTAACGTTTAGGTTGCTTAAGTGTTTGCCTGACAGACCTCAAAATGGTGGCAATCTTCTCTAAATATTCGGGCTCCGACAGAACCCATAGATGTCATATGGAAGATTTAAAAAAATCCAACAGTTATAAATTAACAAGTTAAGGTAACAAAAATAGCCCATATTTATTTTTGTTAAACTGTCGCAGGGATCTGGGAAAGTCATGGGAACAAGTACAAATAATCAAAACCTTTTTATTAAAGGGAACAAACGTTGTAAGTTCCTCCAACAAGTTTATGTTTAAGAATGAAACTGCCACAGGTTCCTACCTTTAAAACGAGCCAGCAACCATCTCTCTTGTGCTGACGCAGCCCACAATATGAGTGAATCGCGTGATCAGAAAGTAGGGGGTTGAGGTTCTGAATCTGCGGTCAGAATACTCAACTTCTCTACTAATTGTCGGGTTGGCACAGTGCTAGCCCCATCTGTGCTGATGCTGAAGGGTAGGAGGGGGTGGGAGAAACAGCACAGCCCACAGCCACAGCTCTTTTTTAATCCCCCATGCGGGCCCTCCCACTCGGGGCCCTTGTGTACCCTCCCCTTGCAGTACCCAACTTGCCCACTTCCCGTCAGCCCCGCTTGTGGCCCAATCCCCTCAAGGACTCTTTGCCCTTGCCCATTTCCCCACGGGCATTTGGTCCCTCCCCCTTGCACCTTCCGACCCACTACCCTCCTACCCCCTAAAAAGAAGACTGTGGTAAAAAACGCCTTTTTTACAGAGAAGAATCAGACAAAGTTTTTAAAACTGCTGATTCCTCTCTCTGAAAAAGGCTGCTTTTCGGTTTTCTGTAAGGGTGGCTTGGTGGTGGTGGGTAGTTGGTCTGAGGTGTAAGTGGGGTAGGGGCAATGGGGAGCCCACAAGATGGGGAGGGGTCATTGGAGGCGGTAAGGAAAAGCCCAGGGGCTGCAAGGAAGGAGCCAGGAGGGGTCTCAAGGGAAGGAAGCCCGGAGGTCGCTGCAAGGGGAGTGGGCCACCAGACCTGTGAGTGCGGGGGGCCACAGGCTGGTGGTGAAGTGGATAAGAGGCCACGGCCCCACAAGTGGGAGAAGCCCACAATGGAGGAGCAATGGGGCCCATCAGTGGGAGGGGGCCATCGTGGGCCCACGGGGAGGAGGAGACACAGGAAGAGAGACTGGTACATGGTTCAGACCCCCCCCCCACCCCCCCCCCCCCGAGCAGGAAGCAGGTGAAGTGCAGGGATCTGGTGATTCTGCGCACATACACTGCACATTAAAATATCCAAATCCTCAGGAAAGTAATTCCTATCATTACCCAAAAGTCCATTTTTCGGACCGCAGTTACCCTTTCAAATACACTTTCTTCACATGCGTTTTGAGTTTTCTGCAAATCACATATATTCGATAAAGATTTGCAATTTTAATTGCTTCAGATTTTGGTTTGCACCAAAATACTGAGTTATTATAAAAAGCTGCGCATATTAATAAACCAAAAACATTTGCGCGGAAAGACTTTACCATGGTAAGTGATCGGTTTCTGGAGGTCACCAAGATAAAATAAAATATCAGATATGTAAAATTTAGAAATGATACTGTAGGGTGCTGGTGTACTGATTAGTATCTACAAAATGTTCAGTTAACTTCTATTTAAAAATAACTGTTTAGGTTTAAATCTTAGTATGGATTAAATATATGCCCATCTAGTTCAACCTTTACTCTACGATGTAGCCCTCCTTTAAAACAATGCAATAATTCTAACAATTTACCCCATCTTTAGAAAAACGTTTCACCGTTACCCATCTTACCACATCTTAAGCGTATATCACCCTAAATGTAACCTTTTTCTATATTGCAGTCACACATGCCACCTCAACTACCAGGTTTAGATTATAGATTTCAAAAAAGTATCCGAATATACGTACAGACCCGCGCTCTTCTCAGCCTCCGTTTGCTGAAACTTGCAAACAGGGGCCGGGCCGGACAGCTGCGTCTGTGATTGCTGAGACAGCTGCGGGAACAAGGGCTGTAAGTATGTTTCTAATTCTTTTATTATAAATATATCCCGGTGGTTGGGGGTGGCAGGGGTGAGCTTGCAATATAGGACAAGGTTATATTGCAAAGTGGAAAGCGCAAAGAAGAGGTCCAGAGGGTATGAGGGAGGAGGGGAAGGGTCTCCTGCACATGCCAGAGAAACCTTTCCAACAGGAAGACGCTTCCTACTCGTCAGTTTCCTGGAATTGAACAAAGCACTGCAGGAGAACCATTAAAGGAGCATAGAATGTACGGTACGGATTTTGATTTTAAGTACACAGTAGGGGCCAGTAGTGGGTTAAATTTTAGTTTTGGGGGTGGACATTGGCCCTTTAAAGTTTTCCCTATTTTATTTTAAACAGAGGAGAGAATTGTTTTTTATTAAAGTTATAATGTAAGTCTTAATATTAAGTGATAAACCCAAATTGAATTTGCTATTTAAATGGTTTTATTGTGAATTGTTTATAACGTATACTTATGTTACCCACCCTGTGATAGGGTTTCTTTTGCAAGGACCAAAGCATTGAGTTGATGAAGAAATCAAAGAGAACTTTATTTGATTCTGGTTTTACAGTCAGATTGTATTAGAGAGCTTATATGTCGCCATTGGTTACAGTCAAACCAGAGGACTTGGGCTGCATGGGAGCAGCTTTTTATACCCAAGGTCTCCCAGCATGCTTCCCATATATTAAATACACAATATCAAAAAATAATTCAAAATAGGTATTTACTACTAACTTTTGTAAACAAGGATCTATTGTTACATACAGATTTAACAAAAAGGTATCTATTGATAAATGGAAAACATAGTACGAACCTTAAAAGGTCTAAACAGAATCTAATATCACATTAACTGGGCCTCCTACTGTTATCCCAGATCTTCCCCTCTCCTCTAGGGAAGTGGTAACTTAGTAACATTTGACACGTGACCCGGAAGAAGAGGCGTGTGCCTCGAAACGGGTGAGGTCTATGGTGGACTTACCTGATGATTGGTCATTTGTGAACATCTCGAGCTATCTGGAGGGAGACGAACCTTTCTATGCACACTGATGAGTTGGGTGGATTAGAACCGGACTTTTCATTTCATAATAGAAGGTCGTGGAGAACCTTTTCAAACATGTCTCCTGGATCGGGTGAGACCTATACGGCAATCTAATAGAACATTGAGTTTCCATTCTAGCATTGCTTTTGTGTCCATGCTCGCTGCTTTATGTGCTGGCTTTGTTTAATTTTTTGGGGGGATAGACCCCCCCCCCCACCGTTATTGTGTAGGATGATATTCTAGCGGAATTTACTAAACGTTTGGCTACGCTGTCCTCATTGACTGTTTCATCCGGCACTGTACCTACTCTATATTAATCCCTATTAGGGCACCTCCAGGGGAGAGTACTGAGTCATTTTAATATTAGATGTGCATACATTCCACACCATTGCAATATATTGTGTTTTAGGGGGGGGGGTATATTTATATGTATAATAAAGGCTTTTGTCATTGATGTGAATATCTACTACTGGACCCTGTAGTATTTATCAGGATTAATGTCCTATTTTTGGATATATTTCTGGGTAACCTATGAATGCAGTTTGAGTGCCGCGTGAGGCTTTGGGCCCGTGTTAAACAGGTCTATGTTATTATAATTATTTATATTTCTCGTCCTTTCTGCTTCTCTCTCACTATATATATATGATCTACACTATCTTTACTTTTCTCCAGCTATCCCTTTTGGTTATGGTCAGTTCTATTGGCTGTCGCAGGTTATAGCCCCACTTTTATACGTGACAATGCCGTAACCCAAATATGCCCCTTGTGCGCATTAGCGCATTTTTTGTCAGTTTCCCTTTTGTTCAATCTTAGTAACATTGACCGAGCACTAGAAGATGCCAAGAAGGCTAATGTGCTTAAACTATTTTTTCCCTCGGTATTCACTGCAGAGAATCCTAGTACTTATATTAGTGACGTAACAATATGAAGGGGATAATGTGAGGACTATCCTTCTGGCTGACAGGAGGTTAATACAATAAAGCGCCAGGGACCGGATGGAATACATCTCGGATCTATAGAGAGCTTAGTCAGTTTTATCTAGGATCACGGTTTCTTATCTTTTCGATTCACTTTGTATGGTGATGTTGCCGCTGGATTATTAGAAAAAAAGCCAATGTATACCTATTGACATTATTAAAATCTTCCCAAAGCTCTGCCCTAGAACTTACTTACGGCAATGCGAGCGTCGAGCCCGGCACACTCCAACACACACTGCGCAATCCACTCACACACAGTGGTTGACAGCCCCAAAAGTTTTGTCGCTTGTGTACCAATAGACCCGAAGTGCACTTAACAATAATTCTAATGCAGATTGTTTCAAGAAATGGTTCATTTTACCCCAAAAGCTTTTGTATAATGTTTTCAAGCAAAACAAAACGTAAACAAAAAGATGCTAATATTCACAAGCTCTGTAAAGCCAACTGAGTAGGTTGGCAAAAGACATAGTGTTGTCGCCTTGTCATATGGGCTTACCGGGCCTACTAATGGCTCAGTTAGGTGTCAGGTGGTATAAAAAGAACCCCCAGTACACTAGACCCTTCACCATCAACTGCGAATAGGACCTCTACGTAAGATTCACCCTGAGAACTAACCGTGGTGATTATCAAGGGCTGGAAGACAAATCCATGCTGATGTGGCCGCACCCCCACTTCAATGTCTCTCAGCGTCAAGTTCTTCAGGGATTTGAAGAGCCTGGAGAGTGGTTTGACAAGGCCGTCAGAAGACCCCACAAGACAACCTGCACTCGATGAGGACAGTTTGTTGGCTCCAAAGCCAAGGCAAGCGCATTTTCAACTAGCAGCAGAGCTCCACCAGGAGACGCTGGTCCATCCTGAAAGCCCATGGGTCAACTAGAAAAGTTGTAGGGATTCTGTATCGAAAGGCCTCAAGGTAAATAAGTGACCAATAAGCCAGCCACTAAACAAAGACATTGAAAAACCAGGTTTCTGGGTATTTGCCAAGGCCCCACAGACTACTAAAAGGGAATGGACGCCAGGAAAAGGCATAAAGTTGGCAAAAGGTGATTATCAGGATGGAATCTTCTTTGAATTCCACACACAGTGCGCAACAAAATATTGCAGTGAGACCTACTGGAACCACAGGGAGACGAGAATTTTTACCAGAAACAGTGAAGTTGGTGGAGTAAAATCATGGTCTGGGGTACATCCAAGTATGGGGGTGTGCGAGGGAATCGGCAGGGTGGAAGGCAACATAATAGTGTCAAAAACAAGAAAATCTCAAGCGACTGCAATACTCCCAACCATTAAAAAAGGCCAAAGTATGCAGCAGGATGGTGCTCCAGTGTGGGTACCCTCCTTGAAATGAGTTTTGGCAGGGTGGGATGTCTGACACTGTTAAATGTATTGTACTGAACAGTGTATAACAAGCTTTACGCATACTTGAGATTTTATTATGGGTTCATAATTTGGTTGTTAGATGGTGTTTAATATAGGCTATTCTGTAATAGCACATTCCATTTGGATGATGTACAATCCAACTGTTAAACATATTGTGGTAAATGTTAATGAATTTACATGTCATCACTGGGTTTTTCTTGGAAGCAAAATAAAACAAATTTGAAAAAAAATATTTATGTTGTGCATTTGTTTTTACTTGTACTTCTTCTTTATAAGAATACGGAATATACATGGAACATACAACCAATTCAACAAAAAGTCCCTGGAAGCAAACATTCAGGGTTATTCAATAAAAGTTCTTATCGTTTAAAATGGTGCTAATTCTGCCCCAACCAATCAGATGTTAGCTTTCAAATGTTAAATAAGATCTGATTGGTTGGGGCAAAATTAGCACCATTTTAAACAATAAGAACTTTTATTGAATCTCCCTGATTGTTTTTTTACATCGGTTTTCACTGTTAAGAATCCTAGTCCTTACAGCAGGGATTGTAATAATATGCAGGGGAGAAATGAGGAGTATTCACATTGGCTGACGGAGGATATGGTATGAAAACAATTGGTCAAAGTTAATATCAATAAAGCCTCAGGACCAGATGGATTGCATCCTCGGATTTTTAAAGAGCTTAGTTCAGTTCTATCTAGACCACTGTTTCTCATCTTTTCAGATTCACTTTGGTCTGGGGATGTGCCTCTGGATTGGAAAAAAGTTAAAGGGCATGTCCACCCCCAAAACTATAATTCCCCCAACTACTGGCCCCACCATGTAGTGTAGTCTAATCCTTACCTCACATCCCAGCTCCATAGGGTTCTCCTCCAAGCGCTGCATAGTTTAGTGTCATCAGCAAACACAGAGACCTTGCTCTCAATGCCCCCTTCTAAGTCATTTATAAACAGAGTAAACAGAAGTGGCCCCCGTACAGAAACCGTGAGACACTCCGCTTAGAACTTTAGCCCACATAGATGTAGCTTCATTTACCACCACTCTCTGTTTGCGATCCATAACCAATTCTCTATCCTGCACATGTTTTCTTCAAGCCAAGAGCCTCAGTTTATACACTATCGCCTATGTGGCACGTATCAAAAGCTTTCGAAAAATCCAAGTATACCACTGCTATGCCTTAAGGGTATGTCCACCCTAAAATTCATTTTTAATATAAGATTCCCCCTGCCAGCCCAGCCCCAACTGCTATATTTATATGTTTAGAAAGCCCCCCAAACTCTACTTACCTCCCCTCTTTCCTCCCCGCGCTCCCGGCCCTCTGCTTGCGAGAAAATGCAAGCAAGGGGCGGGACCGGCAGTCGCGTCTGTGATTGGCTGACGGCAGCCGAATCACGGACGCGCTGCCGCAGCTCATTGTGGAGGAAAGAGGAAGGTAAGTAAGTTTGGGGAGCTTTCTAACATATAAAATAGCGGTTGGGGCTGGGCTGGCAGGGGAATCTTATATACTAAGGGATTTACACTAGGGGGAGGAATCCTGAGAAGAGGGAGAGGGAGAGGGGGGGAGAAGGCTCAGTACCATGCCAAAATTCTCCCGGAGCCAGGTAGGAGGCAAGTCCTATTAGGAATCTGCTATCCTCCTGGTGGGCAGTTTTTTGGGACTTTGGGGGGACTACAGGAGAACCATATGGACTGGGATGTGAGGTAAGGATTAAACTACACTTCATGATGGGGCCAGTAGTTGGGGATTATAGTTTTGGGGGTGGACATGCCCTTAATCTAAATTCTTACTCACTCTTCATAAAAAACAATTAACTTTCTCTGGCTAATCTATTTCTCATAAAATCCATGCTGACTACTACTAATAAGATGAGCTCTGGAGACAAAGTCAAGGATATGATACCGTAACAAAGTTTCCATCACCTTCCCTACCACGGATGTTAGGCTTACAGGTCTATAGTTAACAGGCTGTGAACGACTACCTTTTTTGAATATTGGTATTATATAAAGGGTATGTCCACCCAAAATAAAAATTTTTATAGAAATTCCCCAAGGGCTCCCAGCCCCAACCGCTAGATTTGTATCTTTAGAAAGCCCCCCAACTCTACTTACCTCCCCTCTTTACTACTCCGCCGCGCTCCCGGCCCCTGCTTGCGAGAAAATGCAAGCAGAGGGGCGGGACCGCAGCCGCGTCTGTGATTGGCTGAGCGGCAGCCAATCACGGACGCGCTGCCGGCAGCTCACTTCGCCGCGGAGGAAAGAGGAGGTAAGTAAAGTTTGGGGAGCTTTCTAAAGATACAAATCTAGCGGTTGGGCTGGGAGCCATTGGGGAATATTCTATATTACATTTACGCTAGGGGAGGGAATCGAGAGGGGAGGGAGAACCTCCTGGTGGGCAGTTTTTGGGACTTTGGGGGGGGCACCAAATGAGGCCTTACCAGTGCCTTGTAAGGCCTCATTTGGAATATGCGGTGCAGTTTTGGAATCCCATATACAAAAGGGACATCTTGGAATTGGAAGCAGTTCAGAAAAGGGCAACTAAATCTCTGGTGCATTGTTCACTAGTAGGTCATATCAGAGGACACGTGGACATCCTTTAAGGTTGGAAGAAAAGAAGTTTCATCTTCAGGTTAGGAAAGGTTTCTTTACAGTGAGAACGGTGAAACTGTGAAACTGTCTTCCAGCAGATGTGGTAATGGCAAGTTCATTAAATAGCTTTAAAAAAGGCCTGGATTAGTCTCTAAAACTAAAAAATATTGAGTATTACTGGTATTAATACATATAATGTAGTTCTGGTTGGTACAGGGATACTATATAATATTGAGAATTACTGGTATTAATACATATACTGTAGTTTTGGTTATTACAGGATACTATATAATATTGAGAATTACTGATATTAATACATATACTGTAGTTCTGGTTGGTAAAGAGATACTATATAATATTGAGAATTACTGGTATTAATACATATACTGCAGTCCTGGTTGGTACAGGGATACTATATAATATTGAGAATTACTGGTATTAATACATATACAGTATATACTCGAGTATAAACCGAGTTTTTCAGGCTGTAAAATCAGCCTGAAAACTTGGACTCGGTTTATTCTCGAGTCACTACTTACTTTACCACTCCGGAAGCCGCACGCTCATTCCCTGTACTGGCGCGCCGGCCGATGTCACTGCCCGGCGCCAATTAGTGACATCAGCCGGCGTGCCAGTACAGGGAATGAGCGCGCGGCTGCCGGAATGCTTACCTGATCGCGGCTGCCGGAATGCTCACCATGATCATCAATGCTAGCACACAGGAACAGGAAGTCCCAAGTTACTGGATGGAGGAGAGCCCACAGGTACACACTTAACTGGGTGGGAGGGTAAGGGTGCAGATGATTGGAAACTACAACTCCCAGCTAATAAAGCATGCTGGGAGTTGTAGTTTCCAAACATCTTGAATGCCAAGTCAACAACCTCGATTAGATTTTTAGGTGAAATTGGGTACCTCGGTTTATACTCGGGTCGGTTTATACTCGAGTATATACGGTAGGTCTGAATAAGCCGGGTGACTTACAGAACACAGGAAGCAGCAAAACCCCCATACCATATGTCAGTACATACTCTCCATTGAGTAGGGCCTATAGGTCCAGTATAAAAACTAGGTGGGATATACTCACCAATGATGATAACCTACCATTTAAGGATTCTCAGCCATTGTTTGCATATAGGAGGGGAAATAATTTAAATAATCATCTGATGAGGACTAACTTACGAGACCCGGCTCCTAGTAATATATCTTGGCTTCCTTCAAACAAGTATAGATGTTACAAATGTCAGGGGTGTGTAGCATGCAGAAGTGCCCTTACTGGACCCGATTTTCTATATCGATATCGTCGGTATCTACCGCTGATCTATATCTAGTCCCGCGATAATCTATCTATATCGGTCTATATTTATATCTATAGCTACATCTCCTCTTATTGCATATCCGCTTATATAGATCTTATCTGTCTAATGATATTATCTGGCGATATCTATATTGTGTCTAATGAGCCTATAAATCTAGCTCTGTCCTATATCTATATCCGTCTACCTTATATGTATATCATATCAAGCCGGCTATATCGATTTCCTTATATTAATCGTATAGCTATATCCCTTCGATATCCTATACCTATATCTATATTCGTCTCTATCTATATTGAAAATCCGTCTAGCGAATAATCTTCTAATCTAACTTTTCTGTATCTAGCATATCGTGGCGATAGCATCTATAGCGGAGCTTGTGGTTTTTAGTAATATAGAGAGGGAAGAATGTCCCCAAATTTTATGGGAAGGTCTTGTGCTAGAGCTATGTCTATATCTTTTGCTGGCTATAGCTATATCTGTCGAATCATATCCGTCCTAAGCGATAGCCGCGTCAATATCTCTAGCCTCTTTCTCAGCCTCACTATATCTCGCTGCAAGCTATAGTATCTCTCTATCGAATCCGTCATATTTGAGATCTATATCCATTCGGCTACTCTATATCCTCTAATTTATATCCTATATGCCCGTCTATCGCTAGTATCCATCTCATTTCATAATCTATCAATCCAATCCTATATTTTCTAGCTCATATCTGTCTATATCTACATTTGTCGCTCTCTAGATTCAATCTACCCATCTATTCTCTATCTGTCTTCTCTACTGTATGTCTTATCTAGCTCCATCTATAGCGTCTAATTCTATCTTCTATATCTATCTCTGTGACTATCTCTATATCTACTATATCCGGGTTTGTCTATCTCCTATCTCTATCCTTCCCTCATATCTACTCTCATCTCTCTTCTATCTATATCAGTCCTATCTATATCCGTCTATGCTCTATCTATCTCCGCTATCTCTTCTATCTCTATCCGTCTATCTCTCTAATCCGCTATCCTCTACTCTCTCTACCGTCTATACCCTCTCTCTGTCTCTCTCTCTCTCTTTCTTCTTTAGATCACTATCTATATCTGTCTATTCGATATTTGACATTGTCTAGCTCTAATTCAAGGTCAGTAGCACTCCAATGTCTGGAACGAATAGTTATTAGATAAAGTGAGGACTGAAGCCTACGCAATTTCAGCCCGAACACAATGGCCGTCATCAGGGTTTAACAAACATAAAACCAATCACAATAAATAAACTGATAACACGCCCACACGAGAACCACCCACCCTATCCACCCCCATGTGATCCTCAGAAGCCAAGCTTATATATAAGTGACAGAACTATTCCAAACCCGACTACGTTAAGGTTCCACCACCCCCACACAAACATCGTCCCCCGAAACAGTACACCCGCGCCCAGTGCGCATCGGAATCCCCAGACTTAAAGTGGCAGTGCCATTGGGACAGTGCAACCGACCTCCCTGTCAATCCCCTAGGGCCCTCAACGTGGGCGAGCTAAAGTTCTCCAACTAGAGACATACCCCCAGTAAAGTTGCAAGCTACAGAATAAAGTGCCAGTGCTCAAGCTAGTATGAAGAAACCTACGATGCCGCAAACATCGCCACCCCTTGTAGTAAGCCCTTATATATAATAACCAAAAGTGCTAGTGCCAAATTTCAAACACAAATTACTAAAAATAGATAAAAATAACAGTCACATACTGGTCAACAATCGTCCGATAAATAGTCCTAAAAACGTTATAAAAAAACGTTTCAATACTTTATACATATTGCAATACGGAAACAGGGATCAAAATGAACATTAGGAGAACAACAGACCACTAAGACTGTAACATAGCAGTGGGGAACCCATATCTGGGACAATGGGGGATCCCGATCCCAACCCTAATTACAAAGTGGGTGGATATTGAGGAGTAACAATCATAAGGCAACAATACCTATATCCAGGAAAGAGAGGTCCACATCGTACATAAGAGCACACTGTGCACTACGGGTCCCCATTATAGACACTTTACAATTGAGGAAACAGTTAAAGCTACTTGTTCATCTTCTATTCTTCTGAGCCCCTTCGCCCCTTCCTCGTCCGTCAAAGCCTCCCTTTGCAGAAGTTCCCTATTTGTCGATTTACACCTTCCTTTTTTGGGTCAGCATCGATGGCCATCCACCGTAGTGTGGTGATGAATGTGCCATCTTTCTGAAGTGTCTCCGCCACTGATTGTTTACCAATTTCTCATGTGGGACGACCTTATTCTCTTTTAGGGCCAATGCTTTGTGTCCGCCGCACTAAATGCCTGTCTGTGATTAGCAAACGTTCCCTATTGTTAGTGGTGGTGCTTGCCACTAGTATTTGCCGCAGGGGCACGTATAATATAGGATAACATCTGGCTTAGGCAACCAAGTCCTATCCCTAATTTTTATCCTATTACCACTATGCGACTGTGGGGAAAATCACGAGTATAAGCGAGAGTAGAAAATGTATTAACCACTACTGCCTTCTGATTCTGTTTTGAGGCTTTAGTGCCCTTTAAATGGACAGCAGAATTCCCATACAGTAATAGACATTACTGTATGAGAATTCTGCTGTTCATTAAAAGACAACTACCTTCTTCTTCCTTGGCATTCAAGATGTTGGAAACTACAACTCCCAGCATGCTTTATTAGCTGGAGTTGTAGTTTCCAATCATCTGCACCCTTACCCTCCCACCAGTTAAGTGGTGTACCTGTGGGCTCTCCTCCATCAGTAACTTGGGGACTTCCTGTTCCTGTGTGCTAGCATTGATGATCATGGTGAGCATTCCGGCAGCCCGATCAGGTAAGCATTCCGGCAGCCGCGCGCTCATTCCCTGTACTGGCACGCCGGCTGTGGCACTATTGGCGCCGGGCAGTGACATCGGCCGGCGCGCCAGTACAGGGAATGGAACGTGCGGCTTCCGGAGTGGTAAAGTAAGTAGTGACTCGAGAATAAACCGAGTCCAAGTTTTCAGGCTGATTTTACAGCTGAAAAACTCGGTTTATACTCGAGTATATACTGTTATGTATTAATACCAGTAATTCTCAATATTATATAGTATCCCTGTACCAACCAGGAACTGCAGTATATGATTAATACCAGTATTCTCAATATTATATAGATCTCTACCAACCAGAACTACAGTATATGTATTAATATCAGTAATTCTCAATATTATATAGTATCCTGTAATAACCAAAACTACAGTATATGTATTAATACCAGTAATTCTCAATATTATATAGTATCCCTGTACCAACCAGAACTACATTATATGTATTATACCAGTAATACTCAATATTTTTTAGTTTAGAGACTAATCCAGGCCTTTTTTAAAGCTATTAATGAACTTGCCATTACCACATCTGCTGGAAGACAGTTTCACAGTTTCACCGTTCTCACTGTAAGAAACCTTTCCTAACTGAAGATGAAACTTCTTTTCTTCCAACCTTAAGGATGTCCACGTGTCCTCTGATATGACCTACTAGTGAACAATGCACCAGAGATTTAGTTGCCCTTTTCTGAACTGCTTCCAATTCCAAGATGTCCCTTTTGTATATGGGATCCAAAACTGCACCGCATATTCCAAATGAGGCCTTACCAGTGCTTGTTAAGAGGGAGAATAATATTTTTTTACCTTGAATCTATTCCCTCCTTTATACAAGACAATATCTTGCTAGCTCTAGCCGTGGCTGTCTGGCATTGTTTGCTACAGCTAGTCTGTATCTACCAGAACCCCCAAATCTTTCCATTACAGATGAACTTAACACAATTTATTTATGGTGTAGGTGGCACAGGGATTATTAAACCCCAAATGCATCACCTTACATTTATCAACATTGAATCTCATCTGCCATTCTGCTGCCCATTTTGATAATCTATCTAGTCTGCTTGCAATACTGCACATTATTTGAAGTTTCCAAAGCTTGCATAGTTTTAGTGTCATCAGCAAACACAGAGACCTTGCTCTCAATGCCCCCTTCTAAGTCATTTATAAACAGAGTAAACAGAAGTGGCCCCCGTACAGAACCGTGAGACACTCCGCTTAGAACTTTAGCCACATAGATGTAGCTTCATTTACCACCACTCTCTGTTTGCGATCAATAACCAATTCTATTCATGCACAATGTTTTCTTCAAACAAGAGTCTCAGTTATACACTAGTCGCCTATGTGGCACAGTATCAAAAGTTTCGTAAAATCCAAGTATACCACTGCTATGCTTAAAGGGTATGTCCACCCTAAAATTCATTTTTAATATAAGATTCCCCCTGCCAGCCCAGCCCCAACTGATATTTTATATGTTTAGAAAGCCCCCCAAACTCATTACCTCCCTCTTTCCTCGCCCGCGCTCCCGGCCCTCTGCTTGCGGAAAATGCAAGCAGAGGGGCGGGACCGGCAGTCGCGTCTGTGATTGGCTGAGCGGCAGCCAATCACGGACGCGGCTGCCGGCAGCTCATTTCGGCGAGGAAAGAGAGAGGTAAAAAGTTTGGGGAGCTTTCTAACATATAAATATAGGGTTGGGGCTGGGCTGCAGGGGGAATCTTATATACTAAGGGATTTACACTAGGGGGAGGGAATCCTGAGAGAGAGGGAGAGGAGAGGGGGGGGGAGAAGGGCTGCAGTACGCATGCCAAAATTCTCCCGGAGGCCAGGTAGGAGGCAGAGTCCATATGGAATCTGCTATCCTCCTGGTGGGCAGTTTTTGGGACTTTGGGGGGGGACTACAGGAGAACCATATGGAGCTGGGATGTGAGGTAAGGATTAAACTACACTTCATGATGGGGCCAGTAGTTGGGGGATTATAGTTTTTGGGTGGACATGCCCTTAATCTAAATTCTTACTCACTTCTTCATAAAAACAATTACATTTCTCTGGATGATCTATTTTCCATAAATCCAGTTGACTACTACTAATAAGATGAGCTCTGGAGACAAAGTCAAGGATATGTACCGTAACAAAGTTTCCATCACCTTCCCTACCACGGATGTTAGGCTTACAGGTCTATAGTTACAGGCTGTGAACGACTACCTTTTTGAATATTGGTATTATATAAAGGGTATGTCCACCCAAAATAAAAATTTTTTATAGAAGATTCCCCAAGGGCTCCCAGCCCCAACCGCTAGATTTGTATCTTTAGAAAGCCCCCCAAACTCTACTTACCTCCCCTTTTAACTTCCGCCGCGCTCCCGGCCCTCGCTTGCGAGAAAATGCAAGCAGAGGGGCGGGACCGGCAGCCGCGTCTGTGATTGGCTGAGCGGCAGCCAATCACGGACGCGGCTGCCGGCAGCTCACTTCGCCGGAGGAAAAGGAGGGTAAGTAAAGTTTGGGGAGCTTTCTAAAGATACAAATCTAGCGGTTGGGGCTGGGAGCCATGGGGAATATTCTATATTAAACATTTTACGCTAGGGGAGGGAATCGAGAGAGGGAGGGAGAACCTCCTGGTGGGCAGTTTTTGGGACTTTGGGGGGGGACTACAGGAGAAACACTGGAGCTGGGATGTGAGGTAAGGATTAGACTACACTACATGGTGGGGCAGTAGTTGGGGGAATTATAGTTTTGGGGGTGGACATGCCCTTTAACTTTTTTCCAATCCGAGGCACCATCCCCAGACCAAAGTGAATCTGAAAGATGAGAAACAGTGGGTCTAGATAGAACTGAACTAAGCTCTTTAAAAATCCGAGGATGCAATCCATTGGTCCTGAGGCTTTATTGATATTAACTTTGACCAATTGTTTTCATACCATATCCTCCGTCCAGCAATGTGAATACTCCTCATTTCTCCCCTGCATATTATACAATCCCCTGTGTAAGGACTAGGATTCTAACAGTGAAAACCGATGTAAAAAAACAATCAGGGAGATTCAAAAAAGTTCTTATGTTTAAAATGGTGCTAATTTTGCCCCAACCAATAGATCTATTTAACATTTGAAAGCTAACATCTGATTGGTTGGGCAGAATTAGCACCATTTTAACGATAAGAACTTTATTGAATAACCCTGAATGTTTGCTAGAACCTGTTTTTTTCATCCTATCCTGTCTGGACCATTATTCATTTGGATTCTCTTCAGTCAATGCTAAACTCTGCTGCACACATCGTTACTTTCTAACCCCTTTGCTCGCTGCTCCTATTTCTTTCTCTGTGTCCCACATATGTCCCTGCCGTACCCTCCCCCATCACAGAACCAACTCCTGTACAGACATTGCCAACTCACCTTCCTCCTCCATGGTCCTCCTGTGGGTATTTGCTAGAGATGTTTGAAACTCTTAAGTTTCATTTGTTTACAGATTTATGGATCTTGGAAATATTCCGAGATCTGAAAATACAAAAAGGGAACATACTTTACGGGTTACAAAACATATTTCGAGGGTTACCGAATGTACCAGGTTATTTCTGGGTTACCGAAAATAACCCCCGTATATTTGGTAACACAAGAAAATACAGTCAGAAGTTCTGAAATCTGAATGGTCAGCTTGCTCCGGATGGAACATTTGGATTTTAGAACCGAGTCAGTCCCAATCCCATCTCTAGTATTTACAATACTAGCACATATAGAGACTTTGTGAAGTAATATGATTTAATATGATTTAAGGCTCAAAACATACTCTAATAGCAATGTAAAACGAAGAGCTAATGATTTCCTGCATTTCATTTTGTGGCTAATTTTATGACGGCAGCTTCATTCTCCCTTTCTAAAGCTGGGTGACATACTATGCGAATCTTTGTCCTGACGGTTGTTGTGACTAGTCGGCCAGGACCGCACAATCACCGTTGTTTCCAATGTGCCTGATCACCCAATAGTCCAAATGAATGGTTGGCGTCGGTGTGGGCCACCGCAAAGCATGGTGTGTACGAAGCTTAACAGTCTTGGCTGACAAATGATAAAATATTATTATATTATTGATTTATATAGCACCCACATATTCCATGGCGCCTTACAATTAACTGTCATACATTCATACAGGGTAATACATGTTATACAAAGTCATACATATTACATACACAGGCAATACATAATAAGTAAACAGAGTGAGGAGTTTCCTTACAGCAATACCGTTATACAATAGGAACAGGACTGCCCAAAGAGCTTACATCTAGAGGATATGGGAGTGAGACATTCGGTAGGCTGTAAATAGATTGGCAGTGGAGCGTAAATGGCGGGTTGGATCATATTGGGTAGTAAGGGGGTAATGTTAGGCCAGGTTATATGTTGCCAAGAGGTGGGTTTTAAGGTTACATTTGAAGGTGTTAAGGGATGGTGAATGACGGACAGACAGAGGAAGGAGTTCCAGAGCAGAGGGGCAGCACGAGTAAAGTCCTGAATGAGGGCATGGGAAGAGGTGACAATGGTGATGAGAAGAGGGGTATCGTTTGCGGAGCAGAGGTTCCGCCTGGGACTGTATCGCTGGATCAGCTTTGATATATATGAAGGGGCTGTATTGGATAGTGCTTTATAGGATAAGGTAATCAGTTTTGAACTGGACCTTGTGTGATGGGCGCTAGTGGAGGGACTGACAGAGAGGAGAGGCATTAGTGGAACGAGAAGAGTGAGCAGTCACCACTGATATGTGTGCTGATTTAATATCGCAATTGCGCATCACACTAAATTGAATAATATGGCTGCTTGTTTTATCCCACACATTTGTTGTATTAAAGGATAAGTTCGGTGGAAATACATATACTTTAAGTAAAAGAGCAGTATTTTTCCATCCTAGAACCTTAACCTGCCCATTCAGCATTTTGTCTGTGTAAAATAAATACAACCAAAATACTGACTTCTGTTTGCAGGACCCCTAGTAGAGACCGTTTGGTCTTGCCCTTAACCCAGCGCTGGGTTGATTCAGTTGCTCAGTAGAGATCTGAGCATCTTTGACCCATCCAACAGCCAATCAGTAGAAATTACTATTAGAACATTCCAAGGATGTATTGCATCCTGGGAAGAAGAAGGACCATTAGAACCTGAAATGTCAGCTCACTAATGTCAACAGCAGGGAATAGCAAAGGGTATGAAATCAACTGATTTTTCAAAATGGGAGAGAATATGTAGAATAACTAAGAAGGCATTACACAAACTAACAATAACCAATATTGATCATTTCCACCGAACTGTCCCTTTAATGTCCTTTGTATCTGTTTGCAGATTAGGAAAATGAGTCCTGTGCAGAGCCCAACACACAGACCATCCTTTAACCTCTCCCTCCGCATTTAATATCACGTTAGAAAATGTGGGTCAATCCCAAAAGGGATTGATATTGAATTTCATTAAAAGTATCATTAGTAGTAGATAATTGTACTGTGTTAGCCATTGTGTGAAAGCCAAGACATCTTGGATATAAAGTACCTTTTATTAGACCAATAAAATGATTGAAAATGCAAGCCTTCAAAACTCTTAGGCCACCTGTGTGGCTAGGCCACACAGGGCCACCACCAGGGCACTAAAGGAGGTACTCCTTTACTGGGCCCGAGAGGCTCTGGGGCTTCCCCAGGCTACTAAGTGGGGCCTGCTCCTGCTGTGTATTAAAGTTTTTCAACGTTGTTTCCTGTAGTAGGACCTACGTGTGCCGAACCGTCCGAAGGCAGATGATTGGGCCCCAAACAGCAAGTATGACGTGACATCATGACGTATGCCACACTGTGGACATCACGACGTACGCCTGCCCGCGTGACATCAATCCCTAAGGCCATCCGGCATGGTGCGCATTCACCCTGCCTGCAAGCCTCCTCTTTTCTCCTCCTTTTGATCAGGACGCGGGGATGGTAGCAAGTAGCAGAGAGAGAGACATCATCCATGTCAGATATCACGAGGACTAAGTGCAGGACAACAGCATCTGTACTGTATGTAACATATATATATATTTTTTAAAATATTTTTGGCCAACCTTCTTGGGGTTGTAAGGGGGTAGGGAGGCTTGAGGGGTGCGTGACTGTGTGCCATGGCCCAAGGGGATCATCCATATCCGTTAGTCATGTTTACCCATCCATCCATTCATATTTATTGACTTTATTAAAATTGTTAATTCTGGTGGGGGTGATGATGGTGATGATGGAGTGGTAGGCCCTAGTCCATTGTGCCATGATCCACAATTTTTGCACTTATGGCATGCTTTGAATTGCGCAGCATTGTGGAATCGCAGCGCATGTGACAACAACGCACACTAGCGCACTGGAAACACAGTGTAGTGTGGTGTAGTGTATACTATCATACCTTTAGATAGTGTAATGGGCCACTACTCCAAAACATTATCAGTTTGAAATCGAGCTGTAGATTCCAGAAATCTTCATTTTAAATAACATCATGTACAGGGAAAGACCTGTCACTCAAACCAGATATGCTAATTTGTGTCCCTCCTGTGACCTCTGTACTAGGATCTCCCAAAACAGTAAAACATTATTAATACAACCCACCAATATATCAGCTGATTAATCATATTGGTCTCCTGTCTATCTCTCTATATGATCTATCTATATATCTGTATCTATTGCTCTGTCTCTATTATATATCAATCTTATATCTGTGTCTCTGTCTATCTATTGTTATCCGCCTGTCTGTGTCTGTCTCTCTATCTGTCTCAATCTGTCTCTATCTATCTATCTACAGAAGGTGTCACAGGAGGTCACTTACAGGGAGAAGAGTCTCACACAGCAGCAGCCCCTCCCACCCACTTTCACAGCATGTACTTAGAAAGGGAGAAGGGTCTAACAGCAGCAGTAGCCAAACCACTCTCAGCAGTGCAGGAAGATGTTAAGAGTTGTAGTGTCGGGCTAAAAGGCTCATATTAGTAAATGAATGTATACAGTGTCCGCTCTATTACAAGTGGGCAGTGACTAAGGGAGGTGGGGGCCAGTTTGCAGCAGTTATTAACATTGAAAATTCACTAACAAAGCAGACCAGAACACACATGTATGTAACATAACTTTACTACCCTAACATTGTACTTTCAGATTATACAAAGTTGTTTCAGTGACTATAGCAACCCTTTACGCATTGATAGATTGCAATAAAAAGTATTATTAATTATATCCAAGACTAAAGGAAAAGTTCAGTGGAAATATCATATTATTAAAATTCTAGTTTATATTATGCATACCTAGTTATTCATATACCATAGGTTGGGCCTAGGCACTCCTTGTTGCAGTGCCAAAAAGTTGAAGGTGCAGCTCCCGTTCGTCCTCTACCTTCAGGACCCCAGCTATAGCACAACATTGAAATGGAGTGCACACTTGTCCTCAGAATAAACTGTTTAAACAAACGCCGTTTCAGAGAGCACTATGTCTCCTTCATCAGTGTGTGACACACCTGATGAAGGAGACATAGTGCTCTCTGAAACGTGTTTGTTTGTGTGAAAAATAACAGTTTATTCTAAGGACAAGTGGCGCTTCCATTTCAAGCTTTATACCAGTTATTCTACATATTCTCTTTATTTAAAAATTCAGTTGATTATACCCTTGCTATTCCTGGTGTTGACATTAGTGAGCTGAAATTTAAGGTTCTGTAACGGTTCTTCTTCTTCCCAGAATGCACCACTATCTTGGAATGTTCCGAACAGTAATTTCTACTGATTGGCTGTTGATGGGTCAACCTGCTCAGATCTCTATGAGCAACTGAATCAACCAGGCGCTGGGTCAAGGGCAAAAACCTAAATGGTCTCTATTAGGGGTCCTGCAAACAGGAGTCAGTAAAAAATACTGCTATTTTTCTTAAAGATTTGCATTTGAACTTAACTTCCCCTTTAAAGGAATATTGTCATTAAAAAATTGACTGAATCTCCACAAGTAATTAATAATGCGATAATTTATGCAAACAGAAATATGGCAACAGTGAGCATTTCTTGCTGTAGATTACCAATGAAACATAAATGCAATCAAAAGTTGATTCATAAGCTGTGCAAGTCTTATGTGAGTTTGATAAATGTGGATTAGACACTTGTATCTGTCTCATTCAGAAAAGAATCACATCTAGTAATGTTCTATTTCATGGGGATTTTTAGCATTACTATGAACTTACACATCCTGTCTGGACCATACACAGCATAAAATATAAAAAAAAAAGCCTTATTAATATGGGTTTAACATGATTAGTTGCAGAGGTTTGTAGAGCAGCAACGAACAGAACTGTCAAAAGCTTGCATCATTTTACAATTCGGCCTCAGTGAAGCATCCACGAGTCAGGATTACTGTAGAAATGACAGGAATAAACAATATTGTAGAAATAATAAAATAAGGACTTTAATATATCTAATAAGGGCACAACACATGAAAAGCAAACCTTAGGAATGAATAACATATCAATTTTCCTTGTGGTTATAGTATGGGTGTGGTAGGTATCAATGGTGGAAAGGTTACAAATAAGTGATCACCAGTTTGTGACCTATTTATAACAAGCTATAAAATGTTTGGAAAAACTAATAAGGAATAATCCCAATAACTCAGATTTTAACTTAAAGGACAACTATACTGTAAAAATTTACTTTTAAAAAATAAAAATAACTGGGGCAAGGAGGTAGGATTGATATTCCTACCTCACCTTTGATTTATTTGATAGTTACAGCAACATACTGTTCATCTGCCAGGTTAGTGCCCTGGGCCTTACTGTATTAAACATAGTGCTGAAGCACTCGAGAAACTGGGCAGAAGAAGTTTTCATTGTGCTGCCGCTCTTCATAGAAAGATATTGGGAGGTAGAAAGTACCAATCCTACCTCCCTGCCCCAGATACTTTTATTTTAACTGTTTAGAGAAACATTAAAAGCTGATATGGTCTCATGCAGCCCCACTATAGTAGGTCCCTGGGGTATCTGCTCCCCCTAATAACAGACTGTGCAAAGATATATAGAATTTTATGAGCTCTCATGTAGAAACCACTATGAGCCAATACTGATTGGGCAGAATAGAAAAGAGGTGGCAAACCTGGGTGGTCAGCCCCTACCATGATAGGTACTGAGTCCTACTCACAAACAGGTACAGGTAACACAAATTAAAACATTTTGTGGCAGTGCCAGAAGCAAGACAAAGACCAACAAACACAGCTCCCACTTGTATTGTATATTGTCCCACCCACTAGATTGTAAAACAATGTGTCAAGGCACACCACCTTATCTATTCATCTATAGTTTAAACATATAATATATATCCATTTTATATCTGTTTATCTTTTCCCCTTGTTTGTATACTTGCATATCAAGTGGTGCTTTGTAGATAAATAATACATACATCACTGTTAAATTTAACCAATAGGAGACAAGGTTCTTGCAGTGCATGTCTTCTCATTGATGCTCTGGACTATAGCAGGAGGCAGGGCTAGACAGTTTGTAAGGGGGGGGGGTTCGGAATAGACTATAATGCCCTTTAAACCAGTCAAATTTATTTGGAATATGGGCAGAAAAAAGAGGATTTATATAAGTATCTGTTTATATCTCTAAGCACAAATCTATTTCATTACAATGAATAAATAACCACAGTTATATTGTGTTGCTTGAAACAGTATTCTATTGATTTAGCATCTTACATATGGGCTTGGTCTTCAACGTTTTCAAAGCAAAGAGTCGCATCTTTCTCACAACGTGTCTATAAAATGGCTGCAAGGGCGAGTTCCTACGCATGAACTTTTCCGACACTGGAAAGCTTCCGCTAATAAAACAATAAACATAATTAAGGTTAATAAAATGATAATATTTGTATGCTATGACAAGCTTGGAAAAAAAAATTATGTTTTGCCATATTAGTTCAAATATGTACCCTATATACTCGAGTATAGTCGAGATTTTCAGGCTATAAAAACAGCCTGAAAACTGAACCTGACTTATACTCGGGTCAGTCACTAACTTGTTGAAGAATCCGGCTGCCGCATCTCCCGATCGTAGCATCCACTGACGTCACTACTCGGCTCCTGTCTTACTACCCGGCGCGAGTAGTGACGTCAGTGGATGCGACGATCGGGAGATGCGGCAGCCGGATTTCTTACAAGTTAGTGCAAGTTGCGGTATTCAATTTTTAAAGTTCAGTTCAGTTTTTAGTTATTATTTTTTTACCGGCAGGGAGGGAGGGGAAAGTTGGGTAGGGGGGGTTTGCAGTTTCACTGCAGATTGTTTGTAAACTATAACTCCCACAGCTAACAAGCCTGTAGTTTACAAACACCTGAGTGTATATTTTTACCTCGACTTATTACTCGAGTCAATCACTTTTACTAATTGTTTCGGTAAAAATATGTGCCTCGACTTATACTCGGAATCGACTTATATTCATGAGATATACAGTAGTAAAATGTTAGAATACAGTTTATACTTTTTATAGACAACACTCAGTTATTTTGTTTGGATGAATGCTTTGTAATCTGTTTGTCTGTCATGTTCTATTAAAGGGAATTTATCCACCAGGACACTGGAGTTTTCTGACCCTGTATGCGGTTTATCATATCCAAGGTATTGTATGTAGTATTATCCACATGAGGAATTATTATATTGAATTAAAGCTGAGCCTAACATTGTATTTTTCCTTAAATCAGCCCATCTATAGAAGGACTTCCTATATACTGTTATTACTGTACGGTACATTAAGTTACAGTTGGTTTATAGTTAAACATTTCTACATTTTCAGCATTTTGTGTTCTGCCTCTTGCTATTGATTTAGTCCACTAAGAAAAACATACAACGGGAGATTCAAAAAAGTTTAAAAAATGTGATCATTTTCGCCCCAGCCAATCAGATATTATTTAACATTTGAAACCTAACATCTAATGGTTTGGGCAAAATTAGTGCCATTTAACGATAGAACTTTTATTGAATAACCCTTACAGTATATTGATTAGTTTTAGAGCAATGTCATTTTTCAAATAGACTGATTTCACAAGATATTTTAAGTCCCGGAGCATACAAATTACAGGTTTATTGGTCCAGTTTCAAAAAAAAGCTGGAGAATTTCTGCAAACAAAGGAATGTTGAAGTTAATGATTTGAACATAAAGTAGAGTTGATCCAGGGAAATGTCCAATTGCCTGAGTCAGGAAGGATTTTTTTCACCTTCAATATTCGTGTTTTTTTGCATTCACTCTGGCTACAACAGTTAGGCAGGAATTGAGGATATGTAGATGGAGGTTGGACTGGAGGACGTATGTCTTTATTCAACCTCAAATTACTAACTATACCTATACTATGCTATACAAAATGATTTTTAAAATCCGTGTCTCCACAACACCAAGGTTTATTGGTCCAGTCTTAAATAAGGAGGAATTTTCAATGTAGCAAAAATGTAAAACCATCCTTTGCTTACTTGCAGTTTTTTATTTTTAATACATATATTTCATATAATTGTAGCCTTTAAAAATAAAAATTTAAGTGGATCCATAAAACCCAAATTGTAAACAATGTGAGAAGCTAATACTGAAAGGAATATTGTAATATGTATTGTATTATATAATTATACATAAGTTATTATTAACAAATTACAGTCACTACCTGTATGAAATAAACAAATAAGAAAACAATGAGAGATGTCTGTTTGACTGGGATTGGTTTCAGCTCGTCTGTGTGCTGTGAGTTTTCACAATGCGATACTTTAGCATTCAGTCTTGCCCACAATTTCTGTATGCATACACTTGCCTACACATTACATACACATTACATAACTCTTGCTGGGACTATTTGTAAGTACCTGGAATCTTTCCGTTCTTGTAAATTTCCCAATCTGTTCAATGATATTTATTTACAAATGCTTTGGAAAACCCCACTTTTTTTGGGATATACAGAGTTTCTAAAGACACTCCTGAAACTTGCTTACCTGACCCGCCTCCATCGACCATCAGTGATGCCCCCGGTCCTGTTTCGAGCTTATTTCGAGCAAAACAGGAGCAGGGGGATTTCTGCACAGACAGATGCTTCACTCTGGTCTGGCTGTCAGGCGATTCGGAACACAAATATGTAGCGCCTTTTAACTACAGCCACAACAAGGAAGTGGAGCGGCTGTCACAGCAGAGGCAGCATAGGAGGGTCGCGATCAGGTATCAAGTTTGGGCCATCTTGAACTCTGTAATCGTGTAAAGGGGTTTTGGTTTGGTAGTAATACAGTTTGCAACAAAGTTTTTTTTGAGTGGACATGACCTTTAAAAAGTTTCATTTCTGCAATAGAGATGGTCGAACCTCTAGGTTTCATTCCAACCAGAAATCTTCAGAGAAATACAGATATTTTTGTGTCAATAAACAGAATTTCCACCTCGAAATGACATATTGTTAAAAAAATGTGATATAAACTGTTGGCTGAAACTTCAGCAAAATATTATTATTGAATAATAGATCAGCTAGCATTTACCCTTATTTAATTGTTAATTCTGCCTAAGAGGGTCTTTTTTTCAATACCTTCTGTATAATAAAAAAGATAAGCCAAGTATGCTTATATGTATGTATAATTTATTTATAAAGTGCCACTTGGTACGCAGCGCTGTACGTAATAAATACAAGAGTATACAAACAAGTGGATAGTGCAGAATATACAGATAATAAAAATTAAATAAATACAATTCATACCATCGGTTTTTAAAAAGCATATCAAAGATATGTATGAATTATGTATGGAATTGATATAGGAAGGCGCAAATGACCTCGACACATTAGGAATGAGATCCCTGCCCCCAAGGCTTACCATTTAAATAGCGCCCCAACACAGCCCTTAGTTGAAGTCTTATGCCATTTATCCTAATTTTTGGCTGGAAGCCTGAAAATCTGTTGCCACTCATCCGTGCAATGTCAGAGAGAAAAACCTTTCAAGAAATGGAACCAAGCACTGGCAGGGTCAGCACAAAGGTAGCGCCCTTTCTATGGGGTAACCTTGATTGGTGAAAGGCCTTTTCACATTTTATGATCTAAACATGTAATTAAAGGGATGTCCACCCCTCTAAACTAAACTTAACCCACTACTGCCCCACAGTATAGTTTAAAAAAATCTCTTACCTCCATCGCTCCTTTGGTTCCCCTGTAGTCCATGTTCAAGTCCAGGAAACTGAAGAGTAGTGGCTGTCTCCTGGCAATTATCTGCATCCTTTGTTGCTTCCGGAGGAGAGGTGGGACATGCGCAGAGGGTCTCTCTTTTTTCCATTTTGTTTTTCTCGTGATGAAATTTTTATTTGGATATTTTAAATTATAACAATGCAAATAAGAAAGTTGTAAGTAACATGTTGATAATATTTGAATACATTTATTATATACATAATTAAGATGCAACATGTTACACTTTATACGTGCATCCGAGGTTTATTAAAGGAAATGTCCTCCACTTTTAAAGTGCATGTCCACCCCTTAAAACTATCAATCCCCCCCACTACTGGCCCATCTGTCGTAGAAATCATCCCTTACCATCCCAGACTTCCAAATGAGTTCTTTGTAATCCCCCCCCAAAGTTAAAAAAAAGTGGGGCCACCAGGAGGATAGCAGAGTCCCTATAGGGACTCTGCCTCCTGTCTCTCCTCCGGGAGAAGTTTGGCATGCGCACTGCAGCCTTCTCCCCCCTCCCTCTCCCTCTTCTCCCACCCGCTTCTGGTCTCCCCCCCCTAGGTAAATCCCTTTATATAATAGTAGTCCATGTTCCCCCAGCCCCAACCGCTATAATATATTCTCAGAAGTCACACGATCATTACTTACCTACCTCTCTCCTTCGCTATCTGAGCAGCCGCGTCCGTGATTGGCTGCCTCTCAGCCAATCACAGACGCAGCTGCCATTCCCGCCCCGCGGGCGGGCGTGTGGCGAAGGAGAGAGGTAGAATGGTAGAGTAATGATCGTGGACTTTCTGAGAATATCTTATAGGGTTGGGGCTGGGGGAACATGGACTATAATGTACAGAAAGTTTGTATAAAGGGTGGACATGCCCTTTAAATGCACTATGCAGGGCCCATAACCTAGTTTGCATTTTATTAAAATATAATAATTCTGCTCCCAGTAAGGAAAAAATACTACCAGCTCCTCCATCCACCGCCGCAGCTCTCTTGCACTTCCGGGTTATGCAGTCACATGATGTCACGGCCAATCACTGACTGCCAGTTACCGGACGAGGCTCCACTGCGGCTGCTCGGGAACACAAAAAGAACAGGGCAGCGCAGTGGAGGGAGCGGAGAGATAGGATTCAGCAGGGGTTGCGATCTGTAAGTATGATTTTCTGGCTGGGAGCAGAATTCTTGTATAAACAAAAGAAAACTAGGTTTTCAGGGTTACTATATTAACTTTTTTTTATAAGGGGTGGACATTCCCTTTAATAAACAATAGTATGATTTAGCAGAGCATAGAGTATATACAATTTTTATTTATGTATACTGTTTTGTTTTAAAGGACCATCTCCACCCTCATCGGTTGTGGGGTGGGAGGGTAGGGCCTGCCTAGATACCTAAAGCATTCAAGATTACTGGCAGCAGCCAGGGAGGGAGAAGGGGGTGGGGGGAGGGATTGCCTCCACTGCGCATGCCAGCACGAACAGGACTGAGGGAACCAACAGAGGCAAAGAAACCTTTTGAGACAGGAAGACAGCTCCTACCCTTCAGGTCCCTGGACTTTGAAGAGACATACAGGAAACCATAAGGAGCAGGTTGTGAGGAAGGATTTTTTTTGTATATTGATAGTGGGGCCCAGTAGGAGTAGTTGGTGAATTTTTATTGGGGGGTGGACCTGCCCTTTAAATGAAATGGAATAGGTCCTTTAGATCATTATAGACCTATTGTCCAGGTACCACAATCCCATTATGGAAGTGCTGGAATTTACCTTGAAAATTGCAATTCAATTATTTTTCATAATTCCTGTTTCGTTCAGGTTACTTCGATAGCAAAATGTTTGCAGTTTTGGGTTTTAACCTTCAAATACCCTTAGAGCATAATCAGTTATTCAAATTACAAAAACCCTCACCGTAGGTAAGTGGAGATCCGGGTGCGTTTAGTGCTGCACCAAATCTTTCTCATCCACAGATAAACAGTATCTGCTCCCCAGGCGATGTTGGTGATCCCGGGTACAGCACGCCTCAGACTAGAGATGGGATCAGGTGTTAGACAGACAGAACCCCGCGGTTCCGAATCCAGACGGACCTCAAGGATTCGGGACTTTGGAAGACATTTCCGATAAATTTTCTAAAGTATTTTCAAAAATAGCCGAACGTTCGAAAAATTATTGAAAATATGATCGGAGACCATTTTTCGAGTTTCCGTCGTATTTTCGAAAATGAACATTCAAGGCTATTTTTCCGATAATTTTCAAAAATAGCCTCGACACATTCGAAAATACGATCGGAACTCGAAAATGGTCTCCGATCATATTTTCGAAAATAGCCCCGTACTATTTGTTGTTTCGGATTGTTTCGGATTTTGGATCTTCTGGATTTTCCCGCGATCGGGAATTCAAAAAGGGAACGAAACTAATGAGTTGGCCATCTCATACCCCCGACCCGGTGCTAGATCCTTATCAAAAACGAAGTATACAGCACAAACAGGTGGTGCTCCCAATCAAGGCAAGTTAATGTATTTTTAGTTTCCTAAATAAAGATGCGTTTTAAAGGGCATGTATAGTGAAATTTACAATTGCTCCAATCCAGACATAATAAAGGTTAGTGTATTCTGCCTTATTCTCCTTCCTCTGTAGCTCCTGTTTGCACACAGTCTGATTTACTGGAGAGCTCCCCCTCCCTCTCTGGTCATTTCCCCGTCATATATCCGGCTGTAAATTAAGCCTGTGAAACAAGCTGCTATGCGCATAATCCTCTTACACATGACACGTCACTCTAACCTTTGTAGACAAAAAAAACAAACCTTGGATGTAAGCTGATAGAGAGGAAGTTTCTCCGTTGTTCTGAAGAAAGCTGATACATAAGGAATGGGAGGGGGGAGGAGGGTGGGGGGGAGTTGGAGAGACAGAGTCCTGCCTTATCACTGCAGCGTCTCCTTTGAAAGGCAAAAATCGTGTGAAAGCCTTGCGGAGGAGGGGGACTTCTCCTTCCTTTCTGTTTTTAACCCAGTATTTTGCCAAGCATTTTAGTGAGCAGGAGAGCAGCCATTGGGAGACTGGCTGTGTAAAACTTATGTAAGCTACCACACTATATGGCATGACTGTTAAGGAATTGATTGACAGCTCAGCAGTGGTGTATTGAAATCTTCACTACTTCTTAACTATATATCTCAGGACTAGAGATGTCCGAACTTCGCAAAATCCGGTCCGACGAGATCCGCCATTCTTCGGAAAAATTTGAAAATTCAAAAATCTGCGAGTGGACCCATTTATAAATGAAAAAAACCTCGAAAATTTGGAAAATCCTCGTAATTAGAAAAGTTATCGAAAATACGTATGTTAGAAAAATGCGAGAAATCCCTGTAATTTCGAAAATTTCAAAAATACGCTATTTTCGAAAAACGAGAAATCCTCGTAATTTCGAAAATTCCGAAAATAGTATTTTCACATATTTTGAAATACGAGAAATCCTCGTAATTTTGAAAATTTTCGAAAAATACAGAAATCCGCTGTTTGGAAGTTCGGAACGGAATAAATCCGCAGCGGATCCGGGTTCGGATCCGCGAACCTGCCATCCCTACTCAGGACAGAGGAGAAACTAAAGAAAATAAAGGGTGGGGGGGGGGAATATTAGAACAAATAGAAAGGGAAAAAAATACATTTTCCCACTACAGATGCCCTTTAAGTTTACTTAACTGGTTACTCGCTTGTTTCAGAGCGCCAACTTTTGTGTTGTATACTCAGGAGGTCACGTACTTTTTATACTTTTATGCTAGGAACCTTATGTGATCCCCAGTTTTTTGTCAGTTTTTTGTCAGTTTTATGTCAGTTTTTTATGTCCTGTTCGTGTTGTATACTCAGGAGGTCACTTACCTGTATGGATCCCAGTTTTTATGATAAGTTGTTTGGCAATTTTACAAAATGGTTATATTAGAGTTTTTGAAGTTGACAAATTTTTTCTAACCAATATATAAGAGGACAAGGCCAGAGCACCCTTTATGTGTATATTTAGAATGGAGGTGAAATATATTTTATACCAAAATGTTTTTCTTTTGGCAATCCCCCATATGTGAAGTAGGGGACCTATACCTTACAATAACATTCAGGGGATATATTTTTTAAACATCCGTTTAGTATTGAGGGGGTTCTATAGATCTATAGAACAGGTTTTTTTTATTATTTCCCAATGGGTTATGCATTGGAGAGTTTGAGTGTTTAGAATACCTCTATTTTACAGTCGGCAATACAATTTTGGTGTCAGGAAAAAAAAAAACTAGTTGGCAAAATTATATGCTTTTTCCAGGGTAAGGCTAAAAACAGTGAGAACTTCTAACAAATGGGAAAATAATAAATGATATACACTGATAACCTACTTGATTTAAAGACAAAATGTATTCCAAGCCTAAATAAAATAGTCATATTATCACAATGAAACATTATAATGTTCAATAATGTGGAAATCCCTGCAGTTTACTGAAATATTTTGTCTTAGAAATGAATAAATATGTTTATAAGTAGTTATGGGATTATAATTTTCTTTTTTCTCTGTCAGTTTCCTGTTTTAAATAATCGGAATCTTCAATTGTTCTTAAATTTAAAGTTGTCATTGATAAAAATTCTGACTATCCCACTAACAACTTACTACTATTTTACGGGAGATGCAACATAGGAAGCCGACACTTCTTACCAGACTGTGACAAACCCAGATCATGGTTTTCTAAGAAGTGCAGGCTTCCTATACTGCATCTCCCATAAAGGTAAAATCAGGCCAATGTAATAAAAGTTCTTATATGTTAAAAATTTGCCCCAATAATCAGATGTTAGCTTTCAAATGGTAGAATAACACTGATTGGTTGGGGCAAAGTTAGCACATAATGATAAAGGTTTTCTTCTTTCTCTTTGAACATGCACAAGGGAAAGACCTTTCACCCAAGTTTAAAACTACAGTTTTTATAAGTTGTGAAATCATTTCCTCACATTTTTTAATGTACTTTTCAACAATTTTTTTCTCCGCAACCAATCGGAGTGTATCTTTTTACAAAAATTTTTTTGTTTTTTAACAGTTAAAAATGTTTAGTAACATTCGAGTGATTGCTGCAGATTCTGTTTTCAAAATCGGTCGAGTCAACCAATTTTATTATTTTTTTTAGGTGAAATTGGGTACCTCGGTTTATACTTGGGTTGGTTTATACTCGAGTATATATGGTACTGCAGTTCTGGTTGGTACAGGGATACTATATAATATTGAGAATTACTGATATTAATACATAAAGATTTGGTTGATCCAGGGATACTTTCCAATTGCCGTTTGTAGTCAGGAAGGAATCCCCCTCCCCCCCATATTAGCTGTTTTTTTTTGCCTTCCTCTGGATCAACTGTTAGGTAGGATTTAAAAAAAAAAAAAAAGGAGCGTGAATAGGTTGGACTTGATGGACGTATGTCTTTATTCAACCTTAATTACTATGTTACTATGTTAATGTGGTTAGAAAAGGAGAGAGCTATAGAGCGAAGTCACTATAAAAGAACACAAGAAGGGCCCTACAAACCACAATACATATATTTATTTTAATTGGTAACACACTCAATTACCAGAGCTTATACCATCTCATAAAAACAAGTGCAAAATGTACCCGTGGTATAAATCTGCAGTACTCAATCAAATGTGAACTAAAGGCCACAAGATCAGTCAATTTAAAATCATACAAGTATACAACATTTCTGTTAAACAAACATGTTAATGTTACGTTGTTTATAGTAAATTAATAGTAATAGTTTTCTGATGTGTTAAATAAAAATTAACATGTCAAAGGACCAATATCAGCAGTAGATTCCTACAATGAACCAGCAGTGTTATCAGTTATGATTGGTTATCAGCTTCACATGAATGAAACTTATTATTTATATATAACTTATATATTATTATAGGAAATAATGCGCTTTACAAGGATATCTAGAGATCACTTGGCCTACGTTGAACTCCAGGGGTCATATTTATAAAGTCTTTAATTTTAACGACTTTAACGATCGGTATCATAAATCTACGACCACTAAACCGATTGGAGATTACGGATCGTAAATCTACGATAACGAAATTGTAGATTTACGATCCCCATAGAATATCATTGCGGTAGTTTACTACCGTACAATATTCTACGATCAATGTTCGGTCGTAAATGTACGGTCGTGATTGTACATTTATGACGCGATCGTAAATTAACTAACCGGGGGTATCGCTAAAAAGCGATACCACGGGTTTATAAATATGGCCCCTAATATCCTAATCCTTATGTAAACCAAGCTGTATATTGAGAATAATGATGTTGCCCAATTGAGTTTTGTTAATATGTAATAGAAACTTGTTGTTCTACATAGTCGTCATATTGATACTGGGCTATTTAGCAAAGTATGTGGGAGACAATGAGTTGTGTATCACAACTGATACTGGCTGAACATGTTAATAAGACACAATGGTCTTCACTGACATCTGATATCGGCTGATTTAGCTCTGAACACGTGTGGAAAACACTGGGCTCTGTACTGTTAACTGACTGCCCCATTTTGCACTGATAACGTGGGGAAGACACAATGCTCACCACCATTCTTCTCAACGTTTTACATTAAAGGAGACTTGATGTCCTGGAATTGATTCTCCTGATGCCGATATGCACTGATCAGTCATGGAGCAGTTTTTCCAACAAGTAATCAGAGCAGTGAATCCTGGGTAAAAACACAGATTGTCTCCAGTTACAAAAAATAGAGTTAATAAAAAGTGCTTTATTGAAGTTACCTGAAAAAAATTAGATCACATCTGACGTGTTTCATGTATGTTACAACAGACCTCTGACAGGTCCCAACGGACCTCGCACTTGCACATAGTGTACTAACAGGGTAATTCAATAAAAGTTCTTATCATTAAAAATGGTGTTAATTTTGCCCCAACCAATCAGATGTTAGCTTTCAAATGTTAAATAAGATCTGATTGGTTGGGGCAAAATTATCACCATTTTAAACGATAAGAACTTTTATTGTATCTCCCTCTCTCGCCCCGCGATCAGCTGTTTTTAATTGTGATCAGCTGTTTAAAAGTCTGTTACCAAACCAGCAGAAGTTTTAAACAGCTGATCATGTATACCTTTGGGTAGGTAACTGACAAGTCACCAGTTTTTTAGATCTCAAGTTTTTCAATAATACTTGCGAAGTCTTTTTGTTTTATCATTATTATTTTTATATTTCCTGTCCAACAAATAATCAGTCAATTTGCTAATGAAGCTAATAGTGGCACGCAAAGTATATAGGTACATTGGATATTAGAATTCCAGCAGTACTTACATACTATAAATTCACACTTGCCTGTTATGGAGATTTGAAATGATTAATGAGTATTTTTGGCAATTCAATAACTTTTGTTCCATATGAAGGTGTTTATAATAAAGTGGACAGTGTACTCCTTACTTTATTAGTTTTTTGTTGTTATTATTATAGAATAATAGAGAGCCAAAAGCTTTCTTAGCATTTAACAATTATATGAAACATGAGGAAAACATTTGTTTTGTGCCCAAGGGTAGTGCATATACTGTAACACAAAGTCATACATGTCACATACAAGGGTAGTGCATTTCCCTATACTTACTTATTAGCCATCAGTAATCAAAGACTGTTCGGTGGATATGTAAAATCAGTTATTTTATAAAATTTATGAAACTCTATAACAGCTCTATAATTTCAAGTAGGTAGTACAGTACATTATACATTATCATCTACACACCTCTCTTTTCTTTTCTGTTCCAAAATGCAACGCGGCCTTGTGAGCTGATTGGAAAAGAGAAGATTCAGTTTGCCGTTCACTCTTTATGTTCCATGCTTCAATGGATTGGATAGTAAGGCTTCATATTGAGGGTCTGTTCGCTGCACAGATTGGCAGTGACCTAGTGTAATGTGTTTTACAAACTTTGCTGCTTCAGCATTTTTAGGTTTATTTTTAAATTTCTATTAAACACTGAAGAACGAGTATAAATATTTCTAAAGTTTCAAAGGCAAATATTTAATAACATATTTACTGGTGGGAAAGCAAATGTTTGTGACAACTGTCACTTGATAAACCCCCACAGGTGTGAAAAGAAGATATATTAGCAGAATAAACAACAGCAGATATTCACAATGAGAGGTGAACCCATCTTTTTGTATCTTGACCTTGAACAACCCAAGTCTGTGCAAAGTCAATATAAAGTAAGTTATTTTAGGGTGTGGCTAGGGGCCATGACATCACGCGGGGGCAGGGTGTGATATCACACAGGGCGTGGCCAATGATCTAGGGGTGATGGGTGGTGGGGTTAGGGATGGATTATGGGTGTTACTGGGGCGTTCCATGGGCGTGGCATTTGAAATGGGCATGCCCAGGGAGGAGACTCAAGTCTCCTCTCAAGTCCGGGAGTCTCGGGTGGTCTCGCAGGAGTGCAGGAGACCACCCCAGAATCAGGGAGACTCCCGGACGATCCGGGAGGGGTGGGATACCTGAGATACATTTCCCTTCTCTGAACCAATGGCAGCCTACTGCTCTGTAGATTTTGGAATTTACTATTTAATAATAAAAATAATATACTTTTTTAAAAACTTAGTGGTGTTTGCCAGAAACTATCATATTTACCATACATTTTACCTCCAAGGTTCTCAAACCCTTTTATGATTAGCTAACTTGGCGAGGTGAATTGCAGAACACCTGAATACATGAATGAACAGTAGTAACCTGCATTGTATGCACAGGGCAGTGCATATTTTACAGGGCAGTTTCTAGCCATTTTGGTGCCCTAGAGTATTGGCATTAACACTTTCAGTGCCAGCACTTTCCCAGAGTATTACCATTAACCCTTTCAGCTGCCAGCATTGACGTGATATACAGTATGTACCTGCTTTCCATGTCTCCTCTATTGAATTATTCATTCCTCACCTACTCTAAGTTCTAATCGGAGAGTTGGGTGGAAGGAAGAAAGAGGCAGGGATAGGGATCTCATGGCTGCTAGTCACAGGGTCCCTGTTATAAAGTCTGCAGCAGCTTTTACCTGGCATTTTAGAACTGTTCTCCTCAGTGCTATTAGCTGAGCTCATCCTCCCTCCCTCCCTCCTTCCTTCACCTTCAGTTCATTTACAACATTGTTTCCAAGTAGAGGGAGCTGAGTTCAGGCTCTGTACTCACTACAATGTTACACATTACAGCAAAACAGAGAGAGCAGTTCTAACACAGCAAGTAAAAGCTGATGGAGATGCCAGGGAGAACACTGAGCGCCCTGGTTTAACATAGGTGACCTAGCTGTTTTCCTAGATGGAATATGCCTAAAAATGGCCCAAAATTGTATTATGGTTATTCAGAGAATGTTTCAATGTTATACTGAACCAAAACTGTTCATCTGAAATAATTTTTTCTGCATTTCGACAAAACAGTTTTCCTGTGCATCGCTGCATTTCTAAAACCATCATGGTTAGAGATGAATAAAACTGGTGAGTTTCGTTCCGACAGCATTTCCATGTTAAATGTGATTTGAACCAATCTAAATCAGAATATTTTGAATTTGCAATAGGATTTTGATTTTATAACATTTTAGATTTTCTTTACAAAACTTCTAATTTTTAAATAAAAATCTCTTGGATCTGCCGTGACCGGTCGTGGGACCCATAAGTGACTGCATGATCGGCGGTGATTTACCGTGGCATCTTATCGCCTTTTCGCAATTTTTTCGGCCTGATTGTCCTATATAGGAAAATATTGTTGGTGTGCAGTAGACCACCGCAGAATTTGGGAGAATCCCACAAGTCACGGGAGAGGTGGGAAACCTGAACATGTATGAGGTGGCTTCTAATAGTTTTATAATTCAAAGCAGGTGATACATTATACATTATTATCCCCACATCTCCACAATCTCTCTCTGTCAGTACCAGAATGCAAAGCGGTGGTGTGAGCTGGATTGGTGGAGAAATCTTTTTGTTCTGTGCTTCAATGTAACCAATTAGCGAGGCTTCATATTGTGGTCTGTCTGCTCTGCCATCCTGGACAGAATTTATGGCAGTAACACAAATGTTTTTACAAACTTTGCGGCTTCAGTATTTTTATATTTGTTTTTACGTTTCTATTGTATAGTGAAAAACAATTAAAATAAAAATAAACATTAAAAAATGTTATTGGCAAATCCATGAAATTCATTTAATGTCAATATTTACATTAATAATATTTACTGGTGGGAAGATTGTGAATTCTGTCACTTGATAAACTGATATACTGCCAGAGGTGTGAAAGTAAGATTTATAAGCAGAATAAACACAGCAGATAGTCACATAGAGAGGTGAATCAAGTCAAGGATGAAGCTGGTTATTATATTTCTCATTTGGGGATCGTTCACACTCAATGGTAGGTGGATTTTCCTTCTCTGAATCACACGTCAGTCTCATGTGCATTATTTTTTAAATTAGCGCTATTTGTTAGAAACATGTAGATTTGCCAAAGGGATTTGGTGGGTTTTATTCGTTGTGTATTAGATTGATCTGAGACTATGATTAACAGTGTCTAATTCATTTACCTCAGCAGTTCTCAAATCTCTTTATGACAATTTTTTATGTATTGATAACAGATGTAAATTTTTTTATTCTAATGCTGGGTACACACCAGCAGATATTTTGAAAATATCTGCTGGTGTGGGGGGGCCGGCTGCAACTGACCTCGATCGTTCATTCGTCCAGATCGGACGAATGAACGATCAGACGTGTCGGTAAATTCCAATCGATAGTGCGGTTCCCTATGGGGCCACACGATCGATTGTTCGCACTTTTGGCCGCGGCCCAATTTCCAGCGACTGACGGACACTTGTCCCAGCCGAACGCTCGCTTGTAGCGAGCGCTCGGTTGGGACAAATAGTCCCTTCGTGTGTACCCAGCCTAACTTAGGACAATTTTATAAAGGGTCACTATTGGCATTTACTGGTCTTTTACTGACTCCAACAATATTTTATGGCATGGTCATAAAGTAACACTGTTAACTGTATTTTATGATTGCATCGTTACTTTACAACGTGCCGAAATAACTCCTGCATCTGGCAATAGGCCAATACTGGGCAGCATGGATGTCGGTATTTTTTGACTATGGTGAATATTTTTTTTACAGCTGCTAGCAGTAATTAACGATATCGATCCTTTCTAAATACTAGAATTCATAGATCATATTTTAGTACATTATTTAGCAGATCATCAATTCAAGGTAGGATTTGCCCTTCCACTGTTATAACATTACAACTGTTTTAGTCTCTGATGCTGATCTGGCTCTCATGTGTCATCTCTCTTTATCTCTTGTGTATCTCAGGACAGAGAGGAAATCTGAAGTGAATGAAGGGGAATTATAGAACACATGGAATGAAAAAAAGTTCATTTTCCCACTATAGATGCCCTTTAATTATCATTTGTTGCATTGGTACCTTTATTATATGGATAAATACATGTGCACAGATAAGCAGGCTTTTTCAGGTGTTATCATGATTATATATACATTCCTTTGGTATCTATCGGTCACATGCAGTAAAAAACAACATACACAACCCCATACTGCGGTTTCAAATGTATCAGCTCCCATTAAGCGTGCCAATGTTGACCAATAGAAATTTTAGTTTGTGAATTACAGACAGCAATGCGGTAGTTCGTCTGCATTGTTGCCTGCCATTTTTGGCCCCCACACCTCGCCAATACTCCCAGCAGAGTTTTTTGGTATTTATTGGTATCAGCCATGAATAAACCTGTAAAGGGTCTTGATTTAACAAACTGTAATACTACAGTGTCTGCCAATAGGTCAGTTACCATAATTATTATTATTATGGATTTATATCGATATCGCCATTCGCCAACATCTTCCGTGGAGCATTAAAATTACATAGTCATACATATTACATACAAGGGTAGGCATATAATACATAGTCATACATATTACTATAGTATAATTACCATTTAGCGCAATTCTTATTCCATGATGCAGTAAGTCTTGCTGAGGGATTATTGCTGGATCTAGGGCAGGTAATAAGTGGGGCTTGGGAATATAGAATCGTCCAGAGAATGTCTTACATAATATTCGTCTTATAATAGGTTGCGCAGTTGACTCGAGTAAAGGGGTAAGATCAAGAAAAAATAAATATATAAATAACTTAAAATCAGATTAATAAATAACAGAAATATATTAAAAAGTCTGCCTTTAACTTACGTTTTGTGTTCCAATTATTCCCAGTTCAGTTAAAAAGTGGTTGGTACACACATCTGTGTTCCCTTCTTGCTCCACTTAACATATCAAGACTGGTTCACATTTGGTAGTATAACAAGGCTTTATTGGTACAAAAATGTATAAAAAAAATAGTAAAATCCACATTAAAGGTGAGTCCCTTTAAGATGCAAAATCAATCTTATAGTAGGTGACTGAGCTGTGATCTTACACAGAGTGATCAACGCGTTTCGCTATGTCCAGTAGCTTCCTCAGGATAAAAAAAATAAGATATATTATTAATCTTAATCTTAATTTAATAAATTAAGACTATACTGTTTTTCACTTAGCGTTTTTTGGTCTTTTCAGGTGGTGGGTTACTGCTCTTTGTAACTAGGGGGTCAAATAGCACTAGGGTTGGTTTAAAAAAACGGGAGTTTTTATATGCAAATATAGTATATGGCCCTCTAGTGGCTATCTATGAGAACTGTTTTATATTTTTTATGTCTTACATAATGTTATAACTATTTATGTCAACATTATGATTATTTTTTCATAGGGGAAGCTTTAAAGTGTTGGAAAAGTGAGTGCGTAGGAACTGGCCCTTGCACCAGTACTGAAGAAACTTGCAGACAAGATGCCACTATATGCTATAAGGTGTCAAAGACCAACCCATGTAAGATTTAAAATATTTCATAAAAGATTTCATATTTCATACATTAAAAAAGATTTCATATTTCATACATTAAAAAAGATTTTATATTTAATACAATAAAAAAGATTTCACATTTCATACATTTAAGGCTTTCCAGATATTTTGAAGTTGCAGCTTTAATGTCAAGACCAAGCTCAGGTCCCACGCTCATGATTACAAGTGTTTATAGGTCTATAATAATTTTGGCCCTGAAACCTATTTTAAAGGGCAAGTCCAGCCCCCAAATGAAAACTTACAAACAGGTAAATCATCCCGCAAAACCCTAAACGGTAATAGTTTGAAATCTGAAATATATAAGTCTAACTTGAAATCCTGCACAATGCCTGCACAGTAAGCTACTGTCAGTTATGGATTTGACAGTTGACATCACAGGCAATGACTGAATGTTTATCCCCTGACTGCCTCTTCTGAGCATGCCCAGGCTCAATACAGGCTCAGTACAGGTTTCTAAATTGCTCTGTTTCCACGAGGCATCCAGAAGCATAGCAGGCATACAGTAATGAATTCATAGGACAAAGTATGATATATCAACATATTTTAAAGAGGCCATTCTTTCTAAAAGATGTTTTTATGAGGGTGGAGTTGTCCTTTAATACCACTCACTGGATTAAAAAAAGAACAAATGAGAAAGACTAATTAATTGTCCATGTGATGACCTCCTCATTGTGTTTTCAAACATTTTTACAGCTTTTGTGTAAATATGTCACAAAGTAAGTCATCCATCCTGGGCTACTTAAGCTCAACCCTATCATCACCACAAACCTCTCAACCATGCCCCCAAACTGCCCAACCATGCCATGTTCATGAAGCACCCAAGCCTCTCATTGGGCAAAATGCATTGGTCTGGGATACCAGTACAAGCTCTTTAACTGGGATGTTATTATACTGGTAAATATCTGTTGTATTCAATTAGATCAACTGGACTTGAAGTTTAGTTCTTGAAGACGTTTCACTAGTCATCCGACTGGCTTTCTCAATTCAGAATGACTTGTACAAGAATCTGTGGCAATTATGTACCCTGGAATATATTGCCGAACCAGCAATCCAACCCCAAGAAATGTTTTTTATATATAAAAATTGGTTAAACACAATGAGGACTGGAATGTGGACCATTAAATAGTGGAGCTAGGTGGTTGAGAGGATGCCGAAAAGGCCTAATCTGCTACACCGTTTTTTGTTACAATCGTTTTTACGTGTTATAATCCTTACAGTAGGGATGTACATGGCGGGAAGGAAATGAAGAGTTTCAAAATTGAATAACAGAGGATATGGTAGCGGAAGTCAATTAGAAAGTAATATCAATTAAAGCGCCAGGACCCGATGGATTGCTCTCAGAATTTTAAAAGACTTTAGTTCAGTTCTAGCAAGACCACTGTCTCATCTTTTCAGATTCCGCTTTGGTGGGGGATGTTGCTGCTGGATTGGAAAAAAAAAAGGCCAATTTTGTAATACCAATATTCCAAAGGTAGTCGTTCACAGCCTGGTACTATAGACCTGTAAGCCTAACATCATGGTAGGGAAGGTGATGGGAAAACTTGTTAATGGATCATATCCGTGACTTTGTCTCCGAATCATACTTATTAGTAGTAGTCAGCATGGATGTATGAAGAAGAGAATCATGGCCAGACAAATTTAAATTGGTTTTTATGAAGAAGTTGAGTAGAAGAGTTAGATTCAAGGCACAGTGTGGCATGTGGTATTATTTGGATTTTGCAAAAAGCCTTTGATACTGTGCTTCTCCACACTAGCACTAACTGTATAAAGAGGACGTGTGGCCTTGCAGGACACATTGTTCTGGCGAGAACTGGTTATGGACCGCAACAGAGAGTGGTGGTTAATGGAAGCTACACTCTATGTGGGCTAAAGTTCTAGCGGAGTTCCTCAGGTTCTGTACTGGGGCCGCTTCTGTTTAATCTCGTTTATATGACTTAGAAGGGGCATTGAGGCAAGGTCTCTGTGTTTGCTGATGACACTAATTATGCAGAGCTTTGGAAACTTCCAATGATGGCAAGTGCTCATGCAAGGCATACCTAATAGATTATCAAAATGGGCACAGAATGGCAGTTGAGATTCAATGTTTGATAATGTAAGTGATGCATTTGGGATTTAATAATCCCTGTGCCACCTACACCATAAATAACTCTGTGTTAAGTCATCTGTAATGGAAAAAGATTTGGGGGTTCTGGTAGATACCAGACTTAGCTGTAGCAAACAAGGCCGGTAGCAACAGCTGAGCTGCAAGATATTGTCTTGTATAAGAGGGGAATGAATCAAGAGAGAAAAATATATTCCCCTCTTACAAGGCACTGGTAAGGACTCTAAATTGAGCAGTTCAGAGAAGGGCAACTAAATTATAAGGGGAATGGGAGGGGCTTGAATGAGCCAGGCAGATAGACAAGTTAGGGCTGTTTACATGAATGGAGAAGCGGCGGTTGCGTTGGGGACGTAAACTTACACAATCTTTCAATATGGCCCATACAGTGAACTCGCTGGTGGCTTGGTTCACTAAAGTGGTCATACTCACGAGACTCGTGGACATCCTTAAGTTGGAAAGAAAGAAGTTTCTCTCTTCAAGTAGGAAGAGGTTTCTTTACAGTGAGAACGGGAAATGTGGTACTGTCTTCCACGCAGAGGGTTGGTAATGGCAATCATGAATAACTTTAAAAAGGTCTGGATAAGTTTCTAAAACTAAAAAATATTGAGAATTACTGGTATAGCATGCAATAGATCTGTATCCCAGGGCATACTTCCAATTGCCATTTGAGTCAGGAGGAATTTTCCTTTGCCCCTTTTAGTGGGATTTTGAGCTTCTTGGATCAATGTTAGGTAGGGTAGTATAAAAAAAAAAAAAAAAAAAAAAAGGAATAGGTGGACCTTGATGGACGAATGTCTATTCATCCTTAATTTCCTATGTACTTTATGGTCCCGCTCACCGGCGTTGGATCCCCAAGGGCTCTGCAGGGGGTACATTTCCCCTTGGCTTACTGCGCGTCCCACTCTACTAGAGCTTTTAATAGGTGTTTATATCGTTCTCTAAAGATGTGACTTCCCATATATCTCGACCAGGGTACCAATAGTTTACATTTTTTTGTAATTTGTTTGAGTTGTGTGTCATGTGGTCCATGACCGAACGACATTGATTCTGGCAAGGGAGCGTGAGAGTTTGCTTCCAGTGTTTGGGGTATCTGGCATTTAGCCTCTTAAGGACGTGTTTAATATTGCTGATTCTGATTTAGATTTAAATCTGGGTGTGGGGCATTCAAACAGAACTGGTGAGGAGAGAGTTGTTATTGGCCATCCCAACACAAGTGTTCAACTAGTGTTCAACATTCCCAACAAGTAGGGTAGTCAGAGTGTGGACAGGACCAGTATGAATGTGTATGTAGCATGTGCCGGTCGCAGAATTGCAATCTCCAGAAATGTGCAGAGGCAAAGTAGGGTTTTAATGGCTGTATGTAATTTCTCTGGTGTGTATACATAAGGAGTATGTTTGTATCTGTTCTCTTTGTGTACTGTATGAAGGATGGTTTGTGCTGGTATTTTCCCAATCTCTCCAGGTGTGTTAGGGGGATTGGGGAGACCAGGCCCTTCTCCCACCTCTCCATGTATTTATGTTGAAATGGGGGGACTGGGGGATGGTTTAAGAATGGAGTATAAGGAGGATATGCTACCTTTTTTTTGTAGGCCTTGTAGTATGAGGAGAATCAAAGTGTCTGTAAGTTGTAGGAAGAATCCATTGCGGGTAGGTGTAAGCTTTGTGTTTATTTGGCGAGTAGTAACTATGATAAAGCACTTCTACCTGGAGACCACGTCTCGATAGTCAGGAGTCTGTAGTAAGGGTGTAGTTGGGAGGCTTTGTTGTCAAGTTTGTAAGATTTGTTTAAGACCTGAGCATATACAGTTTTCTGACAAAAGTCTTGGTGCCTGTGTGTTTTGCAGTAACTCTGCTATTAACACTGATTTTTAATTGATCAATTGGTGGTTAGTGTTATTAAATGAAGGTAAAAAAACAGTTTCACTGAAAAAACGATATACATTTAATCAAGACGAACGGTCAGAATGTTGAAGAGCAAAAGTGGAGTCGCCTCTTACCGAAAATGATCTACTTTACAAGCCAATCCAAAAAAATGTCAGCAAATAAGTAGTGGTTGCTCTGAATTCCAAACGAATATCTTGTATGACTTCCTGAGGCAAGGATTCATACATTTATGATGAAATCATCAGGAATAGCACCAAAAAACAGTCTTGCATGCCTAAACAGAGTTCAGCAATATTCTTTGGTTTCGACTCCATGCTTCTCTTTCATCCTACCCCACATATGTTCATGATTTCATGTCAGGTTGACTGGGGTGGCCATCTGGCAGTCATCTTGATGTTCTTCTGCCTTAAGGAACTTTGATGGGGAGATGGAAGTATAACGTATGGAGCACCCATCCTGCGCAGAATTTGGCCGGTTATTTTGGTTGGGAGTATATGAAGTAGTCTTATTTCTTGTTATTTTACCACTTATTGATGTTGCCTTCCACCCTGCAGATCCCTCGCACAGCCCCCCATACTGGATGTTGAACCCCAGACCATGATTTTAACCTCCACAACTTCACTGTTTTCTGGGGAATCTCGTCTCCTGTGGTTCCAGTATGGTCCTCCTGCCCTATTGGCGCGCCTGTGTGGTGTAATCCAAAGGCAAGATTCATCGATAAATCCACTTTTTTGCACACTTCGCTTTTCCTGCGTCCATCCTTTTAGTAGATGGGGACTTGGCAAAGTGACAAACGGTTTTTCAATTGTCTTTTGTTAGTGCTGCTTTTGGGACACTTATTAGACTACCATGGAGGCCATTCGAGACAGAATCCGCAAACCGTTCTAGTTGACCACAGGATTTCAGGTTGACCAGGTCTCCTGGAGCTCTGCTGCAGTTTGAAAAAGCGCTTGCCTGGACCTTTTTGAGCCAACAACTGTACTCTGAGCAGTTGTCTTGTGGGTCTGCCTGACCTGGGCTGTCAAAAACTTCTCCGTCGTCTTCAAATCCTCTGAAACTGGCCTCGAAGAGACTTGAAGGGTTGCGCCACATCAGCAGGTGTTTGGTCTTCAGCCTCTTGATAATCAACACTTTAGTCTCAGGGGTGAATTTACGTAGAGTCATTAGCAGATGGATGTGACGGTCTAGTGTACTTGGGTTTCTTTTATACACACCTGACACCTAACGTCCATATAGTACAGGTGAAGCCCATATGACAAGGCGGAGACAACCACTTATGTCTTTGGCAAAAACTGACTCAGTTTGGCTTATCCAAGCTGTGAATATTAGAATACTTTTGTTAGTTGATTTTGCATTGACACAATTATTCAAAAGCTGTTTTGGGGTAAAAATTTGAACCCATTCTTGAAACAAAATCTGCTAGAATTATTGTTAAGTGGCCACTTCGGGTCATTTGTACACAAGCGACAAGACTTTGTCGAAACTGTAGTGTGTGTGACTCGCATTGGGCCTGTAAAGTAAGTTCTAGGGCAGAGCTTTGGAAGAGGTTAATAATGTCAATAGGTATGAACATGGCTTTGTTCTAATCCACGAGGCACATCAACCAGACAAAAGTGAATCTGAAAAGAATAAGAAACCGTGATCTAGATAAAACTGAACTAAGCTCTCTTAAGATCAGATGTATTCCATCCGGTTCCTGGCGCTTATTGATATTAACCCTCTGTCAGCCAGAGTGAATATTCCTCACTTATCCCCTTCAATTGTATACAGTCCCAATATAAGGACTAGTGATATCTGCAGTGGAATACGAGGGGAAAAATAGGTTTAGCCAGTTAGCCTCTGGCATCTTCTAGTGATAGGTCCAATGTTTACTTAAGAATTGAACAAAAGGGAAACTAGACAAAAATGGCGCTAATTTGCGCAAAGGGGCTATTGGTGTAAACGGCTAGTATCACTATTTAAAGTGGGTGCTATACCTGGACAGCCCCAATAGAACTGGACCATAACCAAAAGGGATAGCCTGGAGAAAAGTAAAGATAGATGTAGATAAAGTATAGATATAGTGAGAGAGCGAAGGACAAGATAGAAATTAGAAGAATTCTAATAACCTGGACCAGGTTAAACACGGGGCCACAAGCTCACGCGTCACTCAAACTGGACATTTCATAGGTACCAGAAATATATCCAAAAAATAGGACATTCATCCCTTATAAATCTACAGGTCGCAGTAGTAGATGATTTACATAAATGACAAAGCCTTTAATTACAAAAACTAAAATATAACCCCCCACGCCTAAAACAGCAATATGATCAATGGTGTGGAAATGTATGCACCTTATAAATATAAATGACTCTAGTAAATTCTCCCGGAGTACCTCCTGATGTGGAACCCTAATGGATTATATGTAGAGTTAGTAAGTGCGGATGAACAGTCAATGATAAAAGCGTAGCAAAGTTAGTAAAATTCGCTAGAGAAATCAATCAGAGTCCTACAACACAATACTCTTCATCCCATAGCAAAGCCAGCACATAATCGCAGGCGAAGAATGGAGCCACAAATAGCAATGAGAGAGGAAACGTCAATATAGCGAATGTGATGCGTATATGTCTCACCGATCCAGGAACATGTTTGAAAAGGTCTCCACTCCTTGCGATGTTGAAAGGTCCGGTTCTAATCCACAACCACTCAATTGTGCATAAAGGTCGCCCCTCCAGATAAGCGAGATGTGCACAAACGCCAGCATCATGAGTAAGCCACCATAGACTACACCCGTTCGAGCACAAGGCCTCTTCTCAGGGTCACGTGGTCAATGTTTCTAAGTTAAAACTTCCCATAGAGGGAGAGGAGAGGTTCTGGGATACAGGTAGGCCCAGTTTAATTGAGATTAGATTCTGTTATAAGACCTTTTTAAGGTTCGTAATATGTTTTTCATTATCAATGATACTTTTTGTTAAATCTGTATGTCACAATAGATCCTTGTTATACAAAAGTTATAGTAATAACCTATTTTTGAATTATTTTTTGATATGTTTGTATTATACTATGTGAAGCAGCTGGGAGAACCTTGGGATATAAAATCTGTCCCATGCAGCCCAAGTTCAGTTGGTTGGACTGTACAAGGAGAGACATATCAGCTACTGCTAATAACATCGAGCTGTTGTAAAACAGAATCAAATAAAGTCTCTTTGATTTCATCATCAACTCATGCTTTGTCTTGCAAGTAACCCTATCACAGGGTGGAACGATAATAATACTAGTATAAACAATAACACAAAATAACATTTATACGAAAATCAATGGGTTATCACTTAATAGAGACGTACTACAATTAATAAAACTTTATAAATAAAACAATTCTCTGTTAATAAAAGGGGAAACTTTAAAGGGCATTGCCACCCCCAAAACTAAAATTTACCACTACCTGGCCCCACTGTGTACTTAAAAAAAAAATCGACTACATCTCTGCTCCTTATGTTCTCCTGCAGGGCGTTCAATTCCAGGAAACTGAAGAGTAGGACGCGTCTTCCTGTTGTGAAATTTCTTGCGGCATTGCAGGAGACCCTTCCCCTCCTCTCCATCATACCCTCTGGACACTCTTCTTGGCTGCTTTCCACTTTGCAATATAACCTTTTCCTATATGGCAGCTCAACCCAACCCTGCACCCCCACCACCGGAAGGATTTAGTAATATAAAGAATTAGAACAACTTACAGCCCTTTGGTCCCGCCTGTCTTCAGGCCAATCACAGACGCAGCTGGTCGGCCTCGGCCCGTGTTGCAGTTTCGCAAACGGAGCTGAGAAGAGCGAGGGTCTGTAAGTATGATTCGGATAACTTTTTTTAGAAATCTATAATCTAAACCTGGTAGTTGGAGGTGGGCATGGTGTGAGCTGCAATACTAGAAAACGTGTACATTTAGGGTGGAAAAAAAGATACCTTTAAGATGTGGAAGAAGGGTAACTGTGAAACCGTTTTCTCAGAGATGGGTTAATTTAGAATTATTGCATGGTTTTTAAAAGGGAGGGCTACATAGGTAAGAAAAGGTTGACTAGATTGGCATATATTAACCATCACTAAAATATTCTAACACCTAACAGTATTAAAGAGAAGTTAACTGAACTTTTTAGGATACTAATCATAACCAGCACCCTACAGTATTCATTCGTTAAATTTACAATATCTGATATTTTATCTTGTGTGACCTCCAGGGAAAACCAGAGTCACTTACCATGGTAAGTCTTTCCAGGGCGCAAGAATGTTTTGTATTTGCGAAGAGCTTTTATAATACCCAGTATTGGTGCAAAACAAAATCTGAAGCGATTAAAATTGCAAAATCTTTTAATCGAATATATGTGATGCAGAAACCAAAAACGCATGTGAGAAGAAAGTTTTTGATTTTTAACAGGGGTAACTGCGGTCCCAAAATGACTTTGGTTACTTGATAGTAATTACTTTCTGAGGATTTAGGATATTTCATGTACATGTGAATGTGTGCAGCATCACCAGATCCCCGACTTCCTGCTTTCCTGCTACTGAAACCATGTCAGCTTTCTCTCCCTGTTGTCTCCTCCTCCTCGTGGGCCACAGATGGCCCTCCCACTTAGTGGGCCCCATGGCTCCTCCACTTGTTGGGCTCCTTCCACTTGGGCCCCCGTGTCCTCTTCCCTCACGAGCCCGTGTGGCCCCCCACTCACAGTCGGTGGCCCCCCCCTTGCAGGACCATCCTGGCTCCCTTCCCTTGCAGACCCATCCTGGCTCCTTCCCTTGCCCTTGAGCCCCCTTGGGCCTTTTCCTTACTACAGCCTCCAATGACCCGCTCCCCTTGTGGGCTCCCCATGCCCTCTACCCCACTTACACACCTCAGACCAATACCCCACCACCACAACCCCCCTTACAGAAAACAGGTAAAAGCAGCCTTTGTGCAGAGAGAGAATCAGCAGTTTTAAACTTGTCTGATTCTTTCTCTGCTCAAAAAGGCTGCTTTTACACAGTCTTCTGTAGGGGGTAGAGGGTATGGTCGGAGGTGCAAATGGGGGAGGGAAACCAAAGACCCGTGAATGGGAGGCCCAGAGTCCTTGAGTGGGATGGGCCACAGGGGGCTGCAAGGGAAGGGGCAAGTTGGTCTGACAAGGGGAGGGGACCAAGGGACCCAACGAGTGGGAAGGGCCCGCAAGTGGGATGCACTTAAAAAAAGCCTGTGCTGTGGGCTTGCCTGTTTCCCCCACCCTCCTACCCTTCAGTCATGCACTGAGCATGTGCAAACCGCAGATTAGTAGAGGAAGTAGTATTTCTGACGCAGATTCAGAACCTCCCACCCCTAACTTTCTGATCAGCGATTTACTTCATATTGTGGGCTGGCAGGCCATAGAGGATGGTTTGATGGCTCGTTAAAGGTAGGAACCTGGCCTTTCATTAAAACTAAACTTGTTTGGAGAACACAGTTCCCTTATAAGGTTTTTGATTCTTGGTCTTGTTTTCCCAGCCATTTCCCAGATCACCTGAGCAATTTACAAAACAAATAAATATCTGCTTTTACCTTAACTTTAATTTAACTTTTGGATTTTTAATCTTCCATGTTACATCTATGGGTTTCTGTCGGAGCCGAATTTACAGATGCCACCTTTGAGGTCTGTAGGAAACTAAGCACCTAAACTCTACATTTCCCGAGAGCCGCCTCGGAGAAGTTATAGGCTTAATACAACTTTTACAATGACTTCCCCTCTTTTACACCTGTACTATGCAGTTATTGTATACAGCCCCTGCCAGTAAAGAACTTCTTTCTATTCCACAGCAAACTACGCAGTTGAATATTAATTCAGGCCACTGTTGTGAAACTAGTTCCTCTCTTTTACTATAAGGCTTAACGCTAGCGGAAAACAATATAAGTAATATTGTGCAGTTACTCCGGACTGTATTTTACGTATGGTGGTAGAAGTAATAAGGGTTATATCCAATAAATTAAGAAATACCAATGATGTGTAACTTAAACGTAAATTGAGAAATGTAATGTGATAATTGAAAAAAATGTCAATTAGCTGTAACTTATTTTGACTCAATTAAAAAAAAATCACACCAAGTAAGTGCTTTTTTTTTTAACATGGAATTACACAGATTTATTTGAGGGATGTTGAGTTTGTGTTACACGACAATTATAAATAGAAAAAATAAAAATCACGGAATTCTCCACCTTTATCACTGTAGGAATCTCTGCAATATTTTCCTGGATAGTGCAGGGTCGTAATTACAACACGAACAGTAGGATAAAAACTTTGCATTATTTTCAATTGTTGCTTCAGTGGTACATGCCACTAGTCAGGTGAACTATTGGAAAGGATGACATGAATAGTACTATTGATATATGAAAATTTTTAATCTATATCTAAAGGGAATAACCATTACGATTAAAAGCCAATTTCACTACCGAGAAATTAATAAAATTTGAATTATAGTTAGTGCTAGATATTATAAGACTATATTTATTTTTTTAACTAAACTAAACTAAACGTATCCACATAGACATGCATTTCATCTTACGGTTCATTCATAAAAGTTTCTTATTTTTAAAAATGGAGCTAGCTTTGCCCAGCAACAGAATGGTTAGCTTTCAATGTTAAATAAGATCTGATTGGTGGGGCAGCAAAATATCATAATTTTAATGATAAGAACTGTTATTGAATCTCTTAGTATATGTAGACTACATAAAAACAACTCGGGTTTGAATTATAACTAAGTTTTTTCTTTAGGGAAACCTTGTTTTCCACTCACTTTGTAATGTGTTCCGTTATGAAATAAGAATATAAATCTTACCTTAAATGTTCCGTCTGCGCCATAATGAAGCAAAGGGTGCATCTGGTCCCACCATGTTGCTACAGAACTGCTACAAGTGCGTAGTTCCTTACACATGCACGTTGTTCGACACTTTAAAGCTTTGCCGTATAACAGAAATTACCGTAATGGATGTTATTATTCTAATATCAATTAATATCATACAGACATTCTGTTTTGTAATAGAAATGTATCGAAACGGCAAGTTTTGTTGTTTTTGAATTTTTGGAATTCTGAAAACTAATAGTAGATTATATAGTCAGGGATAACGTACTGTAGATGGAATCAGGCACCCTGGGAAATGGTCAGGGTGAACATGTCAATCTCCAAATACTTACAATCAAATTTTCTTCACGCAACTATTTTCAAGCTTCACATTGTATAATCAAGTGTTAATTTTCCACGTGTGAAGTTTCCGATTGTTCCTATGATCCAACGAATTTTGGATACTGGAGTTCCTATTCTAAACCAGGTCAGGTTAGGACCCGATTCCCATGTCTTCTCATGAATGCTCATCTATTTCAGTGCATTTAGAAGTATTTGTAACCTTCCCCAAACTTAATTTTCACATTTGTTCTGTTCTTGTTGCGTTTGCCTGTGAACAGTTTAAGTAAATTAAAGGAAATGTCTATCCTGAAAATGTGTTTTCTGGGCCCACCCCCACCGTGTGATATTTCTTCAAAAAAATGTTACTGCTATCTTCAGCCCCACAGCGTCTCTGATCGGCGCCTCCTGCTTAACATTTAGTTACAAGCAGGCGCTGGTCACAGCCCGCATCTGTAGATTGGTTGAAGGGCGCCAATCACAGACGCGGGCTGCTGTCAGTGTAGTGCCACAGAAAAGGGTCTGAAGTATTGATCTAAACCATTTTTTTTGAAGAAGAATTTGGCAGTGTGGGTGGTGGGCAGGGGGGGTACATACCTTATGGGCCAAAGGTTTCACGTAGGTTTCCCACAGCTGTATTTAGAGGATGGTATCCGATGGTGGGGGGGAGGGCTCCCGCTCCCCGCCCATGTCACACTTCCTGTTGAGGTTAGGGAAGCAGCAGGGAACGGATGACTCACTGACAGCTGTTGTACTCTTCACTTTCCTGGACTGCAGGAGGACCATAAGGAGCAGGTATGTAAGGTAACGGTTTTTTAAACCACTACACAGTGGGGCCAGTATGGGTGTTACATTTTTTGGGTGGTCATGCCTTTAAGGAAAACTATATATGAAATAACCAATATTCATGACTTCTAGGAAATCTAAATGAAAACCGCAAAATATTGATTGCACTCACAAATATGAATAAAATAGGGGAAGGGGGGTTGTTCCCCTATTAACGGGGGGAACTGTGGTTAAAAATAACTTTAGGTTAAATTGATGTAATTGATAGGAATTGCTCCCTGAGAATTTTTGCCATTTATTTCCATGTTTATTTACATAGTTTGAGAGATATTTACATTTGTTGGTGTGATATGCAGCAGCATCACAGTGTCCTGTAATTCCTGCTTCTGCTCCGAAACTGTCAGTCAATCTGTCGTGTGTCTCCACTCCCCTTTGCAGCCCCTGGTCCCCTCCACTCAGGGACTCATGGTCCCTCCAGTTGCAGGCAACCCATGACCCATTATCTTACAGCCCCATGTGGCCCTGCCCACTCAGCGGTGCCTAAGAGCCCTGCCCACTCACGAGTTCCTAAGCCCCACCCACTGGCGGTGCCCTGGGTTACTCAGACCCCCCCCCTTTACTTCTCTGGCAGGACTTCACACAGCAGAGAGTAGGAGGGACTTCCTGTCTCCCTCACACACTGAGGGAGTCTGGGGCTGGTGCTCGCCCGGCGGCACTGTGGCAGAGACCGTCAGGAATGTCACATGTCAGCCTCCCACCCATTAACTTTCGGTCAGTCATTTCTGTATATCTTGAGCTGTGGAGCACGTAGAAAGTGGTTGATAGCTCGTTTAATGGTAGAAAACTGGCCTTTCATTACTTAACTTGTTTGGAGACCACAGTTCCCTTAAAACAAAATAAAATGTAACAACATGATATTTAGGTGCAGGGGGATTACAAACCATTTTGTAGGTTTTACATCACAATATGTGGTCCAGAGAAATAACTAATCTGCCCAGGTCAAAAACTGGAAAAGCCAGGATGAATTTACACACGCGTTACAGTAGTAAAGGGAAAATATACACATGAAATGCAAAAAATGGTCACAGTAGAGATGTTTGAAACTGTTGAGTTTTCGTTTTTTTGAATTTCGAAATTTTTGGAAAGTTTGAGTTTCGAAAATTGTCTACTTTCGATTTTGAATTTTCGAAAAAATGTCTATTTCGAAAATCGTCTACTTTCCGATTTTTTGAAAATTGTGTAATTTCGATTTTTGATGTTACGAAAATCGAAAGTCAACTTTCGGTTTTTCGATAATTATCTAACTTTCTATAATCTTACTTCCAATTCCGATAATCATTTTCTTTGATAATCATCTACTTTTCGATAATTTATCGTATTTTCGAAAACTCTGAAAATTTGGGTTTTGTAATTCCGGAGTTCCGAAAGTTTCGTCGGACTTCGAAAACCCTCAGTTTTGATCAAAACTGGGTTCTATTAGAACCCACATTACATCTCTAGTCAGAGTAGGTTTTTATTCCACTAAATAGCCAACTGACCTAAACATTTCTATTTTATTATATTGTATTTTATTGCAGTCTTCTAATACAGTTCCCTCCAATTTAAACGAGTATCTATACTCATTAAAATTATATTTTCAAATTATACACACTTAGATACAGCACGATCCCACTACTTCAAAACTTTTTCAGATTTTAAATCAGAGCTGAGATCCTGAGAAATCTCATTTTAATCACAGGCATGTCAGGGAAAGACCTGTCACCCAGGAGCAGAGATTAGAATATGTTACTCATTAATGACCTCCTACTAGGATCTTTAGCTGTCTGACAGCACACTTTCTGGATTAATTATGAGAATCAGCAGAGAAAGAAGAAGGCAGGGGGGGAGGGAGATGTGTAAGCAGAGCAGATGGTCTATGGTGAGGCTGTTGAAGAATATAAGTGTCGCAGGACACTACAAGACACTTGTACTCCCCTCCACTTGTATCCCCCCACTGAATCTGTATGTTGTCACTCCCACTTAGATGCTCTTCGGGGCAGGGATCTCGTCCTAATGTGTCAAGGCAGGTTACACTTATATCAAAACTATACATAATTTATATATATACTTTCTTAACCGATGTATAAAAATTGTATTTTCATTTCATTTAAATTCTTATCTATCTGTATAATGGCTTGCACTTATCCCTTGATTTTATACTCTGTATTTTATAATGTAACAGCGCTGCGTACCCAAGTGGTATAATAAATTAACATACATCCATACAAGGCAGTGAGTAGAGGGAGTTGGGGGGCAATAAAGAGCACTCACTAAAACATTATAATTTAATACAAAAGCAAGCACAGATAAATATGAGAGCACCATCATTTTACTTCTCTCTAATTGTAGTTGTTTTGAGTGAGTATAGTGACCCTTTAAAATTGAATGTGTGCATACAAAATGAAAATTGTGTGTGCTACACAATGCCGCCCTTCTTCCAGCAGAAAAATACAGGCACACTGTAATTATCCAGGGCCCACAGTATCAGTATCTATCAAACTGTACTTTTTATCTGTTTATATGGTAATATATACTGATTAAGACACTTTTATAGTGGGGAAACGTGAAATAAAAAGTACGTTTGGTAGATACAGTATGCCCCGATTCTTTAACTCTTTGTCTGCAGGAGTAGCATGGACTCCTGGCGTATACAGTATATAATAATGGATAAATGCAGGAAAGACATTTTTTTCTATACTTTGAATTGTAAGGGATTGTTGTTAATTATTATTGTATCTTGTAAAATGATTTTAAAACAAAATACAGACACATACCTTGCATGAAGATTAAACCCAATACAAGAAAAAATAACGAGAGATTTCATATTGACTGTGAAACGTCTCAGCTCAGTCTGTGTGCTGTGAGGTTTCTGCTTTATGGTCCCTTTTTATGTTCGGTCTGGGCTAATTTGCATACAAATCTTGCGGGAATCTTTGTGCTGTTACCGGAAAATCTTTTTCCATTCTTGGAAAAGAATGGAATTTTAAAACGGGAATTGGTCACACATTGACCAACTCATTTCAACCATGAAATTTTACATTGACAATGAAAATTCCACCTTAAATCTAAAATCTTCACTGAACAAGAAACTGGCAATTTATCTATCTCTTTACCAAGACAAATATATCTGGGGCAAGATGCTTTACCTAGATATGCTATTCAAACTACAATTATACCTATTCCATTGCGTGATAAGTTGAGATAATATGTAATAATATGTATACGTATTCCCTTCCTTCCAGTTAATGATCATAGGATAAGTGAGAATAATAGTTAATAATATGTATACGTATTCCCCTTCCTTTCCATATGATCAGAGGGATAAAGTGAGATAATATGTAATAATATGTATACGTATTCCCTTCCTTTCTGTAATGATCAGAGGGATAAATGAGATATATAGTATATATGTATACAGTCTCCTCCTTCCGTAATGATCAGAGGGATAAAGTGAGATAATATGTAATAATATGTATACGTATTCCCTTCCTTTCCAGTAATGGATCAGTGTTAAAGTGAGATAATATGTAATAATATGTTACGTTATCCCTCCTTTCCAGTAATGATCAGAGGGATAAAGTGAGATAATATGTAATAATATGTATACGTATTCCCTTCCTTTCCAGTAATGATCAGAGGGATAAAGTGAGATAATATGTAATAATATGTATACGTATTCCCTTCCTTTCCAGTAATTATCAGTGTTAAAGTGAGATAATATGTAATAATATGTATACGTATTCCCTTCCTTTCCAGTAATGATCAGAGGGATAAAGTGAGATAATATGTAATAATATGTATATCTTTCCCTTCCTTTCCAGTATATCAGTGTTAAAGTGAGATAATATGTAATAATATATTCTACCTTAAAATGTATATGTATAATGTTTTGCAATGTATAACATTTTTATACATTGCAAAACAGTGACGACTTGTGGTAACAAGTTGAACAACAATCACAAGTAATCCAGCGTTGCTCTCTTGTGGCAAAAAAATGGAAAGCTGAAAATATATTAATAGAAAATCTATTATAACAGTCCACATTGAATCAATAGAATATGTCCGTTCAACTATAAATAGCAATTCCAGTGTGATTCCCTTATCACAGCCATGAAAGTGAAAAATAAAAATGTCTTCTGGGTCCTTACATGTGGAGGAGGGTATTATATGCACAGTACTTGCTGATTTACTTGTTATCAATAGAAGTAGAAACCGATATCCTGTGATTTCATTTGGATCTTTCTTTGAATTAATTAAATTAAATGAGAAATGAAACAGATGACTCTTTTATAGCTTACCCTTCAACATTCACCTGTTAATCCATACACTATTGAGAAACGCAATGCAGAGCTGTGCTGAGATAAGGTTAAAGAATTATTACCTTCCCTCTATCCTTCACCGCACTGCCCGGCCTTCTGCTTGCATGGAACTGGTGAGGGAGACCTAAAGTACCCCAAAGGGGAATTTTACTAGGGGGAGGGAGACCAAAACAGGTGGGAGAGGGAGGGGGAGGGTCTGCACTGGGCATGTGCAAATTCTCCCGGGGAGAGACAGAGACAGAGTCCTATATGGACTCTGCTAGGCTCCTGGTGGACAGTTTTTGGGACGGGCATATCAGGGCAGCCATTTGGAGCGGGATGTAAGGTAGGATTTTTATGCACTACACAGTGGGGCCATAGTGGGTTTAAATTATAGTTTGGGGTGTGATAGCCCTTTAATAAAACTGTAGTTCTGGTTGGTACAGGGATACTATATAATATTGAGGATTACTGGTATTAATACATATATTGCAGTTCTTGTTGGTACAGGGATACTATATAAATTGACATTACTGGTATTAATACTATACCGTAGTTCTGGTTGGTACAGGGATACTATATATATTGAGAATTACTGGTATTAATACATATACTGTAGTTCTGGTTGGTACAGGGATACTATATAATATTGAGGATTACTGGTATTAATACATATACTGCAGTTCTAGTTGGTACAGGGATACTAAATAATATTGAGGATTACTGGTATTAATACATATACTGTAGTTCTGGTTGGTACAGGGGTACTATATAACATTGAGAATTACTGGTATTAATACATATACTGCAGTTCTGGTTGTTACGGGGATACGATATAAAATTGAGAATTACTGGTATTAATACATATACTGTAGTTCTGGTTGGTACAGGGATACTATATAAAATTGAGAATTACTGGTATTAATACATATACTGTAGTTCTGGTTGGTATGGGGATACTATATAATATTGAGAATTACTGGTATTAATACATATACTGTAGTTCTGGTTGATCCAGGGATAATTTCCGATTGCCGTTTGGAGTCAGGAAGGGATTTCCCCCTTTTTAGCTGTCCTTTTTTTCCCTTCCTCTGAATCAACTGTTAGGTAGGGTTAAAAATGAGTGTGAAAAGGTTGGACTTGATGGACATATGTCTTTATTCAACCTCAATTTCTGTTACTATATGATATTGATCTATTTACCAGCCACTGTGTAATTCCCACATGTGGATGTAAATTAACATTGTGCTGTAAATTTAGACTGTTAATGATATTTAAAAACTGCAGTGTTATTTTATAGCCACTTATTACAATAACGCCTGCAGCCATCAACACCTAAGAAGGTCCCTAACTCCTGTCGGTTATATGCTGACTGGGACTTTCCAGGGTATTTAGTGCCAACAGACTCATGTACAAGTCATTCTGATCCACTCGGATGACTAGTAAAACATCTTCAACAACTACACTTCAAGTCCCACAGATATTATTATACCATGACCTGGATGAATGAGAACCTTCACAAGCACATGCAATGTGTATTAACTTTTGTGGGCAGTCCTAATCTGTATCTGCAATTTATACAATAAATATATCCCCTTGGCGAGTGGTATTATTTACCATATGATACTTACACACCATTTAGCACATAAAGGCACATTGTTTTATGATGCATGTGACCCAGGTTTTATCTAGTAAACAGGAGATGGTGTAAAATATACACATGAAGCAATAAAAATTGCAGCAACCAAAATAAAGAACTGACAGAAACCGCCCACATCTAATGAACAATGAGAAACTATATATTGTAAACATTGAATTGAAAAAAAAAATTAAAGGTGAACTTTTCCAGTGCTGTAGGTTACAAACAAACAGAATTAGTATATTTTCTATTTCAATGTTGATTTGTTAACATCTGCAAGTTTAATGTGAGTGAGATGTAGCTGTAAATCTGACTTACCTGGGGTATTGGGGCCACCAGGAAATATAAGACCAGGGGCCACTCAACATCTAATCCTCCATCTTTAACAGTGAAGTATCTGTCACACCCTGACTCTTTATGTTTATTAACTTGCTATTTCTAACTTTAACTACAGGTCCTCTCCCTGTACCGGGGGGCCAGTCTGACACTGCCTGGAAAAGAATCAAATCTGGTGTTTTTGTTGGTTCCCATCCTTTTAGGTCATAGTATATCTGTTAGACTGGACTTGAAGACTTGTACAATAATCTGTTGGAATAAATACCATGAAACGTGTCTTAATATGCATATAACAGCAAGGTGTTACAGACCTCCTGGATGCAAGGTGTTGGTTGCATTGTAGCCAAGATTTTTTATTAAACCACTCCAGGGTGAGGCACCAAAATAGCAATGTACATGGCAGATAATAGACCTCTATTCAGGCTTGGTTTACTAAGTCCATAACATAAAAACATGTTCAGCAGATATGAGAAATTTACCAAAAGAGTTTGTGTTTACACTGCTAATTACATAAGAAGGCAGAAGTAAAACCACAGAAATGTCTAACTCCTCGATCACTGTAGGGATCTCTTGCAAATGTTGCCGTGTCCTGATTAGTTGCAGAGGTCTGTAGAGCAGCAATAAATAGAAGGGTCAGAATCGTGCAGTATTTTACAGTTTTCTCCATCCATGCATTCACGCTTCATGAAATCTATTAAAATGGCAGGAAAAGTAATATTGTTATAAAGAACATGTGAACTTTGATAGCATTATGCATTAAAGAGCATAACATGTTAAAAACAAATGTACAGCTTAGGGATGATGAAAATTTTCATTTTTTTTATGTTCATTGTCAAGTGCAAGTTATTAATGCTGGCAAAAAGATTTACCAGTATATGCTTGTGAAGGTTCTCATTCATCCAGGTCATGGTATATCTGTTGTATTCAATTAGATCAACTGGACTTGTTTAGTTCTTAAGAGTTTCGCTAGTCATCCGACTGGCTTTCTCAATTCAGAATGACTTGTACAAGAATCTGTGGCAATTATGTACCCTGGAAATCCCAATTAGCATATCACACCAGGTGTTAAGGGCGTGATTGCATAGTGATTGCATTAACACCTGGCTGATATGCTAATTGGAATATTCCAGGGTACATAATTGCCACGATTCTTGTACAGAACTACAGTATATGTATTGATACCAGTAATTCTCAATATTATATAGTATCCCTGTACCAACTAGAACTGCAGTATATGTATTAATACCAGTAATCCTCAATATTATATAGCATCTTTGTACCAATCAGGACCACGGTATATGTATTAATACCAGTAATCCTCAATATAATATAGTATCCCCATTGTGCCTAACAAACCCAGACTACAGTATATTTATTAAAGGGCATTCCACCCCAAACTATTAATTTAACCCACTACATGGCCCCACTGTGTAGTGCATAAAAATCCTTACCTTACATCCCAGTCAATGGCTGCCCTGATATGCCCGTCCCAAAAATGTCCACCAGGAGCCTAGCAGAGTCCATATAGGACTCTGTCTCTTGTCTCTCTCCGGGAGGAATTTGCACATGCCCAGTGCAGCCCTCCCCCCTCCCTTCCCACCTGTTTTGGTCTCCCCTCCCCTAGTAAAATTCCCCTTTGGGGTACTTAGGTCTCCCTCACCAGTTCCATGCAAGCAGAAGGCCGGGCAGTGCGGTGAAGGATAGAGGGAAGGTAATAATCTTTAACCTTATCTCAGCACAGCTCTGCATTGCGTTTCTCAATAGTGTATGGATTAACAGGTGAATGTTGAAGGGTAAGCTATAAAAGAGTCTCTGTTTCATTTCTCATTTAATTAATTAATTCAAGAAAGATCCAAATGAAACACAGGATATCGGTTTTCTACTTCTATTGGAACAAGTAAATCAGCAGTAGTACTGTGCATATAATACCCTCCTCCACATGTAAGGACCCGAAGACATTTTTTTTTTCACTTTCATGGCTGTGATAAGGGAATCACACTGGAATTGCTATTATAGTTGAACGGACATTATTCTATTGATTCAAAGTTGCTGTTATAATAGATTTCTATTAAATATTTTCAGCTTTCCATTTTTTTGCCAAAGAGAGCAAACGCTGGATTACTTGTGATTGTTGTTCAACTTGTTAACCACAAGTCGTCACTGTTTTGCAATGTAAAAAATGTTATATAATTGTCAAAACATTATACATATACATTTTAAGGTAGAATATATTATTACAATATTATCTCACTTTAACACTGATAATTACTGAAAGGAAGGGAATACGTATACATATTTACATATTATCTCACTTTATCCCTCTGATCATACTGGAAAGGAAGGGAATACGTATACATATTATTACATATTATCTCACTTTAACACTGATCATTACTGGAAAGGAAGGGAATACGTATACATATTATTACATATTATCTCACTTTATCCCTCTGATCATTACTGGAAAGGAAGGGAATACGTATACATATTATTACATATTATCTCACTTTATCCCTCTGATCATTACTGGAGAAGGAAGGAATACGTATACATATTATTACATATTATCTCACTTATAACACTGATCATTACTGGAAAGGAAGGGAAACGTATACAAATTATTACATATTATCTCACTTTATCCTTGCTATCATTACTGGAAAGGAAGCGGAAACGTATACATATTATTACATATTATCTCACTTTATCCCTCTGATCATTACTGGAAAGGAAGGGAATACGTATACATATTATTACATATTATCTCACTTTATCCCTCTGATCATTACTGGAAAGGAAGGGAATACGTATATAATATTTACATATTATTCACTTTATCCTCTGATACAGTACTGGAAAGGAAGGGAATACGTATACATATTATTACATATTATCTCAACTTATCACGCAATGGAATAGGTATAATTGTAGTTTGAATAGCATATCTAGGTAAGAGCATCTTGCCCCAGAGATATATTGTCTTGGTAAAGAGATAGATAAATTGCCAGTTTCTTGTTCAGTGAAGATTTTAGATTTTAAGGTGGAATTTTCATTGTCAATGTAAAATTTCATGGTTGAAATGAGTTGGTCAATTTGTGACTAATTCCGTTTTTAAAATTTCCATTCTTTTTCCAAGAATGGAAAAAGATTTTCCGGTAACAGCCACAAATATTCCCAGCAAGATTTGTATGCAAATTAGCCCAGACCGAACATAAAAAGGAGCCATAAAGCAGAAACCTCACAGCACACAGACTGAGCTGAGACGTTTCACAGTCAATATGAAATCTCTCGTTATTTTTCTTGTATTGGGTTTAATCTTCATGCAAGGTATGTGTCTGTATTTTGTTTTAAAATCATTTTACAAGATACAATAAGTATTAACAACAATCCCTTACAATAATAGTATAGAAAAAAATGTCTTCCTGCATTTATCCATTATTATTATACTGTATACGCCAGGAGTCCAGTGCTACTCCTGCAGACAAAGAAGTTAAAGAAATCCGGGGCATACTGTATCTACCAAACGTAACTTTTTATTTCAACGTTTCCCCACTATTAAAAGTGTCTTAATCAGTATATAATTACCATATAAACAGATAAAAAGTACAGTTTGATAGATACTGATACTGTGTGCCCTGGATAATTACAGTGTGCCTGTATTTTCTGCTGGAATAGAAGTGCGGCAGTGTGTAGCACACACAATTTCATTTTGTATGCACACATTCAATTTTAAAGGGTCACTATACTCACTCAAACAACTACAATTAGAGAGAAGTAAAATGATGGTGCTCTCATATTTATCTGTGCTTGCTTTGTTATTAAATTATTAATGTTTAGTGAGTGCTCTTTATTGCCCCCACCCTCCCTTACTCACTGCCTTGTATGTATGTATGTATAATTTATTATACCACTTGGGTACGCAGCGCTGTACATTATAAAATACAGAGTATACAAACAAGGGGATAAGTGCAAGCCATTATACAGATAGATAAGAATTAAATGAAATGAAATACAATTTTTATACATCGGTTAAGAAAGTATATATATAAATTATGTATAAATTGATATAAGTGTAACCTGCCTTGACACATTAGGAACGAGATCCCTGCCCCGAAGAGCAATCTAAGTGGGAGTGACAACATACAGATTCAAGTGGGGGGGATACAAGTGGAGGGGATACAAGTGCCTTGTAGTGTCTGCGACACATAAGTTCTTCACAGCCTCACCATAGACCATCTGCTCTGCTTACACATCTCCCTCCCCCCTGCCTTCTTTTCTCTGCTGATTCTCATAATTAATGCAGAAAGTGTGCTGTCAGACAACTAAAGATCCTAGTAGGAGGTCATTAATGGGTCACATATTCTAATCTCTGCTCCTGGAGTGACAGGTCTTTCCCTGAAAATGCTGTGATTAAAATGATGATTTCTCAGGATCTACAGCTCTGATTTAAAATCTGAAAAAGTTTTGAAGTAGTGGGATCGTGCTGTATCTAAGTGTGTATAATTTTTGAAAATATAATTTTAATAGAGTATAGATACTCTTTAAATTGGAGGGAACTGTATTTAGAAGACTGCAATTAAAATACAATATAATAAAATAGAAATGTTTAGGTCAGTGGCTATTTAGTGGAATAAAAACCTACTCTGACTAGAGATGTAATGTGGGTTCTAATAGAACCCAGTTTTGAATCAAAACTGAGGGTTTCGAAGTCCCGACGAAACTTTCGGAACTCCCGGAATTTACAAAACCCAAATTTTCAGAGTTTTCGAAAATACGATAATTATCGAAAGTAGATGATTATCGAAAGTAAATGATTATCGGAAGGAAGTAGATGATTATAGAAAGTAGATAATTATCGAAAACCGAAAGTTGACTTTTCGATTTTCGAACATCAAAAATCGAAATTACACAATTTTCAAAAATCGAAAGTAGACGATTTTCGAAAATAGACATTTTTCGAAAATTCAAAATCGAAAGTAGACAATTTTCGAAACTCAAACTTTCCAAAAATTTCGAAAATTCAAAAACGAAACTCAACAGTTTCAAACATCTCTAACTGTGACCATTTTTGCATTTTCATGTGTATATTTTCCCTTTACTGTACTGTAACGCTGTGTAAATTCATCCTGGCTTTTCCAGTTTTTGACCTGGGCAGATTAGTTATTTCTCTGGACCACATATATGGTGATGTAAAACCTACAAAATGGTTTGTATCCCCCTGCACCTAAAATATCATGTTTACATTTTATTTTTATGTTTAAAGGGGAACTGTGGTCTCCAAACAAGTTAAGTAATGAAAGGCCAGTTTTCTACCATTAAAACGAGCTATCAACCACCTTTTTACGTGCTCCACAGCCCAAGATATACAGAAATGACTGACCAGAAAGTTAATGGGTGGGAGGCTGACATGTGACATTCCTGACGGTTCTCCTGCACAGTGCCGCCGGGCGAGCACAGCCCCAGACTCCCTCAGTGTGTGAGGGAGACAGGAAGTCCCTCCTACTCTCTGCTGTGTGAAGTCCTGCCAGAGAAGATAGAGGGGGGGGTCTGAGTAACCCAGGGCACCCGCCAGTGGGTGGGGCTTAGGAACCCATGAGTGGGCAGGGCTTAGGCACCCGTGAGTGGGCAGGGCCACATGGGGCTGTAAGATAATGGGTCATGGGTTGCCTGCAACTGGAGGGACCATGGAGTCCATGAGTGGGAGGGACCAGGGGGCTGCAAAGGGGAGTAGGAGACACAGGACAGATTGACTGACAGTTTCGGAGCAGGAAGCAGGAATTACAGGGACCTGGTGATGCTGCTGCCATATCACACACAAAAATGTAAATATCTTCAAAACTATGTAAAATAAACAATGGAAATAAATTGCAAAAATTCTCAGGGGAGCAATTCCTATCAATTTACCTCAATTTACCTAAAGTCATTTCTAAACCACAGTTCCCCGTTAATAGGGGAACAACCCCCCTTTCCCCTATTTTATTCATATTTGTAGTGCAATCAATATTTTGCGGTTTTCATTTAGATTTCCTAGAAGTCAGTGAATATTGGTTATTTCAATATATAGTTTTCCTTAAAGGCATGACCACCCCCAAAAAATGTAACCCCATACTGGCCCCACTGTGTAGTGTTTAAAAACCGTTACCTTACATACCTGCTCCTTATGGTCCTCCTGCAGTCCAGGAAAGTGAAGAGTACAAGCTGTCAGTGAGTCATCCGGTCCCTGCTGCTTCCCTAACCTCAACAGGACTGTGACATGTGCAGGGGAGCGGGAGCCCCTCCCCCCCACCATCCGGATCCATCCTCTACAGCTGTGGGACCTAGCGTGAAACACTTTGGCCATAAGGTAGGTACCCCCTGCCCACCCCCAACTGCCAAAATTCTTCTTCAAAAAAATGTTTAGATCAATACTTACAGACCCTTCTTTCCTGTGGCACCTCCACTGACAGCAGCCGCGTCTGTGATTGGCTGCCTCTCAACCAATCACAGATGCGGCTGCTGGACCAGCGCCTGCTTGTAACTTATGTAAGCAGGGAGCCGGATCAGAGACGCTGTGGGGCTGGAAGTAGCAATGTAAACATTTTTTTGAAGAAATATCACAGCGGTTGGGGGTGGGCAGAACATCATTTTCAGGATAGACATGTCCTTTAATTTACTTAAACTTGTTCACAGGCAAAGCAAAAAGACAGAACAAAAAATGCTGAAAATTAATTTGGGGAAGGATTACAAATACTTCTAAATAGCACTGAAAATAGATGAGCATCTCATGAGAAGACATGGAATCTGGGTCCTAACCTGACCTGGTTATGAATAGGAACTCCAAGATCCAAAATTCCGTTGGATCAATAAGGAACCGATCGGAACTTCCAGATCGTGGAACTTAACAGCTTTGATTATACATGTAGAAGCTTGAAAATAGCTTGCGTGAAGAAAATTTGATTGTAAGTTTTGGAGATTCGTACATGTTACCCTGACCATTTCCCAGGTGCCTGATCCATCTACAGTAAGTTACCATGCTATATTAATCCTTACTATATAGTTTCAGAATTCCAAAAATTCAAAAACAGAACAAAACTTGCCAGTTTCGAACATTTCTATTACAAAACAGAATGTCTTGTATGATATTAATTTGATATTAGAATATATAAACTCCATTACGGTAATTTCTTTATAGTGGAAGCTTTAAAGTGTCGGAAAAGTGCATGTGTAGGAACTCGCCCTTGTAGCAGTTCTGTAGCAACATGTGGACCAGATGCCACCCTTTGCTTCATTATGGCGCAGACGGAACCTTTAAGTAAGATTTCATAATTCTATTTCATACAAGTAACACATTTACAAAGTGTTGTGAAAACAAGGTTTCCCTAAAGAAAAACTAGTATAATTCAAACCACGAAGTTTGTTTTTATTGTGTATACTAAATATACAGAGAGATTCAATAAAAGTTCTTATCATTAAAAATTATGATAATTTTGCCCCAACCAATCAGATATTATTTAACATTTGAAAGCTACCATCTGGTTGGCTGGGGCAAAGCTAGCTCCATTTTTAACAATAAGAACTTTTATTGAATAACCCTGTAAGATTGAAATTGCATTTATGTGGATTAGTTTAGTTTAGTTTAGTTTAAAAAAAAATAATGATATTAATAATATCTAGCACATAACTATATTCAGAATTTTATTAATTTCTCGGTAGTGAATTTGCTTTTAATCTGTTAATGTGTTATTCCCTTTAGTATATAATATAAAAATTCTCATATATCAATATTACTATTCATGTCATTTCAATAGTTACCCTGACTCGTGGCTGTACCACTGAAGCAAACTGTAAAATAATGCAAAGTTTTTATCCTACTGTTCGTTGTTGTAATTACGACCTCTGCAACTAATCCAGGAAATATCTGCAGTAGATTCCTACAGTGATAAAGGTGCAAGAATTCCAGTGATTTTTCTTTTTTCTTATTATATAATTGTCTGTGTAAACACAAACTCAAAATCCCTACAAATAAATCTGTGTAATTCCATGTTAAAAAAAAAAGCACTTTACTTGGTGTGATTTTTTTTTTCAATTGAGTCAAATAAAAGTTACAGCTAATTGACATTTTTCAATTTATCACATTACATTTCTCAATTTACTGTAAGTTACACATCATTTGGTATTTCTTAATTTATTGGATATTAACCCTTATTACTTCTACCACCATTACGTAATATCAGTTCCTGAGTAACTGGCACATATACTTATATTTGTTTCCGCTAGCGTTAAGCCTTATAGCTAAAAAGAGGAACTAGTTCACAGACAGTGCTTGATAATATTCAACTGCGTAGTTTGCTGTGGAATAGAAGAAGTTCTTTACTGGCAGGGCTGTATACAATAAACTGCATAGTTAACAGTGTAAAAGAGGAAGTTCTTGTAAAAGTGTATTAAGCCTATAAATTCTTCCAGAGGGGTTCTCGGGAAATGTAGTTTAGGTGCTTAGTTTGTCCTACAGACCTCAAAATGGTGGCAATCTTTAAATTCGGCTCCGACAGAACCCATAGATGTCAATGGAAGATTTAAAAAAATCCAAAAGTTAAAATTAAAGTTAAGGTAAAAATAGCAATATTTATTTTTTTGTAAATAGCTCAGGGATCTGGGAAATGGTCTGGGAAACAAGTACAAATAATCAAAACCTATTAAAGGGAACTGTAGTCTCCAAACAAGTTTATTTTAAATGAAAGGCCAGGTTCCTACCTTTAAAACGAGCCATCAACCATCTCTCTATGTGCTGCACAGCCCAAAATATGAAGAAATCGCTGATCAGAAAGTTAGGGGGTGGGAGGTTCTGAATCTGCGGTCAGAAATACTACTTCCTCTACTAATCTGCGGTTGGCACATGCTCAGTGCATGACTGAAGGGTAGGAGGGGGTGGGGAGAACAGCACAGCCCACAGCACAGCTTTTTTTAATGCCTCCCACTTGCTGGCCCTTCCCACTCGTGGGCCCTGTGTCCCCTCCCCTTGCAGACCCAACTTGGCCCCTTCCCTTGCAGCCCCCTGTGGCCCATCCCACTCAAGGACTCTGTGGCCCTGCCCATTCACGGGTCATTTGGTCCCTCCCCCATTTGCACCTCAGACCAATAGCCTCCTACCCCCTACAGAAGACTGTGTAAAAGCAGCCTTTTTAGCAGAGAAAGAATCAGACAAAGTTTAAAACTGCTGATTCTCTCTCTGCAAAAAGGCTGCTTTTACTGTTTTCTGTAAGGGGGTTGGTGGTGGTGGGGTGTTGGTCTGAGGTGTAAGTGGGGTAGGGGCAATGGGGAGCCCACAAGGGGGAGGGGTCATTGGAGGCTGTAAGGAAAAGGCCCAAGGGGGCTGCAAGGGAAGGAGCCAGGATGGGTCTGCAAGGGAAGGAGCCAGGATGGGTCTGCAAGGGGAGGGGCCACCAGACCTGTGAGTGGGGGGGCCACAGGGCTGTGAGTGGAAGAGGCCACGGGGCCCACAAGTGGGAGGAGCCCACAAGTGGGAGGAGCCATGGGGCCCATCAGTGGGAGGGGCCATCGTGGCCCACGAGGAGGAGGAGACACAGGGAAGAGAGACTGTTACATGGTTTCAGAGCAGGAAGCAGGAAGTGCAGGGGATCTGGTGATGCTGCTCACATATCACTGTACATGTAAATATCCTAAAATCCTCAGGAAAGTAATTCCTATCAATTTACCCAAAGTCATTTTTGGACCGCAGTTACCCTTTAAAAAATCAAACTTTCTTCACATGCGTTTTGAGTTTCTGCATCACATATATTCGATAAAAGATTTGCAATTTTAATTGCTTCAGATTTTGGTTTTGCACCAAATACTGGTTATTATAAAAGCTTTCGCAATAAACAAAACATCTTGCGCCCTGGAAAGACTTTACCATGGTAAGTGACTCTGTTTCCTGGAGGTCACCAAGATAAAATATCAGATATTTGTAAATTTAGAAATGAATACTGTAGGGTGCTGGTTTACTGATTAGTATCCTAAAAAGTTCAGTTAACTTCTCTTTAAAATACTGTTTAGGTTTTAGAATATTTAGTGATGGTTAAATATATGCCCATCTAGTTCAACCCTTTTACTCTACCTATGTAGCCCTCCCTTTAAACCATGCAATAATTCTAACATTACCCCATCTTCTAGAAAACGGTTTCACAGTTTACCCATTCTTACCACATCTTAAAGCGTATCTCCACCCTAAATGTAACCTTTTTCTATATTGCAGCTCACACATGCCCACCTCCAACTACCAGGTTAGATTATAGATTTCTAAAAAAGTATCCGAATCATACTTACAGACCCTCGCTCTTCTCCAGCTCCGTTTGCTGAAACTTGCAAACAGGGGCCGGGCCGACAGCTGCGTCTGTGATTGCCTGAAGACAGCTGCGGGAACAAAGGGCTGTAAGTATGTTTCTAATTCTTTTATTATAAATATATCCCGGTGGTTGGGGGTGGGCAGGGGTGAGCTGCAATATAGGAAAAGGTTATATTGCAAAGTGGAAAGGCAGCCAAGAAGAGGTCCAGAGGGTATGAGGGAGGAGGGGAAGGGCTCTCCTGCACATGCCAGAAGAAACCTTTCCAACAGGAAGACAGCTCCTACTCTTCAGTTTCCTGGAATTTGAACAAGCACTGCAGGAGAACCATAAGGAGCAGAGATGTAAGGTACGGATTTTTTTTTAAGTACACAGTGGGGCCAGTAGTGGGTTAAATTTTAGTTTTGGGGGTGGACATGCCCTTTAAAGTTTTCCCTATTTTATTAAACAGAGAATTGTTTTTTTATTAAAGTTTTATTAATTGTACGTCTAATATTAGTGATAACCCATTGAATTTTCTATAAATGTTTTTATTGTGATTGTTTATAACATTATTACTTACTGTTCCACCCTGTGATAGGGTTCTTGCAAGGACAAAGCATGAGTTGATGAATGAAATCAAAGAGAACTTTATTTGATTCTGTTTTACAGCTCAGATGTATTAGCAGAGCTTATATGTCTCTCCTTGTTACAGTCCAAAACCAGACTGACTTGGGCTGCATGGGAGCAGCTTTTTATACCCAAGGTCTCCCAGCATGCTTCACATATTAAATACAACAATATCAAAAATAATTCAAAATAGGTATTACTATAACTTTTGTATAACAAGGATCTATTGTTACATACAGATTTAACAAAAAGGTATCTATTGATAAATGGAAAACATATTACGAACCTTAAAAGGTCTATAACAGAATCTAATCTCACATTAACTGGGCCTACCTGTTATCCCAGACTCTTCCCCTCTCCTCTAGGGAAAGTTTTAACTTAGTAACATTTGACCACGTGACCCGGAAGAAGAGGCCTTGTGCCTCGAAACGTGTGTAGGTCTATGGTGGACTTACCTGATGCTTGGCGTTTGTGCACATCTCGCTATCTGGAGGGAGCCGACCTTTCTATGCACACTGATGAGTTGGGTGGATTAGAACCGGACTTTCATACATCGCAAGGAGTGGAGAACCTTTTCAAACATGTCTCCTGGATCGGGTGAGACCTATACGCAATCTAATTCGCTAATATTGAGTTTCCATCTGCATTGCTATTTGTGTCCATTCTTCGCCCTGCTTTATGTGCTGGCTTTGCTATGGGATGAGAGTTATTGTGTAGGACTGATTTTCTAGCGAATTTTACTAACTTTGCTACGCTTTTACTCATTGACTGTTTCATCCTGCACTGTACTACTCTATATTAATCCCTATTAGGTCCACCTCCAGGGGAGATTTACTGAGTCATTTATATTTATATGTGCATACATTTCCCACACCATTGCATCATATTGCTGTTTTTAGGGGGGGGGGTTATATTTATATGTATAATAAAGGCTTTGTCATTTATGTGAATATCTACTACTGGACCCTGTAGTATTTATAAGGATTGAATGTCCTATTTTTGGATATATTTCTGGTACCTATGAATGCAGTTTGAGTGCCGCGTGAGCTTTGGGCCCCGTGTTTAAACCTGGTCCTATGTTATTATAATTTCTTCTATATTTCTATCTGTCCTTTCTGCTTCTCTCTCACTATATCTATACTTATCTACATCTATCTTTACTTTTCTCCAGCTATCCCTTTTGTTTATGGTCAGTTCTATTGGGCTGTCCAGGTATAGCACCCACTTTAATAAGTGATACTGCCGTTACCCAATATGCCCCCTTGCGCAAATTAGCGCATTTTTTGTCTAGTTTCCCTTTTGTTCAATTCTTAGTAACATTTGACCTAGCACTAGAAGATGCCAAGAAGGCTAATGTGCTAAACTATTTTTTCCCCTCGGTATTCACTGCAGAGAATCCTAGTCCTTATATTAGTGACTGTAACAATATGAAGGGGATAAGTGAGGAATATTCACTCTGGCTGACAGAGGTTAATATCAATAAAGCGCCAGGACCGGATGGAATACATCCTCGGATCTTAAGAGAGCTTAGTTCAGTTTTATCTAGATCACGGTTTCTTATCTTTTCAGATTCACTTTTGTCTGGTGATGTGCCGCTGGATTAGAAAAAAGCCAATGTCATACCTATTGACATTATTAACATCTTCCCCAAAGCTCTGCCCTAGAACTTACTTTACAGGCCCAATGCGAGTCACACACACTACAGTTTCTGACAAAAGTCTTGTCGCTTGTGTACAAATAGACCCGAAGTGCCACTTAACAATAATTCTAATGCAGATTTTGTTTCAAGAAATGGTTCATTTTACCCCAAACAGCTTTTGTAATAATGTTTCAATGCAAAACAAACTAACAAAAAGTATCCTAATATTCACAGCTTGGTAAAGCCAACTGAGTCAGTTTTTGCAAAGACATAAGTGTTGTCGCCTTGTCATATGGGCTTCACCTGTGACTAATAATGGATCCAGTACACTAGACCTTCACATCAACTGCAAATAGACCTCCGCAAACATGAGTAAGATTCACCCTGAGACTAAAGTGTTGATTATCAAGAGGCTGAAGACCAAATCCACTGCTGATGTGGCGCACACCTTCAATGTCTCTCAGCGTCAAGTTCAGAGGATTTGAAGAGACTGGAGAAGTTTTTGACAAGCCCAGGTCAGGCAGACCCCACAAGACAACTGCTCGAGAGGACAGTTTGTTGGCTCAAAAATCCAAGGCAAGCCCATTTTCAACTGCAGCAGAGCTCCAGGAGACCTGGTCACCTGAAATCCCTGTGTCAACTAGAACAGTTTGTCGGATTCTGTCTCGAAATGGCCTCCATGGTCGAATCAGTGCCCATAAGCCAGCACTAAACAAAAGACAATTGAAAAACCGTGTGGCATTTGCCAAGTCCCAGAGCCTGCTAAAAGGATGGACGCAGGAAAAGTGGCAAAAGGTGGATTTATCAGATGAATCTTCTGTTGAATTACACCACAGTCGCCGCAAATATTGCAGGAGACCTACTGGAACCCACATGGAGACGAGATTTACCCAGAAAACAGTGAAGTTTGGTGGAGGTAAAATCATGGTCTGGGGTTACATCCAGTATGGGGGTGTGCGAGGGATCTGCAGGGTGGAAGGCAACATCAATAGTGTAAAATAACAAGAAATCTAAGCTACTTCATATATTCCCAACCATAAAAAGGCCAAATTCTGCAGCAGGATGGTGCTCCATCGCATACTTTCCTCTCCACATCAAAGTTCCTTAAGGCGAAGAACATCAAGATGCTCCAGGATTGGCCAGCCCAGTCACCTGACATGAACATCATTGAACATATGTGGGGTAGGATGAAAGAGGAAGCATGGAAGTCGAAACCAAAGAATATTGATGAACTCTGGTAGGCATGCAAGACTGTTTTCTTGGCTATTCCTGATGATTTCATCAATAAATTGTATGAATCCTTGCCTCATGGAAGTCATACAAGATATTCAGTTTGGATCTCAGAGCACCACTACTTTATTTGCTGACAATTTTTTGGATTGGCTGTAAAGTAGATCATTTTCTGTATAGGCGACTACACTTTTGTCTTGCAACATTCTGACCTTTCTGTCTTGATTAAATGATAAATCTTTTTTCAGTGAAACTGTTTTTTACCAGTACATTTAATAACACTAACACCAATTGATCAATTAAAAATCAGGTTAATAGCAGGAGTTACTGCAAAACACACAGGCACCAAGACTTTTGTCAGAAACTGTATATGGCTCAGGCTTAACAAATCTTACAACTTGACAAACAAAGCCTCCCAACTACACCCTTTCATACAGACTCCTGACATTCGGAGACTTGGTCTCCAGGTAGAAGGTCCTTTATCATATGTCTACTGCCAAATTAAACACAAAGCTGACACCTTAACCCGCAATGGGATATTCCTACAACTTACACAATTTGATTCTCTCATACTACAAGGCCTACAAAAGAAAGGTATCATATCCTCCATATACTCCATTCTTAACACCATCCCCCCAGTCCCCCCATTTCAACATAAATACATGGAGAGGTGGGAGAAGGCCCTGGGTGCTCCCCAATCCCCCTAAACACCTGGGAGAGGATATGGGAAAATACAGCCAAACCATCACTTCATACAGTACACAAAGAGAACAGATACAAAATACTCCTTCATTGGTATTACACACCAGAGAAATTACATGCCATTAACCCTACTTTGCCTGCAACATTCTGGAGATGCAATTCTGCGACCGGCACATTGCTACACATATACTGGTCCTGTCCAGCACTCTCGACCTACTTGTGGGATGTCTGAACACTAGTTGACACTTTGTTGGGATGGCCAATAAAACTCTCTCCTCACCATGTTCTGTTGAATGCCCCACACCCAGAATTAACTAAATCAGAATCAGCAATAGTTAAACACGTCCTTACAGAGGCTAAATGCCAGATACCCAAACACTGGAAGCAAACTCTCACTCCCTCCTTGCCAGAATCAATGTCGTTCAGGTCATGGACCACATGACAGCACAACTCCAGAACAAATTACAAAAAATGTAAACTATTTGGTACCCCTGGTCGAGATATATGGGAGTCACATCTTAGAGAACGATAATAATAACACTATTAAAAGATCGTAGAGTGGGACAGCTCAGTAGCCAAGGGGGAATGTACTCCCCTGCAGAGCCCTGGGGATCCAACGCCGGGTAGCGGGACATAGTAACATAGTAATTAAGGTTGAATAAAGACATTCGTCCATCAAGTCCAACCTATTCCTGTGTTTTTTTTTTTTTTTTTAACCCTACCTAACAGTTGATCCGAGGAAGGCAAAAAATCCCAGCTAAAAAAGGGGGGGAAAAATTCCTTCCTGAACTCAAATGGCAATTGGAAAGTATCCGGATAACCAGATCTATATGCATTAATACCAGTAATTCTAATATTTTTTAGTTTTAGAAACTTATCCAGGCTTTTAAAGTTATTCAATGAACTTGCATTACCACCTCTGCGGAAGACAGTTCCCAGTTCACCGTTCTCACTGTAAAGAAACCTCTCCTAACTTGAAGATGAAACTTCTTTTCTTCCAACCTTAAAGGATGTCCACGAGTCCTCTGATAGACCTATTAGTGAACAATGCACCAGAGAGTTACTGTATGGGCCATTAATATATTGTATAAGGTTATCATGTCCCCACGCAACCGCCGCTCTCCAATGAAACAGCCCTAACTTGTCTAATCTGCCTGCTTATTCAAGCCCTCCATTCCCCTTATTAATTTAGTTGCCCTTCTCTGAACTGCCCAATTTCCAAGATGTCCTTACCAGTGCCTGTAAAGAGGGAGAAAATATTTTTCTCTCTTGATTCCATTCCCCTCTTTATACAAGACAATATCTTGCTAGCTCTAGCTGTTGCTACCTGGCATTGTTTGCTACAGCTAAGTCTGTTATCTACCAGAACCCCCAAATCTTTTTCCATTACAGATGCACTTAACACAGAGTTATTTTTGGTGTAGGTGGCACAGGGATTATTAAATCCCAAATGCATCACCTTACATTTATCAACATTGAATCTCATCTGCCATTCTGCTGCCCATTTTGATAATTTATCTAGGTCTGCTTGCAGCACTTGCATCATTGGAAGTTTCCAAAGCTCTGCATAATTTAGTGTCACAGCAAACACAGAGACCTTGCTCTCATGCCCCTTTTAAGTCTTTATAAACAGATTAAACAGAAGCGGCCCCAGTACAGAACCCTGAGGAACTCGCTTAGAACTTTAGCCCACATAGAGTGTAGCTCCATTAACCACCACTCTCTGTTTGCGGTCCAATAACCAGTTCTCTATCCATGAACAATGTTGTCGTTCAGGCCAACAGTCCTCAGTTTATACATTAGCGCCTATGTGGCACAGTATCAAAGGCTTTTGCAAAATCCAAATATACCACATCCCCAGCTGTGCCTGAATCTAACTTCTTACTCACTTCTTCATAAAAACCATTATAATTTGTCTGGCATGATCTATTTCTCATAAATCCATGCTGACTACTACTAATAAGATGATCTCTGGAGACAAAGTCAAGGATATGATCCCTAAACAAGTTTCCATCACCTTCCCTACCAATGCGGTTAGGCTTCAGGGGCTATAGTTACCGGCTGTGACGACTACCTTTTTTGAATATTGGTATTATTGGCTTTTTTCCAATCCAGCAGCACCCCAGACAAAAGCGAATCTGAAAAGATGAGACACAGTGGTCTTGCTAGAGAACTGAACTAAGCTTTTAAAATCCTAGGATGCAATCCTCTGGTCCTGGCGCTTTATTGATATTAACTTTGTCTAATTGATTCCGTACCATATCCTCTGTATCCAATGTGAAAACTCTTCATTTCCTCCCTGCACATTGTTACAATCCCTACTGTAGGATTCTCAACATAAAAACCGAATGTAAAAAACGGTTTAGCAGATTAGCCTTTTCGGCATCCTCTACAACCACCTCAGCTCCATTATTTAATGGTCCCACATTCACATCATTTTTTTACCATTATATACTTATAAAAAACATCTTGGGGTTGGACTTGCTTTGTTCGGAATCCGGATTTCATTTTCTATTTTAGCTAGTTTAAAGCTTTCTTGCACTCTTTATTATAATTTTGAAGTCCCTGTAAGCCTGTTTTGGTGCCTTCTGCTTTCAAAATTTTAAAAGCCCTTTTCTTTTATTTCCCCTTTTACCTGAGCATTAAGCCATGCAGGAGGGGACCTAATTTTTTTACACTTGTTTCCTAAAGGTACCGATTTGAAATGTTATAGTTTAATATCCCTTTAAAAGTGGTCCACATCTGCTCAGTATCTTTACCTAGAAACAGTTCCCCCCAGTCTATGAGCAGGAGCAATTCCTTTAAAAGCAAATAAATAGCTTTCCTAAAGTTAAAAGTTTTTGTTAAGCCAGTGCACTTTAGTTTCTTGCAACCTATATTAAATGACACTATATCATGGTCACATATTCCCTAAGCTTCCCATTACCTTCATCTCACAATGAGCTCTGGGTTATTACGTATCACCAGTCAACAACGCATTCTTTCTAGTAGGAACTTCTACCATCTGTGAAAGAAAATGCTCATATAGGAAATTTAAGAACTTTATACCTTTTGAGGTGCTGGCAGTTCCATTACTCCAATCTATTTCAGGGTAGTTAAAATCCCCCATAACCAGAACATGCCCCATACCAGCAGCCTTCGCCAACTGCATATGGAGATTTATTTCCACCTCTTCCCCGGCATTTGGCGGCTTATAACACACTCCAACAATTAATTTACCTACCTTCTTGGCTGGTCGCCTCCATCGGGAGACGACCAGCCATCACACCTGACAACCACCTGAGGGTCAGTATCCAAGTTTGAAATTTTAATTTCTTTTTCTTTGTTTTCTTTAAAGTTCATCTATAGTGAAAAAAAACACATTGGCCATTTGCAAAGTTAAATTCATGTACTCTGTGCTGCCTTTATCCTATCTCTGTCAGTTACTCTGTTTAACCATGGTGTCAGATCTCTGTGCAGCACTCCCCCCTTCCCCCTCCCCTCTGTTACTCCCCTCCATGTCTCAACTCCAGCTAACCGACAAGCTTACCATGTGCAGTAGGAGTTAAAAGTTCAACATCCTGAAAAAACACACCCACGCCGCACAGTGGCCAATAGAAAGCAAGCTGTTCCTGAGAGACCACGGAAAGAAGGAGATCAGTACAGTTTACTATCTCTCACTTTGTGAACCATCATCAATCAGTGAAAGCTATTAAGAAGGGCGGTTAAGTGCAGCCTTATATCTACCATCAAAGCTACCTCTCTCCCCTGCTAATGCTCTTATCTCTATGTTTATACAGAGCAGGGAGGGATCACGTCACAGGGATTTGATTGACAGTCCAAGTAGGAGTAGAGGAATGCAATCACATATTCTTCCAACTGGTGTATCTCAAGACAGAGAGGGAATCTGAAAAAAGTGAAAACACTCTGGGGGTTGGGGAGAATTATAGAACACATGGAAAGAAAGAAAGAAAAAACTAAACTGACAGCATTAATAACAACATAGCTCTCTGTAGAATATAGTATGCAATGTTTTGAACAAATAATGCAGAACTCTAAAAACGTACATTGTGTTTATGCCTCATGTAATATGTGGCATTGTTTATGCCAATGTAATAACAATATTCAAAAAAGGTAGTCGTTCCCAACCTGCTAACTATAGACCTGTAAGCCTAACATCAGTGGTAGGGAAGATGATGGAAACTTTGTTACGGGATCATACCCTTGACTTTGTCTCATGAACTGATCTTATTAGTAGTAGTCAGCATGGATTTATGATAAATAGATCATGCAAGACAAATGTAATTTTTTATGAAGAAGTGAGTAAGAAGTTAGATTCTGGCATAGCAGTAGATATGGTATACTTGGATTTTGATAAAGCTTTTGATACTGTGCCACATAGGCGACTAATGTATAAACTGAGGACTCTTGGCCTAGAAAAAACATCTTAGAAATGGAAGCAGTTCAGAGTAGGGCAACTAAAATAATAAAGGGAATGGAGAGGCTTGACTTTGCAGACAGATTAGACAAGTTAGGGCTGTTTATATTAGAGAAGCGGTGTTTGCATGGGGATATGATCTCTTTATATAAATATATGAATAGGCCATACAAAAAATTGTTTGGTGCTCTCATTAGTGCTTACTAATCAGTTATATCAGATGACACGTGGACATCCTTTAAGATTGGAAGAAAAGAAAAGGTTTCTTTACAGTGAGAATGGTGAAATCATGGAACTGTCTTCCAGCAGATGTGGTAAAGGCAAGTTCATTGAATATACTGCAGTTCTGGTTGATCCAGGGATGCTATATAATATTGAGAATTACTGGTATTAATACATATACTGTAGTTCTGGTTGGTACAGGGATACTATATAATATTGAGAATTACTGGTATAAATACATATATTGCAGTTCTGGTTGATCTAGGGATACTATATAATATTGAGAATTACTGATATTAATACATATACTGCAGTTCTGGTTGATCCAGGGATACTATATAATATTAAGAATTACTGGTATTAATACATATACTGTAGTTCTGGTTGGTACAGGGATACTATATAATATTGAGAATTACTGGTATTAATACATATACTGTAGTTCTGGTTGGTACAGGGATAGTACTATAGTTAGGATTAAAAGAGGGTAAAAAGGTTGGACTTGATGGACATATGCCTTTATTCAACCTCAGTAATTACTACTGTATGTTACTAAATGCAATTGGGGAGCTTGAATATGAAGACAAATTGGATAAGTTTCAATTATGTACACAAAAGAAAAGCTCATAAAAATAGAATAATGCAGTGAGCACACTCATATCGGTTTTGCAACTGCAAAAAGGAAGTTTCCTGTGAGTGGAACCTGTACAAAGTACCTTTTTCTAAATGACCTTTTTATTAAGGACATAAAAAAAAGGACATTTAATCATCTGATGGTTGTATGGTTTGTGTGAAAGTTTGAAAATAACAACTATTCGGCTCAGTGGTAGGGAAGACACTATGTCAACTGTGTATTAGCTGGTGTGGAACCCGTGGTTTGTGGTCGGTGTGTGACCGGTGTGGTGTATTAGAAGGAACAGTTGGCCATTCAATGGTGCATCCTGACACATTTGTGAACCTGGAGCAGACGTTCCAGGGGACATATGTCTGTGTCAGGTGTGAGTGGGTTGCCCGTTTGGAAGCTGAGGTGGAGAGTCTAAGGGGGCAGCTTACAGCATTGCAGGGATTGGCAAATTTCGTAGGGGACAGCAGGCACCGGCTGGGACCAGTATAGAAATGGGTGGAAGTGGGACAGGGAAGGTTGAGGGGGAAGGTTGTTTTGTTAGGGTTACTAGGGGTAGTGGGGGAAGGAAGGGTAGGGTTGCTTCTTCCCAGCTTTCCCAGTCCAACAGATTTTCCACCTTAGGTTATAAAGTGTAAGAGGACAGCTCGAAATTAGCGTGTATGGAGCGGGCCAATTCCTTGAGCACCCAGGGGACTGACATCTCTAATACAAGGGAAGATGAACTTAGGATCAGGAATGCTAGGCAGGTGGTAGTGGAAGGGGACTCCATTATAATAAAGGTAGATAGGGTAATCTGCCACCAAGACCCTACATGATGAACTGTTTGTTGCCTGCCTGGTGCTATGGTTCCTCATGGGGTGGATCATGTAGACAGATGATTGGGTGGGGCTGGGAGTGACCCAGGAGTCTTGGTCCACATTGGTGCCAGTGACAAAGATAGAGGAGGAGGAGAGGTCCTTAGACATGAGTCAGGGGCCAAGTTAAAAGCAAGGACCTCCTGGGTAGTGTTCTCAGAATACTACTACCACAGCCACATGCTACGCTATGGAGGCAACTGGAGCTTAGGAGCATTAATGCGTGGCTAAGAGGTTGGTGTAAAGAAGAAGGGTTTGGGTTTATAGAGAACTGGGCAGACTTTGCTGTTGGCTACAGGCTCTTTAGTAGGGATGGGTTGCACCATCCCTACAGCGGTGCAGCTGTTTTGGGAGACAGGATGGCTAGAGGGTTGGAGGAGATTTTCAACTAGGTATGGGGGGAGGGTTATATCAGTCTCAATGGGATAGATAGCCCAGGAGGAAAGCAGGGTGTAGATTGGCCAGTGGTGGGTGGAAAGGGGGGTGGGGCTAGCATAGGTGATAGGGAGGCATGTGCATTTAAGTTTATAAATAAACTACAGGATCATAATCTAAAATGTATGTTTGCAAATGCGAGAAGCCTGGCTGACAAAATGGGTGAATTGGAGATAATAGCGTTGAATGAAAAGTATGATGTAATAGCTATAGGAGAAACGTGGTTGAACAGTTCTCATAACTGGGCTGTAAATTTAGAAGGATATGCCTTGTTTAGGCAGGACAGAGAAAAAAGGAAAGGGGGAGAAGAAAAAAAAGAGACACACTGTGCATTGTTTGCTGCCCTTTGAATTTGTAGTTGGAATGTTGTCTGTATAGTCACTAACGACTTTTAAAACCCTGTTGGTCAGGAATTATTGACGTTTCTAGGACACAAACTGAGCAAAGGTTACAAACCTTCCCACCAGAGTATGGGATTCAATTTGTATACAATAAAGTGTTTTCTGAGTAGATAAAATAAGGTCAAAGTAAGAATTCACATGACAGACAGACTCAGAGGGGAGATGAAACAGTCAATATGAAGTCTGTACTGTGTGTACTGTCTGTATTTACATTCACTGTGATGGAGTTGATCTTCCTGCAAGGTAGGTTTTTTTGTATTTTGGTTTGCAATATTTCAGGAATAAATTGTAATTTATTTGCAATGTGTCCAGTATTCTTATTGAGTCATGAGTAATGCCAGCCATACACCAATAAGACACACTGTACATTGGATAGATTTAACATTCTATACATTGCTGCGAACACACACACACACACACACACACCCTAACACATTTTTGCTATACTTACCATTGCCAAAAATGCTTGTAACATTACTTACACAGCACAATTCCTCGCTGTCTGGAAGATAACCATTTCCTAGAGAGGAAGGAAAGTCAATTCTATTTCTAATGTTAGGGACAGATAGTCAGGCTGCTGTGGTAGATGAGATTCAATGTTGATAAATGTAAGGTGATGCATTTTGGACTTAAAAATCAGGCCGCAACAGCCAGAGCCAGCATGGTATTGTCTTGTATAAAGGAAGGGAGAAGAAAGTTATTCTCCCTCTTTACAAAGCATTTGTACAGCCTCATTTAGAATATAATATAATGAATGTAAAGTCTAGATGCATACACCACAAAATGTAATGGGTATGGGAATACCCTCCTAAGGGGGTTCTAAGGGGAATTATAACTTATAACACATCAATATAGGGAAAGACCTGAAAAGACCTTTATAACAGCACTCCTTTCCCTTGAAACCCCAATTATAAGAATACCATCAGTCACACAACCCTTCACAATCTAAAACTTGTAGGAATAAACGGATCAATATACTATAATATATATAAAAAGCATACATCTTTATTGAAATATAAACACAAATAAACACACTATAACAATCGTGTGTCCCCGATGCGTGGCTAAAATACCATCTAAACGCCTGGTACCTAATACCAAACCAAAAGTCCAATGTCCTGTATGATCTAACTGTAGAATCTCCTAATACTGCCCAATAATATATGGATAGTATCCAGTAAAGAAATGTTGCAATGAAACAATTGGACAAAATTGTATCCATTAGTAAGTGTAGCAGAGGGTTCAATGTGTGGGAGCCAAGCAGGGTAAGTATAGTAACTCAAGAAGAAATACTCGAGGTACCTCCCAGGCATCCAATCCCTTCTGGCCACCTCACTGCCAGACAGACAATACTAAGAAATAAAGAAAGTAGGCCTGTCCAGTCGTTTATATTTTACAAGGGGTAATCCCACTTTATTGCAGTTACACCAGCACGGCCGCTAGGCCTTTATCAAGTGTTACAGACCTAGCGGCCGAAACGTCGTGTGTTGGTGTAACTGCAATAAAGAGGGGTTACCCCTTGTAAAATATAAACGACTGGACAGCCCTACTTTCTTTATTTCTTAGTAAGTATAGTAACTGTACTAATAGGGAAACAAAGTCAGCATAAAGCAACATTAAGTAACATTCATCGGGACTTATAAAACAGACATGTGAGGGGGTCACTGCCGGATCCGCTATACTCACGGACCCTGTGTGTGCTGATATATACTTGCCATTCTTTTTTTTTTATCAATGCTGTTTCTTCACCCGAACTATGCACCGCTTGCTCATCTGATGATTGCCAATTCCCAATTCCTGCTTTTACATGCTCCGGTTCCCCTCCGTTCGTAAAACTACTAGATAGTTTTTACATCAAGACTTTGGTCCGGTCCGGTACACCAGCATCAACCGACGTACATTTCGCCGAAATCTCGCGGCTTCCTCAGGGTCTCGCGATGGTTCGTAGCCACTGGGTTTTTGATTCCATCTCATTGCCGAACATCTTTTTCAGACTGATAATGCTAATCCTTAACCCTACTTATACTGGATCCGAACATTCATCACTATAATATCTCACAAGTTTATGTACATTGATAATTCAAATTTAAATCTACATCTAATATATAGTACACATCAAAACATGGCTTTCTCTTCTTCAGCTACTTAAATACAACATATTATCTTATTTAACTACAATTGCACCAAGGGAATTATTATTACAAGAATAACATTAATGGTTATTGTTTTTATTCTCAACTATAACCATATCCCTACAAATATTTTTGAATTATTTACAACTCTTTAGTTCTTTTCATGCCTATTAATCAAAGATATAAAAAATAACTAATTATCTTTAGGCAGTTATAAATAACAAGCATAATTAATCATTTCATTTAAACCTTAAGGTTCTTCTGTCCCCAGGTTGAATATCCATTTACCTTCACATTGCAATAATCGTTTCTCTATGTTCACTCCCCTGGGGCCTAAACATATTCTATTCCCATATAACTATTCCCATAAAAGAGAACATCATTTTATTGCATTTATGTATCTCAATAATGTGTTTGGCCATAGCACTCTTTTCAATTTCCCCATTTCGGGTTGCTCGTACGTGTTCCTGAATTCTCAACGTTAGTGGCCTTTTCGTTTGGCCTACATATTTTTTACCACATTTACACTCCAGTACATATATTATTTGACTGGACTGACAAGTCACTAAAGTATTCATTTTGTATCTTTTTCCATCATCTCCATAAAAAGAGTCACAGGTTTTCATGTATTTACATATACCCGGTAATGCATTTTTGACCTTTCCTATTTCCCACTGTTTTTTGTAATCCTAACCAGGATTCCATATCTACTTTTTTAGGTTTTAAATAGCTAGGTGAGACTAAATCTTTAAGATTTTTCACCCTTATAGGGGTCATATACGGCCTCTCCCCTATTATTAAATCCCTGTCTTCCTGTAACAAATACCAATATTGGTTTAAAATGTTATTGATTTTCCACCATTCGTTGTTATATTGTGATATAAAGCAAATTTTTTGCTGTTTTGGGTCTACACCTACCACTTTTTTAACATAATTGTACAATGTTTCATCTCTAGAGGTATATTTTGCCTTTTTATAACCCCTAAGAATATCTTTTTTTATGATATCCTCTTTGCTCAAGTCTCCTCATTAATTCCGAGGACTGTCTTTTAAAGGCTTCCATTATGGAACAGTTCCTCCGAATCCGCAGGAACTGTCCCACCAAAATCGCTCTTTTTAAACTGTTAGGATGGTGACTGGATGCCTCCAATAAGGAGTTTACTGCAGTGGCTTTTCGATACACCTCTGTTGTCAAAGTACCCATATGTTTTGTAATTTTTAAATCCAAAAAACTCACACTATCTCTATTCCAATCATAAATAAGTTTTATGTTTCGAGTGTTATTATTTAATCTATGAACAAATGCTGATAGGTCCTTCACACTGCCCCTCCATAGGATCAGAATATCATCCATGTATCTGACCCACATGGAAAGGCGGTGCAAAACATCCAATTCCTCAATAATCATAGGTACCTCCTCATTCTCCCATTGCCCTAGATGGAAGCATGCATATGTCGGAGCCCAGGAACTGCCCATTGCAGTCCCTAATTGTTGTTTTAATAAACTCCTTCAAATAGGAATACATTGTTATGCAAAATTAACTCTTGTTTTATTACAAATTCCGAGTGTGCTTTCATATAACTGCATATAACTGCCTCGTGAGACCAAGAATTTTTTTACAGCAAATAATCCAACTTTGTGGGGAATGGATGAATCCATTGTTCAAGTAAAGTGTTTCCTCCACTTGAACACCATCTAATTTTCTTAGTAAATCACTGGTATCTAAAATATAGGAGTCCAATGTGTTCAGGAAGGGGCGTAAAATTAAATCTACGTATTGACTAATATGTTCTGTAATACTGCCCCTTCCTGACACAATGGGTTTCCAACTGCATTTAGAATATGCAGTGCAATTTTGTGTACAAAAAGGACATCTTTGAATTTTAAAGTTTTCAGAGATGGGCAACTAAATTAATAAGGGAATTGGGAGACCTTGAATATAAAGAGAGATTGGATAAGTTACAACTATGTACGCTAGAAAAAGGTGCTGGCATGGGGATATGATTACAGTATATACTCGAGTATAAACCGACCCGAGTATAAACCGAGGTACCCAATTTCAGCAAAAATCCTAATAAAAGTTGTTGACCCGAGTATAAACCGAGGGTAGAAATGCCAAGTGAGGGTGGCATTCAAGATGTTTGGAAACTACAACTCCCAGCATGCTTTATTAGATACTCACGGACCCTGTGAGTGCTGATATACTTGCCATTCAGCTGTCTACTAATCCATGCTGTTTCTTCACCCGAACTATGCACCGCTTGCTAATCTGATGATTGCCAATTCCCAATTCCTGCTTTTACATGCTCCGGTTCCCCTCCGTTCGTAAAACTACTAGATAGTTTTTACATCAAGACTTTGGTCCGGTCCGGTACACCAGCATCAACCGACGTACATTTCGCCGAAATCTCGCGGCTTCCTCAGGGTCTCGCGATGGTTCGTAGCCACTGGGCATTGCCGAACATCTTTTTCAGACTGATAATGCTAATCCTTAACCCTACTTATACTGGATCCGAACATTCATCACTATAATATCTCACAAGTTTATGTACATTGATAATTCAAATTTAAATCTACATCTAATATATAGTACACATCAAAACATGGCTTTCTCTTCTTCAGCTACTTAAATACAACATATTATCTTATTTAACTACAATTGCACCAAGGGAATTATTATTACAAGAATAACATTAATGGTTATTGTTTTTATTCTCAACTATAACCATATCCCTACAAATATTTTTGAATTATTTACAACTCTTTAGTTCTTTTCATGCCTATTAATCAAAGATATAAAAAATAACTAATTATCTTTAGGCAGTTATAAATAACAAGCATAATTAATCATTTCATTTAAACCTTAAGGTTCTTCTGTCCCCAGGTTGAATATCCATTTACCTTCACATTGCAATAATCGTTTCTCTATGTTCACTCCCCTGGGGCCTAAACATATTCTATTCCCATATAACTATTCCCATAAAAGAGAACATCATTTTATTGCATTTATGTATCTCAATAATGTGTTTGGCCATAGCACTCTTTTCAATTTCCCCATTTCGGGTTGCTCGTACGTGTTCCTGAATTCTCAACGTTAGTGGCCTTTTCGTTTGGCCTACATATTTTTTACCACATTTACACTCCAGTACATATATTATTTGACTGGACTGACAAGTCACTAAAGTATTCATTTTGTATCTTTTTCCATCATCTCCATAAAAAGAGTCACAGGTTTTCATGTATTTACATATACCCGGTAATGCATTTTTGACCTTTCCTATTTCCCACTGTTTTTTGTAATCCTAACCAGGATTCCATATCTACTTTTTTAGGTTTTAAATAGCTAGGTGAGACTAAATCTTTAAGATTTTTCACCCTTATAGGGGTCATATACGGCCTCTCCCCTATTATTAAATCCCTGTCTTCCTGTAACAAATACCAATATTGGTTTAAAATGTTATTGATTTTCCACCATTCGTTGTTATATTGTGATATAAAGCAAATTTTTTGCTGTTTTGGGTCTACACCTACCACTTTTTTAACATAATTGTACAATGTTTCATCTCTAGAGGTATATTTTGCCTTTTTATAACCCCTAAGAATATCTTTTTTTATGATATCCTCTTTGCTCAAGTCTCCTCATTAATTCCGAGGACTGTCTTTTAAAGGCTTCCATTATGGAACAGTTCCTCCGAATCCGCAGGAACTGTCCCACCAAAATCGCTCTTTTTAAACTGTTAGGATGGTGACTGGATGCCTCCAATAAGGAGTTTACTGCAGTGGCTTTTCGATACACCTATGTTGTCAAAGTACCCATATGTTTTGTAATTTTTAAATCCAAAAAACTCACACTATCTCTATTCCAATCATAAATAAGTTTTATGTTTCGAGTGTTATTATTTAATCTATGAACAAATGCTGATAGGTCCTTCACACTGCCCCTCCATAGGATCAGAATATCATCCATGTATCTGACCCACATGGAAAGGCGGTGCAAAACATCCAATTCCTCAATAATCATAGGTACCTCCTCATTCTCCCATTGCCCTAGATGGAAGCATGCATATGTCGGAGCCCAGGAACTGCCCATTGCAGTCCCTAATTGTTGTTTTAATAAACTCCTTCAAATAGGAATACATTGTTATGCAAAATGAACTCTTGTTTTATTACAAATTCCGAGTGTGCTTTCATATAACTGCCTCGTGAGACCAAGAATTTTTTTACAGCAAATAATCCAACTTTGTGGGGAATGGATGAATCCATTGTTCAAGTAAAGTGTTTCCTCCACTTGAACACCATCTAATTTTCTTAGTAAATCACTGGTATCTAAAATATAGGAGTCCAATGTGTTCAGGAAGGGGCGTAAAATTAAATCTACGTATTGACTAATATGTTCTGTAATACTGCCCCTTCCTGACACAATGGGTTTCCAACTGCATTTAGAATATGCAGTGCAATTTTGTGTACAAAAAGGACATCTTTGAATTTTAAAGTTTTCAGAGATGGGCAACTAAATTAATAAGGGAATTGGGAGACCTTGAATATAAAGAGAGATTGGATAAGTTACAACTATGTACGCTAGAAAAAGGTGCTGGCATGGGGATATGATTACTGTGTATAATACAATAAACTATCTGGGGCATTGTTCACCAATAGAAAATGTCAGAGGACACGCAGACATCCCTTAAGACTTGAAGAAAAGAAGTTTAGACTTCAGGTTCGGAAAGAATTTTTCACAAAAAACAGTCTTCCAGTGGACGTTATTATGGCAGGTTCATTGGACAGTTTAAAAAAAAAAATCGGAATGAGTTTCTGCAAACAAGTAATGTTGCAAGTTATTGGTATTGATTCATAAAGTAGAGTTGATCCAGGGAAATTTCCAATTGCCACTTGGAGTCAGGAAGGAATTTTTTCCCCCTTCATAAATTTGGTGTTTTTTTTTTTGCCTTCCTCTGGATCAACAGTTAGGCAGGAAATGAGGATATTGCTAGATGGTTTGGACTCGATGGACGTATGTCTTTATTCAACCTCAAATACTATAAAAAATGCTATGGACTTGCCTATGTTCATGAATACAAATTATCACCTTTCTGATCTAGTGAGCCTAGACTCCAAACTATGCCTGTTAAACTTAATCGAACACTTATCAATAGATAAAACAAATGAATGCACACTGAATGAGGGAGCTAAGGGGAAACAATGCCAGAGATAAGTAAAAAACACATTTTTATTCCAGTAAATACAGACATAAAAAATGAGCTGGCCAGCTTCACAATCCCTATTCAGTGTGCATTTCATTTGTTTTATTTTTACTCCCTTAAAGGTGTTTCCTTTGGTCACACCCACTTCAGAATATCTTACCTGAGTAGGAGACTAAGTTTTTTTTTGCCTTCCTCTGGATCAACATTTAGGCAGGAAATGAGGATATTGCTAGATGGGTTGGACAGGATGGACGTGTGTCTTTATTCAACCTGAAATACCATACTATACTATATTATATTAAAAGGTCTCGACCAATCCTACTTAGGGGAAACAACCTTAATCAACATATATATACAATAGGATAGAAAATCGAAATCTCCACCCTGACAGACCCCTCACAATCCTGAAATAGACATAAGCAAAACCACACAGATTAACAATAAAATATGTACACCCTTTATTATTACACTAACACAGGACCATAATAAAAACCGAGAGTCCCCGATAATCACAGTGTCACTACCATATAGGAGTCCTAATCCGGGAGAGGAATGGATAGGATAAATGCTGACGGGGAATAGCAGTACTGTCAATAGAAAAAGTTCAAATCACCCCTTCTTGATACAGCAACCACTATCCATGTCACACAAATAGAATGTTAGCTGTGGGGTAAGGGTTATATAAGGGTTCTATACGAAAGGGGAATACAACAGATATACCTAGAGTCCATCCATCTGTGATGTCACGAAACGCGTCAGGGCATGTTTTAGTCCTTATTGTACTGTGATTTTAACAGCACAAATAAAGGCAATGTTTTAACCTGGCAATGGATGGAGTCTTTGTCCGCATATTTGTTGCTTTTAAAGGTTGATGTCTGGAATTACCAGTTTCCTGTGTAGGACGGACTCTCCCGCTAGGAATGCATGGTTTGAGGAGCGGTGGCATGATGTTTCCACTCTAATTCTATTTTCTGTAGCTGTGGGATGTCCATGGCCAAACTGGGACTTACAATGGACTAATGGGTCAAACAGTACTCAGTCATAGATGTAAGCATCCAGTGTCACTCAATAACGCTGGGAGTGAGCTGATTAGCTGGTGATCTTAAGTACATTGTCGCTGTTGCTCTAATCCAGTCCCTTTCAAGTCCATGAATCTTTACACGGTGACGAAATAAACACACATCTAACCCTCCAAACAGTTCTAGTGACCCCCGGAATAGCCCGGCTAAACATAAAGGCACTTATGTGGGATATAATCACTGTGTATAAATACATATATGGGCCATGCAATAAACTGGTGCTTTTGTCACACAGGGAAATCCCTTAAGACTGGAAGAAAGTTGGGAAGGGGTTTTTCACTGTGAGAATGGTAAAACTATGGAACTGTTTCCACCACAGGCACACTGAACTAGCAGGGAGATTCAATAAAAGTCCTTATCGTTTAAATAGGCGTTAATTTTGCCCCAACCAATCAGATCTTATTTAACATTTGAAAGCTAACATCTGATTGGTTGGGGCACCATTTTTAACAATAAGAACTTTTATTGAATAACCCTGTAGATGTAGATATTAAAGTAAGAATATTACAGAATACCGTGTATATAATTGTGTGTACTGTGGATGATGTTCTGCTATTGTAGAAGGGCACATGATCTAAACTGATGGAATAGACTGCCAGGGTTATTCAATAAAATTTCTTATCGTTTAAAATGGTGCTTATTTTGCCCCAACCAATCAGATGATAGCTTTCAAATGTTAAATAATATCTGATTGGTTGGGGCAAAAATGCGTACTAAATCTACCTATATATGGAATAAAGACAAAGGATTATTTGCGTTTATTACTAGAAAAGGAGGGACATTATACACACACAAGATACAGCCGTAAATTCTGTCCTGTTGGCTGCCGACTATCACCGAAAAGAACTGATCCCATTTGGACAGAATATCGTACTGTTGTAATTAGAGCAGTGCTGCTGATAATTTGGCATTGAATGGACATCTATGGGGACTGAAAAAACTTTATACTAAATGAATTTTATATTATGAAAAATGCAATGCACAGAAATCCATTCACATTTTGGTTAATGTGCCTTGAATTTGTTGCCTGAATGTTGACTTACCCAAATTTATTGCAGCAAAAAAAAAGGATTTAGTCACCCCCAAAAAGCATTGCCAAAACCCCTCAAGTAAATATGCACTGCTAACAACCATAGCTCCTTCTAAATGGACTTCAGGGCATCAATACTTACACATGTGCGGTTTCTGGCAATGGTTTATTTAGCGTCAATGATATCCCTTTAAATGTATGAAACATACAGAATCCCCTATCAACCCTGTTAGTCAAAGATGATTGAGGTTTCTAGAATACAAACTGACCAAAGGTTAAACCAGAGTATGGGATTCCCCAAAAAAACTTGCAGGGAGATTCAATAAAAGTTCTTATAATTTAAAATGGTGCTAAATTTGCCCCAACCAGTCAGATCTTATTTAACATCTGATTGGTTGGGGCAAAATTAGCGCCATTTTTAACGATAAGAACTTTTATTGAATCTCTCTGACACTGTGTTTAGTATAAAATGAAATACGGAAACACCATACTTCTGGAAATAAAATAAATATAATAATTAGAATGAAAATAATTAGTCCTCGTTCTTTTACGCGAAGTCTATCTCCTGCAACAACTTATAGCTCTCCCCACTACACACTGCATCACCCTGACACAATGGTGCCTGGCACAGAGACTATTGTAAGGTTGGCACAGCAAACAATTAGCCATGATGTGATTTCTGACAATTTGCTTTGATGGGTCTTGTGAAATATGAAACCCCAAAACATCCTTGCCTCTTGTCAGAGGCAAGATGGAGAATAAGGGGTTTACTTAGCAAGATAAAAAAATAGAAACAAGCTGCAGTATGACGCACTGTAATGATTCGCATTACAAAACACACAAAAAAATGCAATGAAAAAATGTGCAGAGACACACTGTTGTTTGTGCATTGTTTGCAGCCCTTGTAGTTGGAATGTTGTCTGTACAGTCACTAACGACTTTTAAAACCCTGTTGGTCAGGACACAAACTGACCAAAGGTTACAAACCTTCCCACCAGAGTATGGGATTCAAGTTGCATACAATAACGTGTTTTCTGACTAGATAAAATAAGGTCAAAGGAAGAATTCACATGACAGACAGACTCGGTGGGGAGAGGATACACAGTCAATAAACCTTTATTGCATGTTATTATATACATATTACCTTCTCACTTTATATCAATGCACAGCTTGAAAAATAAAACAAGTTTAAAAGTCCATTTCCTAGAGAGGTAGGAAAGCCAATTCTATCTCTAATGTTAGGGACATAGTCAGACATGCAGAGGCACAATTACTATGGGAGAATTCAGAGTTCAGGGGCTCCAGTGCCTCCTCCAGAAAACCACTGTAGATGAATCAATTGGGGGGGGGGGGGGGGGGAATACATGATAGTTATGCTGTGAGCCCAGTGATTCCTAGTTTTGCCATCATCAATATGCTGGCAACTGCGCCACAAGTGGAACTTAGACAGCTTGACAACTTTGACAATTTGCAGGTCCTTCACCCCTCTACACTACTCCATTTATGGAGTCTGCTACCCTGGTATATTGTAATAGTTCAGCAGCAGCTTCTGTACACCCAGGCAACTGAGCGGTAATCACATAAGTCCTGCCTAGCAACCAATCTCCCGACTCTGTTTAAAGATGTATATGCTGCTTTAAGACATATTTCAGTACCCCTACTAGAGGGAACTATATAACAAACTAGACCGCCAGGGTCCTCACCCCTGCCCCTAGAATATCTGCTCAGGACTCAGACACCAACACTAGTCTAGTTCTATTGCAGCGCACTCACACGCTTGGGAGCACGTAGTCATAGGTAACGCTTGCCAAGGGCATAGCCAAAGGTATTTTTCTCCGGGCGTGGTCCGCCACACGGCGCCATTGGGTATTGTCAATACATAATATAAAATTTTTGTTCTACATATCTGTGATACTGATACAGTGCTACAGTATTTAGCAATCAAAGTGTGTGGGAGACAATGAGCTGTGTACTGACAACTGATACTTTCTGTGGAGAAGACACAATGCTTGTCTGATATTGTCTGATTTAGCACTGAATACTTAGCTCTGTACTGTTAACTGATACTGTCCCATTAACACTTACAGCGCGTGGATGACACCATGCTCAGAGCTATTCTAAAGTTTCACATTATAAGAGACTTGGGGAGGTTGTTGTACCGACAGGTGCAATTGCAAATTACAGTTTTAAAGTTACAGTGACCTGTTTGTGGCAATTTATTGAGGGTTAACGTCTTCAAGTCTGTGTCGGTTCGCAAAAGGAATCGAAATCATATTCTGCAAGCAATGTACTGACATGATTGATTTCATCCCCGCTATGTACTGGGAGCCACAATCACCCAGCCAATGAGCAATGCAATGTCCCCTCTCTGACTGGGTAAGGAGAAGGGTATTTAGATGTCACATGGCACAAAGGTGCTACTCGTGAATGTTTCATTTCATATTCCCAGCCTTATCTGTCAACTGATACTGTCTGAACAAGAGGAGAAAATGTGAAGACACAAGGTTTCCCTAGGCAGTGTTAGGAGTTTTAGACCCTGAGACCCCTCTGCTCTAAACCTTACATACAAATACTATTTCCAAGTGCCTTCTCTATTAGTGAATTCAACCACTTTATTTCTACCAGGGGAGGGTTTTCTTTATTCAACCTGTGACATTTGGAAATACAAAACCATTCCCATAAACTGACAGATGTAGTGCCCATACATAACCTATAATACCAATATAGGACTAAACAAATTGGTGAAAATGTTAATGTTATGATTATCCAGATGGGATACACATTATTCTCTATTTGGATGACTATTGATTATCACGCCTGTGTTAATCCCTCCTCTTGGTGGTGTCAATGACAGTGTTCTAGTCTTCAAAGCCTCATGGGAACTGGCAGGGAAGGGATTGCGAAATGCGTTCACTTTGTATATAGCCAGAGGTGGAAATATAAGATTTATAAGTAGAATGAACACAGAGAGTAGATATTCACACAGAGAAGTTCGCACAAGTCAAGATGAAGTTGGTTGTTTGGTTTCTTATTTGGGGAGCGTTCACCCTCAATGGTAGGTGGATTTTCCATCTCTGAATTAAATGTCATTCTACTGCTCTGTAACTTTTACCTTTCACTATTTATATAGAAGAATCCTTTTCTATTTCTTTTCCTATGTTGCCAGAACTTTTGTAAAACTAATTTGTTTTTGCCAAAAAGAAAGTTTATAGTAAAAGAAAATTAAAAATAAAAAATTGGTTTATTTCTTTATTAAACCATTTACTTTTATTTAGCCTTACGGAAGGGCAGGATTTTACCACATTGGGAATGTAGAATGTAGGTCATTGGAATTTGATTGGATGTTCACTAGGGGCAGAGAAAGATTATAATTAAATAGGGGCCCTCTTGTTCTATATACTTGTATGGTATTGGCTGACTTGACTAGGGTTCTATTTTTTAGATGTACACAACTGTGATGATTATTGTTGCATATGTTTGTGTTTTTGTTATAGCTGATGCATTGAAATGCCGTTCGTCCTCCTGTAACACACATGACTGTATGTCAGAGATTGTTGAGTGTGTGCCTGGATTGGATTGCTGCTTTACTATGACAAAAGGGTCCAATGAATGTAAGTTAGATTATTGGTAATTCCGTGTTCTTACTATTACTTAATTAATGATGTACTGTAATTTCCACACTGTTGCTCCTCACAGAATGTATGTAGGTTTGATACAGTTATCTGGTTCAACCTCTTTTACCCTACCACTAATGCCATAATGCCAACCAACCTAACAGTTAAAAAGTTGTAAAAAAAAACAAACCTTCTAGGATGTAATGGAAATACAGTTCCATGTCAAACTGAATTTGAATATAGAATTAAATTAAAGGTATAGAATTCAATTAGAAATCAAACTAACATAAAAAGGTCCCAAAACTCCTAATTGCAGAGGTTATCAATTATCGAGAGATAGGTGCACAGTTGAAATAATGATCTCCCATACAGACAGTCTACTTGGTAGTGTTTGACAAGCCTGTTGTGTTTTAGAGATAGACAGACAGACCGGGAGACCCCATCACAGCACAGAACAAATCCCCCCAATTACTTTGTTGCCAGACAAAAGTTTTTTGGCCCACCTTTATGGCTGACAATTATAAACTGTGTATTGTAAGATTTTAGAGCTGCCTTTTTAAAGTGATTCTATTTGGCCAAAGAAAAAATTACCAGGAGGAATGCCAGATAAACTGTAGTTATTTGTTTAGGATATAATATCAGAAATTCTAAAAATGTTGAATAACTTGTTTGATTATTGACTATTTACGTTTTGTTTTAATTCTTTAGTTAACTATATTCGAGGATGCAGCACCATAGCCTTCTGCAAAAATTTTAAGAACTATGAAGAGAAAACAGATAAACAATCAATAGCATGCTGTGCAGATAATCTATGCAACTGAGCAAAGAGTAGAATAACCAAATGGAACCACTGTCGCCATTTGTAACCATTGACAATATCACTTCTTACGTCATAGGACTGAACAAAGATAAATAAAAATCATAAATAATAAAAAGCTGCTGAGATGACCCTTTGTGTAATTTTTAATGATTTTACCTGTCAGGGGTTATTACAATGTGGGAAACTGACCAATAGAGCTTCCATTTTTATAAACCGTTATCATGTGGATGAGAAAGAAACAGGAAGGTGAGAAAGGAAGGATTTACATTGATGATATCCTGGACTGTGAGGTGTAATTTGTACCATTTTGTCTACAAAAGCACATTTTGGCATAATATAATTTGTACCAGGTACATTTTGACCACAGAAGTACCATTTGTCTACATTATACTTTATCTGCCAAAAATAATGTGTGTCAGAGGGATGTTTGTTCCCAGTTTCGTCTACAAAAATTCATTTTGTGAAGACACATTTTGTCCCCAGAATAAAATTTTTGTATATTTTATCATTGCCTCATTTGTCCCCTTTGTATTTTAATCCACAAAAGTCAATTTTGTCCATGTTTGTTTCTTAAATATTTTCTCTATTGCAGGGTAACATTTTGTGTTAAAAAATAAACGATATCAGTAAAAACAAACATTGCAACAAACATTTTCTTCCAGAAATCCAAGTCATGTAATGAATATTACAGTAAGGCACCCCAAAAGGAAATTTTGCCAGACAATCCAGCATGCAAAAAGGCATCTGCCAATATTATTAAACAATCTGGGGGATATACAATACTGTTCACAAAGGGACGAAAAAAAGTTAAACCCACGCTTCCTGGTGTAATATTGAGAGTGCATGGGTTAAGCTCATTATTTCCAGGGCCTGCTCCTCCTGATGCAACCCCCCCCCCAAAAAAACCCATTTGTTTCTGGGCTACATAATAGCTTGAAAGCGAAAATCCTAAACATCTATAATAGAGGCCTATCAAAGAAAGGGGTGGAGCTGTAATACTTCCGCTCTCCTTACCTGCCAGGTTCTGTGATGCAGTAACTCATGCAGTGAGAGTTTTGCATTGCAAAAACCTGAAGGTAAAACGAGGGCAAAAAGGTAAGTATTACAGCTCCCTCTCTATCTTGCTGTTCATATTAGTGCAGTTTTGGGTTAAATTAGCAAAAAGAGAAACACATCCAACTGCACGTATGTTTTTACAATTGTAAAAAAAAAATTCCCTAGACTTTAAGTGCATTATTTGCACTTTGCGAAACTATGGATTGCATTGTAACACAGTAGTATGAATGTTATTAAAGGCTAAGTGCACTGTAAAATCAAGTTATGTTAATTTGGAAGCTGCAGCTTTAAAAATACTGTTGCCATATTTTTTTTTTACCTATGTCCCTCCAGAGCCTAGCTTTGTGCCTTGGAAGTTGCTGACTGGTTTGCTGAATGTTAAGCTCCACCCCTCTGAGCTTGTGAGTTCCGTGCACACACACGTGCACTGAACTGACAGGCATTACTGTTTGAGGCTCAAGCAGGAGAGTGCACGGAACTCACAGGCATTACTGTTTGAGGTCAAGCAGGAGAGTGCACGGAAACTCACAGGCATTACTGTTGTGAGCTCAGCAGGAGAGTGCATGGAACTCACAGGCCATTACTGTTTGAGGCTCAAGCAGGAGAGTGCACGGAACTCACAGGCATTACTGTTTGAGGCTCAAGCAGGAGAGTGCACGGAACTCACAGGCATTACTGTTTGAGGCTCAAGCAGGAGTGTGCACGGAACTCACAGGCATTACTGTTTGAGGCTCAAGCAGGAGAAAGCAGAGGAAATCTCAGCTTAACATTCAGCAAACCAGTAACAAGATGTCAGCAACTTTCAAAGCACAAAGCTAGACTCTGGAGGGACATAGGTAAAAAAAAATATGGCAACGGTATTTTTAAAGCTGCAGCTTCCAAATGAACATAACTTGATTTTACAGTGCACTTATCCTTTAATGGCATTCCTATACACCGTGGCGTAAACTACCACCCCCGCCACTCCCACGAGCGTGGGGGCCCCGGAGGGAAGCAGGGCCAGACACAAGCCCATAACCTCAGCAATGAATGAAACATACGACAATCAGCTGTTTAAAAACAGTTGATCGTGGAGTGGGAAGGGGCCTGGCCTCCAATCTCGCTGGGGGGGGCCCTTGCAGTTATGCCCCTGCCTATACAAAACATAATGTCCTTGATTTTTTATCAACAAATGCTGTAGGCAAAATGCACAGAAACAAAAGAAAACACTAGTGTGAATAAAGCCTTAAATTGCCAGTAAAATGTAAAAGAAACGCCAGACAAACTATAGCTCCAATAAGAGGTTTTCTTTCTGCTTCCTTCTTGGAGTTCCATTTTTATCTTGTATTTTCTTCCTTGTTATGTTCACTGGCGATCAATGTTACTTGTGGGCATGTGCTACCCATTGGCAGCCACAAACAAATGGTAAGCAACTTTTTTTTTCATTATTACACTTCACATTTGATTAAAATATACACTGCAAATGTGGACAAATATGGGCAATTTTATACATAAGATTATTAAAAGGGAACTACAGTATATTGGCAATAAGGCCCACCAATATTACACAGGATGAGTGTTCTTATCCCCAAACATGTTGTTAATGGCAATACGCACTCGGCAAGGAGTTCATCTTCCCTCTGGATAGTCCCAGGAAAATTCTGGACTCCTCTAAAGGGGGCAACGGTCTTTGATAGCTTCATTTAAGGAAACTAGGTGGCTAATGTTGCCCTTTAAAAACATAGGTGTGCCACAAGAGAAACAAGGTAACTAGGGCACTATATTGTTTAGTCCCTTTCAACAATAACCAGCCATTTTATCTTGGCAAAACCACCCAGAAACTATAACCTACTTTCCCCTTTGGAAGTTCCTATAATTTAATTGTAAAATGATGCCTATTGAAAGATTGGGGAGAGGCATTTTATTCTAAATAGTATCATGCCTAAAGCAGTAGAGACGTAAAGAAAAGAGACGCATTTCACAGAAACCACCTTTATATAAACAGGATAGGGTTTTTTGGAGCTTTTGTAGTCATGAAGAACATAACAAAATAATGGGAACTCTATAGCTGTTTCCAACCTCAATTCAGCCCTGGGGGCCAGGAGCAAGGAAATGCAATGCAATGCTGCCTACCTGATGACTTTTAATTATGTTAATTTTGTAAACATACATTTCAACCTTATACTATGAATAGGATCATGTGACTTCTTATATCTTTGTATTGTAAACTATGGTTACAGATTTCTTATATTTTGTAACACTGATGATATACCGCAGCACCAATTATAACCGAAAAAGGAAATAATTTCAGCATTTTATTCCGAAATCCAATTTTTCTTCAATAAGTTTAGAAAATTCAAAGACAAACCCAATATAAGTCAATGGAAGCCAGATATTTGATACCGATTATTGAATATTCAATACCGATTACAGAATATTCAATGCTGATTACAGAATATTTAATACTGATTACAGAATACGTAATACCAATTACAGAATATTCAATGCTGATTACAGAATATTTAATACTTATTACAGAATACGTAATACCGATTACAGAATATTCAATGCTGATTACAGAATATTTAATACTGATTACAGAATACGTAATACCGATTACAGAAAATTCAATAACAATTTACATAACATTTAATACCCATTACAGAATATTCAATGCCGATTACAGAATATTCAATATCGATTACAGAATATGTAATACAGATTACAGAAAATTCAATACTATTTTACAGAATATTTAATACCGATTACAGAATATTCAGTACTGATTACACATTATTCAGTACCGATTATCAATTATTGCACATAGATTACAGAATATTCAATACCAATTTACAGAGTATTTTGTAATGATTACAGAATATTCAATGACAGAATGATTCAATTCAACTCTTACCAGCAGAACTGATCTCAACCTAGTCAGTTAAGTAATTTGGGTTCACCAATACTTTTCAGCTTTAGGTAGGTCTCTTCCGTCTACCTTGGGCCTTCCACTTGAGAAAGGGTACTTGATACCCGAAACATGTTGTGGCGCATGGATTATAAATAAATTCCTTCACAGCATAGTCTGTTTCAATGGTCTCCGTCTACAATTTCCCCCTTTTTTGTTGATCTCAACCTAGAACAGGTGTGTTCCTTACTGGATTTGTGCCTGAATACCACCTATTTGAAATACAGGGAAAAGTTCTATAAGCTAAAAAACGGATGTGCTATGGGATCTCCAGTTTCACCCATTGTGGCCAACCTTTAAATGGAGGAGGTAGAAAAACAGGCGCTTAATACCTTTAAGGGCATAGCACCCAGCCACTAGTTCAGATATGTGGATGACACCTGGGTTAAAATCCACCTGAAGGAAGTACAAGCTTTCACAGAACACATTAATGCTGTAGACCAAAACATCAAATTTACAAGGGAAGAGGTACAAAACAACAAACTGGCTTTCTTGGACTGCTTGGTAGAAGCTAAGGAGAATGGTAAACTGGAAGTAGAGGTTTACAGAAAACCAACCCATACAGACCAGTATTTGATGTTTGACTCCCACCACCCTTTAGATCATAAGCTGGGTGTCATCAGAACCCTGCAACACAGAGCTGAGAACATCCCCTCTAGCACAGAGGCAAAGGCGAAAGAAATGAAACATCTCAGAGGAGCCCTTAAAACTTGTGGATATCCAGACTGGGCCTTTGTCAAAAGAAGTAGAAGGAAAGAAAAGAACACGTATACCAACAGTGAAGGGGAAAAGCAAGACAGGAGAAAGAACATGGTCATCCCATATGTAGCAGGGGTCTCCGAGAAATTAAGAAGAAATTTAAACCGAACAACACACTGAGGCAGCAATTGGTACATCCGAAAGACCCAATACCGAAACACAAGAAAAGCGACATCATATACGCAGTGCAGTGCAGTGAAGAATGCTCTGATTTGTATGTGGGGGAGACCAAACAGCAACTGCATCAACGTATGGCCCAGCACAAGCCAATTCCTCAGGTCAGGACTCAGCCTACCACATCTTAAGGATAAAGGACATACCTTTGAAGATTGTAATGTTAACATATTGGCAAAGGAACATGACTGGTTCAAGAGAGGTGTTAAGGAGGCTATTTATGTGAATAACGAAAGACCCAGCCTAAATAGAGGTGGGGGGGTTCGACACCAACTGTCTGCCATGTACACTGCTGTTTTGACACCTTACCCTGGGCGTTCCTATAACACCTCTTAGCCACTATGCAATCACGCCCTTAACACTTGGCTGTGATATGCTAATTGGGATTTTCCAGGGTACATTATTGCCAGAGATTCTTGTACAAGTCATTCTGAATTGAGAAAGCCAGTCGGATGACTAGCGAAACGTCTTCAAGAACTAAACTTCAAGTCCAGTTGATCTAATTGAATACAACAGATAATACTGATTACAGAAAATTTTATACCGATTACAGAATATTCACTATCAATTTACAGAATATTTAATACCAATTACAGAATATTAAATAACGATAATCAATTATTCAATATTTTGTATTGAATAATCATTAATTGATATTGAATATTTGATAATTGGTACTGAATATTACATAATCTTTATCAAATATTTTAGTTCCAAAAAGTTTTGGTTTTGAAACGTTCCACGGAAATTTAGTTTGAATAGTAACCAGGTTTGAAACAAACAAAACATTTCCACTGAAGATTTCCACTATTAGGTAATGTTTCCGCTTCTATACTGTAAAAATATTTTTTTCCCTGTGGTGTATCATTTAGTGGGTTTCAACCATGACATATTCATCAATTACTATCTCAATAAATAAGTCTTACTATCTGTGCAGTGAATTGTGGTAATTTATATACTGTTACCATAATAAGCATCGGAAAACATGTCTGCAGTCCTATTCACAATCAGTGTGTGTACAATATTAATGATGGCCTAGTTAAACCAGTGATCAGTGTACCAATGTGCATTTCATTATAAACAATTCAATACTTTCAATCCCACATAGAGCAACTGACTCTTCAATTCCAGGGTCTCCATTAAATAAAGAAGCAGCTTATGTAATGAAATAGATATAGTTTGCCCAATAATAATGATACTAAGCAACAAATAAGATGTTTGTTTTTTTTACTGATCTACTGATTGGTTATTGGGAGTTAACAGCACAGGCAAACGTACAGACACCTTAGCACATAGACCTACTACATAGGCCAAATATCTTCATACGTGTAATAGATTATCTACTGCTGCATTCAATAAATTAAAGGTAATCCAGCTCTTCATTAATACTGATTACATTTTCACTGTGAGAACGGTAAAGCTATGGAACTGTCTTCCAGTGGAAGGTTCATTGGTCAGTTTAAAAAAAAAGCTGGATGAGTTTCTGCAAACAAGGAATGTTGCAAGTTACTGGTATTGATACATAAAGTAGAGTTGATCCAGGGAAATTTCCAATTGCCACTTGGAGTCAGGAAGGATTTTTTCCCCCTTCATAAATTTGGTGGGTTTTTTTGCCTTCCTCTGGATCAACAGTTAGGCAGGAAATGAGGATATTGCTAGATGGGTTGAACTGGATGGACGTATGTCTTTATTCAACCTCAAATACTATACTATACTATACTAATGTCAAATAATGAAATCCCAATGGTAACATTGTCCAGACATACTGTAAGCATGTCATCAAATTAGGCAAGATGAGACATCCATGTCAGGCAGCAAAATCCAATGAAATCAATGGGATAGAACCTAACATCCATGCAATATATAGGCCCAAATGGTGTTTTTTTTAACATTTTGTTTGCAGGCATTGACAGAATGGGTCAGGTATGTATATAGGTTTATGTTCCAAGGACAAAGCCACCGAGATAACACAAGGTAGCTAGGGAGGAGAAAACAAACACAGATGGAGAGAAGCAACTGGAAAATAAACATGTTTTTCCAACATGAGATTGTTTGAAGAGAAAAGTATATCTATGCAGTATACATTGTTTGTATGAGTGTACAAAGCACAAATAATACTTCACTAGACATACGGAAATGTATGAATATTTTATAAAGTTCATACCAATTTAGCATCTGAAAATGAAGGGGCTAATTTACAAAGGTGCAGCATTGGTATTTACTGATGAGTGCATTGGTTTTTTTATGACATTGGCCCAAAAGCTTGTCATGGCCATAAATTGCCTTTTGATCCTGGTATCTTGCCAGTTTTTATATATACAGCGCATCCAGAAAGTATTCACAGCTCTTCACTTTCTCCAGATTTTGTTATGTTATGGTCTGATTCCAAAATGGATTAAATTAACTTTTTCCCTCAGAATTCTACACAAAACAACCCATAATGACAACGGGGGGGAAGTTTACTTGAGGTTTAGGCAAATTTATTGAAAATTTGAAAAAACAAGAAATCACGTGTACATAAGTATTCACTGCCTTTGCTCAATGCTTTGTCGATGCACCTTTGGCAGCAATTACAGACTCAAATATTTTAGAATATGATGCCAAAATCTTAGCACACCTATCCTTGGGCAGTTTTGCCCATTCCTCTTTGCAGCACCTTCCAACTCCATCAGGTTGGATGGAATATGTCTGTGCACAGACATTTTAAGATCTGTTCAATCCATGTTCAATCGGACTCAAGTCTGGGCTGTGGCTGGGCCACTCAAGGACATTTACACAGTTGTCCTAAAGCCACTCGTTTGATATCTTGGCTGTGTGCTTAGGGTGCTAATGAACCGCCATAGTATTGAGCAAAGGTAGAAAATACTTATGTGATTTTTCAGGTTTTTTTATATTTAATTAATTTGCCAAAACCTCAAAATTAATTAATTTGCCAAACCCCCTTTGGTGTTCCCTGCTGTTGACATTAGTGAGCTGACATTTCAGGTTCTGTAACAGTCCTTCTTCTTCCCAGGATGCACCACATCCTTGGAATGTTTCTAACAATTATTTCTACTCATTGGCTATTGGATGGGTCAAAGATGCTCAGATCTCTACTGAGAAACTGAATCAACCCAGGCGCTGGGTCAAGGGCAAGACAATAACGGTCTCTATTAGGGGTCCTGCAAACTGGAAGTCAGTATTTATTTATACACAGACAAAATACTGAATTGGCAGATTAAGGTCATTGGGATGGAAAAATACTGCTCTTTTTTCTTGAAAAGTACATGTATTTGCACTGAACTTCCCCTTTAAGGAGCTATGCCTTATCTCACGTTCTTCAATCAATTGACTATGAGCGACAAACGAAGAAAGAAGATATTTACCTTACACGTGATCCACCACTGCAGCAGTGACAGGTCCCGACCACTTCCTGGTTCAGAGTAACTATAGTGCACATGCACTAAATACAACTCCCAGCATACAGCTCCCAGCTTTAGGGATTACTGCCCCCCCCCTCCGAAAGCTTCCCCCAGTGTTGAATTGCCTTCTCCTACCTTCTCAGTAATATGGCCACTCACTCCGCTTCCTCTGCTCTGCCGCGTGATGTCACTACCCAGTGCTGGGAGAGAGGCGCCGAGTAGTGACGTCAGTCAGCAGAGGATGCTGAGCGGACGGCCGTCGACCAGATTATAAATCAAGGTTCAGTTTTCAGGCTATTTTTAAGCCTGAAAACCTTAGTTTTACTTGAGTATATATAAGGGATAATGCGCCCCTTACAGTATAATATAAGGATATTACGCCACCGAGGAGTTCCCTGACCATATAGAAGCACGAGACCGTAGGCTGAGTGCTTTTATACAGGGCAGGGAACTCCAAGGTGGCGTAATGTCCATATATTATAATGTGAAGGAGCGCATTATTTCTTATAATACATACGTTTTAGATTCCTTCACCCCATTCACATTTTAAATTCTAGCCTTGTCTCTATTCCCACATTAATTTAAACCCCCAAGCTACCATCTGTAACTTAAACCCAGTAGAAAGGAACATCCCAGCCCAGCATCTATGCAGGGCAAACAAATCTTTGTGGCGGAGAGAGACATTGGGTATACAGTGACAGGAAGCAGCTCCAGCAGGTTCCGTTAGTGAAATTAACACTGCAAAAAACGCTGAGTCATTGTCCAGGAATGAACACTGGAATGGGCAGAGTAGTGGGATATAAGAAATATATGAAATGAGTCACTTAGTGACATAGCTGAGTGATTTTTATAAGGATATATACCACTGCAGCTCCCATTATAAAATATAACACTTATGTATTATATGTATGTATGTTAATTTGTAAGAATAGTTGTAATCATATAAAACAGATTTTTGTTTAGTTGTTACTTTCAATTATTTTTTTTTTGAGTGAAAAAAAGGTTTGTCTTTAAACATTGCATCAAAAAAGCAAAGAGCAATAAACTGTTTCTTTACGGTACATGGGCGACTATATTGAAAAAACAGCTTTGACTTATCTTAATCTATAAATAAATACATGTTAGTAGCAGTGTGTTGCTGCATGTCTTCAATCTGGTATTTTTATGTTCAGGCCCAGTATTTCCCTTATCATTAACTGACTCCTCCTTCCATCTGATCTGACTTTTTGTGAAGTCAAGCAAGCTCAGTTATGACTGTCAGCCAGTAGTAGGAAAAGGAATTTTCAACCATGCAAATTACACATTACCAATGTCAGTTCCTCTGAATCAACTACTAGATAGGAATCATGGCTAGTGTAAAATAGGTTGAATATCACAAATCCATGTTTATTTAACCTTGACAGCTATACAACCTTAGATACTGCAGGATACTGGACTGTTGTTATAACACAAGCCCCAATTAATTCTTCTGAGAACAGTCAGATGTTAAGTTGCAAACTTCCCAGAATACAGGAGATAGTGAAGTTGACATAGATATGGTCCAGAAATAGCTAAGCAATTACAAAAATGTAATTCCAATAAATATTCTTGGTAATCTGTAGCACATTCATATCTAGCAGTGGGTTTCCATGAGAGAAGAAAGGACAATTTTAGTGTTCAATCATTTTTTTATTGATTTTTGAGTTACAATTAGTATTGTGGGGTATTCATAATCCATGGTGATTAGGACATATTGATTAATCGTTAGTATCTTAAACCATTATATCACTCATAGTTTAATTATATACAACAAGCTTTGCTGCAAAGAACATTTTTTACAAGGGTAAACTTATTTTGTAAACACAGTCGATCCAAGGGGTCCATGTTTTTATAAACAGATGTAAAGGATCTTTTAGTATATGAAAAATTCTTTCACTAATCATTATATTATTACCTCTATGTATCACTGTTGATATGTTAATGATTGTGTTCTCCATTTCTCCATCTAATACTTCTGAAAGGATTTGGAATATGGCTGTGCATATTTTTGCACTGTGGGGCATATATGAAAAAAGGTGTCATTCCATTGCTCATTTCACTTCCCATGCGTTTTGAAACTTGTGTTTAACGATTCCTTCTGTTTTATACTGCCAATAATATATATACATAGCACAGGGTGTTTTTTCGATAGTTTGAGAAAGAAATTTTTAAATTCTGTAAGTGATAGTTAATCTGATCTGGTTTATAGAATTTTGTTCATATATGTAGAGATTTGTAGGTATTGGAAATGGCACCTAGGGGGAGTTGCAAATTTGTTTATTAATTAATTAATAAACTTAACAATTAATCCATTGTTGTAGAAATGTGCTAATCTGCATATACCCGTTTCTATCCTCCAGGTATATCCTTTGTCTTGGTATCCTGGATGGAATGTTGGATCTTGTGTAGTTGGCATTAAAGATGGATTTGAAACCCCATTTGTATTTGTTTTTAATTCTGTGCCAAAGTTGAAATGTGCTTTACGTCCATGGACAGACTGATGGCGGCTATTTCTTAAAGTTCTTGCGTATCAACGCTATTGATAGGGTGTGATAAATCTGATTCTATTTCTTCCCATCTGGGAATATTATATTTTTTTGCCAAGCGACTAAGTGGCATTCCATTCCTCCCTGTGTTTTTGGTGTGTATAATATTGTTCTTGATATTCTTGGTTGTTTGTTTTGCCATATCAACTTTAATATTTGGTTTTGTAGTGGGTTTTGCCATATTTTGGGCAAGAGGGCAACCTTGCCTTGTACCTCTTGGTTATTGGTTTGGACTACACAGGTGGTAATTTTATTAAAGCTTTTGGGTTATTGTAATCACCCTCTATTATATTTAATAAAGTCTGGGGGAATTTGAAAGCTAAAAGTGTTTCTTTTATGTATTGCCAGTCTAGGCTATCAAAAGCCTTTTCTATATCAAGTGTCATAATACAGCTTTGTATTTAGTTATTATTCATGAAACCTAATAAATTGCATCCTCTTCTAATATTGTCTGCCTGGGATAAACCCCACTTGATCGCAATGTACTAGGTGTGGCATATATGAATTCAGTCTGGTGGAGAGTATTTTTGTTAGGATTTTAATATCTTGGTTAATTAGTGATATAGGTCTACAGTTCTGTGGTGGCTTTGCCAGGTTTTGGTAATAAAGTAATATGTGCTATGTTAATTTCTGTTGGCATTTGATCCCCCTTGAGAGAACAGTTAAACATGTTGACTAGGTGGGGTGTTAGTTGGTTTTCAAATTTTTCATAATATATTCCTGTAAGGCCATCTGGGCCGGGGCTTTATGAGCTTTTAATTGTTTCATGGCTTAAGTAGTTTTTAAAATTGTGATATTTTGGACCTGGGCTGTGGCCATCTGTGGTGTCAAAGTATTCTTTGGTGAGTTTGCTTATAGAAAGGATGAGATTGTTTCTTTGCTTGTTGTGTTTGGATTTGTGTATAAGTTTGTACAGTATAGTATGTTTGGAAGATTTTGTATATTGATTCTGGGTTGGTTGTAAATGTTCCTAGGAGTATTCGCAGAGTGTTACTTTGTTACTATTTCCACTACCCTAGGTATTGCGGCCAGCTCTGAGTTTCTGAGAGGAGGAGCTTGCAAGAGGGATGCTAACGTATGTCCCATGTGGGTGGAAGGAGAGAGGCAGACTTACTAAGCATGGCAGAAGAAGATCCTCGCAAGCACTGTACCCCACCTAGACCAGACCGGAGGAATCCTAGGAAGCCTGAATCCAGAGATCAATGTGTGAAGTTCACACTAACATCTCCCAATATCTGTTATCCATCAGAGCTTCCAGGTGGTCCCTCTTCCACGAACTTGCTTCTCTCCTCCTCATCAGACAGGTAAGGGCTGACGGCTTATTTCCTTAGGGTTAGACCTATTTGGACTTCTACACCTTGGAATTTTCCCCCTTATTGCGTTTGTTGTTGGGGATTTGCAGATTCGCTTTGCACTTATACCTTACTGTCGATCGGAAATGGTAAAATGGGTTTCGATATTTGGAGCAATCTGACAAGATCGCTCCAAATGACAAGTCCCTGTAGAGTTAGTTTTAGGGAGAGAGAAAAAATAATTTAAAGCTTGTGGCTATCTTTAAAATGACAAAGAAGTTTGGGGCAGAGCTTATGATGCAGCTGATACAAGTGGCTTGCAGAGGTGCTGGTGATGTCACAGCTCACTGAGGAAGCAAGAAGCACCAACATTTATACTGCTGTAAGTCTGGATAGACTGCAGGTAGAAGCATGATCCTGAAGTCATTTTAAAGATAAAAGTGTGCTCTTCATAACAAAGGGTGATTTTTGTATGGAGATGACAGTTCCCCTTTAACAGAAACACAAGAAAAACTGTAAGAGTTAAAGACTCAAATCAGGGAGATGTAATAAAAGTTCTTATCATTAAAAATGGTAATTTTGCCCCAACCAATCAGATGTTATTTAACTTTTGAAAGGTACTGTAACATCTGATTGGATGGGGCAAAATTAGCACCATTTTTAACAACAAGAACTTTTATTACATCTCGCCGAAAAAGTCTTGATTGAGGATTAGGAGGGCGCTGAACCTTGCAGTACCCTCTGGCGGGCATTGTACAAAAAGCTACCAGGTGGGCATTGTACAAAAAGCTACCAGGTGGGCATTGTACAAAAAGCCAGTTCAGCATACAAAGAGTTCACTTAGAATGGGTTCCATAAAGTAGTCCCAATAGGGAAGGGTTTTTGGGAATTTGGGATATTGTTGCTTACATTCCCACTGCAGGTTTAATATTTAACAAACTGTGAAATGGAACAAGAGATTAAGAAACCTGCCACTTTTAAAATAAACAGATGGGAAATGATTAGGTATAAAAAGAGAATTTTTACCAGACATTAATAACGAAACACTGTTATAGCTGACAAACGCAATATGAAAGCCTTTCTATTCTTTATTTTGGGAGCCTTTATCCAAATGGTAAGTTATGTTTCCCACTGTACACCATACACCTAGTGTGGAGCTGTTTGTCAAGTTTAGAAATATTTATTTATAAATCTTCAGGAGGAATTTTCCCCCCAAAATAATCCTAAAAAATGTTGGAATTAATTTTAATATTTGTAATATTTAGTTAGATCAATTATACTTCAAGTTTATTTTAGAAAAATTTCCCCTAGTTTGCCATGTCCTCACCCTGGGTAGCGTTCATGGGTGGGGGATTGGCTGGAGAGTGTGGTGGTATTAATGTTCTATAAGTTATGTTATGTTTAACCACAGGCCCACGTCACAGAACTCTGACTTCTGGCATTCCTATAATTTGGCATATTTCCTAAAGTCCATTCCCATTTCTAATGTTAATGTTGTTAAGTCTGTTTTATTCATTTGAGCTATTCACCATATATTGAGGTACATTATGTACATATCTATTGATCCAATATTATTTTAATCACTCTGATTGCATGATTGCAGGTGAAGCTTTAAAATCCTACCGTGGCTCCTGTGTTGGATCAGGCTCTTGTTCAAAAGAAATTGTAACCTGTTCACCCGGTGTTGATCTGTGTTTTTCTTTGATAAAGAGCAGTCCCCTGTGTAAGTAATACTGTACTAAAGTGTGTTCCCTGCATCCATCAGGGTACCACAAAGCCAATGCTAAATATTTTCTTAAAATTGACACCTGTAATAAAGCAAACAAGTCCATTTTTCATTGCTGTATGTTGCCATCAAAATAGAAAAATGTATCAGTTATGTTAGGCATTTCTGGCTAAATATTTCTCAGGAAAGAATTTCCTATTGTTGTAGATTTTGATTAATGCTACTATTTTAACATATTTACAGATTTTTAGCGAGATGGTGGAAATGCCCTTGAATAGGTTTGCAACTAACATTATGGTGCATATTTATAAAGAGCCAAAAATAACGCAATAAAATTACCGCCACACATCGCCGCGTCGAAAATACCGCTATTCTCCATCTTTATAATGGCGAGCGACATAGCTGCGGCGATGTGCGGCGGTAATTTGTGCTTTCTTTGCAGCAATACTGCACGCAAGTACAATATCGCCAGAAAGGGAGTTGAAATCCCTTCATGGCGATATGGAGCAGGGGGCTGGGAGGGGCTGCTGGGAAGGGGTCACAGCAGGTGGTCACATCCGCCGCAACAGGGAGGGGGGCAAGCAGGGTGTACGCCCACCGTGGCGGCGACCACCCTCCGCAGCCCCCTTCCCAGCAGCCCCTCCCATCCCCCTGCCCCGTATGCTCACGGGGAGGGGAAGGGAATGCTGGGGGGGTGGAGGTACCTTTTGGGGCTTAGGGGGTCCCGCAGCTTGTACCGGGACTCCCCCTCCACGGCCCTATCAGGGCCTTTGCGGCTCTGACAAGTGCCCTTGCGGCCCTGAGAAGTGCCATTGTTGGGGGTCCTGCAGCTCGAACCGGGACCTCTATTGGCTCTTCCATCCGGTGACAGCAACTCCGCTGAGGCCACCGACCCTGAGAAGTACACCTGCGGCTCCCAGGGGTACCTCCGGCCCAAGTGGCCTCGACGAGGCCGATGTTACCGGCGTCTTGATCCGACATGACATCTTTGGGCTAGCAACACCAACACCACTGAAGTGCCGATGCCAGGCAGGCTCACTGCGGAAGACAGTGAGCCCGCTGGTACCGCCGGCCTCAGCAGAGCCGATGTTGCTAGCCGCTTCTGTCATTCTTTCTTTTGTCATCTACTGCGATGACTTCTGAGCTCCGCAGAGGTTTGCAGAAAACCCTAATCCGTTTCTGATTGGTGAATTCTTCAATGCTTGGTTTACATGGTTTACATTAACCAATCAGATTTTCCGAAATATTTAAAAATTTCTGAAATAAGACCCCTTAAGCCCCAAAGGCACTTCTCAGGGCCGCAAGGGCACTTGTAAGTGCCGCAAGGGCCCTTCCCTTCATTTACCCATGAGAGGGGGCTGGGAGGGGCTGCTGGGAAGGGGGCGGCAGCGGGTGGTCACTGCCGCGGGGGGCGAGGCGGGCATATGCCCCTGCTGTGCCCCTCTGGCTAATGCAACCACCCACGGTGAGGTGGGCGTGCCTCCCATGGCGGGTGCACACCCCCACACCGACCCCCGGCGATCTCAGCCGTTTGTGAAGTTAAATGGCAGAGATTAACGCGGCGCATCAGTTACCGCCACTTTATAAATAGAAGCTAGAAGCGATCGGCAACTGATGCGCGAAAATTTACCGCTCATTTATAAATATGCCCCTATGTCACTCTGTGCCATATTTATAACAGCACAGTACATTAACTTTGCAATGCAAAATAAAGATAATGCTGAACATCAATTATATTTGGTGTTTCTTTCTAAATATTCAGGGATAGAATTTCCTTTTGTCATAGGCTTTGATTAATGCTATTGTTTTTGTGTCAATGTCAAATAAAAAAATTAAAGGGCATCTCCTCACTTTCATCAACCTATATAGAGATATTAAGAGGTTTGCAACCAATAATATTTATAAAAGCATGACGCAGAAAATAAAGTTTGCTATTTTCCAACCGTAGTGGTCATTCACACTATCCACGTCATAAAATAACGATAACAGATATCATTTTTAAATCTCAATGCCAAACCTTATAATATAGATAATCGTTCGGTATCAATGTTTTAATACTGCGGCTTTATAAATACTGTCCATATGTTGTCTCCCTCTGCAGTGATAGCTACTCGAGGATGTACCACTCAGACTGCTCAACAATGCAAATATTTGAACCGAAAACTAGATGCTGTTCAAAAGATCTTTGTAACTAATCAAGGAAAATATTGAACAGAGTGAAAGGCAGGATAACCACCCAAAACCATATATATACTTTGTATTAAATAAGTAATAAACATTGCTGCAAAATAATTAATTGGCCGTGCTTGTTTTCTTACTGACCTAGTTAAGGAAAATGATATCAGGACAGACAGGATTTTACTTTGACACAATACTGAAATATAATGCTTTGTGCAAAGCCAATCTTGTAATTATAACATGCCATACGTAATTATTATCTATTTCCTAAACAAACTGCCTGGAATATCTTCAAAGTTTATAAATATTTTACTGGTGATGGTCTACGCAATACAGAGGGTGTGTGCAGAGTATAGAAACATACAGACTACTGACATAGAAATCAAGTTTATCCTCCAACAGGTACGATTACTAAAGCTTCACCTGAAAGTAAAGAGATCCCGATGCTGGGATCCCCCCTGGGTCTGTCACCTTGCTAGAAATATAAGAAATCTGGAGCAGAGAAACAAGCAGATTAAACGGTAAACAAATTTATTCCAAAACCTTTAGTTACATGTTTCAGTCCTAATAGGACCTTTCTCAAGCAACTGTCTGTCGGCTTGTACCATAGTTGCCAACAGTCCCAGGTCCTCATTTACCCAGACTCGCTGGGCAAATATATGGAGTTAAAGTTGCGCTAACCAGTTCGCTACCAATTCGCTACCAGTGCGACTTTAGCTCCATATTAGCGTTGGATGCGCGGGTTCAGAAAAATCACAGCGCATCCGAGACTCACGATTTAATATCGCATTTGCACTAGTTTTAGTGCAGGATTTTAACACCGGCAAATAGCTGGCGTTAAGATCCCGCAGTGGGTAAATCCCTTACCGGGATTTACCCACATTCGCAAACGCAACATTAAATCGCGGAAGAAGCATTTAACTAGAGTGATAGCGGCTCTGGTTAAATGAGCCCCCCAGACTTTATAATGTAGTCCTGGCCCTGCTCATCTTAAGACCAGGGGGATGTCCCACGATCTGGAACTCAGTTGTACCTGTACCTTTAAAGTTTAAATTTCTCGGAGGGCAGTGAATCGGACTTTCTTGAATGATAGGTAGTAGAGGAAGGTCACGTGACCTTGACAGTCTCCGTGTACCATCCAGCACACAACGAAGGGGAGGGGTAGTGGAGTAAGAGGCAAAGCTGTTTAACACTTTCACTCCCTCTCTGCCACAGCACATCACAAATCAAAGAGTTAATGAGATAATTGATAAGGAATGCCAAAAGATGTACATCAATATGCTGCTGACTGGCCTGCAGGGGGGGCTTGAGGGGGAATACCTTATTGCCCTACATGTTAGAAATGTATACTGACAGTGCTGCAAAATGTTTAATGCATGGGGAAGTGCAGGGGCACCATTAGAAATGTCTGTGCCTCATACTAGATAAATTACTGGGCCCCCACCACAATTTGCCACAATCATGCTGCACCCCCACTACACCTCTTTAGTAACCCCCTTATACATTGAGAAGCCACTCTCCCCCCAAACCCCCACTACTGAGAAGACACTCCTCCCCCCACATGAGAAACAACTATCCCCTTCTCCCCCCCAGTCAGGAACATTCCTAGACCTTTTGTCCCCTGAAATACTTAAAGTTGCCCCTGCATCATCCTACAGCAAGCCGCTGAAAAAAATTGTTGGGGGAAAAAAGGGTGTGGCTTGTGGAGGTAGGTGTGGTGGGCTGACTTTACACAGAATGGTGAACTGGAGGGCTGACTTAACACAGGCTGGTGAATTGGTAAATAAATAAATAAAGTGCCCACAACACAGACTGGTAAACATAAGATGGGAAAGATAATCAATGCACATTCCTAGGCTCCATACAATATCATATTATCTGCACACTGGCATACTTTATAAACTGGCCATTTATATTAAAGTACCTCCCATAAAAGGGGTGTATTGGGGGTGCTAAAGCACTGGATGGCCTCTTCCCTCATTTTAAAATGCCTGAGGGGGAAGGGAGAGAGCCTGTTATATGGATCCAGTGTGTAAGAATGAGAAATGCAAAAGTTTGCTAATCGTAATTGAAGTAAAAGAAATTGAAAAGGTTAGACGTTAGGACCTTCCAGACTGGGGTTACCTTGACGTGGTTGGAAGGCTTTTCATTCATGTGATCACAGTAATATATATTAAAACCCCTTTGTTTATAAAGTATGCCGGTGTGCAGATAATATGATATTGTATGGGGCCTAGGAATGTGCATTGATTATCTTTTCTATGTTTATATAGATGTTTGACCAGATCAGTATAACTTCCACTAAATGTAGTTGTAAATTAGCCTTATTGGAGTGCTTCCACAATTCCTGTATTGTAAACATAAGATGGGCCCATACAGACTGGTAAATAAAGCATGCCCTCATGCCCAGGTACACCCGGGGTAACTGGTACATACAAGTTTGCCCACAGTGACTGGTGTATAAGTGCACAACTTTGCCAACAGTGACTGGTGTATAAGTGCACAACTTTGCCCACAGTGACTGGTGTATAAGTGCACAACATTGCCCACAGTGACTGGTGTATAAGTGCACAACTTTGCCCACAGTGACTGGTGTATAAGTGCATAACTTTGCCCACAGTGACTGGTGTATAAGTGCATAACTTTGCCCACTGTGACTGGTGCATACAACTTTGCCCACAGTGACTGGTGTAAAAGTGCATAACTTTGCCCACAGTGCCTGGTGTAACATACACTTTGCCCCGTGACTGGAGGCATACAACTTTGCCCACAGTGACTGGTGCATACAACTTTGCCCACAGTGACTGGCGCATACAACTTTGCCCACAGTGACTGGCGCATACAACTTTGCCCACAGTGACTGGCGCATACAACTTTGCCCACAGTGACTGGTGCATACAACTTTGCCAACAGTGACTGGTGTAAAAGTGCATAACTTTGCCCACAGTGACTGGCACATACAACTTTGCCCACAGTGACTGGCACATACAACTTTGCCCACAGTGACTGGTGCATACAACTTTGCCCACAGAGACTGGTGCATACAACTTTGCCCACAGTGACTGGCACATACAACTTTGCCCACAGTGACTGGCGCATACAACTTTGCCCACAGTGACTGGCGCATACAACTTTGCCCACAGTGACTGGCGCATACAACTTTGCCCACAGTGACTGGCGCATACAACTTTGCCAACAGTGACTGGTGTAAAAGTGCATAACTTTGCCCACAGTGACTGGTGTAAAAGTGCATAACTTTGCCCACAGTGACTGGTGTAAATATAATACATACAAAAAACAGAATTCTAGTGCACAAACAATTTTAATTGCATATTGGCTACCTCCATAAGGTTGCTACTACAAACAGTCTGCTAAACCCTGGATAAATAAAAGCAATTAGTTCAGTAAGTTGACTTAATTATTTTAAGCCCAGTCACCACGTCAAGGTTGCTTTCTTTAACTGGGTCCTAACCTACTGGTACTTGCCTTTTTGGCTACATGAGCTGACAGCTTCTCCTGTGTGGCCTGGATGCTTGAAGCTGACTCTCTAATTTAAAGGGCATGTCCAGCCCTTTTTTAAACTTTTCATATGTTATACATATTGATCCCCCAGCCCCAACCGCCGTAATAAAATTCTTAGAAAGTGCCCCGATATGTACTTACCTTCCCTCTATCCTCCGCGGCAGTCTCCAGGCCCTCTGCTCGCATGGAAATGCAAGCAGGGGGTGGGACTGGCAGCCGCGTCCCTGATTGGCTGAGAGGCAGCCAATCAGAGACGTGGCTGCCGGCTGCTCAGAATGCCGGAGGATAGAGGGAAGGTAAGTAACACTTTCTATGAAATCTGTTACGGCGGTTGGGGCTGGGGGATCAATATATATAATGTATAGTGGGGAATTTACACTAGGGGGAGGGAGAAGAAAACGGGAGGGAGAGGGAAGGGGGGGAGGACTCTCCTGCGCATGCCTCAACCTTGTCGAGGTTGGGGCAGAGACAAGAGCAGGATGAGTCACTGGGAGCTTCTACATTACAATTTTCCTGGATTTGGAGGGGCACAGCATGGCAACCATAAGGAGCTGGGATGTAAGGTAAGGATTTTTGTACACTACAGAGTGGGGCCAGTATGGGGTTAATTTTAAGTTTGGGGGGTGGACATGCCCTTTAAAGTACTTTGCTCAAACCTAACTCTGGGTGGAGTATAATTTCCCAGAAGGCTTGGCCAAACCTTCAATGTAGGTTCATTGAAGCATAGACTCTTTGAGCAAAAGGGAAGCAGAGAGTGTGTAATACAAGTCACTACAATGTGAAAATTACCCAGGAACTCACTGGGATAGCTACGTTTCCCAAAACAATGGTGATTATCTGCCAAAAACAGTGAAAAGTACCATGGACTAGGGAAATATGCTTGATACATAAACTGAGATATTCTTATTGAAAGGCAACAAGATCTAGAAAAGTGCAAAAATCTTTTCATTATGATACAGATCTTAAAAAAAAAGAATAGTGTCCCTCTGAGGAAGTGTTCACAGTAGGTAGGAAATTCATCAGGGTTTCCCTGCTTTCTATTTGAGCATGCTATGGGACAAATTCAGTAACCCAGAAACCTCAGATATAGTGGGTTATCGTAGATGTACGGTCACAGTCGTACATGCAGTCATACGAGTAATTAAGCTCTCAAACTGAAGACAAAGAGGACTTCAAACTGAAGACAAAGAGGACTTCAAGAAAAAGTCCCCCCCCCCAAAAAAAACCAGACACACCTATTTGTATATTCAATTAGATCAAGGTGTATTAAGCCAATGGAAACCTTCTGTGCTCTACCTTTCTCCGCTCCGTACCCAGCGGTCAGCAACTACAGCATCAAAGAATAGAAAGGGAGCAATCAACACTACAATAACTTTAATGGCGACATGTTTCGAACCACACAGGGTCCTTTTTCCATTTCCAGAATGCGATCAGTGAAAGTCCATTAAACAATACATTATAAAATCCATAAAGTGCATAATACTATATTTAAGTGTAATAAAGCTTTAAACCCATAAAGTGCATAGTGTACATTCTTGACATAAATATTAAAAACTGCTTTATAAGACAACATGAATACACGTAAACTTCTAAAATACTACCTTAAAACATACTTATCCATCAGTTGTGTTGACATAAATACAGGTTAATATTGAGAAGCTCTGCAACAACAAGAAAACATAAACACATTCTTTATAAAAAGGCTTTGATTGACCAAGTGTCATTTAGTCCATTAGGTTTTATACTCCCTAACCATTTCATCCATTTTGCTTCATTTCTTAACAACAAGGTTTTAATGTCGCCCCCTCTCTGTGGTAAATAAACCTTTTCTAAAATACACCATTTTAGCTGTGTAACTTGGTGTCTTTTGTCATGAAAATGTCGTGCTACAGATGTATCTGTTTGTGTATCGACTTTAAAATTCCTGATGTTACCTTTATGTTCTTGAATCCTGATTTTTATAGGTCTGCTAGTTTGGCCCACGTAAGCCATCCCACAAGGACATTTCAACATATATACAACGTTTTGCGTGTCACAATTGGATGTATGTTTCAATGGAATTGAATACCCTCTTAAGGGATGATTAATCTTATCCCCTTTAATTATCGAGCTGCAGCAATTGCAGCTCATGCATGGAATAGTGTCTTTCTTTTTAGCACGTTTTCTATTCACTTTCAAAGAGGTGTCGGAGGGGCATAGCATATCTCTAATAGATCTCCCTCTTTTATAGCAGAATCTAGGTAATTCTTAGAACAGGTAACCATATTTAGGGTCCTGTTTCAAGATAAGCCAGCAGTTTTTAATTACACCCTCTATTTTCTTGCTCTTATCATCATACTTAGTGTACAAAAATGTGTCTTTTATCACTTTCACCAGATTATTTCTTTTTTAATAAATTCTCTCTGGGTATTAAGTCAACCGTCTGTTTTGGACCCTGTGTGGTTCTAAACATGTCGCCATTAAAGTTATTGCAGTGTTGATTGCTGTGTGATGCTCCCTTTCTATTCTTTGACACCTTTCTATTCTTTGACACCTATTTGTACATATACTGTAAAGAACGTTTAATCACATCCATATACAGTAAATCCCACTATACCCAAAGTGCATAACGTACTGTGCATACACATATAAATAAGTAACACATAAAATACGGTCGGCCGTCCCCGAACCAATTAATAAGAAACCAGTAGGGTTAACCTCCCTGTTCACGCCCACAACAAGCCCTTACCTAAGCCAATAAAAAGAGTTCCTCCTCCCCCTGGTCTCCATGTCTTTTCCCTCCTCCAGCTAATCCCCAGGGCACTCAAGCAGGAACAGGCAGCATCTCACATTACCTAGCAACAGCAGGGATCGCCCACTATTTCTATAGGCAACGCTTCTCTTCCAGTTAAACGGAACCCTATTGGCTTTTACCTGGATTCTGACCAATGTGAAAGCTGTTTGTTTGATGCTGTAGTTTACACACATGCATCAGTAAGGAGGAACCTAGTGCTTGTTTAATATGGGGTATTCCTATTGGCTGCTAGAATACAGTCGGCCACTATTAAAGTAATGTGACAATTTATAATAATAGTACTAACCTGGAAGCTGATCATTGTGAGCACTGCTGCTAACAGGATAGGAGAAAGAGAGAGAGAGACAGACAGACAGACAAAGAAAGAGAGACACACACAGAGAGAGAGAGAGAGAGACAGACAGAGAGAAACAGAGATAGAGACAGAGAGACTCTACACTGAGGCAAAAAACTAATAATATTTAGACACTTTCCAGCATAAGAAGGAAACTTCCCTTCAGGGAAGCAGCCAAAAACGGGAAGCAGCCAAAAACAACACTGAACAAAGGGATCCTTTAGTAAAGTAGCCTGTAAGAAAAAGAAAAGTCTTCACTTAAGTAGCACTATAGCGACCAGGCAGTTAAGGACACGGACAGCTAAGAGCATAAGTACACTAAAGAAGCCACAGAGCTTAACTCAGCACCAATACCTACTACACACAGAGTCCTCCTGCTCCCACTACACATTGCATCTGGATGTGACGCGGACATGTTCCTATGCGCGTTCCCACTGCACAGTTCATCCGGATGTGATGTAAACCTGCTCATAGGAAACCACGCGCCCTCACCACTCTCTCCCACAATGCAATACAGCCAGATATAACTCTAAAGCATCCGGATATCATCTACACTTACTTGGAAAGCCATTAATGTGTGCATGCTCTCTAATCTCTACCACAATGCAAAGTAAAAAAAAAGGATATTACTCTAAAGCATGCATTGCATCCAGATGTGATGTAAACACTGCAACTTTATTTTCATTGGCTAATAGTGCTACAGCAGCTACCAGAAGCACACCTATTGGATAATAAGGACAATAAAGGACATTACAGCAAACTTCCTTTTATTTTTCCTATGGAGAAATGAAGACATTTGAGAGGTGTGTCTATAGCTCCCATTTTGACCAGTCCATCCAAACGTGGGGAGATTCTGTATGTAAGTACTTTTTTCTCTGTCACCCCAGTGTCAGCACTTCACCAGACTGGGATATCTCTGGCTCACAGGAAACGCATGGTTAAAAGTCCCTCCCACAATCCACTCCTTGTCTTTTTGCATTTCCTGTGGCTAGGAAGCATGGTGTAGTGCTGACACTGGGCTTACCTGTCATTGTGGCGATGCCAGAGCAGTTCTCCCTCTCTCTCTGTCTCTGAAGCCTTCCCTTTTTTGTTGCAACATGTGTGCCAGGGAAGGGCCTTGTGACCATGCTGGATTGGTATGTTTGGACTTCTGTGTTCACTGCAGCAGTAGGTTCTCCAGATGTCATCCAGCTTTTTCAGTGCTTCGGCGTCAGTTGGTGCTGTTTTCCTCCTCTTTCCCTAGGTTGGTGGTTTTAGCGCACTCTTGTTGGATGGGGCACGTCTATTGGGTCCGACGCGCATGTGTCTTCCGCGTCGCGCGGCCAATGACGTCACTCTCGCGTCTCACGAGATATGCAAAAGGCCCTGGGAAAAGCTCTTCTTCCGGTTTCAGACCCGGAAGAGTCTGTATACTGCACCTGGAGCATGATTTGATCGGCTGGGGACTTGTTTTTGGCCATCCTTAGTTGGACAATCTGCTGCTTGTGGTTGGACGCTGTGCTTTTTGACTGTGCAGATTCTTACCTGTTGGTGAGTGCTTCACCATGTTTTTTATGTACTTGATAATTATTTCTGTGTCTGGTACATAGTCTGTTACTCAAGAACTGTTATATGTATATCTATTTTTGTATAGATATTCTCCTGAGTGATGGTCACCAACTATCTGGAACTAGGTAAGCCCCAGGTAGGTTGTTAGAAAAGAGATGACTAAATATTTTTTTATTTTTGTTCTAATTTTGCCTTTGTATGTTTGTTTTGTTTTTTTTTAGTGCCTCTGTCTCGGATAAATCTTCTAAATCAAGGACCGCATCTTCTATAAGAAGTCGGAAAAAGAGGAAGATGTAGTTCAACTACCAGAAAGGCTAACTATTGATAAATTAATGGGGGTAATTAAGTCAGCTGTCTCCGAGTCAGTTAAAGAAAGTAAGAAGAAAAAAGCTAAGGCTGAGGCAACACTGCAACGCACAGGCATTGTGCACAAAATCGTTTTCGCGTTATGGAAACGCTGCATTAATGCACCAAAAATGGTGAACGCATGCGTTACCAAAACGCGAGCGGACGCGCAATCGCATGCACATGGGAAAAGAGTAGACGTGGGTAATAGGTTCTGTAAGAAGTAACCTTTTCACACAGAGTATGTGGAAGCCTGGGAGTCACCTCCAAAGTTTGATGCAGCAGTGGTAAGGTTGGCTAGAAGGACCACATTGCCAGTTGAGGATGCGGCTACCTTTAAGGACCCAATGGATAGAAGGGTGGATACTAACCTGAAGAAATCCTATATGGCAGTGGGAGCAGCTTATAAAGCCCCTATGGCTTTAACCTTGACTTTTAGAGCCTTGAAAGTCTGGTTAGGAGACCTGCAGCATGCAATTGATTCTAATGTTCGAAGAGCTAAGCTTTCTGGTATGGTGCAAGAGTGTATTTTCACAACGGAGTTCATTTCTGAAGCTTCAGTGGATTTGTTTAAGCTTTCAGCTAGATCCATGGCTCTGTCAGTGGCGGCTAGAAGGGCCCTATTGTTGAAAAACTGGTCTGCGGATATCAATTCAAAATCAAATCTTTGTCAACTTCTGTTTGACGGGTAGATGCTATTTGGAGAAAAACTGGACTTATTCCCAAAAAAAAAACCCACTTGATGGGTAT